>CM068372.1:95305348-97705348 GCA_034769895.1 Magicicada septendecula | reverse complement strand
CACCACTTAAACTGTTTTTAACAACTACTCTATATTAATTATTTACAAAAATTCTAGTGTGGTTAAATATGCAAATATGTGTGTGTGTGTGCGCGCGCGCGCGTGTGCCATTCAATTATATACACATTTGCTTATAAAAATCTATTCTTCCTATGAAGAGTAATGTAATACTGTAATCAAACATAGGGTAAGGTTAATTTTTGCAAGCCGAAAGCTACCTCACAGATAGAACACGATTTTTGACACTATTTTGTACTGCTTCAGTGTTCCAATTATGAATTATTACAGTTGCGTATTCATTTGTTACAGTGTTACTTATTTACACCCATGAATAATATCTGTGAAGAAGAGGATTCTACATTGGATTGTGAACTATTTAGGGGAAAGTCAATTCAGAATACTGTAGGAGACCATCTGTCACCACACAAGTTAATACATTCTGGCATTAAGAAGTACCAGTGCGATGTTTGTTCAAAATCATTTACTCGGTCATATGGTTTGTCAAAACACAAGTTAATACATTCTGGCACTAAGAAATACCAGTGTGATGTTTGTTCAAAATCATTTTCTTGTTCAGGCAATTTCTCACAACACAAGTTAATACATTCTGGCATTAAGAAGTACCAGTGCGATGTTTGTTCAAAATCATTTACTGATTCAAGCGCTTTGTCAAAACATAAGTTAATACATTCTAGCATTAAGAAGTACCAGTGCGATGTTTGTTCAGAATCTTTTACCAGGTCAGACACTTTGTCACTACATACTGGCACGAAGAAATACCAGTGTGATGTTTGTTCAAAATCATTTATTCAGCCAACCAGTTTGTCACAACACAAGTTAATACATTCTGGCACTAAGAAATACCAGTGCGATGTTTGTTCAAAATCATTTACTTTGTCAGGCAGTTTGTCAAGGCACAAGTTAATACATTCTGGCATTAAGAAGTACCAGTGCGATGTTTGTTCAAAATCGTTTACTCAGTTAAGCGATTTGTCAGTACACTTGTTAATACATTCTGGCATTAAGAAGTACCAGTGCGATATTTGTTCAAAATCATTTACACATATAAGCAACTTGTCACGTCACAAGTTAATACATTCTGGCACTAAGAAATACCAGTGTGATGTTTGTTCAAAATCATTTACTGAGTCAAGCACTTTGTCAGAACACAAGTTAATACATTCTGGCATTAAGTACCAGTGCGATGTTTGTTCAAAATCATTTACGAGGATACGCACTTTGTCAAAACACAAGTTAATACATTCTGGCATTTACTTGTACCAGTGCGACGTTTGTTCTAAATCATTTACTCAGTCAGGCAATTTGTCAGTACATAAATTGATACATTCTGGCGTTAAGAAGTACCAGTGCGATGTTTGTTCAAAATCATTTACTCAGTCAGGCAATTTGTCAAAACACAAGTTGATACATTCTCGCGTTAAGGAGTACCAGTGCGATGTTTGTTCAAAATCATTTACTCAGTCTAGCAGTTTGTCACAACACAGGATAGTACATTCCGGCCCTAAGAAATACAAGTGTTATGTTTGTTCAAAATCATTTACTCAGTCAGGCAGTTTGACAAAACACAAGTTAATACATTCTGGCATTAAGAAATACCAGTGCGATGTTTGTTCAAAATCATTTACTTTGTCAGACTATTTGTCAAAACACAAGTTAATACATTCTGGCATTAAGAAGTACAAGTGCGATGTTTGTTCAGAATCATTTACTCAGTCAAGTCATTTGTCAACACACAAGTTTATACATTATAGCAGTTAAAAGTATCAGTCAAATGTTTGTACAAAAACTAACTCGGTGAAGCCATTTATCAAGAGACACGTTATTGCATTCTGGCATTAAGAAATATTTGTGAGATATTTGTACAGAATCATTTACTGGATCAGTCAGTTTGTGAAAACACAAGTTTTGTTTCTGGCAAATTTTCAAAACATACAAGTGCGATGTTTGTTCAGAGTCATTTACTCAGTCAAACTATTTGTCAAGACAAGTTTATACATTCTGGCATTAAGAAGTACCAGTGGGATGTTTGTTCAAAATCATTTACTCAGTCTCCCAGTTTGTCAAAACACAAGTTAATACATTCTGGCATCAAGAAGTACCAGTGTGATGCTTGTTCTAAATAATTTACTGATTCAGGCCATATGTCAGACCACAAGTTAATTCATTCTGGTATTAAGAAGTACCAGTATGATGTTTGTTCAAAATCATTTACTCAGGCCATTTGTCAAAACAAGTTTTTACATTCTGGCATTAAGAAGTACCTGTGTAATGTCTTCTAAATCATTTACTCAGTCAGGCCATATGTCAGACCACAAGTTAATTCATTCTGGTATTAAGAAGTACCAGTGTGATGTTTGTTCAAAATCATTTACTCAGGCCATTTGTCAAAACAAGTTTTTACATTCTGGCATTAAGAAGTACCTGTGTAATGTTTGTTCTAAATAATTTACTCAGTCAGGCCATATATCAGACCACAAGTTAATTCATTCTGGTATTAAGAAGTACCAGTGCAAAGTGTGTTCAAAGTCTTTTACTCTGTCAGGCCATTTGTCAAGACACAAGTTTATACATTCTGGCATTAAGACGTACCAGTGCAATGTTTGTTGAAAATCATTTATTCAGTCAGGCAGTTTGTCAAAACACAGGTTAATACATTCTGGCAGTAAAACATGCTAGTATTAAGAAGTACTAGTGCGACATAAATTTCTATGCTACTTGTCACGACATAAAGTAATACATTCTGTCATTAAGAAGTAACAGTGAAATGTTTGTACAAAAATATTTAATATCTAAGAATGTGACATGAATAACATATTATCATAAAATAAGAAGAGCATGATGTGCATAACAAATTTTTTGGTTGAGTAATTTATCTGAGCATAATTTATAAAATCCATAATTAAATAATTTTATAATTAATCCATTATAGTATATTAGTACCATCACTGTCTAGTATGTAGAAAGAATTTCTATCACCCTAAATGTTTTAGTATTTTAATGTAACATCACTATAATGTTTATAAACAAAAACCTCAAAACAGGCATAATTAACAAATAAATTAATTCATACTGCAAAAAGTTTGTTAATTATTGGCCATATGGCAGACCACAAGTTAAGTCATTCTGGTATTAAGAATTACCTGAGCGATGTTTGTTCAAAATCGTTTACTCAGTCAAACTATTTGTCATTACACAAGTTAATAATTCTTGCATTAAGAAGTACCAGTGCGATGTGTGTTCAAAATCATTTACTCATTCAAGCCATTTGTCAGACCACAAGATAATTTATGCTGCCATAAAGAAGTACCAGTGCGAAGTGTGTTCAAAATCATTGACTCAGTCAAACTATTTGTCAAGACTTTATACATTTTGGCATTAAGAAGTACCAGTGTGATGTTTGTTCAAAATCATTTACTCAGGCAGTTTGTCAAAACACAAGTTAATAGATTCTGGCATCAAGAAGTACCAGTGCTGTTTGTTCAAAATCATTTACTGATTTGGGGCATATGTCTGACCACAAGTTAATTCATTCTGGTATTAAGAAGTACCAGTGCAAAGTATGTTCAAAATCATTTACACATATAAGCAACTTGTCACGACACAAGTTAATACATTCTGGCACCAAGAAATACCAGTGCGACGTTTGTTCTAAATCATTTACTCAGTCAGGCAATTTGTCAGTACATAAATTGATACATTCTGGCGTTAAGAAGTACCAGTGCGATGTTTGTTCAAAATCATTTACTCAGTCAGGCAATTTGTCAAAACACAAGTTGATACATTCTCGCGTTAAGGAGTACCAGTGCGATGTTTGTTCAAAATCATTTACTCAGTCTAGCAGTTTGTCACAACACAGGATAGTACATTCCGGCCCTAAGAAATACAAGTGTTGTTTGTTCAAAATCATTTACTCAGTCAGGCAGTTTGACAAAACACAAGTTAATACATTCTGGCATTAAGAAATACCAGTGCGATGTTTGTTCAAAATCATTTACTTTGTCAGACTATTTGTCAAAACACAAGTTAATACATTCTGGCATTAAGAAGTACAAGTGCGATGTTTGTTCAGAATCATTTACTCAGTCAAGTCATTTGTCAACACACAAGTTTATACATTATAGCAGTTAAAAGTATCAGTCAAATGTTTGTACAAAAACTAACTCGGTGAAGCCATTTATCAAGAGACACGTTATTGCATTCTGGCATTAAGAAATATTTGTGAGATATTTGTACAGAATCATTTACTGGATCAGTCAGTTTGTGAAAACACAAGTTTTGTTTCTGGCAAATTTTCAAAACATACAAGTGCGATGTTTGTTCAGAGTCATTTACTCAGTCAAACTATTTGTCAAGACAAGTTTATACATTCTGGCATTAAGAAGTACCAGTGGGATGTTTGTTCAAAATCATTTACTCAGTCTCCCAGTTTGTCAAAACACAAGTTAATACATTCTGGCATCAAGAAGTACCAGTGTGATGCTTGTTCTAAATAATTACTGATTCAGGCCATATGTCAGACCACAAGTTAATTCATTCTGGTATTAAGAAGTACCAGTATGATGTTTGTTCAAAATCATTTACTCAGGCCATTTGTCAAAACAAGTTTTTACATTCTGGCATTAAGAAGTACCTGTGTAATGTCTTCTAAATCATTTACTCAGTCAGGCCATATGTCAGACCACAAGTTAATTCATTCTGGTATTAAGAAGTACCAGTGTGATGTTTGTTCAAAATCATTTACTCAGGCCATTTGTCAAAACAAGTTTTTACATTCTGGCATTAAGAAGTACCTGTGTAATGTTTGTTCTAAATCATTTACTCAGTCAGGCCATATATCAGACCACAAGTTAATTCATTCTGGTATTAAGAAGTACCAGTGCAAAGTGTGTTCAAAGTCTTTTACTCTGTCAGGCCATTTGTCAAGACACAAGTTTATACATTCTGGCATTAAGACGTACCAGTGCAATGTTTGTTGAAAATCATTTATTCAGTCAGGCAGTTTGTCAAAACACAGGTTAATACATTCTGGCAGTAAAACACATGCTAGTATTAAGAAGTACTAGTGCGACAAATTTCTATGCTACTTGTCACGACATAAAGTAATACATTCTGTCATTAAGAAGTAACAGTGAAATGTTTGTACAAAAATATTTAATATCTAAGAATGTGACATGAATAACATATTATCATAAAATAAGAAGAGCATGATGTGCATAACAAATTTTTTGGTTGAGTAATTTATCTGAGCATAATTTATAAAATCCATAATTAAATAATTTTATAATTAATCCATTATAGTATATTAGTACCATCACTGTCTAGTATGTAGAAATAATTTCTATCACCCTAAATGTTTTAGTATTTTAATGTAACATCACTATAATGTTTATAAACAAAAGCCTCAAAACAGGCATAATTAACAAATAAATTAATTCATACTGCAAAAAGTTTGTTAATTATTGGCCATATGGCAGACCACAAGTTAAGTCATTCTGGTATTAAGAATTACCTGAGCGATGTTTGTTCAAAATCGTTTACTCAGTCAAACTATTTGTCATTACACAAGTTAATAATTCTTGCATTAAGAAGTACCAGTGCGATGTGTGTTCAAAATCATTTACTCATTCAAGCCATTTGTCAGACCACAAGATAATTTATGGTGCCATAAAGAAGTACCAGTGCGAAGTGTGTTCAAAATCATTGACTCAGTCAAACTATTTGTCAAGACTTTATACATTTTGGCATTAAGAAGTACCAGTGTGATGTTTGTTCAAAATCATTTACTCAGGCAGTTTGTCAAAACACAAGTTAATAGATTCTGGCATCAAGAAGTACCAGTGCTATGTTTGTTCAAAATCATTTACTGATTTGGGGCATATGTCTGACCACAAGTTAATTCATTCTGGTATTAAGAAGTACCAGTGCAAAGTATGTTCAAAATCATTTACACATATAAGCAACTTGTCACGACACAAGTTAATACATTCTGGCACCAAGAAATACCAGTGTGATGTTTGTTCAAAATCATTTACTCAGTCTAGCAGTTTGTCACAACACAGGATAGTACATTCTGGCACTAAGAAATACAAGTGTTATGTTTGTTCAAAATCATTTACTCAGTCAGGCAGTTTGACAAATCACAAGTTAATACGTTCTGGCATTAAGAAATACCAGTGCGATGTTTGTTCAAAATCATTTACTTTGTCAGACTATTTGTCAAAACACAAGTTAATACATTCTGGCATTAAGAAGTACAAGTGCGATGTTTGTTCACAATCATTTACTCAGTCAAGTCATTTGTCAACACACAAGTATATACATTATAGCAGTTAAAAGTACCAGTCAAATGTTTGTACAAAAACTAACTCGGTGAAGCCATTTATCAAGAGACGCGTTATTGCATTCTGGCATTAAGAAATATTAGTGAGATTTTTGTACAGAATCATTTACTGGATCAGTCAGTTTGTGAAAACACAAGTTTTGTTTCTGGCAAATTTTCAAAACATACAAGTGCGATGTTTGTTCAGAGTCATTTACTCAGTCAAACTATTTGTCAAGACAAGTTTATACATTCTGGCATTAAGAAGTACCAGTGGGATGTTTGTTCAAAATCATTTACTCAGTCTCCCAGTTTGTCAAAACACAAGTTAATACATTCTGGCATCAAGAAGTACCAGTGTGATGCTTGTTCTAAATAATTTACTGATTCAGGCCATATGTCAGACCACAAGTTAATTCATTCTGGTATTAAGAAGTACCAGTATGATGTTTGTTCAAAATCATTTACTCAGGCCATTTGTCAAAACAAGTTTTTACATTCTGGCATTAAGAAGTACCTGTGTAATGTCTTCTAAATCATTTACTCAGTCAGGCCATATGTCAGACCACAAGTTAATTCATTCTGGTATTAAGAAGTACCAGTGTGATGTTTGTTCAAAATCATTTACTCAGGCCATTTGTCAAAACAAGTTTTTACATTCTGGCATTAAGAAGTACCTGTGTAATGTTTGTTCTAAATCATTTACTCAGTCAGGCCATATATCAGACCACAAGTTAATTCATTCTGGTATTAAGAAGTACCAGTGCAAAGTGTGTTCAGTCTTTTACTCTGTCAGGCCATTTGTCAAGACACAAGTTTATACATTCTGGCATTAAGACGTACCAGTGCAATGTTTGTTGAAAATCATTTATTCAGTCAGGCAGTTTGTCAAAACACAGGTTAATACATTCTGGCAGTAAAACACATGCTAGTATTAAGAAGTACTAGTGCGACATAAATTTCTATGCTACTTGTCACGACATAAAGTAATACATTCTGTCATTAAGAAGTAACAGTGAAATGTTTGTACAAAAATATTTAATATCTAAGAATGTGACATGAATAACATATTATCATAAAATAAGAAGAGCATGATATGCATAACAAATTTTTTGGTTGAGTAATTTATCTGAGCATAATTTATAAAATCCATAATTAAATAATTTTATAATTAATCCATTATAGTATATTAGTACCATCACTGTCTAGTATGTAGAAATAATTTCTATCACCCTAAAAGTTTTAGTATTTTAATGTAACATCACTATAATGTTTATAAACAAAAACCTCAAAACAGGCATAATTAACAAATAAATTAATTCATACTGCAAAAAGTTTTTTAATTATTGGCCATATGGCAGACCACAAGTTAAGTCATTCTGGTATTAAGAATTACCTGAACGATGTTTGTTCAAAATCGTTTACTCAGTCAAACTATTTGTCATTACACAAGTTAATAATTCTTGCATTAAGAAGTACCAGTGCGATGTGTGTTCAAAATCATTTACTCATTCAAGCCATTTGTCAGACCACAAGATAATTTATGGTGCCATAAAGAAGTACCAGTGCGAAGTGTGTTCAAAATCATTTGCTCAGTCAAACTATTTGTCAAGACTTTATACATTTTGGCATTAAGAAGTACCAGTGTGATGTTTGTTCAAAATCATTTACTCAGGCAGTTTGTCAAAACACAAGTTAATAGATTCTGGCATCAAGAAGTACCAGCGCTATGTTTGTTCAAAATCATTTACTGATTCGGGCCATATGTCTGACCACAAGTTAATTCATTCTGGTATTAAGTACCAGTGCAAAGTATGTTCAAAATCATTTACTCAGTCAGGCCAATTGTCAAAATGCAAGTTTATACATTCTGGCATTAAGAAGTACCAGTGTAACGTTTGTTCAAAATCATTTACTCAGTCAGGCCATTTGTCAAAACACATGTTTATACATTCTAGCAGATAAAAGTACCAGTCAAATGTTTGTAAAAAACTTACTTGGTCAAGCCATTTGTCAAAAGACGAGTTATTACATTCTGGCATTAAGAATATTAGTAAGGTGTTTGTATAGAATCATTTGCTGGATCAGGCAGTTTGTCAAAACAAGTTATTACATCATGACAGTAAAACGCATGCTAGTATTAAGATGTACTAGTGCGACATGAATATCCTATTTGTCACGACATAAAGTAATACATTCTGTCATTAAGAAGTAACAGTGAAATGTTTGTACAAAAATATTTAATGTGGAAGAATGTGTCATGAATAACTACTATCATAAAATAAGAACAGGATGATATGCGTAACAAATTTTTTGGTTGAGAATTTTATCTGAGCATAAATTATACTATATAATTAATCCATAATTAAATAATTTTATAATTAATCCATTATAGTATTAAGAACCATCACTGTCTAGTATGTAGGAATAATTTCTATCACCCTAGAAGTTTTAGTATAGTAATGTAACATCACTCAATAAGTTTTTTATATTTGGCACTGAAAAATAAGAATGAAATTTTACCCTATGAATGAATTGAAATCATTAAATTATACATTGTGATATAGTGTGAAATCATTGATACATGTCTTATATTGTAATTCAGTTTATCACTGCATGAATTACATTAACAATTGTATTTATAGTGAAAATAATTTGAAAGTCTTTTTTTGCCATATGTAGATATTCTTTTTATGTATCACACAAGATTTTTGTCTGCCTGCTACAACTTTCAAGATGAGAGTCTTGGTGGGGCCTTAATACATTTGAGTTATTGCTTGGCAAAATGATGGGCTCAGATACATCCCCAAGTTTACGCGGCTTAGAATTTCTCTGCGTTTTTGTCTGTGTTGTATTTAAACAATGTAGGTTATTTCTGGCACCATTTTTTTAATTGCTGCATGTATACTGTTTTTTTATAATTCAACATTAGTTCAGTATATTACTGGACAGTTTGTACTGTCTACGATGTCCAAACTACTAATTTCCAATGCTTTATGTGTCAGTATTTGTGATGACTCCTTGTTGTGAACTACATGTTTGGTATAGTGTTGGCTTGTGCAGTGAATTTTTGAAGTGCAATTTTCTTGTAATTCTACATTCCAAAATGAGTGATGAGTTCTTGACTGAAGACAAAATATTACGGTACTTTAATGACAACTAACTAAGTATTAAGTATTAACTAATTAACTTGTGCCAACCACATTGATGGCGCCAAATACTATCTATGCAACAATACAAATTAAAACTGCATAGACAGGTTACGTTGAAATTATTACAACAGAGTCTATATCTGGAGGTAGGCAAATTTTTATTCATCAACACATTAAAATTTACTATTGTCTTATGGCTTTATAATATAAAATTGTTTATTAAATAATTGTGTTTCAATAAATGAGTCTATTGGGTTGTTTTACATATATGTTGCTTGATGTAGAATTCCAATTGTTTGCATAGACACTGCGACTCGGCATGTTGCTCGATGACTACTACACTGGCAATTCACGTCTTTGCGCACACGCACACTGCGATATGAAACTGTTATTGTTTATAACTTGAATAATCTTAATATCAGGGATCAAAACTGGGCAAAAATAGATCATCTATTAACCTTACACAAATCCGGCTTCTTGAAGAGTTCTCGCATTAACTCTCAGACTATCTCAGTAGATAATCTGCCCCTAACGGAAAATCTTCCACTTTATGCGAAAAAGAACTAGAAATTATCTATTTAAAATTATCTGAGTTCTGTAATAGGAATGGTTACGAAGAACTCGAACCGTGAACCAACTTCTAAGTCTTAAGGATATCGACTTGTCTTGTCACAAAAATCTCGTGACAGCGAGTATGTCTTTCTATGGCAGGACTTCAGAAGAAACTCCCATATGCTGTAAGCATCCGACTCAAATAATTTTTAGACCTTCTGATTGGTGGAAACCTAGCAATGTCATAGATGTTCTTAATGACAGCCAGAAATCAGGCTGATACTCTGTCCGATTCTGCAAATGCCTGTCAAGATTTAATCTACAAATTTTATTACTGTCTTGGAGATAACAAAAATAAAATGAACCCTGAACCAGCTTCTAAGTCTTAAGGAAATTGACTTTTGTCACGAAAATCTCATGACAGCGAGTATTTCTATCTATGGCCAGACTTCGGAAGAAACTCCCCATCCATACGATGTAAGTGTCCGATGCGACTAGCGTGATGTTTGTTCAGAATCATTGACTACATCAGACAGTTTGTAAAAAGAAAAGTTACATTTTGGCATTAAGAAGTACCAGTGAGTTGTTTCTACAAAAGTATTTAATTTGGCATAGCCTGTTGTATTATAAATAACATGCTGGCATAAAATAATGACAGTGATAATAACAGTGAGTTATCAAAATAATTTTGATAAGTACAAAATTTTCTGTTTGTACATTTTGAGTATAAACTAATCCATTATACTATTATGAACCATTACTGTGTGGTATGTAAGAATAATTTCTATTGCCCAAGAAGTTTTAGCGATGTAATAAAACTTATCAATATGATGTTTTTAAACAGAAACCCTTAAACAAGCATAATTATACAAATAAATTAATATATGATGTAATATTGCCACTGCACATATGTAATATGTCTATAATATTTGGCACTACAAAACAGTAGTGAAATTTGTAACAAAATTTTACCTTACAAATTAAAATCATGAAATTATACATTGTAATGTAGTGTGACATTATTGATACACATTTATCCTCTAATTAAATTTATCACTGCATGAGTTACAGTGATATATGTATGTTTAGTTGAAACAATTTGCAAGTCTTTGTTTCTCACCATACATAGATTATACTTCTCATAAAGATTTTTGTCTGGCTGCTACAACAGTCATGATGACAGAGTCCTTGGGTCTTAACACATCTCTGATTAGTGCTTGGCAAAATGATTCGCATGGGTAAGTTAATGTAGCTAGGCATTTCACAACTTATAAGTTGTATTTAAAGCTCATAGGTTATTTCATCTAGCATATTTTTGATTGCTGCATGCATACTGTTTCTTTACAATTCAACATTAGTTCAGTGCATTACTGACAGATGGCATTGTATTTTGATATGACAATATAGGTAAGACTACATAATTTGAGGTTACTTCTCCCTGTTTACTGCCGGTGTCCAAGATAACAAACTATAGCAAGTGTTACGAATGGCAAGACACCAGAATAGTGCAGATGCTCTGGTACATGCTTTGCAGTTTGAGGCCGCCAAATCAGCGTCTGGGTGGACAAGTCATAAAGTGCGCGCTAAAAGATCGCAACAACTCGACAGCCGGTACCGCAGAAAAAATAAAGGACGGAAGACCAAAGTGTTATAGATGTGGGAAACTTGGACATCTACAATGAGATTGTTGGGTTAGAATTCAGCAGCAGGGAAACAAGTAGTAGTCAGTATAAGGAGGCGTGTGCTGACTAACTGGAAGAACAATGCCCCTAGACAATACGCAATTTCTACACTTCAGAAAAACAGTGGGAGCTTGATGGTTACCGGACTCGTTCAAGAAAGGCCAACCTCGATTACAGTTGACACAGGCGCAACAGTTTTCATTGTGCGGCCCGACATGGTGAAAGATCTCAAGCCAATCTGGTGCTCTTGCAGCTTGCAAACATCTACTGGATGGCCTGTAAAAGTGTTTGGAAAAGTGGTGATACACCTACGCCTTGATCGACTTGAGTTTAACACTGAGTACTTGTTGCAGACATTGTGGATGAAGCAATTCTTTGTGTGGACATTACGAACACATACGGATTTATAGTTGACTTCAAAAACAATGTCTTGAGAATTGGAGGAGAAGAGGTAATGTTCTCCACAATGACTACATCAGAAAAATTGATGGACATGATAAACCAAGTGGCTGTAACTGTTCCGCTAAACTCTGAAACGATCATTTTTAGAACTGAGGTAGATACAGTCAAATTGAAAGTTAAAGGCATATGCGCAGAAACCAATTTATGGATGGACGAGTCCACTTTGAATGTGAATGGCGGGAGGGTAAGAGAAAATCAGCTGGTATGCAAGTGAAGGTGTTGCCAACTTCGCGTGTGATGTTTTAGTTACCCGTACATTGTTAGTTACTGTATGACATACTATCTCAGTCTTGCATTTGTTATTACTATTTCAATTTAGCTGTTTTACAGTCACTCATTTTTATTAATTTAATTTTTTAGTTAATTTCTATTGGTAGTTTCTATTCAATAATTACGTATTGTAATTATTTGTGTTATCGTACAGTAATGAGATTTGATAAAATGGATACTTCTCCTTTAACTAGCAAAGACAGGAAAGTTATTCATAGTAAAGCACGGGGAATACAGTTTGTTGTTGTCCAGGATTAAAAAGATTCTTGCAATTAAATTAATATGAAGAATGTTCCTTTATGTAATTATAGACTGTAGAGATAGTTGAGTGTAATTAAGGAGTGGAAGTGTACAGTTTGCAAATTCCATTGCTATAAGAATGGCCAGAAAGTCTGTAGTTTTTTACATCTCAGCAGTACACAATGACAGAATCAAACAACACGCATATATATTTATAAAACATTCTGATATGTAACAGCAACAAATTCCGATACGTGTGAGCAGTATATATCATTTGCTTGATTTGTATAGTAATATAATTACAATATTATTATTATTAGATTTACATCGGAAACAGTAAACGTATAATTCTTTTTTTAATAATGTGTGTGACTGTAGGCACACACACACACACACACAGATAGAGGTTCGTGGTGACACATTTACAAACAAACCTTAACAGTTGCGAGTTTTTGTTACTATTAGAAACGATATTCAAAGGTTGGCAACAGCGTTGCTGATAACAATTCTCTGCTCACATCTCACAGTGACTCCCTCCACATCACCTTTCCCCTCTGACTGTAAGTGTTTCGCACATTTCCATGCCCTTAACTTTCAATTTTGCTATATTAGGGGCAACCAGTGCTCTATATTCAAACCCCATGTAGTCAGCACACCGGGCATACTAATTGCCAGAAGTTTAGTAAAACCTGATGAAACTGGAAATGTATCTATTAGAGGGGCGAATATTTTGGATCAAGCTGTCACTTTACAATGCAATTCGCTCCAAGCCAAATTGACTCTTGTGGTCTGGGTAGCCGGAATGACAACAAAGATCCAGTGCTTCGGGTACTTCCAAGGGACTGCAGGAATGATTGAACAGATCTTGTAGCAACCTCTCTAGGGGTGAGGTAAAAGAACTCAGATGGTTTGTACATGAATTCAAAGATTCTTTTGCAGTTCGGGAACAGTCATTGGGAAGAACCTCTCTTGTGCAACATTGCATCAATACCAGTGACACAACACTGGTACGCCAACCTCATCGAAGGCCTCCATTAGCTAAGCAAGAGGAAATATCTTGGTTAGTACAGGACATGCTGACAGAGGGAGTAATGGAGCCTTCGTCAAGTGCTTGGTCTTCTCCGGTAGAGTTGGTAGTGTGAAGAAGGATGGTGGATTGTGTTTCTGTGTAGACTACCGGAGGTTGAATGATAATACAAATAAAGACTGCTACCCGTTACCTCGTGTTGACGATACACTCGACACGCTGTCCGGAGCACAGTGGTTTTCCACATTGGATCTAAAGAGTGGAAATTGGCAAGTGGATCTTCAGCAAGAAGACGAAGAAAGGACCCAAGTGGCTTATTCCAATATAACGTCATGCCATTTGGACCCTGTAATGCACTGGCAACATTTGAAAAGATTGATGGACCTGGTACTCTGAGGACTGACATGGAAAACTTGCCTTGTTTATTTAGACGATGTCATAGTCATCGGGAAAACTTTCAAAGACCATTTGGAAAACCTTATGGTTCTGACTATAATTTACGGTGCCCAACTAAAGGTGAGCCCAAAGAAGTGTTCTCTATTCCAGAAGGAAGTACAGTATCTGGGCTATCTGGTTTCGGCAGCGGGTGTTAGCATGGATCCTAATAAAGTAGACACCGTAAGAGACTGGCCAGTGCTGAAGAATAAACACGAAGTTCAGAGTTTCCTGGGGTTATGCTCATATTACAGATGTTTTGTGAAAGGCTTTGCAACTGTTGCTAAACCACTACATGAGCTAACGGAAAATAAACAAAACTTCCAGTGATCGAGAGAGTCTGATCAAGCATTTTTGCATTTTGTTTACAGCCAATTCTCTTTCCCGTTTCCAAAGGGAAGAACATCTTAGACACAGACACAAGCAATACTGGTCTAGGAGCAGTTTTGTCTCAAGTGCAAAATGCTGAAGAACGAGTAATGCCATATCACAGGAAACACTTTCTAAACCAGAGAAATTATTGCGTTACAAGGAGAGAGTTGCTGGCAATCATCCGAGCTTTGGAGCGCTTCCATAAATACCTCTATGGAAGGGAGTTCTCACTACGCACCGACCGTGCCATGCTTGCATGGCTCTTGAGATTTAGAAATCCGGAAGGCCAGTTGGCAAGGTGGCTCGTACGTCTGCAAGCGTACAACTTCAAGGTATAACATCTGCAGGGGTGCCTGTATAGTAATGCAGGTGGCTTATCATGAAGACCATGCCCGGAAGACTGCCGATATTGCCACGGAAAGGAAGAACAAAATGCCATCGAACATGTTCAAGCCATTACTGTAGATTTCCTGGCAGACGGCTCGACGACACAAGATTGTCGACAAAAACAGATGACTGATGAAGACATTGGACCAATCTTGACAGCAAAAGAGGAAGGTCGCCACCCGGATTGGAAAGTTATCTACCATGGTTACGAAGTGCTGAAGGGCTACTTGGCACAATGGGAATCCCTTATCTTAGAGAACAGATTCCCGAAAAGGGCTTGGAAAAACTGCAGATGGATGAGACGTGGCCATGCACTTGATAGTTGCCCGAAATAGAGTGGAGTCTGTTTTGAAGGAGATGCCTGGTGGAATGTCTGGGGGCTATCTTGGTATTAACAAAACCGTTGACAAAATATGGAAGCGATTCTGTTGCCTTCATCTTCACCATGACATAGAGGATGCGTTTGGACAGTGAAATATGTGCTACAAGCAAGGGCCTACAAACTAGAAAGAGGGGAAAATGAGACAATATGACGTTGGTCTGCCTTTCGAGAGAATTGCCATAGACATTGCTGGACCATTCCCAGTTACTGACGATGGAAACCAGTAGGTGACTACCTACCTACCTACCTTTTGTAGGTGACTACTTAAGTGGGTGGAAGTCTATGCAATTCCAAATCAGGAGGTTACCACTGTGGCAAAGGGGTTAGTTCACAACTTCTGTTGCCGTTATGGACCCCCTATGACGGATCAAGGGAGAAATTTCAAATCAGGAGTTTTTAAAGAATTATGGCATCTACTCGGAATTCGAAAGACCATGACAACCTCTGCATCCTCAGTCGGATGGAATGGTTGAGAGATTCAATAGGACACTTGAACAGCATCTTTCGAAGGTTGTTGACGAGAACCAAACAGACTGGGACCAACGTATACCACAGTTCCTCATGGTGTATATAGGTCATCAATACACGACACAACCGGCGTGACCCCAGCAAAATTGGTGTTTGGGCGGGAGATTCGTCTTCCTGGGGACTTGATGTTCAGATCACCTGAGACTCAGTCCCAAGAGCCATAGAACTATTCCTCGCAATTAGAAAACCAACTGCGAGAAATTAATCACTTGATAAGAGGACGGCTAAAGATTGCCAGTGATAAAATGAAAACTCGCAGCAATAGTGTGGGTTTCCAAGAAGGAGATCAGGTCTGCTTGTTCAACCCAAAGCGCCATCGTGGTCACTCACCTAAGCTTCAGACTAACTGGGAAGGACCCTACACTGTGAAAAAAAGAATCAACGATATTGTGTATAGGGTTCAACAGGAAGGACAGCGAAAGTTCAAAGCCATCCACCTGGATCGCCTGGCCAATTATTACTTCATAGACAGTTTGCAGTTCGGGATGAACAGGCTTAAGGAGGAGGCAGTGTTACAACATTACAGAACAGTCTACGTATTTATCGAATGTTCCAGAGGAATCTGGCTGTAATCTGTGGTGTACGTGAATCTCGACACATTAGCTAGACTGTACCAGAAACCCCGCGAACTGTCAAGGCCGCAATGAATTACACTCTGTTTTCCTTTATTGTTAATGCGCAGTATGGAATATTCTAGTATTTTGATGGGGTATAAATACAAGTACTCAACGACGATCAGTTTCAGTTTGAGTTGCGATATATCAGTGTGGTTCGGGTATTGTGGCAAAGTGTTACGTGTTGTATGTGTTGTGCGGGATGACTGTTGACGACAGTTGTGTTATATATTAGTAGACATTTTTATTGCCCGTGAACAATTTTTATTTGCTTTGTTGTAAGAGACTGTCTTGTTAATTACAAACTGGTTAATTGTGATAATTAAAGCTGATGATTAGTGACGTAATTGGTGTCTTGTATTTTGTTTTCCAATGTACCATACGATGATCAGTAGACCATCGTAACAATATTGTTACGGGGCAAATAAAGTTGAGGGTTTATTTTTTCTATTTTTATAATATGGTAATTGAAATAATCTGGGGCCAACTTGGTGGGGCAACATTTATTATCACAAAAGTTTGATTTTTCAACACCCTGTGGTTAGCTCGGTGTCAGACCGAGCTAGGTACGAGAACAATTGAGCGTCATGGAATATGTAAGAGTGCGTGTGTGTGCTGTTGTTTTGGCGACGTGCTCAGAGGACAAAAGGACATGGGAAGGTATGCAATCTCTAACCCGAAGTTTATAACGGAAGGAAGACGAATTTAACTAATTGTGTCACGTGGTTCCTTCCTGGGCCAATGAAATAGCAAGTTGATGAGAACGAGGAACGCTGGGCCATTTTGGGACGCTGGTGTTGAGCATCTGTCTGACTACAGTGATCGAACCGCGCGGTTCAACACGAAGGCTCGCGAGCTGGAAAAATTTATTAAAACTTAAAAAATGTGTCTTAAAGTGTAACATAAAGTGGTGAAAAATGTGGAACGTTTATTAATCGACAGTGATATCAAAATCAGAATTGAGAACTAAATTCGGAAACCAATGACTAAATTTTGAAACCAGTGTAGCAGGTGGTCGGCCAGAATCATCACAACCAAGTAAACGTATAATATAAAAATGTAGAAAATTAAAAAGAAAAAACTAAAGAGCTCTAAATAAAAATAAATGGGGTAGTAAACTGAATGACTGTGTGCGTGGGTAAATACTGGGTTGCTATGCTTAAATAGTTAATAGATAATTAAATTTTAATTATAAGAAGTAGGAGATAAATGGTTTCGTATTTTCGATCTGGTCGAAAATTTTGTCAGATGGGGTTGACCTCCCCGTATTAATGTTGTTCATTTGAAGATAAAGAATAGAGGAGGAGGGAGCATGTTATATTGAATCATAAAAAGGTAACGATAGAAAAGAAATAAATCGAGTTGAATTAGTGAACTATGAAATGAGCGTAGTTATTGAGTTACATAACCCTAAATCACGCTTGTAGATCACAAGTTCGTATGCAGAAACCTGGGCTACACAAGGTAAGCGAAATTTATTATTATAAATTAAATGAAGGTAAAGAATAGAATGATCACAATATGTTTCTTGAAGTGATCCTCTCCAGAATGTAGCTCTAGCACACCATTGTGTGTGTCACCTGCATTGATAGAACCCCCCCCACCAGAGTGTTGGTCACATGTTATTATTATTCACCAGACAAAACCTCACCTTTTAGTTCTTATTTGATAGAGTGAGTTATTTAGTCAGCTAATCAAAGAATTGTCTTTTCATATGGACAGATGTATATATATGTACAGGGTGACCACGAGGAATAGGGCGTTTTTGATTGGGACTGTACTCGACAGTGGTTGGTGGGAGGGAGACTGAGTTGACGGCCTTGAGCTCGCAAAGGTATGCCATTTCAGTCACAAGGGAGCAGTAGACATTGCAACACTGCGTATTTGCGTATGATAGTTTTGTGAAAACCGGTGAGTCAGTGACAGCAACCCAACGTCTTTTCCGGCGTCATTTCAATATTGAGCGACACGGTGCGGTCCCCAACCGAAAAACGATTTTGAGATGGGTCGACAACTTAAGAAGAACAGGATCGTTGATGAAAATAAAACCACCTGGGTCTGCTCGGAAGTAAGGACGCCAGAAAATGTGGAAAGGATAAGAGCAGCGCTGTTACAGAGTTCACATCGATCTGCTCGTCGGCACTCGTTTGCTTTGCGCATGGGACGTGAATCGGTCAGGAAAATTTTAAAGTTTCAGTTACCGTTTCACCCATTCAAAATCATGTTCGTGCAGAAATTGAATGAAGCGGACTATGAAAAGCGTGAAGATTTCGTTGTACAGATGCTGCAACTGATTGAAGAAAACAACGATGTCGTAATTTTCATGTCAGATGAGGCTCACTTTCATTTGAGCTGGGAAGTTAACAAGCAGAACTGTCGGTACTGGGCAGAGACAAATCCCAGACAGCTCCACGAACGCCCTCTGCACTCACCACGAGTCACAGTGTGGTGTGATGTGGATGATATTGCGCCGCTGTGTCATCGGTCCCTATTTTTTCGAGGATGGTGGGCGTACAGTGACAGTAAATTCTGACCGGTACACTGAAATGATCAGAAACTTTTTCCTAAGAGAGTTGCGTAGGAGGAGGAGGAGACTAAACACGAATGACATTTGGTTCCAACAAGATGGTGCAACAGCCCATACTGCAAGAATATCTATGGACTTGCTTCGGCGTACCTTCCCCAGTCGTCTCATTTCCCGGTATGGAGATGTGCCTTGGCCTCCGCGTTCTCCAGACCTCAGTATGTGTGATTTCTTCCTCTGGGGTTACTTAAAATCTCGTGTTTATGCGGCCAAACCTCGCACATTAGAGGAACTTAAGATGCGATTCGACGTGAGATCCAACTGATTGATCAGCAAACATTGGAAAGAGCGTGGGAGAACTTCAAAGGCAGAGTGGAAGGGTGCATCGATGAAGAAGGTAACCATCTCTCAGACATTATTTTCCAAACACAACTTCAATGGCATACATTGTACTACATTTTTATGTCAATAAATAATTTTTCACTTCAACATTAACCGAGTATAATTTTTTTTAAAAACGCCCTATTCCTCATGGTCACCCTGTATAAGTGTGTGTGTGTGTGTGTGCAACCTGAAATAATCTGTACAATGTACAATAACCTGTCTGCAATAGAATGAGATATAAACAAACATGTTTGTGTTCGGCAAACACAAGGGTGACATTGATTAAGAAATACTAAGTATTATTTTTATATAATTGTATTCGTTTTTTTTTTTTTAAATTACAAAGAGTAAAGAAAAGATCTGTGAATTGTTTCGCTGGTGGGGCAAAGGGCGCTTGAAAAAAAGTTCTGAAGTGGATAAAAGTTTGATAAATACTGATCTAATCCTCTTTTCACTATTTACTAGACAGTGTAAAGAAAGCATTGCGAATATAATTCAAATTGAGATTTCACTGATGTTAGCCTGACTGAAAGTGTTGTGGGCTCAAATTTGTAGTTACTGTGTTGGAAAATAAGAATATTAATTTATATTAATATTAAGAATATTATGTACACAAAATTAAACCATGTAAACTTATGAATACAATGGATAGTTATTTTACCTAAGTCAAGACACTTTTTCTTATGTGAAATGAAATAGGGACATCAAATATGATTTCTAAAAGTGATTAATGAGGAACTTTTTCAATTTTTGTCACTAACTTTAATCAGTGGGAAAGTTGTACCCAATAATTTGAAATTAGTTATGAACTGTACAAGTTATCTATACAATCTGTGGTCGGCCTATTTATAGTATGTGATTCTGAAAATCTATTTCCAAACCTTGAAAAATTTGTGCCTGGAAAGCGTTTTTCATTAAATGAAGAGATGATGACAGCTGTAGAGGGGTATTTTACGGATCTTTCAGAATATTACTTCAAGACGGGGATCGAATTATTATAGAAGCGTTGGACCAAGTGTATTGAAGTTAGGGGAGATCATATAGAAAAATAAAGTAATTTTTGTAACAATTAAGTTGTTTTTTCATTTCCATTCTGCGAACTTTTCAACTATCTCTTGTAAGTAACTACACATAAAAAAAAAAATTCAACCTCTGATGTTTTTCAATTACTGTCCCAAGATTACGTTGGACAAAAAGAACAGATTTCCATGCGTGTGTAACAGTTCCTGCTAATTGAACACATCAGAGACATTAAAACATACCCAAATTCTAGTTTTATCACACACACATACACAAGGTAAGATGAAAGTCATTAGAACCTATGAACACATGTGTACTATATTGACATATAGATAGAACTGTACTCACAGCCCTATTAGACTTTGTTAATCTGATTGTATTTAAGAACAAGGTAGTATCTCATTCAAAATAGTGAGCAACTTCTGCAGCTTGGGAAGCTCTCTAGTAGATATAACTTTTAACTTCATGTGTAGGTCTGTAAAATTAATTTCTGTAGCTACAGTTACCGTGAACACACACAGGTGATAAGCAAATTTAGTTTCCTAAATTTAAAGACACTAAATATTGAAGAAGCGTGCTGGGTAAGTGTCTGAGAGAAGGTGCTTAGAGTCTGGTGGAGAACAGCAGCAGAGGATCATCCAAAATGGTAAATATTTCTTCAGCAGGTCAGGCTCATTGATTTTTTGTATCTTTGTTGGATGATGATGCCAACATCTTACACTATAGTACCACCCTCGCAGTTTAGAGCTAGAAAAGATATGTGTAATTCACTAGTACCAAGCTCTCCACTCTGCTTGATGGCGACTCTTAAAATTATCTCAGGGTATCACAAAAATGATTATTAACACAATTAACTTGAATGACTACTAACTTTAATGAGCATCTTCATTAACATTTTACAAGTTGCATATAATCTTAATGATTAACAAATATTGAAATTATACTTCATCAATTATCTTTGGAAAGTAGGTTCACACAGATTGAATTGCCAATAGTAATAGAGTTACAAAAGATACATGAATTAATATGAGTTTAATGTTCAAATTGGGTTACTTGTTGGTTGAATTCCTTTTGTTGGTGGTTTCTTCCCTCGGAGTCTGCGATCCTGGAGATTGCGTTCGTTGACGATTCGGATGATCCTGTTGTTGACACTAACACTTTAATTACGTCGGTTTCAACTGCACTACACTGCTCACACCTACTCACTGATTCAGCATGTAACTAGTTTATACCACTTTTTATTTTTGTCACCTTAGTAACTATGTTATTAACCTGAGTGCTCGCAATGTCAGTAACTCATCCCGAATACGCTCCAACGTTCCGTAACTTCCGAATGCACGTGTTAGATTATCGATACTATGAAGTTCGGTAATTATCACCAAGTTGTATTATATTTATTCTAATAATTACTTTGATTTGGTATACTTCTTTCACTGTAATACCGGGTTTAATATTATTAAACGCACGACTGTATTTATATTAATTATCGCAAGTTTTAGTTATAGTTCGTAGTACGCGATAACGAGTCTGATAGTTGTAGTGTTCGCCGTAGACTTTAGTTATGAAATCGTAATGTCCCATATGGAGTCTTATAGTTGTATTTATATTTATGGAATATTTCCGATTATAGTACCAAGCACTGTCTGTTGTGCACGGTCTGTCGCCATACGGTGTACACCAGAAACCGTTGTGCGCGCTATTTGTATATGTGTATTCGTATTTTGTTTTATTTAAATGTGTTTTAATATTTTTAAATTATTCGACAATTATGCCGTCGCACGATGGGATAAGATAACGATTTTAAAATTCTGATGATGGGACAAGGTCCCGAAACATGTAATTTTTAAGTGAAAATACATCTTGCTGTAAGTCACAGACGGTAAGTTATATTACTAATTTGATTATGACAGTTGTAGTGTTCGCCGTAGACCGCCGACAATTTTCCCAACTACGTTTTTTATACACCCGCAAATGTTACCCACACTCAATATTTACAAATCGCGTTCCCATTGGTTTCAAGTACCGCGATATTTGATTTCCTCCAACCCAACTAGCTAATTTCACCGCTCAAAAAGTGACGCTTTCTTTCATTCGTCAACAAACAGCGCGTACAAACTTATACCGCGAAAGGAAAACGACGCTACCTAGAGTTCTCTCTCTCTACCCTCTCATTCTAAATTCTAACGGTTCTGCATTGTCTGAACACTCAGCTTTCTCTCGATTTCACTTAACTTTATTGCTTTTTTTAATACAATACATTTTATGATTTTACACCCTGTACATGACTTGTTGTATAGTTTTCGCCCCGTCAGACAGGCGCCTCGCCAAGGGTGTGTTGCTTTGAAAAACACCGCTAGGCTTAGTTCTAAGAGTACATCAACTAAACATTACTTGCATTTCTTAGTCTAATACACCAGTAATAATCATGATTCTATATAAAACCTGCGTAAAATTAAGTAGCATTAAATTTTTACGTTATATCGTCCCCCAATAGAATCGTATAAGATTTTTGCTAGAAAATGGATGAGGATTCTATTGCTGCGTCCTTCAAATGGATCTTATTTCATTTATTTAACCCCTTTACAATGTTTTTTTTTCAAAATTCTTACACCTATTACATTCATATTATGTTAATTATATATCTACAAATGAATTTTACTAACTTATACTACAGTACATTTAGTAATTCCTTTTAATACTCCACTCTCCACTCTTTACATCTATCAGCTGTTTACATCGGCATTAGGCCCACAGTTTGTTTACAAACAGAACCCTAAACTGGTTTTTGTGCTACCTGCTTGTCAAAAGCTACATTCCGCGTCGGGTACCATGTCCCACTATTCATGACCTAGTTACAAACAAATACTTTCCCTTAACATTACCTAATTTCTCATACACATAATCTATTTGAAAGCTTATCCTATACATACAATACAATGTTAATTATTTATCCTCTCGACATTTTGACAACTTAGTCTTATTACAATTTACTTATAAGTTATTACATATACATGTGTAAAAGTGGTGTTCTTACAATCTGTTTATTTTTTGTTTTTTAACCGTTCATCTTGGTGTAGTGTGTGTTAAATTTCATAATATGATTTGAGCTGTCTGATATTAAACTTTCCTCGAATCCTTCCGGGCTGTTGAATGTCTTCGAGTTGGTACGTCGGCATTCCAACCTCTTTATAGAGCTTATATGGACCTTCGAAAATATTGCAAAATTTTCCAATTACCTTTTTATTTAAATCTGACGTTGGGTATGCTCGTAATAACACTTTGTCACCTACCTGAAACTTCGTAATTTTCTAGATTTTTTTAGTCGATAACGTCTACGATGCCTTCTTCTGGTTTCAACCCCATCTGTAAAATTTCGTCTATGGTCGTCTCTCCATGGGTAGTATTTCTCTTAATTATTAGTTGTTTATTTTAAGGTCTACCACACATCCACTCTCTACCAGCATGTCAACACCCAAAATAATTCTCTCATCAGGTCCGGCACTACTATAAAAACACTTTCAAACTGTAAATCTTTAATCTGTACATTTAGCAATATCTGCCGTGTAATTCTTTTAGATTTACCGCCTGTGCCCCCTTTAATTATAGTATTAGATAGTTTTAACATCTCTATTTTCCCCAGATCTTTTTTATTACTGTTAAACCAACGTTCCGAAATCGCATTTATTTGGCTACCAGTATCCACCAATGCGTTAATCGGTACGCCGTTCAACATTATTTGAAGCTCCGGACATTTATTGCTTCTCAATCTAACAGATTTATTATCATCACTTATCAAATCATCCCTAATATCTAAGAAAGTTGTATTTACATATTTAATTTTTATCATTTAAATCTACGACATTTACGGGCTTTCTCTAGTTTTTTGGCTTCGTTGGTTTGTGACGATTTTAAAAAAGGAAAAAAATGAAATAAAAGAAATTTAAAAGAAATTTAAAATCTCACATTAAAACAGAACCAAACCCCTAAAGTAAATGATAATGTAACCCCGCTATAATACCCAAAATAAATAGTTTTAAAACCAAAAAGAATTCTATAATAAAATTGCGATAACACCCCTTAATAATTAACCCGGTTTTAACCTGCCGAAACCGGCATCAACACGCATAATTACCCGTGAATATGACTAATAATTGTATTAAATCGGATCTTGATAAAAAACCTAATGATGTACAATAATAATATACTAAGTGAGAGATACCGTAGTATAATTAAATATAGATAAATATGTCAGAGAATAATCGAGTAAATATTAATCGAATATGGAACTACTTTTATGCTGACAAGCTACCCGCGCGGGGACAGCCTCTTCACCCCTATACTTAGCCAGTTCAGTTGTATCTCAGACACCGCTGCTGATACAGCGTACAAAAGTATGTAGTCGATATAAAAACCTATAAACGAGGAGACGCTTGTGTGAGATAGCCGGATGATGTAAAAATGTCGAAAATGACGTGAGTGTATGACAATGACATCTCTGTAACAAACTAACATCACCTAAATTTGATATTAAACTGTTAACATGTAACTGTTAAACGTAAGTAACATGTGCGGTACAACAATGTGAATACCAGTGAAAGTTACAACCCAAAACCTACCACAAGAATCTACAGACCCAACAGACGACTCATCTTTAGGAATGACGGCAGATAACACCAAAACACGATATCCAGAAGATCTCCAAGACACCCTGCACAACCAATAGAAGCGCCGATGCGCCGACGATGTTACACACAGGTATCACGGAAGTTCAACTTCCGTGGTTCAGAACTTAACTTAAAATAATACATGATAGACACTTAATTAACCAATGAAAGTAAAGTAAAACACGAAAGACTGACTTAATTACCATAAAATTGTAATTTCATGCTTAGTAATAATATGTGTTAAGTTTAAGGCTTTTATGAATATAACACGTTAAAGTTAAATAAGCCCATTCTTCAGATGGCACGAAATAAAGATGATAATTTTAATATCATATACTGAAACAAAATACTCGGATCCGAAGGCAGTAAAAGCTATGTTAACTCATTAATTAATCTAATTCTATTTGTACAAGAGGTGCAAATGTTTTTACTTTTAATATACTCATCGCTAAATTTCTTCGGAGATGTTAAAACTTTATGTAATAAAGAGATGTCATGGTCCAAAAAGGTGAGTGAATAAATCTACAAACCCCTGTCAATATTCCTCAATTCACGGGATCCTATTTAACTTTTGTTTACTTTCCAGTTATTTATGATTTTGTAAAGATAATGGCAGCCTGTTTAATTGACCTGAGCCAACTAACCAGGTTCCCGAATTGTTACGTTATGCGAAACGTTTCAAATGCGCCACTCTGCTTAATTAATGAATAAATGATAATTAGCAAGATAAAATGCCCTGTGTTTGTCATTTAATATGTGGTAGAATTATTCACTCTGAATGTTAATTTAAAATACGCAAAAGGAGGAATTGAAGTAAGTAAATTCAGAATTAGGATAGTGTGTTTTTATAATCATTATGTGGTGTAATAATATAATATAATATAATAACCATGATATATAAGGTAAGGATATTTAAATATAATATAATAATTATTTAAACATTGTAAGCCTAGGGTAAAACCTGTTTAAAAATGCATTCCCCAACTTGTCTGTTTAACGACAATCTCAGACAAGAAAATGACCTGTTCCCGCTTGTACCAAACTACCCCTTTGTTACGCTCTCTGCCACCTCAAGTAGACAATACATCACCTCCCCCTATTGTATTACAAAGTGTGTGACCCCTTGCCCAGTAACAAAAGATTTCAGACACATGTTGAAAATTAAATCGAATAAAACAAAACAAGTAAATAATTTTATTATTAAAATGCCCCACTGTTTTTTTTTGTTTCATTTTGTGTAAATGGTTAGTGTACTAAGTGTCAATTATAAAATACTCTATTCTGTATATCTATGCACTCAGTTAGGAAATTGTGTGTAAAAGTAGTATATTGTACTTACATTGTACTTAGAGGAAATTGTACTTAGCCTTTTTCTAAGTAGCATATATGAATAATATGGACGATATTTATAAGTGTATAAATATAAGTGTATATTTTGTGTGAGATTACGCACATACTCGTATATAATTATACGGGAAAAGATTAGATTGTATTATACCAATTCATGTATGTACGTGTCAAAGTATTCAGTCTCTAACACGTCAATTTTGCGATAATTTAAGACCTGTAGTTTTCCTGTACAAGCCTGCATAAATGTGTAATTCGTGTTTCTATTGACACGATGAGTTATATAAACTACTGACTAAATAAAACAAGTGTACTAATTAATTTTATGGAATGATGCTTCCCGAAGTAAACAAACGAGTTCGAAACAAAAAGAAACCGTCTCTTAAATCAGACCAAAGTAATAATAATAAATAAGTTATTTAAAATAAAAAGTTTAATAATATCGTAAATTATTATAACACGTTAGTATAATTATAATTATAAAAGTGTAACAAAACTCAGCTTAGTAACGGGCCGTAACATTGCGTACGCATCGCTCACTCCACCCCTTTTTTGAAGCAAGCCAGTGCAAGTTAATAAGGTGTCCGTTAGCTATTGTTAAATGGAACAATATAGAGATATTCTCTCCATCGAGTTGACTAACTTCCCCCTTTGTACGCATAAACTATGCCATTGTTTGAAGAAAACTAGTTTGACCCACATTCCACAGTAACAGCTGATCGTTGAAAATAAAGTGTTTGTCTCCTTTTGTTTATGTATTACAGCTGATCATTTAAAAACAAAATTATTATCTTCGTGAAATTCCGATTCTCTCAGTAGCATAAGAAATTAGGATAAGAATGAATCTAAGGTCAAGTATGGGATTGGCTTTAGATTTCTGTAGTAGAATTAAGAATTATATATAGGTAACGTAACAAGTCACAACGGCACCGCACTGAAAAGTTCTTTACAAGGGTTAAAGAAAGTTCTTTACAAGAGTTAAAGAAAGTGCAGAAAACTAACTACTAGAGTTAGAGTATGCAAAATGTAATCAGTCGGGCCACGATATTGTGAATTACGGATATTAGTATTAAGAATTAAAATATAAATTAGCATGGTAAGAAGTGAGATAAAGGGAATTTCACGGAGGAGAACATTTAAATGAATAAAATTATTTAAAGAGATATAGAGATAACAAATCGTGTACTAAATTAAATTTTAACACAGAAATCCCCGAGCATACTCCCAGTACGTTGCTCACCCAAATAAAAAAAAAAACCGGTGTCGATATTTAAGCGGAGGAGTATGTGACGATTTTAAAAAAGGAAAAAAATGAAATAAAAGAAATTTAAAATCTCACATTAAAACAGAACCAAACCCCTAAAGTAAATGATAATGTAACCCCGCTATAATACCCAAAATAAATAGTTTTAAAACCAAAAAGGATTCTATAATAAAATTGCGATAACACCCCTTAATAATTAACCCGGTTTTAACCTGCCGAAACCGGCATCAACACGCATAATTACCCGTGAATATGACTAATAATTGTATTAAATCGGAACTTGATAAAAAACATAATGATGTACAATAATAATATACTAAGTGAGAGATACCGTAGTATAATTAAATATAGTTAAATATGTCAGAGAATAATCGAGTAAATATTAATCGAATATGGAACTACTTTTATGCTGACAAGCTACCCGCGCGCGGACAGCCTCTTCACCCCTATACTTAGCCAGTTCAGTTGTATCTCAGACACCGCTGCTGATACAGCGTACAAAAGTATGTAGTCGATATAAAAACCTATAAATGAGGAGACGCTTGTGTGAGATAGCCGGATGATGTAAAAATGTCGAAAATGACGTGAGTGTATGACAATGACATCTCTGTAACAAACTAACATCACCTAAATGTGATATTAAACTGTTAACATGTAACTGTTAAACGTAAGTAACATGTGCGGTACAACAATGTGAATACCAGTGAAAGTTACAACCCAAAACCTACCACAAGAATCTACAGACCCAACAGACGACTCATCTTTAGGAAAGACGGCAGATAACACCAAAACACGATATCCAGAAGATCTCCAAGACACCCTGCACAACCAATAGAAGCGCCGATGCGCCGACGATGTTACACACAGGTATCACGGAAGTTCAACTTCCGTGGTTCAGAACTTAACTTAAAATAATACATGATATACACTTAATTAACCAATGAAAGTAAAGTAAAACACGAAAGACTGACTTAATTACCATAAAATTGTAATTTCATGCTTAGTAATAATATGTGTTAAGTTTAAGGCTTTTATGAATATAACACGTTAAAGTTAAATAAGCCCATTCTTCAGATGGCACGAAATAAAGATGATAATTTAAATATCATATACTGAAACAAAATACTCTGATCCGAGGGCAGTAAAAGCTATGTTAACTCATTAATTAATCTAATTCTATTTGTACAAGAGGTGCAAATGTTTTTACTTTTAATATACTCGTCGCTAAATTTCTTCGGAGATGTTAAAACTTTATGTAATAAAGAGATGTCATGGTCCAAAAAGGTGAGTGAATAAATCTACAAACCCCTGTCAATATTCCTCAATTCACGGGATCCTATTTAACTTTTGTTTACTTTCCAGTTATTTATGATTTTGTAAAGATAATGGCAGCCTGTTTAATTGACCTGAGCCAATTAACCAGGTTCCCGAATTGTTACGTTATGCGAAACGTTTCAGGTTCAACCTTGCTACCTGCATTACTTGTTGATGGGACACTGTTAGTATCCCCCTTAAACTGGTTCTTCCATTTAGTCGGCCTAGTTTACTGCGTTGGCTTCTCAGTAAATCCGTCTCGCTCGTTCACTTTCCCTCTCTCTTCTCCGCTGTGCTTCCAATAGTTTCTTTCAAGCCAACCGTCAGCTGGTCTCTGGTTCATTGACCTACTGCCGTTTCGTAAGTCATGGAACTCCAACAACACTTGCTCAAATTCAGTAATTGTAATTACCCCACGAGTGATAATAGCTACCTCAATCTCATGCGGGTCATGTCTTGCCAATTTCCTGATTAAATGTCTATCTGAGATAGGCGGAATCAACTGCCTAATCTCCAACAATTTTCTCTCTAAGTATTGGATTGTAGACATCCCGGTTTCTGAGTGGCACAGTCCGAATTCCAACTGGTCTCGCACCCGTTCCTGGATCACGTCATTCCAATACTTATTACTAAAAGCATCTGTAAACCCCGCAAAATTGTTAATACTATCTTTGACTAACCGCCACCAAATTGCAGCCTCTCCTTCCAGATGTCTCGATATCCATGCGATGTTGTTGATGTGATAATGTTCGTGGTATATCTCAGTTAGTTCCTTGATGAATTCCATCGGGAAATCGCTGGATCCATTAAACTTGACTTCTTTTATCTGCTCGTTGACAACGCTTTGGGTGACGGGTGACACGTTTATCAATGCCATCTTCGTCCGAACGTCGCTTTGTAACTGCTGCAGCTTGAGGCTCGTTTCGCCCGAATGGTTATCCATTTTGCTTTCTAACTCTTTTAATTTATCTGCCCCTATATTGTGAGCAACAATACTTTCGTCACAAAGTTTATTGATCGCTATTACCTTTTGGTTTATAATTCTTAATGTCACTACTATGCCTATCATCTACCTATTTCCTTTAGTAATTTTTCATTATCACTAAACTTATTATTAATTTCATCCTTAATAGTACTAATCTCTTCATCTGTCATAGTTTTGGTGTCTACTTTAAATTGTTGCAAAATTTCATTGTTTTCCTTTTTGGTTTCACTGAGTTGTGTAACTATTTCGTCTCTTATGACCTGGTTTTGTTGTGTAATCTGTTGTGATTGTTCTAACTTCTGTTCACGCAATTGTTTTTGTAATAATTCTGTTTGTTCTGACATTTGTTCTGTTAGCTGTGTCATTTGTTGTGCTATTCGTTCTGTTTGCTGTCATTGTTTTGTGACCCCATCTGCTGTGACAATTGTTTTTACATCTGTTGTGTAATTGTTGTAGTAATGCGTACATATCCGGTTCCTTAGGTGTTTCTGTTGTTGTTCTTTGCGTTAATCTCTGTCTACCCTCGTGTTGTATCTCTGGTGTTGTTTGTGGTGTTTGTACTTCTTCGTGGTCCTGTCCCCGCGTCCTTGACTCTTGATCCTCCACAGTTAATTGGGCGAGTGTTTGTTGATCCCCTAACTGGTTGTTAATATCTAACTCCCCTTCGTAATTCTGAGTTGTCTCTGTTTCTGTATTCATGTTGTCGTTTATTTCGTTTGTGTACTTTTGCTTCGTGTGATCATACAAAATTATTCTTATTCTCTACGTTTCTTATTCTACTTTCCTTATACTCTATTCGGAATTCAATTGTCTGTTTAACTTACAAATTAAACCTTGCACTGGGCTCCAAATACTACCTAGCGATGGATTTGATCTATATAAGCTCCACGGTTTTGGGCGGCACATACCACCCTCGCAGTTTAGAGCTAGAAAAGATATGTGTAATTGACTAGTACTAAGCTCTCAACTCTGCTTGATGGCGACTCTCAAAATTATCTCAGGGTATCACAAAAATGATTATTAACACAATTAAATTGAATGACTACTAACTTTAATGAACATCTTCATTAACATATTGCAAGTTGCATATAATCTTAATGATAAACAAATATTGAAATTATACTTCATCAATTATCTTTGGAAAGTAGGTTCATAGACAGATTGAATTGCCAATAGTAATAGAGTTACAAAAGATACATGAATTAATATGAGTTTAATGTTCAAATTGGGTTACTTGTTGGTTGAATTCCTTTTGTTGGTGATTTCTTCCCTCGGAGTCTACAATCCTGGAGATTGCGTACGTTGACGATTCGGGCGATCCTGTTGTTGGCACTAACACTTTAATTACGTCGGTTTCAACTGCACTACACTGCTCACACCTACTCACTGATTCAGCATGTAACTAGTTTATACCACTTTTTATTTTTGACACCTTAGTAACTATGTTATTAAGCTGAGTGCTCGCAATATCAGCAATTCATCCCGAATACGCTCCAACGTTCCGTAACTTCCGAATGCACGTGCTAGATTATCAATACTATGAAGTTCGGTAATAATCACCAAGTTATATTTATTCTAATAATTACTTTGATTTGGTATACTTCTTTCACTGTAATACCGGGTTTAATATTATTAAACGCACGACTGTACTTATTAATTATCTCAAGTTTTAGTTAAAGTTCATAATACGCGATAACGAGTCTGATAGTTGTAGTGTTCGCCGTAGACTTTAGTTATGAAATCGTAATGTGCCATATGGAGTCCTATAGTTGTATTTATATTTATGAAATATTTCCGATTATAGTACCAAGCACTGTCTGTTGTGCGCGGTCTGTCGCCGTACGGTGTACACCAGAAACCGTTGTGCGCGCTATTTGTATATGTGTATTCGTATTTTGTTTTATTTAAATGTGTTTTAATATTTTTAAAATATTCGACAATTATGCCGTCGCACGATGGGATAAGATAACGATTTTAAAATTCTGATGACGGGACACGGTCCCGAAACATATAAACTTTAAGTGAAAATACATCTTGTTGTAAGTCACAGACGGTAAGTTATATTACTAATTTGATTATGATAGTTGTAGTGTTCGCCGTAGACTGCCGACAATTTTCCCAACTACGTTTTCTATTCACCCGCAAACGTTACCCACACTCAGTATTTACAAATCGCGTTCTCATTGGTTTCAAGTGCCGCGATATTTTATTTCCTCCAACCCAAGTAGCTAATTTCACCGCTCAAAAAGTGACGCTTTCTTTCATTCGTTAACAAACAGCGCGTACAAACTTATACCGCGAGAGGAAAACGACGCTGCCTAGAGTTCTCTCTCTCTACCCTCTCATTCTAAATTCTAACGGTTCTGCATTGTCTGAACACTCAGCTTTCTCTCGATTTCACTTAACTTTATTGCTTTTTTTAATACAATACATTTTATCATTTTACACCCTGTACGTGACGTTTTTGTATAGTTTCCGCCCCGTCAGACAGGCGCCTCGCCAAGGGTGTGGTGTTTTGAAAAACACCGCTAGGCTTGGTTCTAACAGTACACCAACTCAACATTACTTGCATTTCTTAGTCTTATACACCATTAATAATCATGAATCTATATAAAACCTGCGTAAAATTAAGTAGCATTCAATTTTTACGTTATATCGTCCCCCAATAGAATCGTATAAGATTTTTGCTAGAAAATTGATGAGGATTCTATTGCTGCCTCCTTCAAATGGATCTTATTTCATTTATTTAACCCCTTTACAATGTTTTTTTTTCAAAATTCTTACACCTATTACATTCATATTATGTTAATTATATATCTACAAATGAATTTTAATTACTTATACTACAGTACATTTAGTAATTCCTTTTAATACTCCATTCTCCACTCTTTACATCTATCAGCTGTTTACATCGGCATTAGGCCCACAGTTTGTTTTCAAACAGAACCCTAAACTGGTTTTTGTGCTACCTGCTTGTCAAAAGCTACATTCCGCGTCGGGTACCATGTCCCGCTATTCATGACCTAGTTACAAACAAATACTTTCCCTTAACATTACCTAATTTCTCATACACATAATCTATTTGAAAGCTTATCCTATACATACAATACAATGTTAATTATTTATCCTCTCGACATTTTGACAATTTAGTCTTATTACAATTTACTTATAAATTATTACATATACATGTGTAAAAGTGGTATTCTTACAATCTGTTTATTTTTTGTTTTTTAACCGTTCGTCTTGGTGTAGTGTGTGTTAAATTTCATAATATGGTTTGAGCTGTCTGATATTAAACTTTCCTCGAATCCTTCCGGGCTGTTGAATGTCTTCGAGTTGGTACGTCGCCATTCCAACCTCCTTATAGAGCTTATATGGACCTTCGAAAATATTGCAAAATTTTCCAATTACCTTTTTATTTAAATCTGACGTTGGGTATGCTCGTAATAACCCTTTGTCACCTACCATAAACTTCGTAATTTTCTAGATTTTTTTAGTCGATAACGTCTACGATGCCTTCTTCTTCTGGTTTCAACCCCATCTGTAAAATTTCGTCTATGGTCGTCTCTCCATGGATAGTATTTCTCTTAATTATCAGTTGTTTATTATTAAGGTCTACCACACATCCACTCTCTACCAGCATGTCAACACCAAAATAATTCTCTCATCAGGTCCGGCACTACTATAAAAACACTTTCAAACTGTAAATCTTTAATCTGTACATTTAGCAATATCTGCCGTGTAATTCTTTTAGATTTACCGCCTGTGCCCCCTTTAATTATAGTATTAGATAGTTTTAACATCTCTATTTTCCCCAGATCTTTTTTATTACTGTTAAACCAACGTTCCGAAATCGCATTTATTTGGCTATCAGTATCCACCAATGCGTTAATTGGTACGCCGTTCAACATTATTTGAAGCTCCGGACATTTATTGCTTCTCAATCTAACAGATTTATTATCATCACTTATCAAATCATCCCTAATATCTAAGAAAGTTGTATTTACATATTTAATTTTTATCATTTAAATCTACGACATATTTACGGGCTTTCTCTAGTTTTTTTGGCTTTGTTGGTTCAACCTTGCTACCTGCATTACTTGTTGATGGGACACTGTTAGTATCCCCCTTAAACTGGTTCTTCCATTTAGTCGGCCTAGTTTACTGCGTTGGCTTCTCAGTAAATCCGTCTCGCTCGTTCACTTTCCCTCTCTCTTCTCCGCTGTGCTTCCAATAGTTTCTTTCAAGCCAACCGTCAGCTGGTCTCTGGTTCATTGACCTACTGCCGTTTCGTAAGTCATGGAACTCCAACAACACTTGCTCAAATTCAGTAATTGTAATTACCCCACGAGTGATAATAGCTACCTCAATCTCATGCGGGTCATGTCTTGCCAATTTCCTGATTAAATGTCTATCTGAGATAGGCGGAATCAACTGCCTAATCTCCAACAATTTTCTCTCTAAGTATTGGATTGTAGACATCCCGGTTTCTGAGTGGCACAGTCCGAATTCCAACTGGTCTCGCACCCGTTCCTGGATCACGTCATTCCAATACTTATTACTAAAAGCATCTGTAAACCCCGCAAAATTGTTAATACTATCTTTGACTAACCGCCACCAAATTGCAGCCTCTCCTTCCAGATGTCTCGATATCCATGCGATGTTGTTGATGTGATAATGTTCGTGGTATATCTCAGTTAGTTCCTTGATGAATTCCATCGGGAAATCGCTGGATCCATTAAACTTGACTTCTTTTATCTGCTCGTTGACAACGCTTTGGGTGACGGGTGACACGTTTATCAATGCCATCTTCGTACGAACGTCGCTTTGTAACTGCTGCAGCTTGAGGCTCGTTTCGCCCGAATGGTTATCCATTTTGCTTTCTAACTCTTTTAATTTATCTGCCCCTATATTGTGAGCAACAATACTTTCGTCACAAAGTTTATTGATCGCTATTACCTTTTGGTTTATAATTCTTAATGTCACTACTATGCCTATCATCTACCTATTTCCTTTAGTAATTTTTCATTATCACTAAACTTATTATTAATTTCATCCTTAATAGTACTAATCTCTTCATCTGTCATAGTTTTGGTGTCTACTTTAAATTGTTGCAAAATTTCATTGTTTTCCTTTTTGGTTTCACTGAGTTGTGTAACTATTTCGTCTCTTATGACCTGGTTTTGTTGTGTAATCTGTTGTGATTGTTCTAACTTCTGTTCACGCAATTGTTTTTGTAATAATTCTGTTTGTTCTGACATTTGTTCTGTTAGCTGTGTCATTTGTTGTGCTATTCGTTCTGTTTGCTGTCATTTGTTGTGACCCCATCTGCTGTGACAATTGTTTTTACATCTGTTGTGTAATTGTTGTAGTAATGCGTACATATCCGGTTCCTTAGGTGTTTCTGTTGTTGTTCTTTGCGTTAATCTCTGTCTACCCTCGTGTTGTATCTCTGGTGTTGTTTGTGGTGTTTGTACTTCTTCGTGGTCCTGTCCCCGCGTCCTTGACTCTTGATCCTCCACAGTTAATTGGGCGAGTGTTTGTTGATCCCCTAACTGGTTGTTAATATCTAACTCCCCTTCGTAATTCTGAGTTGTCTCTGTTTCTGTATTCATGTTGTCGTTTATTTCGTTTGTGTACTTTTGCTTCGTGTGATCATACAAAATTATTCTTATTCTCTACGTTTCTTATTCTACTTTCCTTATACTCTATTCGGAATTCAATTGTCTGTTTAACTTACAAATTAAACCTTGCACTGGGCTCCAAATACTACCTAGCGATGGATTTGATCTATATAAGCTCCACGGTTTTGGGCGGCACATACCACCCTCGCAGTTTAGAGCTAGAAAAGATATGTGTAATTGACTAGTACTAAGCTCTCAACTCTGCTTGATGGCGACTCTCAAAATTATCTCAGGGTATCACAAAAATGATTATTAACACAATTAAATTGAATGACTACTAACTTTAATGAACATCTTCATTAACATATTGCAAGTTGCATATAATCTTAATGATAAACAAATATTGAAATTATACTTCATCAATTATCTTTGGAAAGTAGGTTCATAGACAGATTGAATTGCCAATAGTAATAGAGTTACAAAAGATACATGAATTAATATGAGTTTAATGTTCAAATTGGGTTACTTGTTGGTTGAATTCCTTTTGTTGGTGATTTCTTCCCTCGGAGTCTACAATCCTGGAGATTGCGTACGTTGACGATTCGGGCGATCCTGTTGTTGGCACTAACACTTTAATTACGTCGGTTTCAACTGCACTACACTGCTCACACCTACTCACTGATTCAGCATGTAACTAGTTTATACCACTTTTTATTTTTGACACCTTAGTAACTATGTTATTAAGCTGAGTGCTCGCAATATCAGCAATTCATCCCGAATACGCTCCAACGTTCCGTAACTTCCGAATGCACGTGCTAGATTATCAATACTATGAAGTTCGGTAATAATCACCAAGTTATATTTATTCTAATAATTACTTTGATTTGGTATACTTCTTTCACTGTAATACCGGGTTTAATATTATTAAACGCACGACTGTACTTATTAATTATCTCAAGTTTTAGTTAAAGTTCATAATACGCGATAACGAGTCTGATAGTTGTAGTGTTCGCCGTAGACTTTAGTTATGAAATCGTAATGTGCCATATGGAGTCCTATAGTTGTATTTATATTTATGAAATATTTCCGATTATAGTACCAAGCACTGTCTGTTGTGCGCGGTCTGTCGCCGTACGGTGTACACCAGAAACCGTTGTGCGCGCTATTTGTATATGTGTATTCGTATTTTGTTTTATTTAAATGTGTTTTAATATTTTTAAAATATTCGACAATTATGCCGTCGCACGATGGGATAAGATAACGATTTTAAAATTCTGATGACGGGACACGGTCCCGAAACATATAAACTTTAAGTGAAAATACATCTTGTTGTAAGTCACAGACGGTAAGTTATATTACTAATTTGATTATGATAGTTGTAGTGTTCGCCGTAGACTGCCGACAATTTTCCCAACTACGTTTTCTATTCACCCGCAAACGTTACCCACACTCAGTATTTACAAATCGCGTTCTCATTGGTTTCAAGTGCCGCGATATTTTATTTCCTCCAACCCAAGTAGCTAATTTCACCGCTCAAAAAGTGACGCTTTCTTTCATTCGTTAACAAACAGCGCGTACAAACTTATACCGCGAGAGGAAAACGACGCTGCCTAGAGTTCTCTCTCTCTACCCTCTCATTCTAAATTCTAACGGTTCTGCATTGTCTGAACACTCAGCTTTCTCTCGATTTCACTTAACTTTATTGCTTTTTTTAATACAATACATTTTATGATTTTACACCCTGTACGTGACGTTTTTGTATAGTTTCCGCCCCGTCAGACAGGCGCCTCGCCAAGGGTGTGGTGTTTTGAAAAACACCGCTAGGCTTGGTTCTAACAGTACACCAACTCAACATTACTTGCATTTCTTAGTCTTATACACCATTAATAATCATGAATCTATATAAAACCTGCGTAAAATTAAGTAGCATTCAATTTTTACGTTATATCGTCCCCCAATAGAATCGTATAAGATTTTTGCTAGAAAATTGATGAGGATTCTATTGCTGCCTCCTTCAAATGGATCTTATTTCATTTATTTAACCCCTTTACAATGTTTTTTTTTCAAAATTCTTACACCTATTACATTCATATTATGTTAATTATATATCTACAAATGAATTTTAATTACTTATACTACAGTACATTTAGTAATTCCTTTTAATACTCCATTCTCCACTCTTTACATCTATCAGCTGTTTACATCGGCATTAGGCCCACAGTTTGTTTTCAAACAGAACCCTAAACTGGTTTTTGTGCTACCTGCTTGTCAAAAGCTACATTCCGCGTCGGGTACCATGTCCCGCTATTCATGACCTAGTTACAAACAAATACTTTCCCTTAACATTACCTAATTTCTCATACACATAATCTATTTGAAAGCTTATCCTATACATACAATACAATGTTAATTATTTATCCTCTCGACATTTTGACAATTTAGTCTTATTACAATTTACTTATAAATTATTACATATACATGTGTAAAAGTGGTATTCTTACAATCTGTTTATTTTTTGTTTTTTAACCGTTCGTCTTGGTGTAGTGTGTGTTAAATTTCATAATATGGTTTGAGCTGTCTGATATTAAACTTTCCTCGAATCCTTCCGGGCTGTTGAATGTCTTCGAGTTGGTACGTCGCCATTCCAACCTCCTTATAGAGCTTATATGGACCTTCGAAAATATTGCAAAATTTTCCAATTACCTTTTTATTTAAATCTGACGTTGGGTATGCTCGTAATAACCCTTTGTCACCTACCATAAACTTCGTAATTTTCTAGATTTTTTTAGTCGATAACGTCTACGATGCCTTCTTCTTCTGGTTTCAACCCCATCTGTAAAATTTCGTCTATGGTCGTCTCTCCATGGGTAGTATTTCTCTTAATTATCAGTTGTTTATTATTAAGGTCTACCACACATCCACTCTCTACCAGCATGTCAACACCAAAATAATTCTCTCATCAGGTCCGGCACTACTATAAAAACACTTTCAAACTGTAAATCTTTAATCTGTACATTTAGCAATATCTGCCGTGTAATTCTTTTAGATTTACCGCCTGTGCCCCCTTTAATTATAGTATTAGATAGTTTTAACATCTCTATTTTCCCCAGATCTTTTTTATTACTGTTAAACCAACGTTCCGAAATCGCATTTATTTGGCTATCAGTATCCACCAATGCGTTAATTGGTACGCCGTTCAACATTATTTGAAGCTCCGGACATTTATTGCTTCTCAATCTAACAGATTTATTATCATCACTTATCAAATCATCCCTAATATCTAAGAAAGTTGTATTTACATATTTAATTTTTATCATTTAAATCTACGACATATTTACGGGCTTTCTCTAGTTTTTTTGGCTTTGTTGGTTCAACCTTGCTACCTGCATTACTTGTTGATGGGACACTGTTAGTATCCCCCTTAAACTGGTTCTTCCATTTAGTCGGCCTAGTTTACTGCGTTGGCTTCTCAGTAAATCCGTCTCGCTCGTTCACTTTCCCTCTCTCTTCTCCGCTGTGCTTCCAATAGTTTCTTTCAAGCCAACCGTCAGCTGGTCTCTGGTTCATTGACCTACTGCCGTTTCGTAAGTCATGGAACTCCAACAACACTTGCTCAAATTCAGTAATTGTAATTACCCCACGAGTGATAATAGCTACCTCAATCTCATGCGGATCATGTCTTGCCAATTTCCTGATTAAATGTGTATCTGAGATAGGCGGAATCAACTGCCTAATCTCCAACAATTTTCTCTCTAAGTATTGGATTGTAGACATCCCGGTTTCTGAGTGGTACAGTCCGAATTCCAACTGGTCTCGCACCCGTTCCTGGATCACGTCATTCCAATACTTATTACTAAAAGCATCTGTAAACCCCGCAAAATTGTTAATACTATCTTTGACTAACCGCCACCAAATTGCAACCTCTCCTTCCAGATGTCTCGATATCCATGCGATGTTGTTGATGTCGTGATAATGTTCGTGGTATATCTCAGTTAGTTCCTTGATGAATTCCATCGGGAAATCGCTGGATCCATTAAACTTGACTTCTTTTATCTGCTCGTTGACAACGCTTCGGGTGACGGGTGACACGTTTATCAATGCCATCTTCTTCCGAACGTCGCTTTGTAACTGCTGCAGCTTGAGGCTCGTTTCGCCCGAATGGTTATCCATTTTGCTTTCTAACTCTTTTAATTTATCTGCCCCTATATTGTGAGCAACAATACTTTCGTCACAAAGTTTATTGATCGCTATTACCTTTTTGTTTATAATTCTTAATGTCACTACTATGCCTATCATCTACCTATTTCCTTTAGTAATTTTTCATTATCACTAAACTTATTATTAATTTCATCCTTAATAGTACTAATCTCTTCATCTGTCATAGTTTTGGTGTCTACTTTAAATTGTTGCAAAATTTCATTGTTTTCCTTTTTGGTTTCACTGAGTTGTGTAACTATTTCGTCTCTTATGACCTGGTTTTGTTGTGTAATCTGTTGTGATTGTTCTAACTTCTGTTCACGCAATTGTTTTTGTAATAATTCTGTTTGTTCTGACATTTGTTCTGTTAGCTGTGTCATTTGTTGTGCTATTCGTTCTGTTTGCTGTCATTTGTTGTGACCCCATCTGCTGTGACAATTGTTTTTACATCTGTTGTGTAATTGTTGTAGTAATGCATACATATCCGGTTCCTTAGGTGTTTCTGTTGTTGTTCTTTGCGTTAATCTCTGTCTACCCTCGTGTTGTATCTCTGGTGTTGTTTGTGGTGTTTGTACTTCTTCGTGGTCCTGTCCCCGCGTCCTTGACTCTTGATCCTCCACAGTTAATTGGGCGAGTGTTTGTTGATCCCCTAACTGGTTGTTAATATCTAACTCCCCTTCGTAATTCTGAGTTGTCTCTGTTTTTGTATTCATGTTGTCGTTTATTTCGTTTGTGTACTTTTGCTTCGTGTGATCATACAAAATTATTCTTATTCTCTACGTTTCTTATTCTACTTTCCTTATACTCTATTCGGAATTCAATTGTCTGTTTAGCTTACAAATTAAACCTTGCACTGGGCTCCAAATACTACCTAGCGATGGATTTGATCTATATAAGCTCCACGGTTTTGGGCGGCACATACCACCCTCGCAGTTTAGAGCTAGAAAAGATATGTGTAATTGACTAGTACTAAGCTCTCAACTCTGCTTGATGGCGACTCTCAAAATTATCTCAGGGTATCACAAAAATGATTATTAACACAATTAACTTGAATGACTACTAACTTTAATGAACATCTTCATTAACATATTACAAGTTCCATATAATCTTAATGATAAACAAATATTGAAATTATACTTCATCAATTATCTTTGGAAAGTAGGTTCATAGACAGATTGAATTGCCAATAGTAATAGAGTTACAAAAGATACATGAATTAATATGAGCTTAATGTTCAAATTGGGTTACTTGTTGGTTGAATTCCTTTTGTTGGTGATTTCTTCCCTCGGAGTCTACAATCCTGGAGATTGCGTACGTTGACGATTCGGGCGATCCTGTTGTTGGCACTAACACTTTAATTACGTCGGTTTCAACTGCACTACACTGCTCACACCTACTCACTGATTCAGCATGTAACTAGTTTATACCACTTTTTATTTTTGACACCTTAGTAACTATGTTATTAAGCTGAGTGCTCGCAATATCAGCAATTCATCCCGAATACGCTCCAACGTTCCGTAACTTCCGAATGCACGTGCTAGATTATCAATACTATGAAGTTCGGTAATAATCACCAAGTTATATTTATTCTAATAATTACTTTGATTTGGTATACTTCTTTCACTGTAATACCGGGTTTAATATTATTAAACGCACGACTGTACTTATATTAATTATCTCAAGTTTTAGTTAAAGTTCATAATACGCGATAACGAGTCTGATAGTTGTAGTGTTCGCCGTAGACTTTAGTTATGAAATCGTAATGTGCCATATGGAGTCCTATAGTTGTATTTATATTTATGAAATATTTCCGATTATAGTACCAAGCACTGTCTGTTGTGCGCGGTCTGTCGCCGTACGGTGTACACCAGAAACCGTTGTGCGCGCTATTTGTATATGTGTATTCGTATTTTGTTTTATTTAAATGTGTTTTAATATTTTTAAAATATTCGACAATTATGCCGTCGCACGATGGGATAAGATAACGATTTTAAAATTCTGATGACGGGACACGGTCCCGAAACATATAAACTTTAAGTGAAAATACATCTTGTTGTAAGTCACAGACGGTAAGTTATATTACTAATTTGATTATGATAGTTGTAGTGTTCGCCGTAGACTGCCGACAATTTTCCCAACTACGTTTTCTATTCACCCGCAAACGTTACCCACACTCAGTATTTACAAATCGCGTTCTCATTGGTTTCAAGTGCCGCGATATTTTATTTCCTCCAACCCAAGTAGCTAATTTCACCGCTCAAAAAGTGACGCTTTCTTTCATTCGTCAACAAACAGCGCGTACAAACTTATACCGCGAGAGGAAAACGACGCTGCCTAGAGTTCTCTCTCTCTACCCTCTCATTCTAAATTCTAACGGTTCTGCATTGTCTGAACACTCAGCTTTCTCTCGATTTCACTTAACTTTATTGCTTTTTTTAATACAATACATTTTATGATTTTACACCCTGTACGTGACGTTTTTGTATAGTTTCCGCCCCGTCAGACAGGCGCCTCGCCAAGGGTGTGGTGTTTTGAAAAACACCGCTAGGCTTGGTTCTAACAGTACACCAACTCAACATTACTTGCATTTCTTAGTCTTATACACCATTAATAATCATGAATCTATATAAAACCTGCGTAAAATTAAGTAGCATTCAATTTTTACGTTATATCGTCCCCCAATAGAATCGTATAAGATTTTTGCTAGAAAATTGATGAGGATTCTATTGCTGCCTCCTTCAAATGGATCTTATTTCATTTATTTAACCCCTTTACAATGTTTTTTTTTCAAAATTCTTACACCTATTACATTCATATTATGTTAATTATATATCTACAAATGAATTTTAATTACTTATACTACAGTACATTTAGTAATTCCTTTTAATACTCCATTCTCCACTCTTTACATCTATCAGCTGTTTACATCGGCATTAGGCCCACAGTTTGTTTTCAAACAGAACCCTAAACTGGTTTTTGTGCTACCTGCTTGTCAAAAGCTACATTCCGCGTCGGGTACCATGTCCCGCTATTCATGACCTAGTTACAAACAAATACTTTCCCTTAACATTACCTAATTTCTCATACACATAATCTATTTGAAAGCTTATCCTATACATACAATACAATGTTAATTATTTATCCTCTCGACATTTTGACAATTTAGTCTTATTACAATTTACTTATAAATTATTACATATACATGTGTAAAAGTGGTATTCTTACAATCTGTTTATTTTTTGTTTTTTAACCGTTCGTCTTGGTGTAGTGTGTGTTAAATTTCATAATATGGTTTGAGCTGTCTGATATTAAACTTTCCTCGAATCCTTCCGGGCTGTTGAATGTCTTCGAGTTGGTACGTCGCCATTCCAACCTCCTTATAGAGCTTATATGGACCTTCGAAAATATTGCAAAATTTTCCAATTACCTTTTTATTTAAATCTGACGTTGGGTATGCTCGTAATAACCCTTTGTCACCTACCATAAACTTCGTAATTTTCTAGATTTTTTTAGTCGATAACGTCTACGATGCCTTCTTCTTCTGGTTTCAACCCCATCTGTAAAATTTCGTCTATGGTCGTCTCTCCATGGGTAGTATTTCTCTTAATTATCAGTTGTTTATTATTAAGGTCTACCACACATCCACTCTCTACCAGCATGTCAACACCAAAATAATTCTCTCATCAGGTCCGGCACTACTATAAAAACACTTTCAAACTGTAAATCTTTAATCTGTACATTTAGCAATATCTGCCGTGTAATTCTTTTAGATTTACCGCCTGTGCCCCCTTTAATTATAGTATTAGATAGTTTTAACATCTCTATTTTCCCCAGATCTTTTTTATTACTGTTAAACCAACGTTCCGAAATCGCATTTATTTGGCTATCAGTATCCACCAATGCGTTAATTGGTACGCCGTTCAACATTATTTGAAGCTCCGGACATTTATTGCTTCTCAATCTAACAGATTTATTATCATCACTTATCAAATCATCCCTAATATCTAAGAAAGTTGTATTTACATATTTAATTTTTATCATTTAAATCTACGACATATTTACGGGCTTTCTCTAGTTTTTTTGGCTTTGTTGGTTCAACCTTGCTACCTGCATTACTTGTTGATGGGACACTGTTAGTATCCCCCTTAAACTGGTTCTTCCATTTAGTCGGCCTAGTTTACTGCGTTGGCTTCTCAGTAATTCACTTTCCCTCTCTCTTCTCCGCTGTGCTTCCAATAGTTTCTTTCAAGCCAACCGTCAGCTGGTCTCTGGTTCATTGACCTACTGCCGTTTCGTAAGTCATGGAACTCCAACAACACTTGCTCAAATTCAGTAATTGTAATTACCCCACGAGTGATAATAGCTACCTCAATCTCATGCGGATCATGTCTTGCCAATTTCCTGATTAAATGTGTATCTGAGATAGGCGGAATCAACTGCCTAATCTCCAACAATTTTCTCTCTAAGTATTGGATTGTAGACATCCCGGTTTCTGAGTGGTACAGTCCGAATTCCAACTGGTCTCGCACCCGTTCCTGGATCACGTCATTCCAATACTTATTACTAAAAGCATCTGTAAACCCCGCAAAATTGTTAATACTATCTTTGACTAACCGCCACCAAATTGCAACCTCTCCTTCCAGATGTCTCGATATCCATGCGATGTTGTTGATGTCGTGATAACGTTCGTGGTATATCTCAGTTAGTTCCTTGATGAATTCCATCGGGAAATCGCTGGATCCATTAAACTTGACTTCTTTTATCTGCTCGTTGACAACGCTTTGGGTGACGGGTGACACGTTTATCAATGCCATCTTCTTCCGAACGTCGCTTTGTAACTGCTGCAGCTTGAGGCTCGTTTCGCCCGAATGGTTATCCATTTTGCTTTCTAACTCTTTTAATTTATCTGCCCCTATATTGTGAGCAACAATACTTTCGTCACAAAGTTTATTGATCGCTATTACCTTTTTGTTTATAATTCTTAATGTCACTACTATGCCTATCATCTACCTATTTCCTTTAGTAATTTTTCATTATCACTAAACTTATTATTAATTTCATCCTTAATAGTACTAATCTCTTCATCTGTCATAGTTTTGGTGTCTACTTTAAATTGTTGCAAAATTTCATTGTTTTCCTTTTTGGTTTCACTGAGTTGTGTAACTATTTCGTCTCTTATGACCTGGTTTTGTTGTGTAATCTGTTGTGATTGTTCTAACTTCTGTTCACGCAATTGTTTTTGTAATAATTCTGTTTGTTCTGACATTTGTTCTGTTAGCTGTGTCATTTGTTGTGCTATTCGTTCTGTTTGCTGTCATTTGTTGTGACCCCATCTGCTGTGACAATTGTTTTTACATCTGTTGTGTATTGTTGTAGTAATGCGTACATATCCGGTTCCTTAGGTGTTTCTGTTGTTGTTCTTTGCGTTAATCTCGGTCTACCCTCGTGTTGTATCTCTGGTGGTGTTTGTACTTCTTCGTGGTCCTGTCCCCGCGTCCTTGACTCTTGATCCTCCACAGTTAATTGGGCGTGTGTTTGTTGATCCCCTAACTGGTTGTTAATATCTAACTCCCCTTCGTAATTCTGAGTTGTCTCTGTTTCTGTATTCATGTTGTCGTTTATTTCGTTTGTGTACTTTTGCTTCGTGTGATCATACAAAATTATTCTTATTCTCTACGTTTCTTATTCTACTTTCCTTATATTCTATTCGGAATTCAATTGTCTGTTTAGCTTACAAATTAAACCTTGCACTGGGCTCCAAATACTACCTAGCGATGGATTTGATCTATATAAGTTCCACGGTTTTGGGCGGCACGTACCACCCTCGCAGTTTAGAGCTAGAAAAGATATGTGTAATTGACTAGTACTAAGCTCTCAACTCTGCTTGATGGCGACTCTCAAAATTATCTCAGGGTATCACAAAAATGATTATTAACACAATTAACTTGAATGACTACTAACTTTAATGAACATCTTCATTAACATATTACAAGTTGCATATAATCTTAATGATAAACAAATATTGAAATTATACTTCATCAATTATCTTTGGAAAGTAGGTTCATAGACAGATTGAATTGCCAATAGTAATAGAGTTACAAAAGATACATGAATTAATATGAGTTTAATGTTCAAATTGGGTTACTTGTTGGTTGAATTCCTTTTGTTGGTGATTTCTTCCCTCGGAGTCTACAATCCTGGAGATTGCGTACGTTGACGATTCGGGCGATCCTGTTGTTGGCACTAACACTTTAATTACGTCGGTTTCAACTGCACTACACTGCTCACACCTACTCACTGATTTAGCATGTAACTAGTTTATACCACTTTTTATTTTTGACACCTTAGTAACTATGTTATTAAGCTGAGTGCTCGCAATATCAGCAATTCATCCCGAATACGCTCCAACGTTCCGTAACTTCCGAATGCACGTGCTAGATTATCGATACTATGAAGTTCGGTAATTATCACCAAGTTATATTATATTTATTCTAATAATTACTTTGATTTGGTATACTTCTTTCACTGTAATACCGGGTTTAATATTATTAAACGCACGACTGTACTTATATTGATTATCGCAAGTTTTAGTTAAAGTTCATAATACGCGATAACGAGTCTGATAGTTGTAGTGTTCGCCGTAGACTTTAGTTATGAAATCGTAATGTGCCATATGGAGTCTTATAGTTGTATTTATATTTATGGAATATTTCCGATTATAGTACCAAGCACTGTCTGTTGTGCGCGGTCTGTCGCCGTACGGTGTACACCAGAAACCGTTGTGCGCGCTATTTGTATATGTGTATTCGTATTTTGTTTTATTTAAATGTGTTTTAGTATTTTTAAAATATTCGACAATTATGCCGTCGCACGATGGGATAAGATAATGATTTTAAAATTCTGATGATGGGACAAGGTCCCGAAACATATAAACTTGAAGTGAAAATACATCTTGTTGTAAGTCACAGACGGTAAGTTATATTACTAATTTGATTATGATAGTTGTAGTGTTCGCCGTAGACTGCCGACAATTTTCCCAACTACGTTTTTTATTCACCCGCAAACGTTACCCACACTCAGTATTTACAAATCGCGTTCCCATTGGTTTCAAGTACCGCGATATTTGATTTCCTCCAACCCAACTAGCTAATTTCACCGCTCAAAAAGTGACGCTTTCTTTCATTAGTCAACAAACAGCGCGTACAAACTTATACCGCGAAAGGAAAACGACGCTACATAGAGTTCTCTCTCTCTACCCTCGCATTCTAAATTCTAACGGTTCTGCATTGTCTGAACACTCAGCTTTCTCTCGATTTCACTTAACTTTATTGTTTTTTTTAATACAATACATTTTATAATTTTACACCCTGTACGTGACGTTTTTGTATAGTTTCCGCCCCGTCAGACAGACGCCTCGCCAAGGGTGTGGTGTTTTGAAAAACACCGCTAGGCTTAGTTCTAACAGTACACCAACTCAACATTACTTGCATTTCTTAGTCTTATACACCATTAATAATCATGAATCTATATAAACCTGCGTAAAATTAAGTAGCATTCAATTTTTACGTTATATCGTCCCCCAATAGAATCGTATAAGATTTTTGCTAGAAAATTGATGAGGATTCTATTGCTGCCTCCTTCAAATGGATCTTATTTCATTTATTTAACCCCTTTACAATGTTTTTAATTCAAAATTCTTACACCTATTACATTCATATTATGTTAGTTATATATCTACAAATGAATTTTAATTACTTATACTACAGTACATTTAGTAATTCCTTTTAATACTCCATTCTCCACTCTTTACATCTATCAGCTGTTTACATCGGCATTAGGCCCACAGTTTGTTTACAAACAGAACCCTAAACTGGTTTTTGTGCTACCTGCTTGTCAAAAGCTACATTCCGCGTCGGGTACCATGTCCCGCTATTCATGACCTAGTTACAAACAAATACTTTCCCTTAACATTACCTAATTTCTCATACACATAATCTATTTGAAAGCTTATCCTATACATACAATACAATGTTAATTATTTATCCTCTCGACATTTTGACAATTTAGTCTTATTACAATTTACTTATAAATTATTACATATACATGTGTAAAAGTGGTGTTCTTACAATCTGTTTATTTTTTGTTTTTTAACCGTTCGTCTTGGTGTAGTGTGTGTTAAATTTCATAATATGGTTTGAGCTGTCTGATATTAAACTTTCCTCGAATCCTTCCGGGCTGTTGAATGTCTTCGAGTTGGTACGTCGCCATTCCAACCTCCTTATAGAGCTTATATGGACCTTCGAAAATATTGCAAAATTTTACAATTACCTTTTTATTTAAATCTGACGTTGGGTATGCTCGTAATAACACTTTGTCACCTACCTGAAACTTCGTAATTTTCTAGATTTTTTTAGTCGATAACGTCTACGATGCCTTCTTCTTCTGGTTTCAACCCCATCTGTAAAATTTCGCCTATGGTCGTCTCTCCATGGGTAGTATTTCTCTTAATTATTAGTTGTTTATTATTAAGGTCTACCACACATCCACTCTCTACCAGCATGTCAACACCAAAATAATTCTCTCATCAGGTCCGGCACTACTATAAAAACACTTTCAGACTGTAAATCTTTAATCTGCACATTTAGCAATATCTGCCGTGTAATTCTTTTAGATTTACCGCCTGTGCCCCCTTTAATTATAGTATTAGATAGTTTTAACATCTCTATTTTCCCCAGATCTTTTTTATTACTGTTAAACCAACGTTCCGAAATCGCATTTATTTGGCTACCAGTATCCACCAATGCGTTAATCGGTACGCCGTTCAACATTATTTGAAGCTCCGGACATTTATTGCTTCTCAATCTAACAGATTTATTATCATCACTTATCAAATCATCCCTAATATCTAAGAAAGTTGTATTTACATATTTAATTTTTATCATTTAAATCTACGACATTTACGGGCTTTCTCTAGTTTTTTGGCTTCGTTGGTTCAACCTTGCTACCTGCATTACTTGTTGATGGGACACTGTTAGTATCCCCCTTAAACTGGTTCTTCCATTTAGTCGGCCTAGTTTACTGCGTTGGCTTCTCAGTAAATCCGTCTCGCTCGTTCACTTTCCCTCTCTCTTCTCCGCTGTGCTTCCAATAGTTTCTTTCAAGCCAACCTTCAGCTGGTCTCTGGTTCATTGACCTACTGCCGTTTCGTAAGTCATGGAACTCCAACAACACTTGCTCAAATTCAGTAATTGTAATTACCCCACGAGTGATAGTAGCTACCTCAATCTCATGCGGGTCATGTCTTGCCAATTTCCTGATTAAATGTCTATCTGAGATAGGCGGAATCAACTGCCTAATCTCCAACAATTTTCTCTCTAAGTATTGGATTGTAGACATCCCGGTTTCTGAGTGGTACAGTCCGAATTCCAACTGGTCTCGCACCCGTTCCTGGATCACGTCATTCCAGTACTTATTACTAAAAGAATCTGTAAACCCCGCAAAATTGTTAATACTATCTTTGACTAACCGCCACCAAATTGCAGCCTCTCCTTCCAGATGTCTCGGTATCCATGCGATGTTGTTGATGTCGTGATAATGTTCGTGGTATATCTCAGTTAGTTCCTTGATGAATTCCATCGGGAAATCGCTGGATCCATTAAACTTGACTTCTTTTATCTGCTCGCTGACAACGCTTCGGGTGACGGGTGACACGTTTATCAATGCCATCTTCGTCCGAACGTCGCTTTGTAACTGCTGCAGCTTGAGGCTCATTTCGCCCGAATGGTTATCCATTTTGCTTTCTAACTCTTTTAATTTATCTGCCCCTATATTGTGAGCAACAATACTTTCGTCACAAAGTTTATTGATCGCTATTACCTTTTTGTTTATAATTCTTAATGTCACTACTATGCCTATCATCTACCTATTTCCTTTAGTAATTTTTCATTATCACTAAACTTATTATTAATTTCATCCTTAATAGTACTAATCTCTTCATCTGTCATAGTTTTGGTGTCTACTTTAAATTGTTGCAAAATTTCATTGTTTTCCTTTTTGGTTTCACTGATTTGTGTAACTATTTTTTTCTCTTATGACCTGGTTTTGTTGTGTAATCTGTTGTGATTGTTCTAACTTCTGTTCACGCAATTGTTTTTGTAATAATTCTGTTTGTTCTGACATTTGTTCTGTTAGCTGTGTCATTTGTTGTGCTATTCGTTCTGTTTGCTGTCATTTGTTGTGACCCCATCTGCTGTGACAATTGTTTTTACATCTGTTGTGTATTGTTGTAGTAATGCGTACATATCCGGTTCCTTAGGTGTTTCTGTTGTTGTTCTTTGCGTTAATCTCGGTCTACCCTCGTGTTGTATCTCTGGTGGTGTTTGTACTTCTTCGTGGTCCTGTCCCCGCGTCCTTGACTCTTGATCCTCCACAGTTAATTGGGCGTGTGTTTGTTGATCCCCTAACTGGTTGTTAATATCTAACTCCCCTTCGTAATTCTGAGTTGTCTCTGTTTCTGTATTCATGTTGTCGTTTATTTCGTTTGTGTACTTTTGCTTCGTGTGATCATACAAAATTATTCTTATTCTCTACGTTTCTTATTCTACTTTCCTTATATTCTATTCGGAATTCAATTGTCTGTTTAGCTTACAAATTAAACCTTGCACTGGGCTCCAAATACTACCTAGCGATGGATTTGATCTATATAAGTTCCACGGTTTTGGGCGGCACGTACCACCCTCGCAGTTTAGAGCTAGAAAAGATATGTGTAATTGACTAGTACTAAGCTCTCAACTCTGCTTGATGGCGACTCTCAAAATTATCTCAGGGTATCACAAAAATGATTATTAACACAATTAACTTGAATGACTACTAACTTTAATGAACATCTTCATTAACATATTACAAGTTGCATATAATCTTAATGATAAACAAATATTGAAATTATACTTCATCAATTATCTTTGGAAAATAGGTTCATAGACAGATTGAATTGCCAATAGTAATAGAGTTACAAAAGATACATGAATTAATATGAGTTTAATGTTCAAATTGGGTTACTTGTTGGTTGAATTCCTTTTGTTGGTGATTTCTTCCCTCGGAGTCTACAATCCTGGAGATTGCGTACGTTGACGATTCGGGCGATCCTGTTGTTGGCACTAACACTTTAATTACGTCGGTTTCAACTGCACTACACTGCTCACACCTACTCACTGATTCAGCATGTAACTAGTTTATACCACTTTTTATTTTTGACACCTTAGTAACTATGTTATTAAGCTGAGTGCTCGCAATATCAGCAATTCATCCCGAATACGCTCCAACGTTCCGTAACTTCCGAATGCACGTGCTAGATTATCGATACTATGAAGTTCGGTAATTATCACCAAGTTATATTATATTTATTCTAATAATTACTTTGATTTGGTATACTTCTTTCACTGTAATACCGGGTTTAATATTATTAAACGCACGACTGTACTTATATTAATTATCGCAAGTTTTAGTTAAAGTTCATAATACGCGATAACGAGTCTGATAGTTGTAGTGTTCGCCGTAGACTTTAGTTATGAAATCGTAATGTGCCATATGGAGTCTTATAGTTGTATTTATATTTATGGAATATTTCCGATTATAGTACCAAGCACTGTCTGTTGTGCGCGGTCTGTCGCCGTACGGTGTACACCAGAAACCGTTGTGCGCGCTATTTGTATATGTGTATTCGTATTTTGTTTTATTTAAATGTGTTTTAATATTTTTAAAATATTCGACAATTATGCCGTCGCACGATGGGATAAGATAACGATTTTAAAATTCTGATGATGGGACAAGGTCCCGAAACATATAAAATTTAAGTGAAAATACATCTTGTTGTAAGTCACAGACGGTAAGTTATATTACTAATTTGATTATGATAGTTGTAGTGTTCGCCGTAGACTGCCGACAATTTTCCCAACTACGTTTTTTATTCACCCGCAAAAGTTACCCACACTCAGTATTTACAAATCGCGTTCCCATTGGTTTCAAGTACTGCGATATTTAATTTCCTCCAACCCAAGTAGCTAATTTCACCGCTCAAAAAGTGACGCTTTCTTTCATTAGTCAACAAACAGCGCGTACAAACTTATACCGCGAAAGGAAAACGACGCTACATAGAGTTCTCTCTCTCTACCCTCGCATTCTAAATTCTAACGGTTCTGCATTGTCTGAACACTCAGCTTTCTCTCGATTTCACTTAACTTTATTGTTTTTTTTAATACAATACATTTTATCATTTTACACCCTGTACGTGACGTTTTTGTATAGTTTCCGCCCCGTCAGACAGGCGCCTCGCCAAGGGTGTGGTGTTTTGAAAAACACCGCTAGGCGTAGTTCTAACAGTACACCAACTCAACATTACTTGCATTTCTTAGTCTTATACACCATTAATAATCATGAATCTATATAAACCTGCGTAAAATTAAGTAGCATTCAATTTTTACGTTATATCGTCCCCCAATAGAATCGTATAAGATTTTTGCTAGAAAATTGATGAGGATTCTATTGCTGCCTCCTTCAAATGGATCTTATTTCATTTATTTAACCCCTTTACAATGTTTTTTTTTCAAAATTCTTACACCTATTACATTCATATTATGTTAATTATATATCTACAAATGAATTTTAATTACTTATACTACAGTACATTTAGTAATTCCTTTTAATACTCCATTCTCCACTCTTTACATCTATCAGCTGTTTACATCGGCATTAGGCCCACAGTTTGTTTACAAACAGAACCCTAAACTGGTTTTTGTGCTACCTGCTTGTCAAAAGCTACATTCCGCGTCGGGTACCATGTCCCGCTATTCATGACCTAGTTACAAACAAATACTTTCCCTTAACATTACCTAATTTCTCATACACATAATCTATTTGAAAGCTTATCCTATACATACAATACAATGTTAATTATTTATCCTCTCGACATTTTGACAATTTAGTCTTATTACAATTTACTTATAAATTATTACATATACATGTGTAAAAGTGGTGTTCTTACAATCTGTTTATTTTTTGTTTTTTAACCGTTCGTCTTGGTGTAGTGTGTGTTAAATTTCATAATATGGTTTGAGCTGTCTGATATTAAACTTTCCTCGAATCCTTCCGGGCTGTTGAATGTCTTCGAGTTGGTACGTCGCCATTCCAACCTCCTTATAGAGCTTATATGGACCTTCGAAAATATTGCAAAATTTTACAATTACCTTTTTATTTAAATCTGACGTTGGGTATGCTCGTAATAACACTTTGTCACCTACCTGAAACTTCGTAATTTTCTAGATTTTTTTAGTCGATAACGTCTACGATGCCTTCTTCTTCTGGTTTCAACCCCATCTGTAAAATTTCGCCTATGGTCGTCTCTCCATGGGTAGTATTTCTCTTAATTATTAGTTGTTTATTATTAAGGTCTACCACACATCCACTCTCTACCAGCATGTCAACACCAAAATAATTCTCTCATCAGGTCCGGCACTACTATAAAAACACTTTCAGACTGTAAATCTTTAATCTGCACATTTAGCAATATCTGCCGTGTAATTCTTTTAGATTTACCGCCTGTGCCCCCTTTAATTATAGTATTAGATAGTTTTAACATCTCTATTTTCCCCAGATCTTTTTTATTACTGTTAAACCAACGTTCCGAAATCGCATTTATTTGGCTATCAGTATCCACCAATGCGTTAATCGGTACGCCGTTCAACATTATTTGAAGCTCCGGACATTTATTGCTTCTCAATCTAACAGATTTATTATCATCACTTATCAAATCATCCCTAATATCTAAGAAAGTTGTATTTACATATTTAATTTTTATCATTTAAATCTACGACATTTACGGGCTTTCTCTAGTTTTTTGGCTTCGTTGGTTCAACCTTGCTACCTGCGTTACTTGTTGATGGGACACTGTTAGTATCCCCCTTAAACTGGTTCTTCCATTTAGTCGGCCTAGTTTACTGCGTTGGCTTCTCAGTAAATCCGTCTCGCTCGTTCACTTTCCCTCTCTCTTCTCCGCTGTGCTTCCAATAGTTTCTTTCAAGCCAACCTTCAGCTGGTCTCTGGTTCATTGACCTACTGCCGTTTCGTAAGTCATGGAACTCCAACAACACTTGCTCAAATTCAGTAATTGTAATTACCCCACGAGTGATAGTAGCTACCTCAATCTCATGCGGGTCATGTCTTGCCAATTTCCTGATTAAATGTCTATCTGAGATAGGCGGAATCAACTGCCTAATCTCCAACAATTTTCTCTCTAAGTATTGGATTGTAGACATCCCGGTTTCTGAGTGGTACAGTCCGAATTCCAACTGGTCTCGCACCCGTTCCTGGATCACGTCATTCCAATACTTATTACTAAAAGAATCGGTAAACCCCGCAAAATTGTTAATACTATCTTTGACTAACCGCCACCAAATTGCAGCCTCTCCTTCCAGATGTCTCGATATCCATGCGATGTTGTTGATGTCGTGATAATGTTCGTGGTATATCTCAGTTAGTTCCTTGATGAATTCCATCGGGAAATCGCTGGATCCATTAAACTTGACTTCTTTTATCTGCTCGCTGACAACGCTTCGGGTGACGGGTGACACGTTTATCAATGCCATCTTCGTCCGAACGTCGCTTTGTAACTGCTGCAGCTTGAGGCTCGTTTCGCCCGAATGGTTATCCATTTTGCTTTCTAACTCTTTTAATTTATCTGCCCCTATATTGTGAGCAACAATACTTTCGTCACAAAGTTTATTGATCGCTATTACCTTTTTGTTTATAATTCTTAATGTCACTACTATGCCTATCATCTACCTATTTCCTTTAGTAATTTTTCATTATCACTAAACTTATTATTAATTTCATCCTTAATAGTACTAATCTCTTCATCTGTCATAGTTTTGGTGTCTACTTTAAATTGTTGCAAAATTTCATTGTTTTCCTTTTTGGTTTCACTGATTTGTGTAACTATTTTTTTCTCTTATGACCTGGTTTTGTTGTGTAATCTGTTGTGATTGTTCTAACTTCTGTTCACGCAATTGTTTTTGTAATAATTCTGTTTGTTCTGACATTTGTTCTGTTAGCTGTGTCATTTGTTGTGCTATTCGTTCTGTTTGCTGTCATTTGTTGTGACCCCATCTGCTGTGACAATTGTTTTTACATCTGTTGTGTATTGTTGTAGTAATGCGTACATATCCGGTTCCTTAGGTGTTTCTGTTGTTGTTCTTTGCGTTAATCTCGGTCTACCCTCGTGTTGTATCTCTGGTGGTGTTTGTACTTCTTCGTGGTCCTGTCCCCGCGTCCTTGACTCTTGATCCTCCACAGTTAATTGGGCGTGTGTTTGTTGATCCCCTAACTGGTTGTTAATATCTAACTCCCCTTCGTAATTCTGAGTTGTCTCTGTTTCTGTATTCATGTTGTCGTTTATTTCGTTTGTGTACTTTTGCTTCGTGTGATCATACAAAATTATTCTTATTCTCTACGTTTCTTATTCTACTTTCCTTATACTCTATTCGGAATTCAATTGTCTGTTTAGCTTACAAATTAAACCTTGCACTGGGCTCCAAATACTACCTAGCGATGGATTTGATCTATATAAGCTCCACGGTTTTGGGCGGCACATACCACCCTCGCAGTTTAGAGCTAGAAAAGATATGTGTAATTGACTAGTACTAAGCTCTCAACTCTGCTTGATGGCGACTCTCAAAATTATCTCAGGGTATCACAAAAATGATTATTAACACAATTAACTTGAATGACTACTAACTTTAATGAACATCTTCATTAACATATTACAAGTTGCATATAATCTTAATGATAAACAAATATTGAAATTATACTTCATCAATTATCTTTGGAAAATAGGTTCATAGACAGATTGAATTGCCAATAGTAATAGAGTTACAAAAGATACATGAATTAATATGAGTTTAATGTTCAAATTGGGTTACTTGTTGGTTGAATTCCTTTTGTTGGTGATTTCTTCCCTCGGAGTCTACAATCCTGGAGATTGCGTACGTTGACGATTCGGGCGATCCTGTTGTTGGCACTAACACTTTAATTACGTCGGTTTCAACTGCACTACACTGCTCACACCTACTCACTGATTCAGCATGTAACTAGTTTATACCACTTTTTATTTTTGACACCTTACTAACTATGTTATTAAGCTGAGTGCTCGCAATATCAGCAATTCATCCCGAATACGCTCCAACGTTCCGTAACTTCCGAATGCACGTGCTAGATTATCGATACTATGAAGTTCGGTAATTATCACCAAGTTATATTATATTTATTCTAATAATTACTTTGATTTGGTATACTTCTTTCACTGTAATACCGGGTTTAATATTATTAAACGCACGACTGTACTTATATTAATTATCGCAAGTTTTAGTTAAAGTTCATAATACGCGATAACGAGTCTGATAGTTGTAGTGTTCGCCGTAGACTTTAGTTATGAAATCGTAATGTGCCATATGGAGTCTTATAGTTGTATTTATATTTATGGAATATTTCCGATTATAGTACCAAGCACTGTCTGTTGTGCGCGGTCTGTCGCCGTACGGTGTACACCAGAAACCGTTGTGCGCGCTATTTGTATATGTGTATTCGTATTTTGTTTTATTTAAATGTGTTTTAATATTTTTAAAATATTCGACAATTATGCCGTCGCACGATGGGATAAGATAACGATTTTAAAATTCTGATGATGGGACAAGGTCCCGAAACATATAAAATTTAAGTGAAAATACATCTTGTTGTAAGTCACAGACGGTAAGTTATATTACTAATTTGATTATGATAGTTGTAGTGTTCGCCGTAGACTGCCGACAATTTTCCCAACTACGTTTTTTATTCACCCGCAAAAGTTACCCACACTCAGTATTTACAAATCGCGTTCCCATTGGTTTCAAGTACTGCGATATTTAATTTCCTCCAACCCAAGTAGCTAATTTCACCGCTCAAAAAGTGACGCTTTCTTTCATTAGTCAACAAACAGCGCGTACAAACTTATACCGCGAAAGGAAAACGACGCTACATAGAGTTCTCTCTCTCTACCCTCGCATTCTAAATTCTAACGGTTCTGCATTGTCTGAACACTCAGCTTTCTCTCGATTTCACTTAACTTTATTGTTTTTTTTAATACAATACATTTTATCATTTTACACCCTGTACGTGACGTTTTTGTATAGTTTCCGCCCCGTCAGACAGGCGCCTCGCCAAGGGTGTGGTGTTTTGAAAAACACCGCTAGGCGTAGTTCTAACAGTACACCAACTCAACATTACTTGCATTTCTTAGTCTTATACACCATTAATAATCATGAATCTATATAAACCTGCGTAAAATTAAGTAGCATTCAATTTTTACGTTATATCGTCCCCCAATAGAATCGTATAAGATTTTTGCTAGAAAATTGATGAGGATTCTATTGCTGCCTCCTTCAAATGGATCTTATTTCATTTATTTAACCCTTTTACAATGTTTTTTTTTCAAAATTCTTACACCTATTACATTCATATTATGTTAATTATATATCTAGAAATGAATTTTAATTACTTATACTACAGTACATTTAGTAATTCCTTTTAATACTCCATTCTCCACTCTTTACATCTATCAGCTGTTTACATCGGCATTAGGCCCACAGTTTGTTTACAAACAGAACCCTAAACTGGTTTTTGTGCTACCTGCTTGTCAAAAGCTACATTCCGCGTCGGGTACCATGTCCCGCTATTCATGACCTAGTTACAAACAAATACTTTCCCTTAACATTACCTAATTTCTCATACACATAATCTATTTGAAAGCTTATCCTATACATACAATACAATGTTAATTATTTATCCTCTCGACATTTTGACAATTTAGTCTTATTACAATTTACTTATAAATTATTACATATACATGTGTAAAAGTGGTGTTCTTACAATCTGTTTATTTTTTGTTTTTTAACCGTTCGTCTTGGTGTAGTGTGTGTTAAATTTCATAATATGGTTTGAGCTGTCTGATATTAAACTTTCCTCGAATCCTTCCGGGCTGTTGAATGTCTTCGAGTTGGTACGTCGCCATTCCAACCTCCTTATAGAGCTTATATGGACCTTCGAAAATATTGCAAAATTTTACAATTACCTTTTTATTTAAATCTGACGTTGGGTATGCTCGTAATAACACTTTGTCACCTACCTGAAACTTCGTAATTTTCTAGATTTTTTTAGTCGATAACGTCTACGATGCCTTCTTCTTCTGGTTTCAACCCCATCTGTAAAATTTCGCCTATGGTCGTCTCTCCATGGGTAGTATTTCTCTTAATTATTAGTTGTTTATTATTAAGGTCTACCACACATCCACTCTCTACCAGCATGTCAACACCAAAATAATTCTCTCATCAGGTCCGGCACTACTATAAAAACACTTTCAGACTGTAAATCTTTAATCTGCACATTTAGCAATATCTGCCGTGTAATTCTTTTAGATTTACCGCCTGTGCCCCCTTTAATTATAGTATTAGATAGTTTTAACATCTCTATTTTCCCCAGATCTTTTTTATTACTGTTAAACCAACGTTCCGAAATCGCATTTATTTGGCTATCAGTATCCACCAATGCGTTAATCGGTACACCGTTCAACATTATTTGAAGCTCCGGACATTTATTGCTTCTCAATCTAACAGATTTATTATCATCACTTATCAAATCATCCCTAATATCTAAGAAAGTTGTATTTACATATTTAATTTTTATCATTTAAATCTACGACATTTACGGGCTTTCTCTAGTTTTTTGGCTTCGTTGGTTCAACCTTGCTACCTGCGTTACTTGTTGATGGGACACTGTTAGTATCCCCCTTAAACTGGTTCTTCCACTTAGTCGGCCTAGTTTACTGCGTTGGCTTCTCAGTAAATCCGTCTCGCTCGTTCACTTTCCCTCTCTCTTCTCCGCTGTGCTTCCAATAGTTTCTTTCAAGCCAACCTTCAGCTGGTCTCTGGTTCATTGACCTACTGCCGTTTCGTAAGTCATGGAACTCCAACAACACTTGCTCAAATTCAGTAATTGTAATTACCCCACGAGTGATAGTAGCTACCTCAATCTCATGCGGGTCATGTCTTGCCAATTTCCTGATTAAATGTCTATCTGAGATAGGCGGAATCAACTGCCTAATCTCCAACAATTTTCTCTCTAAGTATTGGATTGTAGACATCCCGGTTTCTGAGTGGTACAGTCCGAATTCCAACTGGTCTCGCACCCGTTCCTGGATCACGTCATTCCAATACTTATTACTAAAAGAATCGGTAAACCCCGCAAAATTGTTAATACTATCTTTGACTAACCGCCACCAAATTGCAGCCTCTCCTTCCAGATGTCTCGATATCCATGCGATGTTGTTGATGTCGTGATAATGTTCGTGGTATATCTCAGTTAGTTCCTTGATGAATTCCATCGGGAAATCGCTGGATCCATTTTGACTTCTTTTATCTGCTCGCTGACAACGCTTCGGGTGACGGGTGACAAGTTTATCAATGCCATCTTCGTCCGAACGTCGCTTTGTAACTGCTGCAGCTTGAGGCTCGTTTCGCCCGAATGGTTATCCATTTTGCTTTCTAACTCTTTTAATTTATCTGCCCCTATATTGTGAGCAACAATACTTTCGTCACAAAGTTTATTGATCGCTATTACCTTTTTGTTTATAATTCTTAATGTCACTACTATGCCTATCATCTACCTATTTCCTTTAGTAATTTTTCATTATCACTAAACTTATTATTAATTTCATCCTTAATAGTACTAATCTCTTCATCTGTCATAGTTTTGGTGTCTACTTTAAATTGTTGCAAAATTTCATTGTTTTCCTTTTTGGTTTCACTGATTTGTGTAACTATTTTTTTCTCTTATGACCTGGTTTTGTTGTGTAATCTGTTGTGATTGTTCTAACTTCTGTTCACGCAATTGTTTTTGTAATAATTCTGTTTGTTCTGACATTTGTTCTGTTAGCTGTGTCATTTGTTGTGCTATTCGTTCTGTTTGCTGTCATTTGTTGTGACCCCATCTGCTGTGACAATTGTTTTTACATCTGTTGTGTATTGTTGTAGTAATGCGTACATATCCGGTTCCTTAGGTGTTTCTGTTGTTGTTCTTTGCGTTAATCTCGGTCTACCCTCGTGTTGTATCTCTGGTGGTGTTTGTACTTCTTCGTGGTCCTGTCCCCGCGTCCTTGACTCTTGATCCTCCACAGTTAATTGGGCGTGTGTTTGTTGATCCCCTAACTGGTTGTTAATATCTAACTCCCCTTCGTAATTCTGAGTTGTCTCTGTTTCTGTATTCATGTTGTCGTTTATTTCGTTTGTGTACTTTTGCTTCGTGTGATCATACAAAATTATTCTTATTCTCTACGTTTCTTATTCTACTTTCCTTATACTCTATTCGGAATTCAATTGTCTGTTTAGCTTACAAATTAAACCTTGCACTGGGCTCCAAATACTACCTAGCGATGGATTTGATCTATATAAGCTCCACGGTTTTGGGCGGCACATACCACCCTCGCAGTTTAGAGCTAGAAAAGATATGTGTAATTGACTAGTACTAAGCTCTCAACTCTGCTTGATGGCGACTCTCAAAATTATCTCAGGGTATCACAAAAATGATTATTAACACAATTAACTTGAATGACTACTAACTTTAATGAACATCTTCATTAACATATTACAAGTTGCATATAATCTTAATGATAAACAAATATTGAAATTATACTTCATCAATTATCTTTGGAAAATAGGTTCATAGACAGATTGAATTGCCAATAGTAATAGAGTTACAAAAGATACATGAATTAATATGAGTTTAATGTTCAAATTGGGTTACTTGTTGGTTGAATTCCTTTTGTTGGTGATTTCTTCCCTCGGAGTCTACAATCCTGGAGATTGCGTACGTTGACGATTCGGGCGATCCTGTTGTTGGCACTAACACTTTAATTACGTCGGTTTCAACTGCACTACACTGCTCACACCTACTCACTGATTCAGCATGTAACTAGTTTATACCACTTTTTATTTTTGACACCTTACTAACTATGTTATTAACCTGAGTGCTCGCAATATCAGCAATTCATCCCGAATACGCTCCAACGTTCCGTAACTTCCGAATGCACGTGCTAGATTATCGATACTATGAAGTTCGGTAATTATCACCAAGTTATATTATATTTATTCTAATAATTACTTTGATTTGGTATACTTCTTTCACTGTAATACCGGGTTTAATATTATTAAACGCACGACTGTACTTATATTAATTATCGCAAGTTTTAGTTAAAGTTCATAATACGCGATAACGAGTCTGATAGTTGTAGTGTTCGCCGTAGACTTTAGTTATGAAATCGTAATGTGCCATATGGAGTCTTATAGTTGTATTTATATTTATGGAATATTTCCGATTATAGTACCAAGCACTGTCTGTTGTGCGCGGTCTGTCGCCGTACGGTGTACACCAGAAACCGTTGTGCGCGCTATTTGTATATGTGTATTCGTATTTTGTTTTATTTAAATGTGTTTTAATATTTTTAAAATATTCGACAATTATGCCGTCGCACGATGGGATAAGATAACGATTTTAAAATTCTGATGATGGGACAAGGTCCCGAAACATATAAAATTTAAGTGAAAATACATCTTGTTGTAAGTCACAGACGGTAAGTTATATTACTAATTTGATTATGATAGTTGTAGTGTTCGCCGTAGACTGCCGACAATTTTCCCAACTACGTTTTTTATTCACCCGCAAAAGTTACCCACACTCAGTATTTACAAATCGCGTTCCCATTGGTTTCAAGTACTGCGATATTTAATTTCGTCCAACCCAAGTAGCTAATTTCACCGCTCAAAAAGTGACGCTTTCTTTCATTAGTCAACAAACAGCGCGTACAAACTTATACCGCGAAAGGAAAACGACGCTACATAGAGTTCTCTCTCTCTACCCTCGCATTCTAAATTCTAACGGTTCTGCATTGTCTGAACACTCAGCTTTCTCTCGATTTCACTTAACTTTATTGTTTTTTTTAATACAATACATTTTATCATTTTACACCCTGTACGTGACGTTTTTGTATAGTTTCCGCCCCGTCAGACAGGCGCCTCGCCAAGGGTGTGGTGTTTTGAAAAACACCGCTAGGCGTAGTTCTAACAGTACACCAACTCAACATTACTTGCATTTCTTAGTCTTATACACCATTAATAATCATGAATCTATATAAACCTGCGTAAAATTAAGTAGCATTCAATTTTTACGTTATATCGTCCCCCAATAGAATCGTATAAGATTTTTGCTAGAAAATTGATGAGGATTCTATTGCTGCCTCCTTCAAATGGATCTTATTTCATTTATTTAACCCTTTTACAATGTTTTTTTTTCAAAATTCTTACACCTATTACATTCATATTATGTTAATTATATATCTACAAATGAATTTTAATTACTTATACTACAGTACATTTAGTAATTCCTTTTAATACTCCATTCTCCACTCTTTACATCTATCAGCTGTTTACATCGGCATTAGGCCCACAGTTTGTTTACAAACAGAACCCTAAACTGGTTTTTGTGCTACCTGCTTGTCAAAAGCTACATTCCGCGTCGGGTACCATGTCCCGCTATTCATGACCTAGTTACAAACAAATACTTTCCCTTAACATTACCTAATTTCTCATACACATAATCTATTTGAAAGCTTATCCTATACATACAATACAATGTTAATTATTTATCCTCTCGACATTTTGACAATTTAGTCTTATTACAATTTACTTATAAATTATTACATATACATGTGTAAAAGTGGTGTTCTTACAATCTGTTTATTTTTTGTTTTTTAACCGTTCGTCTTGGTGTAGTGTGTGTTAAATTTCATAATATGGTTTGAGCTGTCTGATATTAAACTTTCCTCGAATCCTTCCGGGCTGTTGAATGTCTTCGAGTTGGTACGTCGCCATTCCAACCTCCTTATAGAGCTTATATGGACCTTCGAAAATATTGCAAAATTTTACAATTACCTTTTTATTTAAATCTGACGTTGGGTATGCTCGTAATAACACTTTGTCACCTACCTGAAACTTCGTAATTTTCTAGATTTTTTTAGTCGATAACGTCTACGATGCCTTCTTCTTCTGGTTTCAACCCCATCTGTAAAATTTCGCCTATGGTCGTCTCTCCATGGGTAGTATTTCTCTTAATTATTAGTTGTTTATTATTAAGGTCTACCACACATCCACTCTCTACCAGCATGTCAACACCAAAATAATTCTCTCATCAGGTCCGGCACTACTATAAAAACACTTTCAGACTGTAAATCTTTAATCTGCACATTTAGCAATATCTGCCGTGTAATTCTTTTAGATTTACCGCCTGTGCCCCCTTTAATTATAGTATTAGATAGTTTTAACATCTCTATTTTCCCCAGATCTTTTTTATTACTGTTAAACCAACGTTCCGAAATCGCATTTATTTGGCTATCAGTATCCACCAATGCGTTAATCGGTACACCGTTCAACATTATTTGAAGCTCCGGACATTTATTGCTTCTCAATCTAACAGATTTATTATCATCACTTATCAAATCATCCCTAATATCTAAGAAAGTTGTATTTACATATTTAATTTTTATCATTTAAATCTACGACATTTACGGGCTTTCTCTAGTTTTTTGGCTTCGTTGGTTCAACCTTGCTACCTGCGTTACTTGTTGATGGGACACTGTTAGTATCCCCCTTAAACTGGTTCTTCCACTTAGTCGGCCTAGTTTACTGCGTTGGCTTCTCAGTAAATCCGTCTCGCTCGTTCACTTTCCCTCTCTCTTCTCCGCTGTGCTTCCAATAGTTTCTTTCAAGCCAACCTTCAGCTGGTCTCTGGTTCATTGACCTACTGCCGTTTCGTAAGTCATGGAACTCCAACAACACTTGCTCAAATTCAGTAATTGTAATTACCCCACGAGTGATAGTAGCTACCTCAATCTCATGCGGGTCATGTCTTGCCAATTTCCTGATTAAATGTCTATCTGAGATAGGCGGAATCAACTGCCTAATCTCCAACAATTTTCTCTCTAAGTATTGGATTGTAGACATCCCGGTTTCTGAGTGGTACAGTCCGAATTCCAACTGGTCTCGCACCCGTTCCTGGATCACGTCATTCCAATACTTATTACTAAAAGAATCGGTAAACCCCGCAAAATTGTTAATACTATCTTTGACTAACCGCCACCAAATTGCAGCCTCTCCTTCCAGATGTCTCGATATCCATGCGATGTTGTTGATGTCGTGATAATGTTCGTGGTATATCTCAGTTAGTTCCTTGATGAATTCCATCGGGAAATCGCTGGATCCATTTTGACTTCTTTTATCTGCTCGCTGACAACGCTTCGGGTGACGGGTGACAAGTTTATCAATGCCATCTTCGTCCGAACGTCGCTTTGTAACTGCTGCAGCTTGAGGCTCGTTTCGCCCGAATGGTTATCCATTTTGCTTTCTAACTCTTTTAATTTATCTGCCCCTATATTGTGAGCAACAATACTTTCGTCACAAAGTTTATTGATCGCTATTACCTTTTTGTTTATAATTCTTAATGTCACTACTATGCCTATCATCTACCTATTTCCTTTAGTAATTTTTCATTATCACTAAACTTATTATTAATTTCATCCTTAATAGTACTAATCTCTTCATCTGTCATAGTTTTGGTGTCTACTTTAAATTGTTGCAAAATTTCATTGTTTTCCTTTTTGGTTTCACTGATTTGTGTAACTATTTTTTTCTCTTATGACCTGGTTTTGTTGTGTAATCTGTTGTGATTGTTCTAACTTCTGTTCACGCAATTGTTTTTGTAATAATTCTGTTTGTTCTGACATTTGTTCTGTTAGCTGTGTCATTTGTTGTGCTATTCGTTCTGTTTGCTGTCATTTGTTGTGACCCCATCTGCTGTGACAATTGTTTTTACATCTGTTGTGTATTGTTGTAGTAATGCGTACATATCCGGTTCCTTAGGTGTTTCTGTTGTTGTTCTTTGCGTTAATCTCGGTCTACCCTCGTGTTGTATCTCTGGTGGTGTTTGTACTTCTTCGTGGTCCTGTCCCCGCGTCCTTGACTCTTGATCCTCCACAGTTAATTGGGCGTGTGTTTGTTGATCCCCTAACTGGTTGTTAATATCTAACTCCCCTTCGTAATTCTGAGTTGTCTCTGTTTCTGTATTCATGTTGTCGTTTATTTCGTTTGTGTACTTTTGCTTCGTGTGATCATACAAAATTATTCTTATTCTCTACGTTTCTTATTCTACTTTCCTTATACTCTATTCGGAATTCAATTGTCTGTTTAGCTTACAAATTAAACCTTGCACTGGGCTCCAAATACTACCTAGCGATGGATTTGATCTATATAAGCTCCACGGTTTTGGGCGGCACATACCACCCTCGCAGTTTAGAGCTAGAAAAGATATGTGTAATTGACTAGTACTAAGCTCTCAACTCTGCTTGATGGCGACTCTCAAAATTATCTCAGGGTATCACAAAAATGATTATTAACACAATTAACTTGAATGACTACTAACTTTAATGAACATCTTCATTAACATATTACAAGTTGCATATAATCTTAATGATAAACAAATATTGAAATTATACTTCATCAATTATCTTTGGAAAATAGGTTCATAGACAGATTGAATTGCCAATAGTAATAGAGTTACAAAAGATACATGAATTAATATGAGTTTAATGTTCAAATTGGGTTACTTGTTGGTTGAATTCCTTTTGTTGGTGATTTCTTCCCTCGGAGTCTACAATCCTGGAGATTGCGTACGTTGACGATTCGGGCGATCCTGTTGTTGGCACTAACACTTTAATTACGTCGGTTTCAACTGCACTACACTGCTCACACCTACTCACTGATTCAGCATGTAACTAGTTTATACCACTTTTTATTTTTGACACCTTACTAACTATGTTATTAACCTGAGTGCTCGCAATATCAGCAATTCATCCCGAATACGCTCCAACGTTCCGTAACTTCCGAATGCACGTGCTAGATTATCGATACTATGAAGTTCGGTAATTATCACCAAGTTATATTATATTTATTCTAATAATTACTTTGATTTGGTATACTTCTTTCACTGTAATACCGGGTTTAATATTATTAAACGCACGACTGTACTTATATTAATTATCGCAAGTTTTAGTTAAAGTTCATAATACGCGATAACGAGTCTGATAGTTGTAGTGTTCGCCGTAGACTTTAGTTATGAAATCGTAATGTGCCATATGGAGTCTTATAGTTGTATTTATATTTATGGAATATTTCCGATTATAGTACCAAGCACTGTCTGTTGTGCGCGGTCTGTCGCCGTACGGTGTACACCAGAAACCGTTGTGCGCGCTATTTGTATATGTGTATTCGTATTTTGTTTTATTTAAATGTGTTTTAATATTTTTAAAATATTCGACAATTATGCCGTCGCACGATGGGATAAGATAACGATTTTAAAATTCTGATGATGGGACAAGGTCCCGAAACATATAAAATTTAAGTGAAAATACATCTTGTTGTAAGTCACAGACGGTAAGTTATATTACTAATTTGATTATGATAGTTGTAGTGTTCGCCGTAGACTGCCGACAATTTTCCCAACTACGTTTTTTATTCACCCGCAAAAGTTACCCACACTCAGTATTTACAAATCGCGTTCCCATTGGTTTCAAGTACTGCGATATTTAATTTCGTCCAACCCAAGTAGCTAATTTCACCGCTCAAAAAGTGACGCTTTCTTTCATTAGTCAACAAACAGCGCGTACAAACTTATACCGCGAAAGGAAAACGACGCTACATAGAGTTCTCTCTCTCTACCCTCGCATTCTAAATTCTAACGGTTCTGCATTGTCTGAACACTCAGCTTTCTCTCGATTTCACTTAACTTTATTGTTTTTTTTAATACAATACATTTTATCATTTTACACCCTGTACGTGACGTTTTTGTATAGTTTCCGCCCCGTCAGACAGGCGCCTCGCCAAGGGTGTGGTGTTTTGAAAAACACCGCTAGGCGTAGTTCTAACAGTACACCAACTCAACATTACTTGCATTTCTTAGTCTTATACACCATTAATAATCATGAATCTATATAAACCTGCGTAAAATTAAGTAGCATTCAATTTTTACGTTATATCGTCCCCCAATAGAATCGTATAAGATTTTTGCTAGAAAATTGATGAGGATTCTATTGCTGCCTCCTTCAAATGGATCTTATTTCATTTATTTAACCCCTTTACAATGTTTTTTTTTCAAAATTCTTACACCTATTACATTCATATTATGTTAATTATATATCTACAAATGAATTTTAATTACTTATACTACAGTACATTTAGTAATTCCTTTTAATACTCCATTCTCCACTCTTTACATCTATCAGCTGTTTACATCGGCATTAGGCCCACAGTTTGTTTACAAACAGAACCCTAAACTGGTTTTTGTGCTACCTGCTTGTCAAAAGCTACATTCCGCGTCGGGTACCATGTCCCGCTATTCATGACCTAGTTACAAACAAATACTTTCCCTTAACATTACCTAATTTCTCATACACATAATCTATTTGAAAGCTTATCCTATACATACAATACAATGTTAATTATTTATCCTCTCGACATTTTGACAATTTAGTCTTATTACAATTTACTTATAAATTATTACATATACATGTGTAAAAGTGGTGTTCTTACAATCTGTTTATTTTTTGTTTTTTAACCGTTCGTCTTGGTGTAGTGTGTGTTAAATTTCATAATATGGTTTGAGCTGTCTGATATTAAACTTTCCTCGAATCCTTCCGGGCTGTTGAATGTCTTCGAGTTGGTACGTCGCCATTCCAACCTCCTTATAGAGCTTATATGGACCTTCGAAAATATTGCAAAATTTTACAATTACCTTTTTATTTAAATCTGACGTTGGGTATGCTCGTAATAACACTTTGTCACCTACCTGAAACTTCGTAATTTTCTAGATTTTTTTAGTCGATAACGTCTACGATGCCTTCTTCTTCTGGTTTCAACCCCATCTGTAAAATTTCGCCTATGGTCGTCTCTCCATGGGTAGTATTTCTCTTAATTATTAGTTGTTTATTATTAAGGTCTACCACACATCCACTCTCTACCAGCATGTCAACACCAAAATAATTCTCTCATCAGGTCCGGCACTACTATAAAAACACTTTCAGACTGTAAATCTTTAATCTGCACATTTAGCAATATCTGCCGTGTAATTCTTTTAGATTTACCGCCTGTGCCCCCTTTAATTATAGTATTAGATAGTTTTAACATCTCTATTTTCCCCAGATCTTTTTTATTACTGTTAAACCAACGTTCCGAAATCGCATTTATTTGGCTATCAGTATCCACCAATGCGTTAATCGGTACGCCGTTCAACATTATTTGAAGCTCCGGACATTTATTGCTTCTCAATCTAACAGATTTATTATCATCACTTATCAAATCATCCCTAATATCTAAGAAAGTTGTATTTACATATTTAATTTTTATCATTTAAATCTACGACATTTACGGGCTTTCTCTAGTTTTTTGGCTTCGTTGGTTCAACCTTGCTACCTGCGTTACTTGTTGATGGGACACTGTTAGTATCCCCCTTAAACTGGTTCTTCCATTTAGTCGGCCTAGTTTACTGCGTTGGCTTCTCAGTAAATCCGTCTCGCTCGTTCACTTTCCCTCTCTCTTCTCCGCTGTGCTTCCAATAGTTTCTTTCAAGCCAACCTTCAGCTGGTCTCTGGTTCATTGACCTACTGCCGTTTCGTAAGTCATGGAACTCCAACAACACTTGCTCAAATTCAGTAATTGTAATTACCCCACGAGTGATAGTAGCTACCTCAATCTCATGCGGGTCATGTCTTGCCAATTTCCTGATTAAATGTCTATCTGAGATAGGCGGAATCAACTGCCTAATCTCCAACAATTTTCTCTCTAAGTATTGGATTGTAGACATCCCGGTTTCTGAGTGGTACAGTCCGAATTCCAACTGGTCTCGCACCCGTTCCTGGATCACGTCATTCCAATACTTATTACTAAAAGAATCGGTAAACCCCGCAAAATTGTTAATACTATCTTTGACTAACCGCCACCAAATTGCAGCCTCTCCTTCCAGATGTCTCGATATCCATGCGATGTTGTTGATGTCGTGATAATGTTCGTGGTATATCTCAGTTAGTTCCTTGATGAATTCCATCGGGAAATCGCTGGATCCATTAAACTTGACTTCTTTTATCTGCTCGCTGACAACGCTTCGGGTGACGGGTGACACGTTTATCAATGCCATCTTCGTCCGAACGTCGCTTTGTAACTGCTGCAGCTTGAGGCTCGTTTCGCCCGAATGGTTATCCATTTTGCTTTCTAACTCTTTTAATTTATCTGCCCCTATATTGTGAGCAACAATACTTTCGTCACAAAGTTTATTGATCGCTATTACCTTTTTGTTTATAATTCTTAATGTCACTACTATGCCTATCATCTACCTATTTCCTTTAGTAATTTTTCATTATCACTAAACTTATTATTAATTTCATCCTTAATAGTACTAATCTCTTCATCTGTCATAGTTTTGGTGTCTACTTTAAATTGTTGCAAAATTTCATTGTTTTCCTTTTTGGTTTCACTGATTTGTGTAACTATTTTTTTCTCTTATGACCTGGTTTTGTTGTGTAATCTGTTGTGATTGTTCTAACTTCTGTTCACGCAATTGTTTTTGTAATAATTCTGTTTGTTCTGACATTTGTTCTGTTAGCTGTGTCATTTGTTGTGCTATTCGTTCTGTTTGCTGTCATTTGTTGTGACCCCATCTGCTGTGACAATTGTTTTTACATCTGTTGTGTATTGTTGTAGTAATGCGTACATATCCGGTTCCTTAGGTGTTTCTGTTGTTGTTCTTTGCGTTAATCTCGGTCTACCCTCGTGTTGTATCTCTGGTGGTGTTTGTACTTCTTCGTGGTCCTGTCCCCGCGTCCTTGACTCTTGATCCTCCACAGTTAATTGGGCGTGTGTTTGTTGATCCCCTAACTGGTTGTTAATATCTAACTCCCCTTCGTAATTCTGAGTTGTCTCTGTTTCTGTATTCATGTTGTCGTTTATTTCGTTTGTGTACTTTTGCTTCGTGTGATCATACAAAATTATTCTTATTCTCTACGTTTCTTATTCTACTTTCCTTATACTCTATTCGGAATTCAATTGTCTGTTTAGCTTACAAATTAAACCTTGCACTGGGCTCCAAATACTACCTAGCGATGGATTTGATCTATATAAGCTCCACGGTTTTGGGCGGCACATACCACCCTCGCAGTTTAGAGCTAGAAAAGATATGTGTAATTGACTAGTACTAAGCTCTCAACTCTGCTTGATGGCGACTCTCAAAATTATCTCAGGGTATCACAAAAATGATTATTAACACAATTAACTTGAATGACTACTAACTTTAATGAACATCTTCATTAACATATTACAAGTTGCATATAATCTTAATGATAAACAAATATTGAAATTATACTTCATCAATTATCTTTGGAAAATAGGTTCATAGACAGATTGAATTGCCAATAGTAATAGAGTTACAAAAGATACATGAATTAATATGAGTTTAATGTTCAAATTGGGTTACTTGTTGGTTGAATTCCTTTTGTTGGTGATTTCTTCCCTCGGAGTCTACAATCCTGGAGATTGCGTACGTTGACGATTCGGGCGATCCTGTTGTTGGCACTAACACTTTAATTACGTCGGTTTCAACTGCACTACACTGCTCACACCTACTCACTGATTCAGCATGTAACTAGTTTATACCACTTTTTATTTTTGACACCTTACTAACTATGTTATTAACCTGAGTGCTCGCAATATCAGCAATTCATCCCGAATACGCTCCAACGTTCCGTAACTTCCGAATGCACGTGCTAGATTATCGATACTATGAAGTTCGGTAATTATCACCAAGTTATATTATATTTATTCTAATAATTACTTTGATTTGGTATACTTCTTTCACTGTAATACCGGGTTTAATATTATTAAACGCACGACTGTACTTATATTAATTATCGCAAGTTTTAGTTAAAGTTCATAATACGCGATAACGAGTCTGATAGTTGTAGTGTTCGCCGTAGACTTTAGTTATGAAATCGTAATGTGCCATATGGAGTCTTATAGTTGTATTTATATTTATGGAATATTTCCGATTATAGTACCAAGCACTGTCTGTTGTGCGCGGTCTGTCGCCGTACGGTGTACACCAGAAACCGTTGTGCGCGCTATTTGTATATGTGTATTCGTATTTTGTTTTATTTAAATGTGTTTTAATATTTTTAAAATATTCGACAATTATGCCGTCGCACGATGGGATAAGATAACGATTTTAAAATTCTGATGATGGGACAAGGTCCCGAAACATATAAAATTTAAGTGAAAATACATCTTGTTGTAAGTCACAGACGGTAAGTTATATTACTAATTTGATTATGATAGTTGTAGTGTTCGCCGTAGACTGCCGACAATTTTCCCAACTACGTTTTTTATTCACCCGCAAAAGTTACCCACACTCAGTATTTACAAATCGCGTTCCCATTGGTTTCAAGTACTGCGATATTTAATTTCGTCCAACCCAAGTAGCTAATTTCACCGCTCAAAAAGTGACGCTTTCTTTCATTAGTCAACAAACAGCGCGTACAAACTTATACCGCGAAAGGAAAACGACGCTACATAGAGTTCTCTCTCTCTACCCTCGCATTCTAAATTCTAACGGTTCTGCATTGTCTGAACACTCAGCTTTCTCTCGATTTCACTTAACTTTATTGTTTTTTTTAATACAATACATTTTATCATTTTACACCCTGTACGTGACGTTTTTGTATAGTTTCCGCCCCGTCAGACAGGCGCCTCGCCAAGGGTGTGGTGTTTTGAAAAACACCGCTAGGCGTAGTTCTAACAGTACACCAACTCAACATTACTTGCATTTCTTAGTCTTATACACCATTAATAATCATGAATCTATATAAACCTGCGTAAAATTAAGTAGCATTCAATTTTTACGTTATATCGTCCCCCAATAGAATCGTATAAGATTTTTGCTAGAAAATTGATGAGGATTCTATTGCTGCCTCCTTCAAATGGATCTTATTTCATTTATTTAACCCTTTTACAATGTTTTTTTTTCAAAATTCTTACACCTATTACATTCATATTATGTTAATTATATATCTACAAATGAATTTTAATTACTTATACTACAGTACATTTAGTAATTCCTTTTAATACTCCATTCTCCACTCTTTACATCTATCAGCTGTTTACATCGGCATTAGGCCCACAGTTTGTTTACAAACAGAACCCTAAACTGGTTTTTGTGCTACCTGCTTGTCAAAAGCTACATTCCGCGTCGGGTACCATGTCCCGCTATTCATGACCTAGTTACAAACAAATACTTTCCCTTAACATTACCTAATTTCTCATACACATAATCTATTTGAAAGCTTATCCTATACATACAATACAATGTTAATTATTTATCCTCTCGACATTTTGACAATTTAGTCTTATTACAATTTACTTATAAATTATTACATATACATGTGTAAAAGTGGTGTTCTTACAATCTGTTTATTTTTTGTTTTTTAACCGTTCGTCTTGGTGTAGTGTGTGTTAAATTTCATAATATGGTTTGAGCTGTCTGATATTAAACTTTCCTCGAATCCTTCCGGGCTGTTGAATGTCTTCGAGTTGGTACGTCGCCATTCCAACCTCCTTATAGAGCTTATATGGACCTTCGAAAATATTGCAAAATTTTACAATTACCTTTTTATTTAAATCTGACGTTGGGTATGCTCGTAATAACACTTTGTCACCTACCTGAAACTTCGTAATTTTCTAGATTTTTTTAGTCGATAACGTCTACGATGCCTTCTTCTTCTGGTTTCAACCCCATCTGTAAAATTTCGCCTATGGTCGTCTCTCCATGGGTAGTATTTCTCTTAATTATTAGTTGTTTATTATTAAGGTCTACCACACATCCACTCTCTACCAGCATGTCAACACCAAAATAATTCTCTCATCAGGTCCGGCACTACTATAAAAACACTTTCAGACTGTAAATCTTTAATCTGCACATTTAGCAATATCTGCCGTGTAATTCTTTTAGATTTACCGCCTGTGCCCCCTTTAATTATAGTATTAGATAGTTTTAACATCTCTATTTTCCCCAGATCTTTTTTATTACTGTTAAACCAACGTTCCGAAATCGCATTTATTTGGCTATCAGTATCCACCAATGCGTTAATCGGTACACCGTTCAACATTATTTGAAGCTCCGGACATTTATTGCTTCTCAATCTAACAGATTTATTATCATCACTTATCAAATCATCCCTAATATCTAAGAAAGTTGTATTTACATATTTAATTTTTATCATTTAAATCTACGACATTTACGGGCTTTCTCTAGTTTTTTGGCTTCGTTGGTTCAACCTTGCTACCTGCGTTACTTGTTGATGGGACACTGTTAGTATCCCCCTTAAACTGGTTCTTCCACTTAGTCGGCCTAGTTTACTGCGTTGGCTTCTCAGTAAATCCGTCTCGCTCGTTCACTTTCCCTCTCTCTTCTCCGCTGTGCTTCCAATAGTTTCTTTCAAGCCAACCTTCAGCTGGTCTCTGGTTCATTGACCTACTGCCGTTTCGTAAGTCATGGAACTCCAACAACACTTGCTCAAATTCAGTAATTGTAATTACCCCACGAGTGATAGTAGCTACCTCAATCTCATGCGGGTCATGTCTTGCCAATTTCCTGATTAAATGTCTATCTGAGATAGGCGGAATCAACTGCCTAATCTCCAACAATTTTCTCTCTAAGTATTGGATTGTAGACATCCCGGTTTCTGAGTGGTACAGTCCGAATTCCAACTGGTCTCGCACCCGTTCCTGGATCACGTCATTCCAATACTTATTACTAAAAGAATCGGTAAACCCCGCAAAATTGTTAATACTATCTTTGACTAACCGCCACCAAATTGCAGCCTCTCCTTCCAGATGTCTCGATATCCATGCGATGTTGTTGATGTCGTGATAATGTTCGTGGTATATCTCAGTTAGTTCCTTGATGAATTCCATCGGGAAATCGCTGGATCCATTTTGACTTCTTTTATCTGCTCGCTGACAACGCTTCGGGTGACGGGTGACAAGTTTATCAATGCCATCTTCGTCCGAACGTCGCTTTGTAACTGCTGCAGCTTGAGGCTCGTTTCGCCCGAATGGTTATCCATTTTGCTTTCTAACTCTTTTAATTTATCTGCCCCTATATTGTGAGCAACAATACTTTCGTCACAAAGTTTATTGATCGCTATTACCTTTTTGTTTATAATTCTTAATGTCACTACTATGCCTATCATCTACCTATTTCCTTTAGTAATTTTTCATTATCACTAAACTTATTATTAATTTCATCCTTAATAGTACTAATCTCTTCATCTGTCATAGTTTTGGTGTCTACTTTAAATTGTTGCAAAATTTCATTGTTTTCCTTTTTGGTTTCACTGATTTGTGTAACTATTTTTTTCTCTTATGACCTGGTTTTGTTGTGTAATCTGTTGTGATTGTTCTAACTTCTGTTCACGCAATTGTTTTTGTAATAATTCTGTTTGTTCTGACATTTGTTCTGTTAGCTGTGTCATTTGTTGTGCTATTCGTTCTGTTTGCTGTCATTTGTTGTGACCCCATCTGCTGTGACAATTGTTTTTACATCTGTTGTGTATTGTTGTAGTAATGCGTACATATCCGGTTCCTTAGGTGTTTCTGTTGTTGTTCTTTGCGTTAATCTCGGTCTACCCTCGTGTTGTATCTCTGGTGGTGTTTGTACTTCTTCGTGGTCCTGTCCCCGCGTCCTTGACTCTTGATCCTCCACAGTTAATTGGGCGTGTGTTTGTTGATCCCCTAACTGGTTGTTAATATCTAACTCCCCTTCGTAATTCTGAGTTGTCTCTGTTTCTGTATTCATGTTGTCGTTTATTTCGTTTGTGTACTTTTGCTTCGTGTGATCATACAAAATTATTCTTATTCTCTACGTTTCTTATTCTACTTTCCTTATACTCTATTCGGAATTCAATTGTCTGTTTAGCTTACAAATTAAACCTTGCACTGGGCTCCAAATACTACCTAGCGATGGATTTGATCTATATAAGCTCCACGGTTTTGGGCGGCACATACCACCCTCGCAGTTTAGAGCTAGAAAAGATATGTGTAATTGACTAGTACTAAGCTCTCAACTCTGCTTGATGGCGACTCTCAAAATTATCTCAGGGTATCACAAAAATGATTATTAACACAATTAACTTGAATGACTACTAACTTTAATGAACATCTTCATTAACATATTACAAGTTGCATATAATCTTAATGATAAACAAATATTGAAATTATACTTCATCAATTATCTTTGGAAAATAGGTTCATAGACAGATTGAATTGCCAATAGTAATAGAGTTACAAAAGATACATGAATTAATATGAGTTTAATGTTCAAATTGGGTTACTTGTTGGTTGAATTCCTTTTGTTGGTGATTTCTTCCCTCGGAGTCTACAATCCTGGAGATTGCGTACGTTGACGATTCGGGCGATCCTGTTGTTGGCACTAACACTTTAATTACGTCGGTTTCAACTGCACTACACTGCTCACACCTACTCACTGATTCAGCATGTAACTAGTTTATACCACTTTTTATTTTTGACACCTTACTAACTATGTTATTAACCTGAGTGCTCGCAATATCAGCAATTCATCCCGAATACGCTCCAACGTTCCGTAACTTCCGAATGCACGTGCTAGATTATCGATACTATGAAGTTCGGTAATTATCACCAAGTTATATTATATTTATTCTAATAATTACTTTGATTTGGTATACTTCTTTCACTGTAATACCGGGTTTAATATTATTAAACGCACGACTGTACTTATATTAATTATCGCAAGTTTTAGTTAAAGTTCATAATACGCGATAACGAGTCTGATAGTTGTAGTGTTCGCCGTAGACTTTAGTTATGAAATCGTAATGTGCCATATGGAGTCTTATAGTTGTATTTATATTTATGGAATATTTCCGATTATAGTACCAAGCACTGTCTGTTGTGCGCGGTCTGTCGCCGTACGGTGTACACCAGAAACCGTTGTGCGCGCTATTTGTATATGTGTATTCGTATTTTGTTTTATTTAAATGTGTTTTAATATTTTTAAAATATTCGACAATTATGCCGTCGCACGATGGGATAAGATAACGATTTTAAAATTCTGATGATGGGACAAGGTCCCGAAACATATAAAATTTAAGTGAAAATACATCTTGTTGTAAGTCACAGACGGTAAGTTATATTACTAATTTGATTATGATAGTTGTAGTGTTCGCCGTAGACTGCCGACAATTTTCCCAACTACGTTTTTTATTCACCCGCAAAAGTTACCCACACTCAGTATTTACAAATCGCGTTCCCATTGGTTTCAAGTACTGCGATATTTAATTTCGTCCAACCCAAGTAGCTAATTTCACCGCTCAAAAAGTGACGCTTTCTTTCATTAGTCAACAAACAGCGCGTACAAACTTATACCGCGAAAGGAAAACGACGCTACATAGAGTTCTCTCTCTCTACCCTCGCATTCTAAATTCTAACGGTTCTGCATTGTCTGAACACTCAGCTTTCTCTCGATTTCACTTAACTTTATTGTTTTTTTTAATACAATACATTTTATCATTTTACACCCTGTACGTGACGTTTTTGTATAGTTTCCGCCCCGTCAGACAGGCGCCTCGCCAAGGGTGTGGTGTTTTGAAAAACACCGCTAGGCGTAGTTCTAACAGTACACCAACTCAACATTACTTGCATTTCTTAGTCTTATACACCATTAATAATCATGAATCTATATAAACCTGCGTAAAATTAAGTAGCATTCAATTTTTACGTTATATCGTCCCCCAATAGAATCGTATAAGATTTTTGCTAGAAAATTGATGAGGATTCTATTGCTGCCTCCTTCAAATGGATCTTATTTCATTTATTTAACCCCTTTACAATGTTTTTTTTTCAAAATTCTTACACCTATTACATTCATATTATGTTAATTATATATCTACAAATGAATTTTAATTACTTATACTACAGTACATTTAGTAATTCCTTTTAATACTCCATTCTCCACTCTTTACATCTATCAGCTGTTTACATCGGCATTAGGCCCACAGTTTGTTTACAAACAGAACCCTAAACTGGTTTTTGTGCTACCTGCTTGTCAAAAGCTACATTCCGCGTCGGGTACCATGTCCCGCTATTCATGACCTAGTTACAAACAAATACTTTCCCTTAACATTACCTAATTTCTCATACACATAATCTATTTGAAAGCTTATCCTATACATACAATACAATGTTAATTATTTATCCTCTCGACATTTTGACAATTTAGTCTTATTACAATTTACTTATAAATTATTACATATACATGTGTAAAAGTGGTGTTCTTACAATCTGTTTATTTTTTGTTTTTTAACCGTTCGTCTTGGTGTAGTGTGTGTTAAATTTCATAATATGGTTTGAGCTGTCTGATATTAAACTTTCCTCGAATCCTTCCGGGCTGTTGAATGTCTTCGAGTTGGTACGTCGCCATTCCAACCTCCTTATAGAGCTTATATGGACCTTCGAAAATATTGCAAAATTTTACAATTACCTTTTTATTTAAATCTGACGTTGGGTATGCTCGTAATAACACTTTGTCACCTACCTGAAACTTCGTAATTTTCTAGATTTTTTTAGTCGATAACGTCTACGATGCCTTCTTCTTCTGGTTTCAACCCCATCTGTAAAATTTCGCCTATGGTCGTCTCTCCATGGGTAGTATTTCTCTTAATTATTAGTTGTTTATTATTAAGGTCTACCACACATCCACTCTCTACCAGCATGTCAACACCAAAATAATTCTCTCATCAGGTCCGGCACTACTATAAAAACACTTTCAGACTGTAAATCTTTAATCTGCACATTTAGCAATATCTGCCGTGTAATTCTTTTAGATTTACCGCCTGTGCCCCCTTTAATTATAGTATTAGATAGTTTTAACATCTCTATTTTCCCCAGATCTTTTTTATTACTGTTAAACCAACGTTCCGAAATCGCATTTATTTGGCTATCAGTATCCACCAATGCGTTAATCGGTACGCCGTTCAACATTATTTGAAGCTCCGGACATTTATTGCTTCTCAATCTAACAGATTTATTATCATCACTTATCAAATCATCCCTAATATCTAAGAAAGTTGTATTTACATATTTAATTTTTATCATTTAAATCTACGACATTTACGGGCTTTCTCTAGTTTTTTGGCTTCGTTGGTTCAACCTTGCTACCTGCGTTACTTGTTGATGGGACACTGTTAGTATCCCCCTTAAACTGGTTCTTCCATTTAGTCGGCCTAGTTTACTGCGTTGGCTTCTCAGTAAATCCGTCTCGCTCGTTCACTTTCCCTCTCTCTTCTCCGCTGTGCTTCCAATAGTTTCTTTCAAGCCAACCTTCAGCTGGTCTCTGGTTCATTGACCTACTGCCGTTTCGTAAGTCATGGAACTCCAACAACACTTGCTCAAATTCAGTAATTGTAATTACCCCACGAGTGATAGTAGCTACCTCAATCTCATGCGGGTCATGTCTTGCCAATTTCCTGATTAAATGTCTATCTGAGATAGGCGGAATCAACTGCCTAATCTCCAACAATTTTCTCTCTAAGTATTGGATTGTAGACATCCCGGTTTCTGAGTGGTACAGTCCGAATTCCAACTGGTCTCGCACCCGTTCCTGGATCACGTCATTCCAATACTTATTACTAAAAGAATCGGTAAACCCCGCAAAATTGTTAATACTATCTTTGACTAACCGCCACCAAATTGCAGCCTCTCCTTCCAGATGTCTCGATATCCATGCGATGTTGTTGATGTCGTGATAATGTTCGTGGTATATCTCAGTTAGTTCCTTGATGAATTCCATCGGGAAATCGCTGGATCCATTAAACTTGACTTCTTTTATCTGCTCGCTGACAACGCTTCGGGTGACGGGTGACACGTTTATCAATGCCATCTTCGTCCGAACGTCGCTTTGTAACTGCTGCAGCTTGAGGCTCGTTTCGCCCGAATGGTTATCCATTTTGCTTTCTAACTCTTTTAATTTATCTGCCCCTATATTGTGAGCAACAATACTTTCGTCACAAAGTTTATTGATCGCTATTACCTTTTTGTTTATAATTCTTAATGTCACTACTATGCCTATCATCTACCTATTTCCTTTAGTAATTTTTCATTATCACTAAACTTATTATTAATTTCATCCTTAATAGTACTAATCTCTTCATCTGTCATAGTTTTGGTGTCTACTTTAAATTGTTGCAAAATTTCATTGTTTTCCTTTTTGGTTTCACTGATTTGTGTAACTATTTTTTTCTCTTATGACCTGGTTTTGTTGTGTAATCTGTTGTGATTGTTCTAACTTCTGTTCACGCAATTGTTTTTGTAATAATTCTGTTTGTTCTGACATTTGTTCTGTTAGCTGTGTCATTTGTTGTGCTATTCGTTCTGTTTGCTGTCATTTGTTGTGACCCCATCTGCTGTGACAATTGTTTTTACATCTGTTGTGTATTGTTGTAGTAATGCGTACATATCCGGTTCCTTAGGTGTTTCTGTTGTTGTTCTTTGCGTTAATCTCGGTCTACCCTCGTGTTGTATCTCTGGTGGTGTTTGTACTTCTTCGTGGTCCTGTCCCCGCGTCCTTGACTCTTGATCCTCCACAGTTAATTGGGCGTGTGTTTGTTGATCCCCTAACTGGTTGTTAATATCTAACTCCCCTTCGTAATTCTGAGTTGTCTCTGTTTCTGTATTCATGTTGTCGTTTATTTCGTTTGTGTACTTTTGCTTCGTGTGATCATACAAAATTATTCTTATTCTCTACGTTTCTTATTCTACTTTCCTTATACTCTATTCGGAATTCAATTGTCTGTTTAGCTTACAAATTAAACCTTGCACTGGGCTCCAAATACTACCTAGCGATGGATTTGATCTATATAAGCTCCACGGTTTTGGGCGGCACATACCACCCTCGCAGTTTAGAGCTAGAAAAGATATGTGTAATTGACTAGTACTAAGCTCTCAACTCTGCTTGATGGCGACTCTCAAAATTATCTCAGGGTATCACAAAAATGATTATTAACACAATTAACTTGAATGACTACTAACTTTAATGAACATCTTCATTAACATATTACAAGTTGCATATAATCTTAATGATAAACAAATATTGAAATTATACTTCATCAATTATCTTTGGAAAATAGGTTCATAGACAGATTGAATTGCCAATAGTAATAGAGTTACAAAAGATACATGAATTAATATGAGTTTAATGTTCAAATTGGGTTACTTGTTGGTTGAATTCCTTTTGTTGGTGATTTCTTCCCTCGGAGTCTACAATCCTGGAGATTGCGTACGTTGACGATTCGGGCGATCCTGTTGTTGGCACTAACACTTTAATTACGTCGGTTTCAACTGCACTACACTGCTCACACCTACTCACTGATTCAGCATGTAACTAGTTTATACCACTTTTTATTTTTGACACCTTACTAACTATGTTATTAACCTGAGTGCTCGCAATATCAGCAATTCATCCCGAATACGCTCCAACGTTCCGTAACTTCCGAATGCACGTGCTAGATTATCGATACTATGAAGTTCGGTAATTATCACCAAGTTATATTATATTTATTCTAATAATTACTTTGATTTGGTATACTTCTTTCACTGTAATACCGGGTTTAATATTATTAAACGCACGACTGTACTTATATTAATTATCGCAAGTTTTAGTTAAAGTTCATAATACGCGATAACGAGTCTGATAGTTGTAGTGTTCGCCGTAGACTTTAGTTATGAAATCGTAATGTGCCATATGGAGTCTTATAGTTGTATTTATATTTATGGAATATTTCCGATTATAGTACCAAGCACTGTCTGTTGTGCGCGGTCTGTCGCCGTACGGTGTACACCAGAAACCGTTGTGCGCGCTATTTGTATATGTGTATTCGTATTTTGTTTTATTTAAATGTGTTTTAATATTTTTAAAATATTCGACAATTATGCCGTCGCACGATGGGATAAGATAACGATTTTAAAATTCTGATGATGGGACAAGGTCCCGAAACATATAAAATTTAAGTGAAAATACATCTTGTTGTAAGTCACAGACGGTAAGTTATATTACTAATTTGATTATGATAGTTGTAGTGTTCGCCGTAGACTGCCGACAATTTTCCCAACTACGTTTTTTATTCACCCGCAAAAGTTACCCACACTCAGTATTTACAAATCGCGTTCCCATTGGTTTCAAGTACTGCGATATTTAATTTCGTCCAACCCAAGTAGCTAATTTCACCGCTCAAAAAGTGACGCTTTCTTTCATTAGTCAACAAACAGCGCGTACAAACTTATACCGCGAAAGGAAAACGACGCTACATAGAGTTCTCTCTCTCTACCCTCGCATTCTAAATTCTAACGGTTCTGCATTGTCTGAACACTCAGCTTTCTCTCGATTTCACTTAACTTTATTGTTTTTTTTAATACAATACATTTTATCATTTTACACCCTGTACGTGACGTTTTTGTATAGTTTCCGCCCCGTCAGACAGGCGCCTCGCCAAGGGTGTGGTGTTTTGAAAAACACCGCTAGGCGTAGTTCTAACAGTACACCAACTCAACATTACTTGCATTTCTTAGTCTTATACACCATTAATAATCATGAATCTATATAAACCTGCGTAAAATTAAGTAGCATTCAATTTTTACGTTATATCGTCCCCCAATAGAATCGTATAAGATTTTTGCTAGAAAATTGATGAGGATTCTATTGCTGCCTCCTTCAAATGGATCTTATTTCATTTATTTAACCCCTTTACAATGTTTTTTTTTTCAAAATTCTTACACCTATTACATTCATATTATGTTAATTATATATCTACAAATGAATTTTAATTACTTATACTACAGTACATTTAGTAATTCCTTTTAATACTCCATTCTCCACTCTTTACATCTATCAGCTGTTTACATCGGCATTAGGCCCACAGTTTGTTTACAAACAGAACCCTAAACTGGTTTTTGTGCTACCTGCTTGTCAAAAGCTACATTCCGCGTCGGGTACCATGTCCCGCTATTCATGACCTAGTTACAAACAAATACTTTCCCTTAACATTACCTAATTTCTCATACACATAATCTATTTGAAAGCTTATCCTATACATACAATACAATGTTAATTATTTATCCTCTCGACATTTTGACAATTTAGTCTTATTACAATTTACTTATAAATTATTGCATATACATGTGTAAAAGTGGTGTTCTTACAATCTGTTTATTTTTTGTTTTTTAACCGTTCGTCTTGGTGTAGTGTGTGTTAAATTTCATAATATGGTTTGAGCTGTCTGATATTAAACTTTCCTCGAATCCTTCCGGGCTGTTGAATGTCTTCGAGTTGGTACGTCGCCATTCCAACCTCCTTATAGAGCTTATATGGACCTTCGAAAATATTGCAAAATTTTCCAATTACTTTTTATTTAAATCTGACGTTGGGTATGCTCGTAATAACACTTTGTCACCTACCTGAAACTTCGTAATTTTCTAGATTTTTTTAGTCGATAACGTCTACGATGCCTTCTTCTTCTGGTTTCAACCCCATCTGTAAAATTTCGTCTATGGTCGTCTCTCCATGGGTAGTATTTCTCTTAACTATTAGTTGTTTATTATTAAGGTCTATCACACATCCACTCTCTACCAGCATGTCAACACCAAAATAATTCTCTCATCAGGTCCGGCACTACTATAAAAACACTTTCAGACTGTAAATCTTTAATCTGTACATTTAGCAATATCTGCCGTGTAATTCTTTTAGATTTACCGCCTGTGCCCCCTTTAATTATAGTATTAGATAGTTTTAACATCTCTATTTTCCCCAGATCTTTAAAAATTGAATGAAACATGGTCAAGGACCATACCCTGAATTAAGGTTGTTCAATAGTTAATGTGTCTGAGAAGTACCTCAAGTCAAAAGGAGGCAATGACTAATGTTAAATATAAAAGAGCCAGACCAATGAATGATTGAATGTAATAAAATGTTTGTTTTTGTACTGTGACATGTTAAGGTCTATAGAGTATTTATGTTGTATTTTGAATATGCTAAAAATGAACTGATGTTGCTTAATAGTAATACTTCATCAATAATTATGTTTATATTTATATTAGATTTATCTTTATACAATCAAGTATAGTTACCAATGTTAGGCACTATACTAAGTTCTAAGTATTGTATAAAGTTGAATAATACTGTTGTTTTAATTAATGTTTATAAACTGGGCCAGGAGTGTGACCAGTGTTTCATGTTTAACAAGTAGTTCTGACAATTATATTATAAATTAATAAAGGGTTCCAGAACCAGTTAATTAATATAAAAAAGTAACCACCAGTAAATTAAAATTTATGTAATTAACCATGTAACCAATAATTAATTGTACAGTAGGTCAGGTAAAAAGAAAATTAAGTTAAAAAACCAAATAATGTTATAACGGTTGTAAGAGAATCTATAGGCCTAAATTCCATATTAGTGAAAGGAAATTAATACCTTTTTAGGAAACCCAGTCCAACGAAACTCTGGTAAAACATTTACTGTTTAGGAAGCAAGGTTAGGGGAGAATTTTAGGTGATTTAATATTAATCCAAGCATGGAGTATTTTATTGGAAAAGAGTAGTAATATTCTATAATGCCGGCTCAAGGATATATAGAAAACGTGGTTGTTAAGGCAACTGAAATGTACAGAAGTTGTTGATTTGAATTAATTCGTGCTGATTGTTACAAGCTATTAGGTTGAGATGGACCGATATATTTAAAAAATATGAATAAATCTAGAAGAAATATGACTCAAAATTGAAAAACCCTTTTTGGAAAAATAATTATAATATAATGCTAATGAGTAATAAAAATTAAATAACCTTCCAAATTGTAAATGAATACAGTTAAAAAGAATTGAAAGCCTCTCACCTCATTCACCAAATAATTCCGCTGGATTCGGTATTAAACCAATTCCTTCTATAAACCGAAGATCAGTAAAAGGAATTAAAGCCTGAACTAATGGAATTATTGAAAATACCAGAAGACTCAGTTTGGCAGAAATAACCTTCCTTGGCAGCAGAAGAAGCTGGGATCCTGATTTCATTTTAACGGGACCGAGAATTGTTAAGAGCACAAAAGAAGAATAGAAGTCCGAAGATTTCCTGAGGGTTTACCAATACACGCAACCATCAATTTTATTGAAAACCAGAGCAGTTTCACTGGATGAAGACGAGATAAGCTGAATTTTGGCCACTGTTTACAAAAGTCCACCGCCAGTCGAAGTTTTCGTCGGTTTGGTAAAAAAACAACCTATTTTAATTTCACTGTATTTAAAGTAAATAATCTTATTTTTGTAAATTGAGCAACCTTAATCATGCATTTTACCTGGCCTTACTAATGGTTCCAAGAACTTTACGAACCCTGGGATAAGAATTAATTATTATTATTTTCATGTGTATATGTTTATAGATTTTGAGTATTGACAATCGATATATTTCTGGGTGATCGATTGGATCGTATTATTGTTTTTTGAGATAACGTGGAATGTGGAGTAATAGAGAAAATAAATAAAGTATCTTTATTGTATGAGATAACGTTTGAAGTTATTGCAGAATAAATACTATATGTAGTGGTTGGAATAATTTAAAAAAAGATTGATTCAAACGCAATGAATAACTAACCTATAAGTACGCTTATTACAAGGAACAGCGCTCAAAGTTTGCAGCTAGTGGGACGGGAGATTGCCGAACTAGCTTGTGTTTAGTACAAAATTTGAATGGAATTTTCTACCATCGAGTGACTAGGGTTGACACAAATACCCCTTACATTCAGTAAATACTCCATACATATCGCTAATATTACACAACCACTGAAAACTAAGTTAAGTCTATATAGTAGTATGATTATAAATTCAAGGAACATAATTATAATTTTGTTTGCTTAATAATCTATTTTCAGAAGGTTTCATCGGTCACAACCGAAAGATATATTCATTAATAACAACTGTGAATTAACAAATTTACAGATTGATTAAACATCGTAACATCGCCAGATCGTTACAATATATATATATATATATATATATATATAAATCGCAAACAATGTTATAAAATAAATACAATATTAATAATAATTTTTGAAATTGTAAGATTTTAATAAAAACAGATAACGGTTTAAATAATAGTTTCGTGCTTGTAGATACAGTCCGCATGGATGTTACCTGTAACATAACAATACAGTTGGTATTAGACGTTATACAGTTTAAAAATAAGTACAAGGAGTTGAAACTACACACACACACACACACACACACACACACACACACACACACACACACACACACACACACACAAGTCCAGGAATATCCCGTTAGCACCGCATGTCTGTAACAGAAAACAACATATTTTTTAAAATTAGATAACACACACACACACACACAAGTCTAGGAATATCCCGTTAGCACCGCATGTCTGTAACAGAAAACAACATATTTTAAAATTAGATAATTTAAATCTGACTTGAGAATATCGCTAACCATACGCCAACAACAAAATGGACCGCACTCATACATTATTCTTGTCCAAGGAGCGACTTTGTTGTAGTGATCAGACCTGTAGAAAAAGTACACTTTATCGTAATTACTTTGCAGTAGAAACATTATACTTACATTGTCTCTATGTGGCTCCGTTTTCCTCTTTTACAGCCTGTAAATATATAACATATCTTGAACATTAGTTGTAGGACTATATGTGTTCCAAAGACTACATATATATATATATATATATAACATATCATGAAAAATTAACTATACATATATTTGAAGAAACATTATCTTGAAAATGAATTATATGTTATAAGAGTCCACACACACACACACACACACACACACACACACACACACACACACACACACACACACACACACACACACACACACACACACACACACACACACACTTATCCGTAATGTAAGTGTCGTGTTAAATCTGACTCAAGAATATCGCTTACCATTGAATAATGTTTCAGTAGTAAAAATGATTACGAACAAGTTACATATGTTTGTAGTGGAAAATATTAGATAAATAGCTAGTGTTTTTGTTTAATATACCGCCTTCCTCATTTCTTCGGGTTTAGGACCAACTCGAGACCACATGAAAAATGTTTGTTGTTGTGTAAACAAAGAACAAATTCAAGTTACGTGAGGCTGAGTTACGGTGGTTCTGAAAAGAACCGTTTAATAAGTAGACATAGCGTTTGTTTGTTTTTATCATTTTAGCTGCGTCATCACAAACTGGCACTGCGGCATTACCCTTGCATGTAAAGCGTCAGGGCAATCGTCCGCTGTCCATTCTTCAAATCTAACTTGACACGAACTACAACAACGCACAGTGTCACCATCTCCTTCGTAGACAAACCCAGCGCGTGCCAGTGTTTGAGGACTCTGGCTGACATTCGGATACATTAAATAGTAATCTTTTCGTGCACCCACTCTCTGTATTTTAAAATACTTACGCATACGTTGTAAATATTCCGCGCGATTGTACTTCATTGTATAGATGTAAACACAGAGTAATTTGTTCGACTTCCCTTACACATTTATATGGAACTAGAAGTGGTGTAAGATCCCCACCACCTACCCTTTTCTTCTTCAAGTGGAGGGTGAAGAACAAACGATACATGATTACAACACCAGCTTAACCCAAGGGTCATTGTCCGCAGTGGAAAGCATTCAGAAGTTAGCGATACTGAAAGTATTTTGGTACATTAGCCAAAATTAGGAAAACAATCGAATCGACAAACATTATGAATCCCGTTCGTGGGAAGCCTGTAATTTCATACTCATAGTCAATTTTATTTTCATAATATTATTTGTTTATATAGACATTTTACAAAAATCATAAAGCATCAAACTGTATATCCCTTTGTTGGCTTGTAATTATTACTAAACAGTAATACATGCTTAGGATGAAAATATTTGTTATGATTTTAGTAACGTCGCTCTCTCTCTGTCGAAACGTCGACTCCAGCTCGAAGACTCAAAAATCGACAACAAAATACAGTATCACGCGTGTTTTGTGTGTAATCAGAACGTTTGTGTGTACGTTCTGATTTGTCTTAGTCATCAGACGAAGATTGTATATCCCTTTGTCGGCTTGTAATTATTACTAAACAGAATAAGTGACTGGGTGCACAGATTGTTACAAATACTCAGCAGCCTACACATTTGATTCATACATTGACTTCAATCCACAAAGATGTATGCAGATAAATACATTTCTGATTACTATACACAGTCACTATTATGTTTCCAATTGTAATGAGACGTTATACACGACTACAACACCAGCTTAACCCAAGGGGTCATTGACCGTGGTGGAAAGCTTTCCCTCACTGCTTTAAGCTTTAAGAAGTTAGCGATACTGAAAGTATTTTCGTACATTAACCAAATTAGGGAAACAATCGAACCGGCAAACATTAATCCAAGAATTTACATTTTCAGCAGCCTACACATTTGATTCATACATAGATTTCAATCCGCAAAGATGTATGCAGATAAATGAAATACACATTTTACATTAAATACATTTCTGATTACTATACAAAGAATTACATATTGTTATTCTTCTCTATTATGTTTCCAATTGTAATGGAGTGTTATACTCAGCATAAGGCAGATGCAAATTTCTATGTATGAAACAAAACAGTGGACTGCATGGTATTTTTGCGTACAGTACCTGCTTCAGTATTATGCCTGTGTCCGCGCACACACACACACACATGTGCACTATAAAATCATGCTACGATCACGTGGGCAACACATGTGACAATGTATACGTTACGCTTATAATGTGATGACGTACACGTCGATGTCAGGGGAATGATGACCCCCTGGTGACCTATGTTTGTTTACATGGGAGTACGTTTCTTTACCTCGTGTTCACGTCGCGTTACGTTTCATGTTTACTTGACGTGCGAAAATATATACATTCACAGTACAAATATAAACAAGTAAAACAATCACAGACCTGTAATATTATCTTGTGCGAAAATGCATCAAAAACTTCTTGGTCTATAGCCAGTGCACGTCAAGTAAACATGAAACGTAACGCGACGTGAACACGAGGTAAAGAAACGTACTCCCATGTAAACAAACATAGGTCACCAGGGGGTCATCATTCCCCTGACATCAATATGTACGTCATCACATTATAAGCGTAACGTATACGTTGTCACATGTGTTGCCTACGTGATCCTAGCATGATTTTATAGTGCATACGTGTGTGTGTGTGTGTGCGCGCGCGCGCGGACACAGGCATAATACTGAAGCAGGTACTGTTATTTAAACAAATTATGGTAGAAAGTATTTTCGCTCCACCTGCTACATCCGTTACGAATCCAAAATACGTTAGGACAAACCTTAAAAATATATACATTTTAACGTCTCCCTTGTTAAGACATTACAAAAGTCGGGAACCAGTTCAATTTGTTACCTGTTAATTAAACTAGCTGCCGTTGTTAGTAAACCTTACTTACTAACAAATTATAACACATTATTATATAGGAATTAGTCAAGGATTGCATAAATTTATTCACTCGCTGGGTGTTAGCAAAAACATCTCTTTATTATTATATTTAAATCCCATAGTTTACTTTACTTTTAAAAGAATTACTCTAATAAATTCTGCATTTAATATTCTAAAATTTTAATGTCTTATTCCTTTTATCTCAAAAGTATTCATCTAGATATTGTTTTAAGTACCACGGATCCGGGTCTCAACTCTCTTATGTTTTAATTTATCACAACTTTAACCAAATTATTTGAAGAATAATTTTGGTTGTAAATTTTAGAATTACCTTACATTTAGATATCGTAATGTTATTACTACTTCATTACAGAAATTACAAATCTTATAAGTTATTCTTTAAATTATCAAAAGTTCTTTGCTGTTCTTTTGTTACTTCTCTTGTTGAAACAAATTTTTACAAATGTTATGTTTGGATATCACCTGAATTTAACATGAGGGTGCTGTGGGGTCCATGATGGTCACCTTCAGTCGTCTCCTAGGGTGCAATACACGGTTCCTCTTGATGCTCCATTAGGTTGATTGTTTCTGGTAGTCTCGTTCTAGACGATCGGATTTTTGTACTAGAAGTTCATACTGTTGTTGTTTGTGTTTTCCACTTCTGGAGTCGGTTGTTCACATTTTACACTTTAATTACAGTTCTTATTTTAGCACCACTAAAATCTGGTAAGTAACATATCTTACCACTTACAGTTTTTTTTTCTTTAAGAGATGTGTCGGCTAAGTTTTCCTTTTTTTTACATATTTCTTCACACACTACATTATATTTTTTTTATTATTTCCACGCTACATTGATCAAATCGAAATCATTACGAACTGGATTGAATTCATAACGGTATACACCTACGTGTATATTGACAACACAGTACCGACATCTTTACATGTCGTAGTTTCTCCGGCGAATGTGGGCATAGTTTAGCGGCGAGGGGTCTGTAAGCTGGCGCGGTTTTACGCACTTAGAAAATAGTTCGTTCTTTTAAGTGGTATTAATTATTCATTAATTAAATCGTAATACGTTATGTTACTTTTTGGTTATGAATTAGGAATTTCCTTATTTATTTAGTACGTATTTTATTTAGTTAACGTAATTATTATTTTTAGCTAAATAACACCGTGCTTTGCGTGTTGGTACGGGACAATTTGCAAGTTGATGCAGGAATCTAGGTATAGGTAAGGGGTGGATAATACTCTTACTTGTTATAAAGCAAAAATTTCATTTGTGCTATTTAAACATTTTTTTAAATCGTCACATCCTCCTGCACCTAAACATGAAGACGGGGTGGTGGGGTAATAATAGAAAATCTAATAAACACAATTACATTTGGACACAGAATTTCATACTGAAATTTCTCTCTCTCAGATTATTTCTATCCATCAATTGATTATCTTACAACTTATACAAAATATTTAAATTCTAATACATCTACTACACATAAAATACACAAAACATAAATCTACCTTATATTAAATCTTACATCTACTACCGGTTTTTTTTTTTTTATTTCTTCACTCGTTTTACGGAGTTATACTCATGAGTAAGTTACTAATAATAATCACGTATTGTAATAACAATCGAATTCCTTTTAGTTTACTGCGCTAGGGATTAGGTTTTTTCTTTCTCGTCAGCTGACTTCTCATTTATTATATCATTCTCGCAGGACATTAGCTAAGGTTGATCAGGCCTCGCTAGTATTCGTACGAGGGTTTTGAGTTTATACTCACTTACGATATAGGATGTTGCAAAATCTTATCGTATTCCTGTATAAGTATATACAACATATTTTATTCTCAATACTTAAGTAGTATTCTCGGTTTACTATCTTTCTCGTAGTCGTGCTTCTTTATTTTGACCCGAAAACAATTTTTTTATCTGAGACAGATGGCTTCTGCGAACGTAATTTTCTGTATTGGGTTCATACAGTGCTACAGTAACGGTGGTGATGAACTTATGAATTTTGTAGGGGCCACACCATCGGTATGATAGTTTCGAAGTGGTCCTATCAACGGCTTTACTCATAGGGTGAGTTTTATACATTACTAAATTACCTACTTTATACTCTATTTGCCTATTATTCTGCTCATGGTATTTCCGCGATTTTTGTAAATTCGCTCTCAAATTTGCACGAGCATCGTTCCATATTTTTCTTATTGTGACGATTTTAAAAATATCGAAAATCGCACAAATAAAAATTTTTAATTTCTAATACGTAAGAGTATTATCCACCCTTACCTATACCCAGATTCCTGAATCAACTTGAAATTGTCCAGTACCAACACGCCAAGAAAGGTATTAAGTAAAGAATAATAATAATTACTTTAATTATTAAAAATGCGACTATATAAATAAAGAAATCTCTAAGTCGTTATAAAGTTAACATAAAGTATTTACATTCTAATTAATGAATAATTAATAATATATAAAAGTACGAACTATTTTCTTAGTGCGTAAATACGCACCAGCTTACTGAGCCCTCGCCCCTAAACTATACGCGCAGTCGCCAGTAGAACTTCGTCATGAAAAGATGTGAGTTTTGTGTTGTCAACATACACGTAAGTGTATGCCGTTAAACGAATATCCAGTGTGAGATGATTTTATTTTGAAAAATGTAGTGTGTGTAGAGTTAGGAAGAATATACAGAAAGGAAAAATTAGCCAACACATCTCTTTTAAAAATGTAAAACTGTAAGTTGTAAGATATGTAACTACCAGACTTTAGTACTGCAAAGTAAGAACTATAATTAAGAGGTAAAATGTGAACTACAAAATCCGGACGAAGAAAACTCCAACTACAACAGTATGAACTTCAAGTAAAAAAACCGATCGTCGAGAGCAGATATAATCAACCCGATGTAGCTTCAAGAGGAACCATGTACTCCACCCTAGAAGACGACAGGAGATGACACCCAAGGACCCAACAACAACCTCATATTAAATTCAAGTGATATCCAAACACAACATTTGTAAATTTTCGTTTCAATAAGAGAAGTAACAAAAAAACACTAAAGAACTTTAATAATGTAAAGAAGAAATTATCAGATTTGTAATTTTTCGAATGTAGTAGTAGTAACAGCAATATATAGATAAATGTAAGATAATAATGTAGATTACCACCAATATTATTCTTCCAATAATTTGGTTGAAGTTTGTGATAAATTAATTATTTTAAGAAAGTTCAGACCTGGATCCGAGGTATTTAAAACTAACATCTAGATGAGTAATTTTTTGAGATAAAAGGAATAATAAACTTAATATCTTTAAAGCAGTAAAAGCAGAATTTACTAAAGTAAATTTTCTTTAAAAAGAAACAAAGTCAAACATAATATTTGAATAGTAATAAAGAGATGTTTTCGCTAACACCAAGTGAGTGAATAAATTTGTGCAATCCTTGTCAATTTCCTATGTCATAATTGTGTTGTAATTTGTTGGTAAGGATGTTTTACTAACAACGGCAGCTAGTTTAATTAACTGGTAAAGAATTGAACTAGTTCCCGACTTTTGTGTTGTCTTAACAAGGGAGACGTCACAAAATTGCGCCACTCTGCTGCTTTGAAAAAAGAAATAATTATTTGCTGTTGTTGTGTAATTTTATAATTCGTTAACAATAACTTGGACAAACATAAATTTATTCACTCAGAAATAAACAAAAAATAAATGAGTAAAATTTTAATTATGTTATAATAATATTAGTATTGCGACTTTGCCGTATTAAACAAGTCATCGCTGGTAAGTATTCCATTCCAAACCTGTCGGTAGAAGCCAGTCTGTTCATGTTAAATACGTGTTGAGGAATGTAAACTCTCCCCTTTGTATGCACTCATCTCATTCATAACATCCCCTCGCTAAACCAAACAAACCACCTTAGACACGCTCTTTCCTGTTTTGAATTGTCCTAAATTACCACCCTAGACGACTCCCCCAAAACAGCTGACCCTTGGTGCCATTGTTAAAGCAATGAACTTTTCATATATGAAATTTCTCTCCTCTATACGATGGTATTAGTTTTTGTTTTGATTAATTATATATGTCAGTACAGAAAATTGAATTGTTGTGAGATAAGTTATGTTGATTAATTAATATAAGATTTCATATGCAATAAGATATATATATATGTGTGTGTTTAAATGAATTCAAGCTTTATAAGTGTTTAAAATAGATGACATAAGATTTGTCGTACGTAATACTTCGTTTATTTAAAGGTCATTATTATCAAAAATAGCTCAATTTAACCCCGACTTGTTGAAAGACGAATTAAGCTATGAAGCATTATTGCGTGGTCTTCCCTACTCTAATGTAACTGTCGCGGAACTTCGCAAGACGTTACGTGAAAATAAACCGGACAAACCCTCATTATTAAATCGTTTGAGTGTTTTAGATTTTGAAAGCGAAAAAGAAACATGTTATCATAAGTATACAGAACTAACTTCGATCGCACAAACCCTGCGTGATGAAAAATCCCCCGCAGTAATTTTACGCACTACCCAAAGAATCGAACATCTGACCCGCCGTATCACCAATTTGTTGAACTGGCCAGGTGATAAAGATACCCCTCATGATGTACAAAAATTCGCCGAGGAAGCATTACAACAATTACCCGAGATAATGCGCGAATTACGTCGACGATCCGAATCGTTTAGATTAGACGAAATTGAAGAAGCAATCACGAAATTAAATATTTCACCTACCCAATCCCCGACTCAAGAACAGCCAAACGGTACTGCAAAACTTCAGATTCTGCAGGAATCAAATATAAATCCATTCAAGGAACGGTTAACTGATAGTCAAGTAAATATCCAACCAGTAAACGTTACGTTACTCCCTAATGAACTAGAAAATATGACCCGTACCTACGATTTACCTTCTCACTTGCGGACTAATCAATCTGCGGAAAAACCTAGAATGATAAGTCAAATAAATCTACCTACCGAGCTCTATGGAAAGATAACCCACCCTGTAGAAAGTATTTTGTCTGACATACCAATCACTGATGGGCTGAATATTACAAAGCTCCTTGATTTTATCAAGCACATTTTACAATTAAAGGACCTGCAACAACTAAGAGATAACCAGATTTTGCAAGTAATTTTACCTAAGTGTAGACCTCCATTAAAAGATAGAGTGTTAGAATCCCTAAGGTATAATCACCCGGTAGAAGAACTTCATACCACACTAATAAGACATTTCATTCCCACCGGTATCTACGAAGAATTGAAGCGAAACTTAGTACTTCGTGTACAAGGCACATACGAGAGATTAGCTCATTATATATCTGAGGTAAGAGAATCTGCTTTATTGCTACAAGTTAAATGGAGTGAACAACAGTTAGTAGACACTATCTTAGTAGGACTATCCCCCGGAGCGATCTCGCCTAGCACTCATGAAGCGACCTACCACTTTCACCGAACTAGAACTATGTTGTATACATTCATCCAACGTCTGGTATTCTGACCAGAATAGACGCGTTTCTATGTCCCAGAGTCAACACAGAGATTCATTCCAAACTCGACCAATTGGAAATGATACCCGAAACTAACGCGATAAGCGATTCGTAAGTACATATAAAACCCAAAGCTATCCCCATGTTTCATACTCTAAACCAAAACCCCGACAACCTCCGAGCGAAGTAAATGAGGAAAGAAGATGTTATAACTGTGGAAAGGCCGGACATATTAGCAAGTTATGTAAACAAAAGCGCTATCAACAGAAAACCGACCAATCAAAAAACATGTGAAGCTGGAAGAGCAAAAATCCTACGTCTTCCGAAGCACCAGAAGGAAAGGTAAAAACAACAATAATCATAGAGTAAAAATAAATAGAACTAAACGCGTAGACCCTTACTTAACAAGATTTATTGAGAAGTGCAACTCTATTGGTGCATGCAAAATAAGTATCTGCCAACTACCCTACGTACAGATAGACCTTGGAGCAACGAATACCCTTGGTTTAATTGATTCCGGATCTACCCGTAGTATAATTAGTAAACAGTTAGCCACCTTATTAGCTAATCATAATCTGATTAAACGTAGCCAAATGGTGAACATAAATTGTACCACCGCAAATAAACAAAACCTAAAGATATCGCACAGTATTACGGTGAAATTAAAAATAAAGAATTTTACTTGGTATGTTCCCCTACTAGTAGCTGAAGAGTTAGGACAAAACTTAATATTAGGCGCGGATTTTATAAGAAAAACTGCCTTAATCCTTGATATACATGCAAAACAATATTTCTTCAGATTTGATCGTACTCGAAAATATCAGTTCGACTCCGAATTAAGTAACGACGCTATTTGTGAAACCGCAACTATTAATTCAGAGCATCATGAATCGAGTCTGAGTCATTTAAAAGGAAATGAGAGACTAGGAATCCAAAAGTTAATAAAAGAATTTTCTACTGTACTCACTCCCAAGTTAGGATTAACCCATTTAATCGAATATAAAATAAATCTTAGTGACAACAAGGTAATGCGACTCCACCCATACAAATTATCTCCGCCCAAGATGGAAATAATGAGAAACCACATTAAGAAACTCCTTGATCAGCACGTCATTGAACCGTCAACGTCTTCATACTCATCACCTGCATTCCTAGTACCAAAAGGAACTGACAAACATCGACTAGTCGTGGATTATAGACAACTAAATAAGAGTATAGAATTTGAATCGATACCACTGCCCGACATTCACAGTGCGTTTCACTATTTTACAAGAGCGAAAATCTTCACCATCATGGATCTCAACCAAGCATTCCATCAAATCCTACTAGCTGAGGAATCCAAACATTTAACTGCTTTTGCTGTCCCATTTAATCTATATCAATTTACGAGAGTACCATTCGGTATATCACAAGGAAGTTCAGTATGCAGCCGACTGTTAGAAAAAATTTTCCATGACGTTAAATTTAAATTTGTATATCATTATCTTGACGATATAGTAGTATATAGTGAGTCAATGGATCAACATATTGATCACTTCCGTGAAGTATTATCCAGGTTAAAGAAAACCGGACTGACCGTAAACCCGAGTAAAGTTAATTTCGCAGTAAAACAATTCTCCTTCTTAGGTCACATAGTATCAGCCGAAGGTAAGGTTAGCATCGATCCCGAACGTACACGCGCAATCCGAGAATTCTTACCTCCGAGAGACGTCAAAGGTATAGCTCGATTTTTAGGTATGATTAATTGTTTTCACAAGTACATACCTCACTTAGCGGATGTAGCAGCCCCATTGAATGCACTAAGAAAGAAAGGAACGAAATTCGAGTGGACTACTCAACATCAAGAAGCGTTTGAAACACTTAAATAAAGCATTATATCCCCACCTGTATTGCAGTTAGCGGATTTCAGTAAACCATTTGTCGTACAGACCGACAGTTCGAGTGTAGCATTAGGAGCCGTAATATACCAGGAAATAATATGACGATTTAAATTGAAACAGTAATTGTAAAAAAGAAAGAATTTTAAATAGTAAGTTTGCGAGGGATTAAGCAATTTTAAATCTCACTATGATACTTAAAACCCCTGTATGTACTCAGTATGAGAATAAGTAGTAATTAAGAAGTTCAAAGAAACTTTAATAAAAAGGCATTTGTAAATAGTTATTATTGTCGTATTTAACCCTTTGCTTGTTGTCAGGCGGTGACCTGTTAATTCCGGACTCGACATGTTTCCCGAGTCGTCCGTAATTTAGGATAAGATAAAAATCATAATGTTAATAATAAAAAATCTAAAGACACAGATAGTCGTTAAATTAACTCATTTAAAATATATATGTTTATTAAGGTATAGTTTGTGTAAATAAAAATGTTAACTTGAATAAATGTAGGGACTATATTCTCGCGGAGTAATTGCCCCTCTACCTTTTGTTAAGTACCAGTTGAAGCGAGCAGAAAAACTCTCTCTCGCTATGTTGACCTCACAGTGTGCAGACGTACGAGCGAAAGCTCTGATAAAATGTTGTTAGTTTGTTTGTTTACTTTAAATGTAGTTTAGTAACTACTGCTACAAGAAGCGTGTAGCATGTACTATTAACAATAAAAATGTGGTAACAAGAAGAAATAATATGTAACAACAAAAAGTAAGAGTGTTAAGCAAGATGACGACTCCCTTCAAGAAGTAACTCACATTTCAACATCATTCCTGAAGATGTGATCTGCAGGAACTGCTTAAAGACACGTATACCCGGCAGAAGACGCTGTTTAGGACATCCAAGAATCTACGTAGACTTACACCGAAGAAGCTTCAATCACCTCTGTGAACTTTCGACACATTATTGACGAAGACCCGACTCAGATGATGACGGCGCGTACGAGGATTCCCAAGACGGACACCCCAGGACGAGGTTTCTACATTCCATTCTAAAGGTGACTCGATAGCCTGTCTATCGAGAGTTAATAATATTTGTTATACTACACACTTCCAAAAGAGACTTTTCAAAGACAATTAATTTAACGTAAACATTAAAAATGTAAATCTAAGAGTTTACTGTAAAAACTCAAACTTCATACGTTGTAACGCTTTATATATTGGTGTATCTTATTATTATTCCAAGTAATAGAACCATTCTTCAAATGGTTAAAGAAATCTTGCAAGCTAAGATAATGAATTGAATATAAATAAAAGTCTTTATTATCAAATACAGAAAGTTAACCCGGATCCGAGGTATAGCAAAATAGAGTCAATTTGATCCCAAAGTTTTATAAAAGAATTTAAATACTTTAGTTTAATTAGTAATGTCATGGGATCTGTCAGTAACAGTTGTTAAATAAAGAGAAGTCGTCTTGTTACACACAGAAAATGAGTGCGTAAATCAGTACAACACCTTCCCTTGTTTCCTTACACAGTTAGTAAGTAATTTGTTCAGTTAATTCGATTTGAATACAGTTCGTTACAACGTAGGCAGCCCATGTAATTGACAGAGCTCAGTTAAGATGGGTTCCCTGGATTTGTAACGCGGGAATACGTTACAAAATTGCGCCACTCTGCTTATTTTTATAAAGATGTTGTACGCCTCGTGACGCATACAAAATTTGCGCCACTGCTTATTTATATAAATGGTATTGTGTTGTTGTTGTCTTGTAAGAGTAATTGTGTACAGAGTGTAACAAACAGAATTGTGCCACTCTGTAGTTTTCTTAATTTGTTAGTAAATTAAATAAATCCCTGAATGTTATTGACCTATGCACTCAGATAATGTAATTAATGTAAATTTAATTTTAAAACATGTCTCATATCTTACGCAAAAAATACGTAAATGATAGTCAGTAGAAGTTGAAATATCATTGTGTGAAGATATATGCATGTACCTACTTGCATACATTACTTGTAATGTTTGGTCAACTGATCAGTCTCTAACAGGTTTGTTTTAAGACAATCCATGACCTGTTGTTTCTTGAATACTCCTGCATAGTATATGTTAGACATACACTAACATGTGTCTGTAGTAACAAAACTTTGTTAATAATAATAATGCTCATTCGTAAAGTAGACCCAGTTAATTACGTGAAAGGAATTTCGTAATTTGAACTTGTGAACAACATAACTAATTGATTTACTTTCCCCAATTAAATGAATTCTTAGAAAGTAAGAAAAGTAAAGTAATCATAATCATTCGGAAAGTAAATGAATGAATAGAGTCAAAGTGTTATAAAGCGTAATAATAGTCCGTATTGTTGAATAAGATTCACCCTAACGTCTGTGCTCCCTTCCGCCTGCTCGGACCTGTTCAGGAAGTAATCGCTGGCATTGTGTAGAGAACAATAAGAGTAAAACCCCCCATTCTCACTGACACACTCAGCCTACCTGTGTTAACTAAATAAAGCGGGTGACCTACATTCCAGAAAACAGCTGATCGGTATTCAACTTTGAAAAATATATGTGTGTGGAATTTCTGTCTCTCCTTTAGAAGAGAAATTGTTCTTGTCGAATTTGTGTAAATTATTTACTTGAGACTTTATCTTATATATAGGTGTAATATATGTGTAGGTGTTGTAGGATTAATTTTAAGTACGTTTTAATGTGTTAGAAAAAAAAAAAAAATGGCCCAATTTAACCCGGATTTGTTATTAAAAGACGAGCTGTCTTACGAAGCTCTTTTGCGTGGACTACCCCATGCGAATGTAACAGTCGCGGAATTACGTAGGTCTATTCGTGAATGTGGATTTGATACACCTGTGCAATTAAACTACCTAAGCGAACTCGATTATGAAAGCGAGAAAGAAATTTGTAATGCCAAGTATAGTGAGCTTACCTTATTGTCTCAAACCCTCCAAGACGAGAAATCTCCTGCAATAATTTTGCGGACTACCCAGAGAATAGAGCATTTAACCAGGCGAATAAAAAATTTGTCGATCTGGCCTAATCTCACGGAAATACCTGTTGACGTACAAAACCTAGCTGACGAAGCTCTACGCCGCTTACCTTCAGTTATTAATGACTTAAGACGAAAATCCGACTCATTCAGGATGGACGAAATAGAGAAGTCTTTAATGAAATTACACATCACCCCAGTACAATCTCCCACTACTGATTTACCTCCGTCTAACATTGATCGGAACTCGCCCACCGTATCGCAAGTGCAAGCGAACCAAGAGCAAAATACAGATAAAGATTTAAATGCCCCTCCTCCCGAGGATTTTCAGTTTCGTCCCGGAAATCATGAATTGATTACCTCCAATGAACCAAATCGTTCTCATAAAGGAATGACTACTACGAACTATAACGCGGACCTATACGGTAAAATGACTCATCCAGTGGAGAAAATCTTAACAGAAATCCCTTACACCGATGGATTAAATGTTTCCAAACTATTAACTTTCATTAGTTACCTTCTCCAGATAAAAGATCTACAGCAGCTGAATGACTGGCAAATTTTGCAAGTTCTGTTACCAAAGTGTAAACCCCCGTTGAAGAATCGTGTGCTAGAAGCCCTAACCTCTACATTCCCAGTAGATGAGCTACATAGCTCTATAATAAAATACTTTATTCCCACCGGCATCTATGAGGAAATAAAAAGAAAGACAGTACTCCGAGTACAAGGACATCAGGAGAGATTAGCTCACTACATATCCGATATTAGGGAGTCATCTCGACTACTACGTGTAGACTGGAATGAGACACAACTGGTCGACACCATTTTAATAGGAGTGTCACCTGAAGAAAGATCTCGTCTATCGTTGATAAATAGACCCAATAAATTGCTGATCTAGAACAGTGCAGTATCCATTCTTCAAATGTATGGTACTCTGATCAAAATAGACAAGCAATGAAAACCGCTGGAACTAATAGAAATGAATTGCGAGCACTAGTGCCTGATGTAACAACCTCTCATGAAAGGCAAGCTTTTAGTAAACCTCACCATGTGCGCAAATCTGGTAAGTTAAGTGTAACACCATATAAAGCGGAAACAAAGTACCCACCTCGCAATAAACCCACCTGTTATAATTGTGGCAAATATGGGCACATTAGAAAAGACTGCAAGAGTAAGCCATTGGAACGGAATCACCCCATTTCAAAAAACATGTAAGGCAGGGAGACCCGAAATCCTGTGTCTTCCGCAGCTACTCGAAACGAATAATAATAATAAAATATTTTATAACCAACGTGGAAGAAAAAAGAGTTCGAAAGAAATCGATCCCTATGTGAGAGAATTTCGTGAAAAATGTAACGCGATTAATAAATGTAACTGGACGAAAAATCTATTACCATTAATACGAGTTGACTTAGGCGTTACATCCACCATCGCCTTAATTGATTCGGGATCTAGTAGAACTTTAATCAGCCATGAATTAGCGGACATGTTAGCTAAACACCATCTAGTAAAACGGAATCAACCAGTGAATATAAAGTGTGCTACCGCTGATAAACGTAATATAAACATAAACCTGAGCATTACCGTTAAGGTTAAAATCAAGAACTTAACCTGGATGTTTACAATGTTAGTATGTAAGGAATTAGGACCTGATTTAATATTAGGTGCAGACTTTATTAGTAAGACAGGAATGATTCTTGACATCTTTGAGCAAGTATATTATTTCCGATTTGACCGTACACGGAAATATAGATTTGATAGTAATAAAGAAAAATATTGTTCATCTAATGCACATGTTATACACCAAGACTCAGATTTGTCTCACCTAGAAAAAAGAGATAGAGTGAGAATACTGAAATTAATAAAAGAATTTTCCTCGGTTCTTACACCTAAACTAGGACTCACTAACCTAATAGAGTATAAAATTAATCTGAGCGATCAGAAAGTAATACGACTACCTCCGTACAAATTGTCGCCTCCCAAGATGGAAGTCATGCGAAACCATATCAACAAGTTGTTGGACCAAGGAGTCATAGAACCCTCTACGTCCCCATATTCTTCACCCTCCTTTTTAGTACCAAAAGGACAAGATAAAAACAGACTAGTTGTGGACTATAAGCAATTAAACAAAAGAATAGAATTTGAATCAATCCCTCTTCCAGACATCCATAGTGCATTTCATTATTTCACTAAAGCTATGGTCTTTACGGTGATGGATCTGAATCAAGCTTTTCACCAAATACCCCTTTCTGAAGAATCAAAACGTCTAACCGCGTTTGCAGTCCCTTTTAACTTATACCAATTTACTAGAGTACCCTTTGGAATATCTCAAGGAAGTTCCGTATGTAGTAGACTGTTAGAAAGGATATTTCACGATATTAAATTTAAATATGTGTATCACTATTTGGACGACATCGTTATATACAGCGAATCTATGGAACAACATCTTAAACATCTACGCGAAGTATTATCTCGGTTACTAAGAGCAGGATTAACTGTGAACCCGAAGAAGGTAAGTTTTGCCGTCCCTCAGTTTTCTTTCTTAGGCCACATCGTGAAAGCGAATGGAAAGGTAAGCATTGACCCCGAACGAACCCGCGCTATTAGAGAATTTTCACCCCTACGAGATGCAAAAGGTATAGCCCGATTTTTGGGAATGGTAAATTATTTCCATAAATATATTCCCCATCTTGCCGAAATAGCAGCACCCTTAAACTCCTTACGAAAGAAGGGAACGAAGTTCGAATGGAGCTCACTACATCAACACGCGTTTGAGCAACTTAAAGAAAGTATTATATCTCCCCCAGTTTTGCAACTAGCGGATTTCACGAAACCTTTCGTAGTGCAAACCGACAGTTCTAGTGTAGCGTTAGGTGCAGTGATATATCAAGAGATAGATCACTGTAGACTACCTATTAGTTATGCATCACGAACACTTAGCGATCAGGAAAGAAAGTATTCTGCATATGAATTGGAATGTCTAGCAATTGTTTTTGCGTTCGAGAAGTTTAAACCCTTCCTGGAACATAAAGAATTCCTTTTGGAAACCGACAATCAGGCGTTATCTTGGTTATTGAATCACACTAAACAGTTAGGACGAATTGGAAGATGGATATTGAAGTTAATCTGCTACAATTTCAGAGTGCAGCATATTAAAGGTACTCAAAACGTAGTCGCTGATACCCTGTCTCGTATGTTCCAGTCGCCCACTAAAACTCCCGAAAACAAAGAGAATCCGGAAATAGCATTTGCTAACGCCGTAATTACTGAGTTCCCCCTTGCCTTTACCAACATTGCCCTGTACCAACAACAAGACCCCTCACTGAAGCCTATTATAGAACAACTTACGCAAGGTATTAAATCCGAGAAGTACGTATTGAGTAGAAATGTACTATGTCACAAGATAAGGAACGGAAAGGAATTAAGAATAATAGCCCCTGATGTAATTAAGCCCATGCTGATGGAATACTTCCATTCATCTACCATAGGAATCAATAAGACAATACATCGTATTCGAAAGGAATATCATTGGAACAATATGAACAGCGAAATAGCCAACTTCGTAAAGAAATGTACATTGTGTGCCCTCAGTAAACCAGCCAGGAATACTCAAGTAAGCCAACTGATTTCAGAAATCCCTAAGACCCCTTTTTCTAAACTTTATCTAGATTTCTCAGGTCCATATCCACGATCGAAATCAGGGAATACAATGTTACTCATCTGTGTAGATTCGTTCACTAAATTTGTTTGGATGTATCCCATGCGACGAGCATTAGCGTCGACGACTGTAAAAATATTACAAGAAAGACTATTTAAAGACTACGGTACTCCAGTACGTATAGTATCTGATAACGGTCCACAATTTAAAGCGAAAGAATTTAGGAATATGTGTTTCAAGTTAGGGATAGACCATATAACCACTACAGAGTATCGACCGCAAGGCAATATTGCTGAAAGGTATCTACGAAACCTCAAATCTGCGCTAATCGCCTATCATGCGAACGATCACACGTCGTGGGATCAAAACCTATCCTGGATTCAATATGCTTTTAATTCAGCTTATCACGAAGGTCACAAGTCGACCCCGTTTGAGTTACTGTACAAATACCGACCAAACCACCCTTTGTCCACGAGATGGAATATACACGATCTGCTGCCCCTGCAAATAACGGATACGCAGATAAAGCGAATATGGAATAAAGCCCGCTCTAATTTAAGAGCAAACTTAGAAAGATCCAGAAGATACCACGAGAAAGGTAATCATAACAATTCAATTAGGTACCAAGTAGGTGACTTAGTGATGTATAAAACTCACCCCACTAGTAGTGCGATTGATAAGACCACCTCTAAACTATCATTCCGATGGTGTGGCCCTTACCGAATCCAGAAGTACCTAACTCCAGTTACAGTAGCCCTGTGCGAACCTGCGACTCGAAAATATGTGCGAAGAACGCATATGTCACAGCTAAAATTGTATAAGAAAAAAGGTAATGGTATAACCCAGAATAGAAAAGGGAATACTAGGTAAGGAAGTAAATTATCCTTCTGAAACCGTGAAAGATGTTAAACGTAGAGTTTGGAAATGAGGCCTGATCAACCTGAGTTCCAGTTCTGCGAAGCATACATTAATGAATACTCATTAACTAGATGGGAACTAACACTCATTAACTCGATGAGTTATCTAGTACTCAATGGAAACAAGATAGAATTCTAAATAGTAAAGATTTAGAAAGTTACTCTACAGAGAGAGAGTAAGACAACCAGAAAGAAAAAAACCGGTAGTAGATTTAAGTGATAGAGATAAGAAAGGGTTTTGTGTTTTATTTTGTAAATATTAAGTGTGAATAGTAAAAAAAAAAAACAGAGTAGTTAATAAGAATGTATAAAAGTAGATTGTGTTGTGGAAGCAAGTAGATATAATGCTAACCAATAACTATGTGAAAGAAATTACACACACTGACACCATTCATACTCCAAGTCCCCAGTAATAAAAAAAACAAACCGTAATGTGCAAATTAAGCGGTGGAGTATGTGACGATTTAAATTGAAACAGTAATTGTAAAAAAGAAAGAATTTTAAATAGTAAGTTTGCGAGGGATTAAGCAATTTTAAATCTCACTATGATACTTAAAACCCCTGTATGTACTCAGTATGAGAATAAGTAGTAATTAAGAAGTTCAAAGAAACTTTAATAAAAAGGCATTTGTAAATAGTTATTATTGTCGTATTTAAGCCTTTGCTTGTTGTCAGGCGGTGACCTGTTAATTCCGGACTCGACATGTTTCCCGAGTCGTCCGTAATTTAGGATAAGATAAAAATCATAATGTTAATAATAAAAAATCTAAAGACACAGATAGTCGTTAAATTAACTCATTTAAAATATATATGTTTATTAAGGTATAGTTTGTGTAAATAAAAATGTTAACTTGAATAAATGTAGGGACTATATTCTCGCGGAGTAATTGCCCCTCTACCTTTTGTTAAGTACCAGTTGAAGCGAGCAGAAAAACTCTCTCTCGCTATGTTGACCTCACAGTGTGCAGACGTACGAGCGAAAGCTCTGATAAAATGTTGTTAGTTTGTTTGTTTACTTTAAATGTAGTTTAGTAACTACTGCTACAAAAAGCGTGTAGCATGTACTATTAACAATAAAAATGTGGTAACAAGAAGAAATAATATGTAACAACAAAAAGTAAGAGTGTTAAGCAAGATGACGACTCCCTTCAAGAAGTAACTCACATTTCAACATCATTCCTGAAGATGTGATCTGCAGGAACTGCTTAAAGACACGTATACCCGGCAGAAGACGCTGTTTAGGACATCCAAGAATCTACGTAGACTTACACCGAAGAAGCTTCAATCACCTCTGTGAACTTTCGACACATTATTGACGAAGACCCGACTCAGATGATGACGGCGCGTACGAGGATTCCCAAGACGGACACCCCAGGACGAGGTTTCTACATTCCATTCTAAAGGTGACTCGATAGCCTGTCTATCGAGAGTTAATAATATTTGTTATACTACACACTTCCAAAAGAGACTTTTCAAAGACAATTAATTTAACGTAAACATTAAAAATGTAAATCTAAGAGTTTACTGTAAAAACTCAAACTTCATACGTTGTAACGCTTTATATATTGATGTATCTTATCATTATTCCAAGTAATAGAACCATTCTTCAAATGGTTAAAGAAATCTTGCAAGCTAAGATAATAAATTGAATATAAATAAAAGTCTTTATTATCAAATACAGAAAGTTAACCCGGATCCGAGGTATAGCAAAATAGAGTCAATTTGATCCCAAAGTTTTATAAAAGAATTTAAATACTTTAGTTTAATTAGTAATGTCATGGGATCTGTCAGTAACAGTTGTTAAATAAAGAGAAGTCGTCTTGTTACACACAGAAAATGAGTGCGTAAATCAGTACAACACCTTCCCTTGTTTCCTTACACAGTTAGTAAGTAATTTGTTCAGTTAATTCGATTTGAATACAGTTCGTTACAACGTAGGCAGTCCATGTAATTGACAGAGCTCAGTTAAGATGGGTTCCCTGGATTTGTAACGCGGGAATACGTTACAATAAATAATACTAGACTCCCGATCAGCTATGCATCCCGTACATTGACCGAGCAAGAAAGAAAGTTCTCAGCCTACGAACTTGAATGTTTAGCCGTAGTATTCGCCTTTGATAAATTCAAACCATTTTTGGAACACAAAGAATTTCTACTAGAAACCGATAATCAAGCTTTATCATGGTTATTGAATCACCCAAAACAGTTAGGTCGTATCGGAAGATGGGTGTTAAGATTAAATTGCTACAAGTTCAAACTGCAACATATTCGTGGTACTCAAAATGTAGTAGCCGATACTCTATCCCGCATGTTCCAGCTACCCAATACAAGATTTGGAGAAGACAATATTGAAACCACTACCGTTAATACACTAATTACTAACTTTCCCCTTGCATTTAAGGATATAGCATATCACCAACAACAAGATCCGAAATTGTGCAAAATAATAGAACAAATAGAAAAAGGAAATAATTCTGACAAATATACCTTGAGTAAAAGAGTACTTTGTTTTAAAAAGGCAAACGGAAAATTACTGAGAATAATCGCCCCGGAAATAATCAAACCCATGTTAATGGACTACTACCATTCATCGACAATTGGAGCTCATATGGGAATTAGGAAAACTATACATCGTATTCGCAAGGAATACCACTGGGAAAACATGAATAGTGAAATAAAAAAGTTCGTGAAAGAATGCGAAATTTGTGCCCTGAGCAAACCAGCAAGAACCAGTCAAGTCGGAAAATTAATCTCCGAAATACCTACCACTCCCTTCTCGAAAATATACATAGACTATTCTGGACCTTATCCCCGCTCTAAATCCGGAAATACTATGCTGTTAATTTGTGTAGACTCCTTCACTAAATTTGTGTGGATGTATCCTATGCGTCGTGCATTAGCATCTACGACAATTAAAATTCTACAAGAAAGACTATTTAAAGATTATGGTACACCTTTAAACCTAATATCTGACAATGGACCCCAGTTTAAGTCGAAAGAATTTAACGACATATGTTTTAAATTAGGTATAAATCATATTACCGTGACCGAGTACAGACCGCAAGGAAACCTAGCAGAAAGATACTTGCGTAACTTAAAATCAGCGTTAATATCTTATCATGCTAAAGACCAGACAACCTGGGATCAAAATATTTCGTGGATACAATTTGCATTCAATTCAGCGTATCATGAAGGTCATAAATCAACACCATTTGATTTACTGTACAAGTACATCCTTTAACCACAAAGTGGAAAATTCATGAGTTATTACCCCGCGACGTAAATGGGAATAACATACGAAAAATATGGAACGAAGCTCGTGCAAATTTGAGAGCGAATTTACAAAAATCAAGGAAGTATCATGAGCAGAATAATAGGCAAATAGAGTATAAAGTAGGTGATTTAGTAATGTATAAAACTCATCCTATGAGTAAAGCCGTTGATAGGACCACTTCGAAACTATCATATCGATGGTGTGGCCCCTACCAAATTCATAAGTTCATCACCCCCGTTACTGTAGCCCTGTATGAACCCAATACAGAAAATTACGTTCGCAGAAGCCATCTGTCTCAAATAAAAAAAAATTTTTCGTGTCAAAATACAGAAGAAAGACTACGAGAAAGATAGAAAACCTAGAATACTATCTAAGTATTAAGAATAAATATGTTGTATATACTTATACCGAAATAGGATAAGATTGTGCAACATCCTATACCATAAGTGAGTATAAACTCAAAACCCCCTCGTACGAATACAAGCGAGGCCTGATCAACCTTAGCTAATGTCCTGCGAGAATGATATAATACATGAGAAATCTGATGACGATGATAATGAAGATGAAGAGAGAGAAAGTAGAGAAAGAAAAATAATCCCTAGCGCTGTAAACTAAAAGTAATTCGATTGTTATTACAATACGTGATTATTATTAGTAACATACTCATGAGTATAACTCCGTAAAACGAGTGACCAATTCAAGAAAAAACCGGTAGTAGATGTAAGAATTAAAATAAGGTAGATTTACGTTTTGTGTATTTTATGTATAGTAGATGTAGTAGAATTTAGATGTTACGTAAGTGTAAGATAATAAATTGATGAATAGAAATAATCTGAGAGAGAGAAATTTCAGTATGGAATTCTGTGTCCAAATATAATTGTTTATTAGATTTTCTATTATTATTCCACCACCCCGTTTTTCGTAGTTAAGTGCAGGAGGATGTGACGATTTCAAAAATATCGAAAATCGCACAAATAAAAATTTTTAATTTCTAATAAGTAAGAGTATTATCCACCCTTACCTATACCCAGATTCCTGAATCAACTTGAAATTGTCCAGTACCAACACGCCAAGAAAGGTATTAAGTAAAGAATAATAATAATAATTACTTTAATTATTAAAAATGCGACTATATAAATAAAGAAATCTCTAAGTCGTAATAAAGTTAACATAACGTATTTACATTCTAATTAATGAATAATTAATAATATATAAAAGTACGAACTATTTTCTTAGTGCGTAAATACGCACCAGCTTACTGAGCCCTCGCCCCTAAACTATACGCGCAGTCGCCAGTAGAACTTCGTCATGAAAAGATGTGAGTTTTGTGTTGTCAACATACACGTAAGTGTATGCCGTTAAACGAATATCCAGTGTGAGATGATTTTATTTTGAAAAATGTAGTGTGTGTAGAGTTAGGAAGAATATACAGAAAGGAAAAATTAGCCAACACATCTCTTAAAAATATAAAACTGTAAGTTGTAAGATATGTAACTACCAGACTTTAGTACTGCAAAGTAAGAACTATAATTAAGAGGTAAAATGTGAACTACAAAATCCGGACGAAGAAAACTCCAACTACAACAGTATGAACTTCAAGTAAAAAAAACCGATCGTCGAGAGCAGATATAATCAACCCGATGTAGCTTCAAGAGGAACCACGTACTCCACCCTAGAAGACGACAGGAGATGACACCCAAGGACCCAACAACAACCTCATATTAAATTCAGGTGATATCCAAACACAACATTTGTAAATTTTCGTTTCAATAAGAGAAGTAACAAAAAAACACTAAAGAACTTTAATAATGTAAAGAAGAAATTATCAGATTTGTAATTTTTCGAATGTAGTAGTAGTAACAGCAATATATAGATAAATGTAAGATAATAATGTAGATTACCACCAGTATTATTCTTCCAATAATTTGGTTGAAGTTTGTGATAAATTAATTATTTTGAGAAAGTTCAGACCCGGATCCGAGGTATTAAAACTAACATCTAGATGAGTAATTTTTTGAGATAAAAGGAATAATAAACTTAATATCTTTAAAGCAGTAAAAGCAGAATTTACTAAAGTAAATTTTCTTTAAAAAGAAACAAAGTCAAACATAATATTTGAATAGTAATAAAGAGATGTTTTCGCTAACACCAAGTGAGTGAATAAATTTGTGCAATCCTTGTCAATTTCCTATGTCATAATTGTGTTGTAATTTGTTGGTAAGGATGTTTTACTAACAACGGCAGCTAGTTTAATTAACTGGTAAAGTATTGAACTAGTTCCCGACTTTTGTGTTGTCTTAACAAGGGAGACGTCACATTATGTTATTCCCATTTATGTCGCGGGGCAATAACTCATGGATTTTCCACTTCGTGGTTAAAGGATGGTTGGGTTTATACTTGTACAGTAAATCAAATGGTGTTGATTTATGTCCTTCATGATATGCTGAGTTGAACGCAAATTGTATCCATGATACATTTTGTATCATATTACAAAATATTCCAGATATTAGGTGTAAGGGTGTACCATAATCTTTAAATAGTCTTTCTTGCAGAATTTTTATTGTCGTAGATGCTAAGGCACGTCTCGTAGGATACATCCATACGAATTTAGTGAAGGAGTCCACACAAATTAATAGCATAGTATTTCCGGATTTAGAACGGGGATAAGGTCCAGAATAGTCTATGTATATCTTCGAGAGGGAGTTGTGGGTATTTCTGAGATTAATTTTCCGACTTGACTGATTCTTGCTGGCTTGCTCAGGGCACAGATTTCGCATTCTTTCACGAACTTTTTTATTTCACTATTCATGTTTTCCCAATGGTATTCCTTGCGAATACGATGTATAGTTTTCCTAATTCCCAGATGAGCTCCAATGGTCGATGAATGGTAGTATTCCATTAGCATAGGTTTAATTATTTCAGGGGCGATTATTCTCAGTAATTTTCCGTTTGCCTTTTTAATACAAAGTACTCGTCTACTCAAGGTATATTTGTCAGAATAATTTCCTTTCTCTATTTGTTCGATTATTTTGCACAATTTCGGATCTTGTTGTTGGTGATATGCTATATCCTTACATGCAAGGGGAAAGTTAGTAATTAGCGTATTAACGGTAGTGGTTTCAACATTGTCTTCGCCAGATTTAGTATTGGGTAGTTGGAACATGCGGGATAGAGTATCGGCTACTACATTTTGAGTACCACGAATATGTTGTACTTTGAACTTGTAGCAATTTAGTCTTAACACCCATCTTCCGATACGACCTAACTGTTTTGGGTGGTTCAATAACCATGATAAAGCTTGATTATCGGTTTCTAGTAGAAATTCCTTGTGTTCCAAAAATGGTTTGAATTTATCAAAGGCGAATACTACGGCTAAACATTCAAGTTCGTAGGCTGAGAACTTCCTTTCTTGCTCGGTCAATGTACGGGAAGCATAGCTGATCAGGAGTCTAGTATTATTGATTTCCTGGTATATTACGGCTCCTAATGCTACACTCGAACTGTCGGTCTTACGACAAATGGTTTACTGAAATCTGCTAACTGCAATACCGGTGGGGATATTATGCTTTCTTTAAGTGTTTCAAACGCGTCTTGGTGTCGAGTAGTCCACTCGAATTTCATTCCTTTCTTTCTTAGTGCATTCAATGGGGCTGCTACATCCGCTAAGTGAGGTATGTACTTGTGAAAATAATTAATCATACCTAAAAATCGAGCTATACCTTTGGCGTCTCTCGGCGGTAAGAATTCTCGGATTGCGCGTGTACGTTCGGGATCGATGCTAACCTTACCTTCGGCAGATACTATGTGACCTAAGAAGGAGAATTGTTTTACTGCGAAGTTAACTTTACGCGGGTTTACCGTTAGTCCAGCTTTCTTTAACCTGGATAATACTTCACGCAAGTGATCAATATGTTGATCCATTGACTCACTATATACTACTATATCGTCAAGATAGTGATATACAAATTTAAATTTAACGTCATGAAAAATTTTTTCTAACAGTCTGCTACATACTAAACTTCCTTGTGATATACCGAATGGTACTCTAGTAAATTGATATAGATTAAATGGGACAGCAAAAGCAGTTAGATGTTTTGATTCCTCAGCTAGTGGGATTTGGTGGAATGCTTGGTTGAGGTCCATTATGGTGAAGATTTTCGCTTTTGTAAAGTAGTGAAACGCGCTGTGAATGTCGGGCAGGGGTATCGATTCAAATTCTATACTCTTATTTAGCTGTCTATAATCCACGACTAGTCTATGTTTGTCAGTTCCTTTTGGTACTAGGAATGCAGGTGATGAGTATGGAGAAGTTGACGGTTCTATGACGTGTTGCTCAATGAGTTTGTTAATGTGGTTTCTCATTATTTCCATCTTGGGAGGCGATAATTTGTATGGGTGAAGACGTATTACCTTGTTGTCACTAAGATTTATTTTATATTCGATTAAGTGGGTTAATCCTAACAGCAGAAAATTCCCTTATTCAGTTTTGAATTCTTAGTCGCTCATTTCCTTTTAAATTACTCAGACTAGATTCTTGATGCTCTGATTGAATAGTTGAGGTTTCACAATTAGCGTCGTTACTTAACTCGGAGTCGAACTGATATTTTCGATTACGATCAAATCAGAAGAAATATTGTTTATATCAAGGATTAGGCCAGTTTTACTTATGAAATCCGCGCCTAGTATTAAGTTTTGTCCTAACACTTCAGCTACTAGTAGGGGAACATACCAAGTAAAATTCTTTATTTTTAATTTCACCGTAATACTGCACGATATATTTAGGTTTTGTTTATTTGCGGTGGCACACTTTATGTTCACCATTTGGCTACGTTTAATCAGATTATGATTAGCTAATACGGTGGCTAACTGTTGACTAATCTACGGGTAGATCCGGAATCAATTAAACCAAGGGCATTCGTTGCTCCAAGGCCTATTTGTACGTAGGGTAGTTGGCAGATACTTGTTTTGCATGCACCAATAGAGTTGCACTTCTCAATAAATCTTGTTAAGTAAGGGTCTACGCGTTTAGTTCTATTTATTTTTACTCTATGATTATTGTTGTTTTTACCTTTCCTTCTGGTGCTGCGGAAGACGTAGGATTTTTGTTCTTCCAGCTTCACATGTTTTTTGACTGATCGGTTTTCTGTTGGTAGCGCTTTTGTTTACAATTCTTGATAATGTGTCCGGCCTTTCCACAGTTATAACATCTTCTTTTCTCATTGACTTCGCTCGCATGTTGTCGGGGTTTTGGTCTAGAGTATGAAATATGGAGATAGTTTTGGGTTTTTGATGTACTTACGTATCGCTTATCGCGGTAGGTTCGGGTATCAGTTCCAATTGGTAGAGTTGGAATGAATCTCTGCGTTGAGTCTGGGACATAGAAACGCGTCTGTTCTGTCCAGACGTTGGACGAATGTATACAACATAGTTCTAGTTCGGTGAAAGTGGTTGGTCGCTTCATGAGTGCTAGGCGAGATCGCTCCTCGGGAGATAGTCCTACTAAGATAGTGTCTACTAACTGTTGTTCACTCCATTTAACTTGTAGCAATAAAGCAGATTCTCTTATTTCAGATATATAATGAGCTAATCTCTCGTATGCTCCTTGTACACGAAGTACTAGGTTTCGCTTCAATTCTTCGTAGATACCGGTGGGAATGAAATGTCTTATTAGAGTGGTATGAAGTTCTTCTACAGGGTGATTATACCTTAGGGATTCTAACACACGATCTTTTAAAGGAGATCTACATTTAGGTAAAATTACTTGTAAAATCTGATTATCTCTTAGTTGTCGCAGATCCTTTAATTGTAAAAGATGCTTGAGAAAATCTAGGAGCTTTGTAATATCCAGCCCATCAGTGGTTGATATGTCAGACAAAATACGTTCTACAGGGTGGGTTATTTTTCCATAGAGCTCGGTAGTTAGATTTAATTGAGTCATCATTCTAGGTTTTTCCGCAGATTGATTCGTCAGCAAGTTAGGAGGTAAATCGTAGGTACGAGTCATATTCTCTAGTTCATTAGGAAGTAACTTAACGTTTAAGGGTTGAATATTTACTTGTCTATCAGTTAACCTTTCTTTAAATGGATCTATATTGGATTCCTGCATAAACTGAAATTTTGCAGTACCGGTTTGCTGTTCTTGAGTAGGAGATTGTGTAGGGGAAATATTTAGTTTCGTCATTGCTTCTTCAATCTCTTCTAATCTAAACGATTCGGACCTTCGACGTAATTCGCGCATTATCTCGGGTAATTGTTGTAATGCTTCCTCCGCGAATTTTTGCGCATCCGGTGGGGTAACTTTATCACCGGGCCAATTCAACAAATTGGTGATACGGTGGGTCAGATGTTCGATTCTTTGGGTGGTGCGTAAAATTACTGCGGGGGATTTTTCATCACTCAGGGTTTGTGCGATCGAAGTTAGTTCTGTATACTTGTGATAGCATGTTTCCTTTTCACTTTCAAAATCTAAGACACTCAAACGATTTAACAATGAGGGATTGTCCGGTTTATTTTCACGTAACGTTTTGCGAAGTTCCGCGACACTTACATTTGAGTAGGGAAGACCACGCAACAATGCTTCATAGCTTAATTCGTCCTTCAACAAAAAGTCGGGGTTAAATTGAGCCATTTTTGTTAATAATGACCTTTAAATAAACGAAGTATTACGTACGACAAATCTTATGTCATCTATTTTAAACACTTATAAAGCTTGAATTCATTTAAACACACACATATATCTCTTATTACACATAGAATCTTATACTAATTAATCAAATTAAATTTATCTCACAACAATTCAACTTTCTGTACTATCACATATAATCAGTCAAAACAAAATGCTAATATCATTTTATAGTGGAAAGAAATTTCACATACGAAGAGTTCATTGCTTTAACAATAGCACAAAGGGTCAGCTGTTTTGGGGGAGTCTTATTGTTTGCATAGGGAGGTTTAACCAAGTAGGGTGATTCAGACAATTGTTCTGAGGACAATTCAGAACAGAAAATTATCGTGTTTAGGAATGTCTGTTATGTCCGCGAGGGAAGTTTTGTATGGGATGCGTACGTACCAAGGGGAGAGTTTACATTTCTCGACACGCATTTAACATGAAACAGCTTGTCAATACCGACAGGTTTAAAATGGAATATTTACCAGCGATGACTTGTTTATTACGGGAATGTCCCGTAAAGTTTTAATTAAGATATAATAATATTATATCTTAATTAAAACTTTACTCATTTATTTGTTCCCGATTTCAGAGTGAATAAATTTATATTCGACAAAGTTACTGTTAATGAATTATAACAATGTACACAATTAACCTTTTTTTTTACAAGATAGCAGAGTGGCGCAATTTTGTGTGACACTCTGTAAACAATTAACTATCAAAACAACAGCACAATACACAATTATTTCTTTTTTCAAAGCAGAGTGGCGCAATTTTGTAACTTCTCCCTTGTTAAGACATTACAAAAGTCGGGAACCAGTTCAATTTGTTACCTGTTAATTAAACTAGCTGCCGTTGTTAGTAAACCTTACTTACTAACAAATTATAACACATTATTATATAGGAATTAGTCAAGGATTGCATAAATTTATTCACTCGCTGGGTGTTAGCAAAAACATCTCTTTATTATTATATTTAAATCTCATAGTTTACTTTACTTTTAAAAGAATTACTCTAATAAATTCTGCATTTAATATTCTAAAATTTTAATGTCTTATTCCTTTTATCTCAAAAGTATTCATCTAGAAATTGTTTTAAGTACCACGGATCCGGGTCTCAACTCTCTTATGTTTTAATTTATCACAACTTTAACCAAATTATTTGAAGAATAATTTTGGTTGTAAATTTTAGAATTACCTTACATTTAGATATCGTAATGTTATTACTGCTTCATTACAGAAATTACAAATCTTATAAGTTATTCTTTAAATTATCAAAAGTTCTTTACTGTTCTTTTGTTACTTCTCTTTTTGAAACAAATTTTTACAAATGTTATGTTTGGATATCACCTGAATTTAACATGAAGTTGCTGTGGGGTCCATGATGGTCATCTTCAGTCGTCTCCTAGGGTGCAATACACGGTTCCTCTTGATGCTTCATTAGGTTGATTGTTTCTGGTAGTCTCGTTCTAGACGATCGGATTTTTGTACTAGAAGTTCATACTGTTGTTGTTTGTGTTTTCCACTTCTGGAGTCGGTTGTTCACATTTTACACTTTAATTACAGTTCTTATTTTAGCAGCACTAAAATCTGGTAAGTAACATATCTTACCACTTACAGTTTTTTTTTTCTTTAAGAGATGTGTCGGCTAAGTTTTCGTTTTTTTTTTACATATTTTTTCACACACTACATTATATATTTTTTTTATTATGTCCACGCTACATTGATCAAATCGAAATCATTACGAACTGGATTGAATTCTTAACGGTATACACCTACGTGTATATTATAACGTATATATAGATCCTGTTGATATGTGTGTGATTGTGATTGTGTGTGATTGCAGATACGCTCCGGTATCCACAACGATATGAGATAATAAAATTTCAAAATGCAATTATTATTAGCGTTTTGATTGTTAGTAATAGTTGTGTGAGTATTCCCGTTTAAATCCTTTAATTTAAAAAGTATTTTCGCACTCCACTGTTCACCTCCCCACTTACCATATGTGGATGATATTACTGTTCTGTTGGGTGACTGCTTCTGCTGTAACATACACTCTATACATACATGTGGATATTCTATTTGAATATCATACGTGATAAGCATGCACAATAAAAGAAAATAAAGACTGAATTATGATTTGAATTATAATAAATATTCAAATTCTGCCGCCACCTTCTGATAGAACTAGTTATGATAGCTAAACTATTTTAATTTTGAAATTAAAGACTCTTTCCACTGGTAAAAAATAATTGAGATTTATTAACAGTTCTGGAATACCATTAACTCTTTTAAAATCAACAATCAATCACTAATAGTTTTACAGAAAAATAATTATTATGAACAATTTTTATAAAAAGAAACTCTTTTTAACCTCAAGGCTGGTAACACTGAAGGTTAATACAATAATTTTAGTTAGAGAGGTTATGTCCTCTTTACATAGTTAAATTACCAAGTTCGTGTGATCTTTGAAGTGGCATGATACCAGATACAAGATGTTGTGTTTTATAACAATATTTAATAAAGAATTAATAGAAAACAAACAAACAAATATTAAAATTAAAAGTCGGTACCATATAATCGATAATTATCGTACTATCGTACGCGGGACACAGTACACATTAGTTACTTTAAAAACACGTGCATTGAGATGCACTGCTAAAAATTACTATTATTATTTAATAGTTGGCTATAAAAATTATTTATTGACAAGAGAAAAAGTTTATAATAAAAAAAAACTCTTGTGATAGCTTTCATTTGGTTTGTATTACTTGAGAACAGAATTATGAAAAAGGTGACAAGTTGTTGTTATTATTTCTAGGTTAGCTAATAACGTAAGTAGTTATTATGGTTAAATATATTATTCATTGAGTTCTTATTAATCTAAACATATATATACTATTCATAATACATCTGATGCGTAACTGTCAGTTAATCAGAATATTTTTTCGCAAAAATTAAAAATATTTATTTTCATTAGTCAAATCAAAACGACATGAGTCAATTGAGCGACTATTTGCGACACTCATATTTTGTAATATTTTATTAATCTTGACTCCTTTAATTATGATAAATCGTAAAAACATTTATTTCTTAAGTTAATAAAATGCGAAATAATTCTTTCATTAATTCTGATAACTTTCGTCAGAATTACTACACTTCGATACTACTGATTAGAGTACTACCCCAAACAATAATTAACAGAAATTCTTCTTTCTGTTTTATTTTTTTTAAATAATGAAAATATAGTTCTCCCTGGTTTTTTATAAACACAAAACTCGAAAATACGACCGATATTATACACTGGCCGTATTTTATTATTATTTTCACTCCGCACTGTACACTCGTTAATTATTTGTTATGTGTAGGTTAGGTGTGTGTAGAGTGACTCATGTATATGTCGCGCACAATTCAAATAAAACTTCTTCATCTACCTTGCCCGTCGAATTATGCGTGTTGACTCCTTGATGATTGAAAGATGACTGTCGCTTCTCCTAAGCGTCTCTGGCTTGTCTGCCGGTTTTCATTCATTTGATTGGTTCAATTTTTCGAACTCTCCGACCCAAAACACCTTGGTTTAAGAAAACTTTTAATTTCTTACCAATTTCGTATATGGGTTTGAGACTATAGTGACGTAAACGTTGATGCACAAAATGATTAAAAAGTTTATAATCGTTATAACTTTTTTATTAGTTGTCATATCGTTGAATAGTTGGTGGCAATAGATCGCGGACATCCTGGGCTTTAAATAAAGTCCAAACAAGAATGAAATCCGTCCATTATTAACTCACTACAACGATTTCACAAATTCCTATGGTGAATCTTAAAATTAATAAGTTTATTTCACCAAATCTTATCTAATTACACAATAACACTTCTTATTAAACGTTTTGAGTCCATTTCTCAATTGCTTAATACAAAATTTGGGAGTAATTATTATTCAAACAATGTTTGATAATGGCGTCTCAAGCGTCCATATTCGATTATTTATAATCGCCTATAATACTATTATTCCTTATCTAATGACATTTGTTTTGTATTCTAACAATAATATAAATATCTATTTACATCGGTTTACACTTTATTATATGAACAATGTTGTGTTTCATATACTAGTAGTCTTATCTAACTACCTTCTGATCTCTTTTCTTTTAAATTGTCACTTTGTTTTTGTCTTTCCACATAATGTATATAATGTTGAAAATGCAAATAGTGTACAACTATAGTACCTAGTTTATTTAATATATTTGTTAGTCTTTCGCTATCTGAAAACCTTTCAATTCCTAAGTATTGGGTTTGTTTACATCAGGTTATGACATGGTAGTCAGTTATTTTTTAATAAATCAATAACTAAATTGTTATTATTACATTTGATATATATTCTCATAGTAGTATCAGATATCCTTCTGACTACTGATAACATTTTTATTTACCTTTGAACAAGTTTGGATGGTGCATTTTGCTTGAATAACTTGCTACATAGTGTTTGTTTACATTCTGATTCCACCATCATAGTCATTTATTTTTCAATAATTTGTCTATAAAATTACTATTCTTATGCTCATGATCTGTTCTCGTAGTAGTATTAGATGTCCTTCTAACTACTGGTAACACTTTCATCAATCTCTGTGTAAGTTTTAATAAGGTATTTTGCTTAACTAGTTTGTCACATTGTCTTTGTTTACATCTGGCTATTCATTCATAGTCAGTTAGTTTCCAATATTTTGATCATAATACTATTATTATTACACTTATAATCTGTTCTCATAGTAGTACTAGATGTTTTTCTAACTACTGGTAACACTTTCAGTGATCTTTGTACAAGTTTTAATAATGTATTTTGCTTAACTAATTTGTCATATTGGGTTCCCTTTCATCTAGCTTTGTGCTATTGTATTTAATCTGCTTTATGTGCAGTGCCTTTCAGTATAAGACATTATTTATTAGCGTACATCATTATTTATAATGAATCTTTGATTGAAACAATTGTTGATGATTGCTTGGTTCAATTAACATATATGATTTTTTTAATAATATATATATACTTTCACTTATGAACTTATTTTTGTCACTTCCCAAACGTTTCAAGATGTTGTTTCTCTTCTTCAGTGGGTTTAGTACTAACTGTCGATTACAGAATAACCGTTATGGAATGGAGTGTGTGGTGGGGGTTGATGGTGGGAAGGGATTGGCGCTGAGGTTCGAATTATGTGTGTGGATCAGTGTGTCAAATAGTGTATGTGATTTGTAATATATCTGTTCATTTAATATGTTGTTTGGTTGTAGTGTGTGATATCTGTATATTTCAAATTGTTCAGCTGTGTTTAGTTTTCTACTTTTAGGTAAGTAGTGTAATATTTCCATGTTGTGTTCTATGTTTGTGTAACTGTGGTTTTCGTTATGTAAATGTGTGGCAAATGTGGAATGTATGTAGTTTGTCAAAAGTGACAAAAGTAAGTTCATAAGTGAAAGTATATATATATATATTATTAAATGAATAAAGTGAACGAAGAGGATGCAACAACAAGATAATGATTTTTTTGTTTTATAGGTGCATTTCCTATGGGGTTATGTATCAATGTACAACGTATTCTTATGCAGTATTCGCTACTACTATTATGACTTCATTATGGTATTCTATTACAATGGTTTAATTGTTGATTAATACACATGTTTACACTATTTTTTCTAAACAATAACACAAATATTCTTAAACTAATGGTAATACATTTCTTGTTGTGTTTTGTACCTAATTTCTGGTACATTGTTGTTTGATACCTAACAAACTAGTTTGTTTGTTATTATTTTTTCTGGCCCTTCTTTATATTGTATTCTGTTTTGCCGTGGCATTCAGTTACATTTCTTTTAAAATTTACAAAGTTTTTTTTTATTATCAGGTTCTATGAACAATGATTTTACTGTTCTATCTTACATTTCTTGGTGGTCTTATGATTATCTATTTGGATTACAATCTTCATTACATTAGTCACACTAACTGTCTGTGTATTTTTAACTATTTAATCTTTGATGTTTCCACTATAAAGGTAACACATTTTCTTCTGCTATAAACCTTATCACTTGAATTGTCTGTGGGGTTTATTAGGTTAAAATTGGTTAACTGGTCACAGGTTCTCACACTTACATTAAGTATTCACTATTACTGTTTGTGATTTCTTAAATATGTTAAACACTGTTTCTTCATAGTTGACAATCGCTATTCTTCTTCCGGCTACTAGTATTGTCTCTAGTATACTTGGTGAATGGTGATTTCTTGTATTGTCTATCCATTATCTTCACTCTTCATGTCATGTTTCCTTGTCCTTCTTCTTCCTTTCTTCTTTAGGTTTAAACGTCTTCTTCAATATTTCCATTGTAGTAGTCGTTGTTCCATAGTATTTATATTTATAAATATATTGGTTTGTCTGCCATCATTGTGGTTGCTCTTGAGTTGTCTCTTCTTTTTATTTTACATAGTTATTGTTTTGTTGGTTCCCCTCACTGTTGGAATCCTGTTGTCTTCTTCTTCATAGTTATTGTTTTGTTTGTTCCCCTCACTGTTGGAATCCTGTTGTTTTCTTCTTCATTTTATTGTTTTGTTGGTTCCCCTCACTGTTGGAATCTATTGGGCCTGGTTTCTAACATTTTATATTGGCTCATGGTCATTTTCTTTCTCTATTTTGTGTACGATGCTGCTATGTTACACTTCCTTCTTCTTTGTTGGAATTTTACAATAATATATCTGTAGATACACACTTTTTGTTTACATAATTTTACTTACTTAGAAATATTTTCATGCTTTCCCGTCAATTGACGTAATAATTGCTTACTTTATGTAACTACCAAATTTGGTAACGTTACATATGCCTTCCTATAAGAATTGATTAATTCTGAATCAGTATACTTATTTTTCATTGAAGAATTCATCAATTGTTGTACGTTTCCATGTCGATTCATGTGCTTTTTTATATATATCCCTTCACTTTCTTCTATTTGAATCATAATTATTTCTCTTCTATGTAATTATCTCCCTTGTTTATTTAATTCCCTAATTCCCTAACACAATTTTAGCTGGGGCAGTTCAGAGCGGCTCACTTTGGCATACAACTCCACTGGCCATACTAATATCAATAAATAGGGAGGCACATCATCTCCATCAATAATAATAAATGATTGCTGGCATTATTCATCAGTCAATTCATCTCAAATAATCAAAAAATATAAAGTGGTCGTTCTTTCAACAAATAATAAATATCCTTGGGATTATCTCACGCATCTGTGGTTTATACATTGTTATACTCTCTTCTTCTTGATTCAACTCAACTAAATTCTTCACATATTACAGGGATAGTTTGTTTTACATTTCATCACTGGTATACTCTCATGATCATCTTCGTTAATATATTACTTTTCATTCTTCTTCGTCATCGATTAATCTCTTCTCTTTGTATCACATTAAACGTCATCTCATAATCTTCTTCATTTCGGGGTTTACTTCTCTGGATATAATTCATGAATATTTTTTCTCATGGTTTCAATTGAGATATAGTCCATGTGGTATAGGCTTTCTTCTAGTAAAAGGCACTAGAAAACACTGTGGTTGTGTGTTATTTCTTATCTACATTAATGATACTTATTCGGTTTTGTTCCTTCAACTTCTTATTTTCTCCTTCTTTCATTGGTAGTACGGGTAGGATGGTGTTTTACTTGTTGACGTGGCTCTTGGAATTTATATACTTTTATTTAGTTATGCCATAGATCTTGGGTGTCCGTCTCGTATAGTACTTCTTTCATTAGTAGTACGGGTAGGATGGTGATTTACTTGTTGACGTGGCTCTTGGAAATATTTGGTGCCAAAGATGTAGGTTGTCTTTCTCGTATAGTACTTCTTTCATTAGTAGTACGGGTAGGATGGTGATTTACTTGTTGACGTGGCTCTTGGAAATTCGGTGCCATAGATGTTGTGCGTCGGCCTCGTATAGTACTTCTTTCATTAGTAGTACTATTATTATTTGTAAATACAATTTTCTTGACCCTTTACATAACTTCTTTGGAACATATTTTTCGCATTACAAAATTACAATATAGTCAACGTTCATTTCATAGTTATATATTCACTTCTTATTTAATATAAACAACAAATAATCTTCATAGCAATATTCCATCTTTTCTTCATATAGTCAACATTTATTCTCATAACTATATTTTCATTTTTCACTTATTAATAAACAATTATCTTCAACGCAATATTTCACTCTTTATCTCTATATAGTTAGTATTTATATTCACAAGTCTTTCACTTAATATCAGTAACAAGTATTTTCATCGCTATATTTCGCTTTTATCTTATAATTTAATCTTCGATATACCGTTTCATTGAAGCTTGGTTGTATGTGCCCCTTATTTTCTTGGTTATTGGGTCTTGTAACTCATAAGTGTTATTTAGGTTGTTTTTGGTTACAGTATATGGACCTGTGAATAGCAGTAGCAGTTTTTTCGCAATACCTTCAATTGTACTTGGGAGTTCTCGGTTTTTTATGAGTACTCTGTCTCCCACTTCGTACTTTATGACTTTAGGTTGCGATTTCTGGTATTTGAGCCTAAGTTTGTCAGCTCGTTCAACTGCGTTATTGTAAAATTTTGTTTTATTGAATTTGAATTCATTTTCTGTTGGAAAGTTTATGATTTCTGTAATCTTCCGGGGTGGTCTTCGGTCATACATAGCCATATAGGGTGTCTCATCTGTTGATTGATGATAAGCTAAGTTCAGGAAGTCTTCAGCCGGGGATAGATATTCCTCCCATTTCCTCTGCTGGCTGTGACAGTAGGTTCTTAAGATCCTTCCTACTTCTCTCAACACTCTCTCAGCAGGGTTGCTGTTGGGGTGATACACAGACGTTTTGTATGTCTTTATGCCCTGTTGGATTAGAGTTTCCCGCCACTTTCGTCCTCGGAATTGTGTTCCATGATCTGTAATTACTGATAGTGGTTTTCCCACTTCGGGTATATATTTGGATATCACAATGTCTAGTATTTTGTTAGTTGTAGCTCGATTTACTGGATAAAGTTTTGTGAATTTTGTGTAGTGGTCGAATATGATTACTACATATTTGTATTGATGCCTTCCACCACTTCGTGGAAATGGTCCACAAATATCTAAAAATACTTTTTCCAATCTGGCTGTTGATGTTATGGGTATCATTACCCCTTCTCTTTTTTCATTACTACACTTGACCAATTGGCATACATGACAACTTTGAATATATTTTCTCACTTTGCGGTTCATGTCTTTAAAGTGTACATGTTCTTGTAGTGCCTTGACTACTTTGACTGCGCCCATGTGACCGTAACGCACATGGTAATCAATTGCTAGTTCTTTTTCAATGGTTTTCGGTATGACAACCTTCCATTGTTCACTATCTTTTTGAGTTTTAGTGAATAGTAATCGGTTGTGAGTACAGTAATATGGTGCTATTTTTTCATCATCGTTTGCCAATCGTTGGATGATTTGTGAGATTTTAGGATCCTTGTTCTGATGAGTATTTATGTCTGATAGTATGTTGGTTAATTCAGACTTATTCTTTAATATGTGGTAGACTTTGGCGATGGTTTCTTTTTCTCCCTCGAATGTCTGGGCGGTGATGTTCACTCGGGACAACACGTCTGCAGCTATGCTGCTTTTCCCTGGTATATATTCCCATTGGATGTTATATTCCTGGAGTGTCAGTGTCCACCTTGTTAATCTACCATGTTTCAGTCTGCAATTCTTGAGAAAAGATATAGACTTGTGGTCTGTTCTTACCGTAATAGGGTATCCTAATATGAAGGTTCTGAATTTCTCACAGGCAAACACTATACTCAGTAACTCTTTCTCTGTCGTGTGATAGTTTCGCTCGCATTTATTAATAGTTCTACTTGTGAAACTAATTACTTGGTGATTACCTTCTTGGTCCTCCTGATATAATACTGAACCAAGGCTAAGATCACTAGCATCACAGTTCATAAAAAATTGTCTTTCAAAATTAGGATGGTGTAGCATGACTGTATCGAGAAATTTTTTCTTTATTAACTCAAAGGTAGTGTCTTGGTCAGACCCACACTTCCACTTTTCCTTTGCCGATAATTGTGATGAAAATCGAGCCGTTAATTCCGAATAGTTGCGCTGGAATTTTCTGTAGTAATTACACATTCCGAGGAACGACTGTAACTGTTTTTTGTTTTTCGGTATCGGGAAACGCTGTATGGCTTCCATCTTTTCTTGGGCTGGTGTGATTCCAAACTCTGATAAGTTGAACCCCAAAAATTGTACTTCCTTGGCTATCAACTTTGATTTGTCCAATTTGAGCGTGATGTTATTTTCTTCTAATTTCTTTAGCACTTGCGCCACCCGGTTACAGTGTTCTTCCCAATTATCTGATGCTATTAATAGGTCATCGACATACACTGTCGTAAATTGCAAAGTATTATGTCCTAATATTTCATCCATGCATTTAACAAAAATGGCCACAGAGTTCACAAGGCCGAAGGGTAACCTTTTAAAATGATAGTTACGGCCTTCGAAAATAAATGCTGTGAATTTCCTGCTATTGGGGTGTAACTCCACCTGCCAATAACCACAGACAGTATCCCATATACTGTAATACCTCGTGCCATAAAATCTCTTTAATATCTCGTCGATTTCGCCAGGCGACGTCCTGTCATTAATTATGGACTTATTAATTTCCCGTGCATCCAAGCAAATCCTCACTGCGCCGTTTTTCTTAGGTACAGCTACAATGGGATTAGTGTACGGGGAATTGCTAACTTCAATGATATCGTTCTCAATTAATCTTTGTATTTCTTCACGAACGGCTTCTTTAAGTGAAAAAGCGATTGGATAGGACTTTCTCTTGAATTCAGTTTGGTCCTTAAATTTCAGTTCACATTGAAAGTTTTTTATCTTGCCAGGTGTATCAGAGAATACATGACGGTATCGATGGTAGACTTGTATCAGGTTTTCACGCTGTTCATAAGTCAACTCATGGTTAATGTTGTGTGTTTGGAATGCTCTAATTTCGTTAATCTTTTCTACCCATAATACATCTTCTGGATTGCTGCGAATTTCTTGGTTGATAGACATCTTCTTATGTTCATGGCCTTCCCGTATATAATAGATGACATGTTCTGGGGGTGCCTTCCTATGTTCTATAAGATTTGCAGTCCATTCAACTTCATCTGCCTTCAATAATACTGTATCTTTGTCCATATTGATTATGGCTGTATACTTCCGCAGTATGTCGAATCCGATAAGTAGTGTAAATGGCAGTCCACTTGCTACGAGGAAAACCATTGGAATTGTCTCTCCATTACTCGACACTTCCAACTGTACTTGGTGTCGAATGGTTTTATTTTGTCTCCCAGTGGCTCCAATGAGTATTATATTATTGATGGGTGGTGTTGGTATTGTAGTCTGGTTTTCTTATTGTATTCGGTTTAATTCTAACTTGTCGATTAATGAGACATTAGCTCCTGTGTCTACCATAGCTGTGGTACTTATTCCGTTGACTCTTACGGATATATATGCGATTTCGCTGTTAGTTGTGTCTCCGATACTGTCTTCTTTTTCCTCCATTAGGTCCTGCCTAATGTTCTTTAGATAATTATTGTGGCACATTTAATTATATGCCAATTTCGTTGCCAAAATGTTAGACCCATTAGTCCGGTTCAGTGAGGGTGTTGTTAGTCTTTTCACTGCCGGTTCCCATTTAAAGGCAGGTCACCGTTTGTGTGCCTGTCTTGCGAGGTAGATGCTATTGGTTCCTGGGCTCCTTGCCCGTTTCCATTGCGATAGGTTTCGGTTGTTTGAGTGACTGGTCTGTTACCTTCACTACTGTCGCTCCTATTTGACCTGTAACCCGACTCTCGGTCTTCTCGGTCGCTGTGGTTGGAATTACTATGGTGATTCGGGAAACTTCTCCGCCCTTGATAGTAATTCCGCCTATTTCCACCTCTGCTAGCGTGGGCGTAATTCACTCTCCGGAACTGATTATTGTTGTGGTTCCCATTGCTCTGTCGCTGTTGGTTGTTTGGGGATTGGTTGTTGGTTGATGTCCGGTCCACGTGGACCGAAGTGTTGAATGAAAATAATGATCCAGCAAGTGTGGACAAGAAGAGTTAATGAATTGGGCCCAAGTGGGCTAAATGTATGCTTCTTGAGTTAAAATATTCTGTCGGCTGGTCTTCCATAGTAGTTGAAAATGATATGTAATAAATGCATTGATTCTGCAGGAAGAAAATGACAAGAAGTGGACTGTATACGAATAATTTTAATATCTGAATTAGTTACATTACAGCTGTATTAATTTGAAATGAGGTTGGCTAATACTGCATTTTGCTAAGTATTATAAATTTTGAATTGAAATGAAGTTATGGCGCTAGTTGGCCATAAGCGAGAATATAAGGGCCTAAAGCCTACATTTAATGTCGACACTAATTGACAGCGAAGGATTCGGCGAACCGAACGCCGAGAAAGCTAGCTACGCACTGTGTAAAGTACAAACACGCGAATTTTGAGGCGAGGTAGTAAGCAGATTAGCCAACCTAGAAAACAAAATCATCGCGCTACCGTACATAAGCTGCCCGTCAAAAATCAAAAAGATTTTTTAACACATTTTTTTAATAAATTATAATACATTTACAATTTAATTTAAAAGAGTACAGTTCTTACTAACGATGGTTAGCTTCAAGGCTGAGTTGAACCTTGAGTCATGAGATTAGATAACGGCAATCTGCCACTAGTTTAGAGATAAGCATGCATAAGATAAGCCTATAGATAGGCGGTTGTAGGCCAAGGTTGGCGAACAGCTGTTTCATGTACGAATAAAGTCTGGTTGACAATATTACTGACACAAGTGTGTGCAGTCTATAACATTATAAAACATGAAAGAAAAATACATAATTATACAATGTTTAATGTTCATCACATGATGGACCGATCGCTGGTAGCCCTATGCAAGTCATAGACGGCTACTTTAAAATTAATTGAGGCCCGTAGACCTGTACAGAGAGTTCATTACATGAACAAAATTGTTGTTGAACATGTTGCAGTTACATGTTCTATTGTATATTCAGCAGGGCGGCATGTATTGACCTAGACATGCTATTCCTGAAGTTTCAGGAATTTACAATATAATAACGTATGAACAAGATAGATGCTGAATGCGAGCCCCAGATATGACATGTATGTCATAATTTTAAGTAAAAGAATTGTGCATGCTTACTTGCAAAATGAATAAAATATAAAGTACAATATACAATAAACCTAGACGTGGCAGTTACATACGGCAGACGCTAACAATAGCCTTTTGCATAGACATAATTTATGCGAATACAGTAACAATAATTTAAATAATTACAAGATAAATAATTGCAATGTCAAATAACAATACAATACTGAAATTACAGAAACAATTTAGCAATTTAAAGACATTCACAGAATAGTACATATTTATCAGCAACAATATAAAGAAATGAATGCATGATTGCTTAACGGCAAGACATGCAAATATTATGTAATAACATCTTATAAATGAGACCACCAAAAAACATGCAATATACCCCATAACATCAAATGAAAATGTGTAAGACATAGTATGCCACACAAATTAACATACAATACAAACATTAAGATACCACCAAAACTGTGATAATTAGAAGCGTGCAATGACGCAAAATTGACAAGAAAAATATTGTGATGATTCATCACGATTGTGTTGACCAAATGGTCGTAATAAGTAGTAAGCCAGTGGCTGAATAAAGTAGCATTGTGCTAAGTAATCATAATGTCAAATCTCGTCTCGCGCTGGCACCAGACATAATTTATGTATGGGTCTCCGCAAAACACCCGTAGGCGTGCGAATGTCCACGACACGAACCAAGTTATCTGGGCCAGGAAATGTGGCGATGATTACGCCAAATTTCCAGGCTAATGGAGGCAAGTTATCCTCAATAAGCAAAACTAAGTCACCAATGGAAACATTATCTTTGGCAAACTTCCACTTGTGACGCTGTTGCAACTGGTGAAAATAATCGCGAGACCACGCCTTCCAAATGCCCTGGCCAAACCTCTGAAGGAGTTGCCAGCGCCCAAGACGAGAAACAGGAACGTGAGAAAGGTCTGGGTCCGGAATCGCTGTTAAGGGCGCGCAAATCAAAAAATGGCCAGGTGTAAGCGGCACCGGGTCGTTAACATCCGATGAGATAGCAAATAGAGGTCGAGAGTTCAGACATGCCTCTATCTGGGACAAAACGGTCGTGAACTCTTCGAAGTTTAGTATAGATTTGCCTACCACGCGGCGCAGATGAAATTTCAAACTCTTTATGCCGCTCTCCCAAAGGCCACCGAAATGAGGTGAGGAGGGCGGAATAAATGACCATGATATCCCCTGAGAGGATGTGAATGACTTAATCGAGGAGATGGCATCCTTATTGTGCCAAAAGTTGTAAATGTCATGTAAGATGGTGCGGGCCTTCCTAAAATTTGTACCATTGTCGGAGTACAGCTGACTGGGTATACCCCGACGTGCCATGAAACGACGTAAAGCAGCTATAAATGCGCTGGCCGTAAGGTCAGACACCAATTCCAAGTGAATAGCCCTAGTCGCTAAGCAAAACAAAGATACGTATGCCTTAGTAAGAGTTCTAGACTTCTGCCCGCCATGACGAATCATGAAGGGACCACCATAATCAACCGCGCAAAATAGAAACGGCCTTGAAAGAGTGACTCTAGGGAATGGCAAAATACCAAGTCTCTGAACCTGCTGTGTGGCACTAAACCTGATACACTTGAGACACTTACGAATAATGGAACGGATGACTAGCCGGGCATTAACAATCCACCAACGTTGACGCAGTGAATGATGCACGAGTTGAGCACCAGCGTGAAGTAAACGAATGTGTTCACGTTCGATGATAAGGCGTGTAATATTCGCCGATGGGGAACAATTGGATGTTTCGAATCGTAGGGTAACTGGGAATGCTGCAATCGTCCGCCCACGCGTATCACTCCAGAGTCGTCAAGAAACGGGTCGAGAGAAGCCAACTTGCTCCTAATGGAAACAGAAGATCCGTTCCGAAGACAACTAATTTCGGTTGGGAAGTGGATCGACTGAGATTGTTTTATGAAGAAGTTGAGAGACTGATGAATTTCTACAGGGGTCAGATCGCCCGAAAGTTTGTCCGCAGATGAGTGCCTAATATTTCTGATGAAACGAAAACAGTAAGCGTATACACGTGTCAGCCGGTGCAACGAGGAAAAGTCCAACGATAAGTCAACAGCCAGGGTAGACATTAGCGACCGGTTATGTGTAGTTTTCTCTTCCGCGGTGACTTCAGAGGACGACTGAGTGGCCGGTACGAAGGATGGGAAGGGCTTGGACTCTGACGATTGAGACAGACAGCTAGGACCGTGCCACCAAAGCGAGCAATCGCGCAAAACGTCAGGGAAACACCCCCTAGATATAATGTCAGCAGGATTGCGTCGCGAATCAATGTGATGCCAGGTATAAGTTTGCGTACGACGCTGAATTTCAGCAACTCGATTAGCGACGTATGTTTTCCAACGCGTAGATTGCGCATGAATCCAGTAAAGAGCCACCATAGAATCAGAATACAAATGTACATTATCAATAAACGAATAAAGAGCAGGAATAACCTTAGATACGAGTCGCGATAATAACAAGCAAGCGCAGAGCTCGATGCGAGGTAATGACACCTGGCGTAGGGGAGCCACGCGAGATTTGGAGCACAAGAGGCGACAGGAAGCAGTAGAATCTTGATAAATGACTCGGATATATATGCAACAGCCAAACCCTCTCTCTGACGCATCCGAAAACCCATGCAACTGAACTGCAACCGCCTCATGAATGCAACGAATGGATCGCGGGACCACTATTTTACCAATCAGAATCAATTTGTCACACAAAGAATGCCAATCCGAAAGTGACTGACCGGAAATCGGTTCATCCCAACCAAGCTTACAAAGCCACAGTCGCTGCATGAAATGTTTATACAAAAAGACAACTGGTCCGATTAAACCAAGAGGATCATATATTCCAGCAATAATTGAAAGAATCTTTCTCTTGGATATGCTAGGATCAACCGGAGATAGTTTGATATCAAACAAAAATGAATCGGCAGTGTTGTTCCAAAGAATGCCTAGGGTACGCACATTGTCCTGTTTATTTAGGGGTCGTGAAAGGTTGTGATGATTTGCGACCGCTGTGGGTTCATTTGATGCCCATTTGTGCAACGTGAAACCATATTGACCAAGTAACGCACCTAGATCGGATTTCAGCTTGGTTAGATCGGGGATAGTGTCCGAACCGGTAAGTAGATCGTCGACATAAAAATCGTTGGTTATGGCTAAAGCCGCTTGGGGAAAGGAAGTCTGATTGTCTCTAGCAATTTGTAGAAGGCACCGAGTGGCCAAAAAGGAGGCGCTAGCCGTGCCGTAGGTTACTGTTCGCAGCGCGAAATGTTTAAGTGGTTCGAGGGGAGAGTCACGCCACAAAATGCGCTGATAGTGACAATCCCCTTCAGCTACGCGAATCTGACGATACATCTTTTCGATGTCGGCAATAAGGACATACTTATGTATGCGAAAACGCAACAGAATGGAGAAAAGATCTTGTTGAACATTGGGGCCTACTAATAATATGTCATTTAACGAAAGGCCATTAGTAGTCTTGAACGAACCATCAAAAACAACGCGCAGTTTGGTGGTCAAGCTAGACTGTTTAAACACGGCATGGTGAGGCAAGTAGTAAATATTTGACGCTCCTAAATTGATAGCGTCATGATCGATGAGTGTCATGTGCCCAAGATCCATGTATTCCCTGATAAAGTCCGCGTAGTCGCGAGCGAGCTTGGCATCGCGCCTAAATCGACGCTCTAAGCCTAAGAATCTTGATTCGGCACTTGTGTAAGATTCCCCCAAGTGGGGATTATCAGACTTGAATGGGAGCGACACTATAAATCTACCCTCGTGGTTGCGCTGAGTAGAGCGCACAAAATGCTCTTCGCAAGCCGACTCGCTATCAGGGGTATCGTCAGGGATTGTTTCTGCCTCCCAAAATCTCTCGAGAAATTGCAGAATTTGACTGTCATTGTTCCTTGCCAGGAACGAAACAGCAGGACCCTCGGTGTGGCAGTGCTTGGGCAGATTGCCAGCCAGAATGTAACCCAGTTTTGTTTCCTGAATGATAGGGAAATTGGGTCCGCGTGTGTATTTATTGGCTAATATTAAATCCAGATAAAATTGTGCCCCTAATAGTATGTCGATCTGTGAAGATATATTAAAATCTGGGTCGGCCAGAAAAATTTTATTTGGAATGTGGAACCGGTTGATATCAAACGAGATTGAAGGCAGATTGTGAGTTAAGTTAGATAAGACGGCACATTTCGCCTCGAAACTATGTCTCTGATAGCGAGAAATAATACGTATAGAAGCAATGTCAGTAGCGCAACACGCTGTGTTGTTTATTCCTGTGATTGGAATATTAGATCTGGTTAATTTAAGGTGTAACCTTTTCGCAAATGATTTCGTACAGAAATTGATCTGGGAACCAGCGTCTAGAAGCGCTCTAGCTTTATGCCTGTTGCCAGCCTGATCAACGACATATACAACCGCTGTGGATAAAAGAACATTGTTTTTGCACTGTAATTTAAATGAGCAATAATTGCTGCTGGCAGCTGTTGATTTCGGCACGTAATTTGCGTGCAGCAATGTGTGGTGTCTTTTTGAACAAATTTTACAGACCTGTTTACTCTTACAGTTAGCTATCAAATGACCTGCTCTAAGGCAGTTGATACAACATTTATGATTTGCAACCAATTGCCCCCGATCAGCGGCACTTAATATACGAAAATTATTACACATGTAAAGCGGGTGGTCAGATTTACAACACACGCATGAATAATGCTTTGCCGCTGCGTGATAGTTTTTAAAGGTATTGCTGCCAGCAGTATTTCTTAAGCTACATTTCTCAAATTTATTCTTGGATTTCGTTGTCCATGACGTGTCCGTTACTTAACTAAATATCACTATAATATTGACGACTCGGAAAACTTTGTGTTCCGAGTCGTCAATATTATAGTGATATTTAGTCAAATTTATTGTTGGGTTTTACGCTAAGTTTGTTGAATTGCTGTCCGGGTTCAATAGGCATTGTATTTTCTAAAAGCTGTCTGCGTAAGTTTAAAAAATGCGTAAAGTCTTGAAAGCTAGGCAAGTTGTCAGGGTCTATTGACTCCTTCCAAAGTTTTAAAGTAATAGGGTCAAGTTTGGTGGAGAGCAACTGTATGGTAATAAATTCAAATTAATTCACTGACAGCTTCATTGCCGCCAGTGAATTAACGGAAGACGTTATTGTATTCGTAAACTCCGCCAAGCTTTGGACTGAGTCCTTTATTGTGGACTTAACCTGAAGCAGGTTTTATACATAGTATTTGGCTAATATAAATGGGTTGTTATACCTTTCGGACAGCAAGTTCAACGCTATTACATAATTTTCTTGACAAATGGGTAATGATTTAATTAAATCTAATGGTTCACACTTCACAGAGGAATGCAAATAATGCAGTTTTTGCACTGGTGTTAAATCGGATCTTGAATGCACTAGATCATTGAAAATTGAATAAAAATGTTGCCACTCAAGTATGTTGCCTGAGAAGCAGGGCAAACTTATCGGCTTTAAATGCATAGGCGTCGATAATACGGGAGGCACAGTCTGAGTATTAAAAGTGTCAAGAAGTTGTAAAATGTTTGCCTCAGTTGAGTATATCATTTCTTCAACCTCAACTCGGTCTGCCTGAGCAACGATCGTGTCTTTACTGATAAGCTCTATCTCAGACTGTACCTCGTCGTACTTCGAGGCCAAGCTTTTGAGACTTTCCAGTCTTACAGTTAGAAAATGTTTTGTACTTTGATTTATGTCAAATGAATTTACCGCGGATTGTATCCGCACTATCGCGGACTTTAATCCGCCTCTCTTTCTGGTCAGCACCTTGAGGCCTTCTTCAGACATTTTACGCACCTTTTTACTGTTGTTGGTGGTACCTTGCTGTTGATGTCCTGCAGCGTCGGCTCCTTGGTGAAGATGGTGAACAGCTGGCAGAGATGACCACTTTGAGTAAGCACTGCAGCCGGCAGGAACTTGCTACTACGTTGTACGAAGATGACGAGCGAAATGGCGACGCAAATCACGCCACGGTCGCATTAGCTGACGTGCTAATTCGCCCGTGATGGCCAGAAACAGATGTAAAAAATATTAAATGGAAATCCAGGTCCGGAGTGACCAAAAAATGGTTGATGTCCGGTCCACGTGGACCGAAGTGTTGAATGAAAATAATGATCCAGCAAGTGTGGACAAGAAGAGTTAATGAATTGGGCCCAAGTGGGCTAAATGTATGCTTCTTGAGTTAAAATATTCTGTCGGCTGGTCTTCCATAGTAGTTGAAAATGATATGTAATAAATGCATTGATTCTGCAGGAAGAAAATGACAAGAAGTGGACTGTATACGAATAATTTTAATATCTGAATTAGTTACATTACAGCTGTATTAATTTGAAATGAGGTTGGCTAATACTGCATTTTGCTAAATATTATAAATTTTGAATTGAAATGAAGTTATGGCGCTAGTTGGCCATAAGCGAGAATATAAGGGCCTAAAGCCTACATTTAATGTCGACACTAATTGACAGCGAAGGATTCGGCGAACCGAACGCCGAGAAAGCTAGCTACGCACTGTGTAAAGTACAAACACGCGAATTTTGAGGCGAGGTAGTAAGCAGATTAGCCAACCTGGAAAACAAAATCATCGCGCTACCGTACAGTTGTTGTATGGTCTATAATAATTATTACCCCGTTGGTAATGTCCGTCCCTTTGATATCCACTTGGTCGGGGGTTATTGAAATTTCCTCTGTCCACATGATCACTATGATTGCCACCTCCATTCTGACGTGGTCCTTGCTGGTTCTGGAAACGTGGAGGGTTATTGAACGTCCTTCCATAATTGTTTCTGTCATTGTTGTTTGTGGTGTTGACATTTCCGGGTCCTCCCCGATCATACACTTGTCCAGGACCCTGGCGGTTCCGCTGGTAGTATCTTTCTCGCTCATGACTCTCCAGTAGGGCGCACATTCCTTGGATGGTCTTGATTTGTGAGTTTAGCCTACCTTGTGAGATTCCTTGGTTGAAGTGATACGCTAACTTGGTGACTAAGAATTCTTCCGGGATGGCTGGCTCCAAGTTTCTGGCCAGGCAGATCTTGCCTAGAAAATACGTGGTCATTGATTGTCTGCCGTTTAAGTCAAATTTACCATTAGTAATATCATCCCTAATTATGTTTTGAGTCGTCTCAGACCAGTATTTCTGTTTGAAGGCTACTTTGAATGCGTCGTAACTCTCTACTTCATGTCGAGTCGCCGTCCACCAGTTATCGAAAGTATTTCGGAATGACTCGTCCAGCATTCCTTTGATAATGGACCATCTGTTTTCTCTATTTCGGTTTATAACTTCTTCCACTCTCTCCAAAAATTCCAACGGATTCTTCACATATGCACGGAAATCTATCTGCTCTCTACCTTCCAGGTGCCTTAGTCCTGACAGAATGTTTGGGAGTGTTCGTAAACGGTGCATTTCATCCCTAATATCATTAAATTCCCTCTGCTGGCGTTCTGTCAACTGGTCTCTGTCGTTAGTCACTTGGTGTTTGATGGCATCCACCTTTACGGAAACCTCCTCACATTTCTCACCTAGTGTAGACTGTGTTGTCATCATCTCGGCTTGCATTCGCTCTACAACTCCTATCTGAGCGCTGTGTATCTTCTCAATATCACTGATTGGCGGTTGACATCTAATTCCGTCTGTATCAACTTTTGATTATTATTTTCTCCCTCCTTCCGTAATTCTGATATCTCTCCATGGATCTCGGCTGTTAATATGGCCATCCGCTCCTCTGTTGCCTCTAAATTTTCTTCTAATTTTCTGTCGACCAACTCGATTGTATTTTTGGCAACTTCTTCCACCTTGTCACCATTATTGGCCATTTGTTGCCACATTCTCTCGTTATCGTTTTGCATTAATTCAATATCTCGACTAATCTTTGCATTGATCTCGTCGATTTTCTTGTTGGTTTGGTCGATTTTAATCCCCAACTCTGTAGACAAATCCTCCTTCATTATTGCCATCTTCTTCTCCAATAGCTCTTCAGTCTTTTTCTGTCCGTCTTCCATCCTCCTGTTGGTTTCACTTATTTTGTCATTTAACTCCTCCTTCAACAATTCTATATTTTTCTGGCTCTCCCTCTGGCCTTCTTCTATTTTCTGGTTCGTGGACCGACTGGTTTCCTCTATTTTACTGTTCAACTCTTCCTTCAAAGTTCGATTGTCCTCCTTAGTGGATCGGCTGGTTTCATCCATCTTCTTATTCATTATTTCTATCTTCTTGCTTAATTACTCCTTAGTGGACTTCTGGCCTTCTTTCAAAGATTGATTGTCTTTCTCCATCTTCTTCAATATTTTTAGCATTTCCTGCATCATCATGCTCTCCATCTGCGCTGGTTTCTCCGGTTGACGTATTTCCGGTTGGATTTCCTGGGGTATGACTTCCGGCTCCTCATCGTCCGGTTGTTGAACTTCCTCCGCCGGTTCAAGTTGTTTATCCTCGATTTCTAATAGAATCTCTTCAACATCTTCTGTTGATGTTGCCTCCTTCTCTTCTAGTCTGGCCTCCCTCTCTGCCTCTGCTGCTCTCTTTTTTGAGGTTGATCTTCTAGTATACATCTTGTCGCTCTGGCAATGCACTTGCTGTCTCTCGACGGATTGGGTTAGGAAATTATTGGTTAAATTGTCAATTGTTTTCTCCCTAATCCGCGCTCAGACGTTGGGCGCCACGTTGTAACAATACAACTATTGGTAGAGTTCAATCAATCAAGCCCCGCGATGGAGCGCCACGTTGTAACAGAACGACTGTACAACGATATATCGTGTAAGTGTTGATTGTATGTGATTGCAGATACGCTCCGGTATCCACAACGATATGAGATAATAAAATTTCAAAATGCAATTATTATTAGCGGTTTGATTGTTATTAATAGTTGTGTGAGTATTCCCGTTTAAATCCTTCAATTTAAAAAGTATTTTCGCACTCCACTGTTCACCTCCCCACTTACCATATGTGGATGATATTACTGTTCTGTTGGGTGACTGCTTCTGCTGTAACATACACTCTATACATACATGTGGATATTCTATTTGAATATCATACGTGATAAGCATGCACAATAAAAGAAAATAAAGACTGAATTATGATTTGAATTATAATAAATATTCAAATTCTGCCGCCACCTTCTGATAGAACTAGTTATGATAGCTAAACTATTTTAATTTTGAAATTAAAGACTCTTTCCACTGGTAAAAAATAATTGAGATTTATTAACAGTTCTGGAATACCATTAACTCTTTTAAAATCAACAATCAATCACTAATAGTTTTACAGAAAAATAATTATTATGAACAATTTTTATAAAAAGAAACTCTTTTTAACCTCAAGGCTGGTAACACTGAAGGTTAATACAATAATTTTAGTTAGAGAGGTTATGTCCTCTTTACATAGTTAAATTACCAAGTTCGTGTGATCTTTGAAGTGGCATGATACCAGATACAAGATGTTGTGTTTTATAACAATATTTAATAAAGAATTAATAGAAAACAAACAAACAAATATTAAAATTAAAAGTCGGTACCATATAATCGATAATTATCGTACTATCGTACGCGGGACACAGTACACATTAGTTACTTTAAAAACACGTGCATTGAGATGCACTGCTAAAAATTACTATTATTATTTAATAGTTGGCTATAAAAATTATTTATTGACAAGAGAAAAAGTTTATAATAATAAAAAAAAAACTCTTGTGATAGCTTTCATTTGGTTTGTGTTACTTGAGAACAGAATTATGAAAAAGGTGACAAGTTGTTGTTATTATTTCTAGGTTAGCTAATAACGTAAGTAGTTATTATGGTTAAATATATTATTCATTGAGTTCTTATTAATCTAAACATGTATATACTATTCATAATACATCTGATGCGTAACTGTCAGTTAATCAGAATATTTTTTCGCAAAAATTAAAAATATTTATTTTCATTAGTCAAATCAAAACGACATGAGTCAATTGAGCGACTATTTGCGACACTCATATTTTGTAATATTTTATTAATCTTGACTCCTTTAATTATGATAAATCGTAAAAACATTTATTTCTTAAGTTAATAAAATGCGAAATAATTCTTTTATTAATTCTGATAACTTTCGTCAGAATTACTACACTTCGATACTACTGATTAGAGTACTACCCCAAACAATAATTAACAGAAATTCTTCTTTCTGTTTTATTTTTTTTAAATAATGAAAATATAGTTCTCCCTGGTTTTTTATAAACACAAAACTCGAAAATACGACCGATATTATACACTGGCCGTATTTTATTATTATTTTCACTCCGCACTGTACACTCGTTAATTGTTCGTTATGTGTAGGTTAGGTGTGTGTAGAGTGACTCATGTATATGTCGCGCACAATTCAAATAAAACTTCTTCATCGACCTTGCCCGTCGAATTATGCGTGTTGACTCCTTGATGATTGAAAGATGACTGTCGCTTCTCCTAAGCGTCTCTGGCTTGTCTGCCGGTTTTCATTCATTTGATTGGTTCAATTTTTCGAACTCTCCGACCCAAAACACCTTGGTTTAAGAAAACTTTTAATTTCTTACCAATTTCGTATATGGGTTTGAGACTATAGTGACGTAAACGTTGATGCACAAAATGATTAAAAAGTTTATAATCGTTATAACTTTTTTATTAGTTGTCATATCGTTGAATAGTTGGTGGCAATAGATCGCGGACATCCTGGGCTTTAAATAAAGTCCAAACAAGAATGAAATCCGTCCATTATTAACTCACTACAACGATTTCACAAATTCCTATGGTGAATCTTAAAATTAATAAGTTTATTTCACCAAATCTTATCTAATTACACAATAACACTTCTTATTAAACGTTTTGAGTCCATTTCTCAATTGCTTAATACAAAATTTGGGAGTAATTATTATTCAAACAATGTTTGATAATGGCGTCTCAAGCGTCCATATTCGATTATTTATAATCGCCTATAATACTATTATTCCTTATCTAATGACATTTGTTTTGTATTCTAACAATAATATAAATATCTATTTACATCGGTTTACACTTTATTATATGAACAATGTTGTGTTTCATATACTAGTAGTCTTATCTAACTACCTTCTGATCTCTTTTCTTTTAAATTGTCACTTTGTTTTTGTCTTTCCACATAATGTATATAATGTTGAAAATGCAAATAGTGTACAACTATAGTACCTAGTTTATTTAATATATTTGTTAGTCTTTCGCTATCTGAAAACCTTTCAATTCCTAGTATTGGGTTTGTTTACATCAGGTTATGACATGGTAGTCAGTTATTTTTTAATAAATCAATAACTAAATTGTTATTATTACATTTGATATATATTCTCATAGTAGTATCAGATATCCTTCTGACTACTGATAACATTTTTATTTACCTTTGAACAAGTTTGGATCACTCTTCATGTCATGTTTCCTTGTCCTTCTTCTTCCTTTCTTCTTTAGGTTTAAACGTCTTCTTCAATATTTCCATTGTAGTAGTCGTTGTTCCATAGTATTTATATTTATAAATATATTGGTTTGTCTGCCATCATTGTGGTTGCTCTTGAGTTGTCTCTTCTTTTTATTTTACATAGTTATTGTTTTGTTGGTTCCCCTCACTGTTGGAATCCTGTTGTCTTCTTCTTCATAGTTATTGTTTTGTTTGTTCCCCTCACTGTTGGAATCCTGTTGTTTTCTTCTTCATTTTATTGTTTTGTTGGTTCCCCTCACTGTTGGAATCTATTGGGCCTGGTTTCTAACATTTTATATTGGCTCATGGTCATTTTCTTTCTCTATTTTGTGTACGATGCTGCTATGTTACACTTCCTTCTTCTTTGTTGGAATTTTACAATAATATATCTGTAGATACACACTTTTTGTTTACATAATTTTACTTACTTAGAAATATTTTCATGCTTTCCCGTCACTTGACGTAATAATTGCTTACTTTATGTAACTACCAAATTTGGTAACGTTACAATATTGACAACACAGTACCGACATCTTTACATGTCGAAGTTTCTCCGGCGAATGTGGGCATAGTTTAGCGGCGAGGGGTCTGTAAGCTGGCGCGGTTTTACGCACTGAGAAAATAGTTCATTCTTTTAAGTGGTATTAATTACTCATTAAATAAATCGTAATACTTTATGTTACTTTTTGGTTATGAATTAGGAATTTCCTTATTTATTTAGTACGTATTTTATTTAATTAACGTAATTATTATTTTTAGCTAAATAACACCGTGCTTTGCGTGTTGGTACGGGACAATTTGCAAGTTGATGCAGGAATCTAGGTATAGGTAAGGGGTGGATAATACTCTTACTTGTTATAAAGCAAAAATTTCATTTGTGCTATTTAAACATTTTTTTAAATCGTCACAACATTCCCAGTACAAATATAAACAAGTAAAACGCGTTCCAAGCGAGGCCGGGAAGAGAGTAAAAATGACATGGGTCCAAACGGTAGTCGCGTAAGGCTCAAAGACTCAAAGACTCGAAAACTTTCAGAGACATCTGCCAGCAGCATTACGTCTGTCAACAAATACACATCATGGTAATCTCCAAACGTACGCAGATTGAATGCACTCCACACGTTTTGCGTGTGCTCGTAATCTGTGTCCGAAATAGACGATTCAATCAACCGGTTATCAAAGTGTTCACGAGCGGGTAGACTTGTTTCATTGAACCGGTCAATACTGTCGACGTACGCGTAAGGGTATACCCCCTTGCGTACGAGCAAATTGGTCTGTTCGTTGAAACCCCGTCTAAGCATTTCCTCTCTAAGCAGAGGAAATTGTAGTGCGCACGTGTATGCGTGTGTGTGTGTGAAAATTGTAGAACAAGTCTCAGAATTTAACTGTTTATGCTGTAACCTCTCGTATACAAAGAATATATTAATAGGAAAATTAATAAATTTAACCAGATAACAGGAACTCTGCGACGTGCTCTAAAAGACAAGGCAAGGAAAGAGTCCATAATAAAATTATACAAAGCCATGTCAGTTTCTACCCTTACTTATGGCTCAAAAACGTGGACAATTTCTGCTAGACGAATATCAAGAATTCAGGCTACAGAAATGAAATTTTTGCATTCCATAGCTGGGTACACAAAATTAGATATGAAAAGAAACCATCAGATAAGAGAGGAACTGAAAGATGAAGAAGTAAACGAAATTATCAATAAGTATCGAGAAAGTTGGAAACAACACATTAGCAGAATGGCCAGTGACAGATTCCCCAAAATAGCCTTATTGTATCAGCCTATAGGGAAGAGAAGTCTGGAAAGACCCAAAAAGAGATGGTCCGACCAGTTTGAAGCTGGAACAGGCTAAACAGTGTAAGGCGTGAAGAAGAAATAGAAAAGAATTTCGAGCTCACGAACCCTGTATCATTTAGTAAACTTGCCTAACCACCCAGCACTTGCTATAAAAGTAGTGTCTCCGCCAAGTTTTTGGTTAAAATCCAAAGTTTTTTTAATAATAGAGGGTCAGATACTACTTCACCGCTTGCTCGTTTCTATAGGAACCGTGTAAAAACACAGCCTCATATTTTGTTTTTTCCATAATTTTTCGGTATACACTTACATCCTTACTGTCAAAATTGCATCAACTAATCGGAATTTTTCGTTACATCTGAAATGGTGGAGGTCCCAACTGTCCCTACGTCGTATCGATCAACTAAAACACGACCGGATACACAATTTTTTAACCACTTTACAATTTCCAGTTTATTTTTAAGTGACAAAACAACTTTCTTTCTATTCGGCATTCTTGCGAGATCCGACCTAATACCCCCGGGATCCGTGAACGGACTCCGGGGAAGGCCCGTCGGACGGCTCCCGCGCTATTACCTAAGTGGGAGGCTTCTAAAATGCCGGGACACCGCCTGCTTTTCCGGCATCCAGGCCGGTCGAACTCCCGCGCTAGGACTATGTCAGAGACTCCCCGGGGTACGGAAGGTTTTCCGAAGCCCGGAAAAGTCGTCGACATGCCGGGCGAGATGCTGGAAAACTGGCCCGGTCGTTTTTCACGAGGTCCGACCTAAGACTCCCCGGATTCAGTGGATGGACTCAGGGGAAGGCTCGTCGGACGACTCCCGCACAATTCCATAAGTTTATATATATATATATATATATATGTGTGTGTGTGTTGTTACAACACAAAAAGCCACCCCAATACCAGGGAAAAAACTATGAATCAACTATGTTTAACTAATGAAAATAAATGACTATGACGAGACAAATGACTATGACCCAACCCAAGTGATTGACTCAATAAAGAAAATAAAATGAGAAGGTAAATTAAAAGGAAACAAACAAAAAATAAATGAAATAAAATGGAAAAGACACAAACAAACAATAAAGAAAAGAAAAGGAGAAATATTAAATTCAAATGATGATAAAAAAGACTCAAACAAATAATAAATGTAAATGATAAATATTAAAATCAAATAAAGTAATGTCAACTAAAGCACACTAACCAAAGAAATAGATATTAAATGTTATGAATAACTATATAATGATAAGTGAATCAGAGCATGAAACTTGTTAACAGTATAACTAATAATTGTCAATAAAACAATAAAAAAACCCAGAAGTGAGAGATAGGTAGGGAGTGAAGGTGAATAAGTGAGAAAAGAAAAATCAATATTAGGGAATAACCACTCAAGTACCATAAAAAAATGCAAAGTGCCAGTGTAAACACCAAAATAAATAGAAAACCCTACAGATAGGTATAGACACCTAAAACCAGTGATTAACACTACAGTTTAATGGTGAAAAGTGCCAGAGAATAAGAATATTATTGTTATTAGAATTAAGAGTGATTGTAGATTAGGCATACAATGGTATCAGGGTAAACATCCCATAATGATTAAAAATATTATTGTTACAATGGTTAGGTAGAGAAAAAATATATAGTAAAGGTTAGAAGAAAAATATATTAAAGAATATAAGTGCAAAATAAGTAAAACGTCCTTTCTTCAAGAGGATAAATAGTAAGATAAATAAATGGTGTTATAATGTTAGTCACCAAAATAGTTAAGGATAAACTAAATATAAACAAGATTAGCATAGTAACTGTTAAAAGATTTGTTCAATTAAGTTTATGAGAAGGAATATGGCTGAAAAAAGTATACAGACCATAAACCTAAATTTTGTGTTATGTTTTATAAGTAATAGTAAATAATAGACAAGTTATAAAAAATGGCAATATAGATAAATAAAGAGATAAATTCTGACAAACATAATAATACAGGAAAAGAAATTCGAAAATAATAGACAAGCCACGATTTTGTAAAGTAAGAAAAACATACAATTATAATAAAACAGCCCAAATCAATTCAATAAGTAAACAAGTCCAAAGCAAAACATGTGTAAATGTAAAATAATCTTTAATTTGTGTAAAATAAGAAACAAAAGCCAATTTCTACTTAGGCCTAGAAAATGCCTAACTGTATAAATCTAAATTCAGCAAAATGTAAGAAATTAACTATTGTATTAGAAAATGCAGGGCAAGTAACTATTTAAATACAATCAGTGAATCATGATAAGATGTAAAAGTTAAATTAAAATCATAAAATAAGAAAGAAATGTAATTAGATAATATTAACATTATTGTCAAAACTTTAATACATAAACAAACCCAGCTTTGTGGGATGTCAAAATGATCTTTGAAAGAAAATATAAACTCTTGGATTTCGTTGTCCATGGCATGTCTGTTACTTAACTAAATATCACTATTGCATTAACGACTCGGAACATTAGTTTTTTATTTAAGTAAAAGCATAAAGTTTTACCTTACAGCCTTAACCGGTTTTCTCCTTTAAAAGGCTTCTTCAGAGGCTGCCGTAGGCAGCGCTGTCCGTCTTCTTGTGGGTGACGAAATCGAATTTCGAAAGATCGATGCTGTGTGTGTGGGGTGAGATATGTTCGAATAATGCGCGCGATTTGAATTGTGTTTGTTCGTTTAGGATGTCGTATTTATTTGTTTTTGTGTGTTTGTATATTTCCAATTGTTCTAGATTGTCTAGTTTTCGGCCTTTTGTGTATACGTGTAGAATGTTCATGTTATTGTCGATGTTTTTATATGTGTGGTTTCCTTCAATGAGGTGGTTTGCAAAGGTAGATTCTGTAGTGGAGTGGAGTGCCTTTGTGTGTTCAATGTATCTCTGTTTGAAGCTACGTCCTGTCTGGCCTATGTAGAATTTACAGCAATTTAGCTTGTAAAAACCGGGTAGATCGAATTTGTTTTGTGCTTTGTGTGTGTGTTTTGATAGTGTGAGTTCTGTTTTGTTAATAGTTTTGTAAGCGATTCTGTATCCTGCTTTTTTGAATTTGTGGGCTATTTTTTTAGTTTGTTTGTTGATGTATGTTAGTGTTATGAATTTGTTGTTTTCTGTCTTTGTCTGTTGTTTGTTTTGCGTTTTGTGTAGGAGTTTACTGACTATTGTTCTGTCATATCCGTTAGATTCTGCTAGATATTTTATCGTGTTTAGTTCGTCTTCGTAGTCTATTTCATCTAAGGGAATGATGTTAAGTCTATGTATCAAGGTTCTGAAGGCAGCTAGTTTGTGTTGTGTTGGGTGATTGGAGGTGTTGTGTATTAGTGTGTCAGTTGTAGTTGGTTTTCTGTATATACTGAATTTGTTCCTGTGTTCTAGTTTTGTGATGGAGAGGTCTAAGAAGTTTATGGTATTGTTGTGTTCGTATTCGGCAGTAAAGGTTATGTTTTTATGTATTTTGTTTATGTGCGTTAGTAACTGTTCACATTGTCTTTTGTTTCCCCTGTATAGTATTAGAATGTCATCAACGTATCTGTGCCAATATAGTATTTTATGTGAGTGTCTGTCATTGTTTGTGAGTATTTTTGTTTTTCTAAGTGTTGGAGGAAGACTTCTGCTAGAATGCTGGATATGGGGGAGCCCATGGGTAAGCCATCGTTCTGTGTGTAGTACTTATTGTTATAAGTAAAGTAGTTTTGTTTTGTGACAATGTTCAGGGTTTCTGTTATTTCGTTATAAATTCGTCGGGTGTGTTGTTCTGCTTGAGTTTGTTTTGTAGGATGGTGATTGTTTCAGAGATGGGGATGTTTGTGTACAGGTTTTTAATGTCAAAGGAGGCTAATTTGGCATTATGGGGGATGTGTATGTCTTTCATTTTTGTTACTAGGTCTGTGTTGTTTTTTACTGCAATGTTGTTGTCTAGTTGTGTGTGTTGTCTGATAATTTTGTCTAGATATTTTGCGAGTTTGTGTGCAGGGGCATTACGGTAGTTGATAATGGGGCGGATCGGAATGTCTTCTTTATGGATTTTGGGAAGCGCTTGGAGGGTAGGGGCTGATGGTCGGATTTGTTTCATGTAGGGCTTTTGTTTATGTGTCATTATGTGTTTGGCTTTGTTGACTAGTTGTTTTACTGTATTTTGGTATCTGTCGGTGGGGTCGTGTTTTAGTTCTGTGATGTTGTTCTGTTCCATGAAGTTTTGTACTTTTTTGTGTAGTTTGACTGTGGTGATGATTACAGTCGTGTTGCCTTTGTCTGCTTTTACAAATATGATGTTGTGTTTGTGTACCTTTTCCCTCCGTTTGATGGCTGTGTGTATTTCTGAGTTGTGGTTGTTGTTGTCTGGTGTCTTATGTGCTCCTATTATATTGTATATATTATGTCTTAGTGTGTCTTGATGTTCTGGTGCTGTGTTTTCTATATTTGTTTCGGTGTCAACTATGAGCTTTGTTAGTGTTTGGTTCTTATGTTTGTAATGTATGTTATGTTTTAGGCCTTTATCAAGGAGTGTTTGTTCGTTTTTAGTGAGTGTGACGTTCGTGAGATTTACTGTACATGGGTAGAATTTGTGTGAGGAAATTATATTTGTGTTGATTGGTGTCAGGTTTTTATTTTTCTGTCGTGTTTTGTCTGTATGTTATGTATTTGTTTTTTTGTCCCTTCAATTGTGTGATGTATTAGTTCAGTCATGTAATTGTGTCCGTATATGTTGGCGATCTGTAGGTGTAGCGTCAGTGCTTTGCGGTTGAGAACGTCTTTTTTCTTATATAGCAGTTTTTGCTTCAATCAAGCATCAATCAAAACACGACCCCACACACAGATACCAAAACACAGTAAAACAACTAGTCAACAAAGGCAAACACATAATGACACATAAACAAAAGCCCTACATGAAACAAATCCGACCATCAGCCCCTACCCTCCAAGCGCTTCCCAAAATCCATAAAGAAGACATTCCGATCTGCCCCATTATCAACTACCGTAATGCCTCTGCACACAAACTCGCAAAATATCTAGACAAAATTATCAGACAACACACACAACTAGTCAACAACATCGCAGTAAAAAACAACACAGACCTAGTAACAAAAATAAAAGACATACACATCCCCCATAATGCCACATTAGCCTCCTTTGACATTAAAAACCTGTACACAAACATCCCATCTCTGAAACAATCACCATCCTACAAAACAAACTCAAACAGAACAACACACCAGACGAACGTATCAACGAAATAACAGAAACTCTGAACATTATCACAAAACAAAACTACTTTACTTATAACAATAAATACTACACACAGAACGATGGCTTACCCATGGGCTCCCCCATATCCAGCATTCTAGCAGAAGTCTTCCTCCAACACTTAGAAAAAACAAAAATATTCACAAACAATGACAGACACTCACATAAAATACTATATTGGCACAGATACGTTGATGACATTCTAATACTTTACAGGGGAAACAAAAGACAATGTGATCAGTTACTAACGCACATAAACAAAATACATAAAAACATAACCTTTACTGCCGAATACGAACACAACAATACCATAAACTTCTTAGACCTCTCCATCACAAAACTAGAACACAGGCACAAATTCAGTATATACAGAAAACCAACTACAACTGACACACTAACACACAACACCTCCAATCACCCAATACAACACAAACTAGCTGCCTTTAGAACCTTGATACATAGACTTAACAACATTCCCTTAGATGAAATAGACTACGAAGACGAACTAAACACGATAAAATATCTAGCAGAATCTAACGGATATCACAGAACAATAGTCAGTAAACTCCTACACAAAACACAAAACAAACAACAGACAAAGACAGAAAACAACACATTCATAACACTAACATACATCAACAAACAAACTGAAAAATTAGCCCAGAAAATTCAAAAAAGCAGGATACAGAATCGCTTACAAAACTATTAACAAAACAGAACACACACTATCAAAACACACACACAAAGCACAAAACAAATTCGATCTACCCGGTGTTTACAAGCTAAATTGCTGTAAATTCTACATAGGCCAGACAGGACGTAGCTTCAAACAGAGATACTTGAACACACAAAGGCACTCCACTCCACTACAGAATCCACCTTTGCAAACCACCTCATTGAAGGAAACCACACATATAAAAACATCGACAATAACATGAACATTCTACACGTACACACAAAAGGCCGAAAACTAGACACTCTAGAACAATTGGAAATATACAAATACACAAAAACAAATAAAACGACATCCTAAACGAACAAACACAATTCAAATCGCACGCATTATTCGAACATATCTCACCCCACACACACACACACACACACACACACACACACACACACACACACACACACACACACACACACACACAGCATCGATCTTTCAAAATTCGATTCCGTCACCCACAACAAGACGGACAGCGCTACCTGCGGCAGCCTCTGAATAAGCCTTTTAAAGGAGAAAACCGGTTAAGGCCGTAAGGTAAAACTTTATGCTTTTACTTATATAAAAAACTAGTGTTCCGAGTCGTTAATGCAATAGTGATATTTAGTAAAATGTAAACAGTGGTGATAATATCTCATACTTAGATAAGAAGACAGAAGAATAATAGTAATCAGAAGATATTTAGTAATTTTGAATTAAAATTCAAATATTATAACAATGGGCATAAGTTATGAATAGCCAATGAGAGAAAGACAGTTGCCATAACAACCGAACGTTATTTATTATTATTCCGTTAAAAACTGTTAGTTCATTATTGAAGCTCAAGACCTATAGACGCCAACCGTAATCGACTCAATTTTAATTTAAAACAGTAAAAAAGGATTCAAAATTTATAACATGAAGAAGCAAGAAGTCTGAGGAGGAACTAGTCCATTCAACCGAGGCCACAGACCAGATTATTAAATTCTAAATTAATTATTTAGACCAACATATCCGAAAAAAGACGCCAGGCGTAATTAAATTCATAAATGATGGAAGATTGATGACCAAAAGAACACAACCTATTTCGAACTGAGTAACTCTTCACCCTAATTCAACAGATTTGAAAAGTATTGCTGAATTTCCCGAATTTATGGAATAAATTCTTATTAACTTTCCCTCACAACACAATTAACTCACTACGAACTGATAATCAAATTTCTTTCAAGGATTAATGAAAAATAAAACACTAACTTGTATGAAACCAGGAAATAACCTGGGTAAAAATTACGAACTTTTAACACACACTTTTTAACACTTCAGGAACAAATTGTATTTAAACCTAATAGTATATAAGTACCATGAATATAAGGTAGTGTACTTTATTATAATCATATTAATATTTTTTCGTAACCAAAAGAACTCAAGATTTAATGAACGATAGAAAACAAACATTTGTCGAGGCCATGTCGAAATAAACTTGTTCTGAATCAGCTTTCGCCAACCTTGAGAAATAATTGTCTTTTTATTGCCGGAGCAATTTTGTTTAATAACCATATATGAATTTTGTATATTATTGAATAACAAATAATTACAAGTTAATAAACTAGTACAGAGTTGCAACCACCGTTCTTTATTTTATAGTAAATTGCATTATATGATTTGTGTACTTTAGCGACGAGCGAAAGTGACGGCCAGCGCTATACGTCGGCAACTTGGCGAACTACCTGTGAGATTAATAAACCCGCAAATTGCGGGGGTAATTCGAATCAGCCATACCGTCTAGAACGACCGCTCGATAGTAATATTTTTTAATTGTTTCAGTTTAATCAATTTGGCGCCACCCGGGAATTACAATCACATATTAAAGGACAGGTAAGGTTCACACTCGCGAGTACTGGTAATTCGTGAGATCGCGACGGACATCGTCAGCGTTACAAAAGTAAGTAAGTAAACACAAATTAAAGACTACAACGTGTGAGGCGAACACACGATAATCCAACACTTTTACAGAGAACATACAGAGCTTCTCATTACAAATTGGCGACCAACTAGTGTGGCTAGAATTAAAGACTAGCGGCGGTTACGAGAAATAATGAAACACTCCATGATCACAAGGGGAAAATCTAAGAAGATGACTGAGGATACCGACGAAGAAGAAATGATTGAGGAAATGATCGAGGAAATGATCGAAGAGGAGGCCCAAAGGGACCAACTAGACAACCCAACCCAACCAGAACCTGAAGTAGAAGTAATAGTCGGGAACCAACCGGAGAAACCAATTCAAGATAGTGAAAGGGAACAACAGGCGGGAGATCATGAAAAAGTAAAAGGAGGTCCGAGCATACAAGACCTGATGAATTTCCTAGCCGAAAAAATAGACAAAGGTAATGAAAAAATGGACAAAAAAATAGACCAAATGAAGGAAGAAACAAATGACAATTTTAAAAAACAGGAGGAAAAAATGAATGAAAATTCAAGGAGATAAAGTGAGATTATAAGGGAAGATATCGAGACATTGAACGATAAAATCGAAAGCAATAACGAAACATTAAAGCAACAGATAAACAAGAAAATGGAGGAACACAGTGATACTTTACGGAAGAACCAAGAAACTCTACAACAGAGATTAACGGAGGACATCCAAAAAAGAAATGAAGAACTGAAGGAAGAATTGAAGGGACAAATGAAGGAAGACAGTGAGAAGAATAGAGAAGAATTAAGATACATACTAATAGGGTATCGTGAAGAAGTCAAACAGACAAAAACGGGGTTGAATAAGAAATGGGAAGAAACAAATTACCAAGCAGATCAACTTAATGAAACATTAGATAGTGGTTTCACACAATTGAATGAAACATTAGACAGCGCTTCTGAAGGTATCAATGAAAAAATAAGAAATGAAGGAGACAAAAACACGTTGATATCTGAAAAGAAAAATAACAAAAACAAAGAGAAAATTAAACACATAGACACCAACCGTAGAGGAGTAAAGAAGAACCAAATAATTAAGAAGATTAAGAAAACAAAAGGTATAGGAAAAATATGTAAAAAGAAACTAATAAAAACAAGATAAGAAGTGGAGATGATGAAGCATGGACTAATTAATGTGTTTAATTTACCAATTACCGACCATAGTGAATTAATGGATTATAAAGATTGTTGGAGGACTTTAAAAGAAATTATAGAAGGAATTCACAACAAACCAGTGAATAAAAACTTCAACAACTCTATATTTAAATGGAAATTACCAGAAATAGAAATGCAAAATAAACCAATATCAGTAAGAACATCAATGATGGAGGTACGATTAACTTCTTTGTTTAATAAACAAAATAATAAGGTGATTGAGGTAGGCACTGATACTAATGAACACATGGTATTAGAAGAATTGCTGTGCGAGATAGCAGAGACCCAAACCACAAGGACGGAAACAGTTCTATACACCAGAGTAATCCGGACGACAAGTGCAGAAGAAATGATGGACCACGGGTAAACTAAGTGCAAATAAACGCCGAGAAATGGGACTGATTTTCAAATTACCGACCATGCAAACCAATGGAAAAGAAAAGAGAAAATAAACTACAAAATTCCAAAAATATGTAAGATCACCTTACGCTATTATTTCAAAAACGTATGAGGTAAAATAAAAAATAAATTACAATATTCCAAAAAGAATAAGTAAGATCAACTTACAATAATAGTTAGAAAATATATGAGATAAAACAAAATAAACTAAACAAACAAAGTGAAAACAAGAATTAATAATACAAGAGAATTAGAAGGGAGACCAATTAAAATAAACAAAAATAGAACCAAGCAAGAACTGCTAAGACAAATACATAAAATTATAAAGAATACAGAATATTCAGAAGAAAAAATAAACTACAACCCTAAATAGTAAGTACAACCAACTTACAGTAATATTAAAAAATATAAGAGATAAAACAAAATAAACAAATAAAATAAAAAAAGAATTAATAATACAAGAAAATTAGAAAGGAGACAAACTAAAATAAACAAATATAAAACCAAGCAAGAACTGCTAAGACAAATACATAAAATTATAAAGAATATAGAATATTCAGAGAAAAAAAAATGAAGTGGTACAACTAGAAAAAATATAAAGCAAATATACAGCAAGTGGCTAAAGCAAAACAAGAGAAATCAACAAAGAAGAAGAAAGGAAAAAATGTCTGAAATAATTAAAATGATCACAAGAGAAGGAAAGAAAAACAAGCCAATTAAAAGTTAGAAATAATGAAATTAACAACTAAATAAATAAAAACAATCAGTTGTGTGAGTATATAACAGAAAATAGCAAAGGTACAATGGAAGAAAGAATGAGTAAAAGGTTAAAATGATCTAAAAAACAATGAAGTGGACAATCCCCAAAATATTATTATTAATGAAAGTCACAAGATGACAAAAAGGTATTTAAGATTGACTGAGAATAGGTCCAGCAATCAAATAACTGAGCAGAGATGTTGTTCCTCTGATCTCAGAAAGAAAGGTAGTAATGGAAGAAACCAGCTACTAAAAAGTTAGGGAAATTATATAACAGGGAGAACGCACTAATGGAAATAAGAATAAACAGATCTAAAAAATAACTAAATAAAAAGGAGTGGAACAAGTAAGAAGAGAAACAAGAAAGAAGAAATAAACAAGAAGAAAAAGGAAAAATTATATATAACTGATAATTTCATAAAAAACTAAGCTAGTGTTTTACCAAAATAATCAATTTTGATGGAGAGGCATTATGTTACAACACAAAAAGCCACCCCAATACCAGGGAAAAAACTATGAATCAACTATGTTTAACTAATGAAAATAAAATGACTATGACGAGACAAATGACTATGACCCAACCCAAGTGATTGACTCAATAAAGAAAATAAAATGAGAAGGTAAATGAAAAGGAAACAAACAAAAAATAAATGAAATAAAATGGAAAAGACACAAACAAACAATAAAGAAAAGAAAAGGAGAAATATTAAATTCAAATGATGATAAAAAAGACTCAAACAAATAATAAATGTAAATGATAAATATAAAATCAAATAAAGTAATGTCAACTTAAGTATACTAACCAAAGAAATATATATTAAATATTATGAATAACTATATAATGATAAGTGAATCAGAGCATGAAACTTGTTAACAGTATAACTAATAATTGTCAATAAAACAATTAAAAAACCCAGAAGTGAGAGATAGGTAGGGAGTGAAGGTGAATAAGTGAGAAAAGAAAAATCAATATTAGGGAATAACAACTCAAGTACCATAAAAAAGTGCAAAGTGCCAGTGTAAACACCAAAATAAATAGAAAACCCTACAAATAGGTAACACATAAAACCAGTGATTAACACTACAGTTTAACGGTGAAAAGTGCCAGAGAATAAGAATATTATTGTTATTAGAATTAAGAGTGATTGTAGATTAGGCATACAATGGTATTCAGGGTAAACATCCCATAATGATTAAAAATATTAGTGTTACAATGGTTAGGTAGAGAAAAAATATATAATAAAGGTTAGAAGAAAAATATATTAAAGAATATAAGTGCAAAATAAGTAAAACGTCCTTTCTTCAAGAGGATAAATAGTAAGATAAATAAATGGTGTTATAATGTTAGTCACCAAAATAGTTAAGGATAAACTAAATATAAACAAGATTAGCATAGTAACTGTTAAAAGATTTGTTCAATTAAGTTTATGAGAAGGAATATGGCTGAAAAAAGTATACAGACCATAAACCTAAATTTTGTGTTATGTTTTATAAGTAATAGTAAATAATAGACAAGTTATAAAAAATGGCAATATAGATAAATAAAGAGATAAATTCTGACAAACATAATAATACAGGAAAAGAAATTCGAAAATAATAGACAAGCCACGATTTTGTAAAGTAAGAAAAACATACAATTATAATAAAACAGCCCAAATCAATTCAATAAGTAAACAAGTCCAAAGCAAAACATGTGTAAATGTAAAATAATCTTTAATTTGTGTAAAATAAGAAACAAAAGCCAATTTCTACTTAGTCCTAGAAAATGCCTAACTGTATAAATCTAAATTCAACAAAATGTAAGAAATTAACTATTGTATTAGAAAATCCAGGGCAAGTAACTAGTTAAATACAATCAGTGAATCATGTTAAGATGTAAAAGTTAAATTAAAAACACAAAATAAGAAAGAAATGTAATTAGATAATATTAACATTATTGTCAAAACTTTAATACATAAACAAACCCAGCTTTGTGGGATGTCAAAATGATCTTTGAAAGAAAATATAAACTCTTGGATTTCGTTGTCCATGGCGTGTCTGTTACTTAACTAAATATCACTATTGCATTAACGACTCGGAACACTAGTTTTTTATATAAGTAAAAGCATAAAGTTTTACCTTACAGCCTTAACCGGTTTTCTCCTTTAAAAGGCTTCTTCAGAGGCTGCCGTAGGTAGCGCTGTCCATCTTGTTGTGGGTGACGGAATAGAATTTCAAAAGATCGATGCTGTGTGTGTGGGGTGAGATATGTTCGAATAATGCGTGCGATTTGAATTGTGTTTGTTCGTTTAGGATGTCGTATTTATTTGTTTTTGTGTGTTTGTATATTTCCAATTGTTCTAGATTGTCTAGTTTTCGGCCTTTTGTGTATACGTGTAGAATGTTCATGTTATTGTCGATGTTTTTATATGTGTGGTTTGCTTCAATGAGGTGGTTTGCAAAGGTGGATTCTGTAGTGGAGTGGAATGCCTTTGTATGTTCAAGTATCTCTGTTTGAAGCTACGTCCTGTCTGGCCTATGTAGAATTTACTGCAATTTGAGCAATTTAGCTTGTAAACACCGGGTAGATCGAATTTGTTTTGTGCTTTGTGTGTGTGTTTTGATAGTGTGTGTTCCGTTTTGTTAGTAGTTTTGTAAGCGATTCTGTATCCTGCTTTTTTGAATTTGTGGGCTATTTTTTTAGTTTGTTTGGTGATGTATGTTAGTGTTATGAATTTGTTGTTTTCTGTCTTTGTCTGTTGTTTGTTTTGTGTTTTGTGTAGGAGTTTACTGACTATTGTTCTGTCATATCCGTTAGATTCTGCTAGATATTTTATCGTGTTTAGTTCGTCTTTGTAGTCTATTTCATCTAAGGGAATGTTGTTAAGTCTATGTATCAAGGTTCTGAAGGCAGCTAGTTTGTGTTGTATTGGGTGATTGGAGGTGTTGTGTATTAGTGTGTCAGTTGTAGTTGGTTTTCTGTATATACTGAATTTGTGCCTGTGTTCTAGTTTTGTGATGGAGAGGTCTAAGAAGTTTATGGTATTGTTGTGTTCGTATTCGGCAGTAAAAGTTATGTTTTTATGTATTTTGTTTATGTGCGTTAGTAACTGTACACATTGTCTTTTGTTTCCCCTGTATAGTATTAGAATGTCATCAACGTATCTGTGCCAATATAGTATTTTATGTGAGTGTCTGTCATTGTTTGTGAGTATTTTTGTTTTTCTAAGTGTTGGAGGAAGACTTCTGCTTGAATGCTGGATATGGGGGAGCCCATGGGTAAGCCATCGTTCTGTGTGTAGTATTTATTGTTATAAGTAAAGTAGTTTTGTTTTGTGATAATGTTCAGATTTTCTGTTATTTCGTTGATAAGTTCGTCGGGTGTGTTGTTCTGTTTGAGTTTGTTTTGTAGGATGGTGATTGTTTCAGAGATGGGGATGTATGTGTACAGGTTTTTAATGTCAAAGGAGGCTAATGTGGCATTATGGGGGATGTGTATGTCTTTTATTTTTGTTACTAGGCCTGTGTTGTTTTTTACTGCAATGTTGTTGTCTAGTTGTGTGTGTTGTCTGATAATTTTGTCTAGATATTTTGCGAGTTTGTGTGCAGGGGCATTACGGTAGTTGATAATGGGGCAGATCGGAATGTCTTCTTTATGGATTTTGGGAAGCGCTTGGAGGGTAGGGGCTGATGGTCGGATTTGTTTCATGTAGGGCTTTTGTTTATGTGTCATTATGTGTTTGGCTTTGTTGACTAGTTGTTTTACTGTGTTTTGGTATCTGTCGGTTGTGTCGTGTTTTAGTTCTGTGATGTTGTTCTGTTCCATGAAGTTTTGTACTTTTTTGTGTAGTTTGTCTGTGGGGATGATTACAGTCGTGTTGCCTTTGTCTGCTTTTACAAATGTGATGTTGTGTTTGTGTACCTTTTCCCTCAGTTTGATGGCTGTGTGTATTTCTGAGTTGTGGTTGTTGTTGTCTGGTGTCTTATGTGCTCCTATTATATTGTTTATATTATGTCTTAGTGTGTCTTGATGTTCTGGTACTGTGTTTTGTATGTTTGTTTCGGTGTCAACTATGAGCTTTGTTAGTGTTTGGTTGTTATGTTTGTAATGTATGTTATGTTTTAGGCCTTTATCAAGGAGTGTTTGTTCGTTTTTAGTGAGTGTGCCGTTCGTGAGATTTACTGTACGTGGGTAGAGTTTGTGTGAGGAAATTATATTTGTGTTGATTGGTGTCAGGTTTTTTATTTTTCTGTCGTGTTTTGCCTGTATGTTATGTATTTGTTTTTTTGTCCATTCATTTGTGTGATGTATTAGTTCAGTCATGTAATTGTGTCCGTATATGTTGGCGATCTGTAAGTGTAGCGTTAGTGCTTTGCGGTTGAGAACGTCTTTTTTCTTATATAGCAGTTTTTGCATCAATCAAGCATCAATCAAGCTTGATTGATGCACGAAGTGGAATTCAAGGTTACAAATAACTAACTGTTAAAGTGTTAAATTAATTTGTTAAAAATAATTATAAATTTAAAAAATCGCTGAATCATCAGCAGTAGATATGGCAGCAATTGAGCAAATGTTTAAGCAGTTGACCACTAAAATGGATGAAAATAAGAATCAATTATCTAGTGAAATAAAAGATACTAATAGTAAACTTGAAAGTAAAATTGAAAGTACAAATAGTCAAGTAAATAGTGAAATAAAAGATATTAATAAGAAAATTGAAAGTACCAATAGTAAAATTGATGAAAATAATAAAAGTTTAGAAGAAAGTAATCAAAAATTGATAAATGATGTTAATAATAAAATTGAGCAAACTAATAAATATTTGTCTAGCGAAATGAAACAAATAAATGAAAATTTATCTAGCCAAATAGAACAAAGTAGTAAAGAAGCTATATTAAAATAGATGAAGAAATGTCTAATTTAGCTAGTAAATTAGATAGTACTAATAATAAAATAGATTAGAGTAATATTAGGTTTGATAGTTATACCGAAGAGGTATAGAGGAATTTAGGAAACAAGTAAACTCTAATTTTCGCCGTCAAGACGAAAAATTAAATAAATTTAGAAACGAATTTCATGAAAGGTTAGAACAGAAAGTAACCCTCATTAATCAACAATTCAGCGAAGTAACAGCTGAATTAAAAACACAATCGCTTCTAAATAAAGAAGAAATCCAGAATACGAGGGAAGAGTGTACCCAACTGGGTGAGAATATTAAAGAAGTTAAGAAACAGGTAGAGAGTAAGGATAACAGTGACGAAGTACATCAAAAGGTGGAACAGCAGTTAAAGGTAATGCGGGAGGATCTGACTAAGGCAATGAAGTCACAGCAAACCAAAGTCGTGAGGTGTGGCGGCTATAAGGAAGAACCGGAAAACCTTGCATTTTCAGGAAACCCACATGAGAATCCTGTGGAATTTCTAAAACTGTTTGAGGCTTATGTAGCTCGTGTAAACCCACTGATGGACGACGAGGACAAGAAAGACATGTTAGGCCGATTTCTCAAGAATTGGGCAGGTACGTGGTGGAAAGTCATCTCGGACAGAGTCCAAACGTACTCCGACTTCAGAGAAAAATTCCTGGCTCAGTACTGGAATATTCAGATACAAAGAGGGGTGGATACTCTAGAAAAGTTCATAATGGTAGTGGATGAGTGTCAAGACCTAGAGAGGGACCAGCAGCGAGTAAATAATCAACTGAGTAACTACTCTAGAGGCGATCATCAGGAACCAACTTTCTACACAACAAAAAGAAGAGACAATGAGCGTCCGAAAGAAAAAAGGTTTACCCCATATCCGGGTAACAAACCACAAAATCGGCCGGAATTGGAAGAGAAGGGTAGAAGTAGGAGTGTAGAAACCCGACCAAGTAAAGGGTATAAGGTATGTAAAACAACCGTAATATCTACCGAGTCGCAACCGTCTACCAGTAAAATGAATACGGGAAACGGGAAGCCACTGCAGGTAGAAAAGAAACAAAACTAAACCTACCATTACCTGCAGTGAAACCACCCAAGAAAACAGGTAAGAAGAAAGTAACAAATAATATAAAACAAGTGAGCAATAGGGAGTTCTTGTTAAAAGAGGAGCAAGAAGTGGGGAGAAACCATTATCCTGAATGTCCGGAAATAATTTGTAAAATCAGTAATCTACTAGTACGAGCGCTTATAGACACTGGCAGTGAAGTAACCTGTGTCAGCTCAAAGTTTGTAGATAATTGTCAGTTGCGAAATTGTCCCAGACTACCCGTAAAACATTGTAATGTACAGGGAGCCACTGGAGCCAAAATGCAGAAGATAACTGAACAAATTTATTTACCTGTCAGTTTAAATGGTAACCAAACCCAAATTGTAGCTCTAATAGTCCCGAAACTCATTCATGATTGTATTATTGGGGTAGATACGTTACTTGAATGGAAGGCAGAAATAAATTTTAAAAGAAATACCATTACGATGGAAACTAATACAAATAAAATAAAGGTAAGTATTAAAGAGTTTAAGCATTGGAACTCGGTAAGTGTCATAAAAGGGTATATAGAGAAACCTGTAGTTGACGTTAGGAGTGACCAGCACTGTATTGATGATACTCCAGAAATCAACATAGGGACTGAGTTGAACAACAAGCAACAGAACCAAATTCAGCAACTTGTTTGTGAGTATAGTGATGTGTTCAGAACAGAGCCTGGAAGAGCCAAGTTCTATGAACATCAGTTAACACTTACGGAAAACGCATCATTTGTACAAAGGACTTATCCAATCCCTCTACATTATAGAGATGAAGTGGAAAAAGAGGTCCAACAGATGTTAGCGAATGGTGTTATAAAGAGAGCAAGTAGTCCCTATATAAACCCTTTAGTAGTTGTCACCAAGCCGAACGGGAGTATCCGATTATGCCTAGATGCTAGGAAGTTAAATTCTTTATTAGTACCAGATTACGAGTGCGCAAGGAGTGTGGAAGAATTGTTCCAAAAATGTAATGGGGTTAAGTACATGGCCAAATTGGACTTAACATCAGGATTTTGGCAAATTCCCATCCGAAAATGTGATAGACAGTATACGGCATTTTTGTATAAAAACAAGTGCTACCAGCACTTTATCCAGTTAAAGTGGTACCTTTTGGCCTGAGCACCAGCTTAGCTGCAATGGTAAGGTGTTTAGACAGTGCCTTAGGTAATGAGGTAGAGAAGTATACATTAGTGTTCGTAGATGATATTCTATGTGTGTCACAAACATTCGAGGAGCACATTTAAAGAATATTTTTGAAAAATTAAGATCAGCCAACATGACGCTGAATCTACGGAAATCAGAGTTTGGTAAGGAGGAAATTAAGTTTTTAGGTCACCGAATCTCAGTGGAAGGCATAACCACAGACCCAGAGAAGGTAAAAGCCATACAAGAATTTCTAACTCCAAAGAACTGTAAGCAGCTAAAGTCATTTCTAGGTTTAGCTAACTACTATCAGAAGTTTACAAGTAAATACGCGGAAAGTACTGTTCCATTGTTGAAGTTGTTAAACAAAGGGATTAAATGGAAGTGGACAAAGGACCACGATGAAGCGCTGCAACAGGTGAAAAGTCTTTTTATAAATACTGTTGTATTAAATCATCCAAGGATAGGAGAAAGATTTTACTTGCAAACAGACGCCAGCAATATTGCTATTGGAGCACACTTGTATCAGATTGATGAGAAGAGCCAAAAAGCGGTGTTAGGATTTGTAAGTCGCACACTTAAAGGGGCAGAATTAACCTATTTTACGACAGAAAAAGAGCTATTAGCGATAGTGCATAGCCTGTCAAAGTTTAGAAGTTATATTCTGGGTGCTAAACGTACTATAATCACCAACAATAAGGTGTTAGTATTTTTATTAAAGTGTAAATTGCTAGGTGCTCGTCTGACTCGTTGGATCTTGGCTATACAAGAGTATCAATTTGAAATACAGTATTGTAAAGCGAAAGACAACTTGGTAGCAGATGTACTCAGTAGAAATCCACCATCAGAAAACAACATGGAAACAGATAACATTAAATGTATTAGCAATGATATTGGTATTTACGCGGTAAAGCATATAACAAAACCTGAAGTAGTTAGACGACTTAAGGAAATAGGTACTCATCAACAACAAGACCATAGGATTAGTGTAGCTTGGAGAAGTGCCGTTACTAACTCCAAACCAGGATTTTCTATATATGGAGGTAAGCTATATAAGCTATGTTCCCATAGGAGGAAATATAGACGAAAGATTGACCCATAAAGAAATAATAGTTTGAGCCAATAAGGTATGTGAATCAAACGTGGTCAAATAAAATAATTTAATAATTGTTTTGAATCAAAGTCAATGATAATAATAAAAGAAAAATATTATTTAAATAAATGTTAGTATTGTTGTTTAAATTACTGACGTTAATTGAGCCAACATGGTGATTAAAACATTAATGGTCACATAAATTTCCAATATGTGTATACTATGTTAGGTTAAGTAACAAATTGTAATCTTTAGTTGTAAGGTAGATGTAAGGAAAATTGTATTAGTGCAAGTTTTGTGCGGGAAAACCAAAAGTGCGAAAGAAAATGTGCAAATTTTTAATTAGGGTAAAACGATACATTAAGAAAAAAATTTAATGATTTCTTAAAATAATCAATTTTTTTTTATACCGAGTGGGGGTATATATAACGATTCATATTAGCGTCCTATCTGAGCGTTATATGAAAGTGTTAGACTGTACGAGTATAGCGCCGTAAGCAAGAGAGAGAGAGAGAGCGTATAATCACAGCCATCTCACTCTAACCTCGTCACAGCGACGTCCGCTACCGGTATGAACATGAAACTTTACTCAATTCAAATTATCAGTTCAACCTGCAATAACTTCAAAACAAATAAATGTACGGCAATTCTGAAAACAGCATTGTGTTCAGCAAGTAAAGCTTTATAAGTAGCCGCAATCTCAGTTAATATAATTAACAATTGAAGACGTTATACGGAAGACGAACGCCAAAAGGAATAACAAGAGAATTATGCTACATAGGAATTAGGTGTTTTCACACACACACAGATAAAGACCTAAGCAACAATATTCTGTGGTCAGATCTTAGAAAACACGTTTCCAAATACCTGTAATCAATCAATTTGCAAACACAGGAAGTACGATTTTAACTAGAAATTCTCTGCCGTTTCAAACCTGTCAAGGGGTGTTTGCTCGACCTGTTCGAGATTGTCGAGACTGGAAAAACGTATGATTTATTTGAACAACCAATCAGAATCCCGTATTTAAAACAGACGCCAACTCAAACCGAGGGGTAGCGTTACTCTTCGATCGGATCTTCAATGCGCTAGTCGTATGTAAATTACGTGCAGAAATTTTACAATCACGCAAAGTGGTATTTAAGTATAAAATTCGAGAAGTAGTCCGCAGTAGAGGAACTAGTACCGTTCAACAACACTCGCTGTGTAAAACAATACATTAATTAATTAAATTATTAATTAATTTATAATCAGCCGTGAAGTGACCTGAGCAACAGAGAGCTACAGCATCTGTAATTGCCAGAGCATCTTTCTATCAGATTGGTCAACATCATTTCTTCTGTGCTAAACCATCAAAAGGAGGACCTCTACGGATTCCTATCTTCGGTCGACGCATCAAACAGTAAGAAATAGATTCATTGATCAATGAAATAAGTACTAAACAAATAATAAAAAACAATAAACAATTTTAAAAGACACTAAGAAATTCACACTTTGTATTTAATGTGCAAGATTAATTATAACATAGTATAAGAGTGTAGAATGGAAAGTGAGGTGTAGTATTGTACGTGCAAATTATTGCAGACCTGTTCTTTAGCATTGGTTAGGGAGATACCAATCTCTTAATTAAACCAGATAAGAGCAATAGGTCGTTTGAACGTCTTAATCTTTACTTTTCACACACACTCATTAATTATAAGAGTTACGGTAGCAATAAGTCCTACAAGTAACAATTTCAAGAAGTTTAAAAATAATTAAAACGTTAATTAAACATACTCAAGCAAATTTTAAAGTGTTATTTGTAACGATTCCCCTTGAATCCACAATCACTGAACGAATCCTGAGAAATTGTGTCTCTATGCTCTGAGCTAAGCTGGAACCGTGTCATTTATATCTGGGATTTGTTCTGGCGCCCAGATAAAGTAATATCACGGGTAAGTAACGTTTTATCTATCATTCAAAATATTAGATAAGAGTGTTAGATGAAAGGTAGCGTTGTTTTATATATATATATATATATATATATATATAACCTCCATAACCTGGCATTAGTTACTTGTGAAGAAAACACAGTTGTAGTACACATCGGACACCGAAATAAAGTACAAACGCGGAGACGGAAGTTTGACTTTGCCGTACGAAAAGAACCTAGATCCAAAATTTAAGTTACATTGTCGTACATAACCTCCATAAAGTGGCATTAGTTACTTGTGAAAAAAACAGATGTAGTAGACATCTAGACATGGAAAATAAGTACAAACCCGGGGACGGAAGTTTGACTTTGCCGCAGGAAACAGTGAAAGATCCCGAAAAGAATCTAGATCCATAACCTCGCGTTGTAAGTATATATTTCAAACGAACTATTTTATATTATTACCCAGGTACAATGAAGATACAGAAAGCAGTGATATGTGCCGAAAGCTTCAATAGAGCCTCGGAACACGGAAGTGATATCTTGGATTTCGTTGTCCATGACGTGTCCGTTACGTAACTAAATACAACTATTTCACTAACGACTCGGAACACAAAGTTTTTTATGAGTAAAAACAAAGTTTTACCGTACAACCTGAACCAGTTTTCACTTGTAAAAAGCTTCTTCAGAGGTTGCCGCTGGTAGTGCTGTCCGTCTGGTGGGCGACGGAATCGATTTTCGAAAAATCGATGTTGTGTGTGTGGGGTGAGATATGTTCGAATAATGCGTGTGATGTGAATTGTGTCTGTTCGTTTAGGATGTCGTTTTTATTTGTTTTCGTGTGTTTGTATATTTCCAATTGTTCTAGAGTGTCTAGTTTTCGGCCTTTTGTGTGCACGTGTAGAATGTTCATGTTATTGTCGATGTTTTTGTATGTGTGGTTTGCTTCAGTGAGGTGGTTTGCAAAGGTGGATTGGAGTGGAGTGCCTTTGTGTGTTCAATGTACCTTTGTTTGAAGCTACGTCCTGTCTGGGGATTTCAGCAATTTAGTTTGTAAATACCAGGTAGATCGAATTTGTTTTGTGCTTTGTGTGTGTGTTCTGTTTTGTTAGTAGTTTTGTAAGCGATTCCGTATCCTGCTTTTTTGAATTTGTGGGCTATTTTTTCATTAAATGATATCATTACTGGAAGTGCGAAAAATTGGAATCGCTTTAAGAAACTGGGTTTACTGAATAACTTTTTATTGAAATTTGTTGTCAAGTCACTTATTATATGCCACAGAAATTGATTAAGAATCCAATGATTTAAAAACATGCCAGACGTAATAACTATATACAATAACACTGATACACTTAAATACAGTGACGGCTCGTGAGTAAACTCACCAGGGGTTCACACAGATAATATTGTACGTTATTAATCCATGTGCCTGCTAATATTTGCACTGAAAGTAGCATTTCCAATAATTTTTCAACATTAAAGTAAATGACGTTACTAAGAAATTTTAAATAATTTTAGTAAGTAATATTAACAAAATGAATCTAACATTGTAGTTTACTAAGCTTCAACTGGATCCTTTAATTAATTAATCTTAGAAAAATTAAATTTAGTAATAATGATAGCAAACATGTTCTGAAACAATAGTAAATTATATACATACTACTTACAAGTATCAGTAGGTTAATCGGATCTTTAACAAAAACTAATTGAACTTCTTGTAAACAAAGTCCATCCTTCGGTCTTTCTTTGAAACAAATCTATCAATCACTATTTCATTAAACTTAGGGATGGTCTTCACCAGTTCTTTCTCTATTGATAACATGGCTAAGGCATTAAGTCTTTTTTGAGACATCGTACTTCTCAAAAAGGTTTTTATCCTCTTCAGAGTCGAGAAGCATCGTTCGGCTTCAGCTGAAGTCATTGGGATTGTCGATATCATCCTTAAAAGCGTATATGACTCTGAAAACGAATCTCTCAGATCATTTTGTATAAGAAATTGCAGTAAGCTCACAGCACCATTCATACATCTTATGTCTTCCCGTCGGTAAAACACTCCAAGTTCGGTTTTTAGCTTTGCTTTGTCCAAAAAGGGGTATTTTTCTATTGTTTCATCTAATGCAGATTGAGGAAATGATTTACTGTACTCACTAAATTTTTGAGGAACAATAAGAGATACGGCTGAATGGTGCGATGTAAATGAAAACCGCTCTTTTATTTGCGTCGAAATTACATCACATACTTCTTTAATTTAAGCAATCACTAGATTTAATTGATGAGCATAGCAATGGATATAAAAAGCATACTCGTAATGTCGTTGAATAATTGTTTGTACACCGGTTAGGTGTCCGCTCATCACGTTTGCTCCATCATAACTCTGAGAGATTAACTTTTCCGGCTTATCAACAACATTTTTTAGGGCGCCAAGAATGCATCCAGCGATCGAGTCTGAGTCGTGTCTGGGGGGGGATGTATAAACCCCCAAAATCTTTCTACTGGTTCTCCATTAGGTAATACGTAGCGAAAAACAATAGCTAATTGAAATGTCAAACTAACATCTGTGGTCTCGTCAGCGATTACAGAGAAGAAATATGCAAATTTTATTTCCTCCTTAATCTTTTCCTGGCAAACAAGAAGCATACAATCGACAGGTCGTTTTGAATTTCTTTTGATGTTCCTTTAAAAACGGTTGCATCACGTAAGTGTTCTCTTAGTGAGGCATCAATCTGAGCACCAAAATGCACTAAGCCTCGAAAAGTCCCAGGATTTGAAGAATCATCTCCTTCCCTGTGTCCCCGAAGTTCAAAAGCGCCGCAAAATTTAATGCAGTCAATTATTTTTGACAATGCATAACGATTTTCCTCTACTTTTTCATTATGTTCTTTTACATTCCTCCGATAAGCGCTGTTCAACTGCTGATGTATGTCGACTTTACCAAGCAAGTTAAACTCTAGCAAAGAGTTCAAATGAGTTTGAGAACATTCATGTTTTTTAATTTTCGAGAGTAAATGACCTAAATCATTCACACCATACTTAATCCAGTGTAAGTTTTCAGAGCTTTGTTTTGCAAATAACAGACAAGGGAAACAATATAGTTTATTTGTAGCTTCACAACCGCAGAGCCAAGAAGTCTTTTCATATAAAGTTTCTTTAAATTCCCTTTTGAAATCTCTATCTTTACCTTTGGTCACTTGTACGATATTAAGCTTTGGGGTCGGACGACCACGTTGTTTTATTTCGAGTTTCTTTTCTAATGAAATACTTGAAAAAATTGTTTCTTTTAACACAGACACAGGGGTAGCAGCCATTGCTAATCGATCACCAACATTAACACAACACAAACACAACTGCACTGGGCGCGAGCGACACTGGGGAGCGAGTAACGTGACGCCTACAACGGCTAGAACAGCACTGGTTCACAAACCGAATGTGCGCACAATCTTTACACCGCGCCAATGCCGCACACGTCACCGCTCTCATTTGATCCAGCAGAGCACGTACAGAGCTGTGCGCACACCTTACGCCGCGTCGACTGCACGACTGTTTTACCAGAACGAGCATTTTGTTATTGCATCATAAAACTAAACCAAATTATTTTCCGTTTATTTAGTGTTTGTTAAAATTAATTAATTTATATTTATTTATGTAGGGGGTTCACGTGCTCATGTGCACCAATTAAGAAACCGCCACTGCTTAAATAGTATTGGCAAATTAGGATCCATGATAGATTGTAGAATCTAGTTCAGTCCTTGATGGCAACTGCTTTACTGTACACATACTACCAGCATGTTTCAAAACGTGTAAGTGAATTCGATTATAAACCTAAAACTCTAAAAAACATTTACACGAATAATTAACCAAAACACAAACTTTTCAAAAGTAAAGTTTATAATAATGTCAGAACCTGCCACTGTGATGGAAATGCAACATTTGTTTACTGACTGGCAATACCTGCAGTATAGTAGTATTGAAAGGTAAGGGAATATGCGCAGAAACCAGTTTCCACACCACCAGAGGTGCCCATCCCCCCAAGGCCATGGTGCAATCCCCCCCCAAGTATTCCGAAATCCCGCCAAATTTGATTTCGTGGGTAGAGGGGATCAGAATACGGGGTTATGAGAATAACCCCCCAGGTAACAATGGAACTTGGGGCTTTATCTAAAAATTTTTGAAAAACAAGCCATTTAAGCAATTACTGGATTAAAAAAACTAATGGTATTCTTTTTATCAATACCTATCAAAAGGTTTTCTAGTATGCTTAATCAATAACTAAATTATGAGAAAGTAAAAGCGTGGTCAATCCTGGCCTAACATAAATAGTTGTACATTAGGCCTTATCAAGATAATCTAACTTGATTTTCTTCACTGATTTTATTTACGATGCTTGTAAGGGGGTAACTGAGCTCCAGGTTACGCAACTGGCTTGAATTCATGTAACTTCTATTTTCAATAAGGGATTATGAAATGAAAAAGATTATTATTAATGGTAGGGAAATTATTAAAAATAGCCTTGAAAAATTCCAGTGGCATGACTTGCACCACTCCACCATACTGTGGGCACCTTTGCACACCACAAGTCCACATTGAAATTCTGAATGGCAGGAGTAGGAATGAAGAATGTTTGACATGCAAATGTTGACAAATGAAGGTATTTGTCAAATTGCTAACATATGTGTCACAAGCAAGTTCTATTGTTATTCCCATCTTGTTTTTGCTATTATTATTATTTCTATTTATTATTAATTATACCATTATTTTAGAATAATTCATTTTGACTGTTATTTAATTTTGTAGTTAATTTTCTTGTATCATTACTTTAATTCTACCATTATATATCTTTTTAATTATCACATTATTATCCAATAACATGTTTTGTTGTTAAAATTGATACTTCTGCTGCCAGCTGGATAGAGAAAATTACTTACAAATTATTCACAATCAGGCAGAAGAAATAATATTTAATGTTTAACAATTTACGAGACATGAAGCGGTTCAAGGAACAAAAATTCAAAATAAAGTTTTTGAATGTTACTGGGGCCAACTGAGTTACAGTCTCACATGCTATTTCTTATCACATAAAAGGGAGAAAAATTATGAATATTTAAGAGCTCAAAAAAGACCTAGTCCTAAGTTAGTCTAAAGACAAATGCGGATGATTTTGACATCCATTTTATTTGTCATAATTAGAGAAAACAAAGTTTAACAACCAAATTAGTTCTTAACAGAAGTTTAATGAAGTGGTGTGCAACAGTGATAATTCTGCTTGCAAATTAGTTCTCATCAAATTTTTATTTTAATAAAATTGATAAGGTAAGCCGCCTAAGTGCCATAGTAAAAACTGTTGAATTTGAATTAACTTGAGAAAAAAAACAGACTATTAATGTTAGGCATCCATTCATTCTTCAGTGTTTCAGAATTTTTAATAATGTCCTGTATCTTAGCCACAGAGTATTAAATTAAAGATAAACTTATAACTACACATAAAAAATGCACCTACAAAAGTAATGGTAGAATTTAGTTCTACTGTGATACAAAACATAAGCGTGCACATGTGAAGTAATAATAAAATCAAGCAGAATGTTGAAATGAACAAAATGTTAAAATATCATATGTTATAACTCTAGCTTTTTTCATTTTAATTAAAATGAAAGGAAATTTAGAGAATGAACCAGATTACTGTTGTCTAGTGTTAAATGATTTACGCGAATAAACTAATATGAACCACTAATCCAAAACAATTATTTGCTTTTATGTAAAAAAAGAAACACATACAAATATGAAACACTCATCTGAAACAATTATTTCCTTTATGATGAAATAAAATGTAGTCATTCAGGAACTGCACAGTCTGCACATTCCACTGCGATAATAGATGGGAGTATGAAGGCTGCAGTTTCGATGTCTCAACAGCAGACAGTGGAGAAAGAGAGAGAGAGAGAGAGAGAATTGTATACTGATACAAAATTCTGATATGTAACACCAGCAAATTCAGACATGTGTATTATTTTAATTACATTTATTGACTTATGTATCCATCGCTTGTTCATAAATGTTAATCAAGCGATATCGCTTGTTAATTATTAATCAATTTAAATATTATATTAATTTTAATAATACCTCTTAATTTAATAAAGTCAAAGGCAGCTGAAATTTATGGTCGTGATCTAGTTACAGAATAATACCATAAACATAGAAGCTAAATGAAATTGAGATGAAAGATTACAGTCTATCACAGTGTGGTAAAAGTACATCAATGCAAGAGTATATTGTAACAAGAACCATATCAACAAACAGCCGTGCGTCCTCCACCTATCCCTCCGGTAGTCGAGCAGGTGTAAGGCCACACTTAAAAGACACTTGAGATACACATTAAGCTGGCATGCAGTAAGGATGGAAAATTAGTCTTGACCACCTGTGGTACCAATAAATGGGACAGAGGCTTGCTTTGTGGGTCAGTCATATTGAGCGATTTCCTTAGTGCGGATTGAGCCAGTGTTGAGGCTTAGTGAAAAGTATATACTGTGTTATAAATAGTGTGGAACTCTGTTACTTGACATTATTATTGCATGTGGACAATTTTATTTGAATTGTTGTTCAAGTATAATCTTGTTGAATAACTTGTTAATTGCAAATTGTTATTTCTATAGTAATTTTGTACAAACCACTATGTTGTCTTTGGTATTGACGAACGCTTTCGGCAGTCAAGCCATCTTCAGGTCTTTTAGCCATCTTCAAGTCAGGTTGGTAAATTACCTGAAGATGGCTTGGCTGCCGAAAGCGCTCGTCAATACCAAAGACAACAAAATAGATTTGCTCAGGTGAAGTTCTTGCAATGTGGTGTTTATCAAATAATAGTTGCCCATACGGCCTACAGGTTTGAAAGCACTGCTATATACAGCGCTTAACTGTTTGATCTCCCCTGCGGTAAAATGACATAATTTTCACGTCTGGAACAGAATGATGGTATAGTCTCATTGTAGGTCTATCATCATTACATGGTGTTTTGTCATAAAGACGATACCATCACCGTCTACATTCATATCTATTCCACGCTATTGCCAACAGCAATTTCATATATCTATTCACACAGCCCCCACACTGTATGTCATGTAATTTTTGCCTCCTTACACTGTTGCATCAAAAATCACTGTTATTAGTCCATTTGACCTCACGATTTCTCCAGTCCTGTTTCTCTTTCTCCATTCACCTTCAAGTGTTCTAACCTTCTTGGTTCTTTACACGCCTACTCTGTTTTATCCACCCACTTTATTCATTCTATCTCCCCCCAAAACCATATATCCAGTAGCTCATTCTGCCTGTCTCTCTCTTCTACTGTCCATATCTCTGACTTATAAAACGCTTCTACCTCAGGTCCAAAAATCATGCTGCCACATAAAAATTGCTTTTTTCTTTGAACGATTCCTTTGCTATGACTCTTCTACTCCTTGTCATTCCTCAATCAACACCTCTCTCTAAATATCTCCATCTTTCTACCCTTTCTAATCACTTTCAAGATATTTTTACTGCCATATCTTCCTCCACATTTATTCTCAACACTTTCTTGTTTCCTACAGTTATTTTCATTTCTGGACAGTTTAGGTCATCGTTTAATTAGTTATTGTCTCATCTGCTATAATAACCATATCACCAGGAAATCATAGTCTCCTCACATAGGAAATTATTTTCCTCTACGCAATACTAACTGGTTCTTCTCCATCTAAAATATTACTTATGATGAACTCTGTATCTGTTATATCTATGTAAAGTCCTCTGTATGAACATAACAACAGAGAATATCCTGAACTCACCCCTCCTAATATCAAACCCCTCTGATAGACCTGTAGTTTTCAAAATTGCTGGAGGTCTCCAGAATATCAATTCAGTCTGTGAGAGTAAATGTACAGCACCTGTGAAGCTTAAATTTGCAGACAGGGATTAAGAAACAGCAGGCCAGCAGGCTTGCCGTCCACTCCCCTTAAAAAAATAATTTAACATGCTAAGGCATATAAAACTGAGATCAGCCCGCAGTTTTCTTCATGTGCAGCCTGCTGGCCTGCACAATAGCCTGCTGTTAAATAAAATTGAACAGGACTTTCAGAGTGTCGATTTCCTTTTATTTTTAAAAGACACTACTTAGTCCACAACAGGTGAATAAGAAGGGGATGTTCCAGCACATTTATGTTATTATCATTTAAAAATTTCTTCACATACCAGTACTAATATTCTAAGGGACATCTAATAATGAACACTGATATGGATATGCTTGGTTTGCTGACTAAAAATCTTAAATGCCTAATTTTCATTCAATACTTTTATAGTAACATTTAAAAAAATGCTTTACTGTTCCTTACCGATACGAATTCACAGCTGAGATTCTTTTATACCTCATAAAAATACAGGCATTATTCTGCTTCTTCACCTATACTGGCAAACCATTTTGGATGTGGAGAACTGGCCATTAAGTTACTGACCAATTTGTATTTTAGACTCACATCTCATTTTTTGTGATTGACAAAAATTCATCTTACCTCTTCAACCAGTCTTGGAAAATTTCAATTTTTCTTTAGTAGCTGTCTCACATCATTTTTAAATATCTTCCATACTCAATATACTTAATCCAAAGATTGGTGGCCAGCCATATTCTGAAGTCACTAGCTTTCTCCTTAAAATGTTGTACCCCCTCCCCACAACTCTTACCTCTACAGCATTTGATCCAGGTATTTTTTCCTTGGTCTTCCCCTCGTCTTTCCACAATTAATTTTCCTCATAATAAACCTGTAGCAGAGTTTGTGAATACTACTGTCAACTTCAAATTTTGAGGCCAGTCAAACCTTCTCAGCCTTTGGTTGAGGCTACATTACAAACATCATTCCAATGTGACAGGTTTATTGTGCTCTAGAGGACAAGCAAACGCTGTTCCCTTCTGTCACATTTCGTTAAAAGATACAATACAACAAAAACAACCACCTCTTTGTAATTCTATAGGAAATATAAAATTTATTTTCAATTAACATTTTCTTATCAGATACAGTCCTTTATAATACAACAAATGCAATATTGTAAGAAGGAAGCAGTAGGAATGCAAAGAGAAACAATTTTATACATAAGTTTCATAATATGTACCAATTCTGTCATAAAATGGACAAATTATACAAATTACAATTTTAAAATTTACAAGAATATCAGAAAATATTCTGCATACATACAAGTACAAAGTATGATTAAAGTAGGGCATGGATCAAATAATAGCTATAGTTGATACAAAGGGCATAGAAATTTATAAATGAAATACACGTATGAATTTTAAAGAACAAATTCATACATTCTTACCAAATTTCTTCAAAAATTCTTTGTACTGACCTTATAATACTCTACTGTTACTTAGGGTACCGCATTTATTATTTTCTTTAGATTCTTTTAGTTGTAGCGTACACGAAGGTACATGAGTACTAGCTTATAATGAAATTACAGGATGTCCTCTACTTTTGGACATTCAACGTTCACACATTTCACTCCTGTGGACATTCAAAATTGATATCCTTTAATCAAGTTTCGTACTTCAGCTTCAGACTTTTGAACACTGACAGAGATGTGAGGAAGTGAATAAGCATTACGACAAGTGCACATATTTGTTATTATTCTCGCTACTATGGTTTTTCATAATTAGCGTTAGTATATTAATACACAGAATGCAAAGTGTTAAAGCAATTTTTTTACATATTTATTAAGACTGTGCTGTAGGCTGTCTCACAGTCACTGCTTATAGATCTTACTAATGTAAGAACATTTTTAATTTATCATTTATCATGTTACTTTCTTGTATTTTTTGTAGTATGAGTGGTCACATGACATAAATTTAAGTGAGAATAACACCCAATGTCATTATAGTAAACTGTATTAGAGTTCACAGAACCAATCCTACTAACTTACGTGCATAGTATGCCTACAGTAAATGAGCCTACTGTACATGCTGTACAGTACTCGACTTTTGGACAATTCGAAATTTCGAACACGTTTTTGGGAACATATTATGTTCAAAAGTCAAGGACCTCCTGTATAAATCAAATTAAAGGAATCTAGACCTGCCTAAACCACTTTGGGAATCTTAAAATACCATTGAAACTTAACAGTCAAATTAGGTCTCCAATGCAAAATCTTGGACTAACTGTAACTTTGGTCTTCTTAGTCACCCCTGCTTTGGTCTTCTTTTAGAGACTTCAGGCCACACACACGAGAAAAGTGTATGTTCACTTTAAAAAATCAGATCGCCTTTCCACCATGGAATTGAGTTCTTTAACTGTCATTTCTGTACAAACAATTACATTTGACAAACAATTTATAAAAAGTTAGTTGTACACTTATAAGTTTATAGTTGAGGTTAATTCCTAATTTTCTTCAAATTACTGTTATATTGTGCTCTATCTTGTCAAATTCTCAGATTTATATCTGATTATACAAAGATGCAGGGGTAAATCTGTTTTACCAAATACATTTATTTTTAGTTAACTGATGACCGAAACATGTAATCAGATATCATCCAGCCAATTTCTAAAGGCTGCTCGTTTATGGACAGAAAAAGGTATGCCTTAGCAACAAAACTCTACAGGTTAAATTTTAGTGTCTACAGAATGAGAAAAGCACTGACATTTTTTGTGAACTTTATAATCATTAGACCAACTAAAGTCTTAGCGTATACAAAATGGTATCTGTTTATGACCTAAGATATCATGCATCTTGAACAAGTTTTTTTTTTAAATCAATGCTGATGACAATATCCTACACTTTAGCTTATCTTAGAGAACTCTGAATATGATTAAACTGAACTTTATGAGTGAAAGCATATATATTAAAAACATTTTCCTTCACACGTTTGAACGTAGGTTTTTTACTTTTCATTAGTTGTGTAACAGTACATAATGACCCAATACCATAATTATGGGGTTTAAAGGTATTTTTCAATGTTTTATATTGTTTAATCATTAAAGTACAGAATGGTTAGGTCCATTTTCCCTATATACGGAGTAACAAAGCCAATTCCGCAAGAGTACCATACCAAGGTCACTGGTGGACGTGCGGGAATCGGAAAAGGCCATGGCGGTGTTTGTGACGAATGACTGTAAATATGCATTGTGATTGGATCATAGCACTGTTCCGTCATAACCAAAAAACAATGACGCACTGACTACAATACGTACGAGGCGTTGTCCAGTAAGACAAAGCTGGATGATGTAAGAAACACACACACAAGCGCAAATTTACATTTGCCTCATTCTCAATTCAACGCAGTTCTTCAAAGGATACACAGCGATGTATCGGTGGGTGATCAATTTTATAACAAAAGTTTATAATAACTAGACTCAAAATTACCAGTATAATAGTGGAGCAATAAAGGCTCGAAATTAGTAACAGTATGAACTATAATATGTAGAATCAGTGCTTATAATTACTTCATTAAAACTCAGCAGAACTAGAGGCGAACACCGGCCATCAACATGGGCGTCAACCACCAACAGCGAAGGAACAACAATAAGAGAAGTCCAATTTTACCATCTTTCTTATAGTTTAATGAGCTCATTAATCAAGAATAATTAATTAAACGAATGTACTTGTTCAAGGGTGAATGTGTGTGAGAGTGAGTGAGTGAACTCATGGCCATAACTATATATGCCGAGGGCATTGGTTTGTGTGTAAATTAATTACTAAGTAATAAATGATTAAAGCTGCAGCAATATAAACGTTACAATGATCTTGATTGAGAAAACAAAAAAGAAGTATTAAGAATAATGTTGGATATTAAACTAACCGCCATTTTGTTTTTGGTCATCTTATATGACGTCATTTGACCGCATGGTCGTGTATGTAAAACATTCTGGAAAATTAAATTTTGATAGTTATTTTCAATAATACAGTGTTGTCATTTGTGTCATCATCTGTGTATCAAAATCTCGCTGTAAATGAATCCTGGCCCCCCTTAGGTAAAAGCACATTTAAAAAAGAAGAATATGAGCCCGGCAGTGACTGAAATTGGTAAGTACCCAGAAGTACCATATTATGGTATTTTTATAAATATAAATATCAATATATGTGTAGTAATAAATAAGAAAGTAGGGGGAAAGTCACAAATGGCGCCCTTACTGTGGACATTATATAAAAATTAATTTATATAAAACAGCCAGATTGAGAAACACAGAGGATGATATAAGACGGGACATAACCTAATGAACGAGAGGTTATGTTGACGAAGTCAAGTAACTAGTAATTGCATAGTTAAGTACAAATAAAAAATAAACACTCATTTAAATATTTAATTAACGATGGCAGAAAATAATAATAGTCTAGAAATGGACAATACAGACACGGAATCCATTTTATTAGGAAAACATGTTAGCTCGACACCTAGAGTAGCTGAAAATAAAATCTCGTTAGAAGATTTATTCACGTTAATCAGTGACAAATTTGAACAACAAAATAGTAAATTTGAAGACAAATTCAATCAAATGAATAATACATTTAATGTAAAATTTAATAGTTTTGAGAATGAGCTCAAGAAGCAAAATACCTTACAAAATGTCAAATTAGATCAAGTAGAGGAGAAATTATACAAGAGAATTAATGAGATACAGTTAGCAAATAAGAGTAGAGAAATAGACAGATTAGATAGAAACAAAAACAAGGTAAGTGGGGTAGAAAATTATGATAATATAAATAAAAGTATGATGTTAGAGAATGATTGTGTAAACAGGAGTAGTGATAATGAAATTTTATGGGGAATAGAATATAATAATGATGGAATGATAATGTGTGTTGAAGGGTTGAAGAGTGTGTGTAGAGAGAGCATAATTGTAAAAGAATTGCAGGGGTTAGATTTTTCCCTTAATGGTGTATTTGGGGGTGATATACATGTTTTTAGGAAGGACAAGAGTGCCTTCGATGTAGATTTTGGAGACAAAAGGTCTGCAAATGGTTGTCCCTGGATTTTTTGTGCACCTGATAGGTGGTGCGAGAATAAAGTTGTAGTGTCCCCTGGATATATTGGGAGAGAGAATGTGATTTGGGGTTATGATAGGAGTTATTGTGAAAGAGAGTTGTGTGATAATTGGGAGATAGAGTTATATAGAGTATGTAGAGATTATGAAGAGTTGATAGAAAGGTTAGGTGGAGAAAGAAGTGATAAAAATAATAAAAACTTACCTTGTATTGAAACTAAAGCAGTAGGAGGTGATGTGGATAAGAATAATGACTTTGTAAAATACATGATTATAACTGATTTTACTGAAGGTGACGGAAACATACCCGATCAGGAGTTATATGAATTTGGGAAACGGATAAAAATTTGAATAGTTGGTGCATGTATAAGGATGTTAGTATAAAATATCTAATATTAAACCGTGTATATAGTTTTAAGGTTCGATTGCTATTTGACGATGGAGGGTAGTTGTTTTAATTGTGATTATGAACGTTTAATTATGTGAACAGTGTTTTTCAGGATGGACTGTTTAGGACCGAGTCTGGTAAATGATTAATGATAATGTGGATTGTATATTTTTGTGTATTGATGTCTGTGTATTTGTGTATTCTTGTAGTTGTGTATTTTGTGTATTTTTTATGTAAACATGTATTGTAGAATTTTAAATAACTGAAGAAAGTTTGATGAGGAATTTTAAATGATGTTATGGAATTCAAATTCTAAGGGTTAGTAAATGATTAAGTATAATATATTTGGATATGGAAAGGTATTGTTGTTAGTAGATAAGTGATGAATTTTCTAGTGATATATTAAGGTGAAATGTTGTAAAGAGGTTTGGGGATAGTGATAAATAAGGGCATTGGAGTTAGGTAAATAAAGTTAATGGGAGTTAGGGAAAATAAAGTGTTGAGATATTGATAATATATAAAGAGGTGTTAGATATTTTAGGGACACAGTGGTTAGTGATTATATATGTAGAGTTGAGTAATGTGAATGGTAATTTTATAGTTGTTGATGGTGATATTTTGTAATAAGGGTATTGGTGTAGGAGTCCGCAATGAGAGGTGTTGGGACAGGAAAGGACCGTTGTGTGCCGGAAAGGGTTATCTGAAAGGGTCAGGAACCAATGATGGAATGAGCATAGATAGGGAACACACACATACTAGTACAAAAAATGAGCGGTGCCAGAGGTTTTAAATGGGATTTGTGAAGGGGGTTATTATAGAGATATTGGTGTCATAATATGTTAATGGTTAGAAGCGGTTAGTGTAAAAAAGAGGTGAGTAAGGTTAGATTGGCAATGCCAAAATAAGACAGAGAAAATAGTGAATAATAGAGAGTCACCCAAACTAATAAGGATAAAAGGGTTAGAAAAGGGAAATTCATAGTAGGAAGGTAATTGTAACTGAGAGGTAAGGATAAAGTTGAAATTGTTGTATAGAATCTAATGAATGTTAAATAATTAAAAGTTAATAGAGAATTGTTGATAGTAAAAATGTTATAAAGTTTTGGTACAAGTCATGTAAATGTAAATTGTTTAATGTAAATGTAACAATGTTAATGTGTAATGTCTAATGTTTTATGATGTTTTCCTGTTATTGGTAATGACGTTAACAAGTGTCAAAGAATAGTAGATTTTAAAGTTGGAAGTCTAAAGGTACAAAGGAAGTTGTGCAAAAATATAGTAGTACGCCATTTACAAAATAGATAAATGATTATAAGTCGAGTAATAAAATTTAAATAATAAAAGTGTCTGCCATCATAGTTGTCGGTTGAATTTATAGTAATAATTAGGTGAAGGTATTTTGGGGGGAATATTAGGGAATTGTTTATGTATTGTGTTATTTGTAGTTGTATACATAGTTTGTTTTCTTACAAGGAAAAAAAATTGAGTTTGGTGGTGGTAAAAGAATATACATTTTAAAGTCTTGTTGTTGTTATGTTAAACTTTTAAAATAGAACAAACCAATGCCCCAAACACAAACCAATGCGTCTAAAAGGGAACATATCAGTTGTAGATATGGAAGTGTATTAGACCACTAGTTTAAATTTTGTATGCAATGTTTCAGAGTTTTGTGGTGTTGTGACCGCGGTCCTGGGCTGGCTGGAGTGTCAGAACAGGAGCGTAGAGTGCCCCATGGCCTTATGGTGTAGGGATCTCTCCGGAGAAGTCCAGTAAGGTCAGACGGTGCGACCAACATCATTGGACCAAGGGTAAGTGATGATAAATTTTTGTATAGTAACATTACAGGGGGTTGTGGTGACATACCTAGACTGATCCTTTTAGGAAAGTGTGAATGAGCCAATGAAAGTTTTTGTGTCTCGACACAAAATCTTTCATTGAGGGGGTTTGTAACAGTACATAATGACCCAATACCATAATTATGGGGTTTAAAGGTATTTTTCAATGTTTTATATTGTTTAATCATTAAAGTACAGAATGGTTAGGTCCATTTTCCCTATATACGGAGTAACAAAGCCAATTCCGCAAGAGTACCATACCAAGGTCACCGGTGGACGCGCGGGAATTGGAAAAGGCCATGGCGGTGTTTGTGACGAATGACTGTAAATATGCATTGTGATTGGATCATAGCACTGTTCCGTCATAACCAAAAAACAATGATGCACTGACTACAATACGTACAACGAGGCGTTGTCCAGTAAGACAAAGCTGGATGATGTAAGAAACACACACACAAGCGCAAATTTACATTTGCCTCATTCTCAATTCAACGCAGTTCTTCAAAGGATACACAGCGATGTATCGCTGGGTGATCAATTTTATAACAAAAGTTTATAATAACTAGACTCAAAATTACCAGTATAATAGTGGAGCAATAAAGGCTCGAAATTAGTAACAGTATGAACTATAATATGTAGAATCAGTGCTTATAATTACTTCATTAAAACTCAGCAGAACTAGAGGCGAACACCGGCCATCAACATGGGCGTCAACCACCAACAGCGAAGGAACAACAATAAGAGAAGTCCAATTTTACCATCTTTCTTATAGTTTAATGAGCTCATTAATCAAGAATAATTAATTAAACAAATGTACTTGTTCAAGGGTGAATGTGTGTGAGAGTGAGTGAGTGAACTCATGGCCCTAACTATATATGCCGAGGGCATTGGTTTGTGTGTAAATTAATTACTAAGTAATAAATGATTAAAGCTGCAGCAATATAAACGTTACAATGATCTTGATTGAGAAAACAAAAAAGAAGTATTAAGAATAATGTTGGATATTAAACTAACCGCCATTTTGTTTTTGGTCATCTTATATGACGTCATTTGACCGCATGGTCGTGTATGTAAAACATTCTGGAAAATTAAATTTTGATAGTTATTTTCAATAATACAGTGTTGTCATTTGTGTCATCATCTGTGTATCAAAATCTCGCTGTAAATAAATCCTGGCCCCCCTTAGGTAAAAGCACATTTAAAAAAGAAGAATATGAGCCCGGCAGTGACTGAAATTGGTAAGTACCCAGAAGTACCATATTATGGTATTTTTATAAATATAAATATCAATATATGTGTAGTAATAAATAATAAAGTAGGGGGAAAGTCACAGTTGATTTAATTTTATATTTTCGATTCTACACATTAATTTAATTTTGATGATTAACACTATTCATCAATTATAATTTGTATGGTCAACACAACGTATTAAATGATCCATCCTACACACCATCACTTTCATTAGTCACATATGTGGAAAACTCATATACAAAGGGATTTTTTTTTAAAATAATTTACACAAATGTCAAATCTTGTATGTGTCTTTTACAGAGCTGAATATATAAACATGACATCAAACTGATTAATATAATGATGTCATTAAAATAATTAAATACATACAAAAATCAGATGTCTTATACAATCAACATAAATGTAACAAATTATAAACTATTATGCCTTCACAAAAGTTAACAACATTCTCACAATCTAAAAGTCTCAATTTTACAACATGTGTTCATTAACTATAAACAAATGAATTGTTTTTTATATTGTCTTTTTACGTGAACATTTCACGATGTCAACAAAACAATTGCACATTGAAAAGAAAATAAGCAATTACAAACATAACAGATAGAAAATAAACTGCAACTAGTGGTACCATAAGGAGATATTAAGGAGAAATGCAAATTGTATGTGTATCTGACATGTTACACAGCAGTGGTAGTTGTTCTGCCAGCTTGTAGTTTTTGGAAAATACAAAAAGTTGCATGATACTGCATCAAACACTGCAGAAGATACACACAGCTTCAAGAAGAAACTTTCTCAAGCTGTTCAATCTTGTGTAGACAGATGTTCAGAAAATGCTTATTTGTTTATAATTGAAAACATGAGCTGCAGATAAAATTTGTCAAATCTTATAAAGCCTTGACTCTATGAGATACCCTATGAAACAGAACTGAGAAAGGAAAAAAAGATACCGAGATCAATGTGTTCAGGACTGCAAGAGGAATGAATATATTAGAAAAGAACTACAAATCATGAACGTGAATTAAAAAAAGTAAAGTAATGCTGAAAAGTTTGGTGATTCTGTTCTAACTAAGTCAAAAATGAATCCTAGAGTAAAGCAAGAATGATCCTTCCAAAAACTGGCATAATGACCATTTACAAATAATACTTGACATACGAGAGGCAAATTCTTTATGATAACGATCACTCAAGTGTGGATCAACCTATAAGGATTACTCTAAAATGTATGATCTGTACATATCAATATTTTTATATTTTCAATACATGTACCCAAACATATTACAGTACAACATCAAAAATCTGTCATCCGTGTGGACAAAAAATTTTACAAGTTTTTTTTAACTGGACCAAACTACCTGTAATATATGTTTCACAATGAGCAACACCTATGTTTACCCAACAATCCAATAAATTCAATTAAATTAATTACAATTTTCTATTGTATTGTATTTATTGTTCATAGGCTAAAGGTACCATACATACGATGTGTAATAAAATTATTCACATTCTTAAAAACGATCGATTTCGGTCATAGACCATCGTCAGGTTATATACAGCACACTTGCGGTCACAATATCGTAAAATACTACTATTTATAAGAACGAATTCGTAGACTGTATAAGACCTGCCCCATACACAGTTCATCAAAATACACGCACCGCACGATGTACTGGACAGATATTGTGAAATTTTAAAACTCAGGATGCCAATGAAAGAGTTTGCAGGCCAAGAAGAGATGCTGGGTCCACAGTTCAACATTATCACAGAAGTCAAGTCGCTGCTGTCGAAGCTCGTGAGATGTGTACACTTGGACTCCAGCGTATTTCCACCTTACAAGTCGCGCCCCTCCGATGAGTACAGCCGAGACCAAAATTATTTGTTTGATAAGTATGCGGAGGACTTCTTCACGGCGCCTATACGAACATTAATTGTCGACTTCATATTGGAACGGCAGAGTTTCAGCGAAAACACTACCGACGTGTCAGTGGGAAACAAGAAACTGATTGCTGATGGTGTGTACAAAGCTGCATATCCTTTACATGATGGCGACTACAACATTCACAATGGCTCGCTGAGGTACTTGCTGTATACAGACTGGGCGCAGGTCAGCAAGTGGATCATGTACCAGCCAATCGACCAGATCAAAGAGCACTTTGGTGTAAAGTTTGCACTGTACTTTGCCTGGCTGGGCTTCTACACACACATGTTGATCCCAGCATCCATAGTCAGAATGTTGTGTTTTATCTATGGTTTATTACTATGTTCAGTGATACAGTACGTGCTGACATCTGTGATGAGTCGTTGAACATTATAATGTGTCCACGATGCGACAGGATATGTGACTAGTGGAAGCTGTAGACACATGCGCATATGCACGCATCACGTACCTGTTTGACAACCCTGTCACCGTGTTGTTTGCCATTTTCATGTCTTTCTGGGCAACTCTGTTCCTTGAACTGTGGAAAAGATATTCAGCTTCGATAGTACACCATTGGGGTATGACTGGATACACCGCACAGTCTGAACACCTGAGGCCGCGGTACTTAGCATGGCTGGCTGGCTCTAAGAGGTTTCGTGTCAATGTTATCACTGGTGCCAAAGAACCGTACGCACCGTTTTAGACAGTCAGGCTGCCAGCCATGTTCTTGTCTTTCTCTATTGTTTTGATGCTGACTGCATTGGCTGTGGCTGCTGTGTTTGGTATTGTATTGTACAGAATGTCCGTGTTGACATCATTCAGTTTGCTGGGCAATGATGACTGGGCAACTAGTAATGCCGTTATACCAGCGACCATCAACTTGGTGTGCATTTTGGTGCTTAACTGGATTTACAATATAGTGGCTGTGCACTTGACTGAAATGGAAGTTCTGAGAACGCAAACTGAATTTGATGAATCGTTGACTGTTAAAATATACCTTTTCCAGTTTGTCAATTATTATACATCAATTATGTACATTGCACATAATTTCAGCCAATTGTTTTTTTTTTTTGCACATTATGGCATTGAAATTCGGTGGTACAATCAAACAGGCCATGAGAAAAGCTGGAAACATGCAGTTATACACCTGACAAAATAACATTTGTCAAAATAATAATAATAATAAACAAAATAATAAAATGTTGTCTACAAATTCGTTTTTATAAATAGTAGTGTTTTACGATATTGTGACTGCAAGTGTGCTGTATATAACCTGACGATGGTCTATGACCAAAATTGATCGTTTTTAAGAATGTGAATAATTTTATTACACATCGTATGTATGGTACCTTTAGGCTATAAACAATAAATACAATACAATAGAAAATTGAAATTATAGGTACCATTAGTAAAACAATAAGTGTATGTATATTATAAATACATCACATTATCATTTAATTAATTATGTTTTCATTACTTATGGAGACCATCATCATTTTGCAGCATTGTAACAACTGTAATATTTTAGAAACACGTCTGAAACATGACAGTGGAGAAGGGTGTTAAAAGTGTCATGAACAGGCAGAATGATGAATGAACAAGTCGTTAATAGTACTGGAGAGAACACAATCTTGTACAGAGTAATTGAGTAATGAAGAGGCCAATGGATTAGACATCTGTCCAGACATTAACCATTGGTTATAAATAGATGGCCACATATAACACGACACAAATAATCCAATACATTAACCAAACAATGTATAACACAAACAAATATACTAACTTGTAGAGACTTTGAAAGGACAGAACAAACCGAGTTCAGGAACAACGGAAAGTGCTGCTGACTAAAATACGAACAGAAATACACATTTATAAGGAGCAAAGTTTTGTTTAAATAAATATGTATGTTTATATATACATATGTATAAAACTCATTTGACTTTGTAAATATGTTTAAACAGCTTGAGATCACACTCGTTAAGTAATATTTAAAATAAAAAATTAAATTCTACTACTATAATTATCATAAATCAAATGACAGCAAAGTCTTTTTCAAAGAGTGGCTAAGGCAAATTAAACTGTATTACAGATAAGGAAAGTGGTGCTTCATCCAAAATATCACCTCGATACAGTGATACCAATTACTCATTTTCACAGACTGAATTGACCAACTCAATAGCAAAACCTCTGGGAACTACACCAGGCCTCGTCTAGGTAAATAGCAATGTCCCTAATCTACAATTCATTCTGCTCCACAATTTCATATATCTCTGGTCTACGCTAAGATTATTTTTCTTTTTTAATTACATTTGAACTACGACCTTTACACATTAATATTAATACTGACTCGGACAAAATTCTAGAAGAAAACATGTGATCTAATTAATGTATTACAGACACAATTGAAGTTTTAATATATGTTATATAATCTCTATATTTTCTCTACTATAGTCTCTCTCTCGTGCAGAAATGCATAACCCATAACTTAACAAATTCAACAAGGTACGACTACAAGTCTTCAGTACAGAAATAACAATGTAAAAATTAAACTATATAAGATAATACACTGAGAACACAATATTATAACCAACAGATTTGACGTTGCTGCTTTGATAATAGTATGGAGCATTTTTTTGAATACTTTGTGCAAATTCAATTTGTAAAAATTTGTACTTAATTTTTCCAACACTTTATTATAATGTTACCATCAAACATGCCAGTGTCAAAACGTTGTTTACAGTAATATTCTAGTTCAAAATGACACTGTATCAAACTATTAATTATATGCACATTTTTAACAATCACGTATTAAATGCATACAGACTTTATCATTGTTGATGATGTTTTGTGGTTGGGCATTTATGACAGTGACATTTTAATATGCAATCCTTTCATTAGTCCTTTCAGTTTCAATTCTGTTTTAATAAAATTCACAAAGAAGTAACCATTCTTTAAAAATTATTACAGCTACACTTTTATTTCAGCATAATTTAACAGGTAAAAATTTAACACCTTGAAATCTTGTAACAACCAATTTACAAAACATAAACAACACCTATACACAAAACTAAAAAAACTAGTTCCAACTAAAAATTGCACAATCATAAACAGTCAACAAGGGAAATGAGGGAACTGAAATTTTCATCAGCACTGGAATTCATATAATAACTTACATAACAAAACATAGTCTACATTTTATAATCTCAGTGTTCAAAATACAATAATACATGATATTTACATCTTAACATGTAACGAACTGACTAACTCCCCTCAATAATTGTTAGTAATTACCTTCCCGCCCTACTATGTACAATCAATTCACTTACACGTATATACATACAACACTACTTAATAATGGCAATTTGCAGTATATGTGACGATGCAGTAAACCGTACATCAGAGTAGGCCGTACACAGCATAAGTGCATGCGACAAATGTCACACAATGTTGTTCTTCGAACTACTGAGTGGTACTACTGCTTGAAATGACGTGTTGGAAAAAATTATTATCGTTATAACTATTCCAAAAAATGATTTTTTTAAATTTATTTGATTAATTATTTATTTTGCTAATAGATGATGATCTTCACTTCTGGTTAAGTCTGAAACTTCTGCACTCAGTTCTTCATCTGGTTCATCTAAATCTTCATCCTCATCCACCTGAAAATTGATATTATGTGAAACAAGTAAATAAACAAAAATTTGATGTATTTCTTAAAACAAAATTTTTAATGCTTTGAAGTGATTTATAAGCAATGAGAACTAAAGAAGAATGTCAAGAAGACTAAACTGATTAACACAGATAAGATCATGATTGGAAAAGGTCAGGAGTGAAATTGAATATTCAAGAGATCGAACAAGTAAAGAAACTTGGTTATTTTGGAAATATGATTGTAGAAGACAGCAGATGTCAGAAAACATTGCTATGCTGAGAAGACCGAGATACGTGTACCTATGTGGCACTTTGTACACACAGTGTAAATGGCAGCATTATGAACACTATAAATCTATGGTTTCCAACTTAAAAGTGTATGAGGTCCACAATTAAACTTAGAAACCTAATGGCAGGCCGCATCATGAAATCAATTTTTGACAAATAATGTAAAAATACAAAAAGGGGGTATTTAATTTGGAATAAGTAAAAACATGTAATTTACACATTTAACAAATCTTTAATGATATAATCTTTTATTATGTATGTATAACTCTGAAGATAAAAGAAAGATATTTAAAAAATGTAAATTTACGTAAAATCTTCAACGTGAAAACTGAGGTTGATCTGCAACCACTAAAAACATAGGTCTTTCTGTGTGTCGAGTTGTAGTTTAAAAAGTCTTAAACCAACTTTAAGCAGCTGTGACTGATTACGAATCAGAAGACAAAACGTTGGGCAAGACCATCTGTTCTGTCTACCTAAGGAACGGAAGAAAATAGAGTGAGTTTTGTAATACAATGAAAGTAAAATAGGACAAGAGCAAATACACATTCCATTAAACAAATAAAATGGAATCTACTGTACTTTTTTTTTCATGAATCAGTGAAACATTGTTTCATAGGTTTCTCCTGCAAGGATCAGTCTCAGATAAAATAATAGTGAATTATTCATTTACTTATTAAAATAAATAGAGTAATTATTAAATTGGTTTTCCAAGATAAGATTGTGGGCTGCCTGTTGCTCCAGATCATTCCCGACATGCACTTCAGACATCAGCAAAGTATTCTAAAGGTATTATAATGCCACACATCTACTGTGCCACATACCTATGGGTGTAAATACAAGATTCAAAAACAGACTTAGTTCAGTTTAAATATGTGATCTGGTGTACGTTATCAGAATTCTTGTTATTGTAACCTGTGAATTATTATGTGCTGACATCTGTAATTGGTGACTTGTATTATTTAGTGTGACACTATTAAATAAGTGACTGATAATGTGTATTACATAACTGTGTGCTGGACAATAATTGTAAGCTTGAAGAATTGTTGTATACATGTGTTTTTTGTTATTTATTTATTTATACTGTAATTAAAGTTCTAAATAGCGATTTTGCCTGGTGTCAAATCTTCTGTTTCCACTGTTCAAAGACCACAATCTGTGTGACTGTCACAACAATATGATTAAGAATGGTAACAGATAGACAAATATTTCATAAGTAGAGAGAAAACTACCACTTGCTAAACAAGTTTTTTAGAACAAAACGAGTCTGTCCACAATTAATTAGTACAAATTTATAAGTTAGGAAAATTTCTGTAAAACCTTCTGTTTGGAGCGCCTTCCTTTATGGAAGCAAATCCTGAATGGGAAAGAAAGGGAATGCCAGCTGGAGACAGTGGAGTTGTGGATAAGACAAAAGACGATATGAAGAAAAACAAATATTTAAGTATTAAAGGATATAAAAGAGAAAATAAAACTGCAAATGCATATACTGCAAAAGAGAAAGTAAAGATTTTTTACAACTGTTTGAAAGTTATTCTGAAGGAAAACTACTAGGGAGGAGGGTGGTTTGAATATTGTATATTATATCCTATTCTCAACGTACAGAACATAAACTGGGTATTTTAACAACATTTTCAATTTTTTTCTAAACAACTATTAAAGTAACATTGTTTTTTAATGCATGCCAATTATTGTAATTGCTTTTATAAATTATTTAATGTTTCATTCAAATTCATTATATCTTTTGTTTAAAATTTGTTATAAAAAATATGTTAAGTGTAAACTTTAGCTTATAATTTTATACGATATAATCTTGTGAAATATATATATATATATATTTATTTTCATTTAATCACTATAATGCTTAGATCTACAGACAGTGTATAAGTGTGTACTTGGAGTAGTAGTAGTCACAATAAAAAGTGATAACAAAGTCCATAGGTAATCCCTAATCATAAACAAAACGACTTAACAAATTATACAAAAAAGATCTCATTTGATGACACTCACTTTTTCTCCAAGAGTTCGTAACCTCCACTTGAACTGTCCGAGTTTTGCATCCTGATCAGCTAACAGTTCTAGCAAGTCTTCTTGATCTCTCCTCAATTTTGCCAGTTCTTCATGATCTTCTGTTAACTCTTCTATCCGTTTGTGTGCCTCATGCAGACTTTCCTGTAACCTTTGTATCTGAAATGAAATAACCAATAATATATTAACCCACAAATTGTACATAATTATAGAAGATAAGATAAAAAATAAGATCATTAAATCAAATGGTTCTTCCCTACATCACCTCTTCTTTTCAACAAGTACATACACCTGGCTATTGATGAATGTGAAGGGGAATTACTGATATCTCATGATATGATGTCTCATCATAATGAGACAGGGCATAATGATCGACACGTTAGGATTTGAAGGACACCTGTAATTCTCATAGAAGATAATGAAGAAGACCTTCTGGAGAGCTTAGAATAACTACAGAAAGTCAATAAATACACGCTGCTGATAAAAGTATAAGACTATGGTCATGATCTGTAGTACAAAAAACAAAACTGATGCAAAAATACTTTTTTGATCGTCTTGCATGATGGCTTAATCCCTTATAAGCTGAAGTTCGATGTGTCACATCATGAATGTGTTACTTGGTATTAGTCTGATAGTCCACCACCAACAAGCATCTCAAGCACTGTTTTAACAGTGGGCAGATTACAAATTCATGTGCCATGATTAAGTATTACTTTTTTGAAATTTTATGAACTGCAACCAAAATTTAAAAAAACGCTCATTCAACATTAGTGGACTCTTCTGTATCGAATACAACGTTTAAGCACTGGATTGCTGAATTTCAAATGGGTTCCACAAGCACAACTGATGAATAACGCAGTGAATGTCCAACTGAAGTGACTACACCACTAACAATTGAAAAATCCAAAATAGCACTTTGCAGACCATACAGTGAAAGTGAGTGAGATAGGAGACACTGTTGGATGTCAATGAAACGTGTGCAACATCTTATATGAATATTTGGATATGACACACCAGTGTGCTTGATGAGTGACACTTTTGTTCACATCTGATCAGAAACAATATCAAAAGATTATCACAATTTTCCAAGCTGTTAGGCCTTGGGCCACGTTCTTCACGTTTATGACCATACGTTTCGTACATAAGATGACGGTATATAACCAGTACATTGAAAAAGTGTATAATATAAGCATCTCGACAGTACAGAACAGTCTTTGTTTGCATTCATTTGCAGATGGTTGTAACATGTGTTCCTGCATGACTATTCGTAGTTGTTTGCAGGGGTTTGTGATCTGTGTTCCCATGCCACTGAATATGCCTGTCATTGGTATGGACGAAATGTGAACTACCGAGACCACGGCTTAACAGCCTAGAAATCGAGAAAATGTAAACACCAATATGAAATCTTACGTTCATTTATCAATACAAAAGGTGTTTCAACAGATTGTTTGGCACTTATACACCAAATTTTTGCATTTATTCATAACTGTTGATGAGACTTCAGTTCATCACAACACTCTTGAGACCACAAATAGTAAAAAAAAAAACACTTCAAAAATCAAAAATGGCAAAGAAAATTCCATCTGCTATTAGCGCTATGGCACTGTTTATTTTTTTTGTATGTGCATGGAATACTCTTCACCGACTGCCTTGAAAAGAAAAAAATAATTAGTGATGAGTATTATGTAAACTCAATGTCCTATTCAAATGACAAAATTGAGAAAAAAGGCACACTTAGTGAAAAAGAAAGTGCTGTTTCACAATCCATCAGCTCATACGTTAGTACAAAAGCTAAAATCTGAGAATTAAATTACCAAATTGCTTTTTCACCCTTTTAAAATATTTCAAAAGATAACCCTTCTAATAAGCTCACGAAAAGGTGGAACTTACACCATGTGACAATAAAAACTGGTATTAGGAAGAGAAGAATGTCATATCAAACTAAACACAACTGAATGCTAAAGTATATACTGATTAAGATTAAACATTATTGTGTGTGTATGTGTTTTGTGGAGGGAGAGAGAGAGAGGGGAGACAGACAGACAGAGAATATTACAAATGACTTACTTCTTCATCTTTCCTGGCACTGTCTGACTGTTCAAGTGACACGTTCTTTACTTGTGAACTTAATTTGGCTATTTTCAATTCTTCTTCCTGCAAACACAATTAATTATAACACAAACATAATAAAAACATTCCGTGCTTATAAAGAACTGCTAATTAATAATAGAAAATTAAAATTGTTTTGCCTTTTTCTACAGTACCACCAAACACTGTACACTGCACACATCATTCACACAGTCAGAAACGGTCACAAGAAAATGTATTCATGTACGAAAAAAAAATCATACATCATTATGAAGAATTACAATTAACAATAAGAAGATAAAATGTTGATTGGTATCTTGTATGTTCAAATTTCACTGAAGTTATTCAAACTTTATTTAAAACAAACCAGGTGGTACACTCATGTGGTTGAAGCATGAAACTTTTACTTGTAAATTCATGTGTCACGTGCATGAATTAACACTCTGCGGTCTGGACGTTTCAAGAATTGTATGGCCCGCCGTGATTGGGGCATTTTATGTAACTTTAGGGATCTGTTACTCTTTCCCTGTAACCGCTGCCTGTTTATTTCACATAAAGACGATTTCATCCTCTAAATATGTAATGGTACAAATAGGTCCATATAGGGATTATGGGTAAATAACAGATATAATTTTATTGTGAATTAGAGTTTCATAATCCATGAGTGTAAAGTTTTCTCCAAACACGAAACAACGCAATAAGCAACGAAGGGTTTGCGTCAAGGTCAGTGGCGTACGTCACAATCTACAGCAATTCGAACACAACAACAGGCCACTCCTAAAATACGTCATTATAAGAATGCCAGACGTAATCGCTGCACCTGAAAAAACCACGACGCATTCCATAAAACAATAGAATTGATGACGCGACAACCCTTCCACTTGGGAAATAAGCCCCATATTGGTATTCTCAGTTGCCTGGTACTCTACGTGCGAACTGCACGCTACTTAACTTGCTGGCCAGCAATAGCCAGCAAGTATTTAAAAGAAACAACAAAATGTAATCAGATATGTGGAATTAAAACTATTTGCAACTAACAAGTATAAAATGTAACGTACAGTCAGTGTGTGCAGTTTCAAAAGGAGAAACATTTAATAATTCGGCCGAACACCAGCTGAACTAGGAGTGATGCCTGACTCGATTGTCAATCCAGCAAATTCAGGGAAGTAGACACTTTGAAAATATCAACCACCAACACTTTTTAATAATTGAGCTCAGTAAAATTTGTAAAATGTACCGTTTTAGTTAATAGGTGTGTGAGAATGTGTGCGTGCGTACCAGTACATATAAAAAATCACAAGCATTGGTTTATGTTACGTGATTCATGTAACTTCAAAACTGAAATTATTTAAAACTCCAGTAATGGTATAGATTCATTTTAATATGTAACCAGAGTAAATTGGAGTTAAAATATATGTTGTGCAAATGTATCACAAGTAAGGCTGATGTAGCGAAAATATTTCGCAGCCATTTTGTTTTTTGGATTTGGTAAAGGGGGCGAAATGGTCATCCGGTTGAGCCACGTGGCGATACACACAAAAGCTTGTATAGTATACAACTGCGAGCCCCAGTTTGCGGCAGTCGGCAGCCCACCTTAATACATATACACATATTTGTACAATAATGCAAACTGTAGGATTAAAAAACTTAATAGATTTGCATTTGAAAAAAAAAAGTTCAACATGTGTATTCTTACAGAGATTGCTGAATATTGTTGTGATTTCTTACATATAACTAGTAAAATTAATTACTATATGTAAAACAATTTCAAATTAAAACATAAAATATAAAATTTATTACTTTTTCTAATTTTTCGAATAATATTTTGATTTTACGTGAATTGTTTAGAAGCACTCAGGAACCCTAAGTCCGACATCACATTATCTGCAAAAATATTGTAACGGGACAAAATGGGCTGAATCATTTTTTTAATAATTTTAATAAAACCTATTGTGTGGGAAGACATAATAAAGGGTATATGAGTCCAGGGCCCGCTCTAGCGGTTACGTCGCCCCGGACAAAAAGACAAATTGCCGCCCCTTAAGAATATATATATATATATATATTTTTAAATAAAGGTACATATTTTTTATTTTCAATAAAAATCAAATCATTTTATTTAAATTTTCATAAAAGCATATATTTAGAAAGAAACATGTAACATAACATAATATTGACAATCAAGTAGTACAAAACAGTAGATTCTACTTTTTATGTTAAATAAAAGTCAAATCATTTTATATTATAACCAACACATACATATATACATATTTAGAAAGAAACATGTAACATAACATAAAATTGATAATCAAGCTGTACAAAACAGTAGAAATTAATTAAGAAATATCTGTACCTAGCCACAAATTGTTAACCATATAATTTTTTACATTTTTAAATGCTATTAAAAATGTGTATTATTGCACAATCAATCAAAATGCCATTATTTTGAAAATAAAACAAGGTAACATCAACTACGTTAAAATCACAAAAAACTTTTTTTTCTCACTTTCAGTTCTGCAAACTTTTTTATTACATCTTTTAAATTTACTTGATCAGCAATTTCATGCTCAATTGCCAAAATGGCCAAACCATTAAGACGATTCTGTGTAGTAGTCGAATGTAAAAAGTTCTTAATTAATTTTAACTTAGAGAAACTCCTTTCGCCACTTTCTACAGTTATTGGCATCGTTAGCAATATTCTTAAAGCAATAGTAAGGTTTGGGGCAAAATTTAACTTTGTAATTAAGCTCAGTACATTGCTTAGACTTTCTTTTTTGCCCAAAAGTGCAGATACTGCTGAAATTTCCTCTGCTAATTCTACCCCATTTATGTCAACAGAATCACCATCAGTTAAAATACATTCTAAATTCTTACAGTGTTTTAGTAGCATTTCTTTAGACACGGTATTTAAATCGTATATATTATATAAGAATTGAAAATAGTTACTATGATTACTAAGTTGTTCAAATCTAGCATCTAGTGCATTTAGTGCTTGATCAATTGTAAAATAAGAAAAAAATCTATTTTATATTTTTCTTTTGGATCTTGGATCAGTTCATCTCGTGCTTCGTATGAGAAGTTCCTTTTTATTCTTCTTACGCGGTGTTGTGTTATTGTTGATCCAAAATTAGCCTCCACGTCAATTTCGGTAGCAAGTTCTTTAGCATCAATAATAGTTTCATCGAAGGACGAATCCGATCGAAGATTCTTGAAAAATATTTTGCAGTTTTGTAAAAGATCAAGTGCAGAGACTAGATCAAAATCTTTTGTTTGCATCAACTTGCTTATTGGATTAATGCAATTTAGTATTTTATGCCAAATTACTAATGAACACAAAAACTTAAATTGTTTAATACAATTTAATAAACCCGAGGCCTCATCTCTTATTAAATTATCAATTTCTTGGTTTTCGTAAATGCTTAGCAAGGCGTCGTATACATCTCCCAAATGGAATCTCAAAGGCTTTAAGGCCTCTATCCTACTCTCCCATCTAGTGTCACTCAATGGTTTCAAAGTTAAACCTTGAACATGTTTTAATAGTACTGCCCATCGAAAAGTAGATGCCGAAAAAAATAAATATATTTTTTGGACCATGTTGAAGAAATTAGCGACTTCCAAGGATGCTTTTGCCATATCATTAACAACAAGATTGAGAGAGTGGCTACTACACGGAACATAGAATGCTCGCGAATTATATATTTAATTTTAGATTGCACTCCTGCTTTATCGCCCCTCATATTGGACCCGTTGTCATATCCCTGCCCTCTGATATCCTGCAAATTTAAACCCAAGTCATTAAGTTCTCCAATTATAATATCAGTCATTTGTTTTCCTGTGGATCTTTCGACTGGTAAGAAGCCTAAAAAGCTTTCATTAATTTTAATTTCAACATCAGCGTCAAATTTATTGATTGAAACATATCTGATTACAAGAGTCATTTGCTCTACCTTACTAGAGAGAGTCATTTGTCAGGAGTACAGTCTAAAATTATGGAAAAATATTTGGATTTTTTTATTTCATCAATAATATGAGACATTACACTTTGATGCAGCAGATCTATTATCTCGTTTAGTATATTTTTCCCGAGATAGTGAGCTTTAGTCTCTTCTTTTTTGAGCACTCTACGGACGTGCTCTTCCATAATGGGATCAAATTCAGATAGCAACTCAACTATTTTTAAGAAATTACCATTATTATACTCAAACAACTTGTCACTTGTACATTGAAAAGCCAGACAACTTTTACCAAGCATTTTAGTAATTACTACGATTCTTAGAAGCACCTCGTTCCAATGGTTTGTTTCAGCATTAATAATTCTTTGAGCAGCCGCATCTATAGTTTTACAACACTTTAACCTTTGGTTCATTTCTAGCCATGATTTTTGGAAATTTCATGCTCTTTTAAAGTTTTGCCGAGGTGCTTCCAACTTTTAAACCCTCCTTTGAAAGAGAACTAACTATACACCCGAAAACTTTGCAACAGAAGCAGTAAACGCAGTTTTGTGAAAGAGAGTACACTAGCCAGTCTCGTAAAACTTGCTCTCCATTGCTTAAAATTCGTGTATAATAATTTGCGCTAAAATGTCGACCAGTGTCATTGAAAGGAAATTTGTAATTATGCAATGGTTTAGGTGGACCTTGTCTTACTAAAAAACTTCTTTCGGCGTCTCCTAAAATTCTTGGCCACAATGCTGGATCTGTACTCAAAGTTTGTAGAACGCTTTCTGTGGGTGTCACGTTGGTGTCAATTTTTTCAATGCTTTCAACTGGTGATGGTAGAGTCAGAGTGTCGTCAGTTCCAATTGATTTAGAAACTTCGTCCATTTGTTTGTCATCATCATTCTCTGACGATTCCGTATTTTCTTTTATAACCGGACTTGATGTTGGATTCTCAGAGTCGTCATTTGTTTTGGTACAACTCTTGATATAATTTTTTAACGTGCCAGCTTGTTTTTGCCTTTCGGCTTCCTTTTCCAGCCTTCTTTTTTTGTACTGGTAACCAGACAGCTTTCTTAGACCATCAGACATTCTGGAAGAGGCACGCACATAACTCAAATTAAACAATGTACACTATAAAATAATAATTAAAAATAAAGATTTATCCTTGTTCTAAATAAGCTAAAACCGTAGTTAACATAACTTCAAAATTATATTCCGTCAACCGACATAAAAAATATTTATGCGCTACACTACACAAAATATTTTTCATATCCTGTGAACGTAAAGAAAGTCTAGTGTAATTATATATGTATTTTATAATAACAAATATTTCAGCAAATCATAAATAGTCATTAAAAACAATTTTATAATTCTTGATTTTGAGATTTTATTCTGTTCAATTATTCAAATATATTATTATAAAACGTGTTTTATCGAAGCAATGAACTTAATAAATGTCTTATTATTGATTCAAAAATTATTTTCATAAAACAAAAATATAAATAATTATACCTATAGAATACATTCAAATTTGATACAATATTTTATTGATTCAATAAACAGCCTTTTTGGATAAATAAAATATTTATTTTATTCAAAAATGCTTTCATTGTTTCGACTCAATAATTGATTTACGATAAACTTGTATCTATCAAACTAAACAACAGCTTAATTATAGATGTACTTACCTTTCAAAATTAAGAAATCGCACTGAAGTAAATTTTATGAACTTCCACTTGTTATCACGACCGACGTAATAGCAAGAATAATGCTATTGTGTAATGAAACCGCTCGAGGTTAGAGGTAATAAGCAAGTCTATGCATGTTCAAACACAAGTTGAAGCAGCGCTCTGCTCGCGTGCTATTCTATTCAGAGAAGTACTGTATATGCATTGCATGTTCAAACAAGTTCAAGCAGCGTCCTTTACAAATTCTGCGTTAATTTATTAATAAAATAAATTATTAGTTTATAAAATGTTTCCTTTTTGGAATTATAAAAATTTACTAGATTTTTGTAAGTTTATAGTCAACTTTTATTGTTTAATGTGTTTAACATAGATTGCCGTAATAAATGTTTTAAAAAATGAATCACCGTCCAATCTTTCATATCTCTGAAATCTTTAAATATTGTGATATGTATCACAATCTCACGAAATTAAATTAATGCTGGGATTTTCCGTTCTCCCCTGAAACGGAAAAACGGTTATTTAATTAAACATACCGCTCTTTTATGATTGTTTTCTTTAGAATCAAGAATTGTAAATATGTTTAGCTTTTAGACATAAACAATATAAATACGCTACGCCCTGTAAATTTTTAGCGAACGAAAAAATCGATATATGAAAGTTTCTATTAATTGGGTATTTAACACATCAATATTTTTCTCACACTTACAGCCAAAATGCTGCCCCCAAATTTTGGTGCCCCGGACAAATGTCCGGGTTGCCCGTCCCTAGAGCAGGCGCTGATGAGTCACAGACCAAGCATGTGGCTTGAGACGCAATTCTTCATAGCTATAGGTGACTAACAAATTCGCCACGTGTTTCAATGTTAAAACGCATTTCCTAATTCCAGAAACGCCCAGAACCTTCGATGTGTAAAGGCAGGGGGCGAAATGGTCATCCAGTTGAGCCACGTGGTGATACGCACAAAGGCTTGTATAGTATACAACTGCGAGCCCCAGTTTGCGGCAGTCGGTAGCCCACCTTAATACTGAGCAGACGTAATTCAATCGGAGCCTCGGACGTATTTTCGGTAGGCCAAAAATAATCGGCCTACCAAGGAGTGTATTAAAATGTAATAGCAGTGTTTAAAATGATAAAGAGAACTGCAGTGACGAGTATATAACAGTTTGATTTGATCAGAGTGAGTGGCTTAACAAAAAGTGTAAAACGACATGTGGTGTAACGCACTGGATACAGAATACAGCTAAGTACCGTGTATAGTTAAATCTATTAGGCCAGAAGTGAAGTAAAACAATAAATAATAAAGAGCTCAATAAAAGGGGGTTAAAGAGATATGTAGAGAGAGTGATAGAGTGTGTGAGAGAAAAAGGGGAGAAAGAAAAAGTAAAAAGATTACTGGTTTGTATATATAAATTTGTATAGGAAATTTTTTTAAGTATATTTTTGTATAGGTAACCAGGGTAAGTAAAGTAAGTAATATTCTTCTTGGGTGTTTGTGTAAATTGTTAGGTTAGTTTCAAAGATGGACATCTGTCATTGGCATGATTTTCCAGTATGCCACTATTTTTATATTTTACTATTAGTACAGCAAAACTCCTTTTTTTTATTTATTGTAAAATTAGTTCTTGTGGTCAGAAATCAAAATAACTTCACTTTAACATGATTTTCTGACTACATTAATGTTAAAAATGTGTTTAAAAATACAGTTGTCCGCTTTTGAAATGGACCCGAGTAGATGTCCGTTTTTGAAACATACCTTGAGTCCGTTGTCCGTTTTTGAAAGGAAGTGAGTATTAGGTTTAAGAACAAACCATTCTTCAAGTTTCTTTCCTTTTTTTCACTAATAATGCTATTCATATAAATTACACTACTAATGTAAAATAAATTAAAAATAATTACAGTAATAATTTAATTTTAAAAAATCTGTTACAACATGATAAAAATAAAAAGTAATCAGGGTGATACAAAATTAATCCTGTTTTCAATTAATGGTAATCAAGATAACACTTAAAACAAAAATATCAAATTGTACTTTACTGAGAAATTTATTTTAAAAAAATCATAATCATATTACAAAAATAAAATAACATAAAAATAATGGTTTAAATTTTACATAAAAAAATAAACTGTTACATAATGATTTCAATAAAATTGCAAAATTTCAGTTAATGTTCATCAAAAGAATCTCGTCCTGATTATCTTCACTCATTTCGATACAGTCACAGTCATAATCTCATCCCCTTCATTATCTTGATTGTTCTGCCCATCAATAACGTTCTTATAGCACTCTAAGTTATAGAGAGATTTCCAGTCTTTATGATTTCAATAAAATTGCAAAATTTCAGTTAATGTTCATCAAAAGAATCTCGTCCTGATTATCTTCACTCATTTCGATACAGTCACAGTCATAATCTCATCCCCTTCATTATCTTGATTGTTCTGCCCATCAATAACGTTCTTATAGCACTCTAAGTTATAGAGAGATTTCCAGTCTTCTCCAAAATGTTTGATAAGGAGTTTATTGACATCAGAACATTTCCCTCTTTTAATTCTCACTCCGATAGGTATTAGATCTGGGTTGATGTCATGTGGTCGGTGACCCAACTTAAAAATGATTCTTTCAGCCCCAGCAGTCACATTGCATGAAAGTTCACCTCTGACAGTTAAGTTCCCCATTTTGGTTTTTCGAACAATTATTTTCTTGCATTGTGAAATTCTGAAGTGGAGCTGTGCAGCTGTTTTCATGTGTAAACCTGCCTCTTTTTTCCAATCATAAACTAACCAGTCTTGACCAATAAGTTTAAGCTTTCCATGTTTGTTAAATACTGCATGATATTCTTGTTTTTGGATTATTGTCTTCTTTTTGTTAATATATCTTTCAATTAACCCAAACACTCTGTCTGATGGGAGGAAAGAGTGACCAGTAACAGGATAAACAATTTCTAGACTTGTAATCTCTTTGGGCGATTTTTTTATCATCTAACACATACACATGCATAACATATTCACATTTTTATTTTGTCCTGCACATCCATCAGCCACTAAACGAATGGATGTGCAGTTTGTTAACTCAACACTTTCCAATTCATGATAAATTATAGACACCACTTCATTGGAGGATTTTTTAGCTTCATCTTCACTCCACGAATAAACGAATAAATAGATACATTTTCCGGTGTAAGTGAATCTTTATAACAGATACATTATAACAGTAAAATTGACGTGAATAATAGGCTGCCTGATCAGAAACTTTTGGCAATACCAGGTTTTTCTGGCAGTCGAATGATAACAGATGACAATCTTGAGGTTTTTTAAGTAATCAAAAACAAATTTAGCCTCCCTTTTGTGACACTGTAGCTTAAGTTGAATCTCAGTTCTTTTGTCTTCATTTTTTTCTATTGTAAGATTGTGTTGTTAACTTAAACATGTACTGCATTCATCTACTGCAGGACTTGAAAAGCTAATATTAAAACTTAAACAAAAAACTTTTCGAAAGAAACTTTATGTTCATCAGTATGTGCTAACAAGTACATTCGCCACATTTTATTTACATTCAGCTCTGAAGGTAAATAATCCTTTGAACTTTTGCCTCACCCATAATGTGACTCATTTGCTTTAAATGATGATATGAAATCGATCACAGCCTTCCTTCTAGAATCATATTGTTTACTTCTTTGATCTCCCCCTCTAGTTTCTACAAGGACAAGGTTTGCCCCTTTTTTAAAATGTTTGAAAACCCCAATCACTCTGTGTTTAGTTATATTTAAAACATTTAAAAATGTGTTCCTACATACTGACAAGTTCACTCCAGCTGCATTAACATTGTGTACTCAAACGTCATTGATTTTGGCTTCTTCAAGTCTTCTTTTTTCTTCCTTTTGGGGTTTGGTGTTTGTGCATGACAATATTTTAAAATAAAAGAATCTTGCTTACCTTTTTCTGGTAGCAAAAAGTAAAAAGAATCATGAAAACACTTTGTCATGCATACTTAGCAGACAACATTGGTAGCCAACCCTGTGTTGGTATGTTGGGTAATTTGGCAGACCTTTAGCAGAGTACCTGCAAAGAACAAACTTATATAAAGTTGTCATACAAATTTATATTATTTACTTTTTAAATTTTTATTTTATTAGTTATTTTTTACTTTAAAAAAGTTTTGCAATCTCAGAAAAGAATAATCAATTACTTGAAGTAATAATTTGGTCCTCATATGAAAGAACTTTTATATTATTCTCAATCAATGAAATGACAGTATTAACGTGTTAATGAGATATAGAACCCTGTAACTTGCTATGTCTAGGCTCAATTTGACACTTAATTATTAAAAAAATTCCAACAAAGGAGTGAACGTAATAACTTATAGTGAAAAAATAAACTATATTAAAACGTTTCTGACATTTGAATTCATTCTAATATATACAACTTTGCAATCATATTAAAGAAAACATGTAAAACTAAGTTATAGGTCATGCTTACCTTTGAGCCTTTTCTATGTTTCGTTTCCACGTTTGTGGCCTTACCACTCTCTTCCGAGCCTTATTAGGAGGTACAGGCGAAATATTTGATTCCATATTTTTATTTTAACTGTCAATAATAAATATTAATAATTAAAAAATGGTTTATAACTTCACTTACTAGAATCAAACAACAAACAGAAACCATATACCGGTGGCCATTATGGTTTGTATGGTCACGTGACCAGTATCTAGGATGTAGATTGGTTGGATGTGTAGTTGTCCGCTTTTGATTAGAACCAACATTGCAGATGTCCACTTTTGAAATGAACTACTACATTTTTGTTCCTATTTCTCATATTTGTGTCCGTTTTTGTAAGAAGCTAACAACACAATTGAAAGGAGCATCGAATTTTATATAAGAATCAACTGTTACCTAAAATTCGTCAAAAATGACAGATGTAACCTACTTTTGAAAGTAACCTACTTTACAATTGGCGGTCCCTGCCAGGATATTTATATAATTCTGATATAAGTTAGGCCCGTTTTGACGTACAGAAAGTGGGGTTGATTATGGCGTTAATTTTGAATAATTCGTATAGGTTTATGTTTCGTATATTTTGTGGTTATGTTTTGGTAGTGTAACGTACTTGCGAGATTATTATTTGTTTACTGTTACATATTGATAACGATTTTATGTATTGGGTATTTTGATTGGATGGGTATAATTATTGTGTATTAGAAGGGTTGTAATTGTTTTTTGTGTTAAGGGTTTTATAAGAATTTGGTAAACATGGCTGAGGTACAAGAAACCAAAGTAGGTGGACTATTTTGGGACTCATGGAAGGACGAGTTCAGGAGTATTATGGAAAGAATGACTGGTATTATGGAAAGAATGACTGATGATGATTGGTGTAGACTGAATGATAATCTTAGACAAATGGAAGAATAAATGAGTAGAAATACGTGACATGCACAAAGGCTTGTATAGTATACACTGCGAGCCCCAGTTCGCGGCAGTCGGCAGCCCACCTTCATAGTGAGCAGACGTAATTCAATCGGAGCCTCGGAGACGTATTTTCAGAAAATATTAAAATCGGCCTACCAAGGAGTGTATTAAAATGTAATAGCAGTGTTTAAAATGATAAAGAGAACCGCAGTGACGAGTATATAACAGTTTGATTTGATTGGAGTGAGTGGCTTAACAAAAAGTGTAAAACGACATGTGGTGTAACGCTCTGGACACAGAATACAGCTAAGTACTGTGTATAGTTAAATCTAATTGGCCAGAAGTGAAGTAAAACAATAAATAATAAAGAGCTCAATAAAAGGGGGTTAAAGAGATATGTAAAGAGAGTGATAGAGTGTGTGAGAGAAAAAGGGGAGAAAGAAAAAGTAATAAAAGAGTACTGGTTTGTATATATAAATTTGTATAGGAAATTTTTTGTTTTGTAATTTTCGATAATATCATTAAGAAAGTAAGAAAAAGAAATTAATTAATTCTGGATTGAAATACATAATATTTGTTCTACCGTAGCCATGTGTTAGAATAATTATTACGCCAGAACCATATCATTATTTTCTGTGCTGAAAAACCCGCCTAAACGAATCTGTGAGTTTCTGAATAAGGGAGATAAATTATCTAAATTATTTCTTTTGGGGAAAAGTGTAATAGTTTCCATATTTGATCTACAAAATATGGTGGCGAACTTGAGGGCTGTTTGGAATCTTCTGATGGTGTTTTAAGGTAAGTGCGTAAGAAAGTTTGCGGTAACCAGGGTAAGTAAAGTAAGTAATATTCTTCTTGGGGGTTTGTAAAATGTTAATATCTTTACAATATGTACTTTCTCTTTGTATTCTTTTTCCTGTCAGCACTTATCATCAATGATACCAGAATCTGAACCACCATTTAGATGTCAATTATTTTGCTGTTATCCTGAGGGATGTATCGTGCGCATTCTTGCCAAGCTACCATTCTTACCACAAATATGTAACACATGTACAAGTGCATGATTATTAGCTCCCACATTTGTTATTGAGTTGTGCTACGATCAGTGCTGAGATTTACAACTAAGAAAAGGATGTTCTAACATAACTGTGCAGATGCTGAATGAATCCCATTTGTTAGAAGGGCGGTAATAGAGGGCAAAAATGCAGACAAGCTCTGTTCACGCACCATCTACAGCAGCAAACTACTCCGCCCGAGTACAGTTCAGGCACAGAAGTCAATATGTTAAAACCTGCTGACTATATTCAAAAGGATAGACAGAAGACTTGATTGATCCAACTTAATCTACAATGTTTAATTTACACTGACTGATTCTGTTATTCTTGTAATGCCCTAAAAAACAATTTTAAGTAAAACTGATACATACATATCAAAAAACATGCAGAGCTTACTAAACATGTAATGTTAAATGGTCTATACATCTGTGGTGTTCCTTCATTGTTAAAACAGACAAAAATTATAACCCCATAATTTGAATCACTTTCTTGTTACAACTTATAATCTGAGTTGCTTTCCCTCCATCTGAGCGCAAGGTTTTCAACAAGACTCAAGCCAAGTGTATTAAGATATTGAATTCTGTCCTTTGAGATAGAAATTTTAATAACAAACCACACGTAAAAAAAAACTTTTAATGCAATAATGATGTTTTTCTGAGCTACCAACACTGTATAAATACGAGGGTCATTCAATAAGTAAGGAGACAAATTGTTCTAGCTTCAAAACTACTTGATAAATCAATACGATACTTTCAGAAGTACAAGTTGGCATCCTTGTAATGACTTCTGATCAGCTGTTTAATACAATTTTGTAAACATAACCTCTAATTTACTCAGTCAACAATGGCGAGTCCACTTGATAATTGCACCGCAGAAGAACAACGTTCAGTGATTAGATTTTTAGTCGCAGGTGTCAAACCTTCTGAAATTCATGAAAGGATGTTAAAAGTGTACATCAGTTGCTCCATCAGAGTTTTTTTTTGTTTGGACCCCTTAAGGAGGCACTATGCGGGAAAAAATTCAGTTCCAATGAAGAGGTCAAAATTCATGTGCAAAACTGGCTCCGTCAGCAACCCACAGAATTTTATGCCAGGGGCATTCGGAAGTTAGAAAAATGATGGGATAAGTGTATTACAGTTGGGGGGGGGGGGACTATGTTGAAAAGTAACCTTCACTTTGTATTGATTCAATAAACAAGTTTTAAGCTAGAGCAATTTGTCTCGTTACTTATTGAATGACCCTCGTACATTTAAACGCATTTACCGATTCTCGTGCGGTCTGACTTTCTTCATGTTAATTATCCTGAATAATTCTTTTTGCTTAATTTTATTTGAATTTGTTCTTTTATCAGTTTTCCCCCTTGATAGAAGCATATTCTGAGGCTTCTGAAAATATTCATTCACAGCTTTATGGAATTGACTTAATGAGTTTAACATTTGGAATATATGAAAACTGAATATTACATAGGAAGAGATCAGTTAAAAATTTCAGTTATAGATACATTTTTGTATTACCCATATCTTGTTTTCTGTATTGACAATGTAAACAGGGATATATTACTTTTAAAATCTGCAATTAGATTTGTAATATTAAACTTTAATTAGAACTGTCAAGTTTGTTAAAATTAACTGTTTTTTTATTTAATGTGCTGTTACAAGAAAATGATCAATCAACTGTATAATTCAAAGGCACAATAAAATCCAATTATGATATTACAAGAAACTGCTACTTTGCGTGCGCACACACACACACACACGCGTGCACGCATGTGCATGTGTTTAATACACAGTGTATTAATATTTTACGAAAATTAATAACCTATTTTAAATTAAATATATTTTAAAAATATATAATTGCACAAAATAAAAAATATTGTAAGAATATAAAAATTACACCTCTGATGTGTATATAACTCACCAGTCTCAGTATAGTAGAATTTTTGTTGTAGACTTCACTTTTTAATTTTTCTAATTCCATAAATGTTTCTGTGCTAGCATTGTCACCTCCTCCTCCATTTGCACTCACCTACATACACAGAAATAATTTGTCATGTAAAACTCTGTACACATTCAACATAACGACAAAAGAAATTTTAATAATTATAACAATTGCCAATATTAAAAAAAAAACCCACTAGCTTGGGTTGGGTTAGGTTAAATTGGAACAAGAAGATATTCTACATACTAATTAATTAAAATAAATAAGCATCCAGTGTTTTTAATATATATGAAAAATATAAAATTATACCTCTGACACAAATTTTTTGTTGCATATAAAGGTAACACATCAGCAACACTTAATTTTACAAAATTACACTTTATGAACAGTATTTTAGATTTAACATATACAGTTTTTACCATAACTGAATATAATGTTACGTGTTTGTGAACGTGTTTTCACATTTCACGATTATATACTTTCATAGGGGGGGGGGTTCCAAAATCAGAAATCAACCAATGCCATCCTGATCGATTTTGAGGCTGCATTTGACAAGATACCTCATAAAACCATTTTACTAAAATGCATGAAACTGGGTATAAAAGGTAAACTCCTCCAATATCTGGCAAATTTCCTAGAGAACCGGCAAAAGGAACCGTAGTTAATGGTCAAGGTTCTGGCAGTGCAACAGTGGAAAATGGCATTGTGCAGGGCTCTGTCATCAGCCCGACTCTGTTTAACATCGCAATCCATGACATCACGGACAACACTCACCCAGATGTCCATCATATCGTATTTGCTGATGATGTCACTTTCTTTACATCAGATGAAGACCCCGAGAGAGCCAACATTCGTATGCAACAAACCGCCCAAAAAGTGGCAAAATGGTGTGAAAAATGGTCCCTAAAAATCTCAGCTGAAAAAACAGAGACTGCTTTCTTTACCAGGAAAAACAACCATGTGGGGTTCATTCCAAAACTAGTCATTAATAACACAAATATTAAATATAATGAATGTCCAAAATTACTGGGAGTCAGCCTAGATAAGAAGTTATGATGGAAGACCCATATTGAGCGGGTGGGTGGTGGATCAATGTGCAAATCACCTAAACACCCTGAAAGCTGTAGCAGGATGAAAGTGAGCCGCAGACACGGTTACATTAAGATCATTCTATCTGTCGTACATCAGAGCAAAACTGATGTATTGCAGTGAGGTGTGGGGTCAGCTGCAACAACCCATATCAACAAACTGCAACGGCTTCAAACAGCAGGTCTTAGGACGTGCCTTGGCTGTCCGAAAACCACGCCAAAGGCTGCAATGGAAATAGAACTCAATATTTGCTCAATTGACCTGTATATAAAAAAAAAAACAAATATGGTTAAAAAAAATCTGCAGACTACTCACCCACTGTCAACCTTGCGGGGCAACAGAGTAAAACCGTCTTTTGCAAGTAGGATTGGAGAAATGAGACTCAGCTTGTCAGAGAGCTCTCTGGAACCGATACCTGTCTGCTACTCGGAACCACCACGGATGATCACCGACAACAAAATGAAAGTAGACCTCCCATCGAAACTCACAAAACAGGACCCAGGAGAAGTGCTGAGACAAGAATTTCTTGCACTGCTAAATGAACAGTACCAGGAGTATACCAAAATCTATACAGATGGATCAGTAGACCTTAAAGAATCCAAATCTGGTGCCGGTTATTATATACAAACAAGCGAGAGCTACTTCATTCCATGCAGTTCCATTTCAAGCCTGGATGCTGAATTACTAGCAATAAACACTGCATTGACACAATGCTTGCAGATGGAGGCTCAGAACATCTGTATACTGACCAACTCAAAGGGTGTCATAGAAAGCCTGAAGAGACGCCATCCAAATGACTATTGTAATATAAAAAAAATATATAATTAATTTTCAAATGTTAGTTGTATTTTGTAGTGCCCCAAGTTGTTGGTGCCAATTATTTTATGTTCAATATTTTATCACTAATAAAAATTACTTACTTAGGCCTCATGTTGTAAGCGCCAAATGTGTTATGTTGTTTGTTTACTGATTGTTAATTGTTAATGAGTATAAATGTTCAATTAGTCTCAGCAATATTCTGAGTTGTATGTTTAATGATATTTATTTATACATGAGAACACACTTCTTTTGCTGCTCTGAATCATTCAATTTTTATTCCTCAATTCTCTTAATATAATAATTTTCTTGTTTTTTCTATTAATTAATAACAAATTTTCCTTTCTTAAGGTTCCTACTCCATCTAGCTCTCGGATGCACGAAACAATTTTTTATCTCAGGGTTATAACCAAATTAACAATCGTCTTCAGTAAAATTATAAATTCATACAAGTTTCATGTTAATAACATACATGAAGAAAAAATGTTAATGTGTAGTAATTAATTGTTGTTTGTGTATGCTGGTTTGGATGTGAGTTCTTGTGATTATACAAAAGAAATCAATTCAGGTAATTTTACAAACTTAATATTACATATGTAATGGGACGTTTAAGCCCATCTAAGAATATTTTTTGGGGAAACAAAGAATAAATTATAATGGTAAACTTTATTTGGAATTATAATGACGCATTCCAGTGGACGAATTCGTGTCAAGGTCAACCGCGAAACAACAGGGAGGCAGCTATTTTTAGCCGAACGACATTTGACCTTGTCAACAGTGAGCAAAACATATGTCAGAGCCGTTCCCAGACATTAATCAACACTGGAATGTTGATCCAAAATAATGATCCCGTCAAAATTGATGTTGAAACACCAATGGAACAATGAAACCAGACCACGTGATCGTTCGCCAAATTAAGAATCGTCATCTTTACGAAGTCCCAGTTGGCCATGAACATCTAATAACTACGGACGTGAGCCGTTCGCTCGCCCGCCGGCTGAATAGTTTTCGTCGCGCCCGCACACCATATGTGAATTTTTACATATTAAAAAATAAAAACAGTATTTTGATTCGCGAGATACATAACAGTGACAAATTGAAACAAAATGACAGTTTGGCAGTAAAATCAAAAAGTGAAAACGAGAAGACATCTAGATAGTCCGTGCATGAGGAGACATCCCATGGACGCACCTCCACGAATCATGAAAGGGAAGTAAATCATACTAGAATAAAGACAATCTGGCAATTTTACAAAATATATAAAATGAGCTCAAAAATGTACCATATGAAAGTGTGTGTGGTTGTGTGAACAAATATGTAAGAAGTGCTGGGTTTGCGAATATATATATACATAGTTAAACTGATGATTCAGTACAATCTATTTTTGATGTAATAATTACTTGTAACTTGTTTTGCGCCTCAGGGCAGAATAGATGTGTTCATTTTGAGGGAATGTCAGTATAAAGAAAAATAAAAATAATATTCAATTTTAACTTTATAAATATATATTGTTTAATTGTATTTGCCTATTATTCTCTGCCACGTACACTAAACGACATCCTTGGTTAACCTTAACATGTAAAGTCAATTATTATGTAACTTTAAATACAATACAGTTTCAGTTGGAGTCCGAACTAGGGACGAATTTAATATCTAATTACTGAACAGTTTCAGTTGGCGCCCGAACAGGGATGTTGTAAATTAAATTTAAATTTACAACTTAGTCGAAAATGGCAGAGAAAAATACAAATATAAATTTATATACGAATGCATCTGTGGGATCCATGTTGGATGCCACACAAGATGATGTAATAACCACAAATAACTTGACGCAAAATGAAAATGTCAATGAGAGTGTAGGCGAAATAGCAACAAATGTAATTGAAACGGTAAAAGCTAAGAGTAGTAAAAGTAATTATGTAAATATATTTAATCAATTAACAATGATTATGGAAATGATGAATAATAAATTTAACCAACAAAACAAGAATTTGGATGAATTTAAAACTGAAATAAAGTCAGAGAATATAAAAATGATGCGTGAGATGAATGCAAGTAACATAGAGCTGAAAACTGAAATAAAAGCAAAGATAAATGAAATAAATAATAGATTTAACAAACAAGACGAGAAATTAAGAGACTTAAATAACGAATTTGAGAATATAAGAAGTGAAATAAAAATGAGTAATTTAAGTATGAATAACAAATTTGAAAGTATAAATGAGAGTTTTAAGGGAGTGAGTGAGAAGTTCGTTGAAATAAATAATAAACTAGAGAAACAAAGTGAGATTATTGCTGGAGTGAAAGGTGAAATGACTATAAATATAAATAAAATACAAGACGAAGTAAGTGAAAGTAGAAAGAGAAAGGAGGGGGTAGAAAATGGTACAGATAATAAGGTAAGTGGTGGTAATGGTATCAAAAATAATGATGATGATGATATGATGACGAATAATAATGAAGAAATAATTAACGAGGTAAGTGATAGTTATAAAAATGAGTTAACAAGTAGTAGTGGTAAGATAGTTGAAAACGAGCCATTTAAGGGTGATACAGTGAAAATTAATAGTGACGATGAGAATATAGAGATAGTAAGAGAGAGTGAGAGAATAATAGGAGTAGGGGGTAGTGAGAGAGTAGAAATAAGTGTTTGTAAGTTAGAGAGAGAATATGAAGAGAATTATTTTGTGGAAATGGGGCAGAGGGTAAATTTTCCCTGGGTTTATTGTAAACCAAGGTGTTTACAAATGGTTTTGAAGGGCAATAGTCCCTTACTGGAAAACGATGCATTTTCAAATTGTTCCCTGAGTTTTTGTGGTGTTCCTGGAAAAGCCAGGAGGTGTTTTTATGTAGTAGTACCCTCTGCATGGAATGATAGAGAAAGTGTGAAATGGTGTTATGAGGGGAGGTATTTTGAGAGAGAGTTGTATTTAGAGAGAGAGAGAGAGAGAGAGGAAGATAGAGGTGTTTGAGGTTAGTAGAAGTTATAAAGAATTAAGAGAGAGAGTGAAGAGTGAGAGAGTTGGTGATTATATGGATTTCTTAACTTGCGATGTAGTTACAGCAGCAAGAGGGGATAACAATGTTAATGACTTACCTGTATATAACATGGGGTTACTCGTAGTAGACGATTACTATACTAAAGAAATGATAAAAGATTTAATCATAGCAGATGATACTAAGGGAGGATTGACCATACCAAATGTCGACAGGATTTTTGAATTAATAGTATACAATAATGTTTTTGAATACTATATTGATACAATGGATAAAATTAATGATGATGGTTGTTATAATCTAAATAACAATATGTATTTAATAAAAAATGAATTGTGTAGACGTAAGAAAAGATTATTATTCGATAATGGTGGTTAAACATTTAGTGTTCATGAACATTTAATTACGTGAGTAGGGGTTTTGAAATGGACTGCATTATGAAATGATTTGTGGTAAACGATAACAGATAATAATGTGGATTGTATATACTTTTGTGTTAATGTTAAATGTAATGATGTAGCAAGGTGAAGTATACTCAACTTTGTGAATTTTGTTAAAGTAATGAAATGTGTTTGATAAAATAATTGCATTAACTTGAAAGGAGATAATAAATGAAATATTGTATAAGATGAATGTTGATAACAATTTAAAAATTTTGGAGATTTTAATGGTATAGTAAATGATAAATAATTGATGGTTGATTAGTAAAAAGTTCAATTGAAATTAAAGTGTAATGTTTATAATTTTATATGCAAATTTAAAGGTGAATTGTTTATTTTGATGTAATAATCGCAATTTTAATTATGAGTGTATTATGTTGTATTATGTAAGTGTAGGGCTCTTAAACATGTATTGTGTGTTTTAAATGCGATTCCCCAATTTTGGGCAGTCACGGTTTCACCGAACCCTAACCATGAATTTGGCTTAATATTCTAAATTGGTGACCTTAGAAATACAACTGAGTTCAAAATCGAGGGATTTTCTTGGGTGTGGAGCTTTCTGGTTTCTCCGGCTCTGGGAGTTGAATGCATTATTGGTGCCGATTTCATCTGCAAAAGTGGTCTCGTTATTGACATCCAAGAGCACCAATGCTATTTTAAATTTAATCGGGGAGTTGTAATCCCTTTCCTTGGATATCAGGGGACCAGGCAAGATATCCAAGAGGTTAAGTGCCCCGACACATCTAGAGACCACCTCTCCCAGTCCCAGCGGTCCGCTTTAGATCAGTTGTGTGAGCGTTTCCCCACTGTATTAACTCCGGCCCTTGGGCTCACACATCTCTTGGAGTATAAGATCCGCCTAACGGACTCCAAGGTGGTGCGCTCCCACCCTTATAAGTTTGCCCCTCCGAAGATGAGCATCTTGAGGGAGAAGGTTCAAGAATTATTAGATCAAGGGGTGATTGAACCTTCTCAGTCCAGTTATGCCAGTCCAGCGTTCCTAGTGCCCAAGCCTGGAGGTAAGCACAGGATGGTCATCGACTACCGCAAGCTGAACGCTAACATCGAGGTAGATTCGGTCCCACTTCCTGACCTTCATTCCGCGTTCGATTGGTTCAGTGAGGCGAGGTATTTTACCATCATTGACCTCAACTCTGCATATCACCAGATTCCCTTGACGAAAGAAAGTAGGCCCTACACGGCATTCTGTGTTCCGTGGAACCTCTATCAGTATACTAGGGTTCCTATGGGTCTAGCGGTAGGGGCCCAAACACTCACCCGTTTGCTTGACACCGTTTTTCACGATGTCAAGTTCAAGTACGTTTTTAATTATCTTGATGACTTGCTGGTGTACAGCAAGGGGTACGAGGAACATTTGGATCATCTTGAAGAGGTGATGTGCAGGTTGAGGGGTGCCGGCCTCACTGTCAATCCAGAAAAGGTGAAGTTTGCCCAGACACAAATTTCTTTTCTGGGCCACCTGATTTCCCATAGAGGTGTCACTGTGGATCCTGAGCGAACACAGGGGATCAGGGACTTTCCCCCACCAAAGGATGCCAAAGGCATCGCGAGATTTGTGGGGATGGTCAATTTCTATCGACGTTTCATCCCAAACGCGGCGGAGATTGCGGCACCTCTGAATGAACTCCGGAAGAAGGGCGCCAAATTTGTATGGGGGGAAAAGCAACAGAAGGCTTTCGAGACTTTGAAGGAAGCCATTATTTCCCCTCCAGTACTGAGGATGCCAGACTTCTCGAGACAGTTTATCTTACAGACAGACGCGAGTTCGGTGGCGCTCGGGGCGGTTCTGTCCCAAGTTGTTGATGGTGCTAGGCAGCCTGTGGCCTTCATTTCTAGAACTTTGACCCAACAAGAACGGAAGTCTTCAGTGTATGAGCTAGAGTGTTTGGCTGTTGTATACGCTCTAGATAAGTTCAGGCGTTTTCTGGAACACGCTGAGTTCCTGCTCGAGACCGACAACCAGGCTCTCTCTTGGCTTCTCGCTCATCCCCGGCAGCTGGGTAAGATTGGACGATGGGTGGTTAAAATCTCATCCTTTAAATTTAAGGTGCAACACATTCGGGGAACTCAAAATGTGGTTGCAGATGCTTTGTCCCGTATGTTCTCCCAGCCCAGCGAAGCCCAGCCGGAGCAACCCTGTTCTGTTCTACTGGACTTTCCTTTAGCTTTTACTGATGTGTTGCCCCATCAGTTAAATGATGAAGAGTTGGGTCCGATCATCCAAAATCTAAAAGAGGGTAACGTGCAGGTCCCCTACTTCTTGTCCAGGGGCGTCCTATGTTGCAGAGAGAAGAAAGGACGGGCCCCGAAGATAGTGCTGCCTAGCAAACTCGTGCCCATGGTCTTCAGCTACTATCACAATTCCCCGGTAGGTGGACATAAGGGAATTTCGAAGACCATTTCCAGTATTAGGAAAAACTTCATCTGGAAGGGCATGGATAGGGACATAGCAACTCGGGTGAAGGCATGTCATCTCTGTGGCTTAAGCAAGCCTGCCCAAAACACAAAGTTAGGGCTGTTGTCATCTGATGTGGCGAGCAGACCGATGGAGAAGCTATTCATCGACTACGTGGGACCCTTCCCGCGTAGCAAGTCAGGTAATGCTTACCTACTTGTCTGTGTGGATGCTTTTTCGAAGTTTGCCTGGCTACTGCCCTTACGGCAGGCAACTGCTCGATTGACCATAAACGCGCTCCAGAGTCATGTATTTCAGCACTTCGGTCTTCCGGCCATCATTGGCTCGGACAATGGTCCACAATTTATTTCAGGCGATTTTCGGCGAATGTGCTTCGCCAATGGCATCAAACATGTAACCACTTCCCCCTATTACCCACAGCCGTCCCACGCGGAGAGATTCAACAGGAATCTCCGGTCCGCACTCATTGCCTATCATGCGGAACAACAGACCACCTGGGACCAGAACCTTAAGTGGTTACAGCTAGCTTTCAATACGGCCCTGCATGACAGCCATAAGGCCGTTCCTTTTGAAGTTATGTTTGGTTTCTCGCCTACACTTCCCTTGGCCAACTTGTGGAACATAGACGATCTTCTGCCGAGTAATCCGGACATTAGGACGGCAGATAGGTGGAAAGAGGCCCGGAAGAATTTGCTTCGTGCGCACGAGCGCGTCCGTAGTCGGTATAATCAGGGGCATATTCCGAATCCCTTTAAAGTAGGAGATTTGGTCTACTGCCAGAGCCACCCGATCAGCTCAGCTGCCGATAAAAGAGCCGCCAAGCTGTGCTACCGCTGGTCGGGGCCGTACCGCATCCTGGGGTTTGCGTCGCCTGTGACGGCTAGGTTGGGCGAACCGGGAGGTACTTCTAAAGAGATAGTCTCTCACGTCTCGAAGTTGAAGCCCTGCCACATCAGGCGGACGGGCTGATAGAAAGGGGGGGAACTTGCCGGTCCCCATTTAGGTAGGGATGGAGGTTATTCGGGGAGGTGTGTGCTCTGGGGGGGAGTTGATTTATGGTAGCGGGTAGGTGTTCCCCACAGTCCCAGTGGTGTTCGTCTACTTCAGGGATGTGCCCCTGCCTGCGCGAGCCTTGGTTCTCTCCAATTTTCCTTTTTTCTGGAGAGAGCCATGTCCTTACCTTCTGTTCCAGGCCTTGATCTTCAATGATCCTTGCTCTTTCCTTCTTCCTGATTTTCCTAGCCTGCAAAAAAAAAAAAAAAAAAAAAAAAAAAAAAAAAAAAAAAAAAAAAAAAAAGGAGAGTAGAGAGCCCTTGGAGCACACACACACCACGTATGGGATTGTGTGGATATGTATACACATACATGCAAGTGAGATTATTGGGTCATGGAGACCCGATCCCCTTTTCTTCAGTGATTCTGAAACACGGTTATTGTTTGGCGTTTTGGGGGCTAGTCCCTCTGGTAACTATAGGGCTTGCCGCCCTGTTGTGGTTGTGTCGGTTTCTCAAAAATAGTTTGGCATGTCTCGGGGGGCCAGTGCTCAGGGAGCTCCCGTATCCCGTTCATGAACATTTAATTACGTGAGTAGGGGTTTTGAAATGGACTGCATTATGAAATGATTTGTGGTAAACGATAACAGATAATAATGTGGATTGTATATACTTTTGTGTTAATGTTAAATGTAATGATGTAGCAAGGTGAAGTATACTCAACTTTGTGAATTTTGTTAAAGTAATGAAATGTGTTTGATAAAATAATTGCATTAACTTGAAAGGAGATAATAAATGAAATATTGTATAAGATGAATGTTGATAACAAATTAAAAATTTTGGAGATTTTAATGGTATAGTAAATGATAAATAATTGATGGTTGATTAGTAAAAAGTTCAATTGAAATTAAAGTGTAATGTTTATAATTTTATATGCAAATTTAAAGGTGAATTGTTTATTTTGATGTAATAATCGCAATATTAATTATGAGTGTATTATGTTGTATTATGTAAGTGTAGGGCTCTTAAACATGTATTGTGTGTTTTAAATGCGATTCCCCAATTTTGGGCAGTCACGGTTTCACCGAACCCTAACCATGAATTTGGCTTAATATTCTAAATTGGTGACCTTAGAAATACAACTGGGGGTAAGATCAGGGGAATCTAAGATAATATAACTTTGGAACACGGCTATATACCTATGTATGGGTGATAGACCGATTAAGGGAATGTGAATATTAACTTAGTAGGATTACTGGTATCCGGGATATCAGTAATGCCGAATTTTTATATAACGCCGAAGCAAGAACGGTGTAAGCAGCGTTTGCACCCTAATAAAATTCAGTTCTTGTGGAGGCAAATGGGCGCTACAGTCCAACATCATTAAGCAATAGTGTGTGTGGAAAGGAGCTGGCGATTACAAGCCAGGGGCGTAAATAATAGAGTATTTATGCAACCCGGTAAATGCCTTACACGGTTTACCCGTGAGGTGATTTACCTAATTGTAACTGGGTAAAGGGGGAATATTATGTGATGATGGAGAAGGTGGTTACTAAGTTGTTAGTAACGAGTTATTAAATATTAAAATGAGTTACATCAATAATGAAGAGTGTGTAACTGATTTTCTGATGTAAATGAATGATTTTGTATTGATTTAAGGAGTATTATGATACTCAAGGATGCTTAACTATTGTTAAGTAAATAATTTGTTCTGATGTAGTTGATTTAATGTGTTTTACTCTATATAACAAGTTTATTAATTTTGAAATGTGAATAATATAAGGGAAGGTATTTGTATGTTGTAATGGGAAATGTTTATTTAAATTCTGATTGGAATCAGGGAAATGTTTTGAATTTCGGGATAAGAGTTAACGAGAGAAGGTATATACAGACTGTTGGTATGGAATTTTTAGAATGTATCATGTTAGGTTAAGTATTCAGCCATGTATATGTAAAAAAAAACCCAGTGCTTCTTAACGCAAACCAGCTAAGGGGGGCCAGATCAGTTAAGGATATGGTATTATACAAGGCCACTATTTGATATTTTGATTTCATGTTTCAGTGTCTGGTGATGCTGTGGCGGCGGTCCTGTGCAGGCCTGCGCGTCAGAGCAGGGGTGTCAAGTGACTGTCTGGCCTTGCGGTGTTGGGATCTTGAGAGAGAAGTCCAGTAAGGTCATTCAGGTGCGGTCACAGTCACTGGACCAGGGGGTAAGTTAACCACAATTTTAATAAAACATAAAGGGGGTTGTGGCGACATATCCATGCTGATCCCTTTAGGAAGTATGAGAGTGGCAATGAGAGTTTTTATGCTTCGGCATAAAACCTCTCATTGAGGGGGTATTGTAATGGGACGTTTAAGCCCATCTAAGAATATTTTTTGGAGAAACAAAGAATAAATTATAATGGTAAACTTTATTTGGAATTATAATGATGCATGCCAGTGGACGAATTCGTGTCAAGGTCAACTGCAAAACAACAGGGAGGCAGCTATTTTTAGCCGAACAACATTTGACCTTGTCAACAGTGAGCAAAACATATAACGTCAGAGCCGTTCTCATACATTAATCAACACTGGAATGTCGATCCAAAATAATGATCCCGTCAAAATTGATGCTGAAACACCAATGGAACAATGAAACCAGACAACGTGATCGTTCGCCAAATTAAGAATCATCATCTTTACGAAGTCCCAGTCGGCCATGAACATCTAATAACTACGGACGTGAGCCATTCGCTCGCCCGCCAGCAGAATAGTTTTCGTCGCATCCGCACACCATGTGCCGAGTTTTGGAATACTCGGCCATTTTCCTAGTTAATTAGGTGACGGTCATTGCGGGGGTTTGTGAATTAATTATTTGAGCGATGTATGAGCCATTATCTGTCTTGTTCGCGATCCGTGCGCGCTCTAGGCGGGAGTGATAGAGATATTTTTCTTGTGACTACGGAGTGCAGTTATCGTCAGGCAGCCGAACACGAAACACGAAACCAATTTCTCCCGGCGGACATCAGTTTGATTTTGTACTCTACTATTAACCATCTTGACTAGATAATCGACTAAGCGACTCTTCGGTAAGTCTGTTAAAAGTAACTTATTTATTATTTAAGAAAAGAATAGTTATTTAGCTTAAAGTAATGCCGATGCAATGCGATATAAATACGAAAGTCACCACGTGGCGTGTGCAAGTTAAACTCTGTGTATGCATGCCTTGAAAGTTAACACTGGCTGAGCTAAAGCATTTATAAAGTAATTATAGCTGTGTATTTTTCCTAATTATATCATAATAATTTCTTTATAATCATAGGGGGGCATAAGAGAATGTTTTATGCACTAAATGTAGAGGTATATGAACTGTATATGTTTTATGAACCTGTTTAAGTTTGCAACTCATCTCGATATTGTAATAAGGGTTTATTAAGTTGACGAACTGTCCATAAATACTAGTAATTTTAATTCTAAAATTTTCTACTGAAGGTAACTTCTGTGCTTTCTTAAAAAAAATTGCAAATTTTCTTTTAATCTGAGCATGTGGTAGTGTGTGATTTTGCTGGAGTCATGAATATTAGGGGGATCGTGAATTGGGTAACATTAAGTAATTGTCAATATATATAATTGTTCAGGGTTCCCGACCTAAGACGATCTCGATCCACTCCAGCGGGTGGCCGGAGTTCTGCCACCAATGACATTATACGAGTAATTCTCCATCTGTGCCGTCGGGAGGAAGAAATGGACAATACACCAGGTTTTGTGCCGGAATTCACAGGTGACATTTACCCTTTTATCTATATTTTGGCCTCTGCAATGTAGAACACCGTATTCACTTCCTGGAACTTCTCCAATTAAAGTTGTTGGGACACAAGTCCAGCAAGACAATAGTGCTTTTAAATTTTCTCAGTATATTTTATTAAGGCTTATGCCCCCTTAGTAAGTGTGAGCCCGGACGGGGTCATGCGCTACCGAATTTTGCTGAGAAATTTTCTTTAAGGGTAAAAGTGTGGGTGACTTAAGTTTACTGATTTGTAGGGGGTGAATTATGCTTACATTGATTAAGGGTATTCATAGCTATATGGGTTTCGTTTTTTTTGTAGATTTAAAGGTTTGGGGTGGTGCTGTAACCTGTGGACGTCACCCGCTGGTGCCGTTAGTACAGGTCTATAGCATGTTTTAGGTTGCTGAAACTGGTGGTGCGCATGGCCTCGCCTGTGGCCAAGCCAACACTGTAGAAACAACTCAAACGTGTTTTACTAGGGGCTGATGTTATAAAGTTTTTTAAATTAAAATGGTCTTTATATATATATTTTATAAAATTATATTAATTCAGTAAGATTTCAATATAAGTGAATTTCATTCAGTTCTTTACTGCCATAGCCAGTGTACTACTAGTTAAATTGTTAATATGAGCACACTATTGGTTCAATCATAAACCATATTTTATATGTTTTATAAAAATTATATTAACTCAGTAACAATTCTATATAAGTGAAATTTCATTCAGTTCTTCTACTGCCATAGCCAGTGTACTACTGGTGCCGTTGTTAATATGAGTACACTATTGATTCTTACTGCTATTCATAAATTCTGTTATACCTTCGTACGGCCGTGCGCCCATGTTGACCTGGCCATGGCGCAGTCCTATCTGGGGGGAGCTTTTCTAAAATTTTGAAATTTTGTGATAATTTCTTTGGTTGCAAGTAGTCATAACTGGACTGGTTTATGGTTTGGTTTATGAAGGTTTATGTAGGCTGGGTACCTTACCCTGTTACAGTATTTTGGGATGGGGATCTAGGTCACTGATACTGAAGATGCTATTCTTCGGTGGCATGGTTAAATGTTTCTGAGCTGCCTGCCAGGTGAACATGTGTGTAGTATATATATATATGTGTGCATATCGATATGTGTCCGCCATGTGTATTTATGTAACTATTTATTTGTGTGTAATTATGTGTGCATATTGATTGATGTTATAGTTATTTATATTTGGGAGGTATTATTATGCTGATGTCTACATGTAAGGAGTTATTATTATGCTGATGTCTACATGTAATTTAATTTGATGAAAGGATACTTGCATGTTATTTGAAATAGCTAAATAAAATTGTTATTGTTGCTAAACAATGAGTTTAATTGCAAGTCCCGTCATACTGGACCCAGCGCAGTTTTGGCTTCCCTAGGCTCTGGCCTAGTTTTAAATAACTAGTGGCCCCTCTTTCAAAAAAAAAAAATAAAATAAAAAAAAAATTAAAAAAGTTTTTTTTTTTTTTAATAAAGTCTAAAAGTTGAAAGAGGGGTTACAACCATAATATATGAATTTTTACGTATTAAAAAATAAAAACAGTATTTTGATTCGCGAGATACATAACAGTGGCAAATTGAAACAAAATGACAGTTCAGCAGTAAAATCAAAAAGTGAAAACGAGAAGACATCTAGATAGTACGTGCAAGAGGAGACATCATGGACGCACCTCCACGAATCATGAAAGGGAAGTAAATCATACTAGAATAAAGACAATCTGGCAATTTTACAAAATATATAAAATGAGCTCAAAAATATACCGTATGAAAGTGTGTGTGGTTGTGTGAACAAATATGTAATAAGTGCTGGGTTTGCGAATATATATTGTAACGCAACAGAAATGCGGTCCCCGACGTTACATAAATAAAAATATTAAAGATAGAATAGGGAAGTAAATATTTATATCCCATACTAATACAAGGGTCAAATAAATAAATTTATCATTGTATAAAAATAATAAGAATGCAAGGTAGTAATAGTAATAAAAAATAAACATGTACTATAGACAATAGTGAGAAATCTCAATGTTCATTGAGAGGTAAATAAATAAAAAATACTGAAAAAAATTATAAGAAAGAAAACTAATATTGTCTATTTTAAAGTAAATGATGGTGAAAATAGATAAAAATGGGTCAATAATGTACGTTACAAGTTAATCTAAAATAATGATTCTGAATTGTATAATGTTATGTTGTTATCATAAATATTATGTTAAAGTTTGTGTTATCATATGAAGCTTACTTGTTGATGTAATATCAAATAATGAAGCAATATGTATTATTTGTTTACTGTTGTAGAAATATGATGGAAATCAGTTAATTAGTATTAATTAATTTCAATTTTTCTTATGTGTGATCCAAAGGTCAAGATAAAGTTGTTGTTAGATATCATAAAGATAATTATTTGTGTACATGTACGTAGTTAAAGGTTGATTATGTTTCTAAACTTGTATAAAAAGGCTATAGTTGTTAACAAGTTAAATTCAAAAGTAGATCCAAATATAATAAAAGGCCTAACAGCCAATAACAATATATAACAAATCAGAATAGAAAGGTTAGGTAAAGAAGTTAATAATAATTAATAAATATAATTAAATGAGTTAGAAAAAACCAATAATAATTAATAATAAATAATAAACAAACTCAATATAAACAAATTATGATAATGCCATAGTGCAATGATATCAATAGATAACGTTTGATATCGGAAAAATAATAATTATTAAAAGAAACAGACTAAGAGTGAAAAACCAGCAGAATATATAGAAATTAGTAAACAAGCTATAAATAAGATTACATTTTAATATAATGGAAGTTTAATAAGGAATTATTTTGAGGAGTGGAAGAATAATATATGAAATTATCACTATATAACAAAACATTGAATAAGAATAAAAAAATTTGTTGCTACGGACGACAAAAATTAATATAAGTTGTTGATTTTGATTATTGTAATTTATGACATGAACGAGAAGAGATTAAACCAAGAGAGATGGTCAATAAAAAATTAATTTTGATCTAAATTATTAAATCCAGTAACAGTCACAATATATGAATGACTAATTGTCATAATTTGGGCCAGTAAACATTAACCAAATTGTATAGTTGTATAATACAAACGATAATAAGTAATTGAATTCAAAAGAATGACTTGGACTGCCCAATATCAGATTATGAAACGAATGCTAATTTAATGAAGTAATAAAACCAGATAAGGAACTACCTGTGTAAAGAGTTAACCCTACAAACCAAACGAAAATAGAATAACCATTAAATCACATTGGACATCGCAGTTTACATCATACAATAGAAAAACGTATTTGGATCCAGAGTTTGCCGAAGCACGTAATCACAAGTTTGGCCGTTGGTGAACAAAGGGAGCGGTATTTCTGCATCAACCCGGACCAAGGATTCCACTTTATTACAACTTTGAAGACAAGAATAAAGAAAATCATCTCATCTGCATTTGTTACGGAACAACCACTAACAAGGTTAGAAGCAACAGCCTTCCCGAGTTGCATGGTACATCGAACAGTAATCTTCAATTATATAAATAATATTAAACAAAATAACACTTTAATTTTGTAATATCTTGCATTCCTATTTATGTATTTTTAATCTTCCCTGCAGTTGAAAGAACCTTCACACCCTGAATCTAAATTAATTATAAAAAATTATAACTGGATTTAAATAAAATATTGTACCGATCAATAATCGATTAACTCAAACGTATAGCCTTTCGTATATCAAGTAAAAACAATCTTATTGGATGTTAAAATATTTGAACTAATAAAGAACCATTGTATGATTTCAAGATCTTATCATTTATGTATTGTTTAATGAAGAGGGAATAAGAATTAAACAAACAGAGTGTATAACAACTAATCACCGTACGCGGTGGGTTAACCTCTAAATTTCATCTGGCTTGGAACTGCAGCGCTTGTTGCGGAATTCTCAGATACCAAAGAGAAGAGAATTACATGAGAAATTTCTATAATTCTCTGCAAGGCAGAATAGGCTTGAGCGGAATTTTTGAATAACGCCCTAAATACATAAGTCTCACTCACACCAACACTTTTAGATTAAATAGAGAGATAAGATAGTCGTAATTAACTATATTACTATATCTAGTAAACCCAGATATATAAGAAATTGACATATTAAATAATCAAGAGAGGAAGAAAGGGGAGGTAAGTACACGGTACATAACAAATTGACGAACCCAGACGTGGCTTAAACAGTCCACACAGGTCTCGTAACAAATTGGCACTCAACTAGTGTAGGGCTTAAGTTAAGTAAAACTATAATTATATCAATATTACTTAACAAGAGCAGGCAACTGTGGGAGAATAAAAATGCATAATACCAGAGGTAGATCAAAGAAGAGGGCAGAAGACACGGAGAAGGAAGAAGGTGAACAAGGACAAGAAATAGAAGTAATCACAGATAGTGAAATAGAACAACAGGCAAGCGATAAAGAAGAAACTGAAGTAATTATGGACACGGAAAGAGAAACAGTTGAAGAAGATGCCCAAGGGGACCAAATAGATAAAGCGGGAACCAGAGAAGTACCAAGTTGGCAGGAGATGATGAAATTTATGGCAGAGCAATTTAAGAAACAGGAGGAAAACTCAAAGAGACAGGAGGAAAAATTCGATAAACTAAATGAGGAAATTAAGGAAAATAAGGAAACTTCAAAATTAATGAATGAAGGTTTAATCCAAATTAATGAAAGGTTCGATAGGAACAATGAGAGTATAAAACAAATGAAGGAAGAAATCCTGCAAATAAACGAAGAAAATTTAAGGCAGATTAACGAAAGAATTAAAAATATCCATATAACAATTAATCAAAAAAAGGACCAAAATAATGAGGAAAGGAAACTAGAAATAGCCGAAACAAATGAAAAGTTAGAAAAAACTAACAAAACAGTAGTACAGGTTCGTGAGGAATTACAAAATAAAATTAGTGACGTACAAAATGAGAATAAAACAATGGTCGAAGAAATCCAACAGAAGACTGTGGAAAAATATGAGAAAATTAAACAAGAAGTACATCAGATACGGGAGGAGAATAAGGAAGGGATTACACAAGTACAAACAGACATGGGTGAGCGACTGGAAAGAGTATATGGTAATTTAAACAATGTGGAAGGTCAAATTAATACCAATAAAAATAAAATCGAGGAAATTAGTAGACGCGAATTACAGTTACAAGAAGAAGTAGATTCATGGCGGGATAGAACATGCCAGCATAATCATATAACTAACCACGATAACCGGGAGTCGATTAATTTTCGAAATTATAAATGTAATCCAATGGAATTTTTAAAAAGTTTGGAAGAGTTGATCACACGAAATAGAGAGAACCATTGGAGTATAATACGCGGTATGATTGATGAGACATTTAAGGATACGTACGACAATTGGTGGACGGCAGTGCGTCCGGATATACAGGACATGACCGAATTCAAAAAGCAATTCAGTGAAAAATATTGGTCGGAGTCGACCCAGAACATGGTTAGGAATAATTTGAGCAACGGTCAATACGAAGCGAATGTAGGACAGTCTCCTACATCATACTTCCTTGGAAAAGTATGCATGGCACGTAATTTAGAGACCAGAATTCCAGAGGAATGTTTAGTGATACAGCTATCCTACCATTATGAGGAAGGAATAAAGAACGCACGTATGTGTAGCCAAATTAAAACGATTTCAGCCATGGCCAAATTCCTTGAGAATTATGAACACGAAACTCATTATCAAAGAAATAGGGTACTAAATTCTAAATACCATAAGTATAATAGTAACGACCAACAAACAAATTCCCATAGTAATGATCACAATCGACCAACTCAGAACATTAACACGAATAGAACACAGAACGATCACTCGAATAATAATCAAAGGAATTATAATTATCGTGGCAATAATCATTATAATTACCGCGACAGTCGTAATAATAGAGGAGATGGGGACAACCGACCCAATAATTATCGACACAATGTTAATTATATATATTCCAGACCTCAAAACAATCAGCGACGGTATTACCCGAGGACGCACCAATATAACAATTATTATAATCAATCCCGGCATGAAGACAATTACCAAAATGAAAGAATTTATAGGACAACAGAACATAATACAGAGGACCGACACGAGCCATTACAAAATCAACCTCCGAACTCACCGGAAAATAGAGAAGACGAGGGAAGCCCTCATTTGAACTAATAGAGGCAGTGAGAAATGAAGAATACCCTTCACTGAACCGAAATCTTGGGGAACAACGACTTGTAAATAGAAATACTAATGACAATACCATAACTATAATCACTAACCATTATTTAAAAAATATTAGAGAAGATTTATTGGAAGAGGATAATAATCATGTACACAGTAATAGTAATAATGAAATTATATATGTAATAGCTAAGTTAAATGGAATACAATCCACAATTATGATAGATACGGGATCCAACATCTCGTTAATAGATAGTACTGAACTGGAAAAAATACAGCGAGAAGGCCAGTTACCTATACCTACCTTACCTGTTAATAATGTAATAATCATTGGAGCCACTGGACGGCAAAATAAAACTGTTAAAAAACAAGTATCACTCGATCTCACCAATAATAATATAACCATACCAATAGGGTTCTTAGTCGCAACGGGATTACCTTTCAACGTATTGATTGGATGCTGTAACCCCTCTTTCCTTTTATGTCTTTTATATGTATAAAACAAACTTCTTTTTATTAATTTTTTTTTTGAAAGAGAAGCCACAAGTTAATTAGAACTAGGCCGGAGCCTAGAGAAGCCAAAATTGTGCTGGGTCCAGTATGACGGGACTTGCAATGAAACTCGGCTGTAATATAACAATAACAGTTTTTATTGTATCCCATCATTCGCTACATGTAGATGAAACTTTATCACATAATTATCACAAATAAATCACAAATATATCATAAATAAATAAGCCCCATGTTTTAATAGTGTGAAAAGACAAGGTCTGTATATCAGTAACAAGTATATATATATGTGTATAGAATGTATGTGTATATATATATTATATAGAGTGTATAATATAGTATAGTAATATATGTGTGTGTGTATAGAATGATGTTCAGTAAATATATAATTCTCCCCCATTTTGTGACTAGCTTAACATAGACAGAAACATAACAACACGTACAGAAACACAAAGGCACATATACTCACAATTATACACAAATATTCTAAACACGAATGCCCCTGGAATGCACCAGCTTTGCAGGCAGTGTTACTACCTTGCCCAGAAACCAGCAGTGATAAATGTTCGCCCATCAGTCACCGTCATTCATCAGTTTCTATTAATCTAAATAAATGCGAAAACCCCAGAAAGGATGCTAATCACTCATAACCCATAAGCAAGACCGGACCGCCCATATGTATAGAATTCCACAGATAATTGCCCCATCATGAGCATATGAAACTTTAAGTTCCTTCAACAGCATTAAATAAAAATTAAAAAGGAAACTACATCACCTGATTTTAAGTAATTGTTATACGGTTCTAAAATGTTAATTTGTTTTACAAATTCAGAAGGATTCAATTAATCAGTATATACTTTACAAGTAGGAAAATTAATCAGTAGTTGCTTTACAAATTAAAAAAAAATTAAACAGTATATGTTTTACAAGTAAAAAAAATTAATCAGTAGAGACCTTGTAAGGTACAAAATTAATTAGTATATGCCCAGAAAAAAATGTGCAAATTCTTTTCTATTAAAAGCCGACTGGCTATATATATATATATATATATATATATATATAAAATGAATTTACCATAAGGACGGTTGTGCCCTAGCAGCTGTGGGAGCGCGCCAGCATGCGCTTAACCAAGTTTGACAGGAATCATACCTGCCTTAAACTGTATCAACATGTGCCAGGCAAAAACTATGTCCCTTTTTATACCCCAGAAAACAGCCCAAAAGAAAACAAAAAACACCCCAGCCCTTAAATGTTAAACCCAAGGTGAATTTAATATCAACTCCATTCTGTTCCAGCCGGAACAGAATTCCTAACATGTCATATAAATTTTGTAGAGAGTAAGATGATGACTATATGCAATCTGTGAGAATGTCTAAGTGTACTAAATATCTCTAGCACGCTCCCCCAGTGCAGCACACAATTACAAGCATTGTACTTAGTGTTAGGTAATTCAGTTATTAAAGTGTTCCTTGAAATTAACTCATAATGTTCAGAATGATGTTCAGCTGACACCCTCTATAGCAGGCTGTCTGGCCACGTGGGCACATGGATTCAAAAGATTTTTACGGTAAAACAGGTGCACTGCTGGCCCGGCCCCAAAAGGAAAATAAAAGAGTGCATATCACCTTACTTGTGCTGACTAAGTGTTACATCTTGATCTGGTCACCGACTCCTTCTCCGAACAGGATCGTTTCTAAAGGTCCATGGCTGATGAGGATGGAGGTCAATCAGCGAGGCCAAATCTCCGTCTTAATCGAGAACCCGGGAGTCTCGTAAGTTTCAGCCAGCCATAAGAGTGGAAGAAAAACTACGCAGTAAACTGTTCGGAAACCAGAGTCGATGTTTTTCTGAGCAGGGCGGTGAACTGAATACAGCTGTTAGAGATTAACCAAGCCGACCCTTCCTAAGAGTTGCGCGCGTACACCCCCACGTACACTTACGTAGCCGTACAAGGGTCATTCTGACCCTTGTCGCGTTATTTTACAATTAAATATTCTACAATTTTCAACGGCCGGAATAGTACCGGCACAATGCGATATATTGTGACAGCATTCAGCAGTAATTGACTTACATAAAGGAATAGTATCATTAACATCCGAAGAAGGATTATGGACAGCAGAATTGATAGATGCTAATAGAACCGTTCCAGTTAACGACAAATGTCAGGTCATAAAAAGTTATTTTTGTAAGAACAATAAAATACAAGAAGTCATCCAATATGAGGACGACGATCCCGAACTATGGCCGAGTAAGTTGGAAGAGATACGAGAATTCCAAAGAGAAAAAACTTGTCAACAAATAAGTAAGGTACAGGCCGAAAATTTAATTAAAATACATAATAGATACAAACACATATTCTCCAACGCTCCAGGTAAAGTAAAAGGCTACCAGTGTGAAATAAATTTTAAAGAACCGGTGGACTTTCGTAGAAAATCATACCCGATAGCATATTCAATAAAAAACGAAGTTCGGGAAGAAATAAATCATATGATTAAGGATGACATAATAGAATACAGTCAATCACCCTATACCAGTCCCATAGTGGCAATCCCGAAAAAGAACGGAAGGGTGAGAATTTGCCTGGATGCTAGGGAAATAAATGAAATGATCATCAACGATAGGACTTCCCCTGGCGAGATCGAAGAAATCTTAAAAAAATTCCACGGCACCAAATACATTAGTACTTGGGATACAGTATGCGGATACTGGCAGGTTGAGTTGCACCCAAATAGTAGAAAATTTATGGCGTTCCTTTTTGACGGAAGGAACTATCAATTTAAAAGGCTACCTTTCGGATTAATTAATTCTGTGGCTATATTCGTAAAATGTATGGACCAGATATTGGGACAAGAAACTCTACAATTCACTACCGTCTACGTAGATGACTTACTAATAACTTCTTCACATTGGGATGAACATTGCGAGAGGGTAGAACAAGTACTGAGAAAGCTGTCTGAAAATAATATAACACTCAAATTAAACAAATCTAAATTTATTGCTAACCAAGTAAAGTTCTTAGGTTTTAATTTGACTGAGAAGGGCATCACGCCTTCAACAGAGAAAGTAGAAGCAATTCAACAGTTCCCTACTCCAAAAAATAGAAAACAGTTACAATCCTTCCTTGGAATTTGTAACTATTACCGCAAATTCCAAGATAATTATTCAGAAATAACTGCTAAATTCCAAAAACAACTATCATCCAAGGACAAATGGGCATGGGGACCAGAACAAGATAGAGTTCTACAATTAATCAAGGAAAAATTTCTAGAGACTGTTATGTTGCACCACCCTGACTTTAATAAACACTTTTATTTAAATTGTGATGCAAGCAATGTCAGTTTAGGTGCCACTTTATATCAAGAAGATGAAGAAGGACATCACATGGTAATTAGTTTCGCCAGCAGAGTGCTAAACAACTGCGAACGCAACTATAATGTTACCGAAAAGGAGCTGCTAAGTGTAGTTTACGCATGCAATAAGTTCAGAACTTATATACTTGGATACCCTGTGACCGTAAGGAGTGATCATAAATCAATCTCATTCCTAAAACGATGTAAGCTCAGTCATGGTCGGTTAACTAGATGGGTCCTTGTACTGCAAGAATATCACATTAATTGGGAATATATACCCGGAAGGAAGAACATAGCAGCCGATATCTTGTCCCGAATAAACATACAAGACCAATCGTTCGAACAAATTGCCAAAGTGTACAATATTATTAAGAGTAGGAAGGATTTAGAAATAATAACAAACAAAATTAATCAACATCAAAAATTGGATCCCAAATTAGTAAACATACGCCAGAAGGTGCAAAATGCTGATGAAATTATTACAAAATATTACTGTATACATGATGATAGATTGTTTATTAAAGTTACCCCTAATCAAGAAAACTGGAAATTATAATTCCCACAGCTGTGGAAAACAAATTAATCATGGATTACCATATAAGATATGGACACATGGGAGCCATAAAAATCGTCAAAGCCCTGGAAGAACAAGTGTACATAAAAAATATAAACAGAAAGGTGCAAAAATCAATCCACACCTGTCACATCTGCCAGATGGTTAAACATAACAATGAGAAGAAGGAGGGAGTAATGATCCCTATTACATCCAAACATAAGCTGGAGAAAGTATTCCTGGATATATGTGGACCGTTCCCACGCAATGGAGGGAACCATAGATATAAATTTATCATTATTATTTTTGACCATTTTTCTAAATATACTACACTTTATGCTATCAGCAGAGCCACTACCAAGAAAATTCTGGAGATAGTCATTGGACATTACATAATAGAGATTGGTAAACCGTCATCCATTATCACCAATCATGGTACGCAGTTCAAGGGAAGCAAATGGAGAAATAGTCTTCTAAAACACGGTATTAGAACATATAAGACTTCAGTCTACCACCCCAGCAGCAATCCTGCAGAACGTGTATTGAGGGAAGCTGGTTGGCAGAATACTCCGAACTTACTGTCATGACCAACAGAGGAGGTGGCACGAATACTTGTCACTTACCGAAGAGTTTCTCAATATATCTTACCATCAATCCATTGAAAATACCCCCTATACTGTTATGTTTGAAAGGCTTCCACCTTGGGAAATCCAGGATATCATCAATTATCCAATAAACCCAGAATATCAATTTGAAAATGTTAAATTTTATAACCGGATAATGGAAAAGGCAGAACAAAAGAAAAAGAAGTATGAAAAGAATAATCTAAAACCTATAAATTACCAAATTGGCGAAAAAATATTAATAAGAAATAGAGAGTTACCCAGTACATTAGAAGGAATAACAAAAAAATTATTATTATTATATACTGGACCCTATGTGATAACAAAAAATAATAATAATAATACCTATGAAATAATGAACCCTATCACGAAAAAGATTAAGGTAACATATAATCAGGAATCTATAAAAAAATATTATGAAGAAACATCATCACCCATCATAAAGTACTGACAAGACGGATGAAAATATTATTTAATAAAAAACCATCTAAATCCAAAAAGTAGGTAAGTACAACTTACTAAATATTTTGAACAATATTATTGAATAAAAACTACAACATTCAAAAAAGAACCCTCTAAATCCAAAAAGTAGGTAAGTACAACTTACTAAATATTTTGAACAATATTATTGAATAAAAACCACAACATTCAAAAAAGAACCCACTAAATCCAAAAAAGTATGTAAGCACAACTTACTAAAAAATTTTTTGAACAATATTATTTAAATAGAAAACACAACATTCAAAAGGAAGTAAGTACGTCTAACTATATGGTTATGAAGAAGGTATTAAGAAGAGTTCATAACACCCCCAAGATTACGGAAGGAAATAAGAAATATTACTATATGTCTACAAAGAAATATTCTAAATAAGGAATAATGAAACCCCAAGATAAAAATTTTTTTTATATCAAGAAGTACCTATGCAAAACAATAAAGGAAAAAACAATATGATCTAAAATACATGCCGAATTGCCAAACGAAGTGAACAACAAAATAAGTGATTGATTATGACCAGAATAATGTCAAATGGAACAAGAAAAAAATGTTTATCAACATAATTCATTGTAATGTAACCAGACAAAATAATAAAATAAGAAGAACAATGGTTGAGTTAATGACTATAATTACACTGAACTTAAGTAATAATAATAATTAAAACAATTACGATTTAGAAATTCTTGGAATTATAAGAACAAATGAAGAAATAATACTTAGAGTTACTGTCACAACAAAAAAGAAAATCAAGATTAATTACAGATAATGACTGTCAGAAATGTTATCAGAAAATGATTAAGGAAAATAAAATGGAATCACGAAGTATAAAAGATAAGAATAATTAAATATAAAACGCGACAATGTAAAGAATTCCCAAATGTTTATTATTAATTAATTAATAATATGATATTATTATATTTTTATAGCTGACTGTAGATGAATTCCAGCAGTACTATATTGAAGTGTAGTGTGGGCAGCAGAGTATGAAGCCAAACAGTGCCTCTCTGAACTGTACCAACTCACATATTAGGGATTGTTAGGAAAATTGAATATTTAAGGGATATTAGAATCGTTGCGAAGAATGACATCAAATTCCAAAAAAGTATGACGAAAGAAAACAGAAGGAAAATAGCTGACAGAAGAATAATGGAGAAATACAGTGATAGCAGTAACTAGCAGTAGAAGATAAGTTAACCTAAAGTTTCACTGAATATTGTAACCAACTATCGACAAATGCTGTTTAAAGAAAAAATATATATAACCAAGAATGTTGTAGCGGGTCGAATTTTGGGTGTTTTATTTTAACCGTTTGGGGCATATATTTATATTTTTATTTATTTCGTTTTTGGGCGGATTGTCATTGTGCAACGTATTTGTCCGTATAACAGACCAGTGTTGAGAAACAGTTGGAAACAAAGCGAAACGCAATCAGTGGTGTAACACGGCTGAAGAATTCACCTCCACCAAAATTCTAAGAACTTTGCAAGTGTGTCGACGCACAGGCGCGAATACCCACGCAAGCGCGTTCAAAAGGACGCTTTAACAAAAAACCAAGATGGCTAGAGAGACTAATATTTGTCGTCTTCTTCAAGATCCCCCGGAAACACTGTTTTAAGTCCGGCCCACTTAAATGACGTCAGCCACTGCCTATAGAAGATCATGTGCGACATTGACTCAAAAACCACATGCATAGCATGGGCCGAAGCTTCGGCGACGAAGCCCAAGGCTGTGATTTCCATCAAAAAGTATGAGATCACGTTAGCTACACCTGCGACGTTTTCCTGCCCAGTTAGTCGTTGATCGTGTCGGCCGACACAGCGCCGAGTGCGCCCTGCTAACTCTTACAGTTTTATTTTAAAGCAAAAGTGAAATAACAGTTTAAATCCATGTAACCGCGGTTAATACCATTCAGTGAAGAATATCTACGTTTAGTTCCGGACAAACCAGTGATTGCCAAACGTTAAATAGTGAGTGCGAATGATGACCACGTTGCCGACTATAGAATTTCACAACATGTTTAAGGGTTCGGGGTAATAAAAATGTTCAGGGGAGGGGGTATAAATTGAGAGAATGAGTGAATGGCAGGCTGGGCTCTGTCTGTATATTTGTTTTGTATAGTGATCACTAAGGTAAGCTCTTAGAATAAGTAGCATGTAGCAGAGGCTAACCGAACAAAGAAAACTGTAACTTAATCTGTAAAACAATGATCAAAAGTTTTTGAACAAAATTTAAATATGATTCTGATTAATTAAAAAATCTAATTTCTCTTCTACAAAATTGCGAGTTAGTTTCTTTCACAACCTTAGTTCGTTTTATGTACTGTCATAGTTCGTCAAACGAAATGGGTGTACCGCCACTACTCGATCCGGCCAGATCCAAGTTGAAAGGTAAGTGGGAGTTGTGATCTGAATAAAATAGAATAATAACCAAAAATAAGAAAGTTACAATTGGTGCCGTGACTGCAGGATGTAATACAACAAAAAAGTTGTATTACACCGGCCTACATTTTGACAGTGCATTGAATGAAGTACGGTTGTGAAAGCGAAATTTTAGTTACGTGAAATGTACGTAATTATGGTAAGGTTTATTTTATATATGCTGTAGTATAACGTTTTGGAAGGGAAGAGTAATCAATTGTAGTTAACACTTAAGTAAAACTAAGCTATAAACTAGAAAAAAATGTCTGAGAATACTAAACAAAGCAATATAACTAACGTAGAAATGAGTGAAAGTGGCCTTGAGTCGCAATCACTGGATGAAAGTGGTATGTTGAGGGGGGAGACGGGTGCCGTTACAGAAACAGCTGGCGGCAGTAATATAATAGTTCATTCCACTCCGATTGCGTCTCAACCACAAACAAACGAAATATACGTTGATTCGGGGATTCAATTGACCCCCGTTTCAATTAATAAAAGTAAACAATCAGAGGAAACAAATATGATGAGTGTTATGCTCAGTCAATTCGAGAGAATGAATAGTAATTTCAATGCAATGAATAGTCGTTTTAATGATAATGATATAATTTTGAACAATATGAATAGTAATTTCAATGCAATAAATAAACGTTTTGATGGTAACGAAATAATTTTAAATAAAATGAAAAGTGATTTCAACAATAAATTAGATGAACAGAGAAGAAAATGTGAACAACAGAATATTCAGTTTCAGCAAAATATAAATATAAAATTTGACGAGTTGATAAATAACATACAAGACAAGAATGTATGTCTTGAAAATGCCAATGAAATGACAAAAATTAGTTCGAATAAAGTAGAACAGAGTAAGAATAATACAAACGAAAGCTGTAATGACAGTGTTGTGTTAGGCAATGAATTAATAAATAAAAATGATGTTAATAATAACGAGAATAATAATGTGTTTGAGAAATTGGTATCCGAAAGTGATACGGTAAAAATAAAGAATGAGAGTACTGATGAGTTGGTGGAAGGTAGTGATTATGAAATGTTAATGTGTGTCAGTGAGTTAGAGAGAGAGAGGAAAAATAATGTTGTGGTAGAGTGGGGACAGAGGGCAAATTTTCCCTTTATTATTTATGATGTTTATGATGATTTATTGAGTCCACAAGTGTTGTGGTTGAAGGACAAGAGTCCCGTATTGGTAGATGAATTGAGGTGTTTATTTTTGTGGAGTAATTGTGTACCCTCTGTCCGGAATAATTGTGAGAGTGTGATGTGGTGTTATGAAGAGAGAGAGGTAAATAGAGAATGGTATGTAACAGAATTGTATAATTTGAATAGAAAGTATGATGAATGGAAAGAAGGCTTAGAAATATATTTGAATAATAATGATTACAATGATTTGATAAAAATAATTAGACCGATAGTGAATGAATGTAATGACGGAGACTTAACAAAAATACCTAACGTAGACTGGTTTAATGAGTATTCTGGTAAAATGAGTGAATTTGGTTGTTCTGGTTATGACACACAAAGTAACCATTTGTTTGTAAATAAAAAGCAACAGTGTTATATAAAACCAAGGTTGATTTGGGACGATGGAGGGTAGACTGTAAGACAATAAAAGACAATTAAACATTTTGTTTTATGGTTGTTTGACATGGCAGATTTGGACATGAAGTGAGATACACTTGAACAGTTTTGACGTATATTTTGTAAATAATAGTGAATTCATTTGTGTGTATTGTGAAATGTAATGTGTATATGTTTTAGAAAATGTTGTATTAATAATAATAATATTATTAATATTTTTGCACTCTAATTAAATAACAAAATAATTATGAAGACAATAGTTAATGATTTATAGAGGTTGATAATAATTGAAATATGTTATTTTAATAATCAAATGAATATTCAATTTTAATAATAAATTGAATTAAATAAGTTGAGATGTTTAGATAGTGTGATTGAATATTATGTGTTTGAATTTTATAAGGTAATTAAATTGTTTGGTGAGATTTTGATTTAATAATAATTAATAAGTAAATAAATGGTAAATGGTTTATTTTGTGGAACATAATGATTAAAAAATATGTTCATAATAACTTAAAATTTTTGAAAATCTGATTACAACACAGGATAAATTCATCATGATGATAAATAAAAAGAGTTAATGAAAAATTTTAAATAATAAGGTTTATAAATTTTTATATAAATTATTTAAAAGAGAATTGTTTGTTTGATGTATGCTAATAATCCAGGTTTATTGCTATTTGTGCAATCATTTTATTGTTGTGTGTTAGATATAGTTGTTGATAAAATGTATTTTCATTATGTGTGTAAATTTTTTTTTTAAGCCAATCATTAGACGCCTGGCAGGCAATCAACATAATAGAAGTAAGTGTTGATAATGTATTACATGTAACTGTTCAATTTTGAAAGGTATCCATGGTGTTTTAATTATGTTAGGATATCAGCTGATCAGCAATACCATGTCACTGGTATAGTGGTTTGTAAAGGTTACAAGTAATTAATGTTTAGTGTACTACAGACATTGTGAAATAAAGACAAAAAGAATATGAGAAATAAAATAACAATTTATGCAAATTAATAAAAGATAATTCATGGGTGATAAATGTTTTATGGGACACGTAGACCTGTCCAAGTTGAATGTGAAATAGTAGAGATGAGTATGATGTAATGTTGTTTTTGAGTTAATGTATGTTATAGAAGTTGGTGAAGTATTAAGGTTGACACAGTTGTGGGGAATTTATGTAGAGTTTTGAATGATCTATATTTATGTTTATAGTTAATGAGGTTATTTTGTGTATTTGTAGTGAGGTAATGAGATTGAGATTTTTGGGGATGGCAAGTTTGTATTAGGGGGTAGTGTATTTGGGGAGTCCGCAACAAGGGTTGGGACGGGATAGGAATAGATTTTAGTGGGGCTGGGGTCGCCTTAGGTAAGATCCGGGGGCCAAATAAGGGAAATGAGTTTTTGGGAAGGAAACACGTATCCTATGTACAAAGGGTTGGAGAGTATTTTTTTTCATATATGTAGAGAAGGCGGCGAATTGAGTTAAATGGTAAGTTGTGGACTAGAGTGTTTTGATTAGTAGATATTTTTGATAGAGATGGGTGTCATGATAATTGAGTTGATGAATATTAGAGTCAGAGGGAGAAAGTTTATATAGGTATAGAAATCTAATACAGAAAAACGAGAGTAAATAATTTACATCACCCCCAGTAAGGTAGAATTAACTGTTAACTAAGGAGAGGAATTTATAATAAAGAATGTACAATTGTTTTTTCAACCAGTGACAGAATTTTGATAGAAGTGAAAATAATGTAAAGTCAAGAATTGTTTGTTTTAAATAATGTAAATGTCAATCTGTTTATTATTTATATTAATATTTGTTCGTTTTAAATATTTTGTTTTATTATGTTTTGTATTTCAAGTTAGGATATTACCGATATTTAAAGTGTTTTCAGAAATCATACATAACATATGTAGGTCAAGGGTTTTGTACTTGACCTAGCTTTGATCAGCTGATGAGTTCATACACCTACTAAGCTTGTAGAGTAGGACTTCAATTTTAATTTGTTTGTTTGATTAATTCAAACTAATCTTTGAATAATTTTAATAAATGTTATTTAATAAATAAATTTAATAAATATTTAATGAATAATTTTTTTTTGAATTTTAAAATTTTGAAAATTTTAAATTTTTTTGCAAGAAAAAAAAAAAAAAAAAAAAAAAAATTGATTTGTCGCCTGCCAGCGAGTGAATATGTTAGACAATTATTATTTTGTTGTGTATGTATTAATGATGTTTCTTTTATTGTATTGCTTTATATTGGTAGGCTATAAATTGTTCTCATGCTAGAGTAAGGATGTACTTGTATTAATAGGAATGTTTAGGTTAAGTCATTGAAACAAAAATTAGAAAAAAGAGGAAGAGAATTTTTTGATAAACGATTTTTTTTTGAATATTGAATTTTTTGAATTTATAATAAATTTTAAAAGGAAGTTTTTATTTTAATGTGTTATGATAATATGTAATGTTAATGTGTGTGAGCCCAGTATCTGCTAAAGGCAGCCCAGCTTGCAAAAAGGGGAAACATATCGGCGGAGGAGCTGGGATAATTTTAGCCCGGGATTGAGGATTTTGGGGGTAGCATGTTAGAAGGCGAGGTGTGCCGTGGTGCGAGTCTGATCGATTTCTCGGTGTTGGGATCTCTAACGGAGAAGTCCAGTGATCTCGTTCAGATGAGTCCATGGTCGCTGAGCCAGGGGGGTCGTGTACCCATGCAGAGTAAGAACCAGGGGGTTGTGGCACCAGTTCCTCACCGGTCCTCTTCGGGGTCATCGATGAGATTTCTTCTGTCGTGGACAGCAGAATTCTCATCGAGGGGGTATTGTAGCGGGTCGAATTTTGGGTGTTTTATTTTAACCGTTTGGGGCATATATTTATATTTTTATTTATTTCGTTTTTGGGCGGATTGTCATTGTGCAACGTATTTGTCCGTATAACAGACCAGTGTTGAGAAACAGTTGGAAACAAAGCGAAACGCAATCAGTGGTGTAACACGGCTGAAGAATTCACCTCCACCAAAATTCTAAGAACTTTGCAAGTGTGTCGACGCACAGGCGCGAATACCCACGCAAGCGCGTTCAAAAGGACGCTTTAACAAAAAACCAAGATGGCTAGAGAGACTAATATTTGTCGTCTTCTTCAAGATCCCCCGGAAACACTGTTTTAAGTCCGGCCCACTTAAATGACGTCAGCCACTGCCTATAGAAGATCATGTGCGACATTGACTCAAAAACCACATGCATAGCATGGGCCGAAGCTTCGGCGACGAAGCCCAAGGCTGTGATTTCCATCAAAAAGTATGAGATCACGTTAGCTACACCTGCGACGTTTTCCTGCCCAGTTAGTCGTTGATCGTGTCGGCCGACACAGCGCCGAGTGCGCCCTGCTAACTCTTACAGTTTTATTTTAAAGCAAAAGTTAAATAACAGTTTAAATCCATGTAACCGCGGTTAATACCATTCAGTGAAGAATATCTACGTTTAGTTCCGGACAAACCAGTGATTGCCAAACGTTAAATAGTGAGTGCGAATGATGACCACGTTGCCGACTATAGAATTTCACAACATGTTTAAGGGTTCGGGGTAATAAAAATGTTCAGGGGAGGGGGTATAAATTGAGAGAATGAGTGAATGGCAGGCTGGGCTCTGTCTGTATATTTGTTTTGTATAGTGATCACTAAGGTAAGCTCTTAGAATAAGTAGCATGTAGCAGAGGCTAACCGAACAAAGAAAACTGTAACTTAATCTGTAAAACAATGATCAAAAGTTTTTGAACAAAATTTAAATATGATTCTGATTAATTAAAAAATCTAATTTCTCTTCTACAAAATTGCGAGTTAGTTTCTTTCACAACCTTAGTTCGTTTTATGTACTGTCATAGTTCGTCAAACGAAATGGGTGTACCGCCACTACTCGATCCGGCCAGATCCAAGTTGAAAGGTAAGTGGGAGTTGTGATCTGAATAAAATAGAATAATAACCAAAAATAAGAAAGTTACAATTGGTGCCGTGACTGCAGGATGTAATACAACAAAAAAGTTGTATTACACCGGCCTACATTTTGACAGTGCATTGAATGAAGTACGGTTGTGAAAGCGAAATTTTAGTTACGTGAAATGTACGTAATTATGGTAAGGTTTATTTTATATATGCTGTAGTATAACGTTTTGGAAGGGAAGAGTAATCAATTGTAGTTAACACTTAAGTAAAACTAAGCTATAAACTAGAAAAAAATGTCTGAGAATACTAAACAAAGCAATATAACTAACGTAGAAATGAGTGAAAGTGGCCTTGAGTCGCAATCACTGGATGAAAGTGGTATGTTGAGGGGGGAGACGGGTGCCGTTACAGAAACAGCTGGCGGCAGTAATATAATAGTTCATTCCACTCCGATTGCGTCTCAACCACAAACAAACGAAATATACGTTGATTCGGGGATTCAATTGACCCCCGTTTCAATTAATAAAAGTAAACAATCAGAGGAAACAAATATGATGAGTGTTATGCTCAGTCAATTCGAGAGAATGAATAGTAATTTCAATGCAATGAATAGTCGTTTTAATGATAATGATATAATTTTGAACAATATGAATAGTAATTTCAATGCAATAAATAAACGTTTTGATGGTAACGAAATAATTTTAAATAAAATGAAAAGTGATTTCAACAATAAATTAGATGAACAGAGAAGAAAATGTGAACAACAGAATATTCAGTTTCAGCAAAATATAAATATAAAATTTGAAGAGTTGATAAATAACATACAAGACAAGAATGTATGTCTTGAAAATGCCAATGAAATGACAAAAATTAGTTCGAATAAAGTAGAACAGAGTAAGAATAATACAAACGAAAGCTGTAATGACAGTGTTGTGTTAGGCAATGAATTAATAAATAAAAATGATGTTAATAATAACGAGAATAATAATGTGTTTGAGAAATTGGTATCCGAAAGTGATACGGTAAAAATAAAGAATGAGAGTACTGATGAGTTGGTGGAAGGTAGTGATTATGAAATGTTAATGTGTGTCAGTGAGTTAGAGAGAGAGAGGAAAAATAATGTTGTGGTAGAGTGGGGACAGAGGGCAAATTTTCCCTTTATTATTTATGATGTTTATGATGATTTATTGAGTCCACAAGTGTTGTGGTTGAAGGACAAGAGTCCCGTATTGGTAGATGAATTGAGGTGTTTATTTTTGTGGAGTAATTGTGTACCCTCTGTCCGGAATAATTGTGAGAGTGTGATGTGGTGTTATGAAGAGAGAGAGGTAAATAGAGAATGGTATGTAACAGAATTGTATAATTTGAATAGAAAGTATGATGAATGGAAAGAAGGCTTAGAAATATATTTGAATAATAATGATTACAATGATTTGATAAAAATAATTAGACCGATAGTGAATGAATGTAATGACGGAGACTTAACAAAAATACCTAACGTAGACTGGTTTAATGAGTATTCTGGTAAAATGAGTGAATTTGGTTGTTCTGGTTATGACACACAAAGTAACCATTTGTTTGTAAATAAAAAGCAACAGTGTTATATAAAACCAAGGTTGATTTGGGACGATGGAGGGTAGACTGTAAGACAATAAAAGACAATTAAACATTTTGTTTTATGGTTGTTTGACATGGCAGATTTGGACATGAAGTGAGATACACTTGAACAGTTTTGACGTATATTTTGTAAATAATAGTGAATTCATTTGTGTGTATTGTGAAATGTAATGTGTATATGTTTTAGAAAATGTTGTATTAATAATAATAATATTATTAATATTTTTGCACTCTAATTAAATAACAAAATAATTATGAAGACAATAGTTAATGATTTATAGAGGTTGATAATAATTGAAATATGTTATTTTAATAATCAAATGAATATTCAATTTTAATAATAAATTGAATTAAATAAGTTGAGATGTTTAGATAGTGTGATTGAATATTATGTGTTTGAATTTTATAAGGTAATTAAATTGTTTGGTGAGATTTTGATTTAATAATAATTAATAAGTAAATAAATGGTAAATGGTTTATTTTGTGGAACATAATGATTAAAAAATATGTTCATAATAAACTTAAAATTTTTGAAAATCTGATTACAACACAGGATAAATTCATCATGATGATAAATAAAAAGAGTTAATGAAAAATTTTAAATAATAAGGTTTATAAATTTTTATATAAATTATTTAAAAGAGAATTGTTTGTTTGATGTATGCTAATAATCCAGGTTTATTGCTATTTGTGCAATCATTTTATTGTTGTGTGTTAGATATAGTTGTTGATAAAATGTATTTTCATTATGTGTGTAAATTTTTTTTTTAAGCCAATCATTAGACGCCTGGCAGGCAATCAACATAATAGAAGTAAGTGTTGATAATGTATTACATGTAACTGTTCAATTTTGAAAGGTATCCATGGTGTTTTAATTATGTTAGGATATCAGCTGATCAGCAATACCATGTCACTGGTATAGTGGTTTGTAAAGGTTACAAGTAATTAATGTTTAGTGTACTACAGACATTGTGAAATAAAGACAAAAAGAATATGAGAAATAAAATAACAATTTATGCAAATTAATAAAAGATAATTCATGGGTGATAAATGTTTTATGGGACACGTAGACCTGTCCAAGTTGAATGTGAAATAGTAGAGATGAGTATGATGTAATGTTGTTTTTGAGTTAATGTATGTTATAGAAGTTGGTGAAGTATTAAGGTTGACACAGTTGTGGGGAATTTATGTAGAGTTTTGAATGATCTATATTTATGTTTATAGTTAATGAGGTTATTTTGTGTATTTGTAGTGAGGTAATGAGATTGAGATTTTTGGGGATGGCAAGTTTGTATTAGGGGGTAGTGTATTTGGGGAGTCCGCAACAAGGGTTGGGACGGGATAGGAATAGATTTTAGTGGGGCTGGGGTCGCCTTAGGTAAGATCCGGGGGCCAAATAAGGGAAATGAGTTTTTGGGAAGGAAACACGTATCCTATGTACAAAGGGTTGGAGAGTATTTTTTTTCATATATGTAGAGAAGGCGGCGAATTGAGTTAAATGGTAAGTTGTGGACTAGAGTGTTTTGATTAGTAGATATTTTTGATAGAGATGGGTGTCATGATAATTGAGTTGATGAATATTAGAGTCAGAGGGAGAAAGTTTATATAGGTATAGAAATCTAATACAGAAAAACGAGAGTAAATAATTTACATCACCCCCAGTAAGGTAGAATTAACTGTTAACTAAGGAGAGGAATTTATAATAAAGAATGTACAATTGTTTTTTCAACCAGTGACAGAATTTTGATAGAAGTGAAAATAATGTAAAGTCAAGAATTGTTTGTTTTAAATAATGTAAATGTCAATCTGTTTATTATTTATATTAATATTTGTTCGTTTTAAATATTTTGTTTTATTATGTTTTGTATTTCAAGTTAGGATATTACCGATATTTAAAGTGTTTTCAGAAATCATACATAACATATGTAGGTCAAGGGTTTTGTACTTGACCTAGCTTTGATCAGCTGATGAGTTCATACACCTACTAAGCTTGTAGAGTAGGACTTCAATTTTAATTTGTTTGTTTGATTAATTCAAACTAATCTTTGAATAATTTTAATAAATGTTATTTAATAAATAAATTTAATAAATATTTAATGAATAATTTTTTTTTGAATTTTAAAATTTTGAAAATTTTAAATTTTTTTGCAAGAAAAAAAAAAAAAAAAAAAAAAAAAAATTGATTTGTCGCCTGCCAGCGAGTGAATATGTTAGACAATTATTATTTTGTTGTGTATGTATTAATGATGTTTCTTTTATTGTATTGCTTTATATTGGTAGGCTATAAATTGTTCTCATGCTAGAGTAAGGATGTACTTGTATTAATAGGAATGTTTAGGTTAAGTCATTGAAACAAAAATTAGAAAAAAGAGGAAGAGAATTTTTTGATAAACGATTTTTTTTTGAATATTGAATTTTTTGAATTTATAATAAATTTTAAAAGGAAGTTTTTATTTTAATGTGTTATGATAATATGTAATGTTAATGTGTGTGAGCCCAGTATCTGCTAAAGGCAGCCCAGCTTGCAAAAAGGGGAAACATATCGGCGGAGGAGCTGGGATAATTTTAGCCCGGGATTGAGGATTTTGGGGGTAGCATGTTAGAAGGCGAGGTGTGCCGTGGTGCGAGTCTGATCGATTTCTCGGTGTTGGGATCTCTAACGGAGAAGTCCAGTGATCTCGTTCAGATGAGTCCATGGTCGCTGAGCCAGGGGGGTCGTGTACCCATGCAGAGTAAGAACCAGGGGGTTGTGGCACCAGTTCCTCACCGGTCCTCTTCGGGGTCATCGATGAGATTTCTTCTGTCGTGGACAGCAGAATTCTCATCGAGGGGGTATTGTAGCGGGTCGAATTTTGGGTGTTTTATTTTAACCGTTTGGGGCATATATTTATATTTTTATTTATTTCGTTTTTGGGCGGATTGTCATTGTGCAACGTATTTGTCCGTATAACAGACCAGTGTTGAGAAACAGTTGGAAACAAAGCGAAACGCAATCAGTGGTGTAACACGGCTGAAGAATTCACCTCCACCAAAATTCTAAGAACTTTGCAAGTGTGTCGACGCACAGGCGCGAATACCCACGCAAGCGCGTTCAAAAGGACGCTTTAACAAAAAACCAAGATGGCTAGAGAGACTAATATTTGTCGTCTTCTTCAAGATCCCCCGGAAACACTGTTTTAAGTCCGGCCCACTTAAATGACGTCAGCCACTGCCTATAGAAGATCATGTGCGACATTGACTCAAAAACCACATGCATAGCATGGGCCGAAGCTTCGGCGACGAAGCCCAAGGCTGTGATTTCCATCAAAAAGTATGAGATCACGTTAGCTACACCTGCGACGTTTTCCTGCCCAGTTAGTCGTTGATCGTGTCGGCCGACACAGCGCCGAGTGCGCCCTGCTAACTCTTACAGTTTTATTTTAAAGCAAAAGTGAAATAACAGTTTAAATCCATGTAACCGCGGTTAATACCATTCAGTGAAGAATATCTACGTTTAGTTCCGGACAAACCAGTGATTGCCAAACGTTAAATAGTGAGTGCGAATGATGACCACGTTGCCGACTATAGAATTTCACAACATGTTTAAGGGTTCGGGGTAATAAAAATGTTCAGGGGAGGGGGTATAAATTGAGAGAATGAGTGAATGGCAGGCTGGGCTCTGTCTGTATATTTGTTTTGTATAGTGATCACTAAGGTAAGCTCTTAGAATAAGTAGCATGTAGCAGAGGCTAACCGAACAAAGAAAACTGTAACTTAATCTGTAAAACAATGATCAAAAGTTTTTGAACAAAATTTAAATATGATTCTGATTAATTAAAAAATCTAATTTCTCTTCTACAAAATTGCGAGTTAGTTTCTTTCACAACCTTAGTTCGTTTTATGTACTGTCATAGTTCGTCAAACGAAATGGGTGTACCGCCACTACTCGATCCGGCCAGATCCAAGTTGAAAGGTAAGTGGGAGTTGTGATCTGAATAAAATAGAATAATAACCAAAAATAAGAAAGTTACAATTGGTGCCGTGACTGCAGGATGTAATACAACAAAAAAGTTGTATTACACCGGCCTACATTTTGACAGTGCATTGAATGAAGTACGGTTGTGAAAGCGAAATTTTAGTTACGTGAAATGTACGTAATTATGGTAAGGTTTATTTTATATATGCTGTAGTATAACGTTTTGGAAGGGAAGAGTAATCAATTGTAGTTAACACTTAAGTAAAACTAAGCTATAAACTAGAAAAAAATGTCTGAGAATACTAAACAAAGCAATATAACTAACGTAGAAATGAGTGAAAGTGGCCTTGAGTCGCAATCACTGGATGAAAGTGGTATGTTGAGGGGGGAGACGGGTGCCGTTACAGAAACAGCTGGCGGCAGTAATATAATAGTTCATTCCACTCCGATTGCGTCTCAACCACAAACAAACGAAATATACGTTGATTCGGGGATTCAATTGACCCCCGTTTCAATTAATAAAAGTAAACAATCAGAGGAAACAAATATGATGAGTGTTATGCTCAGTCAATTCGAGAGAATGAATAGTAATTTCAATGCAATGAATAGTCGTTTTAATGATAATGATATAATTTTGAACAATATGAATAGTAATTTCAATGCAATAAATAAACGTTTTGATGGTAACGAAATAATTTTAAATAAAATGAAAAGTGATTTCAACAATAAATTAGATGAACAGAGAAGAAAATGTGAACAACAGAATATTCAGTTTCAGCAAAATATAAATATAAAATTTGACGAGTTGATAAATAACATACAAGACAAGAATGTATGTCTTGAAAATGCCAATGAAATGACAAAAATTAGTTCGAATAAAGTAGAACAGAGTAAGAATAATACAAACGAAAGCTGTAATGACAGTGTTGTGTTAGGCAATGAATTAATAAATAAAAATGATGTTAATAATAACGAGAATAATAATGTGTTTGAGAAATTGGTATCCGAAAGTGATACGGTAAAAATAAAGAATGAGAGTACTGATGAGTTGGTGGAAGGTAGTGATTATGAAATGTTAATGTGTGTCAGTGAGTTAGAGAGAGAGAGGAAAAATAATGTTGTGGTAGAGTGGGGACAGAGGGCAAATTTTCCCTTTATTATTTATGATGTTTATGATGATTTATTGAGTCCACAAGTGTTGTGGTTGAAGGACAAGAGTCCCGTATTGGTAGATGAATTGAGGTGTTTATTTTTGTGGAGTAATTGTGTACCCTCTGTCCGGAATAATTGTGAGAGTGTGATGTGGTGTTATGAAGAGAGAGAGGTAAATAGAGAATGGTATGTAACAGAATTGTATAATTTGAATAGAAAGTATGATGAATGGAAAGAAGGCTTAGAAATATATTTGAATAATAATGATTACAATGATTTGATAAAAATAATTAGACCGATAGTGAATGAATGTAATGACGGAGACTTAACAAAAATACCTAACGTAGACTGGTTTAATGAGTATTCTGGTAAAATGAGTGAATTTGGTTGTTCTGGTTATGACACACAAAGTAACCATTTGTTTGTAAATAAAAAGCAACAGTGTTATATAAAACCAAGGTTGATTTGGGACGATGGAGGGTAGACTGTAAGACAATAAAAGACAATTAAACATTTTGTTTTATGGTTGTTTGACATGGCAGATTTGGACATGAAGTGAGATACACTTGAACAGTTTTGACGTATATTTTGTAAATAATAGTGAATTCATTTGTGTGTATTGTGAAATGTAATGTGTATATGTTTTAGAAAATGTTGTATTAATAATAATAATATTATTAATATTTTTGCACTCTAATTAAATAACAAAATAATTATGAAGACAATAGTTAATGATTTATAGAGGTTGATAATAATTGAAATATGTTATTTTAATAATCAAATGAATATTCAATTTTAATAATAAATTGAATTAAATAAGTTGAGATGTTTAGATAGTGTGATTGAATATTATGTGTTTGAATTTTATAAGGTAATTAAATTGTTTGGTGAGATTTTGATTTAATAATAATTAATAAGTAAATAAATGGTAAATGGTTTATTTTGTGGAACATAATGATTAAAAAATATGTTCATAATAAACTTAAAATTTTTGAAAATCTGATTACAACACAGGATAAATTCATCATGATGATAAATAAAAAGAGTTAATGAAAAATTTTAAATAATAAGGTTTATAAATTTTTATATAAATTATTTAAAAGAGAATTGTTTGTTTGATGTATGCTAATAATCCAGGTTTATTGCTATTTGTGCAATCATTTTATTGTTGTGTGTTAGATATAGTTGTTGATAAAATGTATTTTCATTATGTGTGTAAATTTTTTTTTTAAGCCAATCATTAGACGCCTGGCAGGCAATCAACATAATAGAAGTAAGTGTTGATAATGTATTACATGTAACTGTTCAATTTTGAAAGGTATCCATGGTGTTTTAATTATGTTAGGATATCAGCTGATCAGCAATACCATGTCACTGGTATAGTGGTTTGTAAAGGTTACAAGTAATTAATGTTTAGTGTACTACAGACATTGTGAAATAAAGACAAAAAGAATATGAGAAATAAAATAACAATTTATGCAAATTAATAAAAGATAATTCATGGGTGATAAATGTTTTATGGGACACGTAGACCTGTCCAAGTTGAATGTGAAATAGTAGAGATGAGTATGATGTAATGTTGTTTTTGAGTTAATGTATGTTATAGAAGTTGGTGAAGTATTAAGGTTGACACAGTTGTGGGGAATTTATGTAGAGTTTTGAATGATCTATATTTATGTTTATAGTTAATGAGGTTATTTTGTGTATTTGTAGTGAGGTAATGAGATTGAGATTTTTGGGGATGGCAAGTTTGTATTAGGGGGTAGTGTATTTGGGGAGTCCGCAACAAGGGTTGGGACGGGATAGGAATAGATTTTAGTGGGGCTGGGGTCGCCTTAGGTAAGATCCGGGGGCCAAATAAGGGAAATGAGTTTTTGGGAAGGAAACACGTATCCTATGTACAAAGGGTTGGAGAGTATTTTTTTTCATATATGTAGAGAAGGCGGCGAATTGAGTTAAATGGTAAGTTGTGGACTAGAGTGTTTTGATTAGTAGATATTTTTGATAGAGATGGGTGTCATGATAATTGAGTTGATGAATATTAGAGTCAGAGGGAGAAAGTTTATATAGGTATAGAAATCTAATACAGAAAAACGAGAGTAAATAATTTACATCACCCCCAGTAAGGTAGAATTAACTGTTAACTAAGGAGAGGAATTTATAATAAAGAATGTACAATTGTTTTTTCAACCAGTGACAGAATTTTGATAGAAGTGAAAATAATGTAAAGTCAAGAATTGTTTGTTTTAAATAATGTAAATGTCAATCTGTTTATTATTTATATTAATATTTGTTCGTTTTAAATATTTTGTTTTATTATGTTTTGTATTTCAAGTTAGGATATTACCGATATTTAAAGTGTTTTCAGAAATCATACATAACATATGTAGGTCAAGGGTTTTGTACTTGACCTAGCTTTGATCAGCTGATGAGTTCATACACCTACTAAGCTTGTAGAGTAGGACTTCAATTTTAATTTGTTTGTTTGATTAATTCAAACTAATCTTTGAATAATTTTAATAAATGTTATTTAATAAATAAATTTAATAAATATTTAATGAATAATTTTTTTTTGAATTTTAAAATTTTGAAAATTTTAAATTTTTTTGCAAGAAAAAAAAAAAAAAAAAAAAAAAATTGATTTGTCGCCTGCCAGCGAGTGAATATGTTAGACAATTATTATTTTGTTGTGTATGTATTAATGATGTTTCTTTTATTGTATTGCTTTATATTGGTAGGCTATAAATTGTTCTCATGCTAGAGTAAGGATGTACTTGTATTAATAGGAATGTTTAGGTTAAGTCATTGAAACAAAAATTAGAAAAAAGAGGAAGAGAATTTTTTGATAAACGATTTTTTTTTGAATATTGAATTTTTTGAATTTATAATAAATTTTAAAAGGAAGTTTTTATTTTAATGTGTTATGATAATATGTAATGTTAATGTGTGTGAGCCCAGTATCTGCTAAAGGCAGCCCAGCTTGCAAAAAGGGGAAACATATCGGCGGAGGAGCTGGGATAATTTTAGCCCGGGATTGAGGATTTTGGGGGTAGCATGTTAGAAGGCGAGGTGTGCCGTGGTGCGAGTCTGATCGATTTCTCGGTGTTGGGATCTCTAACGGAGAAGTCCAGTGATCTCGTTCAGATGAGTCCATGGTCGCTGAGCCAGGGGGGTCATGTACCCATGCAGAGTAAGAACCAGGGGGTTGTGGCACCAGTTCCTCACCGGTCCTCTTCGGGGTCATCGATGAGATTTCTTCTGTCGTGGACAGCAGAATTCTCATCGAGGGGGTATTGTAGCGGGTCGAATTTTGGGTGTTTTATTTTAACCGTTTGGGGCATATATTTATATTTTTATTTATTTCGTTTTTGGGCGGATTGTCATTGTGCAACGTATTTGTCCGTATAACAGACCAGTGTTGAGAAACAGTTGGAAACAAAGCGAAACGCAATCAGTGGTGTAACACGGCTGAAGAATTCACCTCCACCAAAATTCTAAGAACTTTGCAAGTGTGTCGACGCACAGGCGCGAATACCCACGCAAGCGCGTTCAAAAGGACGCTTTAACAAAAAACCAAGATGGCTAGAGAGACTAATATTTGTCGTCTTCTTCAAGATCCCCCGGAAACACTGTTTTAAGTCCGGCCCACTTAAATGACGTCAGCCACTGCCTATAGAAGATCATGTGCGACATTGACTCAAAAACCACATGCATAGCATGGGCCGAAGCTTCGGCGACGAAGCCCAAGGCTGTGATTTCCATCAAAAAGTATGAGATCACGTTAGCTACACCTGCGACGTTTTCCTGCCCAGTTAGTCGTTGATCGTGTCGGCCGACACAGCGCCGAGTGCGCCCTGCTAACTCTTACAGTTTTATTTTAAAGCAAAAGTTAAATAACAGTTTAAATCCATGTAACCGCGGTTAATACCATTCAGTGAAGAATATCTACGTTTAGTTCCGGACAAACCAGTGATTGCCAAACGTTAAATAGTGAGTGCGAATGATGACCACGTTGCCGACTATAGAATTTCACAACATGTTTAAGGGTTCGGGGTAATAAAAATGTTCAGGGGAGGGGGTATAAATTGAGAGAATGAGTGAATGGCAGGCTGGGCTCTGTCTGTATATTTGTTTTGTATAGTGATCACTAAGGTAAGCTCTTAGAATAAGTAGCATGTAGCAGAGGCTAACCGAACAAAGAAAACTGTAACTTAATCTGTAAAACAATGATCAAAAGTTTTTGAACAAAATTTAAATATGATTCTGATTAATTAAAAAATCTAATTTCTCTTCTACAAAATTGCGAGTTAGTTTCTTTCACAACCTTAGTTCGTTTTATGTACTGTCATAGTTCGTCAAACGAAATGGGTGTACCGCCACTACTCGATCCGGCCAGATCCAAGTTGAAAGGTAAGTGGGAGTTGTGATCTGAATAAAATAGAATAATAACCAAAAATAAGAAAGTTACAATTGGTGCCGTGACTGCAGGATGTAATACAACAAAAAAGTTGTATTACACCGGCCTACATTTTGACAGTGCATTGAATGAAGTACGGTTGTGAAAGCGAAATTTTAGTTACGTGAAATGTACGTAATTATGGTAAGGTTTATTTTATATATGCTGTAGTATAACGTTTTGGAAGGGAAGAGTAATCAATTGTAGTTAACACTTAAGTAAAACTAAGCTATAAACTAGAAAAAAATGTCTGAGAATACTAAACAAAGCAATATAACTAACGTAGAAATGAGTGAAAGTGGCCTTGAGTCGCAATCACTGGATGAAAGTGGTATGTTGAGGGGGGAGACGGGTGCCGTTACAGAAACAGCTGGCGGCAGTAATATAATAGTTCATTCCACTCCGATTGCGTCTCAACCACAAACAAACGAAATATACGTTGATTCGGGGATTCAATTGACCCCCGTTTCAATTAATAAAAGTAAACAATCAGAGGAAACAAATATGATGAGTGTTATGCTCAGTCAATTCGAGAGAATGAATAGTAATTTCAATGCAATGAATAGTCGTTTTAATGATAATGATATAATTTTGAACAATATGAATAGTAATTTCAATGCAATAAATAAACGTTTTGATGGTAACGAAATAATTTTAAATAAAATGAAAAGTGATTTCAACAATAAATTAGATGAACAGAGAAGAAAATGTGAACAACAGAATATTCAGTTTCAGCAAAATATAAATATAAAATTTGAAGAGTTGATAAATAACATACAAGACAAGAATGTATGTCTTGAAAATGCCAATGAAATGACAAAAATTAGTTCGAATAAAGTAGAACAGAGTAAGAATAATACAAACGAAAGCTGTAATGACAGTGTTGTGTTAGGCAATGAATTAATAAATAAAAATGATGTTAATAATAACGAGAATAATAATGTGTTTGAGAAATTGGTATCCGAAAGTGATACGGTAAAAATAAAGAATGAGAGTACTGATGAGTTGGTGGAAGGTAGTGATTATGAAATGTTAATGTGTGTCAGTGAGTTAGAGAGAGAGAGGAAAAATAATGTTGTGGTAGAGTGGGGACAGAGGGCAAATTTTCCCTTTATTATTTATGATGTTTATGATGATTTATTGAGTCCACAAGTGTTGTGGTTGAAGGACAAGAGTCCCGTATTGGTAGATGAATTGAGGTGTTTATTTTTGTGGAGTAATTGTGTACCCTCTGTCCGGAATAATTGTGAGAGTGTGATGTGGTGTTATGAAGAGAGAGAGGTAAATAGAGAATGGTATGTAACAGAATTGTATAATTTGAATAGAAAGTATGATGAATGGAAAGAAGGCTTAGAAATATATTTGAATAATAATGATTACAATGATTTGATAAAAATAATTAGACCGATAGTGAATGAATGTAATGACGGAGACTTAACAAAAATACCTAACGTAGACTGGTTTAATGAGTATTCTGGTAAAATGAGTGAATTTGGTTGTTCTGGTTATGACACACAAAGTAACCATTTGTTTGTAAATAAAAAGCAACAGTGTTATATAAAACCAAGGTTGATTTGGGACGATGGAGGGTAGACTGTAAGACAATAAAAGACAATTAAACATTTTGTTTTATGGTTGTTTGACATGGCAGATTTGGACATGAAGTGAGATACACTTGAACAGTTTTGACGTATATTTTGTAAATAATAGTGAATTCATTTGTGTGTATTGTGAAATGTAATGTGTATATGTTTTAGAAAATGTTGTATTAATAATAATAATATTATTAATATTTTTGCACTCTAATTAAATAACAAAATAATTATGAAGACAATAGTTAATGATTTATAGAGGTTGATAATAATTGAAATATGTTATTTTAATAATCAAATGAATATTCAATTTTAATAATAAATTGAATTAAATAAGTTGAGATGTTTAGATAGTGTGATTGAATATTATGTGTTTGAATTTTATAAGGTAATTAAATTGTTTGGTGAGATTTTGATTTAATAATAATTAATAAGTAAATAAATGGTAAATGGTTTATTTTGTGGAACATAATGATTAAAAAATATGTTCATAATAAACTTAAAATTTTTGAAAATCTGATTACAACACAGGATAAATTCATCATGATGATAAATAAAAAGAGTTAATGAAAAATTTTAAATAATAAGGTTTATAAATTTTTATATAAATTATTTAAAAGAGAATTGTTTGTTTGATGTATGCTAATAATCCAGGTTTATTGCTATTTGTGCAATCATTTTATTGTTGTGTGTTAGATATAGTTGTTGATAAAATGTATTTTCATTATGTGTGTAAATTTTTTTTTTAAGCCAATCATTAGACGCCTGGCAGGCAATCAACATAATAGAAGTAAGTGTTGATAATGTATTACATGTAACTGTTCAATTTTGAAAGGTATCCATGGTGTTTTAATTATGTTAGGATATCAGCTGATCAGCAATACCATGTCACTGGTATAGTGGTTTGTAAAGGTTACAAGTAATTAATGTTTAGTGTACTACAGACATTGTGAAATAAAGACAAAAAGAATATGAGAAATAAAATAACAATTTATGCAAATTAATAAAAGATAATTCATGGGTGATAAATGTTTTATGGGACACGTAGACCTGTCCAAGTTGAATGTGAAATAGTAGAGATGAGTATGATGTAATGTTGTTTTTGAGTTAATGTATGTTATAGAAGTTGGTGAAGTATTAAGGTTGACACAGTTGTGGGGAATTTATGTAGAGTTTTGAATGATCTATATTTATGTTTATAGTTAATGAGGTTATTTTGTGTATTTGTAGTGAGGTAATGAGATTGAGATTTTTGGGGATGGCAAGTTTGTATTAGGGGGTAGTGTATTTGGGGAGTCCGCAACAAGGGTTGGGACGGGATAGGAATAGATTTTAGTGGGGCTGGGGTCGCCTTAGGTAAGATCCGGGGGCCAAATAAGGGAAATGAGTTTTTGGGAAGGAAACACGTATCCTATGTACAAAGGGTTGGAGAGTATTTTTTTTCATATATGTAGAGAAGGCGGCGAATTGAGTTAAATGGTAAGTTGTGGACTAGAGTGTTTTGATTAGTAGATATTTTTGATAGAGATGGGTGTCATGATAATTGAGTTGATGAATATTAGAGTCAGAGGGAGAAAGTTTATATAGGTATAGAAATCTAATACAGAAAAACGAGAGTAAATAATTTACATCACCCCCAGTAAGGTAGAATTAACTGTTAACTAAGGAGAGGAATTTATAATAAAGAATGTACAATTGTTTTTTCAACCAGTGACAGAATTTTGATAGAAGTGAAAATAATGTAAAGTCAAGAATTGTTTGTTTTAAATAATGTAAATGTCAATCTGTTTATTATTTATATTAATATTTGTTCGTTTTAAATATTTTGTTTTATTATGTTTTGTATTTCAAGTTAGGATATTACCGATATTTAAAGTGTTTTCAGAAATCATACATAACATATGTAGGTCAAGGGTTTTGTACTTGACCTAGCTTTGATCAGCTGATGAGTTCATACACCTACTAAGCTTGTAGAGTAGGACTTCAATTTTAATTTGTTTGTTTGATTAATTCAAACTAATCTTTGAATAATTTTAATAAATGTTATTTAATAAATAAATTTAATAAATATTTAATGAATAATTTTTTTTTGAATTTTAAAATTTTGAAAATTTTAAATTTTTTTGCAAGAAAAAAAAAAAAAAAAAAAAAAAAAAAATTGATTTGTCGCCTGCCAGCGAGTGAATATGTTAGACAATTATTATTTTGTTGTGTATGTATTAATGATGTTTCTTTTATTGTATTGCTTTATATTGGTAGGCTATAAATTGTTCTCATGCTAGAGTAAGGATGTACTTGTATTAATAGGAATGTTTAGGTTAAGTCATTGAAACAAAAATTAGAAAAAAGAGGAAGAGAATTTTTTGATAAACGATTTTTTTTTGAATATTGAATTTTTTGAATTTATAATAAATTTTAAAAGGAAGTTTTTATTTTAATGTGTTATGATAATATGTAATGTTAATGTGTGTGAGCCCAGTATCTGCTAAAGGCAGCCCAGCTTGCAAAAAGGGGAAACATATCGGCGGAGGAGCTGGGATAATTTTAGCCCGGGATTGAGGATTTTGGGGTAGCATGTTAGAAGGCGAGGTGTGCCGTGGTGCGAGTCTGATCGATTTCTCGGTGTTGGGATCTCTAACGGAGAAGTCCAGTGATCTCGTTCAGATGAGTCCATGGTCGCTGAGCCAGGGGGGTCGTGTACCCATGCAGAGTAAGAACCAGGGGGTTGTGGCACCAGTTCCTCACCGGTCCTCTTCGGGGTCATCGATGAGATTTCTTCTGTCGTGGACAGCAGAATTCTCATCGAGGGGGTATTGTAGCGGGTCGAATTTTGGGTGTTTTATTTTAACCGTTTGGGGCATATATTTATATTTTTATTTATTTCGTTTTTGGGCGGATTGTCATTGTGCAACGTATTTGTCCGTATAACAGACCAGTGTTGAGAAACAGTTGGAAACAAAGCGAAACGCAATCAGTGGTGTAACACGGCTGAAGAATTCACCTCCACCAAAATTCTAAGAACTTTGCAAGTGTGTCGACGCACAGGCGCGAATACCCACGCAAGCGCGTTCAAAAGGACGCTTTAACAAAAAACCAAGATGGCTAGAGAGACTAATATTTGTCGTCTTCTTCAAGATCCCCCGGAAACACTGTTTTAAGTCCGGCCCACTTAAATGACGTCAGCCACTGCCTATAGAAGATCATGTGCGACATTGACTCAAAAACCACATGCATAGCATGGGCCGAAGCTTCGGCGACGAAGCCCAAGGCTGTGATTTCCATCAAAAAGTATGAGATCACGTTAGCTACACCTGCGACGTTTTCCTGCCCAGTTAGTCGTTGATCGTGTCGGCCGACACAGCGCCGAGTGCGCCCTGCTAACTCTTACAGTTTTATTTTAAAGCAAAAGTTAAATAACAGTTTAAATCCATGTAACCGCGGTTAATACCATTCAGTGAAGAATATCTACGTTTAGTTCCGGACAAACCAGTGATTGCCAAACGTTAAATAGTGAGTGCGAATGATGACCACGTTGCCGACTATAGAATTTCACAACATGTTTAAGGGTTCGGGGTAATAAAAATGTTCAGGGGAGGGGGTATAAATTGAGAGAATGAGTGAATGGCAGGCTGGGCTCTGTCTGTATATTTGTTTTGTATAGTGATCACTAAGGTAAGCTCTTAGAATAAGTAGCATGTAGCAGAGGCTAACCGAACAAAGAAAACTGTAACTTAATCTGTAAAACAATGATCAAAAGTTTTTGAACAAAATTTAAATATGATTCTGATTAATTAAAAAATCTAATTTCTCTTCTACAAAATTGCGAGTTAGTTTCTTTCACAACCTTAGTTCGTTTTATGTACTGTCATAGTTCGTCAAACGAAATGGGTGTACCGCCACTACTCGATCCGGCCAGATCCAAGTTGAAAGGTAAGTGGGAGTTGTGATCTGAATAAAATAGAATAATAACCAAAAATAAGAAAGTTACAATTGGTGCCGTGACTGCAGGATGTAATACAACAAAAAAGTTGTATTACACCGGCCTACATTTTGACAGTGCATTGAATGAAGTACGGTTGTGAAAGCGAAATTTTAGTTACGTGAAATGTACGTAATTATGGTAAGGTTTATTTTATATATGCTGTAGTATAACGTTTTGGAAGGGAAGAGTAATCAATTGTAGTTAACACTTAAGTAAAACTAAGCTATAAACTAGAAAAAAATGTCTGAGAATACTAAACAAAGCAATATAACTAACGTAGAAATGAGTGAAAGTGGCCTTGAGTCGCAATCACTGGATGAAAGTGGTATGTTGAGGGGGGAGACGGGTGCCGTTACAGAAACAGCTGGCGGCAGTAATATAATAGTTCATTCCACTCCGATTGCGTCTCAACCACAAACAAACGAAATATACGTTGATTCGGGGATTCAATTGACCCCCGTTTCAATTAATAAAAGTAAACAATCAGAGGAAACAAATATGATGAGTGTTATGCTCAGTCAATTCGAGAGAATGAATAGTAATTTCAATGCAATGAATAGTCGTTTTAATGATAATGATATAATTTTGAACAATATGAATAGTAATTTCAATGCAATAAATAAACGTTTTGATGGTAACGAAATAATTTTAAATAAAATGAAAAGTGATTTCAACAATAAATTAGATGAACAGAGAAGAAAATGTGAACAACAGAATATTCAGTTTCAGCAAAATATAAATATAAAATTTGACGAGTTGATAAATAACATACAAGACAAGAATGTATGTCTTGAAAATGCCAATGAAATGACAAAAATTAGTTCGAATAAAGTAGAACAGAGTAAGAATAATACAAACGAAAGCTGTAATGACAGTGTTGTGTTAGGCAATGAATTAATAAATAAAAATGATGTTAATAATAACGAGAATAATAATGTGTTTGAGAAATTGGTATCCGAAAGTGATACGGTAAAAATAAAGAATGAGAGTACTGATGAGTTGGTGGAAGGTAGTGATTATGAAATGTTAATGTGTGTCAGTGAGTTAGAGAGAGAGAGGAAAAATAATGTTGTGGTAGAGTGGGGACAGAGGGCAAATTTTCCCTTTATTATTTATGATGTTTATGATGATTTATTGAGTCCACAAGTGTTGTGGTTGAAGGACAAGAGTCCCGTATTGGTAGATGAATTGAGGTGTTTATTTTTGTGGAGTAATTGTGTACCCTCTGTCCGGAATAATTGTGAGAGTGTGATGTGGTGTTATGAAGAGAGAGAGGTAAATAGAGAATGGTATGTAACAGAATTGTATAATTTGAATAGAAAGTATGATGAATGGAAAGAAGGCTTAGAAATATATTTGAATAATAATGATTACAATGATTTGATAAAAATAATTAGACCGATAGTGAATGAATGTAATGACGGAGACTTAACAAAAATACCTAACGTAGACTGGTTTAATGAGTATTCTGGTAAAATGAGTGAATTTGGTTGTTCTGGTTATGACACACAAAGTAACCATTTGTTTGTAAATAAAAAGCAACAGTGTTATATAAAACCAAGGTTGATTTGGGACGATGGAGGGTAGACTGTAAGACAATAAAAGACAATTAAACATTTTGTTTTATGGTTGTTTGACATGGCAGATTTGGACATGAAGTGAGATACACTTGAACAGTTTTGACGTATATTTTGTAAATAATAGTGAATTCATTTGTGTGTATTGTGAAATGTAATGTGTATATGTTTTAGAAAATGTTGTATTAATAATAATAATATTATTAATATTTTTGCACTCTAATTAAATAACAAAATAATTATGAAGACAATAGTTAATGATTTATAGAGGTTGATAATAATTGAAATATGTTATTTTAATAATCAAATGAATATTCAATTTTAATAATAAATTGAATTAAATAAGTTGAGATGTTTAGATAGTGTGATTGAATATTATGTGTTTGAATTTTATAAGGTAATTAAATTGTTTGGTGAGATTTTGATTTAATAATAATTAATAAGTAAATAAATGGTAAATGGTTTATTTTGTGGAACATAATGATTAAAAAATATGTTCATAATAAACTTAAAATTTTTGAAAATCTGATTACAACACAGGATAAATTCATCATGATGATAAATAAAAAGAGTTAATGAAAAATTTTAAATAATAAGGTTTATAAATTTTTATATAAATTATTTAAAAGAGAATTGTTTGTTTGATGTATGCTAATAATCCAGGTTTATTGCTATTTGTGCAATCATTTTATTGTTGTGTGTTAGATATAGTTGTTGATAAAATGTATTTTCATTATGTGTGTAAATTTTTTTTTTAAGCCAATCATTAGACGCCTGGCAGGCAATCAACATAATAGAAGTAAGTGTTGATAATGTATTACATGTAACTGTTCAATTTTGAAAGGTATCCATGGTGTTTTAATTATGTTAGGATATCAGCTGATCAGCAATACCATGTCACTGGTATAGTGGTTTGTAAAGGTTACAAGTAATTAATGTTTAGTGTACTACAGACATTGTGAAATAAAGACAAAAAGAATATGAGAAATAAAATAACAATTTATGCAAATTAATAAAAGATAATTCATGGGTGATAAATGTTTTATGGGACACGTAGACCTGTCCAAGTTGAATGTGAAATAGTAGAGATGAGTATGATGTAATGTTGTTTTTGAGTTAATGTATGTTATAGAAGTTGGTGAAGTATTAAGGTTGACACAGTTGTGGGGAATTTATGTAGAGTTTTGAATGATCTATATTTATGTTTATAGTTAATGAGGTTATTTTGTGTATTTGTAGTGAGGTAATGAGATTGAGATTTTTGGGGATGGCAAGTTTGTATTAGGGGGTAGTGTATTTGGGGAGTCCGCAACAAGGGTTGGGACGGGATAGGAATAGATTTTAGTGGGGCTGGGGTCGCCTTAGGTAAGATCCGGGGGCCAAATAAGGGAAATGAGTTTTTGGGAAGGAAACACGTATCCTATGTACAAAGGGTTGGAGAGTATTTTTTTTCATATATGTAGAGAAGGCGGCGAATTGAGTTAAATGGTAAGTTGTGGACTAGAGTGTTTTGATTAGTAGATATTTTTGATAGAGATGGGTGTCATGATAATTGAGTTGATGAATATTAGAGTCAGAGGGAGAAAGTTTATATAGGTATAGAAATCTAATACAGAAAAACGAGAGTAAATAATTTACATCACCCCCAGTAAGGTAGAATTAACTGTTAACTAAGGAGAGGAATTTATAATAAAGAATGTACAATTGTTTTTTCAACCAGTGACAGAATTTTGATAGAAGTGAAAATAATGTAAAGTCAAGAATTGTTTGTTTTAAATAATGTAAATGTCAATCTGTTTATTATTTATATTAATATTTGTTCGTTTTAAATATTTTGTTTTATTATGTTTTGTATTTCAAGTTAGGATATTACCGATATTTAAAGTGTTTTCAGAAATCATACATAACATATGTAGGTCAAGGGTTTTGTACTTGACCTAGCTTTGATCAGCTGATGAGTTCATACACCTACTAAGCTTGTAGAGTAGGACTTCAATTTTAATTTGTTTGTTTGATTAATTCAAACTAATCTTTGAATAATTTTAATAAATGTTATTTAATAAATAAATTTAATAAATATTTAATGAATAATTTTTTTTTGAATTTTAAAATTTTGAAAATTTTAAATTTTTTTGCAAGAAAAAAAAAAAAAAAAAAAAAAATTGATTTGTCGCCTGCCAGCGAGTGAATATGTTAGACAATTATTATTTTGTTGTGTATGTATTAATGATGTTTCTTTTATTGTATTGCTTTATATTGGTAGGCTATAAATTGTTCTCATGCTAGAGTAAGGATGTACTTGTATTAATAGGAATGTTTAGGTTAAGTCATTGAAACAAAAATTAGAAAAAAGAGGAAGAGAATTTTTTGATAAACGATTTTTTTTTGAATATTGAATTTTTTGAATTTATAATAAATTTTAAAAGGAAGTTTTTATTTTAATGTGTTATGATAATATGTAATGTTAATGTGTGTGAGCCCAGTATCTGCTAAAGGCAGCCCAGCTTGCAAAAAGGGGAAACATATCGGCGGAGGAGCTGGGATAATTTTAGCCCGGGATTGAGGATTTTGGGGGTAGCATGTTAGAAGGCGAGGTGTGCCGTGGTGCGAGTCTGATCGATTTCTCGGTGTTGGGATCTCTAACGGAGAAGTCCAGTGATCTCGTTCAGATGAGTCCATGGTCGCTGAGCCAGGGGGGTCGTGTACCCATGCAGAGTAAGAACCAGGGGGTTGTGGCACCAGTTCCTCACCGGTCCTCTTCGGGGTCATCGATGAGATTTCTTCTGTCGTGGACAGCAGAATTCTCATCGAGGGGGTATTGTAGCGGGTCGAATTTTGGGTGTTTTATTTTAACCGTTTGGGGCATATATTTATATTTTTATTTATTTCGTTTTTGGGCGGATTGTCATTGTGCAACGTATTTGTCCGTATAACAGACCAGTGTTGAGAAACAGTTGGAAACAAAGCGAAACGCAATCAGTGGTGTAACACGGCTGAAGAATTCACCTCCACCAAAATTCTAAGAACTTTGCAAGTGTGTCGACGCACAGGCGCGAATACCCACGCAAGCGCGTTCAAAAGGACGCTTTAACAAAAAACCAAGATGGCTAGAGAGACTAATATTTGTCGTCTTCTTCAAGATCCCCCGGAAACACTGTTTTAAGTCCGGCCCACTTAAATGACGTCAGCCACTGCCTATAGAAGATCATGTGCGACATTGACTCAAAAACCACATGCATAGCATGGGCCGAAGCTTCGGCGACGAAGCCCAAGGCTGTGATTTCCATCAAAAAGTATGAGATCACGTTAGCTACACCTGCGACGTTTTCCTGCCCAGTTAGTCGTTGATCGTGTCGGCCGACACAGCGCCGAGTGCGCCCTGCTAACTCTTACAGTTTTATTTTAAAGCAAAAGTGAAATAACAGTTTAAATCCATGTAACCGCGGTTAATACCATTCAGTGAAGAATATCTACGTTTAGTTCCGGACAAACCAGTGATTGCCAAACGTTAAATAGTGAGTGCGAATGATGACCACGTTGCCGACTATAGAATTTCACAACATGTTTAAGGGTTCGGGGTAATAAAAATGTTCAGGGGAGGGGGTATAAATTGAGAGAATGAGTGAATGGCAGGCTGGGCTCTGTCTGTATATTTGTTTTGTATAGTGATCACTAAGGTAAGCTCTTAGAATAAGTAGCATGTAGCAGAGGCTAACCGAACAAAGAAAACTGTAACTTAATCTGTAAAACAATGATCAAAAGTTTTTGAACAAAATTTAAATATGATTCTGATTAATTAAAAAATCTAATTTCTCTTCTACAAAATTGCGAGTTAGTTTCTTTCACAACCTTAGTTCGTTTTATGTACTGTCATAGTTCGTCAAACGAAATGGGTGTACCGCCACTACTCGATCTGGCCAGATCCAAGTTGAAAGGTAAGTGGGAGTTGTGATCTGAATAAAATAGAATAATAACCAAAAATAAGAAAGTTACAATGTTAATATGAGTAGTGAATGTCATTAAATAAAGAATTGCGAATACAAGTCTAAACAAGTTACATTGAGAATCCCATCAATGACCATTGAAATTGATATGAAGAAAAGGCATGTAAAAGATATAAGTTTACTTGACCTGAATTACATTCAGGTAAATTAAACTTTTTTAGGAGGGGGAGCATATGTAACGCAACAGAAATGCGGTCCCCGACGTTACATAAATAAAAATATTAAAGATAGAATAGGGAAGTAAATATTTATATCCCATACTAATGCAAGGGTCAAATAAATAAATTTATAATTGTATAAAAATAATAAGAATGCAAGGTAGTAATAGTAATAAAAAATAAACATGTACTATAGACAATAGTGAGAAATCTCAATGTTCAGTGAGAGGTAAATAAATAAAAAATACTGAAAAAAATTATAAGAAAGAAAACTAATATTGACTATTTTAAAGTAAATGATGGTGAAAATAGATAAAAATGAGTCAATAATGTAGGTTACAAGTTAATCTAAAATAATGATTCTGAATTGTATAATGTTATGTTGTTATCATAAATATTATGTTAAAGTTTGTGTTATCATATGAAGCTTACTTGTTGATGTAATATCAAATAATGAAGCAATATGTATTATTTGTTTACTGTTGTAGAAATATGATGGAAATCAGTTAATTAGTATTAATTAATTTCAATTTTTCTTATGTGTGATCCATAGGTCAAGATAAAGTTGTTGTTAGATATCATAAAGATAATTATTTGTGTACATGTACATAGTTAAAGGTTGATTATGTTTGTAAACTTGTATAAAAAGGCTATAGTTGTTAACAAGTTAAATTCAAAAGTAGATCCAAATATAATAAAAGGCCTAACAGCCAATAACAATATATAACAAATCAGAATAGAAAGGTTAGGTAAAGAAGTTAATAATAATTAATAAATATAATTAAATGAGTTAGAAAAAACCAATATAATTAATAATAAATAATAAACAAACTCAATATAAACAAATTATGATAATGCCATAGTGCAATGATATCGATAGATAACGTTTGATATCGGAAAAATAATAATTATTAAAAGAAACAGACTAAGAGTGAAAAACCAGCAGAATATATAGAAATTAGTAAACAAGCTATAAATAAGATTACATTTTAATATAATGGAAGTTTAATAAGGAATTATTTTGAGGAGTGGAAGAATAATATATGAAATTATCACTATATAACAAAACATTGAATAAGAATAAAAAAATTTGTTGCTAGGGACGACAAAAATTAATATAAGTTGTTGATTTTGATTATTGTAATTTATAACATGAACGAGAAGAGATTAAACCAAGAGAGATGGTCAATAAAAAATTAATTTAATCTAAATTATTAAATCCAGTAACAGTCACAATATATGAATGACTAATTGTCATAATTTGGGCCAGTAAACATTAACCAAATTGTATAGTTGTATAATACAAACGATAATAAGTAATTGAATTCAAAAGAATGACTTGGATTGCCCAATATCAGATCATGAAACGAATGCTAATTTAATGAAGTAATAAAACCAGATAAGGAACTACCTGTGTAAAGAGTTAACCCTACAAACCAAACGAAAATAGAATAACCATTAAATCACATTGGACATCGCAGTTTACATCATACAATAGAAAAACGTATTTGGATCCAGAGTTTGCCGAAGCACGTAATCACAAGTTTGGCCGTTGGTGAACAAAGGGAGCGGTATTTCTGCATCAACCTGGACCAAGGATTCCACTTTATTACAACTTTGAAGACAAGAATAAAGAAAATCATCTCATCTGCATTTGATACGGAACAACCACTAACAAGGTTAGAAGCAACAGCCTTCCCGAGTCGCATGGTACATCGAACGGTAATCTTCAATTATATAAATAATATTAAACAAAATAACACTTTAATTTTGTAATATCTTGCATTCCTATTTATGTATTTTTAATCTTCCCTGCAGTTGAAAGAACCTTCACACCCTGAATCTAAATTAATTATAAAAAATTATAACTGGATTTAAATAAAATATTGTACCGATCAATAATCGATTAACTCAAATGTATAGCCTTTCGTATATCAAGTAAAAACAATCTTATTGGATGTTAAAATATTTGAACTAATAAAGAACCATTGTATGATTTCAAGATCTTATCATTTATGTATTGTTTAATGAAGAGGGAATAAGAATTAAACAAACAGAGTGTATAACAACTAATCACTGTACGCGGTGGGTTAACCTCTAAATTTCATCTGTCTTGGAACTGCAGCGCTTGTTGCGGAATTCTCAGATACCAAAGAGAGAGAATTACATGAGAAATTTCTATAATTCTCTGCAAGGCAGAATAGGCTTGAGCGGAATTTTTGAATAACACCCTAAATACATAAGTCTCACTCACACTAACACCTTTAGATTAAATACAGAGATAAGATAGTCGTAATTAACTATATTACTATATCTAGTAAACCCAGATATATAAGAAATTGGCATATTAAATAATCAAGAGAGGAAGAAAGGGGAGGTAAGTACACGGTACATAACAAATTGACGAACCCAGACGTGGCTTAAACAGTCCACACAGGTCTCGTAACAATATATATACATAGTTAAACTGATGATTCAGTACAATCTATTTCTGATGTAATAATTACTTGTAACTTGTTTTGCGCCTCAGGGCAGAACAGGTGTGTTCATTCTGAGATGGCAGTATAAAGAAAATTAAAATAATATTCAATTTTAACTTTATAAATATGTATTGTTTAATTGTATTTGCCTATTATTCGCTGCCAAGTACACTAAACGACATCCTTGGTTAACCTTAACATGTAAAGTCAATTATTACGTAACTTTAAATACAATACAGTTTCAGTTGGAGTCCGAACTAGGGACGAATTTAATATCTAATTACTGAACAGTTTCACATATTACAAAAATAAAATTAATAAAATAATTAATAATTAGACATCAGTAATACAATTGACAAAAGAAAAAAAGAATAAAATAATTGTCTATTATATAGCTCATAGTTCATGAATTCTCAACATGACGCGCTGCTGTCCACCCCCCCTTCAACAACACTGAAAGAAAGCAAGAGACGCCACTTTCCTTGAGTGGTACACACACTACTGAATGTTTAATAAAAATTATACGAGTTCTACACTTTTGTTTGTTCAAAATAAGTTTGTGTCACTCACTTTGTATATCATAGATTATGTTTATAAATGTAGTCTCACTAAATGTGTTTGTTATTTAGTTTGTATTGAAGTGTTGTGTAAAATGTTGATAGTGGTCAAGATGGCTTTTAGTATTAAAACGATCTCACCAAATTCAAGATGTAGTACTCCATTTTAGGATATTATTTTCAGCTTTCCTTCTTCAGGTTGGTCGAATATACATGTTCGTTAGTTTACTGATATCTCTTATAACTTTACTTGTCTTTTTACTATAACTTTCTTCTCTAATATTAGTTGGATTGGCAACTGATTCTGTTTGTTCTTTCTGCATCGAACGCCCACACTAGACAAGAAAGACCTTTCTTCCTTGTAAAACCAGCTTTAGATTCATCTATAAGAGGCCTTGGATTGTTTGGTGTATTGTTCGGTCTCAGGGCTGTTTTATCCGCCTCCAGTAAATATAAGTTTTTAATATAACCTTACTTTTCCTGATTATTTTTACATAATCCTGTTTATGTTTTTATTTCACTTAATTTTATATTGTCACTCACACTAATGAAGTTGATTTTATTGTTATATAGTCACTTTATATAAAATACATGCCATTCTCACCTTTTGGCCATACTAGGTTCATAATACTTTATATTTTTATCATTGTTTACACTGTGTCATTTGCACTGTTTCATTATTATTATTTATCACTTTTCTATTCACCTTCTCTCACCTTGTATGTTTTTCGAATACACACAATTATGAAAATAATTACCTTGTCTTTACCATAACACTATACATGAGCTAATTACAAATCCAGTCTTAGGTTAAAGACCTAGCTTGACTTTTACGCTTGTGTTACAAAAATGATTTTGCTTAACTCTAAATACATTTTTTCTTACATACTACAACATTATTATTTACAATATTATAATAAAATATACAAAATCACTTCCCTAATCTATTGGGTAATTAGTATGACAAAGACACAGTCCAGTCTAGTCCTTTATTATGTCTGTTTGTAAAGTTATTTACTATGTTTGTTTACAAAGCCAATTCCTTTTTTTAATTTATTCATCCATCTGTAAAATACTTATTTTTTATTCATGGTTTATTGTTTTAGTTATTATAATTCTTCTTTATATCATTATTTTTGGTTGTTCTCATTTGATTACTCATTCTTTATTGCATTCCTCATTCAGTTACATAATATTATTTATCTATTTGATTAGTTTTACTATAAATTTTGATGATTAAATTGAGTTTCCTTTTTTGTATTATCTCGTGATGCTACACTATGCATTCCACATAACAGAAATAAGGACACTGCTCACTCACATCAGTATGAAGGGGAAAAATATAGCCTTCCAGTGGGTTCCACAGCCCACTGCGGAATTGTGGGTAATGAGCGGGTTGATGAAATCACGAAAGCATCTGCAAAAATGCAGCCAAATCAAATGCCACAGATGTCCCTATCAAAACTAAAGAGGCATGTGACGGGGATGATCCAGGAAGAATGGAAGGAGAGATGGACACAAGCAACCACGGGGAAACGGCTCTTTGAGCTACAGCCAACACCACAGACCACAAGCTCTATGAAGGTGTCCCAAGAGAAATCGCCACCTTTGCAGCAAGGGCCAGAACAGGACACATAGTTACACAACAATATTTGTTCCGATTTAAACTGAGCACCTCCCTGAACTGTGAAAACTGCGGTGAGCAAAAGGAGGAATCACTGGCTCATATCATTCCAAGTTATCCCGACATGATTTGTGATTTCGTGTATTCAGATGACTGCACCTCTTCTCTTGTAGATCACAGGGTACCATTGATAATCAACTAGTTCATATATCATTCAGCAGTCTAGCAAAATGATTTGCTCACACCCATTTCAATCTTTTTGAAAATACCACTACATCAGTCGCTTGAATTACATGGCCCAAATCAGGGCAGCTCCAATTTTATATACCCTTACACAAAATCAGCCTCTCTGGTTAATTCAAACTTTTTGGCTGTATGTGAGCTCCAGAGAAAAGGCAAGTTAGGACTCTTAAATTAAACTCTCCTTCTAATAGTTAAATGCAGACCTGCTTTAAAAATGTTTTTGTATCATCATATTTTCTGTTTTAAAAGTGTATTTATATGAGCTATATTTCTTCTAGGTTAGAGACATCCTTTGGTTGAAAAATAATAAATGAATTTGTATCCGGGCTGTTTGGCCGTAGTTGATTGCCACAAAGGGTGGAGAGCCGAACGTCCCCCTAGCCAAGGTAAAAGCAGACCTTGGCTAGGGGTACATTTGCTGTGTACATTTGTTTAGAAAATGATTGAACAAAGCAATCGACCACGGCCAAACAGCAGCCCGGGTACAAATTCCTTTATCATTGACTCAGACTGTCAGATAATTCTTAGTATGCAACAAATGCCAGACAAGTGTACTTCAACTCACATTACACAAGTTCTCAAGTATAGTACTGAAATGTTTACCTGCGCTTTAAGTATCATATTCTGATCTCTCAACTGAGACAGCGTATTGTTCAGTTCTTCGATTTGTGCTGTAGACATTTTGTTTTCATGTTTCAGTGCCTCGTTTTCTGTTTCCAGATCATAGATGCGTTTATCTTGTTCTCTGATTAGATCTTTATACTGCATGACAATAGCGCTCTCTGTTGGGGTCAACTCTACACCTCCGTTTAGCAATTCTGCAGGTGCCTTTGCTGTCACTGCCTTCACGATCATTCCTGCAAGAAAACATCAGTACACTTTATAGTGTAATTCTAGAATATCTTTAAACATTAAGAGGTGACAGCAATCAATGTCATAATTAAAGAAAAAAACAATGTTTCTGGTATCAGAAATCAGTAGCCATCCTCAGACACATAAACCAATGAATATATTGTTACACGATTACAGAACATTCTATGTGTCTCTTCGCTATTCCAGTGGAACCCAGCTGTAATATGTGTGTGTGTGTGTGTGTGTGTGTGTGTGTGTGTGTGCATATTGCTGCTACTTTGAGATGAAAGACAATTACCCGTCAACTATCAAGTCTATTCCAGACCGTACCGGTCAGTGCAGTGTGTTCAAGGACACTGTTTCTAGTGGATTCTCGAGAGTGTCTGTTTGTTTAACACGTCATCCAAAGTGACAGATTATTCTCACATATCAGTGGGGTATAAATATAGCCATTCAGCGACAGTTAGTTTAGTTAAAGTGGCGATTTATTCAAGTGAGGTTCAGTTTTACTTCTGGCCATTACACAGTGCGTCTCAAGTGGTGTATTAGTGAAAAGTGATTATTATGTGGGACTCTGTTAGTGACATTATTATTATGTGGACAGATTAATATGAATTATTGTATGAGTATAAACTTGTTGATTACAAACTGTTAATTGTGATAATTAAAGCTGGTGATTAGTGACTTCATTGGTGTCTTGTATTTTGTTTTCCACTGTACCATACAACGATCAGTTAGACTGTCGTAACAGTATTTTGCTCATTTATAAGTCAACTTAACACTGGTAAGTCGTTTTGCTCAGACATCTATGTGGTTATAAGTATTTTATTGTGTGTGTTGTTCACCTCATACTATCGCTCCAATGACAGAATAACGTTTACGTTACTTTAATTTTTCATGGTTTAGAATTAATTTCTTGATGATGGATTCCAATTTCTGATATAAGTGAAATAGCTCTTTTAAAAAATAGTGATGGCTAATGCCTGTTTTTCAGATTTTAGTACTTCACAGTATTAAATCAGGCACTTAATTTGCAACCTCTACAATGATCTTACTGTGAGAACATTGTACGGAAAAGGCACATAGCTCTGATTACATACTAACTGGCCTAGTACTAGGAAGACTTGAAGAGAATACACATAAATGACCTAAACATTTTGCCAGCAATAATGCAAACTGCTTACATGTCACAATATATGAGGGATTTTAGGTACTTCAATATTCACCGGACCCAACCCTAATTAAATTTCCTCTGCTTTCAGGATAAAAGTAACACTAGACAGAATTTAATTATAAAAAGAGTTTATTTTCACACATTAAGGCATCTGAATATCAATTAATATAAAACACAATTTAAGTGTTAATATAAGTTCCTATTTTTTCATTCTTGTCAGTACTTCCTCATTTGTTTTTTTTTTTACCCATGGTAGTCTCAATATTCTTCGATACATTCATAGCATACACACCTCTGTTTTCCTTAAGTCTGCTAGTTTGAGAGTTTTTACTAAGAGAACTGTGCCACTAGCATATCTTAAGTTGTTTATTGGTATGTCATTTATTTGAACACCTATGTTTAGATCAGATGTGCCTTGTTCACTACCTTCTTCCTCTTCTTCTTCTTCTTCTACTCAAGTCAGAGATTGATGGCCTTGCAATTTCTTCCCTTCCAAAGACAATCATCAAATTCCTCCTTCCTCTTTTTATTTCATCCATATACTCTTGTCCAGGCTTACTCTCCTGCTATGCCCATCATTCATTCTCTCAGTCAGAGTGGTGAACCAGTCTGAACGCTGTAGCAGGTGACCAACTTTACTGCTTCTCCTTTCTGCAATGGTTTCAATCAGAATTCTTCTTTCATCCAGTAGCCATCCTTAGACACATAAATCAATGAATTATTGAACACATATTGTTAACGCAATTACAGAACATTCTACATGTTTCTTGGGTATTCCAGTGGAATCCGGCTGTAATGTGTGTGTGTGTGCGCGCGCACACGCGCACGCATACATATTTCTGCTACTTTGAGATGAAAGACAAATACGCGTCAACTATCGAGTCTATTTCAGACTGTACCGGTCAATGCAGTGTGTTCAAGGACACTGTTTCTAGTGGATTCTCAAGAGCACCTGTTTGTTTAACATGTCATCCAAAGTGACAGATTATTCTCGCATATCAGTGGGGTATAAATATAGGCATTCAGCGACAGTTAGTTTAGTTAAAGTGGCGATTTATTCAAGTGAGGTTCGAGTTTTACTTCGGGAAATTGCACAGTGCATCTCAAGTGATGTATTAGTGAAAAGTGATTATTGTGCAGGACTCTATTAGTGACATTATTATTTATGTGGACAGATTAATTTAAATTATTGTATGAGTATAAACTTGTTGATTACAAACTGTTAATTGTGATAATTAAAGCTGGTGATTAGTGACTTCATTGGTGTCTTGTATTTTGTTTTCCACTGTACCATACAACAATCAGTTAGACTGTCGTAACAGTATTTTGCTCATTTACGAGGGGGTACCCAAAAATAACCGGAATAGCGCTGCGACTGGCGGAGCTTACGTAGTACGCATTTCTCCCGCTAGACGAGTGTAGTGCAACTCGTTCCGAGTTCAGTGCCATCATTGTTGTCGCCTGAGAAGGTTATGTCCGGTCACAGTAATTCGTTTTGTAAAAGCAGTTTCGCTTGCTCCTCGTTTTTTGTCATGGTGGATTTAAGTGAACAGCGCGCTGCTGTGAAATTTTGTTTCCTGCTTGGGAAAACGCCGCAGAAACTGTTGTGATGTTGAAAACAGCTTACAAGAATAGTACTATGGGAAAAACTCAAGTGTACCAATGGTTTTCTCGTTTCAATGAAAGTGAAATGTCAGTTGATGACAAACCTCGTTCTGGACGTCCGTCAACTTCCAGAATTGACAAAAATGTTAAAGACGTTCATGCAATCGTGCTTGAAGACCGACGACGGACCATTGAAGAGATTAGTAAGTTATCTGGAATAACTTGGAGCTCGGTTCAGCGAATTTTGTCAGAAGATTTGGGGATGAGAAGGGTCACTGCAAAATTTGTGCCTCGGGTCCTGACTGAACAGCAAAAAGAGGATCGAGTTGAAACATACCGTGCATTGAAAGACCAGCTCCGAACTGACCCAGATTTTTTCTCCAAGGTCATTACTGGTGACGAGTCATGGTGCTATGGTTATGACCCCGAAACTAAACAACAGTCAAGCCAGTGGAAAACTTCATTGTCGCCTCGCCCAAAAAAAGCTCGTCACGTGAAATCAAACATCAAGACGATGCTCATTTGTTTTTTCGATGTGAGAGGGGTAGCGCATTCTGAATTCGTCCCACCAGGTCAGACTGTTAATCAGGCTTTCTATTTGGAAGTTTTAAAAAGATTGCGTACCAATGTGCGACAAAAAAGGCCCGATTTGTGGCAGACGAGGGACTGGTTTTTCCACCATGACAATGCACCTGCTCACGCAGCCATTTCAGTGCGCCAGTTTTTAGCAAAAAACAACATGACTCCCTTGCCCCACGCCCCTTACTCACCTGACCTCGCTCCGTGCGATTTCTTCTTGTTTCCGCGAATGAAGAGGGACATGAAAGGACAACGTTTTGACGACGTGGAAGCGGTAAAGAAAGAAACGAGGCAGGAGCTGTCGGCCATCACAACAGACGAGTTTGAAAAATGTTTCCAGGAATGGGATCGCAGATTGGACAAATGTATTAAGTGTAATGGAGAGTACTTTGAAGGTGATAAGGTTGTTTTGTAAAAAAATTTAAATACATAGCTTTAAAAAAAAAATTCCGGTTATTTTTGGGTACCCCCTCGTATAAGTCAAATTAACACTGGTAAGTCGTTTTGCTCAGACATCTATGTGGTTATAAGTATTTTATTGTGTGTGTTGGTCACCTCATACTATCACTGCAATGACAGAATAACGTTTGTTGCTTCAATTTTTTATGGTTTAGAATTAATTTCTTGATAATGGATTCTGATTTCTGATATAAGTGAAAAAGCTCTTTTAAAAAATAGTGATGGCTAATGCCTGTTTTTCAGATTTTAGTATTTTACAGTATACTTACTTCTTCTTACTTCTTGGGTCAGGCATCCAGCATCAGGTGATGCCGATGTCCATAGTATACCACAGCCGCCAGACCCCACAAAGCCTTGGTCCTGAGGACATCCTCCAGCTTCCCATTGTCACCAATACGTGCTCTCAGTCTATCTCTCCTGCCATTGATAGAAGTGCATTCCAGGAGAATGTGAGCCAGCGATTCCTCCTTTTGCTCACCGCAGTTTTCACAGATCAGGGAAGTGCTCAGTTTAAATCGGAACAAATACTGCTGTGTAACTATGTGTCCTGTTCTGGCCCTTGCTGCAAAGATGGCGATTTCTCTTGGAACACCGTCACAGAGCTTGTGGTCTGTTGGTGTTGGCTGTAGCTCAAAAAGCCGTCTCCCAGTGGTTGCTTGTCTCCATCTCTCCTTCCATTCTTCCTGGATCATCCCCGTCACATGACTCTTTAGTTTTGATAGGGACATCTGTGGCATTTGATTTGGCTGCATTTTCGCAGATGCTTTCGGGATTTCATCAGCCTGCTCATTACCCACACGGAACCCACTGGAAGGCTATATTTTTCCCCTTCATACTGAGGTGAGTGAGCAATGTCCTTATTTCTGTTATGCGGAATGCATAGTCATTTGGATGGGGTTTCTTCAGGCTTTCTATGGCACCATTTGAGTCGGTCAGTATACAGATGTTCTGAGCCTCTATCTGCAAGCATTGCGTCAACGCAGCGTTTATTGCGTTTACAGTATAAAATCAGGCAATTAATATGAAAACTCTCTACAATGATCTTACTGTGGGAACATTGTATGGAAAAGGCACATAGGCTCTGATTACATACTAACTGGCCTACTAGTACTCGGAAGACTTGAAGAGAATACACATAAATGACCTAAACATTTTCCCAGCAATTTATGGGTCTTGCAATAATACAAACTACTTCTGCTTACATGCCACTGTATATGAGGGATTCTTTGGCACTTTGATATTTACTCGACCCAACCCTAATTAAATTTCTTTGCTTTCAGAGATAAAAGTAACACTAGACAGAATTTAATGATAATAAGTGTTCATTTTAATATACCAAGGCATTTGAATATAAATTACAGTAGAAGCCTGATATGGCGCGGTCCGATATACCGCGGATTCGGATATAACGCGGTGAAGAGTATGTCGCCCGTTATTAGCGAAAATTCTTACTTGTAGAGAGTGAGTAAATTATGAATTGTTTATTGTGACTTCCGTAGCCACAACATTGGAATGCGTTGCGTTTATTGTAAACAAAGGCTTGTTGTTGGAAACGGCGTTGTAAACAACAGCAAGAATTGGCAGTTGAAATGTACCTGTAGACATAAACAATTTCCCGAGCTATTTACAATCTCTACGTTTCTAAGAATTCATGCCAAGGCAAGCAGCCAACTAAATCCCTTCTCTCCCTCATATTACAGTACAGTATAAGATCATACTCTGATATTATCTTATCAAAGTGTATAGTCTTTGTCATAAATTCGCATAGTGTAGAGTTTTGTGATGTCGCAGAAAAGAAAAGCATATTCTGTGAGTGATAAACTCAAAATAATTGATCGTGTGAAGAACGGAGAGTCAAAGGCAAGTTTATCACATGAGTGTGGCATCCCAGAAGGAACAATTAGAGGGTGGATGAAGGAAGAAGATAAACTTAAAAGTTTTGTGAACACAGTTGAAAGTGAAGTGGGGTTGCAAAGAAAAAAGACTAAAGTAGGTAAGGATAGTGAACTAGATGAGTGTCTGTACAGGTGGTTTTTAATAAAACGAAGTGAAGGTGTGCCACTGTCAGGACCAGTTATTAGAGCTCAAGCTGTGAAATTCCATAGTGATTTACATGGCAACAGTGACTTTAATGCATCTGATGGGTGGTTTTCGCGATGGAAATCTCGTCATGGTATAAGCCAGATAAGCATTGAAAGGGAAGCACGATCATGTGACAGTGAAGCTGCAGCACTTTTTCCTCAGGCATTAAACAAAGTAATGATCGATAACGGTTTAAATGACCATCAAGTGTATAACTGTGATGAAACTGCTCTGTATTTTCGAATGCTTCCTACCAGAACTCTGGAAGTGAATAATTCAATAAATCTGGATTAAAAATAAATAAGGATAGAGTTACCCTCCTGTTTGCCACAAATAAATCAGGCAGCCACAAAGTTAAACCTCTCTGTATAGGGAAAAGCCGAAATCCTAGATGCTTTCAACATGTTAACATGACGTCATTACCCATCACATATCGTAATACAAAAAATGCTTGGATGACAAGTGATATTTTCGGTAAATGGTTCCATTAAGAATTTGTTCCATCTGTGAGAAGCCACCTGCGGTCACTCAACCTCGAAGAAAAAGCTGTACTGACCCTTGACCACTGTCCAGCACATCCACCTGCTGATATGCTACAGTAAAGAGATGGGAAAATCGGAGTCATGATCTTGCCGAAAAACACTACAGCACTGATCCAGCCATTAGATCAAGGCATCATAAAAGCATTTAAAGCGCATTACCGCCGTGAACTTCTGAGTGCTATAGTGAATTCTGATGAGGAAATGGAAATTTACTTTAAGTCAATAAACCTGAAAACAGTTGCGTATTCAACAGGTCTTGCATGGGAAAGTATTAGTACGGCTACGATTCAGAATTGCTGGAAGAAATGTTCCTTTGAACAAAACATCGCCGATGGAAATTGCTCTGTTGCCGGATTCACTAATAGTGATGTACAGTCTGCGAGTAGTGCTCTGCATTGCAACTTCACTCTAGATGACTTGAATGACTGGGCAGAAGTTGACAACGGTGAGCCTGTTACAGAATGTATAGGAGATAAAGATATCATCGATGCAGTCCGAAATGCAAATTGCGAAGAAAAAGAAGACGATGACGATGATGGAAATGAAAATGGGGTGGAAGTGAAAGAAGTTATTCCAAATGTTAGTGAAGTGATAATACACATAAACAAAGTAATTTCGTGGATGGAGAGGCAAAGTGAATCTAATAATGTTCATCTGCTGCACCTCGCGTTTATAAAACAATACGCGGAAAAGAAACGCTGTGCATTATCCCGTCAAACAACAATTACGGACTTTTTTAAGACCAACAATTAGGCCTACAGTAGGTCAAGTGAGCAATGTATAAATAGTGTATTTTATATTCCATTGGATTAAAATAGATTAAAATACGTATTGGATTAAAATACAGTTTTCTTATTTTTTATTTCTACATTTGGTGACGTAATTTACGTACAGTATACAGTAGTGCATTATGCTGTAGCCTTTTTCCCGGTCCTCCCTCCCCATCATTTGTCACTGTACAGGTCACCTTCCGATATACCGTGGTTACGCCTATAACGCGGGGGAAAGTATGTCACCCGACAACCGCGCTATATGGGGCTTCTACTGTAATGTAAAACAAAATTTAATTATTAATATAAATTACTATTTTTTCATTCTTGTCAGCATTTTCGCATTTGTGATTTTTTTACCCACAGTAGTCCCAATATTCTTCGATACATTCATAGCACAGACACTTCCATTTTCCTGTCTCCTATTTTGAGGGTTTCTACTAAGAGAACAATAAATCTCTTAAGTTGTTTACTGGTATGTCATTTATCTGAACATCTATGTTTAGACCAGCTATGTCTTGTTCACTACGTTCTTCTTATTCTCCTCAAGCCAGAGATTGATGGCCTTGGAATTACTTCTCTTCCAAAGATAGGGAAGGGAAGGCTTAGTCACTACATTCCTCCTTTTATCTCATCCATATGGGCCTTACTCTCCCACTATGCCCATCATTCAATCTCTCAGGCAGGGTGGTGAACCAGTTTGAATGCCGTAGCAGGTGACCAACTTCACTGCTTCTCCTTTCTGCAATGGTTTCAATCAGAATTCTTCTTTCATCTACTCTCTTCGAAACCTCATCATTAGGTACTCTTTCTGTGCACAGTATTCTTGAGACTCTCCTCCAGTACCACATAGCAAAATACAGTTGTTCATTATATCATATGAATAAAGATTGTACCAGAAAAAGTTAGTTCAGAATAAATAGCACCATGAGCAATTTAAATTCATGGTCTGTTCAGATTTTATTTTTGAACAAAAAGTACTATAATATTACAAAACATAAAATGAATTTATTATATGGTAGTGCAATGAGAACTCCAATTATGTATTTTGGTAGGTCGAAAAAAAAACATACAACTTGATCATTATAAGCGTAATACACAAACGTAGAATAATTCAAATTTAACACTGAACACTGTAACGGGACATTTTGGCCTACCTGGGGTAATATAAAAGATCAGTGTATTTTGATACATATTTTGTGATGTAACGTAATTTTGGGAGACATAGACGTAAATTGATGATATGGTAAATTTTATTGGGACAAAATTAGAGAAGTGATTTTAAAATATTATTCATGAATTATAACGACGCAATGGACAAACGGGCGAAATTGTGCCAAGGTCAGCTCCAGTGACTTACAAGTTGTGTAACAGATTATGTAACAACATCAGACGATCTTACGTCAGAGACAATCCCAGCTTTGGAATTCAGGTGCGCCAGACCAACATTATACTGGCGTAGTGATACGAGAGCTCAAGACAATGAATAGTTGGTAAACAGTCGCGGCCTCTTCACAAAGCCGTTCGTCTAAGGCCAGTATAAAATTTCTCCGTGAGCCGGCCGGTCACAAATAAAAGACGTAAAACAAGTTTACGGGCACCCGTGCGTAACAAATTACCAAACAAAATGTGGAAGTAGTCATAAAATAAACAGTTTAATAAATTTACAGTTCCGGTAAATGAGTGAAATAGGGAAAATGTGCGAAGTGGAAGAAAAATGCGTGGTGAAAACGGACTCGTCAAGATCTTAGAATTCATGGATAAGTAACCAACAAGGGGTAAATCTAAAAAACTTTCAAATTTGGAAAAGTTTTGGAGAGAGAGAGAGAGAGAGAGAGAGAGAGAGAGAGAGAGAGAGAGAGAGAGAGAGAGAGAGAGAGAGAGAAGAGAGAGAGAGAGAGAGAGAGCATGAATCTAAGAATATAAAAGAAGTGCTGGTTTGTATATAAAAAAGAAAGAAATATAATCTATAAATAATCTAAAAATCTATAATGAAAGGTATGCAAGAAAATTATTTCTTTTCATGAGTTGTAGCTAAATCTGCAAAAGTAGTTAAATATAGGAAAAGAAGATTTATGTTTATTATTATGTTCATTAAAGAATAAATAAAAATTTCGTTCAATGCAAATATGAATTAAACTAATTACTGCAAATAAACCATTCTGATCTCCTGAGTTCGCCAAAAAGAACCCGACTCAGGTAAGTACATATTTTTGTTTCTTGCAGTTGGTGCAAATGCAAGATGGCGCACGAAAGAATTAGAAAGTAAAAAGTAAACAGTGAATAAAAATTTAAAATCAATTATGTTTAATTATCAATAAAAGTAAGATAACAATTGGCTTCCGAAGGCAGGGACATTTTATATAAAAATAGGTCTACTTGGGAGAACAGAAATGGTTGTTTAAGGTAAACGTGTGTAAACAATGTGTGAACATAAATAATAAGGTTATGTTACAGTGTTATTGATGAATGTTTATAATAGATAAGTAAGAACTAAATAACAATGATGAATACTAATGATAATATTAACAATGAAGTCAGCTCCACTGACAGCCAGACAGAAAGTCAAATAAATAGTGACTCAGGAATTCAAACGACTGAAAATAATGATGAAGTCAGCTTCACTAACAGTAATATAGAAAGCCAGTTAACAGAATCAAAAATAATGAAAGATGTCGAACATCAATCGACACCTATCCAAGGTAAAAAATCTGACGATAACTACGAAATGTTCAAAATGATACAAACAATGTTAGATATGAAATTTAAGGAACAAAAGAATGATTCTGATGTTAAATTTAATACAATTAATAGCAAGTTCGATGAACAGAATGTTAAATTCCATGAGTTGAAAAACCATATAAATGAAATCAATAAAAATGTCGAGAAAACCAATGAAATAATAGAAACTAACTTTAACAGATTAGAACAGAGTATTGAGAAAGTGGTAGAGTCAGTAGGGGAACAGATTAAAAGTAAAGCAAATCAAATAATTAATAATGAGGTAGGTGATGACTATAAAACAAGTGAGAATTATGATATGTATAAAAATGTGGTATCAGAGAGCGATGAGAATGAGATTAATTACAGTTCTGAGAGTGAGAGAGTAATGGGTTGGAAAGGGGTAAAAACAAATGTTGATCAGTTAGAGAGAGAGTATGAAGAGAGTGTACAAGTAGAGGGATGGCAGAGGGTACAATTTTTTCATGGTGTTAAGGGGGTGAAGAAAGATCTTCACGAATGAATTGGAATTATTGGGTAGATAAGTGGTCTACCAGTAATTGTTTTTTGAATTTTTTTGTTGTTCCTGGAGAAATCAGGAAATGTTTTAATGTAGCAGTACCCTCTGCATGGAGTGAGAGAGAAAATGTGACATGGCCTTGGGGTGAGAGATATTTAGAGAAAGAGTTGTGTGTAGATGGTGAGATGCAAATATTTAAGTTAGATAGAGGTTATAAAGAGTGGATAGAGAGATTAGGATGGGAGAAAACAAACTATATGAAATACTTACCTTGTAAAATAGAGATGGATGGTTATTTTAATAAAACTGTTGTAGATGATAAACGCTTATTTGATGTAATTGATATAGTAAATGAATATGATGATAAAATAACTGACTTTAGGTTGAATAAAAATACGGATGGAGACGGAACTAAAATAACAAATGTAGACAGGTTTTATGGATTAATAGGCAACAATGGTGTCAAATATTATGTTGATAATAGTCATTACCATAATAATAATAAATTGTATGTGGATAAAAAAGACTTATGTTTTAAATATGTTAGATTTTTATACGATGATGGAGGTTGAGTAAAAAATAAATAAATGGACATTTTAAATATTTTTAATTTATATTTATGACCTTGCTAACTTAGGAAATGAAGTGTGAAAAACAGAAAAATTAATGACAAAGATTTGTAAATAAATTTTAGTGAAATTAATTGTGTTTGTATTATAACGAGTATGTAATGTAAACAATATGTGTATGTAATTGTTTTAATAATAATAATATTATTTCAGCAGACTAAATATATAATGAGTGTATAATAAATGAAATGTAATGGTTTTGGAGAAAGTAATTAAAATAACTTGTGTTTTCAAGTATTGATTGAATGAAGTGATTTGAGATGAATTAATTGATTAATGATTGTGATACAACTAAATTTTGATGAAGAATTTAAATTATTTTTATGAAATTTGAACTTGATAATAAATAGTGAATATATATAAAGTTGTAAAAGAGAGAATTTGGGTAAGAATGATTATTTAAGTAAGACATTTTAGTCAGTCCAAGGTAACGTTAAAGAGGTGAAATACGAATAACGTAGAATTTGAGTATTGATAGTGACACAGTAGCTATGGGGAAATATGTAGAGTAATGATTGATATATTGAGGTAATAAATAAATGGAGATATTTTGTAAATGAAAGTGATGTATTGGGTGAGTAATTAGTTGATAGTGGAATTTTGTAAGGGGGGTGGTGTGATAAGGAGTCCTCAACGAAAAGCGTTGTGGCGGGAGGGGAACCGATATGCGCCGGAAAGGGTTACCTAGGGAGGGTCCAGGAACCAAATGAGGGAATGAGCATTGGGAGGGAACACACATCCTGAGTACAAAGGGGTAGAGAGTATTTTGTTATAAGGGTAGAAGGATGCGAAATGAATTAGAGTAGTTAGTTAGAGGTAGAGAATGGTTGGTAGATGTTTTGATAGATGGGTGTCATACTAGTTAGAGAATTTGTAAGTGAGCATTAGAGTCATAAAAGGGGTAAGATTATAGGTAAATGCCAAGTTGATAAAGTGAATTTTTGTATGAATAACTGAGAATCACCCAAATTAATAAATGAATAATAAATGAAATTAAAAAAAAAAAAAATTTTGGGAAGAGTTAATGGTATAGTAAGTGATAAATAATTGATAATGAATTAATAAAAGTTCAATTGAGATTAGAATGTAATGTTTACATTAAAATGTGAATTGTTTATTTTTAATGTAATAACAATGTTTATTATGATGTAGAATATGTAGTTGATTTTATGATGTACTTAGATGATTTTGTGTTAATTTTAAATGAATTTAATTGTTTTGAAATATTATGGTAATGGGAAATGTTTAATTAAATTCTGATGGGAATCAGGGCAATAATTTTGAATTTTGGGATAAAAGTTAACAAGAGAAAGTAGACAGAATGAGATTATGGAATTTTAAAATATGTATCATGTTATGTTATGTATTCATATATATGTTAGAGGTTAAGAGAAAAAAACCAGTGCTTCTTAACGCAAACCAGCACAGCTAAGGGGAAACAGATCAGTTAGGGATATAGTATTGTATAAGGCCACTAGTTGATATTTTGATTGGTTGTTTCAGTGTTTGGTGATGCTATGGCGGCGTCCTGAGCTGGCCAGCGCGTCAGAGCAGGAGAGTTAAGTACCTGGCTGACTTTATGGTGTTGGGATCTCGAGAGAGAAGTCCAGTAAGGTCATTCAAGTGCGGTCACAGTCACCGGACCAACGGTGAGTTAATTATATTTTTGTTTGTAAACCGTAAAGGGGGTTGTGGCGACATATCCTGGCTGATCCCTTTAGCAAGTATGAGTGTGTCAATGAGAGTTTTTATGCTTCGGCATAAAACCTCTCATTGAGGGGGTATTGTAACGGGACATTTTGGCCTACCTGGGGTAATATAAAAGATCAGTGTATTTTGATACATATTTTGTGATGTAACGTAATTTTGGGAGACATAGACGTAAATTCATGATATGGTAAATTTTATTGGGACAAAATTAGAGAAGTGATTTTAAAATATTATTCATGAATTATAACGACGCAATGGACAAACGGGCGAAATTGTGCCAAGGTCAGCTCCAGTGACTTACAAGTTGTGTAACAGATTATATAACAACATCAGACGATCTTACATCAGAGACAATCCCAGCTTTGGAATTCGGGTGCGCCAGACCAACATTATACTGGCGTAGTGATACGAGAGTTCAAGACAATGAAAAGCTGGTAAACAGTCGCGGCCTCTTCACAAAGTAGTGCCGTTCATCTAAGGCCAGTATAAAATTTCTCCGTGAGCCAGCCAGTCACGAATAAAAGACGTAAAACAACTTTATGGGCACCCGTGCGTAACAAATTACCATAACAAATTACCCCAAAAAATGTGGAAGTAATCATAAAGTAAACAGTTTAATAAATTTACAGTTCCGGTAAACGAGTGAAATAGGGAAAATGTGCGAAGTGGAAGAAAAATGCGTGGTGAAAACGGACTTGTCAAGATCTTAGAATTCATGGATAAGTAACCAACAAGGGGTAAATCTAAAAAACTTTCAAATTTGGAAATGTTTTGGTAAAAGAAACTGGCAGCCTAAAATATAACTAAATTTAATGAACTCAATAAACCGGGGGTACAGTAACGTAATGAGAGAGAGAGAGAGAGAGAGAGAGAGAGAGAGAGAGAGAGAGAGAGAGTGAATCTAAGAATATAAAAGAAGTGCTGGTTTGTATATAAAAAAGAAAGAAATATAATATCTATAAATAATCTAAAAATCTATAATGAAAGGTATGCAAGAAAATTATTTCTTTTCATGAGTTGTAGCTAAATCTGCAAAAGTAGTTAAATATAGGAAAAGAAGATTTATGTTTATTATTATGTTCATTAAAGAATAAATAAAAATTTCATTCAATACAAATATGAATTAAACTAATTACTGCAAATAAACCATTCTGATCTCCTGAGTTTGCCGAAAAGAACCCGACTTTGGTAAGTACATATTTTGGTTTCTTGCAGTTGGTGCAAATGCAAGATGGCGCCCGAAAGAATTAGAAAGTAAAAAGTAAACAGTGAATAAAAATTTAAAATCAATTAAGTTTAATTATCAATAAAAGTAAGATAACAATTGGCTTCCGAAGGCAGGGACATTTTATATAAAATATTTTTATATAAAAATGGGTCTACTTGGGAGAACAGAAATGGTTGTTTAAGGTAAACGTGTGTAAACAATGTGTAAACATAAATAATAAGGTTATGTTACAGTGTTATTGATGAATGTTTATAATAGATAAGTAAGAACTAAATAACAATGATGAATACTAATGATAATATTAACAATGAAGTCAGCTTCACTGACAGCCAGACAGAAAGTCAAATAAATAGTGACTCAGGAATTGAAACGAGTGAAAATAATGATGAAGTCAGCTTCACTGACAGTAATATAGAAAGCCAGTTAACAGAATCAAAAATAATGAAAGATGTCGAACATCAATCGACACCTATCCAAGGTAAAAAAATCTGACGATAACTACAAAATATTCAAAATGATACAAACAATGTTAGATATAAAATTTAAGGAACAAAAGAATGATTCTGATGTTAAATTTAATAAAATTAATAGCAAGTTCGATGAACAGAATGTTAAATTCCATGAGTTGAAAAACCATATACATGAAATCAATAAAAATGTCGAGAAAACCAATGAAATAATAGAAATTAACTTTAACAGATTAGAACAGAGTATTGAGAAAGTGGTAGAGTCAGTAGGGGAACAGATTAAAAGTAAAGCAAATCAAATAATTAATAATGAGGTAAGTGATGACTATAAAACAAGTGAGAATGATGATATGTGTAAAAATGTGGTATCAGAGTGATGAGAATGAGATTACAGTAGACTCTCAACTATCCGACCTAATGTGGCGGTCGGCCGGGTCGGATAGCAAAAAAGTCGGATACACCGGAGCCGTAGGCATACCAGCCTCTGTAAGGTCAATGACCGCCACCCTATTGCGTTGAATGTACTTGTTGCTATTTGGATGCGTACGTCATATCAGTTTGTCCTTATAAATGACGTAGAGTAATAAATGAATTAGAAAGAAATGAAATAAGAATTCGCAACTACAGTATCTTTCACAAAACCTTTATTTGAAGGACGAAACAAAAAGTGTAGTTAACAATAAGTTGAATGAGTTTTACTATGAGTTTTAATTTATATGAAAGCTTTCAACCAAATTAGTTGTTAATATAAATCAAATTATAATAACCTAAAACTACGTACTGTATAATGAAAGAACAAGTGAAACTTACATTGTCTAAGGTTTGAAAAAGTCTGTAATTGAGACCTGCTTCTTTCCTCGCATTAATTTCCTCGCCGCTATATCCTTCCACTTACGTAAACATATGATGTCTGCTGGTGTTGCTTCTTCTTGCTGGCCAATGTATTCCACTGCCGTCTCAATCGCCTTCAGGCCTTCGGAGTGGGTTAGTTCATCACCTTGTTCCTCTTCAATCGGCTGTTCATTTAATACCATCCCTACAATATCTTCGTCTGCAATTTCTTCAATTTCGTCCTTTGCCAACCATTCTGTGATGTCTTCCAATGAAGCTTCCTCACATCCGGGAACTTTATCTAACAGCGATACAAGCGCAGTGTTATCAGTTGTATTTTCCACATCACATTGCTGTTCTACCTCTTCCCACTTATCACTAGCTCTGTGATCCAGCAAAATTTTCCACGATCGCACAAGTGTTAAAGATGGAATTTCATCCCATGCCTCGGACACCCATCTGATGACGTCAAGCATGTCTACTGACTGTAGTGCCGTCGCAACTTCTGTATTATCAATTGTCGCGATGATATAGCTTAGTAGCCTACGTCGATATTTCTTTTTCAAAGCTTGGAGCACTCCCTGATCCATTGGCTGACATATAGATGTAACATTTGCAGGCAAGAACAAAGCTTTTATGTCTCCATCTTTTAATTGGTCATTTGCTGGATGTGAAGGAGCGTTATCCAAAACTAGGATTGCTTTCCTTGTTAAATTGTTTTCAGCTAAATGTTTTTCAACTTGTGGCACAAATTCCTGTTCAAACCAATTTTTGAAAATTTCTCCATTCATCCACGCCTTTTTTTGATGGGTATAATGCAGGGGCAAAGAACTTAAATCTTTAAGATTTTTAAAAGCCCTAGGCTTGCGAGATTTTCCAATCAAGGTCAGTCTCAACTTGTGGTTTCCGGTTGCGTTACTACAAGCTAAAACTGTAACGCGGTCCTTGCTCTTCTTGAACCCTGGTGTGGCCTTTTCCTGTTTAGACGCTAGTGTTTTAGACGGCAACATACGGTAATTCAAACCCGTCTCATCACAGTTGTACACTTGTTCTCCGGAAATACCTTCCTTATCAAGCAGGTCAAAAAAGTGTTTTTTAAAGTCAGGGACAGCGTCCTTATTAGCAGACAATGCTTCACCACTAACCGTCATCTGACGAACACCAAAACGTTTCTTCCAGCGATCAAGCCACCCGTCACTGGCAGTAAACTCACCATCGTCTCCTTCGATCTGTTTTTTAAACTGAATCGCTTTTTCTTGGAGCAAGGGGCCTGAAACCATCAATCCTTTCCCCCTCACATTTTCATACCACAGATATAAAGCCTCTTCAACTTCCACATGTTTTCCTTTTTGCATAGTTTTTCTAACTTTCACGCCACTGCCACTTGTTTGCTTAGAACACCATTTTTCAATCTCTGCGCGATTTCTTCGCCAATCACCCACAGTAGTTTTTCCAACTCCTAACTCCAGTGCAATTTTGTTTACCGACTCACCAGAATCCATTCTTTTTATTGCTTGCAGTTTTTCTTCCAAAGTTACTACCACTTTCTTTCGTTTGTCACCCATATTTCACTTAAAAATAAAAGCCACCAACAATACGGTATACACGCTTTATAACAAATTAACAATCCACGAACGACTGAACCGCATGGACTGACTTCTGGATAGAGACTGACTGATACACACTCAAGTAGGAACACGAAACTTTCCTGTCACAACATGAATCAATTGGCGTACTGTATTGGTAAATACTGCATACGTACCGTACAATTTTTTTTTTTTTTTTTTTTTTTTTTTTTTTTAGCGGGTTGGGTCGGATAGGCCGGAGGTCGAATAGTCGGGAGTCGGATAGCCAAGAGTCTACTGTAATTACAGTTCTGAGAGTGAGAGAGTAATGGGTTGGAAAGGGGTAAAAACAAATGTTGATCAGTTAGAGAGAGAGAGTATGAGGAGAGTGTACAAGTAGAGGGATGGCAGAGGGTACAATTTTTTCATGGTGTTAAGGGGGGTGAAGAAAGATCTTCACGAATGAATTGGAATTATTGGGTAGATAAGTGGTCTACCAGTAATTGTTTTTTGAATTTTTTTGTTGTTCCTGGAGAAATCAGGAAATGTTTTAATGTAGCAGTACCCTCTGCATGGAGTGAGAGAGAAAATATGACATGGCGTTGGGGTGAGTGATATTTAGAGAAAGAGTTGTGTGTAGATGGTGAGATGCAAATATTTAAGTTAGATAGAGGTTATAAAGAGTGGACAGAGAGATTAGGATGGGAGAAAACAAACTATATGAAATACTTACCTTGTAAAATAGAGATGGATGGTTATTTTAATAAAACTGTTGTAGATGATAAATGCTTATTTGATGTAATTGATATAGTAAATGAATATGATGATAAAATAACTGACTTTAGGTTGAATAAAAATACGGATGGAGACGGAACTAAAATAACAAATGTAGACAGGTTTTATGGATTAATAGGCAACAATGGTGTCAAATATTATGTTGATAATAGTCATTACCATAATAATAATAAATTGTATGTGGATAAAAATGACTTATGTTTTAAATATGTTAGTTTTTATACGATGATGGAGGTTGAGTAAAAAATAAATAAATGGACATTTTAAATATTTTCAATTTATATTTATGACCTTGCTAACTTAGGAAATGAAGTGTGAAAAACAGAAAAATTAATGACAAAGATTTGTAAATAAATTTTAGTGAAATTAATTGTGTTTGTATTATAAAGAGTATGTAATGTAAACAATATGTGTATGTAATTGTTTTAATAATAATAATATTATTTCAGCAGACTAAATATATAATGAGTGTATAATAAATGAAATGTAATTGTTTTGGAGAAAGTAATTAAAATAACTTGTGGTTTCAAGTATTGATTGAATGAAGAGATTTGAGATGAATTAATTGATTAATGATTGTGATACAACTAAATTTTGATGATGAATTTAAATTATTTTTATGAAATTTGAACTTGATAATAAATAGTGAATATATATAAAGTTGTAAAAGAGAGAATTTGGGTAAGAATGATTATTTAAGTAAGACATTTTAGTCAGTCCAAGGTAACGTTAAAGAGGTGAAATACGAATAATGTAGAATTTGAGTATTGATAGTGACACAGTAGCTATGGGGAAATATGTAGAGTAATGATTGATATATTGAGGTAATAAATAAATGGAGATATTTTGTAAATGAAAGTGATGTATTGGGTGAGTAATTAGTTGATAGTGGAATTTTGTAAGGGGGGTGGTGTGATAAGGAGTCCTCAACGAAAAGCGTTGTGGCGGGAGGGGAACCGATATGCGCCGGAAAGGGTTACCTAGGGAGGGTCCAGGAACCAAATGAGGGAATGAGCATTGGGAGGGAACACACATCCTGAGTACAAAGGGGTAGAGAGTATTTTGTTATAAGGGTAGAAGGATGCGAAATGAATTAGAGTAGTTAGTTAGAGGTAGAGAATGGTTGGTAGATGTTTTGATAGATGGGTGTCATACTAGTTAGAGAATTTGTAAGTGAGCATTAGAGTCATAAAAGGGGTAAGATTATAGGTAAATGCCAAGTTGATAAAGTGAATTTTTGTATGAATAACTGAGAATCACCCAAATTAATAAATGAATAATAAATGAAATTAAAAAAAAAAAAAATTTTTGGGAAGAGTTAATGGTATAGTAAGTGATAAATAATTGATAATGAATTAATAAAAGTTCAACTGAGATTAGAATGTAATGTTTATAATGTTTTATGCAAATTAAAATGTGAATTGTTTATTTTTAATGTAATAACAATGTTTATTATGATGTAGAATATGTAGTTGATTTTATGATGTACTTAGATGATTTTGTGTTAATTTTAAATGAATTTAATTGTTTTGAAATATTATGGTAATGGGAAATGTTTAATTAAATTCTGATGGGAATCAGGGCAATAATTTTGAATTTTGGGATAAAAGTTAACAAGAGAAAGTAGACAGAATGAGATTATGGAATTTTAAAATATGTATCATGTTATGTTATGTATTCATATATATGTTAGAGGTTAAGAGAAAAAAACCAGTGCTTCTTAACGCAAACCAGCACAGCTAAGGGGAAACAGATCAGTTAGGGATATAGTATTGTATAAGGCCACTAGTTGATATTTTGATTGGTTGTTTCAGTGTTTGGTGATGCTATGGCGGCGTCCTGAGCTGGCCAGCGCGTCAGAGCAGGAGAGTTAAGTACCTGGCTGACTTTATGGTGTTGGGATCTCGAGAGAGAAGTCCAGTAAGGTCATTCAAGTGCGGTCACAGTCACCGGACCAACGGTGAGTTAATTATATTTTTGTTTGTAAACCGTAAAGGGGGTTGTGGCGACATATCCTGGCTGATCCCTTTAGCAAGTATGAGTGTGTCAATGAGAGTTTTTATGCTTCGGCATAAAACCTCTCATTGAGGGGGTATTGTAACGGGACATTTTGGCCTACCTGGGGTAATATAAAAGATCAGTGTATTTTGATACATATTTTGTGATGTAACGTAATTTTGGGAGACATAGACGTAAATTGATGATATGGTAAATTTTATTGGGACAAAATTAGAGAAGTGATTTTAAAATATTATTCATGAATTATAACGACGCAATGGACAAACGGGCGAAATTGTGCCAAGGTCAGCTCCAGTGACTTACAAGTTGTGTAACAGATTATATAACAACATCAGACGATCTTACGTCAGAGACAATCCCAGCTTTGGAATTCGGGTGCGCCAGACCAACATTATACTGGCGTAGTGATACGAGAGTTCAAGACAATGAAAAGCTGGTAAACAGTCGCGGCCTCTTCACAAAGTAGTGCCGTTCATCTAAGGCCAGTATAAAATTTCTCCGTGAGCCAGCCAGTCACGAATAAAAGACGTAAAACAACTTTATGGGCACCCGTGTGTAACAAATTACCATAACAAATTACCCCAAAAAATGTGGAAGTAATCATAAAGTAAACAGTTTAATAAATTTACAGTTCCGGTAAACGAGTGAAATAGGGAAAATGTGCGAAGTGGAAGAAAAATGCGTGGTGAAAACGGACTTGTCAAGATCTTAGAATTCATGGATAAGTAACCAACAAGGGGTAAATCTAAAAAACTTTCAAATTTGGAAATGTTTTGGTAAAAGAAACTGGCAGCCTAAAATATACCTAAATTTAATGAACTCAATAAACCGGGGGTACAGTAACGTAATGAGAGAGAGAGAGAGAGAGAGAGAGAGAGAGAGAGAGAGAGAGAGAGAGAGAGAGAGAGAGAGAGAGAGAGAGAGAGAGAGAGCGTGAATCTAAGAATATAAAAGGAGTGCTGGTTTGTATATAAAAAGAAAGAAATATAATCTATAAATAATCTAAAAATCTATAATGAAAGGTATGCAAGAAAATTATTTCTTTTCATGAGTTGTAGCTAAATCTGCAAAAGTAGTTAAATATAGGAAAAGAAGATTTATGTTTATTATTATGTTCATTAAAGAATAAATAAAAATTTCGTTCAATGCAAATATGAATTAAACTAATTACTGCAAATAAACCATTCTGATCTCCTGAGTTCGCCGAAAAGAACCCGACTCTTGTAAGTACATATTTTTGTTTCTTGCAGTTGGTGCAAATGCAAGATGGCGCCCGAAAGAATTAGAAAGTAAAAAGTAAACAGTGAATAAAAATTTAAAATCAATTAAGTTTAATTATCAATAAAAGTAAGATAACAACACTAGGCTATTATTGCTGAAAACACAAAACAGGTTATACTGTTTCAGTAGTGTCTGCAGATGCAACTAGATTACAACACAGAGTACAAATAATGTACTGAAAATAAATACACAAATACACTTTTAATGCTGTTTAAACTACTGATGGTTCAGATTTTTCATATTCAGAACACTGAAGTTTTACTATAATGTAAAAGCATGACTATACAAGTACTAAGGGATGACCGAAGCAGAAAATATGAACATAACAAAGGAATTGTTACATTAATAGCATACTGACATCAAGTTATTGCATTTTGTACCAACCTTCCAATGCTTTAAACAAACGGCAGAATTCATGGTCCAGAAGCAGTTCGTTTGGTGTGCGTGTGCGAAGCTGTGGATGTTTGGCCGCCTTACTGTACTGTTCGTGTTTCGATACTTCTCCTAGTTTGTTTAAAAATGTTTCTAAACCGACACGTTTGGCTACGAGTTGTCTGAGATTCTCCTGTAACAAATGAGAAATGTAAGTTACTAAAAAATATAACTTAAGTTTTGTATTTAAAACTAATGTACAGTGTTATCAATGGCAATTCTATTAATACGATTCAATACTTCTGAATAATAATTAATCTATATTTGTTTGTTGTAAGTCAAGTATATGTGAAAGCATTTGTATAACATAATATATAAAACAAGTACACTGTTTCTCTTACCAGGAAAGATACTGTCACTGGAATACAGAAACAAAATAAATAACAGAATGTTAAAGAAAGAAAACAAACATCTAAAATTATAAAATATTTCTTGTTCAGCCATTATGTTAACTGGTACTTCTAAGCCCAGCTAACCATCATTATCACTAACAAGTTAACATTATGTACATAGGGACCATTACCTGACACTACATCAGAAACAGAATTCAAGAAACAGGGAGTGGCAAATTACAGAGGAGATTGGACGTATTATGTGGAGTACAAATATTATTTTACTGACATAGTTGTTCAGCTGTTTCTAACAAACATATATCTTACATAAATCACTTGAATGTATTATTCAAATGTGCCATACAACATAAAGACAGAAAAACACTGCTGTTTCAATCAAAATCAAATGGATTTCTCTTAGGCAAAGTGACACAAACACAGTACACAATGAAAATATTTTCACGACACATAAAAACTACTTATACAAATCGTCCAAAAATTGAAACTTTACCTTTGTAAAATTTGGCACAGAATCATCATTAAAGTGTACACAGATTCCTATAAGAAATGCGCAGATGCCTTGGACTAGTTCTTCATTGTCATCTCTCTCATTGCTGCCTGCCTGTATGCACACATTCTGTATTAATAATTAGATCACAACAAGCAGGAATAATTTTTACTTAACCACTATTATATAAATAGTGTATGAATGAAAGTGAGGAGGCATATATTCAGGCATATGTAGTGTGGGTTAGAGTGGAGGACAGGGAAACACAGGAAAAACTAAAGTACATTAACAAACAGCATGTACATACTGTTGGAACATGTTGGAAGGATGCAATGGTCAGAAGAAGATGGAAGGATAACTGCACACTTACTGGCCCATATGTGAATGGAAAAGTTAGGATAAATACATACAAATAATTGCCAGATATTATTTAAATTCTTCGCTTTATTCTGTGAGTTAGGGTAATACGATGCAGTAGTTATTGTAATTGTTCACTAACCTCTTCTTTTGTGCCACACTCATGATCTCTGTATATCCTTTTCCTTGGAATGCCCTGATTTCCTGCAGTCTTTCCTGCCATGATTCTGGTTCTGTTACGGTTTATTTGTTTCCTATGGGTACCCTAACAATTTCCCTAACTTAGTATGAATTCCTGTCCTGAGGGGCACTTGTGCTTCCTATTATCTCAGCGGATCATTCATAATCGCAGAGTGGCGCCGTAGCATACAACACTCTGTTTATACCTTAAAGAGTAACCCTTGGGTTTTAATAACACCATAGGAATTCCTATTCCTTTTATCGTAACATTCAGGTTTATTTTCTGCTTTTGGGTTTTATATTATTTACCTGTGGCTCCTATAATTGTATCTGGTTTATGGACAGCGTGCATATTCTCTCCGTTTTATTCTCCTGCGTTTCGTTTCATTCCTGAAGTGTTCGCTCATGTTTTGATCAAGACTGTTGTCAGCACCCCTTGCAGTGTTTACTTTGATGTACTCTATGTCTCAGTTTGTTTTCGCTTTACCCTGTTTTCTTTCTAATGAATCCCTTGTTATATTTTTCTAAATAATATTTTGTCTTAATTAATTGTTAGTTTAATACTTTTTTCTTCTTATTTTTCCGTTTATATTCCCCTTTTGTTCCTTATTAGCTTTTCTTCAGTTTTGGTTATGTTTTCTTAATTATCATTATTTTTTTCTTAAGTCTAGAGTGATTATTTATTTTATTTTTGTTTTAATTATCATTATTTTCTTCTTCCTTTCTTAAATGGTTCGCTTGATCGGTACACAGAAAATTAGTCCCTTCTTGCATGTAATGGAAAATTTGACGTAGTTATAAATTTAAGAAATAAGCTATGCTAAAATAAAAATAAGGGTGTGCGTGAGAAAGCTAGGTGGGAATAATGTGAAAACAGAATTACTTGCTAAAAGCTTAATAATGCATGTACGGTATGTTGAGGCACGATTTGGACTGTGTTGAGACACTACTGCCATAAACTGTATTATGTTCAGATAGTAAGGGTGTTTTTCAAATGTTGTAAAACCTAAGTGCATATAACAATAACTGGCGTGGGAAAGCGATGTCGTTGTGCAAGTGAGAGAGAATAAGACGCTACTTTCTGTAAACACGTGTGCGCGAAGATACGTTAGGCGAATAGGAAAAAGCGTCATACGCTACGCGGGAATTTGTAGTTAAGTGGATTGGTTTAATTCGTATTTAGTGGTAGTTTGTACCTATCAGAGCATTTTGTCGTAGTTCGTAAGTAAGGGAAATTTGAAGCATGTATATATTGTAAACTTAGAGTCTTCTTTGGGCAGTCTTCTTGATATTGGCAGAATTGTACGGAGAGACTCGTGTACGTTGTTTTGTGTCAAATAATATAGATATTTTAATAATTAAAGAAAAGAATCAGTAAATTTCTCAGAAGTAACAAAGTACGGGAACACTATAATTATTAATATTGAAGTTATAAAGAAAGTTTCAGAAATCATAATAAGTCAAAGAGTATATAATCGAAGTTATAATAAATAATAAATATATACGAAGTTCTGTTAATTCTTTAAGTAGCAGTAATTCGCGGAAGGAGGCGTTGTAGTTCAAAAGGAAGTTGCAATGATATAAATTAGTCGGGCCAAACGCGACGTGAAGTGAGTTAAACGCACTTAAGTTATTTTGTCATCTTTGTGTCCAGTGTAATTATACAACATAGTTAGAGTTATAATCCACATGTTAGTATAATGCATTTGTGATAAAGTGATTTGTTGCAAGTTTAACCATAGTCAACATGACGACGGCTGCTGACGAACCACCGATCTTCAATAACTTCAGGACCACGCACTTGGAAGGATTTATGCAAGTAAAGAATACTGAACATTTAAATTATATATTTTGATAAATAAACATATGTTGTTATGCAACATAGTGATTCAATCTGTCTTAAAAGAACTCACTGCTAGTAGAGTCATATTTAAATTTGTCAATAAGTAAAGTCAATTCATATAATAAGATTTTAATTTTGTAATATATAAATACAATTTGTAATTAAAGTGACTATCATACTTTAATTTGTGTTTATTATTACTGGCGCCCTGAGGTAAATCAAGAGTCGGTACACTAGAATAAGTACCATAAACTATTATAAAAATTAATATCTAGCATATTTGATAAAGATAGTTTGTGAGCTTATTTTTCACATGCTCATAGGCCAACATTAATTTTCAAAACAATAATTTTAACTCTTTACAAAGGCCTAGCAAGAAGTGTATTACATTCTGGCGCCCAACGTGGGGCACGATTGAGTCACTATTAAATAAATTATAAATTAAGAACAAGTAGAAATTAAGAAATAGTATAAAACATTGTTTATAATTTTATGGTTATGCGAAGTAGGAGTAGGAGAAACAAGGACATACAAAACAACATTTCTAACCTGTACAGCAACATGAGCACAAACACAAGTACCCAAAGCAACGCTATGGAGTTCCAAATAAATAATCAACTAGGCAATCCAGACACGCTCGCAGACATTTCAGAGGGGGATGAAGCGTCAGGGATGCGGGGACTAAACAGACAGGACGATGTGAACGCAGAAACACAACAATTTATACCAACAGTAGTAACAGAAGTCCAAGAACGACCGGTAAGTCAGACACCACCAGAGACAAACAAAAACACTGATATCTACACAATACTACAACAAATAATAGAGAAACAATCAGAAAAACTAGAGAAACAAGCAGATAAAACAGAACAACGATTTGAACAGTTACTAAAAGAATTGAGAAGTACAAAAGAACAGCTCTCACAACAAACAGAACAAACAGAAAAACGACTGGCACTTCAAGTAGAACAAATAACAAAACAGCTCTCAAACAGATACAAAAACAAGCAGAAAAAACAGAACAACGGTTAGAACAACATGAGGTGAGATTAGAACAAGCACTACTACAAATGAACGAACAAATTAATAAACAACACGTAGAAATAAGAAACGAAGTCGCCATGCAAATAGAACAAGAAAGAACGAACAACAAAAAACTGTTCCAAGACTACCAATTAGAGACGAACCACAAAATACAAGACAATACCGACAAAATTACTGAACTTAGTATAAATACTAAACAGCAATTCGTAGAGTTGGACGAACGATATAGTAATAACATTCAAGTTATAAACAAAAGATGCGAAAATAATACAGCAGCAATTCAAAAATTACGAGTCGAAAAAATGGAAGAAGTGAAGAAAGCGTCGGAAGAAACTGGCCTACAAATACGAAAATTACAACGGGAATTTAGTAATAAATTAGCATCAATTAATAACCAACCATACAACCATAACCTTACTAACGAACAATTAAAAAATATCAGATACAATGGTACTGGAGACTTCCCGATGGAGTTTATGAAGGAGATGGAGGATGTCTACATGGAATACTACCAAGATAATGGCAACGTCGCATGGATCGGAAGGCACTTAGAAGGAGAGGCCGCAGTGTGGTGGAGATTGTGATCAAGAATAGCTTAACCAACTTCGCAGCGTTCAAAGAAGCATTCACGAATAAATACTGGAATGACATGATCCAAGAAACGGTAAGAAACGAGCTCGAGTTTGGACGTTATAATATGGAGAGTGGTATGAACATGATACAATATCTAGAACAAAAATTATTAGAGAACAGACAACTAATTCCACCGATATACCTGAACAATACCTAATCAGAAAGATCGCTAAACATTATTCGCAAGGAGTACAGATCGCCATTATTACTCGCGGGGTTACAACTATTAATGAATTCGAACAAGTACTCTCAGAATTCATGGAGTTGAGGAATGAAACGAGGACAATGACTAGAACACATTATGATAATCGACGGGAACAAAAGCCATGGGTAAGAGATGAAGAGGAGAGTGGACGACGGATGGAACAAGCACGGACACACGAAAGTGAAAACCGGTCGAATACACAACACTACAATAGACGACCAAATAAGTTTAGAAATGAACCAGAACCGGTCCCTTCGACTAGCGGTACCCAACATAACAAAAACACCACTGCAATGTCAAAAAACTAGGTCAGTTTTGTACAGATGAATTAGATGTAAGTACTATTAAGAAGTATATTAATAACACTTTTGTAGATATAAGGGAAGATTTATTATGTAATGATGACATAGATGTAAATTATAGTGTACACAAGTGCCCAGAGACCAGTATATTGTTGAATGGAGTACCCATTTGTGCATTACTTGATTCGGCAAGCCAAGTAAACGCTATATCTGAACAATGGTTTCAGAATAAGAAGAGGCATTTGGGTAGCGTAGTAACCTTGTGACTTTGCAATACTGTCATCAAAGGAGCAACGGGAATTAAATCAAAAAGGGTGATGCAGCAGGTATGGTTAACAGCTAGGATCGGAGATGTGAAAGTTGACACCGCATTCGTCGTGATACCAGAGTTAGTACGGGATTGTATCGTAGGAGTGGTTTTACTAGGAGAACTTGGGTGCGTTATCAACTTACACAACAAACAATTAATTATTCCAGAAAAGGGGAACCAAAAGGAAACCACGGTAGGGATATTCCAGGTAGAAGTCGCGTCTGGGAACCAAGATATCGAAGAAACGATCCAACAAAAGGTGCAATCAATTGGCGGAATCACCGAGGACGAAAAGAGTGAACTACAAAAAATCTTAACGGAAAACAAAACAATATTCCGAAATACTCCTGGTAGGATTCAAGAGTACCAGCACAAATTTGAAGTTACAGATCGGACACCATATTGCCAGAAAGGGTGGCCGATTCCACTAAACTATCAGGATGCAGTTAAGGCCGAGATACAGAAGATGGAAGCACATGGTGTAATTGAAAGAGCGCAAACTCCATATATAAACCCAATGGTCACCGTGATCAAAAAGGACCAGATGGTTAGATTATGTCTGGATGCGCGTAAGCTGAATTCCGTTACCGTTTCTGACTACGAGGGAGCCATTCCAATAAACGAAATACTCACAAAATGTGGAAATATCAAGGTGATGTCCATGATAGACCTACGTAGTTCGTTCTGGCAGATCCCACTACATCAGGATTGTAGGGACTTCACAGGATTCTTGTATGAAGGAAAGTGCTATCGATACACGGTGACACCCATCGGACTTAAGACGAGTTTAGCCAGTTTGACGCGAGGACTCGACCGCGTGTTATCAAAGGAAGTAAAGGAGTTTACCATTTTGTACGTTGATGACTGTTTGTGCATCTCAAACAGTATCGAAGAACACTTACGGCACCTGAAATTATTATTTCAAAATCTAAGAAGAGCCAATTTAACTGTTAACTTTAATAAATCGCAGTTATTCCGAAAAGAAATTGATTATTTGGGTTACCGATTAACAACCACAGGTATTACCACTGCACCAGACAAACTCAGGGCGATACAGGAATTCCAGGCACCAAAAAATCAGAAACAACTCAAGGGATTCCTTGGTTTGACCAATTTTTATAACAGATTTACCAGCAGATACGCCGAGGCTACCCAACCGTTATTGAATCTCCTTAAGAAGAACAGTGCTTTCAAGTGGACAAGCGAGATGGATCGACACATTGAATCCTTCAAGAAGTTATTTATCGAGGCAGTGATTCTCAAGCATCCTGACCCAAATAAGCGATTTTATTTACAAACCGATGCGAGCCGATATGCGTTGGGCGGGCAGTTATATCGGTTAGATGATAACCAGGATATCGGAGTGGTTGCGTTCACTAGCCGAGTGGTGAGAGGGGCGGAACGGAACTATTTCACGACGGAGCTGGAACTGCTGAGTATCGTCCATTGTTTACAAAAATTCAGAACATACGTGCTAGGAAAGCCCTTGACCATCATCACCGATAACAAGGTGTTAAGTTTTATTAAGAAATGTCATCTGAATAACTCCCGGATAACAAGGTGGACCCTCGCCATCCAAGAGTTTGACTTTGATATTATGCATTGTAGAGGTCATGATAACATTGTAGCCGACATCTTAAGCAGACATCCGGAGGATATAAATGAGGTGCAGACCATAGACCAAATTGATGAATTTGAAATTAATCTTGTTAGTGTACGTATTGATAAAGGAATTAAGAAGCAACTGAAAAATATCCATAGTTATCAATTAGCCGATACCAAACTAAAGAGTATTATTGAGTCTATTAAATCAGATAAACAACATAAACTTGCCAAAAAATACACTTGGCATAACGGAAAGTTATATCGTAAGGATAAAGGTGTGTGGAAATTAATGTTACTGGAGGAGTTGTGCCACAGTGTGATAACGGAACTACATGAGGCATACAGTCATGTGGGAAACCGGAGAACATATAAATTGTTTAAGGAGAATTTCACTGGAGATTCAATCAATAAAATCACAAAATTAATTACAAAAACTTGTATTACATGTCAGAAGAATAAGGACCATTTTAAAAGGATGTTAGGAGAGACGCGACCGGTCATACCAAAGAAGAAAGGAGAACTGATCAGCATCGATTATTATGGACCGCTGCTGGTTTCTACAGGAAAGGTGAGATATATTTTAGCTATAGTTGACAATTTCACTAAATATGTCAAACTATATAAACTAAGACAAGCCACACAAATGCCACCATTAAAAGGATTCAATTATATTGTGAAGAGATCGGAAAACCGCTAGCCATTCTATCAGATAACGGTACGCAGTTCACGAGCAGTAGATGGACGACCGCGTTGACAGACATGGGTATCAAGACAAAGTACACCGCAATTAGAAATCCCAACACAAATCTGGCCGAAAGAATAAATAGACAATTAGGAAATATGTTCAGAGCAATGACCTGAGATAAGCACACCAAATGGGCGCAATATCTTACACTCATAGAGGCATGCATTAACCAAACCTACCATGAAACAATTGAGACTACACCTTTTGAAGCACAGTGGGGAAAGAAACCAGAGCGGGATTGGATCAAATATATTGACAGAGACATGATACCTCAAGACCAACCCATCAATTACCATAACATATATTTACGAATTAAGGAGAAGGGAGAGAAGAGAACAGACAAGCTCAACAATACTCACCACATTACGAAGTTTCATCTAGGAGACCAAGTTTTGTTAAGGGCATATCCGATGTCTGATTTAAACAAGAAGATAATCGAAAAATTTTGTAACATATTCGAAGGCCCATATAGAATAATTAAAGAAATCGGAGCAGCAACTTATCAATTGGAGGATCCTCAGAGACCAGGACACATCTGCGGTAACTTCAATGTCCGACAGTTAAAGCCGTACTATGAGAAAGGAACCTAAAATGTACACACACGAACAGAAACACCACACAAAAATTGAAAACATAATGTAATAGCACACATACGTATATTAATGTAGTAGTAATAGGTAGAAAAATAAATGTAAAGAAAGTCAATGTAATAACATAAATTAAAAGTTAGATACATAAGATTACGAATGTTTAGAAACTAAGTAAATAAGAATGGTCACCAGATGTGTAAAAAGGAAAAGTGTTGTGTGTAACAGATGTTATAGAAAGAGAAAGTAGACCACCCACATTTTAAAGAGTTGTTGACAAGTCAGGTAGAGAGAGATGAATAAGTTGTTTGTAAACAAGTCATAAAAGCAGACCAACCCTTAAGGTCTAGTATGCAATAATGAATGTATTAGGAGGAGTGTTGTAATAAAATACTCACCCAAGTGGACTAAGAAATTTAAAGCAATTATGTAAATTGAATATGTTGTTAATTTTAATTATAATGAATGTATTAATTATGTCAAGTTAATAGAATAGCGAACAAAGTACTTATAATTATAATAATTTTAGGGACGCATCAATTAAACTAGTTTACAATTTTGAGAAAAAAATTTGGCTTCGTTATAAATTTAAGAAATAAGCTATGCTAAAATAAAAATAAGGGTGTGCGTGAGAAAGCAGAGAGGCATGAGAAAGCTAGGTGGGAATAATGTGAAAACAGAATTACTTGCTAAAAGCTTAATAATGCATGTACGGTATGTTGAGGCACGATTTGGACTGTGTTGAGACACTACTGCCACAAACTGTATTATGTTCAGATAGTAAGGGTGTTTTTCAAATGTTGTAAAACCTAAGTGCATATAACAATAACTGGCGTGGGAAAGCGATGTCGTTGTGCAAGTGAGAGAGAATGAGACGCTACTTTCTGTAAACACGTGTGCGCGAAGATACGTTAGGCAAATAGGAAAAGCGTCATACGCTACGCGGGAAGTTGTAGTTAAGCGGATTGGTTGAATTCGTATTTAGCGGTAGTTTGTACCTATCAGAGCATTTTGTCGTAGTTCGTAAGTAAGGGAAATTTGAAGCATGTATATATTGTAAACTTAGAGTCTTCTTTGGGCAGTCTTCTTGATATCGGCAGAATTGTACGGAGAGACTCGTGTACGTTGTTTTGCGTCAAATAATATATATATTTTAATAATTAAAGAAAAGAATCAGTAAATTTCTCAGAAGTAACAAAGTACAGGAACACTATAATTATTAATATTGAAGTTATAAAGAAAGTTTCAGAAATCATAATAAGTCAAAGAGTATATAATCGAAGTTATAATAAATAATAATAAATAATAAATATATACAAAGTTCTGTTAATTCTTTAAGTAGCGGTAATTCGCGGAAGGAGGCGTTGTAGTTCAAAAGGAAGTTGCAACGATATAAATTAGTCGGGCCAAACGTGACGTGAAGTGAGTTAAATGCACTTAAGTTATTTTGTCATCTTTGTGTCCAGTGTAATTATACAACATAGTTAGAGTTATAATCCACATGTTAGTATAATGCATTTGTGATTAAGTGATTTGTGCAAGTTTAACCATAGTCAACACGACGACGGCTGCTGACGAACCACCGATCTTCAATAACTTCAGGACCACGCACTTGGAAGGATTTATGCAAGTAAAGAATACTGAATATTTAAATTATATATTTTGATAAATAAACATATGTTGTTATGCAACATAGTGATTCAATCTGTCTTAAAAGAATTCACTGCTAGTAGAGTCATATTTAAATTTGTCAATAAGTAAAGTCAATTCATATAATAAGATTTTATATTTTGTAATATATAAATACAATTTGTAATTAAAGTGATTATCATACTTTAATTTGTGTTTATTATTACTGGCGCCCTGAGGTAAATCAAGAGTCGGTACACTAGAATAAGTACCATAAACTATTATAAAAATTAATACCTAGCATATTTGATAAACATAGTTTGTGAGCTTATTTTTCACATGCTCATAGGCCAACATTAATTTTCAAAACAATAATTTTAACTCTTTACAAAGGCCTAGCAAGAAGTGTATTACATGCAATATTGTTCCTACTTGGTTTATCCGTTTTCGGTACCTGCCACGATCCGGGTTGCTCCACTAATATGGTTTTCCGGTGGATTCCGTAGGTTATATGCGGTTACAAATCTCCCTACGGGATCGTCACAGCGTGGATCATACACATACGGTTCAATGTTGCCTTCGTTCCTTCTATTCCTTCCATCATCATTCCTGGAATCGGGATTAGGTTCACGGTTGCCACGACGGTCATCGTATCTCCTCGAATCCCTCTCATCAGCCATCATATAGTTTACTTGGGCTTGGTTGGTTCCCTGGTCGTCTCTATGCTGGTTTACTGAAGGTGCATTTCGCCTTCCTTCCCGGCTCCTAGATCTTCGACCTTCCGCATGGTGACTCCCCTGTGGGTGCCGATTTTCTTCCTCTCTTCTGTACTGATCGTGGTACGTCTGGCCATTATTAAAACTTCGTCGATGGTTATTATATTGGTTTCGACTATTGTCGTTTGACCTGACCTGATTTACTCGTGGCCTATTTTCCCAGTGTTGCTCATTCTGCCGATCGTTCTGGGGTTCCAGTCTCCTGCGACTTCTCCTGTAGTAGTCCTCCTTTTCATAACTTTCCAGGAGGGCTTCCATCGCTCCAATCGTCTTCACCTGACCGCACTGTCTGGCTCGTGTTATGCCTTCCTCGAAATTGTAAGAAATTTTAGTGACCCGACATTCTTCTGGGATACGTGGTTCGAGATGTCTAGCGATGCAGACCTTACCCAAGAAGTATGCTGTTGGGGATTGACCTCTTGTGGATTCATACCGTCCATTACATAAATCGTCCCTAATGATGTTTTGGATACTCTTGGACCACCAATATTTGGTCTTAAATATCTGTTTGAAATCTGTATAGTTTTGTATTTTGTTCCTCATTGCCGTCCACCAATTGTCTGTTATATTCTTGAAACTCTCGTCAAGCAGGTCTTTTATCATGTGCCATCGGTTTTCTTTGTTGCGAGCAAATAGCTCTTCTAACCTCTCGAGGAATTCCAATGGGTTTCTGCGGTAATCTCTGAAGTTGATTGCCTCTCGGTTTTCTCCTATTGGTATGTGTGTGTAATTTATCGGTCTATTTTGTAGAATTACCAGTTCTTCCTGGATTTGGCCTACCTGCCCTTTTACTTGTCCTACGTCACCCTTGATGGTTTCGATTTGACCACCTATTGTTACCTTTATTTCATCTAGCTTCTTTTCTGTTTCTGCTCGTACCTCCGTTATACCAATTTTGTTATTATTTTCTACCTGATCTATTCTGGCATCTACTTCTATTCTGGATTGTACAACTGTTTCTTCAGTTTTCTCCAGCCTGTCCTTTGTATCGGCTATCTGCTGTCCAACTTCCTCCTTATACTTGTCCATCCTCTGGCTAAGTGTCTTACTGACGTCTTCTATCTTCTCATTGAGAGTTTCCCTTAACTCCTTGTTAGAGTTCTCAATTTTCTTATTAATTTGCCTAAAATCTTCCTTAGTACCCTCTTTAATGCTGTCCATCTTTTCATTCATCTGTCTTAAACTTTCTTCATTCCTGTCAAATTTTTCGTTCATTTGTTTAAACACTTCTTGGTTACTATCCATTTTCTTGTTAAGTGTTTCGATATTCTTTTCATTATTTTTATCTATTTTTTCAATATCCCCCTTCATTTGTTTAAACACTTCTTGGTTACTATCCATTTTCTTGTTAAGTGTTTCGATATTCTTTTCATTATTTTTATCCTCCTTCATTTGTTTATTTTGTTCGGTTATTTTTTCCTCCTGTTTCCTAAAATTCTCATTAGTTTCTTCTTTATTCCTATCCAATCTTTCCTTCATTTGTTTTAATAAATTCTCATTAGTTTGTTTATTTTCTTCGGTTATTTTTTCCTCCTGTTTCTTGGAATTTTCTTTAATTAATTCCCATAATTTTTGTAAATCCAGGCCTCCTCTGGCTTCTTCATTGTCACCCGCCTGTTCTTCCATTTCGCTGTCTTTGACTGTTTCTTCTTCTTGTACCCGCTTATCTTCTTCTGTCTCTGGCTTTTGTCCTCTATTCTGAGAAGCTTCTCGTCGTCGCATTTTTTAGTCTTCTAGCAGTTGCCAGCTAAAATTAGGTCAATCGTTATTTTACTAATTGTGTTTCGGTTAGTTGGTTTTGCCTAATGCCAGCTCTACCGGTTGGGCGCCAATATGTAATATTCTGTTTTTGAGAGAGAGAGAGAGAGAGAGAGAGAGAGAGAGAGAGAGAGAGAGAGAGAGAGAGAGAGAGAGAGAGAGAGAGAGAGAGAGAGAGAGAGAGAGAGAGAGAGAGAGAGAGAGAGAGACTTGGTGTGCTGTTTAATCGTTTTATTTAAACGGGCGTTGCATCAGCTGTTTTCAATTTGATAACCAGTTACAGGTTACGTTGGCTGTTGTACTTCATAGGCTATGATGTCTGAGCTAACTTTCTCACTCTTCTCTGCTATTCACTGGTTTCCTGTAACAAATCTGCTATCTACAAAGAATAGTACAAAGTCAATTCCCTAAAAGAAAGGTATTTATTGATTGAAATTGGTTTATTTTTCTGGAAACTATTACATCCAGTTCATCGATTTTCAGATCGACTATTATAGAAATTACAACAGTTTTCGATATAAGTTTTCTATAACACAACAGATATATTCAATTATAGTTATTAGTAAAATTAATAAATTATTTATCTCAGGGTTATTTGGGGATTCTTTGAGCTGTAAGAAAGTCAGAAATGCTTAGATAATAGTATCATACTTTACAATAATTAATATTTTAAAGTCTGATTCAATAAGTTCGTCTTTTAGATGCCAGAGCACAGACTACTCGTATTCATACCGATGGCAAAAAAGAAATATGGCTGCTGTGGATTTCAAAAGAAACAACGTGTTTACTGTTTTGGGTTAAATAAATAAAGTTTAAAATGTTCACACTAAGTTTTCTTATAAATTGAATTATGTTGTACTGGTTTCTAGTGTTCGTTACTTGGTGGTGATGTGTAGTTTTTTTAGTTTATTAAGGTAGGCGTTCTCACCAACGCAATGACAGTTCAAATTTTTCAAGCGATCTGATGGTTGGACAATTTTTCAATGTACTTGGATATTCCAGCATCAATTATTATGTTTCAATGTATGTCTCAGACGTAGTTTCTTGTGCTGAATTGTTTCGTCAAATCTCTATAGTGAATGGTTGCAATATTTCGTTAATATTTTATAAATTTGCTGGACACTATTTCTGTATCATCTACCCTCTTGAAAATCCAATTTAACAATTACTCATCTTGTTAACGCTGTTACTCTTAGTAACCAAGGAATTGATGAGTTTTTATTGGCTAACCTAGTGTAACAGGACATTTTGGCCTACCTGGGGTAAAAGAAATAAATTTGTATTTTAATAAAAATAAATAGCATTTTTGTGACGTAATAATAATTTTGGGAAACATAAACATAAATAGAGAAGAAAGGTAAATTTTATGGGTAACGAAATTGGCAGGATTGATTTTAAATAGTATTCATGAATAATATAAAGACATAAACAACAAGCGAGAATGTGTCAAGGTCAGCTCCAGTGACTTGCAAATTGTGTAACGGATTATGTAACATCAGGTCGGATGATATTTATGTAAGTGCCTTACATAACTTTGGAACGTAGGAGTGTCGGCCAAACCTTATATTGGCGTAGGAATACGAACATAAGACAATGAAAAGTTTGTAAAACAGTCACAGCCGTTTCACGAAGTAGTGCCGTTTGTCTCGGCAGTCTGAATTCAACACTCGCACAAGTGACACACATATAAAGTTCCGAACGTAAATTGCGGGCCCGCAAATCAACAAAAATGTGAATAACAGTTTTAAATGTGAAACACAGAATTCAAAAATAGTAGTCAGAGTTAAATAACAGTAAAATTGGTTTTTTAAAATAGTAGTATCCATAAGAAAATGGATAGTAACCAAGAAGTGTTTAAACAAATGAAGGAGGATATTGAAAAAATAGATAAAAATAATGAAAAGAATATCGAAACACTTAACAAGAAATTGGATAGTAACCAAGAAGTGTTTAAACAAATGAACGAAAAATTTGACAGGAATGAAGAAAGTTTAAGACAGATGAATGAAAAGATGGACAGCATTAAAGAGGGTACTAAGGAAGATTTTAGGCAAATTAATAAGAAAATTGAGAACTCTAACAAGGAGTTAAGGGAAACTCTCAATGAGAAGATAGAAGACGTCAGTAAGACACTTAGCCAGAGGATGGACAAGTATAAGGAGGAAGTTGGACAGCAGATAGCCGATACAAAGGACAGGCTGGAGAAAACTGAAGAAACAGTTGTACAATCCAGAATAGAAGTAGATGCCAGAATAGATCAGGTAGAAAATAATAACAAAATTGGTATAACGGAGGTACGAGCAGAAACACAAAAGAAGCTAGATGAAATAAAGGAAACAATAGGTGGTCAAATCGAAACCATCAAGGGTGACGTAGGACAAGTAAAAGGGCAGGTAGGCCAAATCCAGGAAGAACTGGTAATTCTACAAAATAGACCAATAAATTACACACACATACCAATAGGAGTAAACCGAGAGGCAATCAACTTCAGAGATTACCGCAGAAACCCATTGGAATTCCTCGAGAGGTTAGAAGAGCTATTTGCTCGCAACAAAGAAAACCGATGGCACATGATAAAAGACCTGCTTGACGAGAGTTTCAAGAATATAACAGACAATTGGTGGACGGCAATGAGGAACAAAATACAAAATTATACAGATTTCAAACAGATATTTAAGACCAAATATTGGTCCAAGAGTATCCAAAACATCATTAGGGACGATTTATGTAATGGACGGTATGAATCCACAAGAGGTCAATCCCCAACAGCATACTTCTTGGGTAAGGTCTGCATCGCTAGACATCTCGAACCACGTATCCCAGAAGAATGTCTGGTCACTAAAATTTCTTACCATTTCGAGGAAGGCATAACACGAGCCAGACAGTGCGGTCAGGTGAAGATGATTGGAGCGATGGAAGCCCTCCTGGAAAGTTATGAAAAGGAGGACTACTACAGGAGAAGTCGCAGGAGACTGGAACCCCAGAACGATCGGCAGAACGAGCAACACTGGGAAAATAGGCCACGAGTAAATCAGGTCAGGTCAAACGACAATAGTCGAAACCAATATAATAACCATCGACGAAGTTTTAATAATGGCCAGACGTACCACGATCAGTACCGAAGAGAGGAAGAAAATCGGCACCCACAGGGGAGTCACCATGCGGAAGGTCGAAGATCTAGGAGCCGGGAAGGAAGGAGAAATGCGCCTTCAGTAAACTAGCATAGACACGACCAGGGAACCAACCAAGCCCAAGTAAACTATATGATGGCTGATGAGAGGGATTCGAGGAGATACGATGACCGTCGTGGCAACCGTGAACCTAATCCCGATTCCAGGAATGATGATGGAAGGAATAGAAGGAACGAAGGCAACACTGAACCATATGTGTATGATCCATGCTGTGACGATCCCGTAGGGAGATTTGTAACCGCATATAACCTACGGAATCCACCGGAAAACCATATTAGTGGAGCAACCCGGATCGTGGCAGATACCGAAAACGGATAAACCAAGTAGGAACAATATTGCATGTAATACACTTCTTGCTAGGCCTTTGTAAAGAGTTAAAATTATTGTTTTGAAAATTAATGTTGGCCTATGAGCATGTGAAAAATATGCTCACAAACTATCTTTATCAAATATGCTAGATATTAATTTTTATAATAGTTTATGGTACTTATTCTAGTGTACCGACTCTTGATTTACCTCAGGGCGCCAGTAATAATAAACACAAATTAAAGTATGATAATCACTTTAATTACAAATTGTATTTATATATTACAAAATATAAAATCTTATTATATGAATTGACTTTACTTATTGACAAATTTAAATATGACTCTACTAGCAGTGAGTTCTTTTAAGACAGATTGAATCACTATGTTGCATAACAACATATGTTTATTTATCAAAATATATAATTTAAATATTCAGTATTCTTTACTTGCATAAATCCTTCCAAGTGCGTGGTCCTGAAGTTATTGAAGATCGGTGGTTCGTCAGCAGCCGTCGTCGTGTTGACTATGGTTAAACTTGCACAAATCACTTAATCACAAATGCATTATACTAACATGTGGATTATAACTCTAACTATGTTGTATAATTACACTGGACACAAAGATGACAAAATAACTTAAGTGCATTTAACTCACTTCACGTCACGTTTGGCCCGACTAATTTATATCGTCGCAACTTCCTTTTGAACTACAACGCCTCCTTCCGCGAATTACCGCTACTTAAAGAATTAACAGAACTTCGTATATATTTATTTTTATTATAACTTCGATTATATACTCTTTGACTTATTATGATTTCTGAAACTTTCTTTATAACTTCAATATTAATAATTATAGTGATCCTGTACTTTGTTACTTCTGAGAAATTTACTGATTCTTTTCTTTAATTATTAAAATATCTATATTATTTGACGCAAAACAACGTACACGAGTCTCTCCGTACAATTCTGCCGATATCAAGAAGACTGCCCAAAGAAGACTCTAAGTTTACAATATATACATGCTTCATATTTCCCTTACTTACGAACTACGACAAAATGCTCTGATAGGTACAAATTACCGCTAAATACGAATTCAACCAATCCGCTTAACTACAACTTCCCGCGTACCGTATGACGCTTTTTCCTATTCGCCTAACGTATCTTCGCACACACGTGTTTACAGAAAGTAGCGTTTCATTCTCTCTCACTTGCACAACGACATCGCTTTCCCACGCCAGTTATTGTTATATGCACTTAGGTTTTACAACATTTGAAAAACACCCTTACTATCTGAACATAATACAGTTTATGGCAGTAGTGTCCCAAATCGTGCCTCAACATACCGTACATGCATTATTAAGCTTTTAGCAAGTAATTCTGTTTTCACATTATTCCCACCTAGCTTTCTCATGCCTCTCTGCTTTCTCACGCACACCCTTATTTTTATTTTAGCATAGCTTATTTCTTAAATTTATAACTAAGTCAAATTTTCCGTTACATAAATCGTTCAATTTTTTTCTCAAAATTGTAAACTAGTTTAATTGATGCGTCCCTAAAATTATTATAATTATAAGTACTTTGTTCGCTATTCTATTAACTTGACATAATTAATACATTCATTATAATTAAAATTAACAACATATTCAATTTACATAATTGCTTTAAATTTCTTAGTCTACTTGGGTGAGTATTTTATTACAACACTCCTCCTAATACATTCATTATTGCATACTAGACCTTAAGGGTTGGTCTGCTTTTATGACTTGTTTACAAACAACTTATTCATCTCTCTCTACCTGACTTGTCAACAACTCTTTAAAATGTGGGTGGTCTACTTTCTCTTTCTATAACATCTGTTACACACAACACTTTTCCTTTTTACACATCTGGTGACCATTCTTATTTACTTAGTTTCTAAACATTCGTAATCTTATGTATCTAACTTTTAATTTATGTTATTACAATGACTTTCTTTACATTTATTTTTCTACCTATTACTACTACATTAATATACGGATGTGTGCTATTACATTATGTTTTCAATTTTTGTGTGGTGTTTCTGTTCGTGTGTGTACATTTTAGGTTCCTTTCTCATAGTACGGCTTTAACTGTCGGACATGAAGTTCCCGCGGATGTGTCCTGGTCTCTGAGGATCCTCCAATTGATAAGTTGCTGCTCCGATTTCTTTAATTATTCTATATGGGCCTTCGAATATGTTACAAAATTTTTCAATTATCTTCTTGTTTAAATCAGACATCGGATATGCCCTTAACAAAACTTGGTCTCCTAGATGAAACTTCATAATGTGGTGAGTATTGTTGAGCTTGTCTGTTCTCTTCTCTCCCTTCTCCTTAATTCGTAAATATATGTTATGGTAATTGATGGGTTGGTCTTGAGGTATCATGTCTCTGTCAATATATTTGATCCAATCCCGCTCTGGTTTCTTTCCCCACTGTGCTTCAAAAGGTGTAGTCTCAATTGTTTCATGGTAGGTTTGGTTAATGCATGCCTCTATGAGTGTAAGATATTGCGCCCATTTGGTGTGCTTATCTCAGGTCATTGCTCTGAACATATTTCCTAATTGTCTATTTATTCTTTCGGCCAGATTTGTGTTGGGATTTCTAATTGCGGTGTACTTTGTCTTGATACCCATGTCTGTCAACGCGGTCGTCCACCTACTGCTCGTGAACTGCGTACCGTTATCTGATAGAATGGCTAGCGGTTTTCCGATCTCTTCACAATATAATTGAATCCTTTTAATGGTGGCATTTGTGTGGCTTGTCTTAGTTTATATAGTTTGACATATTTAGTGAAATTGTCAACTATAGCTAAAATATATCTCACCTTTCCTGTAGAAACCGGCAGCGGTCCATAATAATCGATGCTGATCAGTTCTCCTTTCTTCTTTGGTATGACCGGTCGCGTCTCTCCTAACATCCTTTTAAAATGGTCCTTATTCTTCTGACACGTAATACAAGTTTTTGTAATTAATTTTGTGATTTTATTGATTGAATCTCCAGTGAAATTCTCCTTAAACAATTTATATGTTCTCCGGTTTCCCACATGACTGTATGCCTCATGTAGTTCCGTTATCACACTGTGGCACAACTCCTCCAGTAACATTAATTTCCACACACCTTTATCCTTATGATATAACTTTCCGTTATGCCAAGTGTATTTTTTGGCAAGTTTATGTTGTTTATCTGATTTAATAGACTCAATAATACTCTTTAGTTTGGTATCGGCTAATTGATAACTATGGATATTTTTCAGTTGCTTCTTAATTCCTTTATCAACGTACACTAACAAGATTAATTTCAAATTCATCAATTTGGTCTATGGTCTGCACCTCACTTATCATCTTGTATTTAACTATTTTAATTGTTTTGATAGAAACAACTTGGCGCCACCCGGGATTCGCAACCCCTATGAATTAACAGGTAGGTTGTACTGGTAATTTTGACAACGTTACAGACTCCAGTAGTGACTACGATTAATGTAACGACCGTGTGAGGCAAACACACCACATTAACACTAACACACATAATAAACAAGTGTAAACACATTTTAACAGGTACGCACCCGATTTACTCGTTACAATATATATATTGTTACAACACAAATAAGCCACCCCAGTACCAGGGATAAAAAAGATAATTCTTAATATAAAAATACTTCATATAAAATAAAATGTTTAAAAAATGTATAAAATATAAATATTATGCCACGACGAACGACGATATTACCCAACCCAAGTGATTGAGCCAACAACAAAAACACAAAGAAGGGAACCACGTAACATACTCAAGAAAAAAGGTGATGGACCAAACAATTATGAACTAACAAAAGAAGATAAGAAACCAGAACTAAAGAAGAATCAAAGGAAGAGAACAGATCCCTACGAGTAAACAGAAATCAAACCAGATGAGAAGAGGAGAACCGAACCAAGATGAAGACAATTGAAGAAGATGAAGATAAAGAAGAAGAGGAAGAATGAAGAGGAGACAGGTTAAACCCAAGGGGAAACTAACACACATATAAAGGGCAAAAATAGTAGACTCAGGGGTAGAATACTGTAAATAAACCCCAAATAACTATCCATTAATGAAACAAATAGTATTGTTATAATTGAATTAACTTATGTACTTATTTAAAGACAAAAGACGATTGTAAAGTAACGTAGTGTAGAAAAGTACACTAACACAATTAGAAAGGTTAGATTTAACAAAAAAATGAATAACCTAATCTTATTAATAATAAATATTATGCTGTAACGAAATAGTGAGAAATAATAGGAGAAAAGTATAGGGATTACCCATTAAATACCACTCAATGCAAACAGTGAACCTAAGTAAAGTGTAATAGTGAAAGTGTAAATACCCTAAAAATAGTGAAAGTGTATCAGTGATGAACCTCTACTAATTAAAGGTGAAGGTGATACAGGGAAATAGTTATGTTAAGCAGTAAGAAGTAATGATAAGTAAGAAAACACTTTATAAAGCATTGATAAACAATCAAAGATTTGAGTGATCTTGTACACGTTTATATAATTAAAAATAATTAAAAGCAATATTTCAAATAGATGTAAAAGAAGCATGTAAAATTATTCAGGGAGAAAGCCCAGACAAAAACAGTTTGTATTAACATGGTATGGAGGAAATAGTAGTATAGAAATAAGGTTTTGTTTTAAAATTAAAACTACAATGAATAAAACACCCCATGTTGAAAGGGGAAATAACTTTCATAAATTTGCAAGAAGTGATGATGTTTATCACTTAAGGTAGTAACAAAAGAAAGAAATTAATGTTAAAACTAACAATAACTAGTAACCTGTAAAGAATAGTTTGGTTCAATGTTATGAAGAGGATATGGCTGATGGGAACTTGCAGTCCATAAGCCTAATTGTTATATTTTAAAATATGTGTAATGAAAGTTGTATTGAATAATGATTAGAACACAAACAGGATCAACACACAATACAAACAAATATGATAACTAAGTGAAGCCCATCAGGCTGAATTCAAAATGTAATTTTAAAGAAATCCACCAAAAACCATCATGGCTAATCTTGGCTATGAAAACATCTAACTGTCAGATACACTCAAATGTCAATTGTAACAATTTCGCAAGAAACTTTACTAATCTAAGACCAGTAAATGGCCAGTAATTATATGTAAATAATTTTAAAACAGAAATGTTATTATAAAAGTTTAATTTAAGAAAGATAGGTAATTTATCAAATGTCAAATATTTAGACTAAAGTTAATGTATAACAGAATATGACCTTATGAGGTATCTTTGTAAACTTTGAAAGGAAAGAAAGATAATAGTGATATCATTTATTACCCCAAAGGAACTATAAAGGAATAAAACCATTAGGAAAATACTTAATAAATTTGAATAAAAATTCAAATCTCTTAACGATGCTTTCGAAAGAGTAATTAACCAATCCAAGGAGCGATGTTACCATAGTAACATCGAAGGCTTATTTTCCGTTAAATTTAGAAGACTTGAAGAAACGACGCGTGGGTAAGCGGCACGCAAAATTGTGATGATTGAAATTTTAATTTAAATAGTTACGAAAAGTTTAGAAAGTTAACCAAGATGAACCAAGACAAATAGATGCCGACCTACCATGAATTAACGATGTCCTGGAACCAAATACCAATAAATTAGTTAACAGAAAACCCAAGACAAGATTGAAAAAGATGTTCGAAGCTTAAAACGAGTCCAAATATGCAGAATATCCACTACCCCAGATGACAACATATCAACACTATCTGAACTGATAAGTATCGAATAAATTCCTTAATCCCAAAAAACCAAATTACTTTAAATATTTTTCAAATGATCAAATTTCTCACTATTGAACAAATATCATTTTCTTTCAAAGGTTTTAATGCATAATTTACTTACGTAAAAAGATTTTATTAATCAAAATATAACCTCTCATAAGAGTGCAACTTTGTAACAAAAATACGACACTACCGAACATTTTGTAAAAACACATTATACTTTCTAAGTACGTATAAGGTATGGTAGTGTACTTTTTTTAATGTAACCAACGTTTATGTCTTATTTCATAATCCAAAGAACACCAGACTTTAAACAGATTAATATATTGTATGTAACTGTGGCCATAGCGGCAGAGAAATAATTTGTTTTCAGATCAATTTGCCAACCTTGAGATATTTGTGTTTCATGTTACAAACCGGAGCAATTTGTTACCAAAACATTTATAATCCTTTTGTCATATTAATTAATAACTGAATTTGTATTAAAATCACAGTACAGAGTATTACTATCTTTTTATTTCATAGGACGTTGTAGAGTATATGTGTGTTAGCAAGTTTTATTCAATAACCAACTAGCGCTCATCACGAGTGGTCGAGACGGCAACCTGTATAGTGGCGGGAACCATTCGAATGCTCCAGCTGTCCATGCTAATAACACGTATCATCTTATAATTTAACTATTTTAATTGTTTTAATAGAAACAATTTGGCGCCACCCGGGATTCGCAACCCCTATGAATTAACAGGTAGGTTGTACTGGTAATTTTGACAATGCTACAGACTCCAGTAGTGACTACGATTATTGTAACGACCGGTGTGAGGCAAACACACTACATTCACACTAATACACATAATAAACAAGTGTGAACACATTTTAACAGGTACGCACGAGAGAATTCGTTACATATTGGCGCCCAACGTGGGGCTAGAAAGGATAACTAGCGGCGGTTATGAATAGACACAGTATGGTTACGAGGCGCAAAGGGAAGGAAGCATTAAACCACGAAGGAAACCAAGAAGAAATGGAAGAAGTTGAGGAAACGACTGGAGAACTGTCGGAAGAACATCCACAGGAGGACCAACTGGAAAACCCCAATCCAATTCAACCAGAACAGGAAATGGAAGCAATGACAGGGGACCAACCTACTGAACCCACTCAGAAAAAATACCTGAGCACGCAGGAGATGTTCAGGAGAATGATAGAACAATTCGAACAAATGAATAAAAAACTAGAGTCAGACAAGGAAGATTTGAATAAAAAATTGGCGTCAGATAAGGAAGATTTGAATAAGAAATTAGAATCATTACAAGAGGGTATGAAGGAAGAGAGAAGACAGGATAAGGAAGATTTGAATAAAAAATTGGAAAAACTGGACATAAACAGTGAAGAATTGAAGAAGCAAATGAAGGAGAGCATAGAATTTCTGAATAACAAAATAGAGAGCAACCATGAAGACTTGAAGAGAAGCCAGGTGACATTGGAAAAGAAGAGCGAGGAGCTGAAGAAACAGATCAAGAAGGATCTGGAATTAGTAAATAAAAAGATGGAAAATAATCATGATATTCTCCAACGGAAAATCGAAGAAGAAAGTGAGAAAACCAAGGAGGAATGGAAGCAACAGCTAGTCGAATGTCAAGAGGAGATCAGGCAAACGGTAACGGAGACCAACGAAACAGTGATACAAATCCGAGAAGCATTGAACAATAAAATCAGTAATGTTGAGGAGGAAGGTAAATTGAGAGCGACAGAATTCTACCAAGTCCTTACCGAAGGGTGCCAGAAAAACAAACAGGAGGTGGTCAAGGAACTGGAGGAGAGGCACCGAGAGATACAAATAGATGTAAACAATCGTGTGGAGAAGGTATACACCGTCATCGATAAACTAGACGGAATGACCAGAGAAAACAGAGAGAAAATCCAGGGGATAAGTATACGGGAGAAACAAATGCAAGAAGAGTTAGATGCATTAAGAGAGAAACCTTATAATCACACACAGATCATAACCAGCGAAAATCGAGAGATAATTAATTTTCGCAGCTACCAGAGGAACCCGATAGAATTCCTCAAACGGGTAGAAGAGCTGATAGAAAAAAATAGAGAAACCAGGTGGTCTAGTGTGAGGAGTATGATCGATGAAAAGTTCCGAGACACCCATGACAACTGGTGGACGGCCACTCGATCTGAGATCAATGATACACAAGAGTTTAAGAAACAATTCCGGGAGAAATATTGGTCCGAGTCCACACAGAATATGGTCCGCAATGATATCAGTAATGGAAGATACGAGTCACAAGGAGGACACACTTTAACATCCTACTTTTTGGGAAAAGTATGCGTAGCCAGAAATTTGGAACCCAAGATACCCGAGGAGTCTTTGGTAATACAGCTGGGTTATCATTACGAAGAAGCAATACAGAAGGCCCGAAGGCAAGGACAAATAAAAACAATTCAAGGAATGGTTAGTCTGTTGGAGGACCTGGAGAATGATAGCCAGTATCGAAAAAACAGAATCACGAATCAAAGATACAACAAATGGAATGAAAATAATAATACTAATTTCAATGTACCATACAATCATCCACAAAACAATAACCGGAATAACTGGGGCCGAAACAATAATAATAATAATGAAGAACAGACATTCAATAGAAATACCCAGAATCATCCTCCGAGTAATCAGCCGGGTAACAGAGGTCAACAAAACCATCGTCAAGGGAATCAAGACAACAATAGAAACGTCCCTAATAATAACCGACCAAATGATAGTTACAGAGGAGCTGAACCTGAACAACGTACCAATGGTCACCCAAACGACCATAACTACTACGGCAACCGGTATCATCACAGTTACCAGTACAACCGGGGACCCGGGGGTAATCCAAATAGAAGCGACGGCCGACGTCAAGTAAATTTCATCCGGGGGAGAAGGCAGAATAACCACAGAAGATATAACCCAAATTGGCACCCAGAATCATGGTACCACACGTCCAATAATAATAACAGTCAACCATCAGTGAGCAGGAACAACGAACCACTTCAGAATGGAAAAAACCAACAACACGTGCTGAACAATGAAACGAACGACCAGTCAAATAACCTGGCCGTCAGCCAGCAACCACCTTTAAACTAAAAAGGTCAGTGAAAAAGTATGAACGCCCTTCACATGACCAATCAGTTGGGTTGATACGTCGAACAACGTCAGATAAGGAAAATAAAATGTTTACAATAATATAGAACAATTATTTAAAGGATATTCGAGAGGAACTTCTCGAAGAAGAGGCCAAACAATTACCACAAAATAATAGTGAAATTGTTCACATCAAGGCGACCATCAACGGCACAATAACCATTATCATGGTGGATACGGGGTCTAATATCTCTCTAATCAACCAGCCTGAATTAGAACGAATTCAAGCTCACTCTCGAACACCAATCCCTACACTGCCAATAAATAATATAATCATCATTGGCGCAACTGGTAAACAGAACAAAACAGTGATAAAACAAGTATCATTGGAGCTAGATAATCTAGAATCAACCATCCCTATTATATTTCTCGTGGCAAGTGGGCTACCATTCAACATGCTTATCGGATGCGATGTATTAAGAAGGTATTCAGCAGTAATAAACCTGCAGAAGGGAGTCGTGTTGTTAACTTCGGAACAAGGAACCTGGTCCACAAACATTATAAATTGTATGTCAAGTCCAACTGCTTTGAGCCAAGACCCAGGACTGAAGAGTTATTATTGTCAGAGGCGTGAACCATCTATCACCATGGCCGAGGAGGAGGAGCGTAAAGCCTTGTGGAAACAGAAATTGGAAGAGATCATAACCTTCCAAAGAGAATGACCTTTACAAGAAATTAGTGAGCAACAGTCTAAAAAACTAATTGCAATTTATAACGACTATCAGCATGTCTTTTCAAACACCCCAGGAAAAGTTAAAGGATACCAGTGTGAAATTCAGTTCTGAGAACCGGTAGACTTCCACAGGAAATCATATCCCATAGCACATTCCCTGAAAAATGAAGTCAGAATGGAAATAAATAGAATGATTGCTGAAGATATTATTGATTATAGCCACTCTCAATATACCAGCCCCATAGTAGCCATACCCAAGAAAAATGGCAAGGTACGAATTTGCCTGGATGCCCGAGAAATAAATAAAATGATTATCAATGACCGAACCTCACCAGTAGAAATAGAAGAAATTCTGAAGAGATTTCATGGGATAAGATATATTAGCACCTGGGATACTGTATGTGGGTACTGGCAGGTGGAGCTGCACCCACACAGTAGGCAGTACATGGCTTTCATATTTGACGGTAGAAATTACCAGTTCAAAAGGTTACCATTTGGACTCATTAATTCAGTAGCAGTGTTCGTGATGTGCATGGACCAAGTGTTGGGTCAAGAGGCACTGGAATTCACTACAGTGTACGTTGACGACCTGCTTATCACGTCATCAAAATGGGACGAACACTGTGAAAGAGTCAGACATGTATTGGAAAAATTATCCAACAACAATATTACCCTTAAATTAGACAAATCGAAGTTTATTGCAAAAGAAGTGAAGTTCTTAGGATTCAACCTGACAGAGGAGGGAATCTCTCCATCCCAAGAGAAGGTTGAAGCCATACAAAATTTCCCATCACCAAGAAACAAAAAGCAATTGCAATCCTTCCTAGGAGTATGTAATTACTATAGGAAGTTTCAGACCAACTACTCTCACCTAACTGCAAAATTTTCCAAACAACTCTCTTCGAAAGAAAAATGGACGTGGGGAGTGGAACAAGAGGAAGTGCTCAAATTAATCAAACAAAAATTTGTTGATACTGTTATATTACACCACCCCAATTTTGAAAAACCGTTCTACCTAAACTGCGACGCTAGTGATGTAAGTCTAGGCGCAGAGCTGTACCAGGAAGACGAAGATGGCAATCACCTGGTCATTAGCTTCGCCAGCCGAATACTAAATAGTTGCGAGCGTAACTACAATGTTACAGAAAAAGAGTTGCTCAGCATAGTGTTCGCGTGCGGCAAGTTTAGGACATACATACTAGGATATCCTATCACGGTCCGAAGCGATCATAAATCAATATTGTTTCTCAAACAGTGTAAATTGAATCATGGCCGACTTACTCGATGGATACTTGCTTTGCAAGAATACCACATTACATGGGAGTATATTCCAGGGCGGAAAAACATAGTGGCTGACGTATTATCCAGAATAAATGTAGTAAACCAGACATTTGAAGGAGAAAAGGGGAAGATAGCAAAAGTGTATTATATATTGAAAGATAGGAAGGACCTGGAAAATATTGTAAACCAAATAGTGTTGCACCAAGAGCAAGATACAAAAATATCCAACATCAGAAAAAGACCGATGGAATCCGAAGCAATTATTAACAAATTTTACTGTTTATACAATGATATCTTATTTATAAAAACAAAAAAGAACCAAGACACATGGAAACTAGTAATTCCTCAATCATTAGAAAATCAAATCATCAAACATTACCATGTGAGATACGGCCACATGGGAACAATTAAAATGGTAAAAGCTTTAGAGGAAGATTTGTTCATAAAAAATCTTACAAGAAAAGTGAATAAAAACATAAAAACCTGCACATTGTGTCAGATGGTCAAAACCAATAATGAAAGGAAGAATGGAACGATGATACCCATCACATCAAGTGCCAAACTAGAGAAGGTGTTCCTCGACATATGTGGACCATTCCCACGTAGCGGAGGAAGACATGGATACAAGTTCATTGTGATCATACTTGACCATTACACCAAGTACACCAAATTATATGCTATAAACAGAGCCACAACAAAGAAAATATTAGATATTATTAAAAATAAATACATGTCAGAGATTGGAAAACCATACATGATAATAACCGATCATGGAACGCAGTTTAAGGGAAGAAGGTGGAGAGAAGAATTACTAAAACTAAACATTAAAACATATAAAACTTCAGTATACCACCCTAGTAGTAATCCAGCAGAAAGAATGTTGAGAGAGGTGGGACGCATTTTGCGAACTTATTGTCATAATAACCAGAGAGAATGGTACAAATATTTATCTTCAACCGAAGTGTTTTTAAATATCAGCTATCACCAATTTACTGAGAATACACCATACTTAATGATGTTCGAGAGGAAGCCAAATAGAGAGATCCAAGAGATAATAGAATTCCCAAAAAACCCAGAAGACCCGTATGATAAAAACAAATGGTAGAGCCTAATAATGGAAAAGATTGAGAAACAAAAGGCCAAATATGCAAAAAACCAACCCAAAATAATCAAGTATAAAGAAGGAGAAAAAATATTAATTAAAAATCGTGAACTGCCAAGTACAATGGAAGGTATAGCAAAGAAATTATTATTGCTATATACCGGACCGTATATCATCACAAAAGATAATGGTAATAATACTTACCAGATAAGCAATATAAATACAAGAAAAATAAAGGGAGTTTATAACCAAACTTCGATAAAAAAAGTTTTACGAAGAAGAATAAAACCATTATGAAATGAAACATATTTCAAAATTCCAAAAGAGATTGTAAGAGCAACTTACTCAATTATTTAGATGATATATGCGGAATAAAAAAAATTAATATAATTGAATAATGATGTAAAAAACAAAGGAAACCGTTACACAAATTCCTTTCAATTTAAATCAATTTACAATATAATAAAAGATTGATATATGAAGTATGAAGTAAAAAAGTGAGATAAAAAGGAATAAGTTACACACATTCCTATATAATAAAAATGTAAGAACCACAAACTTACTATTATAATTAAACAAAAAATAACTAAAAAGGAATACGCTACAAACATTCCTTTAAGGTAAGACAATTAACTTACCAAAGAATTATCAAAAATGATATTTAATACAGAATAAAATAAACAAAAATAAAATCAAGCTCAAATTACTGAGATAAATACCTGAAATTATAAGGAATCAAAAGTATTCTAAGAAAAAAAAAGAAATGTGAACTGGTACAAGGAGGAGAGAGAAATGGTATATAAAACAAATATACAAATATGGCTAAAGCAGAATCTTGCTAAATAACCAAGAAAAGAATAAAAAAAGTCTAAGACAATTGAAATGATCACAACGAGCATTGAAAACAAAATAATGAAAAGTTAGATATGATGAAATTAACATATGAATAAATATAAAAACAATCAAGTATACGAGTAGATGATAGTATATAGTTAAGGTATAGTGGAAGGAAGAATGCGTAAAAGGCCAAAGTGATCTAAAAACAAACCACAAGGTGGACAATCCCAAAGTATATTATTATTATTATTGATTTAAGTCACAAGTTGACAAAAAAGGTATTTAAGATTGACTGTTGAAAAGTCCAGCAATCCAAATAAACTGAGCAGAGATGATGTGCCTCTGGTCTCAGAAAAATGAGTGGTAATGGGAGAAACCAGCTACTATAAAAGTTAGGGAAAAAATTGTGTATGAGAGAAAATGCACCAATGGAAATAAATAAAAACAGATCCAAATAAAATGGAATGAATTAAGTAAGAAGAGAAACGAAGAATGGAGAAACAAACAAGAAAGAAAAGGAAAAAGGTTATCTATAACTGATAATGTCATAAAAAACTATGCTAGTGTTTTATCAAAATGATCAATTTTAGAGGAGAGGCATTATGTTACAACACAAATAAGCCACCCCAGTACCAGGTATAAAAAAGATAATTCTTAATATAAAAATACTTCATATAAAATAAAATGTTTAAAAAATGTATAAAATATAAATATTATGCCACGACGAACGACGATATTACCCAACCCAAGTGATTGACCCAACAACAAAAACACAAAGAAGGGAACCACGTAACATACTCAAGAAAAAAGGTGATGGACCAAACAATTATGAACTAACAAAAGAAGATAAGAAACCAGAACTAAAGAAGAATCAAAGGAAGGGAACAGATCCCTACGACTAAACAGACATCAAACCAGATGAGAAGAGGAGAACCGAACCAAGATGAAGACAATTGAAGAAGATGAAGATAAAGAAGAAGAGGAAGAATGAAGAGGAGACAGGTTAAATCCAAGGGGAAACTAACACACATATAGAGGGAAAAAATAGTAGACTCAGGGATAGAATACTGTAAATAAACCCCAAATACCTATCCATTAATGAAACAAATAGTATTGTTATAATTGAATTAACTTATGTACTTATTTTAAAGACAAAAGACGATTGTAAAGTAACGTAGTGTAGAAAAGTACACTAACACAATTAGAAAGGTTAGATTTAACAAAAAAATGAATAACCTAATCTTATTAATAATAAACATTATGCTGTAAAGAAATAGTGAGAAATAATAGGAGAAAAGTATAGGGATTACCCATTAAATAACACTCGATACAAACAGTGAACCTGAGTAAAGTGTAATAGTGAAAGTATAAATACCCTAAAAATAGTGAAAGTGTATCAGTGATGAACCTCTACTAATTAAAGGTGAAGGTGATACAGGGAAATAGTTATGTTAAGCAGTAAAAATGTAATGATAAGTAAGAAAACACTTTATAAAGCATTGATAAACAATCAATGATTTGAGTGATCTTGTACACGTTTATATAATTAAAAATAATTAAAAGCAATATTTCAAATAGATGTAAAAGAAGCATGTAAAATTATTCAGGGAGAAAGCCCAGACAAAAACAGTTTGTATTAACATGGTATGGAGGAAATAGTAGTATAGAAATAAGGTTTTGTTTTAAAATTAAAACTACAATGAATAAAACACCCCATGTTGAAAGGGGAAATAACTTTCATAAATTTGCAAGAAGTGATGATGTTTATCACTTAAGGTAGTAACAAAAGAAAGAAATTAATGTTAAAACTAACAATAACTAGTAACCTGTAAAGAATAGTTTGGTTCAATGTTATGAAGAGGATATGGCTGAAGGGAACTTGCAGTCCATAAGCCTAATTGTTATATTTTAAAATATGTGTAATGAAAGTTGTATTGAATAATGATTAGAACACAAACAGGATCAACACACAATACAAACAAATATGATAACTAAGTGAAGCCCATCAGGCTGAATTCAAAATGTAATTTTAAAAGAAATCCACCAAAAACCATCATGGCTAATCTTGGCTATGAAAACATCTAACTGTCAGATACACTCAAATGTCAATTGTAACAATTTCGCAAGAAACTTTACTAATCTAAGACCAGTAAATGGCCAGTAATTATATGTAAATCATTTTAAAACAGAAATGTTATTATAAAAGTTTAATTTAAGAAAGATAGGTAATTTATCAAATGTCAAATATTTAGACTAAAGTTAATGTATAACAGAATATGACCTTATGAGGTATCTTTGTAAACTTTGAAAGGAAAGAAAGATAATAGTGATATCATTTATTACCCCAAAGGAACTATAAAGGAATAAAACCATTAGGAAAATACTTAATAAATTTGAATAAAAATTCAAATCTCTTAACGATGCTTTCGAAAGAGTAATTAAACAATCCAAGGAGCGATGTTACCATAGTAACATCGAAGGCTTATTTTCCGTTAAATTTAGAAGACTTGAAGAAACGACGCGTGGGTAAGCGGCACACAAAATTGTGATGATTGAAATTTTAATTTAAATAGTTACGAAAAGTTTAGGAAGTTAACCAAGATGAACCAAGACAAACAGATGCCGACCTACCATGAATTAACAATGTCCTGGAACCAAATACCAATAAATTAGTTAACAGAAAACCCAAGACAATATTGAAAAAGATGTTCGAAGCTTAAAACGAGTCCAAATATGCAGAATATCCACTACCCCAGCTGACAACATATCAACACTATCTGAACTGATAAGTATCGAATAAATTCCTTAATCCCAAAAAACCAAATTACTTTAAATATTTTTCAAATGATCAAATTTCTCACTATTGAACAAATATCATTTTCTTTCAAAGGTTTTAATGCATAATTTACTTACGTAAAAAGATTTTATTAATCAAAATATAACCTCTCATAAGAGTGCAACTTTGTAACAAAAATACGACACTACCGAACATTTTGTAAAAACACATTATACTTTCTAAGTACGTATAAGGTATGGTAGTGTACTTTTTTTAATGTAACCAATGTTTATGTCTTATTTCATAATCCAAAGAACACCAGACTTTAAACAGATTAATATATTGTATGTAACTGTGGCCATAGCGGCAGAGAAATAATTTGTTTTCAGATCAATTTGCCAACCTTGAGATATTTGTGTTTCATGTTACAAACCGGAGCAATTTGTTACCAAAACATTTATAATCCTTTTGTCATATTAATTAACAACTGAATTTGTATTAAAATCACATTACAGAGTATTACTATCTTTTTATTTCATAGGACGTTGTAGAGTATATGTGTGTTAGCAAGTTTTATTCAATAACCAACTAGCGCTCATCACGAGTGGTCGAGACGGCAACCTGTATAGCGGCGGGAACCATTCGAATGCTCCAGCTGTCCATGCTAATAACACGTATCATCTTATAATTTAACTATTTTAATTGTTTTTATAGAAACAATTTGGCGCCACCCGGGATTCGCAACCCCTATGAATTAACAGGTAGGTTGTACTGGTAATTTTGACAACGCTACAGACTCCAGTAGTGACTACGATTATTGTAACGACCGGTGTGAGGCAAACACACTACATTCACACTAATACACATAATAAACAAGTGTGAACACATTTTAACAGGTACGCACGAGAGAATTCGTTACATATTGGCGCCCAACGTGGGGCTAGAAAGGATAACTAGCGGCGGTTATGAATAGACACGGTATGGTTATGAGGCGCAATGGGAAGGAAGCATTAAACCAAGAAGGAAACCAAGAAGAAATGGAAGAATTTGAGGAAGTAGAAGTTGAGGAAACGACCGGAGAACTGTCGGAAGAACATCCACAGGAGGACCAACTGGAAAACCCCAATCCAATTCAACCAGAACAGGAAATGGAAGCAATGACAGGGGACCAACCTACTGAACCCACTCAGAAAGAATACCTGAGCACGCAGGAGATGTTCAGGAGAATGATGGAACAATTCGGACAAATGAATAAAAAACTAGAGTCAGACAAGGAAGATTTGAATAAAAAATTAGCGTCAGATAAGGAAGATTTGAATAAGAAATTAGAATCATTACAAGAGGGTATGAAGGAAGAGAGAAGACAGGATAAGGAAGATTTGAATAAAAAATTGGAAAAACTGGACATAAACAGTGAAGAATTGAAGAAGCAAATGAAGGAGAGCATAGAATTTCTGAATAACACAATAGAGAACAACCATGAAGACTTGAAGAGAAGCCAGGAGACATTGGAAAAGAAGAGCGAGGAGCTGAAGAAACAGATCAAGAAGGATCTGGAATTAGTAAATAAAAAGATGGAAAATAATCATGATATTCTCCAACGGAAAATCGAGGAAGAAAGTGAGAAAACCAAGGAGGAATGGAAGCAACAGCTAGTCGAATGTCGAGAGGAGATCAGGCAAACGGTAATGGAGACCAACGAAACAGTGATACAAATCCGAGAAGCATTGAACAATAAAATCAGTAATGTTGAGGAGGAAGGTAAATTGAGAGCGACAGAATTCTACCAAGTCCTTACCGAAGGGTGCCAGAAAAACAAACAGGAGGTGGTCAAGGAACTGGAGGAGAGGCACCAAGAGATACAAATAGATGTAAATAATCATGTGGAGAAGGTATACACCGTCATCGATAAACTAGACGGAATGACCAGAGAAAACAGAGAGAAAATCCAGGGGATAAGTATACGGGAGAAACAAATGCAAGAAGAGTTAGATGCATTAAGAGAGAAACCTTATAATCACACACAGATCATAACCAGCGAAAATCGAGAGATAATTAATTTTCGCAGCTACCGGAGGAACCCGATAGAATTCCTCAAACAGGTAGAAGAGCTGATAGAAAAAAATAGAGAAACCAGGTGGTCTAGTGTGAGGAGTATGATCGATGAAAAGTTCCGAGACACCCATGACAACTGGTGGACGGCCACTCGATCCGAGATCAATGATACACAAGAGTTTAAGAAACAATTCCGGGAGAAATATTGGTCCGAGTCCACACAGAATGTGGTCCGCAATGATATCAGTAATGGAAGATACGAGTCACAAGGAGGACACACTTTAACATCCTACTTTTTGGGAAAAGTATGCGTAGCCAGAAATTTGGAACCCAAGATACCCGAGGAGTCTTTGGTAATACAGCTGGGTTATCATTACGAAGAAGCAATACAGAAGGCCCGAAGGCAAGGACAAATAAAAACAATTCAAGGAATGGTTAGTCTGTTGGAGGACCTGGAGAATGATAGCCAGTATCGAAAAAACAGAATCACGAATCAAAGATACAACAAATGGAATGAAAATAATAATACTAATTTCAATGTACCATACAATCATCCACAAAACAATAACCGGAATAACTGGGGCCGAAACAATAATAATAATAATGAAGAACAGACATTCAATAGAAATACCCAGAATCATCCTCCGAGTAATCAGCCAGGTAACAGAGGTCAACAAAACCATCATCAAGGGAATCAAGACAACAATAGAAACATCCCTAATAATAACCGACCGAATGATAGTTACAGAGGAGCTGAACCTGAACAACGTACCAATGGTCACCCAAACGACCATAACTACTACGGCAACCGGTATCATCCTAGTTACCAGTACAACCGGGGACCCGGGGGTAATCCAAATAGAAGCGACGGCCGACGTCAAGTAAATTTCATCCGGGGGAGAAGGCAGAATAACCACAGAAGATATAACCCGAATTGGCACCCAGAATCATGGTACCACACGTCCAATAATAATAACAGTCAACCATCAGTGAGCAGGAACAACGAACCACTTCAGAATGGAAACAACCAACAACAAGTGCTGAACAATGAAACGAACGACCAGTCAAATAACCTGGCCGTCAGCCAGCAACCACCTTTAAACTAAAAAGGTCAGTGAAAAAGTATGAACGCCCTTCACATGACCAATCACTTGGGTTGATACGTCGAACAACGTCAGATAAGGAAAATAAAATGTTTACGATAATATACAACAATTATTTAAAGGATATTCGAGAGGAACTTCTCAAAGAAGAGGCCAAACAATTACCACAAAATAATAGTGAAATTGTTCACATCAAGGTGACCATCAACGGCACAATAACCATTATCATGGTGGATACGGGGTCTAATATCTCTCTAATCAACCAGCCTGAATTAGAACGAATTCAAGCTCACTCTCGAACACCAATCCCTACACTGCCAATAAATAATATAATCATCATTGGCGCAACTGGTAAACAGAACAAAACGGTGAGAAAACAAGTATCATTGGAGCTAGATAATCTAGAATCAACCATCCCTATTATATTTCTCGTGGCAAGTGGGCTACCATTCAACATGCTTATCGGATGTGATGTATTAAGAAGGTATTCAGCAGTAATAAACCTGCAGAAGGGAGTCGTGTTGTTAACTTCGGAACAAGGAACCTGGTCCACAAACATTATAAATTGTATGTCAAGTCCAATTGCTTTGAGCCAAGACCCAGGACTGAAGAGTTATTATTGTCAGAGGCGTGAACCATCTATCACCATGGCCGAGGAGGAGGAGCGTAAAGCCTTGTGGAAACAGAAATTGGAAGAGATCATAACCTTCCAAAGAGAACGACCTTTACAAGAAATTAGTGAGCAACAGTCTAAAAAACTACTTGCAATTTATAACGACTATCAGCATGTCTTTTCAAACACCCCAGGAAAAGTTAAAGGATACCAGTGTGAAATTCAGTTCCGAGAACCGGTAGACTTCCACAGGAAATCATATCCCATAGCACATTCCCTGAAAAATGAAGTCAGAATGGAAATAAATAGAATGATTGCTGAAGATATTATTGAGTATAGCCACTCTCAATATACCAGCCCCATAGTAGCCATACCCAAGAAAAATGGCAAGGTACGAATTTGCCTGGACGCCCGAGAAATAAATAAAATGATTATCAATGACCGAACCTCACCAGGAGAAATAGAAGAAATTCTGAAGAGATTTCATGGGATAAGATATATTAGCACCTGGGATACTGTATGTGGGTACTGGCAGGTGGAGCTGCATCCACACAGTAGGCAGTACATGGCTTTCATATTTGACGGTAGAAATTACCAGTTCAAAAGGTTACCATTTGGACTCATTAATTCAGTAGCAGTGTTCGTGAAGTGCATGGACCAAGTGTTGGGTCAAGAGGCACTGGAATTTACAACAGTGTACGTTGATGACCTGCTTATCACGTCATCAAACTGGGACAAACACTGTGAAAGAGTCAGACATATATTGGAAAAATTATCCAACAACAATATTACCCTTAAATTAGACAAATCGAAGTTTATTGCAAAAGAAGTGAAGTTCTTAGGATTCAACCTGACAGAGGAGGGAATCTCTCCATCCCAAGAGAAGGTTGAAGCCATACAAAATTTCCCATCACCAAGAAACAAAAAGCAATTGCAATCCTTCCTAGGAGTATGTAATTACTATAGGAAGTTTCAGACCAACTACTCTCACCTAACTGCAAAATTTTCCAAACAACTCTCTTCGAAAGAAAAATGGACGTGGGGAGTGGAACAAGAGGAAGTGCTCAAATTAATCAAACAAAAATTTGTTGATACTGTTATATTACACCACCCCAATTTTGAAAAACCGTTCTACCTAAACTGCGACGCTAGTGATGTAAGTCTAGGCGCAGAGCTGTACCAGGAAGACGAAGATGGCAATCACCTGGTCATTAGCTTCGCCAGCCGAATACTAAATAGTTGCGAGCGTAACTACAATGTTACAGAAAAAGAGTTGCTCAGCATAGTGTTCGCGTGCGGCAAGTTTAGGACATACATACTAGGATATCCTATCACGGTGCGAAGCGATCATAAATCAATATCGTTTCTCAAACAGTGTAAATTGAATCATGGCCGACTTACTCGATGGATACTTGCTTTGCAAGAATACCACATTACATGGGAGTATATTCCAGGGCGGAAAAACATAGTGGCTGACGTATTATCCAGAATAAATGTAGTAAACCAGACATTTGAAGGAGAAAAGGGGAAGATAGCAAAAGTGTATTATATATTGAAAGATAGGAAGGACCTGGAAAATATTGTAAACCAAATAGTGTTGCAACAAGAGCAAGATACAAAAATATCCAACATCAGAAAAAGACCGATGGAATCCGAAGCAATTATTAACAAATTTTACTGTTTATACAATGATATCTTATTTATAAAAACAAAAAAGAACCAAGACACATGGAAACTAGTAATTCCTCAATCATTAGAAAATCAAATCATCAAACATTACCATGTGAGATACGGCCACATGGGAACAATTAAAATGGTAAAAGCTTTAGAGGAAGATTTGTTCATAAAAAATCTTACAAGAAAAGTGAATAAAAACATAAAAACCTGCACATTGTGTCAGATGGTCAAAACCAATAACGAAAGGAAGAATGGAACGATGATACCCATCACATCAAGTGCCAAACTAGAGAAGGTGTTCCTCGACATATGTGGATCATTCCCATGTAGCGGAGGAAGACATGGATACAAGTTCATTGTGATCATACTTGACCATTACACCAAGTACACCAAATTATACGCTATAAACAGATCCACAACAAAGAAAATATTAGATATTATTAAAAATAAATACATGTCAGAGATTGGAAAACCGTACATGATAATAACCGATCATGGAACGCAGTTTAAGGGAAGAAGGTGGAGAGAAGAATTACTAAAACTAAACATTAAAACATATAAAACTTCAGTATACCACCCTAGTAGTAATCCAGCAGAAAGAATGTTGAGAGAGGTGGGACGCATTTTGCGAACTTATTGTCATAATAACCAGAGAGAATGGTACAAATATTTATCTTCAACCGAAGTGTTTTTAAATATCAGCTATCACCAATTTACTGAGAATACACCATACTTAATGATGTTCGAGAGGAAGCCAAATAGAGAGATCCAAGAGACAATAGAATTCCCAAAAAACCCAGAAGACCCGTATGATAAAAACAAATGGTACAGCCTAATAATAGAAAAGATTGAGAAACAAAAGGCCAAATATGCAAAAAACCAACCCAAAATAATCAAGTATAAAGAAGGAGAAAAAATATTAATTAAAAATCGTGAACTGCCAAGTACAATGGAAGGTATAGCAAAGAAATTATTATTGCTATATACCGGACCGTATATCATCACAAAAGATAATGGTAATAATACTTACCAGATAAGCAATATAAATACAAGAAAAATAAAGGGAGTTTATAACCAAACTTCGATAAAAAAAGTTTTACGAAGAAGAATAAAACCATTATGAAATGAAACATATTTCAAAATTCCAAAAGAGATTGTAAGAGCAACTTACTCAATTATTTAGATGATATATGCGAAATAAAAAGAATTAATATAATTGAATAATGATGTAAAAAACAAAGGAAACCGTTACACAAATTCCTTTCAATTTAAATCAATTTACAATATAATAAAAGATTGATATATGAAGTATGAAGTAAAAAAGTGAGATAAAAAGGAATAAGTTACACACATTCCTATATAATAAAAATGTAAGAACCACAAACTTACTATTATAATTAAACAAAAAATAACTAAAAAGGAATACGCTACAAACATTCCTTTAAGGTAAGACAATTAACTTACCAAAGAATTATCAAAAATGATATTTAATACAGAATAAAATAAACAAAAATAAAATCAAGCTCAAATTACTGAGATAAATACCTGAAATTATAAGGAATCAAAAGTATTCTAAGAAAAAAAAAGAAATGTGAACTGGTACAAGGAGGAGAGAGAAATGGTATATAAAACAAATATACAAATATGGCTAAAGCAGAATCTTGCTAAATAACCATGAAAAGAATAAAAAAAGTCGTAGCATGTGTGTCCTATTTATACCCATGTCTTGGTCAACACCTGCAGTTGTACGAAATCGACATGTCAGAAACTGTCTCTGGGTTCAGTTCCCCCACTCTTTGTCAGTTTCGCTATTTCTTATATTTCTGCGAATTGCAGAGTCCTGTAAGCATACTCTTATACTCATCTTATAACTATTTTCACTACACATGTTCACGGTAATTTTGGACATTGCAACTTAACCCTTTCGATTTGTACACAGTTATTTCACTACTACACTCGTACGGTGTGTCTTTTTCATGTGGTTTTTACGGAAAAACAGTAATTATGCAATTAATCTTGTAATTAATCTTGGGGTGGTAAACTCGCCTGCATAGACCTGCGTTCACACACACTAGCAAAATACTGGTGTACACACTTTCAGTTACATTTGTGTGTGTGCACGTCGATTCAGGTCGAAACACCTGTTCATATTTTTGTCTGAGCCAAGCTTGCAATCTCTGACATGCTTATTTCTAATACATTATTAATTATTTACAGTTTATTAGGTATATTTAAATTTTTATATTCAATGCTCAGTACATCACTTATTTGTACTGTCACAATATATATATATATATATATATATATATATATATATATATATATTACATTTCATATTTATAATTAAATTTACCTCAAGATGTTACTTTTTTCCTTTTTTGGAACATGTTTCGGGTACTATCTTGTACCCATCCTCAGCCTTCCGGTTTTTTTGTCTGGTGAAGTACATATGTGTTGTTGGTTGACTATTATTATTGTGGCTTCCTGTTGGCTTCTGGTATTTCAAATTGGTTTTATTGTGTGTGATTGTGGTGTATGTGTTAGTTTTTTGTGTATTTTCAATGTTGAGTGTTTTGAATATTGTGTCATGTTTTGTATTGCTTTGTATTTGTTCAGGTATTAGTTTGTTTTCTGTTTTATGTTTGTATATTTGTAAATTTTCCCAAATGTTCATTATGGTGCCTTTGTGTGGTATATGTTTTATTAGTGTTACATTGGTTATGTCTGGGAATTCATGTCCTGTGTTTATTGCACGTGTGGCTAAATTGGATTTATTTATTTCTGGTTTTTTGTATGCATTTAGGTGTTCAAAATAACGTTTTTTTAGCTTTTTTTCTTTGAAAAAAACCGGAAGGCTGAGGATGGGTACAAGATAGTACCCGAAACATGTTCCAAAAAAGGAAAAAATAACATCTTGAGGTAAATTTAATTATAAATATTAAATGTATTATATACATCAAGAAACGGACTGTAGCAGAAAGTGACTAAATATATATAATATATTTAAAGTGACTAGATGCATATAATACATTTAATATTTATACATAAATTTACCTCAAGATGTTATTTTTCTATTTAACATGATAGTATGATAGTACCCGAAACATGTTAAATAGAAAAATAACATCTTGAGGTAAATTTATGTATAAATATTAAATGTAATATATATATATATATATATACAGTAGAGTCTCGGTTATCCGCCCTTCGATTATCCGCCGTTCCGTGTTATCCGCCGCCCAAGCGGCATAAAAAAACGTAAACGTAAAAAATATTTTCTTTAATTACTACAACGAAAATAGTGTGCCAATAGTTTGCGGGCATGAGTGTACGTGCTCTCCTTGTGGTTGCTCCTGACTGTACCGCAGGAATTTGGCCTACTGCCCATCGCCTATTATAGCCTAGCTGTGACTCATGTGTCATTCACCCCACCCCACCCCCAACATCCAACGCTATCGCTCAAATGCTCATCGCTTAGTAGACTGCAGTTTCTTGTTGTGTGCTGTAGTGAGCAGTGAGGCTATTTTTACGCGGTGTGTCCGTGAGTGACTAGTGCAGTTTTGGTGAAAGTGTCATAGTGTAGTCTTGTTAATAGTGTTGCGATTATGGCTACGAAAAGGAAGAAAATTGTTTTATCAATAAAAGACAAGCTTGAGGCATTAAAAAGACTGGATGAAGGGGAAACGCTGCAGAAGGTGGCTGACCACTACGGCGTCGGTCATCGCACAGTTGGAGATTGGAAGAAGAGACGATTAGAATTAGAAAAATGGTGTTCCTCACGAGTTACTGAGACTGCTTTTAAAGATAGAAAAACTATAAAAAATAGTGATTATGAAAAAGTTAGCGAAGCGTTGTACATTTGGTTTACACAGTTCAGGGAGAAAGGGGTGCCTATTTCGGGACCTATCTTAAAAGAAAAGGGGTTGCAGTTTCAAAAAGAATTTAACGAAGGTGATGCAGATTTTATAGCAAGCGTTGGCTGGCTTGATAGATGGAAGAAGCGTTATGGAATCCGTCAGTTGAATATTTGCGGCGAGAAACTGTCATCAAACTTTCAAGAAATGGAGCAGTTTAAGAAAAAATGTCAAGACTTTGTTGAAACTGAAAGCTTAACAGGAGATCAAGTATTTAATTGTGATGAAACAGGCCTTAATTTCAAAATGTTACCGAGTAAGAGCCTTGCAGCTAGAACTGAAGCTGCAGACCCTGGCTATAAACGTAGTAAAGAGAGAGTGGCTACACTATTTTAGCATGCAGTAATGCCACAGCAAACCATAAAATGGACCTGGCAATGATTGGAAAGTCCAAAAACCCTAGGGCTTTTAAAACCATTTCAAAACATGCTCTTCCAGTAAAATATTTCAATCAAAAAAGTGCATGGATGACTAGTGAAATTTTTAAGGAATGGTTTTTTAAAGAGTTTGTTCCTTCTACAGAGAAGTTTTTAAAAGACAACAACCTACCCAGAAAAGCAGTTTTACTGCTAGACAATGCCCCAACTCACCCTGATCCAGATGAACTTAGAGATGGGGACATAAAGGCTATGTTTTTGCCACCAAATGTGACTGCCATTTGTCAGCCTATGGACCAGGATGTTTTGGAAACACTTAAACGAAACTATCGAAGAAAGCTTCTGTCAACAGTCATACAAGAAATTGAAGATGGGCAAAACTTGATTAAGAAGTTGAAAAGTATAAATTTGAAGGATGTCGCTTATTGGGTCGCAAGGGCCTGGGCCGACGTCGGGGCACAAACAATTGCGAAGTCGTGGCATAAGCTGTTGGGCGAGGACGAAAATATGGCTGAAAGCATGCTGGATGAACTTTATGAAAGTATTTTGCCCTTGGTGCAACGTATCCCTGGTTGTGAGGATGGATCATTGGATGAAATAAGCAATTGGCTTTCAGGAGACGACCAATATGAAATAACTGACGAAGAAATTGTAACACTTGTTAATACCGATGATGTTGTTGAAGATCAAGACTCTGAAACTGTTGAGCCCCAAACGATCACACACAAAGAAGGGGTTAAAGCTCTTGAAGCAGCCATTCAGTACGTTGAGCAGCAAGAGGAAGCCAGGGTTGTTGACATAATGATGCTCCAAAGATGGCGAGACTTGGCAGCAAAGAAGCGGGAATCATCAGGGAGGCAGTCGAAGATCACAAATTTTTTTCACTCATGAACTGAACTCTCACTTCCAACATTTCTGACAGTGTAAGTCAATTTTATTACGTACACATTAGTCTGATTCTATATTTATTTTTAGTAAATTTTTCTTGTTAAAATTTACTGAATTCTTAAACTTGAAGCATGAAGTACTAAAGTAGGCGTAATTGTTTTCTCTTTTTTTGTAAGTGTATAACTTTAATATTGTTGCTTGTTCTCTAAAATGTTATACTATAATTTTGTAATATAATTGTACAGTACTGTATTGTTTTCTCTATTGATTTGTTGTAAAATGTGATGTTTATCAATTACATTTACAAAATTACAACGTAATTTTATGATAAATTTGTGTTTTATTTAACTCTCCCTATTATCCGCCATTCCAGCTTATCCGTCCTTCTGCCAGCCCGTTTATGGCGGATAACCGGGACTCTACTGTATATATATATATATATTGTAAAGAATTCTCTCGTGCGTACCTGTTAAAATGTGTTCACACTTGTTTATTATGTGTATTAGTGTGAATGTAGTGTGTTTGCCTCACACCGGTCATTACAATAATCGTAGTCACTACTGGAGTCTGTAGCGTTGTCAAAATTACCAGTACAACCTACCTGTTAATTCATAGGGGTTGCGAATCCCAAAAAAATAATCTCTCAGGGTAATGTTATGCCTAAACTAAATAGGGACAACGGAAAGGAAAAACCTGTAGTGCTTCTAACAGGAAGATATCTTCAACCAATTTAGATGTTAGTAAAGATGAATATGTCGATGACAGTGTAAAAGGTCATACCATAATTAATTTAGATTTGTTACAAGAACTCATTTTTAGTTCATGTGTGTGCAAAGTGTGTCTTGAAGGAAAGTTAGTATTATCAGCATTGCAGCCAAGAAAAGGCCTTGCTGTTAGTTACAGTTTACAATGTGACAGTTGTGATGCAAAAACTGTATTCTGTAATTCTAAACGACTATCAAATAAGGCCTATGAAGTTAACGTTAGATGTGTATACGCCTTACGATCAATCAGTAAAGGTTTAGCTGGCGGCAACATGTTGTGCTCTTTATTGGGCATTCCATCGCCACCTCAGAAATTCATGAGGCTTACCAAAATGTTGGCACCAGCTATTAAAACTGTTGCTGAAGAATCAATGAAAACTGCAGATAAGGAAGCAGTGGAACAAAATGATAGTGATAGGCCTACCAAAATTTCAGCTGCGATAGACGGAACGTGGCAGAAATGGGGATATACTTCACTGAATGGCGTTGTTACGCTAACTAGTTTTGATACTGGTAAAGTATTGGACTACAAATGCCTCACAAGATTTTTTCATGTTTGTAAGGGGGAAAATAAAGGCCCTCATGAATGTAAAATTAACTATGTGCGCTCAAGTGGGGGAATCGAATCCTCTGGCGCAATAAATATCTTTCGGCGCTCAGTTGAAACCAGAGGGGTCAAGTATACAAAATATCTCGGAGACAGCGACTCAAAAGCTTTTAGCAGTGTAATTGAGGACAAACCATATGAAGATTGTGACACTGAAAAGCTGGAATGTGTAGGTCACATTCAGAAGCACATGGGTAGCCATTTGAGGAGACTTTGTAAGGCCATGAAAGGAAAAAAACTTTCTGATGGCAAAATTATCAGAGGAAAAGGAAGACTAACCGATGCCACCATAGATAAACTTCAAAATTATTATGGTCTGGCAATTAGAAGAAACTCAAATAACTTACAAAATATGATAAAAGATGTTTGGTCAATTTATTTTCATAAACTCTCTACTAACGAGAACCCCCAACATGGGCTGTGCACAAAAGGCGAAGAGAGCTGGTGTCAATACAATAGAGCCATAGCCACTAACACGACGTACACACACAACCATTCTCTCCCAGAGCCTGTTTTACTGTTCTAAAAAGTTTGGGGTGTACACTTAGCAAAAACACAATCCAGGGCCTACAGACTCTTGATCGCACAAGAATTTACAAGGTTGAAATAAGATTAATGTAAACAAGAGCTCAAATTAGTAAAGAAATAAAAAGAATAAGTAAAAAATTAGTGTTTGATATAAATCAGTACTGAGAAACAAAAGATAAATTCAGTAACTATTGATATTTTTGAGTTACATTACAATATATAAAAAGATATTTAAATATTGATATTTTGAAACACACTAATTGACTGAGTAGTCTGGAAATGAGATTTTTCTTTAATACAATAATTAGTAGAATAGAATATTTAGTCAGTAAGGATGTATATAGCATAAGCCTTACGGCATAGTAACAAAATAATAACGAATGTTTTAATGCGAAGTAAGTGCCAGGTGCACAATTTTATTAATATCAAATAAATTTGAAATATCGTTACAAGTTACATAGAGTTCTTATTACAGATACACCTGAAACCCAAATTAAATTATATTTATTGTTACATAAATTGTCGCTTCCAACGTGGAGCATCACAAATTTAAATTATATTATATTTGCAATGTTATATTGTTACATAATTTTGTCGCCCTTGAACGTGAGGCCCGACACGCCTACATTTATGTATATGTATCGTTGCATAAGAAATGGCGTCCAAGATCGTGGGGCTCCCCAAACACAAATAAATTTCTATTTGCAATTGTATCGTTACATAAAAATGTCGCCCGGGACGTGGGGCACGACATGCCTAAATTTATGTACAAAAATTTATTACATAAATTGTAGCCCATGAACGTATGGCCCGATCCCCACCATTTAACTATTAAAATTTTTTATGTAGCTAAATGGTTGCTCTAAAATATAAGAGTGTGTTAAATGAAAAATGTATTGTATGTAATAAGTATTTATATTAAACAGTAACTGAATGTAATGTTAATTGTTGTGTAATAACACAGCTGGCGTCCACAAATAATATTGTTTGTCTATGTAACAGGTGTAACTGTAATGAGTATTAATAATAACTATTAATAAAAATAAAGAAATAAATAAATAAGTAGGGAACGGTTATCAATAATAATTGTTAAAGAATAACTACTAAATAAATATGTTAGTTATAATACTTCGACATGGCAATATCGGGAAGTATTAGTATGGAGGCAATCATTAAAGTGATGGGAAAACTTATGGACGAATATGGAATAAGACAAAATTTATGTGCTAGATTAGATAGACAAATAGAAGAATTTAAAACTGATAAGTCACCATTAGGTGAAAAAGTAAAAGAATATAATACAATACTAAGAAAAGGAGCAAAAGAGAAAATTAGCGACACAAATACGCACATAGCGTCAGTAGAAGGTGAACAAACCATAATAGTTGAAAATACGTTTGTAATTACTAACGATAATTATAAAGTAATTAACATTAAGGAAGAGAAGCAAATTAAGGTTAATAAAACGTACCTTATTAATAGCGATATTCCAAGTGTGAGACACGCACACAATAGTAAGTCACACAAGATGACACATGTGAAACACTTAAGACACCACACTTACGGAGATAAATATCACTGTAGGCTTAACAAGAAACGTAGTAAATTATCTAGACGAAACACTACACAAAATTGTGGTAAATATGACGATAGATATAAGCACGAGAAATATAAAGCGAACGATAATTATAGTATCGATAATTATAACTGTAGGTATAAAAACTACAAAGATTATTATAGGCGATGCACGAGAGCAAAACGCATACGAACTAGTAAAAAATGCGTTCGTCAAGAGCAGCTACGCGGAGAGAATGAGAGAATTACGGAATGCGACCAGTACAAGAGAAAGACAGGGAGAATAAAGTTTTCACCCTATAAACAAGTAAATCACACGATACAGACAGCAACGATTCAACGCAGCGACGAACAGGTGACTTATATGATCAAAACAAACGTTCACACGGTAAGTACACACAATAACGTCGTAGTAATACAATGGAAATATGTCGCAAGGGTTAGCACAATGAATTTCCTGTGTACAACAACCAATTGTTATAATAAGAGGGGTGTCAGATCTAACGACACGGCAACTCAGAACTCAATACCCGAAAATAAATAATTATTTTTAAAATGAGAAAAATAATATTACTATTAATTATTAATAATAATATAAGAGAGTAAAATTAAGAAATGTTATTTATTAAGGATATGATAGCAAATAAAAAGAAATATTAGTGAAAAGAAATAAGGAATATTATTTTAAAGGGTTAATTAAGAAATGTATTATTCATGGTAAGGAATCATATTTAAGAAAGTAATGGTAAAAGATGTTATTGTTGTTATTGGTAAAAAGAAAGGATTAGAGATGATCAATCAATGCCATCATTGTTAGAACGGCTGATGAAGCGAACACTTAATGGAGATACAACGACACAGAAGAAAGCGAGAGTGAAAAGTCAAAAGGGCAGAGACTACTTAGGATTAAAGACTTCGAGAAAAATATCGTTGTTTTCCAAGACAGTTCCTCTGTAACCGATCATGCGACACACTACAAAGCTAAAAGAGTATTCTGTTACGGAAGTGTATTTCAGGAAAGTAGTAGCGATCAGAAAGGTAATGTTAAAGAAATGTAGTAAAAGGTAATGAATGTTAATGTATTGTATTAGATAAAGTAATGTCATGTTAAGAAAAGAGTTAAGGAAGATTAGAAGCGAAGGTAAGAATGTATGAGTAAGATAATGTAAAATTAAGGACCGAATTTACACACATACATAGAAATGCAGAGCATACAGAAAGATAACAAGGGAGAGCTAATTGCAGTGGATTTTCTGGGACCACTACCACGATCAAGTCGAGGTGTGAAGCACATATTGGTATGTATCGATGTGTTTTCCAAGGCAGTCCGACTGTACCCAATTTGCGACCCACAACCAAAGTTGTTCTAAAGATACTACTGCAGAAATATATTCCGACATATGGAAAAATGAAGAAGGTACTCAGTGATCAAGGTGTACAATTCCAGAGTGAAAAATGGGAGAGGACGTTAAGGGAAAATGGAATACAACCTGTACTCACATCCATAAGACATCCTCAAGGAAACCTTGCTGAGAGAGTTCTTGCTGAAGCACAATAGACACCGTAGCGCCCGTGTCAACTGTAAATGATGTTTGTTTACCTTCCGCAAATCCAGTAACAATCATGTTTCCACTAGTGTTATGTAGCGTGGAAACTGTATGCTGTTCTGGGGCTTTACTTCTCCAATTGGTGCGATCACTCCCTTCTCTCGGTATTTTCTTCTCCCAACAGTCTACCTGTAGATGACCACGTTTCCCACAGTTGTAACACTTCGGTCTTCTGTCTTCATCCTTTGGTTCGAAAGATCGTTGTGGTGCTGCTGACTTCTTAAACTGTTGTTTTTGAATCGTCTCTTTATGCCGTCCGCTATGATGATACTATGGTATTGGACAGCTTGGCTACAACGTGATGGCATACTTTGATTAATGTAGGTCGCCGACTTGGCAGCTTCAAAACGGAGAGCATGAACAAGAGCGTCTGATTTATTATCATGCTGTGCTATTCTTAACACTTGTTGTAACTGACTATCTCTGATACCGTCAATAAACATAATGAGAGAAATCCACTTCCGGAAGTACTCCGATTTTTCGGGATAAGCCAATCTCGTCAGTCGGTCGACATTCGCTTCAAACTCTTGAAGGCTCTCCCCTGAACGCTGTCGCCTCGCTTTAAGTTGTTCACGGTACACTTCGCACAAATGCTGGTCACCGTACTGTAATTCCAGAGCTTTAGTTAATTCGGCATAGACATTCTGACTGTCAGATGGCACTTTGTGTATTAGCTCTGCGGCAGGTCCTTTTAACGCAAGAATGAGTGAAAGGCCTTTCTCTTCTTCCGTCCAGTTATTTAAGCGAGCGGCAGCTTCAAATTGGCGATGATAAGTTGCCCAGTGGGTGCTTCCATTAAACGATGGGGCCTTTGCAAAAACTGACCTTACTTCAGTTAATAGCGTTCTTTGATTTCTCTGATATGTTGAATCTTCTAAGCTTGACATACTTGTTTTCATATTTGACACAGATTTTTCTATTTCAGATATTCTGTCAACTTGTTTGTTCAGCTCACCTTGTGACAGGACATATTTTGCAGTGGTATCCTCTTGTAAGAACATCTTAACGTCGTCTGCTTGACGGCTAAATTCTTCTTTTTTTCGTCCCTCTGGTATTCCATTTTCACGATTACGTTTTTCGTATTGTCATTTTTCTGCTTCTTCTCTTTCCTGTCTTCGTTCTTCTTTTTCTTGTTTCTGACTTTGCTGTAGCATTGCTTGGAATGCTTCTATCATCTGACTGGTATCCATTTTATTAATTAATTACGAACTACACTCGTCTTGTACAAAGTATCCACTGTTTCCACTGTTAACCGTTCTATCCCAGTTCTGACACCACTGTTACGACGGTCTACTCGATCGTCGTAGGTACAGTGGAAACAAAATAAGTACAAGATAACAATTAAGTCACTAATCACACCTTTAATTGTTACAGTAAAAGAGTTCGTAATTAACAACACAGTCTCTACAACAAATCAAATGAAAATTGTTCACATGCAATAAAATGTCCACTAATATTAAAACTCAATTGTATTACAATTATACCGTCCGATTATAAAACGCAACACTTCACTAATAATTACTTGAACGTACACAGTAATAACTCGAACCGCTCTGGAAATATATCGCACCAATACTCTCGAACCGCACTATCCAATATCTCGCATTGAATTGAAAACTAAGGCCGCTACCCCATGTATTTATAGTCACGGTCACACACCAAAAGCTTTCAAACTGCGTCTTATCTCTCGTGAACTACGTAATTAACTACGGCCTTGACACAGGCCGAGCGCCCGAGCAAAGCCCGGCACAGTCGAGAAGATTCTCGCAAAATGCGTCTAGTAGCACGTACGCCATACGCTTACATTCTGGATCTCTCTGGAACGTTCGATAAACACGTAGATTGTTCTGTGACGTCGTAACAATATATATATATATATATATATATATATTGTAACAAATCTTTGTTACATTTTACTAATACAAATACACATCTATTTGTGTTTGAATAGCCCCACGATCTTGGAGCGACAAATAAATGTAACGAATCTTTGTACATAGATTTAGGCATGTCGTGCCCCAAGTCCAGGGCGACAAAATTATGTAACAATACAGCATTGCAAATATAATATAATTTAAATTTGTGATGCTCCACGTTGGAAGCGACAATTTATGTAACAATAAATATAATTTAATTTGGGTTTCAGGTGTATCTGCAATAAGAACTCTATATAACTTGTAACGGAATTTCAAATTTATTTGATATTAATAAAATTGTGCACATGGCACTTACTTCGACTTAAAACATTCGTTATTATTTTGTTACTATGCCGTAAGGCTTATGCTATATACATCCTTACTGACTAAATATTCTATTCTACTAATTATTGTATTAAAGAAAAATCTCATTTCCAGACTACTCAGTCAATTAGTATGTTTCAAAATATCAATGTTTAAATATCTTTTCATATATTGTAATGTAACTCGAAAATATCAATAGTTACTGAATTTATCTTTTGTTTCTCAGTACTGAACTATATCAAACACTAATTTTTACTTAAATGCTTTGTATTCTATTCATTTCAATACTAATTTGAGCTCTTGTTTACGTTAATCTTATTTCAATAACATCTATGATTTTAATTCTAATTTACAATAAACATTGGCTTTTACTTTTAAATAGAACAAGAATGTCTTTAATTGTCTTTGAGTTAATTGTTCGATTAAGAGATAAATAAGTTGTGTATCACCTTATTGTCGTCAATCATACTCAATCATTGGATCCATCTGTAATCGTCCTTGTCTCGAACTCCAGCATCACTTCCTCTTGTCCAGCGTCGCTCCTCTAGAGTCCAGCGTCGTCTCTCTCTTGTCCAGCGTCGCCTCACTCTTCTCCTCTTGTCCAGCGTTGCTCCTCTCTTGTCCAGAGTCGTCTCACTCTTCTCCTCTTGTCCAGCATCGACTCTCTCTCTGTCCAATGTCGTATCACTCTCTGGAACTTCTCCTCGTGCTGTTTCGGACGTCAGTTGAACTTCTTATGTGGATCTTCTTATGTAATTTTGTTACTACTTAAAAACTGTTTGTTTTACAATCCAGTTACATAACTGTATGTAACTGGAAGGATGAAACTATTTACAAAAATTTAAATATTCTGTGCGGACGGGCAGAAGCTCCCGCTGCACTGTGGGTGATTTAAGAAAGAGAACAACTGTAGCATGTGTGTCCTATTTATACCCATGTCTTGGTCAACACCTGCAGTTGTACGAAATCGACATGTCAGAAACTGTCTCTGGGTTCAGTTCCCCCACTCTTTGTCAGTTTTGTTATTTCTTATATTTCTGCGAATTGCAGAGTCCTGTAAGTATACTCTTATACTCATCTTATAACTATTTTCACTACACATGTTCACGGTAATTTTGGACATTGCAACTTAACCCTTTTGATTTGTACACAGTTATTTCACTACTACACTCGTACGGTGTGTCTTTTTCACGTGGTTTTTACGGAAAAACAGTAATTATGCAATTATTCATCTTGGGGTGGTAAACTCGCCTGCATAGACCTGCGTTCACACACACTAGCAAAATACTGGTGTACACACTTTCAGTTACATTTGTGTGTGTGTGTGCACGTCGATTCAGGTCGAAACACCTGTTCATATTTTTGTCTGAGCCAAGCTTGCAATCTCTGACATGCTTATTTCTAATACATTATTAATTATTTACAGTTTATTAGGTACATTTAAATTTTTATATTCAATGCTCAGTACATCACTTATTTGTACTGTCACAATATATATATATATATATATATATATATATTACATTTCATATTTATAATTAAATTTACCTCAAGATGTTACTTTTTTCCTTTTTTGGAACATGTTTCGGGTACTATCTTGTACCCATCCTCAGCCTTCCGGTTTTTTTGTCTGGTGAAGTACATATGTGTTGTTGGTTGACTATTATTATTGTGGCTTCCTGTTGGCTTCTGGTATTTCAAATTGGTTTTATTGTGTGTGATTGTGGTGTATGTGTTAGTTTTTTGTGTATTTTCAATGTTGAGTGTTTTGAATATTGTGTCATGTTTTGTATTGCTTTGTATTTGTTCAGGTATTAGTTTGTTTTCTGTTTTATGTTTGTATATTAGTAAATTTTCCCAAATGTTCATTATGGTGCCTTTGTGTGGTATATGTTTTATTAGTGTTACATTGGTTATGTCTGGGAATTCATGTCCTGTGTTTATTGCATGTGTGGCTAAATTGGATTTATTTATTTCTGGTTTTTTGTATGCATTTAGGTGTTCAAAATAACGTTTTTTTAGCTTTTTTTCTTTGAAAAAAACCGGAAGGCTGAGGATGGGTACAAGATAGTACCCGAAACATGTTCCAAAAAAGGAAAAAATAACATCTTGAGGTAAATTTAATTATAAATATTAAATGTATTATATACATCAAGAAACGGACTGTAGCAGAAAGTGACTAAATATATATAATATATTTAAAGTGACTAGATGTATATAATACATTTAATATTTATACATAAATTTACCTCAAGATGTTATTTTTCTATTTAACATGATAGTATGATAGTACCCGAAACATGTTAAATAGAAAAATAACATCTTCAGGTAAATTTATGTATAAATATTAAATGTAATATATATATATATATATTTCAATCACTTTCTGCTACAGTCCGTTTCTTGATGTATATAATACTATAATACCTATAACTAATTTACCTCAAGATATATTCTTTCCTTCAGGAACATGTTTCGGGAGATCCTGTTCTCCCGAAACATGTTCCTGAAGGAAAGAATATATCTTGAGGTAAATTAGTTATAGGTATTATAGTATTATATACATCAAGAAACGGACTGTAGCAGAAAGTGATTGAAATATATATATATATATATTACATTTAATATTTATACATAAATTTACCTGAAGATGTTATTTTTCTATTTAACATGTTTCGGGTACTATCATACTATCATGTTAAATAGAAAAATAACATCTTGAGGTAAATTTATGTATAAATATTAAATGTATTATATACATCTAGTCACTTTAAATATATTATATATATTTAGTCACTTTCTGCTACAGTCCGTTTCTTGATGTATATAATACATTTAATATTTATAATTAAATTTACCTCAAGATGTTATTTTTTCCTTTTTTGGAACATGTTTCGGGTACTATCTTGTACCCATCCTCAGCCTTCCGGTTTTTTTCAAAAAGAAAAAGCTGAAAAAACGTTATTTTGAACACCTAAATGCATACAAAAAACCAGAAATATATAAATCTAATTTAGCCACACATGCAATAAACACAGGACATGAATTCCCAGACATAACCAATGTAACACTAATAAAACATATACCACACAAAGGCACCATAATGAACATTTGGGAAAATTTACAAATATACAAACATAAAACAGAAAACAAACTAATACCTGAACAAATACAAATCAATACAAAACATGACACAATATTCAAAACACTCAACATTGAAAATACACAAAAAACTAACACATACACCACAATCACACACAATAAAACCAATTTGAAATACCAGAAGCCAACAGGAAGCCACAATAATAATAGTCAACCAACAACACATATGTACTTCACCAGACAAAAAAACCGGAAGGCTGAGGATGGGTACAAGATAGTACCCGAAACATGTTCCAAAAAAGGAAAAAAGTAACATCTTGAGGTAAATTTAATTATAAATATGAAATGTAATATATATATATATATATATATATATATATATATATATATTGTGACAGTACAAATAAGTGATGTACTGAGCATTGAATATAAAAATTTAAATATACCTAATAAACTGTAAATAATTAATAATGTATTAGAAATAAGCATGTCAGAGATTGCAAGCTTGGCTCAGACAAAAATATGAACAGGTGTTTCGACCTGAATCGACGTGCACACACACACACAAATGTAACTGAAAGTGTGTACACCAGTATTTTGCTAGTGTGTGTGAACGCAGGTCTATGCAGGCGAGTTTACCACCCCAAGATGAATAATTGCATAATTACTGTTTTTCCGTAAAAACCACGTGAAAAAGACACACCGTACGAGTGTAGTAGTGAAATAACTGTGTACAAATCAAAAGGGTTAAGTTGCAATGTCCAAAATTACCGTGAACATGTGTAGTGAAAATAGTTATAAGATGAGTATAAGAGTATACTTACAGGACTCTGCAATTCGCAGAAATATAAGAAATAACAAAACTGACAAAGAGTGGGGGAACTGAACCCAGAGACAGTTTCTGACATGTCGATTTCGTACAACTGCAGGTGTTGACCAAGACATGGGTATAAATAGGACACACATGCTACAGTTGTTCTCTTTCTTAAATCACCCACAGTGCAGCGGGAGCTTCTGCCCGTCCGCACAGAATATTTAAATTTTTGTAAATAGTTTCATCCTTCCAGTTACATACAGTTATGTAACTGGATTGTAAAACAAACAGTTTTTAAGTAGTAACAAAATTACATAAGAAGATCCACATAAGAAGTTCAACTGACGTCCGAAACAGCACGAGGAGAAGTTCCAGAGAGTGATACGACATTGGACAGAGAGAGAGTCGATGCTGGACAAGAGGAGAAGAGTGAGACGACTCTGGACAAGAGAGGAGCAACGCTGGACAAGAGGAGAAGAGTGAGGCGACGCTGGACAAGAGAGAGACGACGCTGGACTCTAGAGGAGCGACGCTGGACAAGAGGAAGTGATGCTGGAGTTCGAGACAAGGACGATTACAGATGGATCCAATGATTGAGTATGATTGATGACAATAAGGTGATACACAACTTATTTATCTCTTAATCGAACAATTAACTCAAAGACAATTAAAGACATTCTTGTTCTATTTAAAAGTAAAAGCCAATGTTTATTGTAAATTAGAATTAAAATCATAGATGTTATTGAAATAAGATTAACGTAAACAAGAGCTCAAATTAGTATTGAAATGAAAAGAATACAAAGCATTTAAGTAAAAATTAGTGTTTGATATAGTTCAGTACTGAGAAACAAAAGATAAATTCAGTAACTATTGATATTTTTGAGTTACATTACAATATATGAAAAGATATTTAAACATTGATATTTTGAAACACACTAATTGACTGAGTAGTCTGGAAATGAGATTTTTCTTTAATACAATAATTAGTAGAATAGAATATTTAGTCAGTAAGGATGTATATAGCATAAGCCTTACGGCATAGTAACAAAATAATAACGAATGTTTTAAGTCGAAGTAAGTGCCATGTGCACAATTTTATTAATATCAAATAAATTTGAAATTCCGTTACAAGTTATATAGAGTTCTTATTGCAGATACACCTGAAACCCAAATGAAATTATATTTATTGTTACATAAATTGTCGCTTCCAACGTGGAGCATCACAAATTTAAATTATATTATATTTGCAATGCTGTATTGATACATAATTTTGTCGCCCTGGACTTGGAGCACGACATGCCTAAATCTATGTACAAAGATTCGTTACATTTATTTGTCGCTCCAAGATCGTGGGGCTATTCAAACACAAATAGATGTGTATTTGTATTAGTAAAATGTAACAAAGATCTGTTACAATATATATATATATATATATATATATATTGTTACGACGTCACAGAACAATCTACGTGTTTATCGAACGTTCCAGAGAGATCCAGAATGTAAGCGTATGGCGTACGTGCTACTAGACGCATTTTGCGAGAATCTTCTCGACTGTGCCGGGCTTTGCTCGGGTGCTCGGCCTGTGTCAAGGCCGTAGTTAATTACGTAGTTCACGAGAGATAAGACGCAGTTTGAAAGCTTTTGGTGTGTGACCGTGACTATAAATACATGGGGTAGCGGCCTTAGTTTTCAATTCAATGCGAGATATTGGATAGTGCGGTTCGAGAGTATTGGTGCGATATATTTCCAGAGCGGTTCGAGTTATTACTGTGTACGTTCAAGTAATTATTAGTGAAGTGTTGCGTTTTATAATCGGACGGTATAATTGTAATACAATTGAGTTTTAATATTAGTGGACATTTTATTGCATGTGAACAATTTTCATTTGATTTGTTGTAGAGACTGTGTTGTTAATTACGAACTCTTTTACTGTAACAATTAAAGGTGTGATTAGTGACTTAATTGTTATCTTGTACTTATTTTGCTTCCACTGTACCTACGACGATCGAGTAGACCGTCGTAACAGTGGTGTCAGAACTGGGATAGAACGGTTAACAGTGGAAACAGTGGATACTTTGTACAAGACGAGTGTAGTTCGTAATTAATTAATAAAATGGATACCAGTCAGATGATAGAAGCATTCCAAGCAATGCTACAGCAAAGTCAGAAACAAGAAAAAGAAGAACGAAGACAGGAAAGAGAAGAAGCAGAAAAATGACAATACGAAAAACGTAATCGTGAAAATGGAATACCAGAGGGACGAAAAAAAGAAGAATTTAGCCGTCAAGCAGACGACGTTAAGATGTTCTTACAAGAGGATACCACTGCAAAATTTGTCCTGTCACAAGGTGAGCTGAACAAACAAGTTGACAGAATATCTGAAATAGAAAAATCTGTGTCAAATATGAAAACAAGTATGTCAAGCTTAGAAGATTCAAAATATCAGAGAAATCAAAGAACGCTATTAACTGAAGTAAGGTCAGTTTTTGCAAAGGCCCCATCGTTTAATGGAAGCACCCACTGGGCAACTTATCATCGCCAATTTGAAGCTGCCGCTCGCTTAAATAACTGGACGGAAGAAGAGAAAGGCCTTTCACTCATTCTTGCATTAAAAGGACCTGCCGCAGAGCTAATACACAAAGTGCCATCTGACAGTCAGAACGTCTATGCCGAATTAACTAAAGCTCTGGAATTACAGTACGGTGACCAGCATTTGTGCGAAGTGTACCGTGAACAACTTAAAGCGAGGCGACAGCGTTCAGGGGAGAGCCTTCAAGAGTTTGAAGCGAATGTCGACCGACTGACGAGATTGGCTTATCCCGAAAAATCGGAGTACTTCCGGAAGTGGATTTCTCTCATTATGTTTATTGACGGTATCAGAGATAGTCAGTTACAACAAGTGTCAAGAATAGCACGGCATGATAATAAATCAGACGCTCTTGTTCATGCTCTCCGTTTTGAAGCTGCCAAGTCGGCGACCTACATTAATCAAAGTATGCCATCACGTTGTAGCCAAGCTGTCCAATACCATAGCATCATCATAGCGGACGGCATAAAGAGACGATTCAAAAACAACAGTTTAAGAAGTCAGCAGCGCCACAACGATCTTTCGAACCAAAGGATGAAGACAGAAGACCGAAGTGTTACAACTGTGGGAAACATGGTCATCTACAGGTAGACTGTTGTGAGAAGAAAATACCGAGAGAAGGGAGTGATCGCACCAATTGGAGAAGTAAAGCCCCAGAACAGCATACAGTTTCCACGCTACATAACACTAGTGGAAACATGATTGTTACTGGATTTGCGGAAGGTAAACAAACATTATTTACAGTTGACACGGGCGCTACGGTGTCTATTGTGCTTCAGCAAGAACTCTCTCAGCAAGGTTTCCTTGAGGATGTCTTATGGATGTGAGTACACGTTGTATTCCATTTTCCCTTAACGTCCTCTCCCATTTTTCACTCTGGAATTGTACACCTTGATCACTGAGTACCTTCTTCATTTTTCCATATGTCGGAATATATTTCTGCAGTAGTATCTTTAGAACAACTTTGGTTGTGGGTCGCAAATTGGGTACAGTCGGACTGCCTTGGAAAACACATCGATACATACCAATATGTGCTTCACACCTCGACTTGATCATGGTAGTGGTCCCAGAAAATCCACTGCAATTAGCTCTCCCTTGTTATCTTTCTGTATGCTCTGCATTTCTATGTATGTGTGTAAATTCGGTCCTTAATTTTACATTATCTTACTCATACATTCTTACCTTCGCTTCTAATCTTCCTCAACTCTTTTCTTAACATGACATTACTTTATCTAATACAATACATTAACATTCATTACCTTTTACTACATTTCTTTAACATTACCTTTCTGATCGCTACTACTTTCCTGAAATACACTTCCGTAACAGAATACTCTTTTAGCTTTGTAGTGTGTCGCATGATCGGTTACAGAGGAACTGTCTTGGAAAACAACGATATTTTTCTCGAAGTCTTTAATCCTAAGTAGTCTCTGCCCTTTTGACTTTTCACTCTCGCTTTCTTCTGTGTCGTTGTATCTCCATTAAGTGTTCGCTTCATCAGCCGTTCTAACAATTATGGCATTGATTGATCATCTCTAATCCTTTCTTTTTACCAATAACAACAATAACATCTTTTACCATTACTTTCTTAAATATGATTCCTTACCATGAATAATACATTTCTTAATTAACCCTTTAAAATAATATTCCTTATTTCTTTTCACTAATATTTCTTTTTATTTGCTATCATATCCTTAATAAATAACATTTCTTAATTTTACTCTCTTATATTATTATTAATAATTAATAGTAATATTATTTTTCTCATTTTAAAAATAATTATTTATTTTCGGGTATTGAGTTCTGAGTTGCCGTGTCGTTAGATCTGACACCCCTCTTATTATAACAATTGGTTGTTGTACACAGGAAATTCATTGTGCTAACCCTTGCGACATATTTCCATTGTATTACTACGACGTTATTGTGTGTACTTACCGTGTGAACGTTTGTTTTGATCATATAAGTCACCTGTTCGTCGCTGCGTTGAATCGTTGCTGCCTGTATCGTGTGATTTACTTGTTTATAGGGTGAAAACTTTATTCTCCCTGTCTTTCTCTTGTACTGGTCGCATTCCGTAATTCTCTCATTCTCTCCGCGTAGCTGCTCTTGACGAACGCATTTTTTACTAGTTCGTATGCGTTTTGCTCTCGTGCATCGCCTATAATAATCTTTGTAGTTTTTATACCTACAGTTATAATTATCGATACTATAATTATCGTTCGCTTTATATTTCTCGTGCTTATATCTATCGTCATATTTACCACAATTTTGTGTAGTGTTTCGTCTAGATAATTTACTACGTTTCTTGTTAAGCCTACAGTGATATTTATCTCCGTAAGTGTGGTGTCTTAAGTGTTTCACATGTGTCATCTTGTGTGACTTACTATTGTGTGCGTGTCTCACACTTGGAATATCGCTATTAATAAGGTACGTTTTATTAACCTTAATTTGCTTCTCTTCCTTAATGTTAATTACTTTATAATTATCGTTAGTAATTACAAACGTATTTTCAACTATTATGGTTTGTTCACCTTCTACTGACGCTATGTGCGTATTGTGTCGCTAATTTTCTCTTTTGCTCCTTTTCTTAGTATTGTATTATATTCTTTTACTTTTTCACCTAATGGTGACTTATCAGTTTTAAATTCTTCTATTTGTCTATCTAATCTAGCACATAAATTTTCTCTTATTCCATATTCGTCCATAAGGTTTCCCATCACTTTAATGATTGCCTCCATACTAATACTTCCCGATATTGCCATGTCGAAGTATTATAACTAACATATTTATTTAGTAGTTATTCTTTAACAATTATTATTGATAACCGTTCCCTACTTATTTATTTATTTCTTTATTTTTATTAATAGTTATTATTAATACTCATTACAGTTACACCTGTTACATAGACAAACAATATTATTTGTGGGCGCCAGCTGTGTTATTACACAACAATTAACATTACATTCAGTTACTGTTTAATATAAATACTTATTACATATAATACATTTTTCATTTAACACACTCTTATATTTTAGAGCAACCATTTAGCTACATAAAAAATTTTAATAGTTAAATGGTGGGGATCGGGCCATACGTTCATGGGCTACAATTTATGTAATAAATTTTTGTACATAAATTTAGGCATGTCGTGCCCCAAGTCCAGGGCGACATTTTTATGTAACGATACAATTGCAAATAGAAATTTATTTGTGTTTGGGGAGCCCCACGATCTTGGACGCCATTTCTTATGCAACGATACATATACATAAATGTAGGCGTGTCGGGCCTCACGTTCAAGGGCGACAAAATTATGTAACAATATAACATTGCAAATATAACATAATTTAAATTTGTGATGCTCCACGTTGGAAGCGACAATTTATGTAACAATAAATATAATTTAATTTGGGTTTCAGGTGAATCTGTAATAAGAACTCTATGTAACTTGTAACGATATTTCAAATTTATTTGATATTAATAAAATTGTGCACCTGGCACTTACTTCGCATTAAAACATTCATTATTATTTTGTTACTATGCCGTAAGGCTTATGCTATATACATCCTTACTGACTAAATATTCTATTCTACTAATTATTGTATTAAAGAAAAATCTCATTTCCAGACTACTCAGTCAATTAGTGTGTTTCAAAATATCAATATTTAAATATCTTTTTATATATTGTAATGTAACTCAAAAATATCAATAGTTACTGAATTTATCTTTTGTTTCTCAGTACTGATTTATATCAAACACTAATTTTTTACTTATTCTTTTTATTTCTATACTAATTGGAGCTCTTGTTTACATTAATCTTATTTCAATAACATCTATGATTTTAATTCTAATTTACAATAAACATTGGATCTTAATTTTAAATAGAACAAGAATGTCTCTAATTGTCTTTGAGTTAATTGTTCGATTAAGAGATAAATAAGTTGTTTATCACCTTATTGTCGTCAATCATACTCAATCATTGGATCCATCTGTAATCGTCCTCGTCTCGAACTCCAGCATCACTTCCTCTTGTCCAGCGTCGCTCCTCTAGAGTCCAGCGTCGTCTCTCTCTTGTCCAGCGTCGCCTCACTCTTCTCCTCTTGTCCAGCGTTGCTCCTCTCTTGTCCAGAGTCGTCTCACTCTTCTCCTCTTGTCCAGCATCGACTCTCTCTCTGTCCAGCATCGTATCACTCTCTGGAACTTCTCCTTGTGCTGTTTCGGACGTCAGTTGATCTTCTTATGTGGATCTTCTTATGTAATTTTGTTACTACTTAAAAATTGTTTGTTTTACAATCCAGTTACATAACTGTATGTAAGTGGAAGGATGAAACTATTTACAAAAATTTAAATATTCTGTGCGGACGGGCAGAAGCTCCTGCTGCACTGTGGGTGATTTAAGAAAGAGAACAACTGTAGCATGTGTGTCCTATTTATACCCATGTCTTGGTCAACACCTGCAGTTGTACGAAATCGACATGTCAGAAACTGTCTCTGGGTTCAGTTCCCCCACTCTTTGTCAGTTTCGTTATTTCTTATATTTCTGCGAATTGCAGAGTCCTGTAAGTATACTCTTATACTCATCTTATAACTATTTTCACTACACATGTTCACGGTAATTTTGGACATTGCAACTTAACCCTTTCGATTTGTACACAGTTATTTCACTACTACACTCGTACGGTGTGTCTTTTTCACGTGGTTTTTACGGAAAAACAGTAATTATGCAATTATTCATCTTGGGGTGGTAAACTCGCCTGCATAGACCTGCGTTCACACACACTAGCAAAATACTGGTGTACACACTTTCAGTTACATTTGTGTGTGTGTGTGCACGTCGATTCAGGTCGAAACACCTGTTCATATTTTTGTCTGAGCCAAGCTTGCAATCTCTGACATGCTTATTTCTAATATATTATTAATTATTTACAGTTTATTAGGTATATTTAAATTTTTATATTCAATGCTCAGTACATCACTTATTTGTACTGTCACAATATATATATATATATATATATATATATATATATATATATTACATTTCATATTTATAATTAAATTTACCTCAAGATGTTACTTTTTTCCTTTTTTGGAACATGTTTTGGGTACTATCTTGTACCCATCCTCAGCCTTCCGGTTTTTTTGTCTGGTGAAGTACATATGTGTTGTTGGTTGACTATTATTATTGTGGCTTCCTGTTGGCTTCTGGTATTTCAAATTGGTTTTATTGTGTGTGATTGTGGTGTATGTGTTAGTTTTTTGTGTATTTTCAATGTTGAGTGCTTTGAATATTGTGTCATGTTTTGTATTGATTTGTATTTCTTCAGGTATTAGTTTGTTTTCTGTTTTATGTTTGTATATTTGTAAATTTTCCCAAATGTTCATTATGGTGCCTTTGTGTGGTATATGTTTTATTAGTGTTACATTGGTTATGTCTGGGAATTCATGTCCTGTATTTATTGCATGTGTGGCTAAATTGGATTTATATATTTCTGGTTTTTTTGTATGCATTTAGGTGTTCAAAATAACGTTTTTTCAGCTTTTTTTTTGAAAAAACCGGAAGGCTGAGGATGGGTACAAGATAGTACCCGAAACATGTTCCAAAAAAGGAAAAAAATAACATCTTGAGGTAAATTTAATTAAAAAATATTAAATTTATTATATACATCAAGAAACGGACTGTAGCAGAAAGTGACTAAATATATATATATAGTCACTTTCTGCTACAGTCCGTTTCTTGATGTATATAATACATTTAATATTTATACATAAATTTACCTCAAGATGTTATTTTTCTATTTAACATGATAGTATGATAGTACCCGAAACATGTTAAATAGAAAAATAACATCTTGAGGTAAATTTATGTATAAATATTAAATGTAATATATATATATATATTTCAATCACTTTCTGCTACAGTCTGTTTCTTGATGTATATAATACTATAATACTTATAACTGTTTTACCTCAAGATGTTTTTCTTTTGGGACATGTTTCGGGAGATCCTGTTCATCTGAAGGTTGAAGATGGGAGAACAGGATCTCCCGAAACATGTCCCTAAAGAAAAAATACATCTTGAGGTAAAATAGTTATAAGTATTATAGTAATATATATATATATATATATATATATATATATATATATACAGTAGAGTCTCGGTTATCCGCCCTTCGATTATCCGCCGTTCCGTGTTATCCGCCGCCCAAGCGGCATAAAAAAACGTAAACGTAAAAAATATTTTCTTTAATTACTACAACGAAAATAGTGTGCCAATAGTTTGCGGGCATGAGTGTACGTGCTCTCTTTGTGGTTGCTCCTGACTGTACCGCAGGAATTTGGCCTACTGCCCATCGCCTATTATAGCCTAGCTGTGACTCATGTGTCATTCACCCCACCCCACCCCCAACATCCAACGCTATCGCTCAAATGCTCATCGCTTAGTAGACTGCAGTTTCTTGTTGTGTGCTGTAGTGAGCAGTGAGGCTATTTTTACGCGGTGTGTCCGTGAGTGACTAGTGCAGTTTTGGTGAAAGTGTCATAGTATAGTCTTGTTAATAGTGTTGCGATTATGGCTACGAAAAGGAAGAAAATTGTTTTATCAATAAAAGACAAGCTTGAGGCATTAAAAAGACTGGATGAAGGGGAAACGCTGCAGAAGGTGGCTGACCACTACGGCGTCGGTCATCGCACAGTTGGAGATTGGAAGAAGAGACGATTAGAATTAGAAAAATGGTGTTCCTCACGAGTTACTGAGACTGCTTTTAAAGATAGAAAAACTATGAAAAATAGTGATTATGAAAAAGTTAGCGAAGCGTTGTACATTTGGTTTACACAGTTCAGGGAGAAAGGGGTGCCTATTTCGGGACCTATCTTAAAAGAAAAGGGGTTGCAGTTTCAAAGAGAATTTAACGAAGGTGATGCAGATTTTATAGCAAGCGTTGGCTGGCTTGATAGATGGAAGAAGCGTTATGGAATCCGTCAGTTGAATATTTGCGGCGAGAAACTGTCATCAAACTTTCAAGAAATGGAGCAGTTTAAGGAAAAATTTCAAGACTTTGTTGAAACTGAAAGCTTAACAGGAGATCAAGTATTTAATTGTGATGAAACAGGCCTTAATTTCAAAATGTTACCGAGTAAGAGCCTTGCAGCTAGAACTGAAGCTGCAGACCCTGGCTATAAACGTAGTAAAGAGAGAGTGGCTACACTATTTTAGCATGCAGTAATGCCACAGCAAACCATAAAATGGACCTGGCAATGATTGGAAAGTCCAAAAACCCTAGGGCTTTTAAAACCATTTCAAAACATGCTCTTCCAGTAAAATATTTCAATCAAAAAAGTGCATGGATGACTAGTGAAATTTTTAAGGAATGGTTTTTTAAAGAGTTTGTTCCTTCTACAGAGAAGTTTTTAAAAGACAACAACCTACCCAGAAAAGCAGTTTTACTGCTAGACAATGCCCCAACTCACCCTGATCCAGATGAACTTAGAGATGGGGACATAAAGGCTATGTTTTTGCCACCAAATGTGACTGCCATTTGTCAGCCTATGGACCAGGATGTTTTGGAAACACTTAAACGAAACTATCGAAGAAAGCTTCTGTCAACAGTCATACAAGAAATTGAAGATGGGCAAAACTTGATTAAGAAGTTGAAAAGTATAAATTTGAAGGATGTCGCTTATTGGGTCGCAAGGGCCTGGGCCGACGTCGGGGCACAAACAATTGCGAAGTCGTGGCATAAGCTGTTGGGCGAGGACGAAAATATGGCTGAAAGCATGCTGGATGAACTTTATGAAAGTATTTTGCCCTTGGTGCAACGTATCCCTGGATGTGAGGATGGATCGTTGGATGAAATAAGCAATTGGCTTTCAGGAGACGACCAATATGAAATAACTGATGAAGAAATTGTAACACTTGTTAATAGCGATGATGTTGTTGAAGATCAAGACTCTGAAACTGTTGAGCCCCAAAAGATCACACACAAAGAAGGGGTTAAAGCTCTTGAAGCAGCCATTCAGTACGTTGAGCAGCAAGAGGAAGCCAGGGTTGTTGACATAATGATGCTCCAAAGATGGCGAGACTTGGCAGCAAAGAAGCGGGAATCATCAGGGAGGTAGTCGAAGATCACAAATTTTTTTCACTCATGAACTGAACTCTCACTTCCAACATTTCTGACAGTGTAAGTCAATTTTATTACGTACACATTAGTCTGATTCTATATTTATTTTTAGTAAATTTTTCTTGTTAAAATTTACTGAATTCTTAAACTTGAAGCATGAAGTACTAAAGTAGGCGTAATTGTTTTCTCTTTTTTTTGTAAGTGTATAACTTTAATATTGTTGCTTGTTCTCTAAACTGTTTTACTATAATTTTGTAATATAATTGTACAGTACTGTATTGTTTTCTCTATTGATTTGTTGTAAAATGTGATGTTTATCAATTACATTTACAAAATTACAACGTAATTTTATGATAAATTTGTGTTTTATTTAACTCTCCCTATTATCCGCCATTCCAGCTTATCCGCCCTTCTGCCAGCCCATTTATGGCAGATAACCGGGACTCTACTGTATATATATATATTATAAAGAATTCTCTCGTGCGTACCTGTTAAAATGTGTTCACACTTGTTTATTATGTGTATTAGTGTGAATGTAGTGTGTTTGCCTCACACCGGTCGTTACAATAATCGTAGTCACTACTGGAGTCTGTAGCGTTGTCAAAATTACCAGTACAACCTACCTGTTAATTCATAGGGGTTGCGAATCCCAAAAAAATAATCTCTCAGGGTAATGTTATGCCTAAACTAAATAGGGACAACGGAAAGGAAAAACCTGTAGTGCTTCTAACAGGAAGATATCTTCAACCAATTTAGATGTTGATGACAGTGTAAAAGGTCATACCATAATTAATTTAGATTTGTTACAAGAACTCATTTTTAGTTCATGTGTGTGCAAAGTGTGTCTTGAAGGAAAGTTAGTATTATCAGAATTGCAGCCAAGAAAAGGCCTTGCTGTTAGTTACAGTTTACAATGTGACAGTTGTGATGCAAAAACTGTATTCTGTAATTCTAAACGACTATCAAATAAGGCCTATGAAGTTAACGTTAGATGTGTATACGCCTTACGATCAATCAGTAAAGGTTTAGCTGGCGGCAACATGTTGTGCTCTTTATTGGGCATTCCATCGCCACTTCAGAAATTCATGAGGCTTACCAAAATGTTGGCACCAGCTATTAAAACTGTTGCTGAAGAATCAATGAAAACTGCAGATAAGGAAGCAGTGGAACAAAATGATAGTGATAGGCCTACCAAAATTTCAGCTGCGATAGACGGAACGTGGCAGAAATGTGGATATACTTCACTGAATGGCGTTGTTACGCTAACTAGTTTTGATACTGGTAAAGTATTGGACTACAAATGCCTCACAAGATTTTTTCATGTTTGTAAGGGGGAAAATAAAGGCCCTCATGAATGTAAAATTAACTATGTGCTCTCAAGTGGGGGGATGGAATCCTCTGGCACAATAAATATCTTTCGGCGCTCAGTTGAAACCAGAGGGGTCAAGTATACAAAATATCTCGGAGACAGCGACTCAAAAGCTTTTAGCAGTGTAATTGAGGACAAACCATATGAAGATTGTGACACTGAAAAGCTGGAATGTGTAGGTCACATTCAGAAGCACATGGGTAGCCATTTGAGGAGACTTTGTAAGGCCATGAAAGGAAAAAAACTTTCTGATGGCAAAATTATCAGAGGAAAAGGAAGACTAACCGATGCCACCATAGATAAACTTCAAAATTATTATGGTCTGGCAATTAGAAGAAACTCAAATAACTTACAATATATGATAAAAGATGTTTGGTCAATTTATTTTCATAAACTCTCTACTAACGAGAACCCCCAACATGGGCTGTGCCCAAAAGGCGAAGAGAGCTGGTGTCAATACAATAGAGCCATAGCCACTAACACGATGTACACACACAACCATTCTCTCCCAGAGCCTGTTTTACTGGCTATAAAACCCATTTTCAAAGACCTTTCAAACCCGGACCTCCTAAGAAAATGTCTCCATGGCCAAACTCAAAACCCTAATGAATCCTTCAATAGCGTCATTTGGAAAAGAGTAACAAAAACAGAATTTGTGGGGATAAATACATTAGAATTAGGAGTAGCGGATGCTGTTCTAACATTTAATGATGGAAATATAGCCAAAAGTACTGTTCTAAAAAGTTTGGGGTGTACACTTAGCAAAAACACAATCCAGGGCCTACAGACTCTTGATCGCACAAGAATTTACAAGGTTGAAAAAGCTGCAGAAGATATAACAAAAGAGGCAAGGATGAAAAAAAGGCAGTTAAAAAAGAAAAACAGAGGATGCAGAAAAGCAAGAAGAAGAAAAAATGGCCCAGATTATGGACCAGGACTCTTTTAGGAGTAAGTTACCTACATTATTTATATATATTTACTTTCAAACGCAATTTACCGAAAACGCCCTTTTTTAATTTTAGGTACACGTAGATTATTTGTTTTTAGTCCTCGAGGTCTGAAACGTATACCAATAATAAAACTAATTTTTCTCTACATGGTAGACCATATATAATGTCTATAAATGTGATAATAAATTTTATTTAGCATAAAAAATCTTTAAAAGTACAAGAAAAAAATGTTACATTACTTTTTTTTTTATATGAACATTTTTTGGGTTGAGCAGAAAGAAAAATAGGTGGTCTACCATGTACCCACAGCTCTATTCTTTAATTTAGTTCTTGTTTGAAAGAGTTATGTCTTATACTTTCTGAGTTATGTGTACCTAAAAATGCGTTATTTAACATGCGTAAGATAGGGAGGTCCCTACCCCCTTAACAAGTTAAACTCAAAAGTAGATCCAAATATAATAAAAGGCCTAACAGCCAATAACAATATATAACAAATCAGAATAGAAAGGTTAGGTAAAGAAGTTAATAATAATTAATAAATATAATTAAATGAGTTAGAAAAAACCAATAATTTTAGGCAATAAACAAAAAATTTATTTTTTCAAAAATTTTCAGATCCCTACCCCCTTAACAACTATAGCCTTTTTATACAAGTTTACAAACATAATCAACCTTTAACTACGTACATGTACACAAATAATTATCTTTATGATACCTAACAACAACTTTATCTCGACCTATGGATCACACATAAGAAAAATTGAAATTAATTAATACTAATTAACTGATTTCCATCATATTTCTACACCAGTAAACAAATAATACATATTGCTTCATTATTTGATATTACATCAACAAGTAAGCTTCATATGATAACACAAACTTTAACATAATATTTATGATAACAACATAACATTATACAATTCACAATCATTATTTTAGATTAACTTGTAACATACATTATTGACTCATTTTTATCTATTTTCACCATCATTTACTTTAAAATGGTCAATATTAGTTTTCTTTCTTATAATTTTTATCAGTATTTTTTATTTATTTACCTCTCACTGAACATTGAGATTTCTCACTATTGTCTATAGTACATGTTTATTTTTTATTACTATTACTACCTTGCATTCTTATTATTTTTATACAATGATAAATTTATTTATTTGACCCTTGTATTAGTATGGGATATAAATATTTACTTCCCTATTCTATCTTTAATATTTTTATTTATGTAACGTCGGGGACCGCATTTCTGTTGCGTTACATATATAAAATCCATTAAGTTATTTTTACATCACCTTGTCATAACCTATATTCTGTGTTCAACGAGTTTGTCTACCGAATTTGAGAATCTTCTGATAAGGGAAAGTTTTTGTTTTATTTTTTTGTTATATACAATATAGCTCAACAATACCAATGAAGCTACGAGCTCTGTCTCCCCCCTTTTCTCCTTTCTCGCCATTTACACTATTGAGCCTGCATATGCACAATATGAACTACTCATAATTCATAAACAACTTGTAATAATCATAATCACAATCAGATTCTCACCTGAGCAGTCAGGTATGGTATACTGGTCGGTATGGACAAGAACTGTTTGACAGCAACCACACAATGTGACAGCCATGTACACAGCAACATCAACAACCCGAGCTTGCTCTGCACCTTGCCGTTCTGAAACATACCACAGGATACCTGAATATGTACCACCTAATCTATATATCATTTTACTAGCTTACATGATGTCCTATAGTGTACTAAACTTTAATCAAACTTTAGTAAATATACATATTTTAAGTGTATACATAAACTGACAAAAATGTATTTTATTCATTAAAAAATGCTAAATTTTTATTTTTGACAGCTGAATCCTGGAATGTGTTTGGGGGTGGTATTACTATTCCTTACAGCTTTTTGGTAGTCAGTGAAGCATTTCTAAATCATCACACAGTCTTTGCCACACTTCTAATCCAAAGGCTTAAAAAAAAAAAACACTTGATAGTTTCACAATTTAAACTACAATCTAAACTAAACTACACTGAAACAATTTAATTAAACTTTATTTATCCTTTATTATTGAACTTTGTTTACAATGAACTTAGTTTTCGACTCTTTTGGCCGCCATCTTTGTTGACTACCAACATCGGAACTCTTACTTACCAGGTCCAGTATTCGGGTGGACGAGCTGAAAAGCAAAATGGTTGTTTGACACAAATAAAAATTCATTTACTTGTTTACTAAAACTTGAATTTTATTAATCATGGTTACTTCCATTCTTTTTTACTTCAAACACTTTCCATATTCAAAGCTATTAATCAACACAATATTTTACTTGACAAGAATTAATTAAAATGTTACTTCGTTCTATATAAGCAAACCACAATAAAAAGGTATTTGTAAAAAATTAACATACATTTAAGGTACCATTTAAAATTGTTTACGCAAACCAGTGCTTCGTACTTAATTTAACAATCATACATAATAATTTTCATCTCACACACACACGCATACCCCCATCCCAGGTCTTTTAAGATATCTCATTTATTTTTATTTTTTAATTTTGCATAATTTTGATTAATTTAACTTGTAATTTTGAATAATTTACTTCCCTTATGTAGTCCTTGGTTTGAAAACGTCCATAAGATGTCTCCTCGTGCACGCGCACTACATTGCTGACTCCCTGTTTTCACTTTTTATTTTCTAGCCAAAACTGTCACTCCAATTTAAATTTGTCACTATGCATTTACATCATTATTCCAAATACTGGTTGCGTTTAAAATTCACATTTTCTGGTGTACGGGCACCCACGATTTCGTTCCAGAACTTTTTGCGGCTGTACAGCGCGAGAGTATTTTGCAGACTGGAGCTAAATTTACTGTCTCAATTTCTGAGGTAGCAGGGGAGTCACGTTGTAACGGGACATTTTGGCCTACCTGGGGAAATAAATAAATTTGTATTTTAATAAAAATAAATAGCATTTTTATAATGTAATAATAATTTCGGGAGATATAAACATAAATTGAGAATAAAGGTAAATTTTATGGGTAACGAAACTGGCAGGAGTGATTGTAAATATTATTCATAAATTATAAAGACGTAGAAGACAAACAAGCGAAAATGTGTCAAGGTCAGCTCCAGTGACTTACAAGTTGCGTAACAGATTATATAACAACATCAGACGATCTTATGTCAGAGACAACCCCAGCTTTGGAATGCGGGTGCGCCAGACCAAACCTTATACTGGCGTAGGAATATGAGAAATGAGGACAATGGAAATTAGTAAAACAGCCACGGCAACTACACAAAATAGTGCCGTTCGTCTAGTCAGTCGGCAAGAAACATCTAACAACTACGGACGCAAGTAATTAGCGCGTCTGCCGACCGGGCATAATTTTCGTCGTGCCCGCAGTATAACAAAATGTGATGTAAAATCGAATTTTATACGTAAATGAACAGTTTTCCTGATAATAACAGTTTCGGAGATGTAAAACGAATTTTGAATTAAAATAAAATGTTTCAATTTTACCACAATAAAAGTGTGTGCGTGTAGAGCAAGGCGACATCTTCTGGACAAAAAATGAACAGCTAAGTAACAAATAAATAAAATGAATTTTAACAAGGGCTAATAAAAAATGAGAACAAAATCAATTTTTAAACAAAAATTGAGATCTCTTAAGGCCATGTGTTAACTCTGTGTGTGTGTGTGTGTGTGTGTGTGTGTGTGTGTGTGTGTGTGTGTGTGTGTGTGTGTGTGTGTGTGTGTGTGTGCGTGCGTGAGAAAGTATGTAGACAAAAAGGCTGGCTTGTGTTGTTTGTATTTTAATTTAGTTCATATTTAATTTCTTGAAGTTTTATTTGGAATTTATATACCATGTTTTAATTCTCATTGTAGCAGAATGATTATATAATCAATAACTTTCGTAAATGTAAATTTATAGTAGATAAAGGAGGGTAGGAGATCGTTTGTTAATAATGAAAACTTATAGCAGAAATATCAATAAAACTCAATTCGTGGGAAACCAAAATAAGGTTTTCTTTATTTTGAACAACCATAATCTGATCTCCTGAGTTCGCCGAAAAGAACCCGACTCTGGTAAGTACATATTTTTGTTTCTTGCAGTTGGTGCAAATGCAAGATGGCGCCCGAAAGAATTAGAAAGTAAAAGTAAACAGTGAATAAAAATTTTAAATCAATTAAGTTTAATTATCAATAAAAGTTAGATCAGAACGTGATTTCACTATATTGTTCTAATTGTGTTTTTTAAGCCAAATTTGACAGTGGCATTAATTTGGATCGACATTCCAAGTGACGTATTCAAAGGTTTGCCCCTGACGTCATCGGGCGTAACTTCTCCAGTGCATAGTTCAAATGTCATACGGCTAAAAAAAAGCTGCTTCGCTTGTGCCCTGATGGTGACCTTGACATTAACTTGCTCACATTGCATACATCGTTATAATTTCCCAATAAAATCTACAATTATTATTTCTCTCCAAATTACCCCTGGGTGGGCCTAACCAGTCCCGTTACAATACCCCCTCAAATATTGACACTCTCATACTTCCTAAAGGGATCAGCCTGGATATGTCACCAGAACCCCCTTTATGTTTTATTAAAAATCGTGGTTAACTTACCCCCTGGTCCAGTGACTGTGGCGCACCTGAATGACCTTACTGGACTTCTCTCTCGAGATCCCAACACCACAAGGCCAGACAGGCACTTAACGCCCCTGTTCTGATGCACCGGCCAGCACAGGACCGCCGCCACAGCATCACCAGACACTGAAACATGAAATCAAAATATCAAATAGTGGCCTTGTATAACACCATATCCCTAACTGATCTCGTCCCCCTTAGCTGTGCGCTGGTTTGCGTTAAGAAGCACTGGTTTTTTCTTAACTTCTAACATATACATGGATACATACTTAACATGACATAAAACATTTAAACTTCAATACCAACATTCTGAATACCCTTCTTTCGTTAATTCTTATCCCAAAATTCAAAATTATTTCCCTGATTCCAATCAGAATTTAAATAACCCCTTCCCATTACAACATTACAAATATCTGTCATTTCCCAAATTACATCTCAAAATAATTAAATTCATTATTAAAATTCTTATATAGAATAAAACACGTGTAAATCAACTATATCATAACAAATTATTTACTTAAAAATCGTTAACCATCTTCATAATACTCCTCAAATCAACATAAAATCATTTAGTTACATCATAAGATCAACTACACATTCTACATCATCAACATAACTCAATTTAAAACTCAATAAAACTTATTACTAACAGTTTAGTAACCTCCTTCTACATCATTATTTAATATCCCTCCATATTACAAACATTTCAAATTTAAGTTTGACCAAAAATTACACACCTTACAGCTTTACTTTAGTTTCAAATTCTATTAAATCTTTCACCTGTTACATTATACTTTCAACTATGAATTTCTATTAAGCATTTTCATCATTAATTGGTTCGGGTGATTCCCAGTCATTCATAATGATTTGATTTATTGAATGGGCATTTAGATATAACCTTACTCACCTTCTTCTTTTAACAACCACTAACGGATTTGCATAGGGTGACACCGATCTCTCAATAATATACCCCTCCAACCATTTATCTAACTCTACTTAAATCCTTTCCTCTTATAATAAAGCACCTGATACCCTCTTTGTACATAGGATGTGTGTTCCCGCACCACCAGCTCATTCCCTTATCAGTTCCAGGCCCTTCCAGGTAACTCCACAGCCCTCTTTAAAACTTTTCACCTCCCGCCACAACGCCTTGCGTTGAGGACTCCTTACACCTCCACCCTCACTACAAAATTTATGTACCCTGCTCTCACCTATTTACTCCCCATTTTCATCACTCCCTTTCTCTCTACACACATTCACTCTCGCTACTGTGTCCCTACTACTGACCCGTTTCTATATTTCTTTTATTTCAGGAATTCTTGTTTTGTCTAATACCCATTTAAAATTAACTCTGACTGTCTTAATGCCTTATTCAAATAATCAACATCCAAATTCCCTCTTTTACAACACTTTACATTAAGTTAATCATTGAAAATTACATTGGAAAATTCATAACTTACCTTATAATAACAATATAACTCAATATCCAAACACATTGTATGTTTAATCATTTACTATTTATTATAAAATCTAAATCTCAGAAAAATCATTTAAATTCATCACCAAAATTCCTCTGTACAACATTTTAAATGAATTAATTAATCTCCAATTATTTAATTCAATCAGTTTTTTAAAACACTATGTTACTTTAATTACCTTATTAAAATTCACAACTACTCTCATTATTTATTTAGTCTGATAAAATGTTATTATTATTAAATCAATTCCTATTACATACATACATTGCTTACATAAAATACAGAGTACACCATAACCTATTACACAAATACATTTGACATCAACACAAAAGTACATACAATCCACATTATTATTCGTTATTGTTTACCACAAATCATTTCATAATACAGTCCATTTCAGAACCCCCTACTCACATAATTAAATGTCCATGAACAATAATTATTTACCCTCCATCATCGAATAATAATCTTGTCTTATGTCTACACAATTCATTTTTAATTAAATACATATTGTTATTATGATTATAATAACCATCATCATTAATTTTATCCATTGTATCAAGATAGTATTTGCAAACATTATTACATACTATTAATTCATAAAACCGGTCGACATTTGGTAAGGTCAATTCCCCTTTAGTATTATCTGTTACGATTAAATCCTTTATAATTTCTTTAGTATAGTAATCATCTACTACTAGTAACCCCATCTTATATACAGGTTAAGTCATCAACATTGTTATCACCTCTTGCTGCACTAACCACATCACAAGGTAAGAATTCAATATAATCATCAACTCTCTCACTATTCATCCTCTCTCTTAATTATTTATAACTTCTACTAACCTCAAACAACTCTATCTCCCTCTCTCTCAACTTGAACAACTCTATATATCTCTCTCTCACAATACCTCTCATCATAACACCATTTCACTTTTTCTCTATCATTCCATGCAGAGGGTACTACTACATAAAAACACCTCCTGGCTCTTCCAGGAACACCACATAAATTCAGGGAACAATTTGAAAACACATCGTTTTCCACTAAGGGACTCTCACCCTTCCAAAACACTTGTAAACACCTTGGTTCACAATAAACCCGGGGAAAAATTATCCTCTGCAACCCCTCAACATGTAAACTCTCTTTCCACTCTTTCTCTAACTCATCGACATTCACTACCACTCCATTATTAAATTCTACTTCCACTAAAACTTCATCACCACTATCATTATTCACAACCTTACTCTCTAACACCACATTTTTAATTATATCATCATAATTCTCACCCCTACTTACCTTACTATACGAGGGCTACCTTTTAAGTTTTTACAAAGACAATGAAAGAAAAAACATTTTTGATACAAATCGTTTTATTGTTTCTCAAAATATTCACCTTTGAGATTTACACACTTTTGCATGCGTTCGAATCAAGTCTCGAAACATTTTTTCCACTCTGATGTTGGTACCTCAGAAATATGGTTTTGGAAGGATTCAACAGCTTCTTGAGGTGATGAAAATCGCTGTCCACACATTTTTTGTTTGACATTTGGGAACAAAAAGAAGTCGTTTGGCGATAAATCAGGTGAATACGGGGGCAATGAGACATTAATTCGATGTTTTCCTCCTTCAAATAATCAATTGTTTGACGTGCTGTGTGAGACTGGCATTGTCTTGATGAAGAATGATGCGACGTTTTCGTTTGTGTTTCCTGATTTCATCGATGACTTGTGGCAAACAAATTGTTGTATACCATTCAGCATTAACTGTTCTTCGATCCTCTAAAGCAATGGTCGCGACATGTCCAGTGTAAGCAAAGAAACAAGTGATCATTTTCTTGGAAGTGCTTCGTGAACGAACCACTTTTGTTGGCTTCGGGTCATCTTGGAACACCCAAACAGTTGATTGCTGCTTAGTTTCCGGCTCGTACGAATACATCCAAGTTTCGTCTCCTGTTACGATGTTGTATACGGATTTTGCATTTCCTCGGTCGAATTTTTGGATCATTTCCTTATACCAATTGACACGAGCCTGTTTTTGAGTTTTGGTCAAATTATGCGGAATCCATCGGGAACAGATCTTTTTAACAGCTAAATGTTCATGTAAAATCGAATGTACTGCAGTCTTCGATATACCTAAGGATGCCTCTATCTCACGGTAAGTCACATGCCGATCTTTTTTAATCATGTTGTGCATAGCATCGATGTTTTTGGGAACAACAACAGATTTAGGTTGACCTTCACGAAATTCATCGCTGACTGAAGCACGACCACGGCAAAATTCCGTAAACCAATTGTAAACAGTCTTTTCTGATGGTGATTGATTACCAAAAGTTGTACGAAGTGATTCGAGGCATTGTTGTTGAGTTAGGCCTTTATTAAAATCGTAAAAAATCATCCAACGAAAACCTTCACATGAAATTTCCATTTTTTTCACAAACACTTTTGTTTTAAACGCTCACTGTAAACAAACTACTCGGCCAATATCTGAGCTGCAATTGTTTTACAAATAACATGACAAATTTTTCAACAATGATAATGTCACATCTCACTAGCGCCATCTAGTGGTTGTTTGTAAAGACTTAAAAGGCAGCCCTCGTATGTTAACTGATCATCTTTATTCTCGTTTAATTGATCGGTCTCTTCTCCACTTTCTACCCCCACTATACTCTCATAATTATAATTAACACCATTACAACCACTTACCTGTTTTGATTCACCTGTATTCTCCTTTAATCGACATCTATCTCCTTCCCACTTCTCATCTCGTTTATTAATAACATCCTTTAGTTTATTAAAACCCTTATCTATCAGTTCCTTCCTTTCATCTAATATTGTGTTTAACTCACCAAAACCCTTATTCATCCATTCCTTCCTTTCATCAAATTTTGTGTTTAACTCGTCAAAACGTTTATTTATCAGTTCCTCCCTTTCATCTAATTTTTTTTTAATCATTTGCAACAAATTCATCATACCTTCCTTTGATATACCTACATTGGCCTCCTGTATATTAGCCATGTTTAAAAATTTATTTATATTATCCCCTTAACAAACTACAACCCTCCTCATACACACTAGTTACACATATTAACTCACAATACCTGCTACAAAACATCAACACCAATATATTACAGTAAGCAAATAATTCACCAAATACATCGCATTACCAAAACATAACCCCACATTTGCATCTATTTTTACATACATACAATTTTTTTTTGTTTTATTCGCCTCAAATAACCATTTTGTTCTCTAAAACATGCCCACATTTGCATAAATTTTATTTATGCAAATGTCCCTGTTCGGAAGCGCCATTGAAACAATTTAATTAAACTTTATTTATACAGTAAACCCTCGATTTAACGGACTAATTGGGGCTGAGGGGTGTCCGTAAAATCGAAAGTCTGTTAAATCGCAAATTTTGTTTTTTGAGGATATATTTAAATCAAATAGGCCTATAACCCTCGAAATTTTAATACTATTAGTATCATGCAAATACCGTATTGTTCCGAATACAAGCCGCACTTTTTCTCCTAAAAACATGGTCGCTAATTTGGCCTGTGGCTTGCAATCGCGCGCTAACAAAATTCGAAGTTATACCTGACTTCTGGCGGGACGAATCCTTTTGGTATCTATGAGTTGTTTACTGCCTAAGCAACAGCAGTTTGCCTGGCTATAGTTAACTCTGGCGTTATGATTTATGACTACAACCGAATGTTTTAACAGCAAACTGAAAAAAGAATATGAAGATAAAGTGTAAGTGCGTGCGGAAGCGCGCGTGCTCGCACCCTTCTGTAGCCAGCAAGACAAAGGATGAGTAGAGGAGGTGTGAGTAACATGTTTCTAAATAATGGGTAAACTGCCAGTGTGGTTATCTATTGTAACAGCGACAACATCTGTCACTGTTACAATTGAAAACAAATCTTTGAAAATTGTTACAGATTTGAAAACAAATCTGTACTTTGTTTTCATTTGGCGTTTTTGTAGTGCGTTTGTGGTATGAGTGATATTGTGGAGACTAAAGGCACACAGTCAAATCAAATTAAATGTACCTGTACGAGGCAAATTATAAATTAATTGTGATACAAAATGTAGAAAAAACATGCAATCGCAAAGCCGCAAGGAAATTCGATTTTGATGAATCCTGTATTCGACGATGGAGAAAACAGAAGGAACGACTTTTAAATGCAAATACTGTGCAACGAGCATTCGCGGAACCTCAAGTTGGGCGTTTTGTAGCAGTAGAATAAAGCGTCTGTGAATACGTGCGGCTTTTAAGAAGGCAAGGACTCCCTGTCACTAGACATGTTTTAAAATTAAAAGCTTTAGAAATCGCAGAATTAAAAGTCTCCGGTTTCAAAGCCAGCTTCGGGTGTATACGACGAATGATGTGGTGAAATGGATTTGCGCTTCAATGACTACATCACTCGCGCTAAAACTACCGAGTGACTACGAAGAAAAACTCCTACAGTATCAGCGGTTTGTCATTCATTTACACAAGAAGCATAATTATTCACTTGAACACATGGGAAATGCTGATGAAACGCCCATATTTTTTATTTACGTATATTTACGGTGGACCAAAAGGGAACCAAATCTGTAACAGTAAAGATTACGGGAAATGAAAAATTATGTGCCACTGTAATGCTTGCTGTACTAGCCGATGGACGAATATTTCACAGTGAAATAAGATGCATATCAGTGTATATTGTTCAGTGTTAGTCGTCGTGAGTCAACTGAACGTGTGCGACGCCTGTGTCAACGACAACACAAAGACAGGGATCGTGAAGAATTAAATGAATTCTTGATGAGTTCTCATCAAATACAACTGAAGATGAGAAAATTTGCGTGTTTCAAAACAAGAAGAAAAGAAACAAAAGAATGCTGCGATAGCCAAGCAATATTGCCAGAACAGGAGAGTCTGCAGTTTATGCACATTATATGTTTCAAAAGCCTAAAAACATTATCATGCTTTGATGTTTTTTTTTTTTGAAGTGTTAACTTCTTATAGCAGAGGAGAAGGAAAAAATTTACACGGGAGTGAATCAGTAGAATGTGACGTCATCAGAAAGGAATACGACGAGAATCCGTAACAATTTCCCCCTCTCTGCATCCCATGTTCTTTCCCACTCTCTCTCACGAAGCGTCTGCTTTAGTACTCTATAAACAGTTTATCACGCTCGTTATCACGTGTATAGTTCTGTGCCATTTGTTTTATATATATATATATATATATATAAACTTTGTATATATGAATCTACATATTGCACTCAGAAAAATGTCGACGACTTTCCCGGGCTTCGGAGAACCTTCTGAACCCCGGGAAGGTCTCTGACCAAGTCCTAGCGCGGGAGTTCGACCGGCCTGGATGCCGGAAAAAGCAGGCGGTGTCCTGGCATAGGTAGAAGCCTCCCGCGTACGGAATAGCGCGGGAGTCGTCCGACAGGCCTTCCCCAGAGTCCGTCCACGGAAGCCGAGGAGTCTTAGGTCGGATCTCGCGAAAAACGGCCAGGCCAGAGTTCCAGCGCCTCGCTCGGCATGTCGACGGCTTTTCCAGGCTTCGGAGAACATTCTGTACCCCGGGGAGGTCTCTGACAAGGTCCTAGTGCGGGAGTTCGACCAGCCTGGATGCCGGAAAAAGCAGTCGATGGCCCAGCATGAGTAGAAGCCTCCCGCATAGAGAATAGCGTGGGAGTCGTCCAACGGGCCTTTTCCGGAGTCCATCCACGGAACCCGGGGAGTCTTACGACGGATCTCGCGAATAACGGCCGAGCCATAGTCCCTGCTCCTCCCCCAGCATGTAGACGGCTTTCCCGGGCTTCGGAGAACCTTCCGTACCCCGGGGAGGTCTCTGAAAAAGTCCTAGCGTGGGAGTTCAACCGGCCTGGATGCCGGAAAAAGCAGGTGGTGTCCAGGCATAGGTAGAAGCCTCCCGCGTAGGGAATAGCATGGAAGTCGTCCAACGGGCCTTCCGCGGAGTCCGTCCATGGAACCCGAGGAGTCTTAGGTCGGATCTCGCGAATAACGGCCGAGCCATAGTCCCTGCTCCTCCCCCAGCATGTCGACAGCTTTCCCGGGCTTCGGAGAACCTTCCATACCCCGGGGAGGTCTCTGACAGAGTCCTAGCGCAGGAGTTCGACCGGTCTGGATGCCAAAAATGTTATTTAAGTTAACACTTCTGTCGGCAGTCCCACGACTGCCCGATTTTTTTCCCGTTAAATCCGAAGTCCGTTAAATCGAGGGTTTACTGTACTTTATTATTGAACTTTGTTTACAATATTAGTTTTTGACTCTTTTGGCCGCCATCTTTGTTGACTACCAACATCGGAACTTTTACTTGCCAGGTCCAGTATTCGGGTGGACAAGCTGAAAAGCAAAATGGTTGTTTGACACAAATAAAAATTCATTTACTTGTTTACTAAAACTTGAATTTTATTAATCATGGTTACTTCCATTCTTTTTTACTTCAAACACTTTCCATATTCAAAGCTATTAATCAACACAATATTTTACTTGACAAGAATTAATTAAAATGTTACTTCATTCTATATAAGTGAACCACAATAAAAGGGTAATTGTAAAAAATTAACATATATTTAAGGTACCATTTAAAATTGTTTTATGCAAACCAGCACTTCGTACTTAATTTAACAATCATACATAATAATTTTCTTCTCACACACACATGCATACCCCCATCCCAGGTCTTTTAAGAGATCTTTTATTTTTATTTTTTAATTTTGCATAATTTTGATTAATTTAACTTGTAATTTTGAATAATTTACTTCCCTTATGTAGTCCTTGGTTTGAAAACGTCCATAAGATGTCTCCTCGTGCACACGCACTACATTGCTGACTCCCTGTTTTCACTTTTTATTTTCTAGCCGAAACTGTCACTCCAATTTAAATTTGTCACTATGCATTTACATCGTTATTCCAAATACTGGTTGCGTTTAAAATTCACATTTTCTGGTGTACGGGCACCTGCGATTTCGTTCCAGAACTTTTTGCGGCTGTACAGCGCGAGAGTATTTTGCAGACTGGGGCGAAATTTACTGTCTCAATTTCTGAGGTAGCGGGGGAGTCACGTGATTTCACTCTATTGTTCTAATTGTGTTTTTGAAGCCAAATTTGACAGTGGCATTAATTTGGATCGACATTCCAAGTGACGTATTCAAAGGTTTGGCCCTGACGTCATCGGGCGTGACTTCTCCAGTGCATAGTTCAAATGTCATACGGCTAAAAATAACTGCTTCGCTTGCGTCCTGATGGTGACCTTGACATTAACTTGCTCACATTGCATACGTCGTTATAATTTCCCAATAAAATCTACAATTATTATTTCTCCCCAAATTACCCCTGGGTGGGCCTAACCCGTCCCGTTACAACATAATTATAGTAATTATGTTCTACCAATATTGATTGGTCTTCAATCAATATTGTACGTGGTACTGTTGTTAAAATTACTTCGTTTAAGTACAATCAATCAATTGATGTTTAAAGTACAGACACAAATGTCTGATAATTTCTGTAAAAGGGAGATTGCAGAGACAAGAATTCTCTTATTCTGAACAGGTTGTACAGGAGAGATGAGAGCTGCCACATGAGAGATTCAGAAAGTGAGGCAGCTCATACACATGTTCAACTGGTGTGCAGTTTCCCTCACCAGCGACTATCAAAAATAAACAATAAAGTTTGTAGTCATATTTCTATATCTTGTTACAGTTACTCCCAATGGAATAAACATTTCTTGTGAAATAGCTATCCTCAAGAAATATGCTGTATCTGATTTGGTCCTCTGAAACCAAATCTGGCACGTTCTTGGTAAAACTACACATGAAATAAATAAAACTGAACACAACATTAATTTATGTGCCCGTGTTATAAGCACTTTCTTGGTTAAATACAGAAGTGTTCAAACATGCTGTGATGCAGTGTTATATCTTGACAGAAAAACATTCTGAATGGGCCCACAGCAGTCCTCAGTGGCACATCAGTTCCAGCAGTGTGTCAACAGTGACAACTCACTGGCAGAGACTCTTCATTCACATTTATTCTTGCTACAGTGCTGGCTTCAGATTGTTGTAATGCTTCCCGATCAAAGCACTGCTTCCTTCTATTGGACTACTTAGGCATTCCATAAAATTAGGCACCAAGTTTTATTCAATGCCAGATTCACTTTCCTCCTACTGAAGTTGTTACCATGCTTGTGGATTTTGATACCTACCTATGCTGTCAAGCAAAGTAACACCACATTGGAGACATCTGTGCCATCCCAACATGATGGTATGGTCAATATGAATTAACATATGCTCTCCTAAAATCTCTGATTGGTGCAGACAGCAATATTGCCTGTCTTCATCAATATATGTGTTGGCGCTACACTTCTTGGTTCTGATAACAGACCTGACCACGCAAAGAAGGTGCCTTACACACATCACATTGTTATATTATGTTACATTATCAAATAAATTTTTTACCTAGTTCGTACATCAATGTAATATAATTTACTTTATCATCATTTTTCATTACTTACCAATTTTTACCAAGGTTAACCCAGTGTTCGTGTGAGCGATTATTTGGAGAACAGAAATTAGGTTGTCTGAAATAAATGCTTTGAGTCCATTTGTCTTCAAATGAATTTAATTTTATGTTGTCATATTATTCTCTTTTCTTCTGCATAATAAAAAAATTAAAATTGACTTACTTTCCATTATAACTAACAATATTCTTTCTCCCTCTTCTACACGTTTACTATATGAACAATAAAAGATACATTGGTTATTTTAAAATTAACCCTGCTTCTATAAGATTATCTACAATCCAGCTAGTGAAAACAAACCCAAAAAATAGTTATTGAAAAACTTAAACTAAATCTCCTTATCGCAAACCAGTGTTATTCATTACGTAATTTTTTACGCACATACACACTCACTCATATCTTTAAAATCCCCATTTACCATTTACCATACTTTTTTTTTGTTTTATCAGAATTTAAACAGCTGTATAATATGTTAAAATTTGTTCAAAATATAGAAAAAAGTTCAAAAGTTACTCATCTTCGTTGCTAATCCTTTCGTCACCAAATCGAATTTATTCGCCACTCCGATATTATTATAAACTGTTAACATTGTTATTAATGAATGTCCACTTGTTTCTCACTCCGTTCTTATTGGAAATACTTTTAAAACCACATTTTATATTAGTCAGCCGACTGGATATTTTGCTCACGAGCACTGTTTTTCTGACCGCGCGGTCTGAGGGCTTTTGTTGACTGCTAGTTGCTCACACACATTATTTGAACACAATTCAAATACACATTTTATGTTTGGCCGGTCGGTTTACGTTATTGAGTACAGGTTTTCAGTGAACCGTGCATTGACGTACCTGCGCGGCTGGGAAGTTCAATGTCAACTTAACTTTTCAACATGGCCCAGCATCCCTCTGTGTCCGGCAACTTGGCTCGGGATTGGCTAGTCGGATCTCGAGGAGTTTTGTCATCTCGTACCTGGCGAGAAGGAATTTTCAGCCGTGACTTTCACGTGTGAACCCTGGCCCACACGTGCGCTCGTACGCAGGAATACGCACCCTTTCTGATACTTAACATTCCCAGACTCTTAATTACTTTTGTGCCTCGCACGCCTTGGTACGAGGTGGGCTACAAGGTGTTCAAAATGTCAAGCATTTGTGATCCAAACGTTGTTCAGCTTGAGTTGCTACTACTTTTTACAATTATTAAAGAATAAAATAAATCCCAATCGTTTGTCCCGTTACAATACCCCCCCCCAATGAGAGGTTTTCTGCCGAAACAGAAAAACTCTCATTGCTAAAACCTAAGAGTACCAGCCCGGATATGGCGCCATTAACCGTTAATCCTTACTAAAATCATGGGTAACGTACCCCCCTAGTACGGTGACTGTGGCCGCACCTGAATGACCTTACTGGACTTCCCTTTCGAGATCCCAACACCGCAAAGTCAGACAGGCACCTGCCACAGTGTCACCAAACTCTGTAACATTCAATAAAAAATCAATAATTGGTCTTTTACCGTGCCACATCCCCAACTGGTTTGTTTCCCTCTTAGCCTGTACTGGTTTGCGTTAAGAAACACTGGTTGCATCTCAATTATCTATTCTAACTTCTAATACACAAATACACTGTTTAAGACACATTCTTAATCCAACATAGACGTTTTATTGATACTACATATATCACCATACTCTTGACCATTATAATTTCAACTTTAAAATGATTTACTAATTCAAGTTTGAATTCAAGTGAACAACTATATCATCTTATTTTTTCACTTCAATATCTCAATTTACCATTGTTAACACAAATGACTACTGCTATCATTAACTAATACAGAACATAATTAATAAAAAATACAAAGTTATTCGATACAACAGATACATGGATAATCAAAACAACCTCCTGCAATACTTCACTGTTATCGCACCATTAAAATAATCATCATTTTTATCTTCTTTTTATTAAATCCGAAATTATTTAGTAACAATTTAACAACCTCCTTCCACACACACACTATGGCTCCCCCTGGATAGTAGCGCCCAGTTGCCTCCACAAGAACTGAAGTTTGTAGGATGTAGACGCTGCCTACACCGTTCTTGCTTCGGCGTTACAAAACATTCGGCATTACTGATGTCCAAGGACACCAGTAATCCTACTAAAAATTAGTCACATGCCCTTACATGGCCTACCGTCCCATTCGATGGCTAGCTGCTGTTCCATAGTTATGGCGATTCCCCTGATTTACCCCCCCCCCCCGTTAATTTCTAAATTCACCTCTTACAACGATGACAAGCTATGGCCAGACTTAGGCACTGCGTAGCGTAATGTGCCCTGACCATAGCCAGTCAAAGCTGAGCCAATTCCACGGTCAGGGTTCAGTGAGGCCGTGACCGCCCGAAAATGGGGAATCACATGCTTAAAATATATAACACATGTTACGCATCTATACTTAATTACATCCTAACAGATAAACATTTATAATCAACATAATAAATACTCATAATGAACATTGCTATTATTACCTCAAAACAAACATTTCAAATTTAAGTTTGACCAAAAATTCCACACCTTACAGCTTTACTTTAGTTTCAAATTCTATTATAACTTTCACTTGTTACATTATAATTTCAACTATGAATTTCTATTAATCGTTTTCATCATCAATTGGTTTGGGTGACTCCCAGTCATTAATAATGATCTGATTTATTGAACGGGCATTTAGACCTTACTCACCTTCTTCCTTCTAACAACCACTAGCGGATTTGCATAGGGTGACACCAATCTCTCAATAATAACCCCCTTCAACACTTTATCTACTCTACTTATATCATTCTCCTCTTAGAACAAAATACCTGATACCCTCTTTGTACCTAGGATGTGTTCCCTTCCCTTATACTCATTCCCTTATTAGTTCCTGGCCCTTTCCAGGTAACTCCTCCAAACCCCATTTAAAACTATTCACCTCCCACCACAACACCTTGCATTGAGGACTCCTTACACCTCCACCCTCACTACAAAATTTATGTACCCTGCTCTCACCTATTTACTCCCCATTTTCATCACTCCCTTTCTCTCTACACACATTCACTCTCGCTACTGTGTCCCTACTATTGACCCGTTTCTGTATTCCTTTTATTCCCAAAATTCTTATTTTGTCTAATACCCATTTAAAATTAACTTTGACTGACTCAATGCCTTATTGAAATAATCATCACCCAAACTACATCTTTTACCACATTCTACATTAAGTTAATCATTCAAAATTATATTAGAAAATTCATAACTACCTCAAATTAATTTATTTAATCAATTAATTAATTTAATCACCTAATTTAAAATCTTTTAAACTCCTTTAATTTCATTATTAAACATTTTACTTTACTTCCATTTCATTATAAAATTCATACTTACATATGATCAACTATAAACACAAAACTACAAACATTCATTGCAACAAATATAATGTACATAACCATATGTACCTTCTGATACATCATAATAACCATATGTCTCAACAACTAAACACATTCTACGTTGACTCATTTGTTATTTATTATAAAGTTCAAATCTTAGGAAAATCATTTAAATTCATTATCAAAATCTATTTATACAACATTAAATGTAACGGGACATTTCAGCCCTCCTAGTGTTTTGGGGAAAATAAACATAAATTTTATTTGTAACTCAAAAATAGAAATCATAATTGTAAAGTTTTGTAATGACGCAGACAAGTGCATGAAATCGTATCAAGGTCAACGTCCAAGACGCATACAGAACAGTTATTTTTAGCCACAGGACTTGCAAATTATGTAATTCGAAGTCGTACGATCTGACGTCAGCTAAATACGTCACTTGGAATGTGAGGTGCGGCCAGTCTAGCCTCAGAAATTGGCATAGTGATATTAATAAAACGATGCAAAGTGGTCACGTGACCCCCCTACCACCTCAGAAAATAACGCAGTGCATTTAGTCCCAGTCTGGAATAACAACTCGTACTGTATGGCCGTATAGTCCGCGGACAAATTTCGGGCGCGCCCAAAACAAACAAAAATGTAAAATGTAAATCAACGAAATGGAAACATAGAACATATTAACAGTTAAATTTCTTTAAAGGAAAAAACAAGTAGAATCAGTGAACGAAATATCGAGTAATCAACGTAAGGTGCATGAAAAAGTCGAAAGTGCATATCAAAATGGCCTGACGTCTCCCGGACAGTTAAACAGATGGGGAAAATTAAAATAAATATGAGCTCAAGGGGAAAATCTAAAATATGTTGTATGTGAGAGTGTGTGGGGGTCTTGCTTAAATATATATTAAACCATGAAGCGCTGGTTTACGTTCTATAAAATTGATCTTTAATAAATACCATGGTTTCGTTTAATTTTTCTTCTTTTAAATGTTAAACTTAGATATATATAGGAAAAGTATAGCATTGAATAATTATAAATATGGCTAACAACCAATATTCTAAAGATAATGAAGTAAAATGGAAAGAAATAACGTGCTATAAAATTAATAAATAATTCATGGAAAACAACTAAGTAGTTGAGTAAATCATTTCCAAGCAACCATCTTGTTGTTTTCAGCTCATCTAAGTCGAATCACTGGACCCGGTAAGTAAAATTTTAAGTTGGCAACAGACAACATGGCGGCTACCTGAGCCGAAAGTGTAGAGTTGTAAACACAAGGTTCATTAATAAATTTATATAAAAGTAATAAAACTTAACAATGGCGCCCGAACAGCTGGACCATGTGCATAAATAAAATTTATGCAAATGTGGACCTGTTTTGAGGAACAATATGGTTGTTTGGAATGAGTAAATTAGTATGTACTTAGGAATAAACTTAGATGACGAGAGTGTCAGATAAGGTTATGTTTTGGTAGCGTTATTGTGTTTATGTTTACATTGAGATAACGATTTTATGTGTTGAGTGTTTGGAATTAATGTGTGTGATTATTGTGTAATAGAAGGGTTGCAGTCTGTTCTCTCTCTCCTATGGCGCTACAGCCCAAGTCGGGCCCTGGCCTCCACCAATCTCCGCCTCCAATCCACTCTATCCACTGCAACCCTCCTCCAGTTTCTTATCCCCATGTCTCTCGCGTCCTCTGCAACGCCATCTTCCCACCTCTTCCTTGGTCTACCTCTAGGTCTCGTTCCCTCCCATGTACCCAGCAAAGCCCTCTTAGGATTCCTGCCACCCTCCATTCTCATAACATGTCCGGCCCAACGCAGTCTTTGAATTCTTATAAATTTTGAGACTGGTATCTCTTTATATATTTGATACAGTTCGTTGTTGTATCTCAGTCTCCATGAGCCATTTTCTTGTATTGGGCCTATAATGCGTCTGAGGATTTTCCTTTCAAAGGTGTCTACTATGTCGACTGTTTTCTGTGTGATTGCCCATGCCTCACACCCGTACCATAGCACCGGTCTGATGACAGTCCTGTATATTTTCATTTTTGTTTCCCTGTGCACATCCCCAGACCTAAACGATGGCAGCAATGCGAAGTACGCCTTGTTAGCCATGGTGGTCCGTCTTTGGATCTCCGGCTCCTCTGATCCAGTCTTTGCTAGATTTGCAGTCTGTTAAGGGGTATTATATAATTCATTTTGAACATGGCCGAGGCACAAGTAAATGATATAGGTTTCGCGTGGCACGAATGGGAATACGAATTCAAAAGCATTGTGGATAGAATGATGGACGATGAGTGAGGTAATTTGGACGATAATTTGAGACGGATGGAAGAACAAGAAGAGGGAATATTCACCGAAATTAAAAAACAGAGTGAGGATAAAGGTAAGATAGTTGAAGTGATAGGAGTAGAGAATAAGACAGTGAATAGGCTTAATGATAATGATGATAGTGTAGTGGTGGTAGAAAAAGGTAGAGAGACATGCCAATTTAATGAAAATAAAGACGATCAGGTGGCAGATAATAATGTAAGTTATGCTAATATGAGTGAGTCGAATCAAGAGCTGATGAAAAAGTTACAAGTAATGTTAGACGAAATGTTTAGTAAACAAAACGCAAGGTTATTTAAAAAACACGATGAAATGGGGAAACGAGAGACAGATAAATTAAAGGAGAATACAGGTGAATCAAAACAGGTAAGTGGTAGAAATAGGGTTAAGTATAACGATGAGAGTATAGTGGGGGTAGGACGTGGTGAAGAGACCGATCAGTTAAATGAAAATAAAGACGATCAGGTAACATATAATAAGGTAAGTGGGGTTGAGAATTATGATGATATAATTAAAAATAGTGGTAAAATAGTTGAAAACGATGTATTTAAAGGTGATATAATGAAAATAAATAGTGATGATAATGTCGAGATAGTTAGTGAGAGAGAGAGAGTAATGGGAGTAGGGGGTTTTAGAGGGGTAGAAACAAGTGTTTATACGTTAAAGAGAGAGTTGTATTTTGATAGGAAGATAGAGTTGTTTGAGATTAGTAGAAATTATAAAGAATTGAGAGAGAGAGTGAACCGAGAGAGAGATGTGATGTATATTGAATTCTTACCTTATGACGTAATTGGTGCAGCAGTAAATGACGATAATGTTGATGATAGTGTAACTTACCTGATGGTGACAGATCATCCTAAGGGCGACATGATTATACTCAATGGTGACAAGTTATATGATCTATTAATATGGAATAATCCTGTTGATATTGTGGAAAAATATGAGAAGTTAAATAGCCATTATACTGATAGAGATAATATAATGTATTTAATAAAAAATGATTTGTGTAGACCTAAGATCAGAGTATTATTCGATAATGGTGGTTAAACAGTTGTTGTTCATGAACATTTAATTATGTGAATAGTGTGGTTTTGAAATGGACTGTATTATGAAATGATTTGTGGTCAATGATAACAGATAATAATTTGAATTGTATATTCTTTTGTGTGTTGATGTCAAATGTAGTTGTGTATTACATTATGGTGTACTCTGTATTTTATATAAACAATGTATGCATGTAAGAGGAATTGATTTAATAATAATTATAACATTTTCTCAGACTAAATAAATGATGAGTAAATGTGAAATTTTAAAATGTAATTAAAATAACTTAGTAAAAAAAAATGAATTAAATAATTGGAGATTAATTAATTAATTTACAATGTTATACAGAGGAATTTTTGTGATGAATTTAAATTTTCTGAGATTTAGATTCTATAATGAATAGTAAATGATTAAACATACAATATGTTTAGGTGTTGAGTTATATTGTTATTAGGAGGTAACTTACGAATTTCCTAATGTAATTTTCAATTATCATATTAATGTAAATGGTGATAAAAAATGGAGTTTGGGTGATGATTATTTCAATAAGGCATTAAGTCAGTCAGAGTTAACTTTAATGGGTGTTAGACAAAATAAGAATTTTGGAATAAAATAAATACAGAAACGGGTCAATAGTAGGGACACAGTAGTGAGAGCGATTGTATGTTGTAACGTGACGAATTGGGAGGGATTTTTATTTTATTAAATTTTGGGGTTTATTAAAAATATTCCTAAATACAATTTCCATCTGGGACCAGGCCACGTGTTGAATTGAAACAGTGTTCTAACAAAGGAACAATACGCCTTAACTGTGGTGTAATCGTTAACAAAGAATGTACCGAGCGTCATTTCTAAGAACTTTACATTTGTGTGACGTCTGCATCCGCACGCACCAACGAGCATGTGCGCAGACCGACGCTGAACTGTAAAACAAAAATGGCTAAGAGAAGAATCGCTGTTCGCTTCCTTGACCAAGTTGGAGGATGTGAGTCTTAAGCCAAACCCTTTTTGTGACGTCAACCAGTGCTGAACAAATATCATCCACGACCAACATACAAGAAACTACATGGGTTAAATGGGACACAGCCGTAGCGATGAAATACAAGGCATTGTTTTCCACTTTGAAAAACGCAATCTAGTTGGCAGTGAACATAGAGCCGCTCTTGGCAGTCCGATTACAGACCGTGCCTGCGCAGGTACAAGCCCCAAGGAGCTCCTTTTAAAATTTTATAATTTTCAAGTAAAAAGTGAGTTGTCGGAACAGTAATGTGACAGTGACGTGAATCTTTAACTAAGGAACATCCAAATTTATTTCAGACACACAACTAAATCAAAAAATGCGAAGTTACGAGCTCGACAGATAACCATGTTGCCGGCCAGGGGTATTTCATAATATGTTGAGGGTTTTTGTTAATTAATAAATCAGGGGAGGGTTTTAAATAAGTGTGAGTGAGAGAATGTTTGGCAGGCTGGGCTGTCTATATCTTAGAATAAGGTAAGCTGTAAAAAATAAGATAGTAGTATTAGTAATTGTCGCCGACATGGAGTAAATCACAGGAAATATTATACTTGTATTTTATTTCAAAATTTGGACGCAATAGTCAAACAAAAGTTTTGTTTTCTCTAAAGAAATTAAGTTCATTAATTCTCTTCAAATAATGAATCGAGTAAATTATTCCATTAACCTGTAAAACACGTTTGCATCCTACGTTCGTGCGATCGAATTCTGGACCCAAGAAAATCTTAAAGGTGAGTGAAATAAATAAAATCATGTATTTATATGTGTATTGTGTAGTTAACTTAACAATGGCGCCCGAACTGGGACGAATTTGATTAATTTAAAAATGAAAATTCCACACCTACAAAAGATGCAAGCGTGTTTTTAAGGTTAAAGTAGTGAAGGAGAAATAAGTAATTTACACATTATATATCCAAGATTGAGACTGTAATAAAGTAAAGTAATTAATTAATTAAGATTGAAGTAAAGTAATAAGTTTTCAAAAATAATAAACAATGGAGAATAGTAAGAGCATTAATAATGAAGTCAGCTTAACTGACGTCGAAAACGAAACCCAAATGAATATCGAATTAAGTGGAACTGAATCAAAAATTATGGATGAAGGAATTCATTCAACGCCAATCCAAAATAAAAAAATGATGAGAATGAGATGAAGAAATATTTATGTAGCATGGTGTGTAGTATGAAAGAAAGTTCAGAAAAGCAAAATGCGATGTTAGAGGTAAAATTTAACGAAATAAAGAGTGATTCTGACGCTAAATTCAATATACAGAATAACAAATTTGATGAATTAAAAAATGATATTCAAGAAATTAATAGACATTGTGAAAATACCAATGCAGAATTTACTAATAAAATTAACCAATTAGATACCAAGTTAGATGATTCAATAAAAAAAATAGATGTTAAATTTAATGAGATAGATAGTCAAATAGACAGAGTTCATAAACAAATAAATGAGAATAAGGACACATTAATAAATTCAATGAATGAGTATAATACTGAAGTAGAATATAAAATAAATAAATGTAATACCGAAACTGAATGTACGCTCAACAGTGTAGTAATGACAATTGAAAAAATGAATCAAGATATCGACGAACACAAAAATAATGTAGACTTTAAGGTCAATGAAATTGAAAATACCTGTAAGACAGAGATACAAGCATTAAATGAATCAATTAATGTAATATCAAAAAATAGCATACAGTCTGAATGTAGTAATGATAAAAAATTATATTCACTTGAACAGAACATTAGTAGCGTGAAAGATGAGTTAAGTTTAGTAATAAACCAAAAATTAAGCAATGTTACTGAACGTATATTAATTACACTAGACGCTAATAATGAAATTGAACTCGAAACCTTTAGTAGTGAGAATCGTACAGTGCATCCGATGCAATTTTTGAATCGAACACGGGAATTTAATCGATTTAATAGTAGTAGTTGGGAGGTCAAATTGCTGAAAATTTTGAAGTGTTTTAAGGGTAATGCCGAGATATGGGCGGAAGTACACAATACCGAATGGGGTAGTTATGAGGAATTTGAGGTAGCTTTTCGAAACAAGTATTGGTCAGAAGAGGACCAAGAAATCTTACGGAGCAAAATAATGGGTACTGGGAATTTTGGTAGAATTAACAACCACTTAACTATGTACGTGATGACTATATATAATGAGGCCAAGTATCTAGAACCGCCGTTGCCATTCCGGTCATTCATGAGACATATTAGCAAACACCTGCCCAGAGAGGTGCAAATTACTTTAATGACTAGAGAAATTACGAATATAAACGAGCTAGAGAGCATGTTAGACGTGCTACAGAACATCGGGGAACGTGACATAGGGAGGCGTTCAAACCCACCATTAATACCAAACAACAACAATTACCATCAGCACAGGGGAACACCGAATTTTCATAGAGGAGCGCGCGGGGGAAACTTTGATAATAGAGGCGAGAGTTGGAGATGTAGAGAATGCAATATTGGAATTGGAATGTCATAACAGCAGGGAGTGTGCACGGAACGAGAGAATGCATCCATAGCCAAATCAGCAGTCGAGAGGGGCAGAATTTCATAGAGGAGCGCCGAGAGGAGGCGGCAATTACCACTGAGGTAGAGGAGGAAACCACCAAGCCGTAGCAGGTCCCTCCACGGTAAACTAGGGAGGACAATGGAGAAGCGGGCCCAACCATTGTCAACGGAGAACCGGGTCCAAGTAACCGACGAATACTTGAGCAATATCATCAAAGTAGACATGGCGAAGGAAGTATTGGAAGAAGAGGACAACAAAGTGATGGAACACAAAACAGGATTGACGGAGGTGACAGTCAACATCGAAGGTAAGAATTATAAAACCTTAATTGATACAGGTAGCGAGATCTCTGTAATTTCTGAAAATGTCATGGGAGAACTAAAAGAGATAAATAAGAATATACCATCATTACCAGTTGCGGGAGTTACTGTAGTGGGGGTAACTGGGGTGAGAAGCAAGAGAATAACTAGACAAGTACAATTAAATATTTTGATAAATGAAGTTGAGTTTGAAAACACATTCCTAGTGGTTAAGGGGTTGAGTTTAGATGTAATATTGGGAAATGATTTTTTGGAGAGAAATGGAGCAATAATAGATTTTAATAAACAAATAGTAAAATTTGAAAACGGGAGTAAACTAGCTGGGGTAAAGTTTAAGAGAGTAGTAAATGAAGTTAGAGTTACGGGAATAAAAATGATACATAAGCAAGTAGGCGATAGAGAAATAGAGACTAAAATAAACATGTGTCGAGAGAGTGAGAGTATAAAAAATGAGGAGGGAGAAATGCATGTGAGTGATGAGAGTGTGTGGGTAGATAGAGCCAATACATTTTTCAATGAAAGTGTAGTTGTAGGAAATACTCAGCGAGAGGAGTTGTGGGCAGTCGTGGAACGTTTCAGAGCTGTGTTTGATAAATCACCAGGGAAAGCGAAGGACTACATCTGTGAGCTGAAGGTTCGGGAACACGCACCATACATGCAGAGGAGTTACCCGGTACCATTTTCGAAGAGAAGAGCTGTGCAGGAGGAATTAGACCAGATGATGCAGGGAGACATAATTGAACAATCGATATCGCCTTACTCAAACCCTTTAGTCATAGTGATTAAGAAGGATGGCAAGGTAAGACTATGTCTAGATGCTAGAAAGATTAACCAAATTATTATACCTGACCGGGAGTCGCCGGAGTCAATTAATGAAATTTTCCAGAAATTTAGTGGCGTCCAATACATGACATCATTAGATTTAACAGCAGGATATTGGCAGGTGCCATTAGCAGTGGAGAGTAGAAGATATACAGCTTTTCTTTTCAACGGTAAGAATTACCAATTCAAATGACTACCTTTTGGATTAAACACCAGTGTTGCTAGCTTTATTAAATGTTTGGATAAGATATTACAACCTAAAGATTTAGACTTTTTAACAGTGTACGTAGATGACATCTTGATAGCATCCAGAACATTTACTGAACATTTAGAGCATATAGAATATGTGTTAGATAAGTTACAAAAAGGGGGTCTGACAGTTAATTGGGACAAATCTAAGTTTTTGCAAACAGAAATATATTTCTTAGGCTTTATTATTACACAAGAGGGAATATTAGCTAACCCTGACAAGGTAGAAGCGATTATGCGCTTCCCAGAACCAAAGAACATTAAACAATTGCAAAGTTTTTAGGTTTATGCAATTTCTACAGAAAGTTCCAGGAAAATTACGCACACACAACATCCAAACTAAGTGCAGTACTCCAGAAGAACAAGCAGTGGAGATGGGGAGATACGGAACGTGCTGCATTCAATGAAATTAAGAGAAAATTTAGCCACATGATTATGATGAATCATCCTGACTTTAATAAAACTTTTTATTTACAGACAGATGCAAGCAACGTAGCGTTAGGGGCGGAGCTTTACCAGGAGGGCTGCAATAAGGAGCATCTGACGATCGCCTTCGCCAGTAGGTCGCTTCTGTCTGCTGAGAAAAACTACACCACTACTGAAAAAGAACTTTTAAGCATTAATTGTGTTCGCCGTGGGGAAATTCCGGACATACATCCTGGGTAATGAAACAATAATCCGGACGGACCACAAGGCACTATCATTCCTTAATTCTTGTAAATTGACACACAGTCGTCTGACCAGGTGGGTATTAGCTTTACAAGAATATAACTTTTCCTGGGAGTACATAAAGGGGTCAGATAATAAAGTACCAGACACACTTTCTAGAGTAGATTTTATAGAAAATAAAACAGGCAGGGACCTCAAAGAGTTAGAAATTTTTAGATTAACTAGAGAAGAGTTAAGTGAAGAGTTAAGTGATATTAAGAATATGCAAAGATCTGAAAGTAAATTGGGTAAGATAATTGTTAATTTAGAAACGGAGGTAGGTGGGTCTGAATATAGGGCACGTTTTCAAGTATATCAAGGGATTTTGTTTAAAAAAGTAGAGAGCGGGGAGCGTGATTGGAGGCTAGTTATACCAGAGGGGTTGATAGACAAAATTATTTGGGATTGTCATATAAGATATGGGCATTTTGGGGCAAGAAAGTGTGCTAATGTATTAAAAGAATCTTGTATATTTAATAATATGGAGAGGAGAGTTAGAAGAGTGTTAAGAGCGTGTGATTTGTGTCAGAAATCGAAAGTAGTGAACTATAAAGTAGAAGGGGAGATGAATTACGTAAAAGTTGAGAGACCATTTGATTTAGTTGCAGTTGATTTGTATGGGCCATTACCCAGAGGTAGAGGGGGTGTATTGTATGTATTTGTAGTTTTAGACACTTTTTCAAAATTTGTGAAGTTGTATAGTATTAAGAGAGCAACGAGCAAAGTGCTCAGTTAAAAAAATAGTAAGAGATTACATGATTAATGTAGGAAAACCGAAAATCATATTATCTGACCATGGACCACAGTTTATAAGCGGTAAGTGGCGACAGACGCTTGGATGGGAAGGCATCATACCCAAGCATACGGCAGTGTACCATCCTCAGTCGAACCAAGCAGAACGGGTGATGAGAGAGATTGGTAGGATATTTCGGGCGTACTGTCACGCCAAACACACAGAATGGCCATCCTACGTTAAGAAAGTAGAGGAGTGGCTGAATTGTACCACCCATGAGTCCACCGGGTTTACGCCGCATGAATTGATCAAAGGAACAAGGCCGCCCAGGATATTGGAACAACTCTTTGAATACCCACCAGAAAATCAAATTATGGATGTAAACATGAAAATTAGATTGGCGAATGAAAATTTACTTACAAAAGGGGAACGGAGGAAGCAGAGACATGATGCGAAGAGTAATTGGACCAAATATGAGGTAGGTCAATTAGTGTTAGTAAAGAGACATGATTTGTCAAGTGCCCAAGATAAAGAAATAAAGAAGTTTTTCTTGTTATATGAAGGGCCCTATGAAATTGTAGAAATAAAGATGAAAATGCATATGTGTTAAGGAATCCAACAACGCAGGAAATAGTAGGTACTCAAAATCCGACGAACTTAAAATTATATCGGTCACTTTAATTGTTTAATGTTTATGAATAGTATTTAAAATGCTGTTTTATGCTTTCAGAAGGGACTCTCCCCCATTTTCAGGCGGTCACGATCTTACCAGTCCTGGCCGTGGTTTTCGGAACTTGGAGGCGGGCCATGGTTGGAGGATCTTCCTTCGGGCGGTGAACGCAATGATGGTCCGGCTCCACCAAAATTGGTCAAAAGTAGAAAACTTACATCACATTTGAATGGGGAGGGGGACCCCAAAGGTACATGACACAAATGATTTTATACACTCATGGTGCAGCGGTCTGGTGTACCTGTCACGTGCCTGCACTGCCTTAGAGTGTGTGTAAATAATGGAGGCTGCATCTAAATAAAAGGCAGTGCGTACAAATTTAAAGTTTCAGGGTCAATGGCGAGACTAAATTTAGCCATTGACAATAGTTTCAGTGTAGTCTGAAAAGGCAAATTTTGGGGCAAGGGGGTTGGAGGTAGAATAGACGGCGGGTTAGAATAAATGGTAGGAGAGGGGGAGTAATTTGATTTAGACGGGGGACGTGAATTCACGTAGTGGCTCTATCCTGTCTCCAATAATCCCTTGCAGTAGAACCCGACTTTTCGGGTGATTTACTGTCTTACCAACATTAGTCGTGATTAAGGAATGTTAGTCAGCCTCCAATGTAAATAAAAAAATCACAATATTTTGGAATGTTTATAATTTTAAATTTATATAAATTTTAGAAATAAGTGACCAAATAATTGTAAAGTTCTTAGTATCAGTGAGAATGGGAACGTTTTGAAGAGTGTGAAATAAAATAAAAAAACTTGTTGTCAATACAAGATGTGGGGATAATTTTGGGGGGTAGATTGGTGCTCATAGAAGTGATATAATTATATAGTGGAGTGCAGAAACTGCAAATTGTAGAAAGTTTTAATTTTTTAAGTTAGCTATTAATGTGCTATTGCTGGAGTGGCCTGTGCCCCAGTAGATAGTGGAATGGGTTGGGGGTAACAGGGAGTGTTACCTCCATTGGAGGCCAAAGTGGCGAAAATGTACGGCACACCTTTTTGTACAATTACATAATTGTACCATGATAGACTTTCGTGCCGTGCAAGTTAATGATGTGTAACATGCATGAAAGTAGAGTTTGATTTCCCCGACTTTTCGGGCGATTACTGCCTTACCAGCACTAATCGTGGTTTTGGCTAGCGGTCAGCTATGGCCATAATCAAGTCCCTTGACCATAGTTGGCTTGAAATTGGTTTATAGTAGAAATTAACAGGGGGGTGAAACTAGGGGAAATCCCGGAACTATGGAACAGCGGCTGCCACTCTGTCCGAGTAGGGACAGCAGAGCCAGGTGGTAGACCCGCATTAAGGGCTTGTAACTATAAAACGAAGATATGTTAATATCTAAAAAATTTTTAAATATAACGCCGAAGCAAGGACAAGGAGATGTTCAATTCCTCCAACTATGCCGTCCTTGTGTAGGCAAATGGGCGTCACAGTCCAACAGAACAATACAATATTGTGTGTGGATGGGGGGTTGCTCAGGTGAGCAACGAATTTAAATTTCATAACGTAAAAATGATAAATCAACTTTTGTGCTAATAAAATGCTTGTATTATGCTTTGATAAGTAGGTGTTCATACGTTCAGTATACTGTGTTCATTCTGTTTTAGAAATGTGTTATTTTATTGTAGTATGTTAGATATAAGGATTGATAAAAAGATGTATTTCATGTAATTTGCATAAGTTTGAAATGTGTTGGTAGTGAGGTCATTCACCTTGCTAAGAATGTCAGCTGATCAGTAGTAGAATGTCACTGATAAATTGTTTACTAATTTCCAAGGTAATTAAAGTTAAATATAATGTTTTAATGTGTCAAAGATGTTATTTCAAATAATGAGGAAAGTAATTTGATAAAGTTGAGATTTTAATGATTTGTGAAAGATAGTAAAAGATAGATTTTGGGTGATTAATATTTTGTTGGGACATGTAGATCAGTCCAAGTTGAATTTGAAGTGGTAATAGAGATGAAAATGTTGTTATGAATAAATGTAATGATGTAGAATTTGAGAAGTATTGATGTTGACACAGTAGTTATGGGGAATATATGTAGAGTAATGGTTGATATATTGATGTTTATAAATGATGGTGTTATTTTGTAGTTGAAGTGAGGTAATAAGAATGTGATTTGGGGATGGTAAGTTTGTAAGAGGGGATAGTGTAGTGTAGGAGTCCGCAACAAAAGTGGTTGGGACGGGAAGGGACCGATTGGCGGGAAGGGGTTGCCTTAGGTAGAATCCAGGGACCAGATTAAGGGAATGAGCTTTTTGGGGAGGGGAAACACTTATCCTAAGTACAAAGGGGTAGAGAGTATTTTTTTTTTTATATATCGAGAGAATGTGGCGAATTGAGTTTAACAGTAAGTTGGGTGTAGAGATTGTTTGATAGAGATGGGTGTCCTGATAGTTAAAGCTGTTGATGAGTATTAGAGTCAAGGAGGTAAAGATTATATGTATGCATATCAAGTTGATACAATCGAGATATTATAAGTAACTGAATCACCCAAAGTAAAGGAAATTGAGAATAGTAAAGAAAAGAGATTTATAGTACGAAGATAAAATTTTGACTGAAACCAGTGACAATTTTAGTAGAATTTGAAAATGTAAAGCTATAAAGTGTTTATTTTGAGTAATTTAAAGATTAATTTGATTGTTAATTATAATAATATTGTGTTATTTTTAAATGTCTTATGTTATTATGTTTTTGTGTTTAAAGATAGAATTTTCAAGATGTTCAATGTATTTTCAGATGTAACTTATGTATAACTTATGTAGGTCAAGGTTCTTGACTTGACCCAGTTTGATCAGCTGATGGGTGATGTTCTATACTAGACCCGTTTTGGCAATGCAGTGATGCCAATTTTGCTTTTTAATTAATTTGAATAATTTTAAATAATTTCCATATGGGGAAAAAATATATTTTAATAAATTTAAATTTTTTTTTGAATTTGAAAAAAAAAAATTTTTTGGGGGGTTTTTTGCCTGCCATCCAATCGATGTTTTGAATTCTGATTGTATTATTGTCTGTGTATATTAATGATGTTTTATTGAATTGTATTGTTTAGAATATAGGTATAATCACATGTTAGGATAAGGATGTTCATGTTTTTAATAAATGTTCAACTTGTTTATTTTCTAATGATAAAAAATAATAAACAGAATTATTCGATTTAGATAAAAGATTTTATTTTGATTTTTAGGAAAATAGCTGTGGATTTTTAACTTAAATGAAATTTTGTAGCTAAGAATATTTCAATTTTGATAGGATGTAGCAATATGTGTGTGCGAGCCCAGTAACTGCTAAAGGCAGCCCAGTGTGCATGTAAGGGGAACCATATCGGTTGAGGATCTGGCATGATAGTAGCCAGGGATTTGGATTTTTTGGGGGTGGCATGTTAGAAGGCGAGGTGCACTGTGGTGCGTATCTGTTCGATTTTACGGTGTTGGGATCTCGTACAGAGAAGTCCAGTGATCTCGTTCAGATGCGGCCATAGTCGCCAAGCCAGGGGGGTTGTTTACCCATGAAGTATAAGAGCTAAAAGGGGTGTTGGCACCATATCCTCACCGGTCTTCTTAGGGGTTTTAGCAATGAGATTTCTTCTGTTTCGGCAGAAGAGGTCTCATTGGGGGGGTATTGTAACGTGACGAATTGGGAGGGATTTATATTTTATTAAATTTTGGGGTTTATTAAAAATATTCCTAAATATAATTTCCATCTGGGACCAGGCCACGTGTTGAATTGAAACAGTGTTCTAACAAAGGAACAATACGCCTTAACTGTGGTGTAATCGTTAACAAAGAATGTACCGAGCGTCATTTCTAAGAACTTTACATTTGTGTGACGTCTGCATCCGCACGCACCAACGAGCATGTGCGCAGACCGACGCTGAACTGTAAAACAAAAATGGCTAAGAGAAGAATCGCTGTTCGCTTCCTTGACCAAGTTGGAGGATGTGAGTCTTAAGCCAAACCCTTTTTGTGACGTCAACCAGTGCTGAACAAACATCATCCACGACCAACATACAAGAAACTACATGGGTTAAATGGGACACAGCCGTAACGACGAAATACAAGGCATTGTTTTCCACTTTGAAAAACGCAATCTAGTTGGCAGTGAACGTAGAGCCGCTTTTGGCAGTCCGATTACAGGCCGTGCCTGCGCAGGTACAAGCCCCAAGGGGCTCCTTTTAAAATTTTATAATTTTCAAGTAAAAAGTGAGTTGTCGGAACAGTAATGTGACAGTGACGTGAATCTTTAACTAAGGAACATCCAAATTTATTTCAGACACACAACTAAATCAAAAAATGCGAAGTTACGAGCTCGACAGATAACCACGTTGCTGGCCGGGGGTATTTCATAATATGTTGAGGGTTTTTGTTAATTAATAAATCAGGGGAGGGTTTTAAATAAGTGTGAGTGAGAGAATGTTTAGCAGGCTGGGCTGTCTATATCTTAGAATAAGGTAAGCTGTAAAAAATAAGATAGTAGTATTGGTAATTGTCGCCGACATGGAGTAAATCACAGGAAATATTATACTTGTATTTCATTTCAAAATTTGGACGCAATAGTCAAACAAAAGTTTTGTTTTCTCTAAAGAAATAAAGTTCATTAATTCTCTTCAAATAATGAGTCGAATAAATTATTCCATTAACCTGTAAAACACGTTTGCATCCTACGTTCGTGCGATCGAATTCTGGACCCAAGAAAATCTTAAAGGTGAGTGAAATAAATAAAATCATGTATTTATATGTGTATTGTGTAGTTAACTTAACAATTTAGAGAAAGCGAGAGTGATGTAAATGGAGAGTAAATAGGTAAGAGCAGGGTACATATATTTTGTAGTGAGGGTGGTGTGGTAAGGAGTCCTCAACGCAAGGCGTTGTGGCGGGAGGTGAATCGTTTTAAATGAGCGTTGGTGGGGTTACCTGGGAAAGGCCAGGAACTAATAAGGGAATGAGTATAAGGTAAGGGAACACACATCCTATGTACAAAGAGGGTATCAAGTATTTTGTTCTAAGAGGAGAATGATATAAGTAGAGTAGACAAAGTGTTGAAGGGGGTTATTATTGAGAGATTGGTGTCACCCAATGCAAATCTGTTAGTGGTTGTTAGAAGGAAGAAGGTGAGTAAGGTTATATACATATAAATGCCCACTCAATAAATCAAATCATTGTGAATGACTGAGAATCACCCGAACCAATTAATGATGAAAATGTTAAATAGAAATTCATAGTTGAAATGTAATAATAAATGAAACAAGTGAAAGATTTAATAGAATTTGAAACTAAAGTAAAGCTGTAAGGTGTGTACATTTTGATCAAAATTAAATGTGAAATGTTTGTCTTAAGGTAATAACAACAATGTTCATTATGAGTGTTTACTATGTTTTATTATGTTGTATATTATTATGTATTATGTTAGTGTGTAGGAATCGTAAACATGTAATTGTATTGTGTATAACATGTTTTAAATATGATTCCCTACATTTCGGGCAGTCCTGGCCTTACCAGCCCACACCGTGGTTTTGGATGACAATCAGCCGTGGGCAGAATTATTGTAAAACTGACCATAGTTGGTTGCCTGTGAAATTGGTATAATTTAGAAATTAACTGGGGGTTTTCATCAGGGGAATTCACGTAACTATGGAACAGCAGCTATCGCCAAAGGGGGTGATAGTGCCGTATTAAGGGCATATGAATCATTATAGTAGGATTACTGGTGTCCTCGGACATCACTAATGCCGAATTTTTATATAACGCCGAAGCAAGAACGGTGTAAGCAGCGTTTAAACCCTAATAAAATTCAGTTCTTGTGGACGCAAATGGGCGCTACAGTCAAACATCAGTAAACAATAGAGTGTGTGGAAAAGGAGCTGGCCGTTACAAGCCAGGGGCACAGATAATGCATCTGTGCACAAGGTAAATATTTGATCCAGTTTACCCGGCAGGTTATTAACCTAATTGTAACTGGGTAAAGGGGGATATTAGATATTGATGGAGAAGGAGGTTACTAAATTATTAGTAACGAATTAGTGAATATTAAAATGAATTATGTTGATTTAATGAGGTAACTAAATGATTTTGTATTGAGTTAAGAAGTATTATGATAACTGAAGATGATTAACAATTTTAAGTAGATAATTTGTTCTGATGTAGTTGATTTAGATGTGTTTTATTCTATATAAGAATTTTATTAATGAATTTAATTATTTTGAAATATGAATTATATAAGGGAAGGTATTTGTAATTTTGTAATGGGGAATGTTTATTTAAATTCTGACGGAATCAGAGAAATATTTTCAATTTTGGGAATAAGAAGTAACAAGAGACGGGTATGCAGAAAGTTAGTATTGAAGTTTAAAAATGTTTTATAGCATATTATGTTAAGTATGTATCAATGTATATGTTAGGAGCTAAGAAAACCAGTGCTTCTTAACGCAAACCAGTGCACAGCTAAGGGGGAACAGATCAGTTAGGGATATGGTGTTATACAAGGCCACTACTTGACATTTTTGATTTGATGTTTCAGTGTCTGGTGATGCTGTGACGGCGGTCCTGAGCTGGCCAGTGCATCAGAGCAGGAGCGTCAAGTGCCTGTCTGGTCTTACGGTGTTGGGATCTCGAAAGAGAAGTCTAGTAAGGTCATTCAGGTGCAGTCACAGTCAATGGACCAGGGGGTAAGTGAACCACGATTTTTAATAAAACGTAAAGGGGTTTGTGGCGACATATCCTGACTGATCCCTTTAGGAAGTACGAGCGTCAATGAGAGTTTTTATGCTTCGGCATAAAACCTCTCATTGAGGGGGTATTGTAATGGGAAAATAGTGTTTTGGGGAAAATAAACACAAATTTTGTTTGTAATTTTAAATAGGTTAGATACCTGATAATCCTTCAAGCAACTTACTTGGTCGCTATGCACGATGCGTTTCGGGATCAAGGTCCCATCTTCAGGTGCTCACTCGGGTCGAGCTCGTCAATTCATAAAAACACACACATAAAACATAAAAAACACTGAATTTAAACACTCATACTGTGCGAGAGGGGACGATGCGCATCGTCGAGAAAGTAAACATGCACTGGCCATATAAAGTCCAAAGCAGAGATAAGTTGGTCGTACTCTTCATGTCTGTGCCAGTTTTTGTATCACAGTATCGAAGAGCGCGTTGGATTTGAACGACACCATATCGTTCAACAGGCACTCTTTCTGTGACTTGGCCGCTTTATATATCTCATACTCTTCTAATGCATTCGTATATCGGCCCTTCTTACAAAAGTGTATGGGTTTAAGATTAACAGAGTACTTTGTACTGGACCTGTACTGAAGTCCTGTACTTTCATAACCAACAATAACATTGATATATTGACTGACGACCCCACTAAGAGTTACGTTAAAGACCTGAACGCTGTTGTTAATAAATGTACCAATCTTTTTGATGAGCGCACACGCCATTATTTGAAGCCGATACACGCACAAGCCCCGCTGCTTACGGGCTTACCAAAAATCCATAAAAATGACATTCCCATTAGGCCATTGGTTAACTTTACAACGGCGCCATGCTACAGAGCCACAAAAATACTACAGAAAATTATTAAAAATAATACAACACTTCATAATAATCATAGCGTTATAAATAGTTCTGACTTCGTAAGTAAAATTAAAGACGTTAAGTTGAAACCACAATACAAGATAGCCTCCTTCGATATAGTAAGTCTGTATACAAATGTACCCGTTAATGAGACTGTTGAAATATTAAAAACAAACTTAATGGCCAACGCCACATTAAGCCCACAGGCTGTAAATGATCTAATTATGTTGCTTAAAGAAATATTGCGCCAAAATTATTTCACTTTCAATGATACATACTACAACCAAAAGGAAGGCCTGAGCATGGGTTCTCCTCTAAGCGGGATACTTTCTGACCTTTATCTTAATTTTTTCGAAAGTGAATATTTATTTTCTAGTAATAATAAATACTGTAAAAACATCGTTTCCTATTACAGGTATGTCGATGACACTTTTATCGTCTTTGATGGCACATTAAGACAAACTGAGCTTCTGAAAAACTACTTGAACAGTGTTAACAAACACATACAATTTACACTTGAAACAGAGGAGAATAACCAACTGAACTTTCTTGACCTGACCATAATTAAATCTCAGGACTCTATCAAAATTTAAAATTTACAGAAAGCCCACTACCACTGACACCACAATACACGCTCATTCGTATCACCCGTGGTCCCAGAAAATGGCGACATACAATACATTTGTCCATAGACTTCTTACTGTACCCTTAGAGCAAGATTGCTTCATTGACGAAGTAAACACTTTAAAACACATCGCCATATCCAATGGCTATAATGCTAGTATAATAGATACACTTATCTCCAGGCGCAAAAACAAAACTCAAATTCCGAACAGCGCGGTGCATAATACTGATAGATATATATCGGTAGAGTACACACCTTTGTTGCCTAACATTATAAAAACCCAATTTAAGAAATACAATATCGCAGTTACCTTTAGGACAAAAAATAACATTGAAAATGCATTGCGCCCCAAGATACACAGAAGCGTAGAGACACGCTCTGGCGTTTACAAAATTGCGTGTCATGTTTGCGACATGTTTTACATCGGCCAGACAGGGAGACGTTTTGAAGAGAGGTTTAAGGAACACCTGCACATGAAGAATGTGATAAAAAGTAAATCGACTTACGCGCAACACCTGATTGATTGTCATCACAGTTACACTAACTTCTCTGTTAATCTTAAACCCATACACTTTTGTAAGATATATGATATATGAATGCATTAGAAGAGTATGAGATATATAAAGCGGCCAAGTCACAGAAAGAGTGCCTGTTGAACGATATGGTGTCGTTCAAATCCAACGCGCTCTTCGATACTGTGATACAAATACTGGCACAGACATGAAGAGTACGACCAACTTATCTCTGCTTTGGACTTTATACAGCCAGTGCATGTTTACTTTCTCGACGATGCGCATCATCCCCTCTCGCGCAGTATGAGTGTTTAAATTCAGTGTTTTTTATGTTTTATGTGTGTGTTTTTATGAATTGACGAGCTCGACCCGAGTGAGCACCTGAAGATGGGACCTTGATCCCGAAACGCGTCGTGCATAGCGACCAAGTAAGTTGCATGAAGGATTATCAGGTATCTAACCTATTTAAAATTAACCATTGCAACTTGGTGACCATACACACAATGAATTTATTTGTAACTCAAAAATAGAAATCATAATTGTAAAGTTTTGTAATGACGCAGACAAGTGCATGAAATCGTATCACGGTCAACGTCCAAGAAGCATACAGAACAGTTATTTTTAGCCACAGGACTTGCAAATTATGTAATTCGAAGTCATACGATCTGACGTCAGCTAAATACATCACTTGGAATGTGAGTTGCGGCCAGTCTAGCCTCAGAAATTGGCGTAGTGATATTAATAAAACGATGCAAAGTGGTCACGTGACCCCCCTACCACCTCAGAAAATAACGCAGTGCACTTAGTCCCAGTCTGGAATAACAACTCGTACTGTACAGCCGTATAGTCTGCGGACAAATTTCGGGCGCGCCCAAAACAAACAAAAATGTAAAATGTAAATCAACGAAATGGAAACATAGAACATATTAACAGTTAAATTTCTTTAAAGGAAAAAACACGTAGAATCAGTGAACGAAATACCGAGTAATCGACGTAAGGTGCATGAAAAAGTCGAAAGTGCATATCAAAATGGCCTGACGTCTCCCGGACAGTTAAACAGATAAGTAACAGATGGGGAAAATTAAAATAAAATATGAGCTCAAGGGGAAAATCTAAAATATGTTGTATGTGAGAGTGTGTGGGGGTCTTGCTTAAATATATATTAAACCATGAAGCGCTGGTTTACGTTCTATCAAATTGATCTTTAATAAATACCATGGTTTCGTTTAATTTTTCTTCTTTTAAATGTTAAACTTAGATATATATATATATATATATAGGAAAAGTATAGCATTGAATAATTATAATTATGGCTAACAACCAATATTCTAAAGATAATGAAGTAAAATAGAAAGAAATAACGTGCTATACAGTTAATAAATAATTCATGGAAAACAACTAAGTTGTTGAGTAAATCATTTCCAAGCAACCATCTTGTTGTTTTCAGCTCGTCTAAGTCGAATCACTGGACCCGGTAAGTAAAATTTTAAGTTGGCAACAGACAACATAATTAATTAATTAATCTTCAATTATTTAATTGTCTTTTTCAAATACACAAAGTTACTTTAATCACCTTATTCCAAAACAATTATAATTCAGTTATTTGCATGATACACTTCACAATTATTCTCGTTATTTATTTGGTCTGGTATAGAATTATTATTATTATTAAAATCAACTCCTACTGCATACATACATTGTTTACATGAAATACAAAGTACAACATAACCTACTACACAAATACAATTGACCTCACTACACATTTATCTACAATTTTTCATCATATTATTATATTGTTTACCACACCTCATTATATAAGTTAGCCAAGTAATTACCATAAACTAAAATAATTAAATGTTCATTCACTATTTCTAACCACCATCATCGAAAATTAGTCTGACTTCCACTGTGATATAACTTTTTATTAAAAATTAATTTTAATCGATTTTAAGGTTACTGTTCACTGTTTACTTTGTTACACTGTTAGAATTTCTTCCGGCGCCATCTTGCCTGATTAACCATTGTAAGAAATTAATTCAATATTAATTTGTATATATGACATAAATACTTACCATATTTCGGGCCAGATTCTTTTCAGCGAACTAAAAAGAACAGACATGGTTGTCGAAATAATGAAAACTTTACTTGTTCCCCATGATTTAACTTTTATTGGTTACTAAAGTATTTCAATTTCATCATAAACAAATTATTCTTTTCTCCCCCTTTTCTATTATAAAATTCCCATTCTAAAATTCACATAAAAATTTAAACATGGTACAAAAATTTCACATAATTAAATATCAAGAAATTCAATATAACTAAATTTTTACAAACACAAACCAGCCTTCTTTATTTACCGAGTTCCCCTCACGCGCACACACACACACACACACACACACACACACACACAGAGTTACTTTCTGCCCTTAGAGATCTCATATTATGTTGAAAAGTTTAGAAAATTAATTACGTTATAATTATGATTTAACCCTCATTATAATTTGGTTCAAACCCCAATTGTTTACTCATCTGAATTTTGTCCACATAGTCCAGTCTCCCTACGTAATTGGCTCCACGCACACACTTTTATTTTCATTACTAATCTCCGAAATTGTTATTTATGTATAATTTCACTTTTGTATCACGTCAAAAAAACTGTTATTTACATTTTTGTTGTTTTGCGGTATTCATATTTTAGGTGCGGGCGACTAAACTTCGCCTACCCGGCTAGCCGGCGGACACGACGGTTATATGCGTCCGTAGATGTTAGTTGTTTGTTGCCGACTGCCTTTGTTCTGTCAGCGCGACGAAAACTGCTAGCGCTGCTACACCCACATTCCACATATTGTTGTTCGTCGCTGACGTAACATCGCGTGATGCTGTTACATCACTTGTTTACAGTTTGTAAGTCCTTGAAGCTGCCCTTGGCACAGTTTTGTAGGCTGTTTCTATTGCGTTATAAATTTTCATGCATAATGTCACAAGCAGTGCTACCACTTTCGCTATCAATGAATGTTACCTTTCTGTTTACGTTTTGTCCCAATTATCGTAAAAAATGCTAATTACTTATATTCAAAAATACAATTTCTTTATATTACCCCAGGTAGGCCAAAATGTCCCGTTACAATACCCCCTCAATGAGAGGTTTTATGCCGAAGCATAAAAAATCTCATTGACACATTCATACTTGCTAAAGGGATCAACCAGGATATGTCGCCACAACCCCCTGTATGGTTTACAAAAAAAATTATAATTAACTCACTCTTGGTCCGGTGACTGTGACCGCACCTGAATGACATTACTGGACTTCTCTCTCGAGATCCCAACACCATAAAGTCAGACAGATACTTAACGCCCCTGCTCTGACGCGCTGGCCAGCTCAGGTTCACTGCCACAGCATCACCAAACACTGAAACAACAAATCAAATATCAACTAGTGGCCTTATATAACACCATATCCCCAACTGACCTGTTTCCCCCTAGCGGTGCTGGTTTGTGTTAAGAAGCACTGGTTTTGTTTTGCACTTACTTCTAACATATACCAAAATACCTAACAACACAACCATAATCTCACTCTATCTACTTTCTCTTGTTAACTTTTATCCCAAAATTCAAAATTATTGCTCTGATTCCCATCAGAATTTAAATAAACATTTCCCATTACCATATTATACATCTCTCTCATCCCCAATTTGCATTTAAAATATTTAAATTCATAAAATTCTCTTACACTAACAAACACAATATAACATAAGAAAACATAGTACATTCATAATTCACATTGTTATTATTATCTTAAAATAAACAATTTGTATTTAAAAATTTACACACTTTACATCATTAAATTTGCATATAAAATCATAAAATTACCTTTTAATCTCAATTGACTTTTATTAATTCTCTTTCCAAAATTTTTTTTTTTTCACATCATTACATTTATTATTCCATTTCATTAACTTGGGCGATTCTCAGTTATTCATTATAATTCACTTTATCAACTTGGCATTTACCCATAATCTTACCCCTTTTATTACTCTAACGCTCCCTTACAAAATCTTTAACTAGTATGACACCCCTCTCTATCAAAACATCTATCAAACAATTCTCTAAACCCAACTTACCACTAAACTCGATTCGCCACATTCTCTCGATATATAAAAAAAATACTCTCTAACCCTTTGTACGCAGGATAAGTGTTTCGCCCCACCAAAAAGCTCATTCCCTTACTCTGGTTCCTGGATTCTACCTAAGGTAACCCTTTCCGGCGCCAAACGGTCCCTCCCTGTCCCAACCCTTTTGTTGCGGACTCCACCATTACACTATCCCCTCTTACAAAATTACCATCCCCAAATCTCATTCTTATTACCCCACTTAAACTACAACAAAATAACATCATCATTTATAAACATCAATATATCAATCAATACTCTACATATATTCCCCATATCTACTGTGTCAACATCAATACTTTTCAAATTCTATTACATTAACTCACAACAACATTTCATTAATTCAAAACAATATTTTCATCTCTATTAACACTTATACTCAAATTCTCTATTACTTGTATTTCATCTCTTATTCTCTGTAACACCCCAATATATTCAACTTGGACTGACTCAAATGTTTTACTCAAACAATTACCATCACCCAACTTCTATCTTTTACAACCCATTAAAAATTCTAATTATCTCAAATTTATTTCATTATTTATCTAAAATCTTTAAACACATTGAAAACTTATCCTATAAAATATTATCCTATTTTGTAATCCTTATTCCTAACATACTACATGCAATTAACACAATAAGACATAATAAACACAATATAGGAAGTATCTAGTGCATCTATTTTTCAAGTCAAAACAAAATTATTTAGTAGCGAGTCATCATTATTAAAATACAACAAATTTCTAATTCGTTACCCCCCTGGGTAACCTCCCTGCCACACACACTATGACCCCCCTGGACTGTGGCGTCCAGTTGCGTCCACAAAGACTGAAGTTTTGGAGGAATCTGACATCTCCGTGTCCTTGCTTCTGCGTTACATTTTAATAAAACTAGATATCATAATATCTAAATGTACATATTACACGCCCCTAATGCGGGTCTACCACCTGGCTATGCTGTCCCTCCTTGGACAGAGCGGCAGCCGCTGTTTCATAGTTTGGTGATTCCCCTAAATTACCCCCCTGTCAATTTCAAAATTCACCTTTACAACGATAACAGCTATGGCCAGTTAAGGCAGAATGTGACGCAATGAGCCCCAACCATAGCTGTTAAAGCTAAACCAATTCCACGGTCAGGGTTCGGTGAGGCCGTGACCGCCCGAAAAGTTGGGGAATCACAAGTAAAATTAACAATTTACATTACATGACATTTCTAGTCTTGGTGGTGTTTTAACCTCATACATTTCTTTCTTAACTTTCCCTACCTTGACCTTCATTAACATAAAATAATAATTACAACAAAATATTTACTTAGTCACTTAAATTAATCTATTCACACTTAACGATGTTGTCATTACATGAAAATAAACAATTCACTTTTTAGATTTACCAAAATTACATAACTTACACTTTTAATTTCATTTTCAAATTCTATTTACTCGTGACCTTGTTACATCTTATTATTGCATAATAGATTTTATTACATAAGAGTAAATTTTGTTTGAACACACTGCCTCACTAAAATTATTTATTTATACACCTAGGAATTCCACAAACTAAACAATTTAACATTTATTTGTTTATTAATTATTATTAAATTGAAATCTCATAAAATAATTTAAATATCCCATAAAAAATTCAATTATGTAACATTCTAAATCCATCACAATATTTGAAACCTCTCAAATCATTTACTTCAATTAATTATTAAAAACACAACATATTTCAATTATTATCAAAAATTTACAAATCATTAATTATTGTCTTCATAATTATTTTTATTATTTATTCATACTGCAAAATGTTAATAATATTATTATTATTATCACAACTTTTTCTACTACATATATACATTGTTTACCTAACATTTTACAATACACACAATTGAATTCACTACAAATATATTTACAAACTTTTGTCATTAACTGTTCCATTTTTTCACACTTCATTGTCCAAGTCTGCCAGGTCATTACCATAAATTACAATATTTAAAATTGTCCATTCACTGATTTTTTAGTTCAACCTCCATCATCATATACATAACGAATATATTTATAACATGCATCATTGTTATACACACTCAATTTGTTATTATCATTATTACAATAATCCATTAACTTTATTTCATTCATTATGCCATTATAATTTATAGGGTTATTCCCTATTAATATTTCATAAAACTTGTCAACATAAGTTATCATTGTCCAGTCTCCATTCGTAATTATTGTCAATATTGGGTCAGTTATTCTTTCACCATAAATTAAATTAAACTTATTTAAATACGCTTCTAACATTTCTTTCAACTCATCATAATTTCTTTTTAACTTATATAATTCTGTTTCTCTCTCAACACACAACTCTCTATCTAATTCTCTCTCATCATAACACCATCTCATACTTATAAAATCATTCCACACAGAGGGTATAAACTTATACAAAAAAAATAAACAACTCAAATCTTCTACTAACACGGGACTCTTGCCCTTCAAAAACAACACTTGTGAACACATTGAATCATCATAAATAAGGGGAAAATTTACCCTCTGCCCCCATTCTACCACTATATTATCTTTCCACTCTCTCTCTAACTCATAAACACACATTAACATTTCATTATTACATTCCACAACTTCATCAGTACTTTCACTATTTATTTTCAACATATCACTCTCTGATACTACCTCTTCAATTACATTACTATTCTCAATATTATTTTTATTATTTTCGACATTATCATCATCATTTGTTAATTCTTTATCTAGTACCACATTTTTACACATATCATTATAATTTTCGTTTGTTTTAGTCTTGTTTGTATTCATCACATGTACTCCCATTCGCTCAATACTCTGTTCTAATTTATTCAAACTATTTTTTAATTCATTTAATTTGTTATTCTGCATATCTAATTTCTCATTTACACTATTTTTAAATTCTCGAATTTCGTTTTTCTGTTCATCTAATTTCTCACTAAAATTGTTATTTTCAGCGTCAAAACGACGGTCTATTTTATCGAATTTTTCGTCATTACTATCAAATCGTTTACTGAGAAGGTTAAATAAGTCATTCATGGACATCTCTTTTTCTTTTGTATTTGTTTTAATTGTTAAGGGAGTGGAATTCGCTCCCGGCGCACTAATTGCAGATTCATCTACGTTACGGTCACTTATTGACAGTGACTGTTTGAATACCTGAGTCGGTATTTATTTGACTTTCTGTCTGACTGTCAGAGAAGCTGACTTCGTTAATATTATCACTAGTATTCATCATTGTTATTTGCGTAATTCTGACTTATTTACTATACATCTACTTCAATAACACTGTAACATAACCTTATGTGACACTCGTCACCTACGTCTATTTCTACGTACAAAAAAAAAATTCGTTCTCACTTCAAACAACCATTCTGCTCTCCCAGTAGGCCGTATTTATATAAATATATTTATATAAATGTCCCTGTTCAAAAGCCATTTGTGATATAACTTTTTATTAATAATTAATTTTAATCGATTTTAAGGTTACTGTTCACTGTTTACTTTGTTACACTGTTAGAATTTCTTCGGGCGCCATCTTGCCTGATTAACCATTGCAAAAAATTAATTCAATATTAATTTGTATATATGACATAAATACTTACCATATTTCGGGCCAGATTCTTTTCGGCGAACTAAAAAGAACAGACATGGTTGTCGAAATAATGAAAACTTTACTTGTTCCCCATGATTTAACTTTTACTGGTTACTAAAGTATTTCAATTTCATCATAAACAAATTATTCTTTTCTCCCCCTTTTCTATTATAAAATTCCCATTCTAAAATTCACATAAAAATTTAAACATGGTACAAAAATTTCACATAATTAAATATCAAGAAATTCAATATAACTAAATTTTTACAAACACAAACCAGCCTTCTTTATTTACCGAGTTCCCCTCACGCGCACACACACACACACACACACACACACACACACACACACACACATACAGAGAGTTACTTTCTGCCCTTAGAGATCTCATATTATGTTGAAAAGTTTAGAAAATTAATTACGTTATAATTATGATTTAACCCTCATTATAATTTGGTTCAAACCCCAATTGTTTACTCATCTGAATTTTGTCCACATAGTCCAGTCTCCCTACGTAATTGGCTCCACGCACACACTTTTATTTTCATTACTAATCTCCGAAATTGTTATTTATGTATAATTTCACTTTTGTATCACGTCAAAAAAACTGTTATTTACATTTTTGTTGTTTTGCGGTATTCATATTTTAGGTGCGGGCGACTAAACTTCGCCTACCCGGCTAGCCGGCGGACGCGACGGTTATATGCGTCCGTAGATGTTAGTTGTTTGTTGCCGACTGCCTTTGTTCTGTCAGCGCGACGAAAACTGCTAGCGCTGCTACACCCACATTCCACATATTGTTGTTCGTCGCTGACGTAACATCGCGTGATGCTGTTACATCACTTGTTTACAGTTTGTAAGTCCTTGAAGCTGCCCTTGGCACAGTTTTGTTGGCTGTTTCTATTGCGTTATAAATTTTCATGCATAATGTCACAAGCAGTGCTACCACTTTCGCTATCAATGAATTTTACCTTTCTGTTTACGTTTTGTCCCAATTATCGTAAAAAATGCTAATTACTTATATTCAAAAATACAATATCTTTATATTACCCCAGGTAGGCCAAAATGTCCCGTTACACCACATAGCAATTTTCATCTTTACTTATACTCATATCGTTATTATGATTATAATACCCATTATCATCAATTGTATCAACATAGTATTTGACAACATCATTGCCTACTATTAATTCATAAAACCTGTCAACATTTGGTATGGTCAGTTCTCCCTTAGTATTATTCGTTATTCCCATGTAAATTATATCATCATATTCGTCTACTATATCAATTACATCACAAGGTAAGTGCTCATCATCGACAGTGGTCTCATCAAAATAATCATCAACATTTACTACAACCAGTAAGTATTTCATATAGTTTACTCACTCAAATTTTAATCTCTTAACAAACCCCTCATAACCTCTATTTCACTTAAACATCTCTATCATTCTCTCTCTCTCAAAATATTTCTCATCATAACATCCGCCACAACACCCCTGAACTACTTCATTCCTTGAAAAGGGCACCACAAACTTACTATAACACTTACTGGCTCTTCCAGGAACACTACAAAAAATTAAGGGACTATTTGAAGACACCTCGTCTTCCACCTAACCTCTGGAGGAAACTCTGACCTCGTAAAACATTTGTGAAAATTCTGTTTCACAATATACCCGGGGAAAATCTGCCCTTTGCTCACCCAACCTCTCTTCACACTCTCTCACAACTTCATCAACGCTCGCTAACACTTCGTTATCAAATTCTACTTCAACCAAAAACTTCATCACCACTATTTGTTTTCACTGTATCACTCTTAAATACCCCGTTTTCAACTATCTTACCACTACTACTTATTAACTCCTCTTTATAACTATCACTTACCTCGTTAATTATTTCTTCATTATAATTATCATTTATATTTAAATCATCACTAACCTTATTATTTGTACCATTTTCTACCCCCACTACGCTCTTTCTACTTTCATTTACTTCGTCTTGTACTTGTTTTACCATAGCACTAAATGTTCATCAACTTGTTTTAAACTCTTATTAATATCAAAATTCTGTTGTTTAATTTCGTCTCTAATCTCGTTCAATTTTTCATTGATATTACTCTTTATTTCATTATTTTGTTCATTTAATTTCTCATTAAAATTACTCTTTATTTCCTTATTTTGTTCATTTAATTTCTCATTAAAATTACTCTTTATTTCATCAAACTTATTATTTTGCTCATCGAACTTACGATCGTTTACATCAAAACGGCAATTTATGTTTACAGTCTGCTTTTCTAACATGACTTGTATCATTCTGAACATTTCATAACTATCATCTTTTTTGACTGGGATAGGCGTCGATTGATTCATTACGCCTTCCATTATTTTCGACTCGGTTTCACTTACGTCACTATTTATTGACTTTCAATATTGCTCTCAGTGAAGCTGACATTCTCGTTATTATTTTCACTTGTACTCATTTTTACTTAATTCTTAACTCTTATTTATAATACATAAACACACTATGAGATAACATAACCTACGTCTATTAAGACGTAGCTAAAAGTTTTCGTTCATTTACCCTAAACAACCCTTCCATTCTCCAAAACCGGCCCACGTTTACATAAATATTTATGCAAACGTCATCTGTTCGAGCGCCAATGTCATATTCTTTTACATTATCAAATAAATTTTGTACCTAGTTCGTACGTCAATGTAATATAATTTACTTTATCATCACTTTTCATTACTTACCACTTTTTACCACGGTTAACCCAGTGTTCGTGTGAGCGATTATTTGGAGAACAGAAATTAGGTTGTCTGAAATAAATGCTTTGAGTCCATTTGTCTTCAAATGAATTTAATTTTATTTTGTCATATTATTCTCTTTTCTTCTGCATAATAAAAATATCGGTATGAAGAACCAAACAGGACTTCCATGTTCTAAGATTTATATTTAAAATCATATTCGAAATGAAATATTTCCATAGAAACTACTTCTTTCTACTTATTGCTTCAGCCTTAAACCACAGTACTATGGTCACTAACGTATACCACCTTACGTTTTTGCACTCGATTTTCACTGAGATAGAAGTCGATGGTACTGCCGAAAAGTCTGGTTTTGCAGAAAACCTAGGACTACGGCTAAACAGCCCAGGAAGGAATTTTAACAAAGAACTACTTCTTTGTTGCCGATAACGTAGTACACATACAAAATTCTCCCCTCCCCCTTCAACTATAATTTTCATTTATCGAAAATTACCCCCACCCCGTTCACCTAACCTCTTCATTTATAGATATTTCATCTACGTTTCTACAGTGGATTATTATGAGCTTCTTATCAAGATACTTTATTTATCAAAATTAAGTACTTTACTCTTGTTAAAACATAAAACGTTGCAGGTAAATACCCGTTTCTCTAAACCGATCTTCACCAAAATCAATAGACCTTCAGTCTTCTACAATGCAAGGATGCATGCAAAAAAATATTTGATTCTGTTTCAATTAGCGGCAGTTATCATTCGTCATGAAAACATTTCTCTTGTTACAACATAACATGTTTCAGGTAAACTACCCCTTTCCCTTTACCGATCTTCACCAAAATCAACAGGCCTTGAGCTCTCTACAATTTAGGAAGGTATGCAAAAAAATATTTGATTTTCTTTGAATTTGCGACTGTTATCGTTTGCCATAGAAAAAATATTACCCTTGATAATATCGGTATGGAGAACCATACATGACTTCCATATTCTAAGATTTATATTTAAAATCATTTTCAGCCAAACAGCCAGGCTGTGTCTTACCTGCCTTTTTATTGATGTATTAAATGAAAAATATTATATTACATTAAAATAAAAAAATTATAATTTTATTGCCTGGCAACAAAATTATTTTATTTTTAACAATTACCATTGTTTCAAAAAGTTTAAATAAATTTTCAAGTACTTTACTCTTGTTAAAACGTAAAAGGTTGCAGGTAAACTACCCCTTCCCCTTAACCGATCTTCACCAAAATCGAAAGTCATTGAGACCTCTACAATTCAGATACGTATGCAAAAAATTATTTGATTCTGTTTGAACTTGCGGCTGTTATCGTTTGCCATAGAAAATACGCTAGATAAAAAAACGTTGCAGGTAAACTACCCCTTCCCCTTAACCGATCTTCACCAAAAACAATAGGTCTTGAGTACTCTACAAATCAGGGCTGTATGCAAAACATTATTTGATTCTGTTTGAATTTGCGGCTGTTATCGTTTGCCATAGAAAATACCCTTGTTAAAAAAACGTTGCAGGTAAACTACCCCTTTCCCTCAACCGATCTTCACCAAACCAATAGGTCTTGAGAACTCTACAATTTAGGGCTGTATGCAAATAATCTTTTGATTCTGTTTGAATTTGCGGCTGTTATCGTTTGCCATAGGAAATACCCTTGTTAAAACATAAAACGTTACAGGTAAACTACCCCTTTCCCTTAACCGATCTTCACCAAAAACAATAGGTCTTGAGTACTCTACAAATCAGGGCTGTATGCAAAACATTATTTGATTCTGTTTGAATTTGTGGCTGTTATCGTTTGCCATAGAAAATACCCTTGTTAAAAAAACGTTGCAGGTAAACTACCCCTTTCCCTCAACCGAACTTCACCAAAAACAATAGGTCTTGAGAACTCTACAATTTAGGGCTGTATGCAAATAATCTTTTGATTCTGTTTGAATTTGCGGCTGTTATCGTTTGCCATAGGAAATACCCTTGTTAAAACATAAAACGTTACAGGTAAACTACCCCTTTCCCTTAACCGATCTTCACCAAAATCAACAGATCTTGAGAACTCTACAATTCAGGGCTGTATGCGAAACATTATTTGATTCTGTTTGAATTTGCGGCTGTTATCGTTTGCCAAACAAACAAAATTACCCTTGCTAAAAAAAAACCGTTGCAGGTAAACTACCCCTTTCCTTCAACCGATCTTCACCAAAAACAATAGGTCGCGAGTACTCTGCAAATCAGGCTGCATGCAAAAAATTATTTGATTCTGTTTGAATTTGCGGCAGTTATCGTTTGCCACAGAAAAAAAATCTACAGACACACACACAGACAGACAGACAGACAGACAGACACACACACAGACAGACACACACACAGACACTTTTCGGAAAACGACTTTTTTTCATGTTTTGAGTGTAGTAGAATCAGAATCTGCAATAATCTCGAACACGATTTTTTTTGCCATCACCATACTTCCATTCCTTAAGGAATATGGAAGTAAAATATCGGTATGGAGAACCATACATGACTTCCATATTCTAAGATTTATATTTAAAATCATTTTCACCCAAACAGCCAGGCTGTGTCTTACCTGCCTTTTTATTGCTGTATTAAATGAAAAATATTATATTACATTAAAATGAAAAAATTATAATTTTATTGCCTGGCAACAAAATTATTTTATTTTTAACAATTACCATTGTTTCAAAAAGTTTAAATAAATTTTCAAGTACTTTACTCTTGTTAAAACGTAAAAGGTTGCTGGTAAACTACCCCTTCCCCTTAACCGATCTTCACCAAAATCGAAAGTCATTGAGACCTCTACAATTCAGGGACGTATGCTAAAAATTATTTGATTCTGTTTGAATTTGCGGCTGCTATCATTTGCCATAGAAAATACGCTTGATAAAAAAACGTTGCAGGTAAACTACCCCTTCCCCTTAACCGATCTTCACCAAAAACAATAGGTCTTGAGTACTCTACAAATCAGAGCTGTATGCAAAACATTATTTGATTCTGTTTGAATTTGCGGCTGTTATCGTTTGCCATAGAAAATACCCTTGTTAAAAAAACGTTGCAGGTAAACTACCCCTTTACCTCAACCGATCTTCACCAAAAACAATAGGTCTTGAGAACTCTACAATTTAGGGCTGTATGCAAATAATCTTTTGAATCTGTTTGAATTTGCGGCTGTTATCGTTTGCCATAGGAAATACCCTTGTTAAAACATAAAACGATACAGGTAAACTACCCCTTTCCCTTAACCGATCTTCACCAGAAACAATAGGTCTTGAGTACTCTACAAATCAGGGCTGTACGCAAAACATTATTTGATTCTGTTTGAATTTGCGGCTGTTATCGTTTGCCATAGAAAATACCCTTGTTAAAACATAAAACGTTACAGGTAAACTACCCCTTTCCCTTAACCGATCTTCACCAAAATCAAAAGACCTTGAGAACTCTACAATTCAGGGCTGTATGCGAAACATTATTTCATTCTGTATGAATTTGCGGCTGTTATCGTTTGCCAAACAAACAAAATTACCCTTGCTAAAAAAAAACCGTTGCAGGTAAACTACCCCTTTCCCTCAACCGATCTTCACCAAAAACAATAGGTCGCGAGTACTCTGCAAATCAGGGCTGCATGCAAAAAATTATTTGATTCTGTTTGAATTTGCGGCAGTTATCGTTTGCCATAGAAAAAAAATCTACAGACAGACAGACACACAGACAGGTAGACAGACAGACAGACACACAGACACTTTTCGGAAAACGACTTTTTTTCATGTTTTGAGTGTAGTACAATCAGAATCTGCAATAATCTCGAACACGATTTTTTTTGCCATCACCATACTTCCATTCCTTAAGGAATATGGAAGTAAAAAACGTTGCTGGTAAACTACCCCTTCCCTTAACCGATGTTCACCAAAAACAATAGGTCCTGATAACTCTACAATTCAGGGCCGTATGCAAAACATTATTTGATTCTGTTTACATTTGCGGCTTTTATCGTTTGCCATAGAAAATACCCTTGTTAAAATATAAAATGTTGCAGGTAAACTACCCCTTTCCCTTAATCGATCTTCACCAAAACCAATAGGTCTTGAGAACTCTATAATTCAGGGCTGTTTGCAAAAGAGTAGTTGATTCTGTTTGAATTTGCGGCTGTTATCGTTTGCCATAGAAAAAAATTACCCTTGATTTAAAAAAACCGTTGCAGGTAAACTACCCCTTTCCCTTAACCGATCTTCACCAAAAACAATAGGTCTTGTGTACTCTACAAATCAATGCTGTATGCAAAAAATTATTTGATTCTGTTTGAATTTGCGGCTATCGTTTGCCATAGGAAAAATTACCCTTGATAAGAAAAACGTTGCAGGTAAACTACCCCTTCCCGTTAACCGATCTTCACCAAAAACAAAAGATCCTGAGTATTCTGCAAATCAGAGCTGCATACAAAAAAATTATTTGATTTTGATTGAATTGCGACTCTTATTGTTTGCCATAGAAAATACCCTTTTAAAACATAAAACGTTGCAGGTAAACTACCCCTTTCCCTTAACCGATCTTCACCAAAAACAATATGTCCTGAGAACTCTACAATTTAGGGCTGTATGCAAAAGAGTAGTTGATTCTGTTTGAATTTGCGGCTGTTATCGTTTGCCATAGAAAAAAATTACCCTTGATTAAAAAAAAAAAAGTTGCAGGTAAACTACCCCTTCCCCTTAACCGATCTTCACCAAAATCAATAGGTCTTGAGTACTCTACAAATCAGGGCTCCATGCAAAAAATTATTAGATTTTGCTTGAATTTGTGACTCTTTATCGTTTGCCATAACAAATACCCTTTTAACACATAAAACGTTGCCGGTAAACTACCCCTTTCCCTTAACCAATCTTCACCAAAAACAATAGGTCTTGTGTACTCCACAAATCAATGCTGTATGCAAAAAATTATTTGATTCTGTTTGAATTTGCGGCTATCGTTTGCCATAGGAAAAATTATCCTTGATAAGAAAAACGTTGCAGGTAAACTACCCCTTTCCCTTAACCGATCTTCACCAAAAACAATAGGTCCTGAGAACTCTATAATTCAGCGCTGTATGCAAAAAATTATTTGATTCTGTTTACATTTGCGGCTTTTATCGTTTGCCATAGAAAATACCCTTGTTAAAATATAAAATGTTGCAGGTAAACTACCCCTTTCCCTTAACCGATCTTCACCAAAACCAATACGTCTTGAGAACTCTACAAATCAGGGCTGTATGCAAAAAATTATTTGATTCTGTTTGAATTTGCGGCTGTTATCGTTTGCCATAGAAAAAAATCTACAGATAGACACACAGACACTTTTCGAAAAATGACTTTTTTTAATGTTTTGAGTGTAGTACAATCAGAATCTGCAATAGTCTCGAACACGATTTTTTTTGCCATCACCATACTTCCTTTTCCTTAAGGAACATGGAAGTAAAAATTAAAATTGACTTACTTTCCATTATAACTAACAATATTCTTTCTCCCTCTTCTACACGTTTACTATATGAACAATAAAAGATACATTGGTTATTTTCAAATTAACCCTGCTTCTATAAGATTATCTACAATCCAACTAGTGAAAACAAACCCAAAAAATAGTTATTGAAAAACTTAAACTAAATCTCCTTATCGCAAACCAGTGTTATCCATTATGTAATTTTTTATGCACATACACACTCACTCATATCTTTAAAATCCCCATTTACCATACATAATTTTTTTTGTTTTATCAGAATTTAAACAGCTGAATAATATGTTAAAATTTGTTCAAAATATAGAAAAAAGTTCAAAAGTTACCCATCTTCGTTGCTAATCCTATCACCACCAAATCAAATTTATTCGCCACTCGGATATTATTTTAATCTGTTAACATTGTTATTAATGAATGTCCACTAGTTTCTCACTCCGTTCTTATTGGAAATACTTTTAAAACCACATTTTATATTAGTCGGCCGACTGGATATTTTGCTCGCGAGCACTGTTTTCTGACCGCGCGGTCTGAGGGCTTTTGTCGACTGCTAGTTGCTCACACACATTATTTGAACACAATTCAAATACACATTTTTATGTTTGGCCGGTCTGTTTATGTTACTGAGTACAGGTTTTCGGCAAACCACGCATTGACGTACCTGCGTGGCTTTTCAACATGGCCCAGCGTCCCTCTGTGTCCGGCAACTTGGCTCGGGATTGGCTAGTCGCATCTCGAGGAGTTTTGTCATCTCGTACCTGGCGAGTAGGAATTTTCAGCCGTGACTTTCACGTGTGAACCGCGGCCCAAACGTGCACTCGTACGCAGGAATACGCACCCTTTCTGATACTTAACATTCCCAGACTCTTAATTACTTTTGTGCCTTGCACGGCTTGGTATGAGGTGGGCTACAAGGTGTTCAAAATGTCAAGCGTTTGTGATCCAAACGTTGTTCAGCTTGAGTTGCTACTACTTTTTACAATTATTAAAGAATAAAATAAACCCCAATCGTTTGTCCCGTTACAACATGAAGAAAGCAGAGCGCTAGCATCCTTTGATCACTGCCTTTATTTAAGTGGCATACAGAAATATGTTACATATATAACTCTGCATGATAGACATAAAAAATCACTTATGACTGATAACAGTTCTCTGACTGGCATTGGTAGTTAAAGCCTTTAAAGCAAGGCAGTTATATCTAGACGTGACAATGGATCACAACCCAACAACCTGGATGTTGTTATTACCTTTACACACATGAAAAATGCATCCATACTGGTATCAGGCACTTACAAATTTCTTACTCTGTTTTAGTTTTCTAGGTGTTAAAGTATGTGCTCCACTTTTACTTCCATGTTCCACAAGGAAATGAAAGTACAGTGATAGCGAAAAAATCGTGTTCAAGATAAGGCCTGATTCTGATTGTACTACCCTCAAAACATGAAAAGTCATTTTCCAAAAGGTGTCGTAGAATTTTTTCTATGGCGAACGATAACTGCCGCTAATTCAAACAGAATCAAATAATTTTTTGCATTTGTGCCTGAGTTGTAGAGGACTCAAGGCCTATTGATTTTGGTGAAGATCGGTTAAGGGGAAGGGGTAGTTTACCTGCAACGTTTTATGTTTTAACAAGAGTAAAGTACTTAATTTTGATAAATAAAGTATCCTGAAAAGGTCATAATAATCCACTGTAGAAAGGTAGATGAAATATCTATAAATGAAAAGGGTAGATAAAGGGAGAGGGGGTAATTTTCTATAAATGAAAATGATAGTTGAAGGCGGAGGGGATAATTTTTTATGTGTACTACGTTATGGCAACAAAGAAAAAGTTAGTTGTTAAAATTCCTTCCCGGGCTGTTTGGTCGCAGTCCAATTGTTTTCTGCAAAACCAGACGTTTTGGCAGTGCCATTGACTGCCATCATCAGTGAAAATCAATTGTACTAATGTTAGGTGGTATACGTTAGTGACCATAGTACTGTGGTTATGGTTGAAGAAAGAAGTAAAAAGTAGTTTCTATGAAAATATTTCATTTTGAAAATGATTTTAAATATAAATCTTAGAACATGGAAGTCATGTATCGTTCTCCATACTGATATTTTTGTTTCTTCAACCACCAATTTCAACTGCATATGCAGAAGTTGTTTTAGCTGGAGGAATTTTGCAGATGTAGCCAAGACCATATGGGTCATTCATTCCATGCCAAATCAACCTGTCACTCAACCTGACCATTTCAGATTTCAATGAAACTTTCAGGACTCATTCTCCCGTATGATAGAAATGAGAATATATTTTTAGATTTGTTTTATCTGTTTGGGTTTTGATGTAATTAATTTTAAAAATTTTGAAAAAATACCGTTTCTCGGCTTTCACAAACTTTTTAATTCCTGAATAACTCAAGTTCTATAAGGCCTAGAGAATTGCTTGAACCCTCATTTTAAAGATAATCTTACAAGGTTTAATTTGATATGCTACTTGACTATGTTTGGTGAATTTTTTTTTCTTTTTTAAATCCAAAAAACATTTACATCTATTTTTGAAATAGTGTTTTTTAAAAAATTTGAAATAAATATATGTTTCTTGTAATATTATAAGCTATAGATCCTGAAACTTTTAAAGTGGGATCTCAATGGGATCAGGAGTTATGCCAAAAAAGTATAACAATGTTTTAAGGTAAGGGCTAGATTGCAATCAATCTTAAATTTTTTTTCTTACAGGAGTGTGACTCATACCCACTCTACCTGTTTTTGCTTAGTTTCCTTTAAGATCTCAGTGAGTGAACAGTTAGTTGTTGGCAGTGTCACTTAAAAAGTGTTTTGCATAAAAGTATGATTTTTATACGTTATTACTTTTTTAGTGGATGTGAAAGAAGTGTTCTCCTGTGATAACAATATGGGTGAACCCAGTCAAACAAAACACTTTTCAGTATATTGTTGTAATCCATTTAAAAAGGCTGGTCATTATTACTACAAAAAAAGCTTGAGACCTGTGAATGAAAATGATTTAAAACGTAATGCCAATTTATGTGAAGGCGACAAGATGTGTTGTGGTTGTCGTAAAGCTGTTTTAAAGCTACCAGAAATTCCAACTGAGCAAGAAGAATTGCATTTGGACAGCTCAGAATCGCAGTATGATTTGAATGTTCCTGAAGTACAAGTTCAAAACACATGTTCAACTCCAGAGAAAGTAGAGGCAATTGCAGCCTTAAACAAAAGTCTTGCTGCTATAGATGAAACACCAATAAAAAGAAAACGTTAAAGTGAAAAAAAATACCCACATGATAAGATCAAAAATGTGACTGAAGCTTTCCAAACAAAAGTTCTAAATTTAAGTCCAGGTACCTCTGACTCTGATGCCGTAAAAAATAATGACAATGAAGTTATTAATCAATTAAAAGAAAAGTTCAACACTACTACAGACAAAAGTGTGAGAATGCAGATTCTAACTACACTTCCCAAAAGCTGGACTCTAAAAACAATTGAAACTGAATTTGGAGTGTCTAACTTTATGGCTAGAAAGGCAAAAAAACTGTTACACGAAAAAGGTGTTATGTCATCCCCAAACCCAAAGCCTGGAAGAACATTGGACCCTGCAACGGTGGGCTTAGTCAAGGACTTCTATCAAAATGATGAAGTTAGTCGTCAAATGCCAGTTAAAAAAGACTTTGTTTCGGTGAAAAAATATGGCAAACGTGTAAATGTGCAAAAGTATTTAATTCTAAGTACATTAAGAGAAGCATATGTACTATTCAAGGAGCGTTACCCAGATCAGAAAATTGGAGTTACTAAATTTTGTGAGCTTCGTCCTAAGCATTGTGTTCTTCCTGGGTCCAGTGGGACACACACGTGTGCGTTTGCACAATACATCAGAATGGCAAATTAATGATGGCTCAGTGGAGAATACCTAAATTAACAAATGGTGAGCTCCCTATTAAAACATACAAAGATGTAACAAGCAATATAATTTGCAAAACTCCAACATGTAAATGTTATTTTGCAAATTGTGTTAATTGCCCAGGAAGTGACGATTTGAAGGCTAGGTTTGAAGAAGCTTTTGAGCTAAATAGCATTGAAAATGTGAGTTTCAAACAACTGATGCAGATTGATAACAAGTGTGTCCTGGAAACTGTTACAAAATCAACAGAAGAGTTTGTGGATTAGTTGTTTCAGAGTTTGCCAAAACTCTTAAGACACTCTTTCATTGCTACTCAACAGTCTTCGTACTTGCGACACTTAAAATAAAATCTACCTCAAAACCAATGCATTGTGCTTTGTGATTTTGCTGAAAATTATGCATTTGTACTTCAAGATGTTGCACAAGGCTTTCACTGGAATAATGCTCAAGCAATAAAATACATCCGTTTGTTATATACTACATGAATGAGGAAAGCAAAAAGCTGGCATACCTTAGCTTAGTTATCATTTCTGATTGTATGACACACAATACCATTGCTGTTCATTTATTTCAACGCCTCATGATTGACTTTCTTAAACAGAACCTGCCTCATAAGCCCGAAAAGCTCCATTATTTTTCAGACGGAGCAGCACCACAGTACAAAAACAAATACAAACTTCCTCAATCTCTGCCATCATGAGAACGATTTTGGAATTAAGGCTGAATGGAACTTTTTTGTATCGTCACATGGAAAGAATGCATGTGACGGCGTAGGAGGAACTGTAAAACGTTTAGCAGCATTGGCCAGTCTATGTATGGTTTACAATGAACAAATCATGACCCCTCGCCAACTTTATGACTGGGCTAAAGCCAATACTGACATCAGTTTTTTGTATTCCACTAAAGACGAACACGAGGCAGAGGAACAGACCTTGAAGAGACGGTTTGAAGCAGCAACAACAATAAAGGGCACTCACCAATTTCACAGTTACACTCCTGTGAGTGATGTAACAGTACATAAAGGCCTGCTGTCAGAATTATGGGGTTCGAGGATGTTACAGAATGTTTTATTGTATTCATGTTATATAAAGTATGGTTAGATCCATTTTTTCTATGTGTGCACAAACAACGCATATTCAGTAAGAGGAGAATAGTTCCAAGGTCACCGGCTGACGGGCGAAACTGAACATATATAATGGCGGTGTAAGTGAAGAAAGACTTTAATATCAATTCTTATTGGTCCACAGGGCTGTGTCGTCATTAATAAATGATAATGACGCATAGACAATAACATATGAAACAAGGCATTGGCCGAAAAAACAAAAGACGGTGACGTCAGATGTACTAATACATACGCAAATTGTGCGTATCACCAGTTCCCAGTACCACACAGCACATCAGAGCGGCAACAGCTAATATCGCTGTTGGTGGAGTTTTCACCAAAAGTGTTTTAGTCAAATTACTAAATGTAATTAAAATGTAACAGTGAATCTTTAAAAACAAACGATAGCAAATTACTATCCAAGTATGTAAAGTAGAATCAGTGCCATCAAAGAAAATCGACGAGGGACATGCGGCGAACATCTGCCAATAAATACAGAGAATCCGACATCAACGGCGGCCCTACAAGTGCACACATTCAGAGAAGTCCAAATTAATAATCATATATTTATATATTAATGAGCTCAAAAATAAAAATGAATCAAACAAAATGTATCTGTGCTAGTGAGTGTGTGGGTGAGAGCATGTGGGCGTGAACGACTGGCCATTACGATAAAATATCGAGGCATTGGTTTGTGATATATATAAAAATAGCAAATAAAATCAATCAAGTTTTATTAAAGCTGCAGCTATATTTAAATTTATGTTAGGTTTAAGTATCAAAGTAATTGAAAGGTAATGACTAATGAATATGGGCGTAAAGATATGTAGACGCCATTTTGTTTCTTGTATTCACATGCGGCGCCATCTTTGGGTTGTCGTTAAGAATTATAACTCTAATTCAGATTAATTAAAAACAAGTTTATGGCATCCAAATTGTAGTCAGAGTCATTATTTCGACAACCTCAATGTTTCTGAATCTCGCTGAGTGTGAATCCTGGCCCTTAGAGATAAAAAATCATGTTGGGTATGAACCACGTGCTTAAACCAGAAGTGATATGGAACAGTCGGTAAGTACATGTGTTTTATTTAATAGTAACAAATATGAAAATAAAAAAAATAAACAGTAGAGTACTTAACAATTGTCGACCCGAATTAGGGACTTATTTAGAGTACTTAACAATTGTCGACCCGAACGAGGGACTTATTTATATAGAGTACTTAACAACTGGCGCCTGAACTGGGACTTTATATAAAATTGTTACATATAAAATAGGCCAGATTCAGAAACAGCGGGAGTGGCGAAACAATTCATAACATAACACGTGAGAGGTTATGTAGGTTATGTTGACAAAATAAAAACATATAAACGACAATTGCAATCCAATAGTTATTTTAGTGTTAGAACAAAATTTTATTAAAATGGCAGCAAATAACGAAAGTATAGAGATGAACAACACCGAAACAGAATCGATTATATTGGAAGAAATAAGTGCCAATTCGACACCTATGGCAATCAGTAATAAAGTGTCATTGGAAGACTTATTTCAATTAATAAAAAAACAAAATAACCAATTAAGAGAACAGATTGATGAAAAATTTGACGAAAAGTTTAACCAGATGAATATTAAGTTTAATGTAAAGTTTGACAGTTTTGATACCAAATTAAATGAACTAAAGAAACAAAGTAATTTGCAAAATGTAAAATTAAACCAATTAGATGAGAAATTTGAAGATATAAAAAATGAAATGCACAGACGAAATTGTAATATTGACAACAGAATAGACGAGATAGAGTTAGAAAATAAGAAAGTAATAGACAAGTCAGATATAAACAAAGACAAGGTAAGTGGGGGAGAAAATTATTACAAAATAAATAAAAGTATGATATTAGAAAATGATTATGTAAACAGGGGTAGTGATAATGAGATTTTATGGGGAATAGAATATAATAATAATGGAATGATAGTGTGTTTTGAAGGGTTAAAGAGAGTGTGTAAACAGAGTATAATTGTAAAAGAGTTGCAGGGGGTAGATTCTTCCCTTAATGGTGTATTTGGGGGTGATGTACAGGTGTTGAGGAAGGACGAGAGTGCCTTCGATGTATATTTGGGAGACATATGGTCTACAAATAAAGTTGTCCCTGGTTTTTTTAGTGCACTTCACAGGTGGTGCAATAGTTGTGAATTAGTGTCCCCTGCAAATGTAGAAAGAGAGAATGTAGCTTGGTGTGACAGAGAGAGATATATTGAGAGAAAAAGAGAAGTAGAGATTTTTAAGATAAGTAGAACTTATGAAGAATTTATGGAAAGGTTAGGAGTAGAGATGATTGATAAATATAGTAAATACTTGCCTTGTAATAAAACTGAAGTAGTAGGAGATAATGAAAATAATGACTTTGCAAATTACCTAATTATGACTGATTATACTGGAGGTGGCAGAACCATACCCGATCATGAATTAAATGAGTTTGAGGATAATGATAAAAAGTTGAATGGTATGTGTATTTATAATGTTAGTATAAGAGAGTCAATATTAAACAATGTATATAGTTTTAAGATTCGACTATTGTTTGACGATGGAGGGTAAATATTTTATTGTGTTTATGAACATTTAATTATGTGGACAGTGTTTTCAAGATGGACTGCTTTTTGACTGATTTATGGTAAATGGTTAAATGATAATGTGGATTGTATATTTTTTTTGTGTTGATGTCAATGTATTTGTGTATTTTTGCTGTTGTGTATTTTATGTATTTTTTATGTAAACCATGTACTGTAGAATTTTAAATATTCAAGAATAATTAATTATGAGGATGATTTTAAATGATATTATGAGATTTAGATTCTAATGGGTAGTAAATGATAAAGCAGGTAATATATTTGAATATTGAGAGGTATTGTTGTTAGTAGATAGATGATGAATTTTCTAGTGGTATATTATTAAGGTAAAATGTTGTAAAGAGGTTTGGGGATAGTGATAAATAAGGGCATTGGAGTTAGTTAAATAGAGTTAGTGAAAATAAGAATGTTGAAAGACAGAGAATATATAAAGAGGTGTTAGATATTTTAGGGACACAGTAGTTAGTGATTATATGTAGAGAGGTGAGTAATGTGAATGGTATATATATTTGTTGATGATGATATTTTGTGGTAAGGATGAGGTGGTAAGGTGTGATCAACGTGCAGCGTTGTGGCAGGCAGAGCAATTTGGGTTAGAGTGTTTGCCGATATTTGGTGGAGGGCAAATGGTTAGGTATGGATATGGCCAGGTAGGGAACACACATCCTAGTACAAAAAACGAGCGGTGCCAGAGGATTTAAATGGGATTAGTGAAGGGGGTTATTATAGAGATATTGGTGTCATAATATATGAATATGGTTGTTAGAAGCGGTTGTTAGTGGAAAAAAGAGGGGTAGTAAGGTTAGATTGACAAATGCCAAAATAAGATAGAGAATAATGAATAACAGAGAGTCACCCAAACTGACAAGGATTGAGGAAAGGTTAGAAAAGAAAATTCATAGCAGGAAGGTAATGTAACTAAAAGGTAAATGATAGATTTGAAAATTTTTTTTGTATAGAATCTGATATAATGAATGTTAAATAACAAAAATTGAATAGAGAGTTGATAGTAGTAATGTTATGAAGTTTTGATACCAGCTGTTTAAATGTAAATTGTTTAATGTAAATGTAACAATGTTAATGTGTAATGTACAATGTTCTACGTTTTATTATGTTGGGGGGTCATAGTGTGTGTGGTTAGGAGGTCGCTACAGGGGTAACGACGTTAGCAAATGTTAAAAGATAATAGGTCATGAATGTTAAAAGAATAAAGTTAGAAATGGTGTTGAGCAAAATATAGTATGATGTCATTGCCAAAAAATATAATATGATTATAAAGTTGAGTAATAAAATTTGAATAATGAACTTGTTTGCCATCGTAGTTGTAGGTTGAATTTTATAGAAATAAATAGGTGATGGTGTTTTGGGAATTTTGAAGGAATTGTTTACGTGTTATGTTATTTATAGGAATATATATTTTTCTCTTATAAGGAAGAGATTGAATTTAGTATTGATGAAAGATCAGTCTATTTTGAATTCTTGTTGTTGTTGTTTGGGAGAAATTAATTGAGCAAACCAATGCCTCAGACACAAACCAATGCATCTAAAGGGAAACATATCAGTTGTAGATATGGAAGTATATTAGACCACTATTTTAAAATTTGTATTGCATGTTTCAGAGTTTGGTGGTGTTGTGACCGCGGTCCTGAGCTGGCCGGTGCATCAGAACAGGAGCGTTAAGTGCCTTATGGTGTTGGGATCTCTCCTGAGAAGTCCAGTAAGGTCAGACAGGTACGATCATCATCATTGAACCAAGGGTAAGTGATTGTATTTTTTTTTATATTAACATTACAGGGGGTTGTGGCAACATATCTGGGCTGATCCTTTTAGAAACGTATGAATGAGTCAATGAAAGTTTTTATGTTTCAACATAAAACCTTTCATTGAGGGGGTTTGTAACAGTACATAAAGGCCTGCTGTCAGAATTATGGGGTTCGAGGATGTTACAGAATGTTTTATTGTATTCATGTTATATAAAGTATGGTTAGATCCATTTTTTCTATGTGTGCACAAACAACGCATATTCAGTAAGAGGAGAATAGTTCCAAGGTCACCGGCTGACGGGCGAAACTGAACATATATAATGGCGGTATAAGTGAAGAAAGACTTTAATATCAATTCTTATTGGTCCACAGGGCTGTGTCGTCATTAATAAATAATAATGACGTATAGACAATAACGTATGAAACAAGGCGTTGGCTGAAAAAAACAAAAGACGGTGACGTCAGATGTACTAATACATACGCAAATTGTGTGTATCACCAGTTCCCAGTACCACACAGCACATCAGAGCGGCAACAGCTAATATCGCTGTTGGTGGAGTTTTCACCAAAAGTGTTTTAGTCAAATTACTAAATGTAATTAAAATGTAACAGTGAATCTTTAAAAACAAACGATAGCAAATTACTATCCAAGTATGTAAAGTAGAATCAGTGCCATCAAAGAAAATCGACGAGGGACATGCGGCGAACATCTGCCAATAAATACAGAGAATCCGACATAAACGGCGGCCCTACAAGTGCACACATTCAGAGAAGTCCAAGTTAATAATCATATACTTATATATTAATGAGCTCAAAAATAAAAATGAATCAAACAAAATGTATCTGTGCTAGTGAGTGTGTGGGTGAGAGCAAGTGGGCATGAACGACTGGCCATTACGATAAAATATCGAGGCATTGGTTTGTGATATATATAAAAATAGCAAGTAAAATCAATCAAGTTTTATTAAAGCTGCAGCTATATTTAAATTTATGATAGGATTAAGTATCAAAGTAATTGAAAGGTAATGACTAATGAATATGGGCGTAAAGATATGTAGACGCCATTTTGTTTCTTGTATTCACATGCGGCGCCATCTTTGGGTTGTCGTTAAGAATTATAACTCTAATTCAGATTAATTAAAAACAAGTTTATGGCATCCAAATTGTAGTCAGAGTCATTATTTTGACAACCTCAATATTTCTGAATCTCGCTGAGTGTGAATCCTAGCCCTTAGAGTTAAAAAAATCATCTTGGGTATGAACCACGTGCTTAAACCAGAAGTGATATGGAACAGTCGGTAAGTACATGTGTTTTATTTAATAGTAACAAATATGAAAATAAAAAAATAAACAGTAGAGTACTTAACTATTGTCGACCCGAACGAGGGACTTATTTATATAGAGTACTTAACAGTGAGACTAGAGTTTTAGTGAAAAGCCACTCATTTTCAGAGGTATCAAGTACAGAAAAAGTTTCAGCTGACGGCACTGATGGTGATTTGGACACTAACGACATTGTTGGCTTTGTTACATGCCAATATTCAGACAAGTGGTGGTTAGGTTGTGTGTTAGGAGTGGAAGAAGATGAAGTAAAAATAAGTTTTTTGGAACCACATGGCCCTTCTCCATCTTTCAAATACCCACAATTTACTGACATATTAGTTGTGCACAAAAGTGAGGTTTTAACAAAAGCAACAAAGTGATCCTACAACAGCAACAGGAAGAGTTTATCGCCTTACAGACTTAGAAACTAAAAAGGTAGACAAGAAATTATCTGTTAAATTAAAGAAGAACTAAGATCTATTTAGGTATTTTGGTGCGATTACAAAATGACTGAGTGCTAACCAAGAAAAAAACTTATTATTTTTATCATGTAAAACCAGGTATGTAACCTTCCTTGTTATGATGATTGACTATGTATTAATATGATGTAAGTAACAAAAAAATGTAGATTTTACAAATTGTCTGTTACCGTGTAAACACAAAACAAAAATTATTGGCCTATAGATGCGTTGTACATTACTTTAAGGTTTTTGTAATAACTCCTGACCCCATTGAGATCTCACTCTAAACGTTTCAGGATTTATAGCTTATAATATTACAAGAAACATATATTTTTTCAATTTTTTTAAAAAACACTATCTTAAAAATTATGTAAAAATGTTTTTTGAATTTCAAAAAAAAATTTTGTCAAACATAGTCAAGTAGCATAATAAATTAAACCTTGTAATATTCTCTTTAAAATGAGGGGTCAAGCAACTCTCTAGGCCTTATAGAACTTAAGTTATTCAAGAATTAAAAAGCTTTCGTGAAAGCCGAAAAACTGTATTTTTTTCTAAAATTCAAAAATTAATTATATCAAAACCCAAACAGATAAAAAAAATCTAAAAATATATTCTCATTTCTATCATAAGGGAGAATGATTCCTGAAAGTTTCATTGAAATCTGAAATGGTCACGTTGAATCTTAAAATTTTTTTGTTGGTTTGGCATGGAATAACCCATATCTTCTCTCATTACTTTAAATTATTAATGATCACGTGCAAAGAGTTTGACTTAGAAGTAGATGACTGTCAAAGGCTTTCACCTTCTCCTATTATATGATTTATAGACATACAAAGGGGTAATACTTACACTTACCAATTGTAAGAGAAGTGTGACTTGGTATAATAGAGTGACCGGAGGATTGTCTGGATTGGCTGCTAACATTACACGTAACAGCTGTTCCCTCTGTACAGGATTCTCAATGAGTGCATGTGACAGAGCAACAGCTGAGAACCAGTTTGACAGTGCATCATGGCTGAACAGTCCTCCGCACAGTAGCTGACCCGTTGACAATGTGGCAACTACAATCAACACAAAATGCCATGAAATCATTCGTTACTATCTACACTCAACTATCACACAAAACACAGTAATATGTTATTATTTTACTCCATGTGGAGTAAATGTAATTGTCTTCAGCAACTGTACTTCCAGAATAGCACACTGTGAATTCAAATCTTTTGAAATACACAAAATCAATTGGTAATAAAGTTTCATGTAACATGTATTAAAAGGTGTAATTTACCTTCTTCTGCCGTTCCTACTGCATAATCCTTAATCCTTCTGACTTGATCTACTTCCACTAACCCAATGTTGCATCAGCAAACTCCACTTTATCTGTTTCAAGATTCATATTTACATACTACCTTAGCAGTGCTGGAGCACTCTAACTCAGAATGCTAGCACCAAAGAATCTGATGATCAGAGTATTGAGTGAAGACTCAAGTGACTAAAACAGCAGAGAAGAGGAGCTTCCAAAACACCCACCAGTCACATTGGAGATGGAGAAGTCTGATGACAAGCTCTGGCCTTCCTAGTTAGAGGATTCACAATGGACTATCAATGAAAAAATTCAATATTTTCAAACTTCTATACAAGGCTTTGGGAACATACGATTTCTGGTAATGAACAGAAAATGAAAAAAAGATATCCAACTGGATATAAGAGGTGAACTAAAGTTAGTAACATGGAACACAAAAGGAATATTAGAAGAAAAAAACATATCACTTATAAAAAGATTCAGCATATGATTATGGATTTAGCAAAAATCAGGTTTAAAAAACATCACAGAAATCTAAAATCTAACTGTCATCTGTACATATGCACCAGAGGATGGAAAGAAGAAACAAGTGTACTTTACATTAATTTGCAACATGCTTTGCATCAAATGAATGAAAATGATTGTATAATAATACGATGTAATATAAACAGAGGAACTTGGCACACACCAATATATAAAATCATGGAAAACAACTGACACAATGTAACTAATAGAAATGATACACATTTGTTTCACCAACTTCAGAATAATATATACTTACTAAAAACATGTACACAAAATAATATGGTTGGTAGATGATATAAATAAATAATCGATTATTTTATGATAAACTGGAAAACTGCAGTTCAATTTGAAGACACTGCAAATCTATAGGGGAACCAACATCCATTCAGACCACTTCCTGTTCCAGCCAAAGTGAACATCCAAGTAAAATGTGTCACACAGACAACACAATAAATAAACAACAAATAGCACTGGAAAATATATTTGCTAACAGAGATGTCTATAGGAAAACTCTACCAAGATATACTAAATATACATACAAAAGCCAATTTAAAAACATACAGGCTTTTAATAAGGAATGGGAGAATATTAAAACCAATGAAACAAAGCGGAAGGAAAAATGTGTCATTTGTATTTGCATAATGTGAAAAAAAAATGTAGCTTCACATGACAGTATAGTATATAGCTATATGAATACTACCTTACTGAGTATGTTAAACTGAATATGATATACAGTAGACTGGCATTAATGAATAATTTTGATTTTAATAATTTCTTTTTCCTTTCTACAATGCAACAAAACTGGTACAAGTTTCCTTTTTCCTTCTTTTAACTGGTACAAAACATAAAGATGATGGAGGTATAGCTATAGGGGTATCAGTGTGGCTAGTTTCACAAATTTTGACTAAAAAAACTTTAATTAAAATGGTAGCACAAAAATGAGATACATTAGGTAAAGGTTGGTGTAGTTTTCTGGTCTGATTTTGGTAAAAAAAAATTTTAGTTTTCAAACACGAAACATTTACAAAAAGGTAAAGGTATATCACCTTGGCATAGTTAGTTATGGAAAATCATCTTCCCATAGAAAACTAGTTTGTAGTTTTATATACAAACAGATGAATAAAAATATATAAAACTTGTTATGTATGTATGCATTTTTTCACCACATAAAAAAGGAACACTGTAATTAGAATCTACTGCACTTTGTTTAGTCATACAGAAAAAAAACAACTGAGATCAGGTACCATAACCTAAGTGAACAATTATCATATAATTCTTCATTTAAATATAAATAACAAACGCATCAGGCAGTTATCAGGTTTACCCGGACACCGCAACCACTGGGGCATGTCCAGCAGCTGCCCCACGATTGGTTTGGATCGGAAACATAAATAATAACAAATGCATCAGGTAGTTATCAGGTTCACCTGGACACTGCAACCGCTGGGGCATGTCCAGCAGCTGCCCCACAATTGGTTTGGATTGGAAACATAAATAATAACAAACACATCAGGCAGTTATCAGGTTCACCCGGACACTGCAACCACTGGGGCATGTCCAGCAGCTGCCCCACGATTGGTTTGGATCGGAAACATAAATAATAACAAACGCATCAGGCAGTTATCAGGTTCACCCGGACACTGCAACCACTGGGGCATGTCCAGCAGCTGCCCCACGATTGGTTTAGATCGGAAACATAAATAATAACAAACGCATCACGCAGTTATCAGGTTCACCCGGACACTGCAACCACTGGGGCATGTCCAGCAGCTGCCCCACAATTGGTTTGGATTGGAAACATAAATAATAACAAACGCATCAGGCAGTTATCAGGTTCACCCAGACACTGTAACCACTGGGGCATGTCCAGCAGCTGCCCCACGATTGGTTTAGAGTGGAAACATAAATAAGGCATTGCATGTTCTTCTGTGTTTAAATATTCATATAATAGTGGCTTGCCCCAATAAATGTGTTTGCTACAGAATACTGGACTTTCCTATAGCTTTTGAGAATTAAAATCAACCTGAGTTTCCTGCCTAATAATACTGTAAATTAACACACGCACACACCAAATTTCCGTGATCACTGTTACCTTCAGCAGATGAAGGCAGAAGAGTCTGCACTAGCTGAGCCTGACCCACCTCATTCTGATACAGGAAGCACTGGAAACAATAGAGTACGGCACAGCGTAACAGGAACGGCTGCTTCTCGTTCACCATTGACATCAATAGCACGACTATGGCTTCTCTGATAAACACAGTAAACAATATGTTAGCAGTGATAAATTTATTTTACTCTAATAAATTTTATCTTATATATGAGCTTTACAAAACCTTTTAATGACAGTAGCCTACTGTCTGCAGCTCTCATTTTAGCAGAAATTAAATTAAATTGGTGCACTAAACCTCATGCACCAATTAAACTAGAACACTGAATAAATTCATATTGAGTTGCCATCTGTTGCGTCTTAGACGCTCTCGATGAAATCTTAAGTTAGTCTTAGGACGCTAGTTGTTGAGGTAGCTGGTGTGGAATGAAATAACTAAGTGGACTGTATATGTTTTTTAGAGTTAATCATTTATTGAGAATTCGTCAGAAGATAGTTGCTGGCGCGTGCAGTTTAGCGCGGCATAATGCCTGATAAGTAAAATGGAATTAAATATTTGAAGGACATAATCGTGTGTAAAGGCCGAGATCGCCCAAGTAATTAGCACATGATGATCATGCTAAAATTTAGAAGTGTTGAAAAATAATGTAACCGCGGCTGGTGAACTGAGGCGAGTTGCCCGCTCGGAGTCTTGCAAGTAACTAACTAATTTTGACTGCTGCTAGCCTGAATCAAGCCAGCAGCAGATAGCGGGGAGAAAAAAATGACGTCACTGCACGCGACTGCAATGCGGTATTACAGTACAAAGTCTGACCATACTGCCCGCACAAAATCAGGCGATTTTCCAACTTAAGCCATTGTGTGAATAGTACATAATAATTGACATGCATAACAATAAAGCAATGACACCCACGAAATTAATAGTACATAACAATATGATTGACATACCAAATTCATGTAAGGATACATAATACATAATGATCTGCGTTACACATTAATAGAATAATGATCTACTAAAAATTCCATAACACATAATAACATGATAATGATAAATGATAATACAATAATCAGGCAGACATAATAGTTGGCAGTACACAATAATAGGATAATGTTCCCAAAAAACTCAAAAATGTTTAACCATAATAATACAATAGTAAGAGACATATAATTCATATGCATAATATTAGAATAATAATACCCAAAAAATTCAAAAATATATAACCATAGAATAATACAATAGTAAAAAACATATAATTCATATGCATAATATTAGAATAATAATCCTCAAAAAATTCAAAAATATATAACCATAGAGTAATACAATAGTAAAAGCATAATAGTTATTATCAAATGTTATATATAAAGGCAACACACAATACTTGAAAGCTTTATACATTAAATTGACCCTGACACAAAAATCTGTAAATAACAAAATTAACTAAAGCTATCAGAAAATCTCAAAAGCAAAACAAAACAATTTCTGTGTACAAAATAAAAACTCATGATAAAAGCAAAAGTTCTTATATAACTAAACATGATCTTTCTTGAAGCATGAACATATGTCCAGTAAATACATATATTTAATTTTTAACAAACGTAAATAATAACACTTAATCTATATGAAGAAAACATCTTCAAAAACTGATTCAATATGGCAATACAATAGTAAAAAACATAATAATAATAATAATAATATAATAAAAATCACAAATGTACAGCATGATAAAGGTTCGAATCAATGAGGCATGTTGCATGAACGCTCATGCGATTAGTCTGATGCCACTGGAAGTGGACATAATTTATGAATGGGCCGACGTAGGATACCGTTTGCGGTGCGAACCTCCGCGACGCGCACTATTGAATCCTGACCCGAATAGACATTAGTGACTACCCCGCGTTTCCACTGCAGTGGGGGGGGGGAATTGTCTTCCAAAATAAGGACGCGTTGTCCGGGGGCCAAATTTTTTTTTGACGAGATGCGCCATTTGTTGCGTTGTTGCAACTAGTGCAAATAATCTTTCGACCACCTTTTCCATATAGACTGGGTGAATCTTTGGAGCAGCTGCCATCTGCCCAGACGACCAATATTGACTTGGGAATAGTCAGGTTCCGGGAGTGCAGTGAGCGGAGAACCAACCAGGAAGTGCGCTGGAGTCAAAGGTTCGGGGTCCCTGGAGTCATTTGATATGGCGAACAAGGGCGTGAGTTAAGGCAGGACTCTATTTGAGTTAGGATAGTGTAGTACTCCTCGAACGTAAGGATGGTTCCGCCAACAACGCGCCGCAAATGAAACTTGATGCTCTTGACTCCGCTTTCCCACAGGCCACTGAAATGAGGTGCTGAGGGGGGGATAAAGGACCATTTGATGCCTTGGGCACTGGTAAAATCCTGGGTGGTCTGTTCAAAACCATTAGATTGAAAAAGTTTGTATAATTCGTGAAGTGTACTACTAGCAGGACGAAAATTTGTACCATTGTCGGAGAATATCTGATCAGGGATACGTCTACGAGCTATACAACGTTTTAAGGCTGCTATGAAGGCATCTGAGGTAAGCTCTGAGACTAGTTCAAGGTGAATAGCTTTAGTGACCATACATATAAATAGAGCAATATAAGCCTTTGATGTCGATTTTGAACGCTGCCCGCCATGACGTATAAATATGGGACCGGCATAGTCGACTGCAGATTGAGAAAATGGCTTAGCAGGCGTAACCCGGGAAGGGGGTAATTGTCCTAATAATTGGCTTGCGCCCCTAGTACGGAATCGAAAACAAGTGATACATTTGTGTATTACTGAACGTATATAAAATTTATCATTAATTATCCAATATTTCTGCCATAGAGAGTACTGAGTCAATTGTACCCCAGCATGTAGTAGACGAAGATGCTCGCCTTCTATGATTAATTTACTGAGGTGAGAATGGGGGTGGAGTATGATTTGGTGTTTGCTGTGATAGGTAAGCTGGGAGTGCTGAAGATGTCCGCCCACGCGTAATATCCCCGCATTGTCCAGGAAGGGGTTAAGTGAAAGAATTTTACTATTATTAGGGATACGGCGTTGTGCCTCAAGTTCCTTGATTTCGATGCTAAAGTGTGATTGCTGGGACTGGCGAATAAAAACCAAAAGTGTACCATGTAACTCATGGGAAGTTAAAAAGGAAGTGTCCCTATCAGCTATGGGGAGCCTAGAGTTCCGAATGAATCGACGGCAATACGAAAATACACGAAGGAGTTTTGAAAGCGCAGAGTAGTTTTCAAAATAACTAGACATAGATGAAGCGACAATCAATGAGGTTTGGACCTGCTTTCGTTGTTCCTGCTGAAGATCGGGATGAGTACAGGGTGACTGAGCATCGAAGGCACTGGTGGGCCATGATGATGACTCATGGGACAACCAGGATGGACCATACCACCATTGTGGGTGACCATTGAAAACCCGAGGGAGACAACCACGTGATAAAATGTCGGCAGGGTTGTCAAGTGATGAGACATGATGCCAGGTACCCTTTGCAGTGAGACGCTGTATTTCCGCAACACGGTTGGCGACAAATACCTTCCATCTGGAAGACTGCTGGTGAATCCAATGTAAGGCGATCATCGAGTCAGAGTAAAAATATAAGTCGTCGAATCTGTAACTCACGGCATTTATAAACTTGGAAACCAACTGATCCAACAAGAGACAGGCGCAAAGTTCAAGTCTGGGTAATGTTATCTGCTTCAAGGGAATGACTCTAGATTTGGAACACAGCAAGTTTGATGAGATGCTGCGGTTTGAATACACCGTATGCACATAAATACAACACGCGTAACCCTTCGCTGACGCGTCAGCAAACCCATGGAGCTGGAATGAAATGATTTGTGAATTATTTAAACTCTTTACAGACCTTGGAATTTTAAAGTAAGTGTCCGAAATCAGCTGAGAATAAAGCTCTACCCACTGATTAGATAATGAGTCTGTTACTGTTCTATTCTTTTTACTTACCTTATACTTTCACGCCACTCTGACTTACCACTCACAGAAGATTCCAAACTATTAATAGGTCGCCACGATGTTTTCGGCTTTACATCGAAACCTTTAAAACACTTTTATTTAATAACTGCCAGGTTCGTTAGGCGAAATTTTCCATACTGGATAGGTGATGGTAATGTGGCGTATTAATTAACTTAACACATGGTTACGCTACTAATTCATTTTATTAACATTCATTGCAAGTTTATGTTCTCCTCCACTTATAATTTTCACCAAACTCTTTACTTCAGGTTATACTTTAAAAAACATTCTGTTAAATTACATTGAAACTGACACATAATTTTATAGCATGTTACTTTTTCTCTTTCCAATATCAAAATATATACGTATATATAAAAAAATACTTTCTGACTTATTCTAACTTTTTATGAGACGACCCAGTATTTACACACACACACAGTCATTCAGTTTATTACCCCATTTATTTTATTGCGAGCTCTTTGAAAATTAAAAGTTTTAATTTTAATTGATATTCAATAGATAGTTAAATCTATAGACACTGTTACGTCTCAACGGTGTTCCTGCTGACCAAGTGCTGTCTCCACATTGTTTTCACTAATTGTCCCAAAGATATTTCACTGTTTTAATTTTGGAAAAGTTCTTTACTCACTGCCTCAAAATGTTATAATTTTCACTGTTTTCTCGAGTTCACATTTTTATACATTTGAATAAACTTTTTGACTCGTGAGCCGTTGTGTTTCATCCAGCCGTGAGCCACAGCTGTTGACGACAGATACTGTTTTCTTTACATTTTTATATGCGAACGAGATGAAAACTGGTAGCCGGCGGACGTACACCACTGCTCGCGTCCGTTACGTTGAGATGTTTTTTGCCAACTGCCTGATGCTCCTCCAGGCGTCGGTAATGCTCACTTCCGCCAGCTCGAGCGGTGATTGGCTAAGCCGCTCACGTGGCCAGTCTAATTAACCACGTTGTTCCGTTCTGTTGATGACTTTGGTGTCGAGAGTATTGTAGAGGCCCACGGGCACACGCTTACAGCTGCAAAGTTTTTCTTTTCTCCCCAACGGAAAATACAGGCATGTGCGCACTGGTTCGCATTCCAACGCTGTTATCGTTGGTGCTAGGCACAGACCGGTACGGAATGGTATACAGGGTGTCCAACAAACATGTCTGAGTGACCGTAAAGGGTGTCCAAACCGATCAGTTCCAAATAATTGAAAAATTAAAAATAAAATTATATCCCTCAAAATTGCCCCGTTACAATACCCCCCCCCCAATGAGAGATCTTCTGCTGAAACAGAAGAACTCTCATTGCTAAACCCCTAAGAGGATCAGAGAGGATATGGTGCCAACAACCCCCTATTTATTCTTAACGTACCATGGGTAAGCTACCCCCCTAGCTCGGCGACTATGGCTGCACCTGTACGAAATTACTGGACTTCTCTGTCCGAGATCCCAACACCATAAAATCGAACAGACACGCACCACAGCACACCTCACTTTTTAACATTCTACCCCCAAAATCAAAACCCTGGCTTATTCCATGCCAGATCCTCAACCGATATGTTCCCCCTTAGATGCATACTGGGTCGCCTTTGGCAAATACTGGGTGCGTACACATTCAGTAATACCTCCTAACAAATTTCTTATTTAAAATTCATAAACTATTTATTTTTAAATTCAAAAATTCTTTTAAGTTTAAAATCAAATTGTTATATTTCCATTACTATCTCCAAAAATCAAAATTAAAAATCTTTTGCATGAATCCATCAACTCTATTAATTCTCTTCAATACTACCTACAATCACAAAAAATTTTGAATATCTCATTAGAACGTGAACTCACTTATCCTAACATTTGATTATACAGATATACTAAACAATATAATTCAATAAAAACACTAGTAATACATGTAAACAATGACATACTTGAAATTCAAAACATCATCTATAAGGCAGGCGGAAAAATAAAATTTTTTTTTCCAAAAAAATAAATTTATCAAAATATCTTTTTTCTCCATATTAAAAAAAAAAAAAAATATTTAATGCAATCAAGAAACAAAACCTCAGAAAAATGGTTCTGTCTCCAACCTCAGTCATCGTATAGTAGTCTTATTTTTTTATAACACTTCTCATTCTTACTCACACTCAATTTATTATTATTATTATAATAACCCATTAACTCTGTCATTCATTGTACCATTATAATTTACAGGATTATTCCCTTTTATTATTTCATAAACCTTGTCAATACTAGTTATTTTTGTCCAATCTCCATCAGTATTATTGGTTAACATCAGGTAAGTTGTTTTATCATTTATAACAGTTTTATCAAAATATTCATCTATCTCTATTCCACAAGGTAAGTTACTTTTTTCACCTCTCTCAATATCTAAAACCTGCACCAACATTTCATAACCTCTATTAACCTCAAAAACCTCTATTTCTCTCTTTCTCTCATTACAACACCTCTCATAACCCCACTGAACTCTCCCATTCCATGCAAAGGGCACCACTAAATACGTATTACCTCTACTACCAGGTAAACCACAAAAAATACAGGGACCATCTGAAGACACCTCGTCTTCCACACCACCACCGGAGGAAACTCTGTCCTCAAAAAATACCTGTGAACATTCCATTTCACTATAAACTTGGGGAAAATTTGCCCTTTGCACTTTTAACCTCTCTACACACACACTCATAACCTCATCAACACTTTCTCTGCTCACAACCTTACACTCTAACACCACGTTTTTAATTTCACCACTGTTACTTACCGTATCATTCTTAGATACCCCATTTTCAGCTATATAACCATTATTCTTATTTAACATTATTTCACCATTATAATTACTTATATAACACCACCACTTACCTTGTCTACTATTCCTTCATTATTTTTCGTTATATTACTACCACCACAAACACTTACCTGTTTTAATTCAATTTCTTTATTCTCCTCTAATTTATCCGACTCTCGTTTCCACCTTTCATCGTGCTTTTTAAATATGTCATCTAATCTTGCTTTTTGTTTACTAAACATTTTGTCTAACATTACTTGTAACTTTTTCATCAGCTCTTGATTCGACTCACTTAGATTAGCATAACTTACATTATTATCTGCCGCCTGATCGTCTTTATTTTTAACTTGGTCTGTATCTCTACCTTTATTTACCACCACCACACTATCATCATTATCACTAGGCCTATTTACTGCCTTATTTTCTACCACTATTACTTCAACTATCTTACCTTTATCACTTGTCATCTTACTACCAATATCATCACTGTGCTTTTTAATTTCAGCAAATATTCCCTCTTCTTGTTCTTCCATCCGTGTTAAATTCTCATCCAAATTACTCCACTCCTTGTCTGTCATTTTATGTACAACCCCTCTGAATTCGCCTTCCCATTCATCCCACGCGAAATCTATATCGTCTATTCGTGTCATGTTAAACAAAATTTATTTATTTTACTTCCATATTCCTTAAGGAATGGAAGTATGGTGATGGCAAAAAAAATCGTGTTCGAGATTATTGCAGATTCTGATTCTACTACACTCAAAACATGAAAAAAAGTCGTTTTCCGAAAAGTGTCTGTGTGTGTGTCTGTCTGTCTGTCTTCTGTAGATTTTTTTTCTATGGCAAACGATAACTGCCGCAAATTCAAACAGAATCAAATAATTTTTTGCATGCAGCCCTGATTTGCAGAGTACTCGCGACCTATTGTTTTTGGTGAAGATCGGTTGAGGGAAAGGGGTAGTTTACCGGCAACGGTTTTTTTTTAGCAAGGGTAATTTTGTTTGTTTGGCAAACGATAACAGCCGCAAATTCAAACAGAATCAAATAATGTTTCGCATACAGCCCTGAATTGTAGAGTTCTCAAGATCTCTTGATTTTGGTGAAGATCGGTTAAGGGAAAGGGGTAGTTTACCTGTAACGTTTTATGTTTTAACAAGGGTATTTCCTATGGCAAACGATAACAGCCGCAAATTCAAACAGAATCAAAAGATTATTTGCATACAGCCCTAAATTGTAGCGTTCTCAAGACCTATTGTTTTTGGTGAAGATCGGTTGAGGGAAAGGGGTAGTTTACCTGCAACGTTTTTTTAACAAGGGTATTTTCTATGGCAAACGATAACAGCCGCAAATTCAAACAGAATCAAACAATGTTTTGCATACAGCCCTGATTTGTAGAGTACTCAAGACCTATTGTTTTTGGTGAAGATCGGTTAAGGGGAAGGGGTAGTTTACCAGCAACGTTTTTTTATCAAGCGTATTTTTTATGGCAAACGATAACAGCCGCAAATTCAAACAGAATCAAATAATTTTTTGCATACCTCCCTGAATTGTAGAGGTCTCAATGACTTTCGATTTTGGTGAAGATCGGTTAAGGGGAAGGGGTAGTTTACCTGCAACCTTTTACGTTTTAACAAGAGTAAAGTACTTGAAAATTTATTTAAACTTTTTGAAACAATGGTAATTGTTAAAAATAAAATAATTTTGTTGCCAGGCAATAAAATTATAATTTTTTCATTTTAATGTAATATAATATTTTTCATTTAATACAGCAATAAAAAAGCAGGTAAGACACAGCCTGGTTGTTTGGCTGAAAATGATTTTAAATATAAATCTTAGAATATGGAAGTCATGTATGGTTCTCCATACCGATATTTATTTATATTATAAACAAAACGATTATATATATATATATATATATATATATAAACCCATTATTATCCTTAACACAATCATTATCAAAAGTAAAATTAAACACAATAACACTACCAAAACATAATACACGTTAACCTCTAAATCACAAATCTCGTAATTTTAAACATTTTTTCTTACAAAAAACACCGCCCATTATCATCACCTATTTCGTACTTCAAATCAGGCCTAAACCCATATGAATTAATTCATCTGAGTTACACTGGCTGCGATCGCCAATTGTTACTGTTCTATTCTTTTTACTTACCTTATACTTTCACGCCACTCTGACTTACCACTCACAGAAGATTCCAAACTATTAATAGGTCGCCACGATGTTTTCGGCTTTACATCGAAACCTTTAAAACACTTTTATTTAATAATTGCCAGGTTCGTTAGGCGAAATTTTCCATACTGGATAGGTGATGGTAATGTGGCGTATTAATTAACTAAACACATGGTTACACTACTAATTCATTTTATTAACATTCATTGCAAGTTTATGTTCTCCTCCACTTATAATTTTCACCAAACTCTTTAATTCAGGTTATACTTTAAAAAACATTCTCTTAAATTACATTGAAACTGACACATAATTTTATAGCATGTTACTTTTTCTCTTTCCAATATCAAAATATATACGTATATATATAAAAAAAATACTTTCTGACTTATTCTAACTTTTTATGAGACGACCCAGTATTTTGCACACACACACACACACACAGTCATTCAGTTTATTACCCCATTTATTTTATTGCGAGCTCTTTGAAAATTAAAAGTTTTAATTTTAATTGATATTCAATAGATAGTTAAATCTATAGACACTGTTACGTCTCAACGGTGTTCCTGCTGACCAAGTGCTGTCTCCACATTGTTTTCACTAATTGTCCCAAAGATATTTCACTGTTTTAATTTTGGAAAAGTTCTTTACTCACTGCCTCGAAATGTTATAATTTTCACTGTTTTCTCGAGTTCACATTTTTATACATTTGAATAAACTTTTTGACTCACGAGCCATTGTGTTTCATCCGGCCGCGAGCCACAGCTGTTGATGACAGATACTGTTTTCTTTACATTTTTATATGCGAACAAGATGAAAACTGGTAGCCGGCGGACGCACACTACTGCTCGCGTCTGTTACGTTGAGATGTTTTTTGCCAACTGCCTGACGCTCCTCCAGGCGTCGGTAATGCTCACTTCCGCCAGCTCGAGCGGTGATTGGCTGAGCTGCTCACGTGGCCGTAATTAACCACGTTGTTCCGTTCTGTTGATGACTTTGGTGTCGAGAGTATTGTAGAGGCCCACGGGCGCACGCTTACAGCTGCAAAGTTTTTCTTTTCTCCCCAACGGAAAATACAGGCATGTGCGCACTGGTTCGCATTCCAACGCTGTTATCGTTGGTGTTAGGCACAGACCGGTACGGAATGGTATACAGGGTGTCCAACAAACATGTCTGAGTGACCGTAAAGGGTGTCCAAACCAATCAGTTCCAAATAATTGAAAAATTAAAAATAAAATTATATCCCTCAAAATTGCCCCGTTACAAGTCTGATAAGGGGTTGTCCCAACTTGTATCGGTTAACCACAATATCTGCATGAAATGCTTACACCAAAATGTAACCGGGCCAATGAGTCCCAATGGGTCGTAAATACCTGCGATAACTGATAATACCCTTCTCTTGTTGAATACCTCCACTTTGACATGTCTTTGGAAACTATATACGAAACTATCTTCGTCAATGTCCCATTGAATACCCAAAGTATGCACAGTTTGATTTTTGCTAAAGTCGAGGGAAGAATTGGCGTGTGAAGCTATAATGGTTTGATCATTGGAAAACCATTTGTGCAAGGTAAAACCGTATTGGCTTAATAAATCTGTAATGTCGGATTTCATTTTAGATAGGATGTGCGGGTTATCTGAACCGGTCATGAGATCGTCCACATAAAAATAGTTTGCGATGGCTGAACAAGCTATAGGGTGTTTAGTTTTGTTTTCCTGGGCTGTTTGTGCCAGACATCTTGTGGCAAGAAATGACGCACTTGCAGTCCCATATGTGACTGTCCTCAAGGCGTAATGTTGAAGTTCCTTATGGGGGGCGTCGCGCCAGACAATTCGTTGCAAATTAGAATCCTTGGGATTAACTAAAATTTGACAGTACATCTTCTCAATGTCCGAAATGAGGACATATCAGTGAGTGCGAAACCGAGACATAATAGAGAAAAGATCCTGCTGGACCGTGGGACCAACCATCAATGTGTCGTTCAAGGAAAAAATGATTTGTTGTTTTGGCAGAGCCGTCGAAAACAACTCGCAATTTGGTAGTTATACTAGAGCCTTTAAAAACTGAGTGGTGCGGCAAGTAAAAGGTGTCTGATTTGTTAACTGACAAATCGTAAGCATCAAGCAAAGACATGTGACCAAGAGTTAAATATTCCTGCATGAATGTGCTATAGTATTTATGAAGGGCAGGGTTCTGCTTGAACTTGAGTTCCAGTGATTGAAATCTGCGGATAGCTCCGTGAAGAGAATCGCCCAAATGAGAATTGTATAACCTACGTGGTATAGATATGTGGGAGATATAGCCACGAATTGTGGGCATTCAGAAAGGCGGTGTTTACCAGGACACAGCTGACAAATGTTATTGCCGATGTGAGAATGGAATATTGACCTAGTAAGATCGACCGGTTTAATAGCCTTGCGATAGGGAGTCTTATCGCTAACTTGTATTCTGCTTACTGAACTGGTCGCGGCGTCGACGTTCTGCATTAGTTGGCTTCTATTATTTAAAAATTTAATAAAATTATTGAAATTAGGAAATCGCTCGTCGGACAGGCTTTCTTTCCAGAGCCGACATGTCTGGTTATCGAGTTTTTGAGTCAAGTATTGAACGAAAATGATTTCAAAGGTATTTACCGGTAAATTTAATGAATTTAAAGCATTTATATTCGCGGTAATCTCGTCAATAAATTTGGAAATGCCAACCATGGACTCTTGTTGAATGGACTTCACGCCCAAGACATTCCCTATGTGATAGGCTGAGACAATTAATTTGCTGTCATACCTGGCCCTCAATAGATCAATGGCTACCGCATAATTGTCATGGGTTATTGGGAGAGATTTTATTACGTTGAAAGCTTCATCTCTTAATGAAGAGTGTAAACAGTGTAATTTCTGAATGTCCGTCAGGTCAGTTTTGACGTGTACTAGTTCCAAAAACATATTATAATAATGTTGCCAATCAATAATGTCCCTGAGAAGCAGGGCAATTTAATTGGCTCTAACTGTATAGGGGAGGTTTTAATTGGCGTAACCTCAGTTTGAATCAATGGCTTCTTGTTCACCTCCTCTACTTGCTCTAATAAATGGTGTAGCTTGCATTCAATATTACAGAGATCATCCTCTGTTTGAACCCTGTCACTGACTGATGCAAAATCAGAATCGTCAGCCTCAATTTGGGTCTTAATGTCATCATACTTCGCGGACAATTCCATCAAATGGCAGAGTTTAATTTTTAAGGCATGGTGATCGCTTATGTCTGGATCGAAATTGTCAGCGAAAGTAGTTACACGGGATATAGAAGCCTTAATTGTGCCCCGTTTTTTGATTAACGCTTTCACATCAGCCATGACTGAAATGCAAAATGTGATTCGAAAATGATAGCTAAATATAGAGCAGGTGAACAATTGTACTTTGAATCACTTAATAAATCCTGATATGATGCGGGAGCCAGTGATCAGTATACACCTTAATCTATTACTTATTATAATAGCAGCTTAATTTCTTTAATAAAAAGTAGTTATGGAAGTTATTGAAAATATGAATCATTCAACGTGACAATATACATATAGCCTTATCACATCACTTAAGTTTCTGAATGTATTATAGTACAACTGCGTAAATGAAAATCTAGGTAAAAATACAAGTTTATGGCCACTTGACACTAATTTCTGTTTATGTAAAAATTATTAATGATTTTATATTAAATGTTATTAAATCTGTGCTAAAATATTACTGACTTTGCTGTACATCAAAATTATAAAAAAATGAAAGTTCATAGTCACGTGGAAGGTGAACCCCGGCGTGTTCAAGATGGCTCCGATCCTGTTGTTTCCTTGTTGATCCTGTTCGGCAGGCTTTAGAGGTTGGCGCAACTCTTGTTTCTGCTGGTCGGGTGATGCTTGAAGTTGTAGCTCTCCATATAATTTTGAAGTTCTGGAATTTCGCTGTACGACAAATGATGATGATTTGTAGTGTCTTGCTGTCTCAGATATGATGCTCTGCAGAATCTTGATGATGTCAAGTACAAAATTTTTTGAGAACCGTGAAGGCATGCAACGGCCAGCAATCTACAGTTTGAAAGTATTCGGGCTTGAACCAAATGTTCTTTGGGCCCATTAAATGAAATATATCTGAAATCCCAGTCCGAATCACGATTCGGATCCGGCCGTGGTGGACCAAAATGCGGCCCGTAGGACCAACATGTTGCGTCTTAGATGCTCTCGATGAAATCTTAAGTTAGTCTTAGAACGCTAGTTGTTGAGGTAGCTGGTGTGGAATGAAATAACTAAGTGGACTGTATATGTTTTTTGGAGTTAATCATTTATTGAGAATTCGTCAGAAGATAGTTGCTGGCGCGTGCAGTTTAGCACGGCATAATGCCTGATAAGTAAAATAGAATTACATATTTGAAGGACATAATCATGTGTAAAGGCCGAGATCGCCCAAGTAATTAGCGCATGATGATCATGCTAAAATTTAGAAATGTTGAAAAATAATTTACCCGCGGCTGGCGAACTGAGACAAGTTGCCCGCTTGGAGTCTTGCAAGTAACTAACTAATTTTGACAGCTGCTAGCCTGAATCAAGCCGGCAGCAGATAGCGGGGAGAAAAAATGACGTCATGTAACGTGTCAAAATGGGGTATTTCATTTTATTTCATTCTCGGGACTTCTTAAAAATATATTGTAAAATTTAATTCCACTGTAACAGACCCCGTGTATAGAACAGTGTTGAAACGTAGCAGCAACGCAATATAACGTTGTGAAATCAGTACCGAGGTATGCACCACCCTCGAATTCCAAGAACTCTGTTTGAATGTGACAGCGCACGCACGCGTCAAGTGAGTATACGCTCGGACTGACGCGGTCAGGAAACGCCAAGATGGTAAAAACTATATTTTCTGTTTCGTCTCCTTGACTAAGCTGAAGGAAACGTAGCTAAGTCACCGCCCCTTTTGGTGACATCACGCCAGAAGTGCCTGAATATCGTCGGCACACACTACTGAAAAGACCACTATATCTCATGCACATGGTCGATCAACTGCAGCAAATCAACTATGAACGTCGACGAAATCCGCTGGCAGTGGACATCGGCTTCCTCCCGCTTGCAAGCGACGCTTGGAGAGTTCGTCTCTGTTTGTGTCGGCCGACACAGGGCCAAGTGCGCTCTGCCAAATTTTATCAGTATTTTTATTTTTTATTAATTTCAAAAAATGAATTAAAAGCAACAAAACGAGTCAGTGTTATCAGTGAGTATGGGAGAGGAACAAAATCAATTACATTAGACAGCGACGTAATTACCAAAATCAGATAAAACGAATTCGAAGGGTTACCGCGTGCCGGCCGGAATGGGTATCTTTTTATTAACATGTTAAGGGCGGGGTAATTTGTTATGTATGTGAGAGTGTAAAAAATTGCAGGCTGGGCTCTGTTCTGTGTATGTGTAACAAGTATGTGTAACAAGTAAGGTAAGAGACTAATTTAAGCTAATATGTAGTAGATGATAAGCGAACAAAGAAAACTGTAATTTGATCTATAAAACAAGGAACTAAAATTTTGAACAAAATTTGAAATGAGTCTGAATTATTAAATTATCAATTCTCTTCAAATCGAATTAGTTATTTCGATTACCTTTAACACAGGTTTGCATCCGACGTACATGTGATCGGATTTCTGGACCCGGATATAAGAAACTTTGCAGGTAGGTGGAAACTGTAATTTTGTATTTTATATATTTTAAAATGTATTTGAACATAACAATGGCGCCCGCCCGAACAGGGACATAACGTTAAAAATGGCGCTACGACAGGAACTCGAATTTGAATAATTTTCCACACCTACGATAGATGCAAGTTTGATTTGAGGGTTAAGTAACTACGTAAAAATTACGCAGCACATATAAAATAGTATATTAATGTTTAGAGTTTAAGAGTTAAGTGGCAGATGTTTATGTACAAAAATCTAGATTAATAAATTTATAAAAATGGCAGGAAAGAATGAGAGCAATATAAATGAAACGACTAGTGTCGAAAACTATAATGAATCAAATAGTATGAGTGATTTTGAAATCCACTCGACTCCAAACGTGAGTCAGGAAAATAAAACAAAAAATAATTCAGATAACACAAATATTACAGAGGATTCAGGGGTACAGTTAACCCCCACCTCAACAAAATGTAATAAATTAGATGATGATATAATGAGCATATTAAGAACCATATCAATGGACATTCATGAACAGAAAAACGAAATTAAAGAAATTAAAAGTAGTTTTGACAGCAAATTAGATGTACAGAATAACAAATTTAACGAATTAAATAATCGTTTTGACAATAACGATATAAAATTGAATGAAATTAAAAGTGAATTTAATTGTAAATTTGATGTACTTAAATTTGACAGTGATGAAGTAAAAATGAAATGCGAAAATAGTTGTAACGAATTGAAACATGATATTGAGAGAACAGTAGAGTCAATAGGAGAACAGAGTAAAAGTAAAAATAATAATGATAGTAAGAAATTAACAAGTGATAACAATAATGTCGAAAATGATAATATTATAATTAAAAATGTGGTAGTAGAGAGTAAGATAACAAATGTTAACAATGATATTGAAAATGGTAATGTGATTGAAAGGGTGGTATCAGAGAGTGATACGTTGAAAATAGATAGTGAAACAGTGAGTGAGAGAGAGAAAGAAATATGTTGTAACGAAGTAGTAATTAGTGTTGATGAATTAGAAAAAGAATGGAGAGAAAGAGTAGATGAATGTGTAGGGCAGAGGGTAAATTTTCCCCTTATTTGTGATGAACCAAGGTGTTCAAAAATGTTATTATTGGAGGGCAAGAGACCCTATTTAATGGAAGATTTGAGTTATATCCCTTTTTTGTATAAATTAGTACCCTCTGTGTGGAATGGGGTTGAAAGTGTTATATGGTGTTTTGATGAGAGAGATTTAGATGGAGAGTTGTGTGTTGACAAAGAGATAGAATTATATAAACTAAAGAGAGATTATAATGAGTTGAAAGAGATGTTAAATGATTTGAAGTACTTACCTGTTAAAATTGAGAGTGAAGATTGTTTTGATGATATATGTTTAAAGAATAATAATTTACCTTACGTTGTAATGAATGAGAAAATAATTGACTTGATAATGAATATAAGTACTAATGGAGACCGGACAGAAATAAATAATGTTGAACTGGTATATGATTATTACGGTAAAATGAATGAACTAAAAGTTGATGGTTACTATACACAAGATAACCGTATGTGGAATGCAAATAAAATTGAAAATTATTATTTGAAACCAAGGCTAAATTTTGACGATGGAGGCTGAGCCTTAAATTCACAAATGGACACTTTTAAATAGTTTGTTTATTGGTTTAGACCTCGCAACCTTGGACAATGATGTGTGATATAACTGAATAATTAATGCTGAAGAATTGTAAATACATGTTTAGTAAACTTATTTGTGTGTATTGTAGAATGTTAAGTAAACAATGGATGTATGTAGGTGATTGTTGTGATAATAATAATATTAATATTTTGCAGCCTAAATAAATAACAAAAATAATTTGGAAGAGGATAACTAATGAGTTGTAATTATTGTGCTTAGTGAAAATAATTAAAAATGTTGTTTTCAATAATTGATCTAATTAAAATAATTTGAAATGTGTAAACATTTTGTTTGATTTAAATGTTATATGGTTGAAATTTTCCAATGGATTTAAATTGTTTTATGAGATTTGATATTAATTAATAAATAACTGTTAAATTGTTTGTATGAAATAACATTGTTGTTAAATGTTTCAGAGGTTACGTGGAGATATTGGTGTGTGTGTGTGGTGTGTATTTTGTATTCATATCAATAGGTGGACAATGTATTGTAAGTATAAAGTTCATTATACCAGTCAGATGGAATAAAAGGCTTACAGGTGTGAAAAGAGTTTCATTCAATAATAAAAATGAATTGAGATAATGGTATTAAATAGAAATTGTAATTAAAAAAGAAATAATAATGAAAGGTGAATTAAAATTATATTTGGTTGAACTGTAAGAAATAGACATTGATAAATATGTTATCTAAAAGATTTATAAAAAATTGAAAAGTGAAGTACAGGTGTTAGTGTGATGTAACTATGAATGTTGAAACTGAGAGTGTTTATAACACCAGTCTGGCAGACTACTGTTAATGTAAACAGGTGTGTTGGATGTTTTGACTAATGTGTATAGCCAGGCGTGGAAGCTGATAACTGTTGTAACTTGATGAATCAGTATCTTGAGCAAAATCTTATTGTGAAACAAAAGAAACATCTGATGTGATGGAATGTAGATAATATTCTTTTTAGGCCCCTTTGTAAAATATTTAAATAAATAAAGTTGTTTCGAACAAATGAGATGGAAATAATGTAGGTAATATTATATGTCGGATCCTTTTGAAGAATGTAATTAATTTTGAAATTGTTGATTAAAATAATATGAATTAAATTAAATTAATTTGGTAATTAAATTAATTGGAAAGATGATTTTAATAATAAATTTAAATTTATTCCGATTCAAACTCCAAATGTAATTGTAAAATAAATGAAATATGTACTTTACTTAAATGGGAAACTGAAGGAAATTTTGGGTAAATGCTGTAAAAGGGATTAAAAAGGGGGGTAGTAGAAAACAAAAATATATATATATATTTGTATATACTTTTGGTGCCTCCCATTAAATTGATGTTTTGCATTTTTGGTTGTATTATTGTTTATGTGTATCAATAGTGTTATTGAATTATATTGTTTAGGATATATGTATAATCAAATGTTAGGATAAGGCAGTACATGTTTTAATTAAATATTCAATTTATTTGTTTTTTTTATATCAGTAATAATAACAAAGAGATTTAATCCATTCAGATAAGAGATTTTGTTTTGTTTTGATACAATCTGATTTGGAACTTAAAGTTTAAAGGATGAGTTTGTTTAGAAAATATTATAGGTGTATGTATGCGCCCAGTATTTGCCAAAGGCGACCCAGCTTGCATATAAGGGGAAACATATCGGTGGAGGATCTGGCATAGTCTAAGCCAGGGTGTTGGATTTTTTGGGGGTAGCATGTTAGAAGGTGAGGTGTGCTGTGGTACACGTCTGTTCGATTTTTCGGTGTTGGGATCTCTTACGGAGAAGTCCAGTGATCTCGTTCAGATGCGGCTATAGTCGCCGAGCCAGGGGGGTTGTTTACCCATGAGGTATAAGAACAAATGGGGGTTGTTGGCACCATATCCTCACCGGTCCTCTTAGGGGTTTAGCTTTCAGGGTCGGCGAAGTGATTTAGAAACCATTTAACCTCGCTTTGCTCCTTACATGAAGCGTATTACAGTTATTATTGGTTTTCCAAATTGTGGATCCTTTTGGCTATGAGTTAAAGAACTCCAATGGTTACAATAAAAATATAAATTACCTTAATCTAAGTGTACATAAAGAATAAAGTGTGCTGTTACAATCTGTTGTGTTGTGTCGTAAAAGTGTTCTGTAAGTTCGTGTTTAATTCTTACGTTATTCAAATGTTAACAAAGTTTCTATTAAGTTTTAATTTGCTCAAATATTCTATGAAAGAGAAATATTGTTTCCATAGTGCGGTAATTTTACCTTTCAAAATTATTTAAAGTGATTAGGGTTGGTGGAAAATAAATAATTGGATGGTACTTAACACCTCAACGTGTCTAGGTGCCTTCGTAGTTTATTCGAGGTAGGATTTGGCTGCATACATTCAGTTTTCATAAATTTTGGGCTTCACTAAATGTGGCGTCTTTTTCGTCATGGGTTTTGACATTCTTTTCAAGGATAATTTCTATTTAATTGGTCTTGGGTCTTGAAATATCTGCTACAACGGTCATCTGCTTCTTCAATAATCAAGTTCAGGAACTTTGAATAACTATTTGCATGATTTACACTGAAAAAACGCTCTTCCAAATTTTTGCATCTGCAATGGCTTAATGACGCTTCACTTCTTGTTAATTTTCAACGGTATTCTCGTCTTCAACCGCCGTTTCCATAGTAACGGTATTATTCTGATTGGTTGATTTTGAAATGATGTATTGTTATCAAAATTCGAATTCTTCGTATATCTTCTGATTACTGTTATTCCTCCATCTTCCTTCCTGGTTATTAAATATTGTCACTATAGTATTTATTCTCGTTCATAGATTATTTTGATACCCCACAAGCTTGGGTAATTTCAGATTTTAAGTTTTTACAATTATGTTAATGCTTGTTAATTACATTTCTTTTTGTATGATAACGCCTATTACAATATTTTGTGTTATAAATGATTTACAATTTATTCTTGGTGATTCCTTCACTTCAGATTTTCTAAATTCTTATTCAATTTGTTATAATTTTTGGTTGTTTGGTTCTGACAGTTATGTTTTTTTTTCTAGCCCTGAGTAGCCATTATAGTAATTTACTTATTTCGTTCAAATCACATTTTGTTTCAGCCTATTGGTCTTTACTTTGTTATTTTTATTAGTTGTGTTGTGTTTTGAGTCAGTAGGTGTGTTGTTTACTGTTCAATAATGCTTTCTCTATTTCAATCTTTACAACATAACATTAGGCTTATGGACTGCACATTTCATTCAGCCATGTCCTATTCATAACATTAACATGAACAATTTTTTATAAGTTATTAGAGTTATTATTTTGATCAAGAAATATTATTACTTCCTTCTAACTTATCCTTATTTGCTAATTTATTTGTTTATAACACATATTATTTTTTTTGTGATAAACAACATCACTTTCTATTAAATTAATAACAGTCCCTTATAACTTAGGTGTCTTTGTTAGTTTTTTATTTCTTAATCTCTAAACAATTTTTATATTCCCTCCATGGTAACACCTTCAATTTATTCTATTCTGGAATCCTCCCTTTTTACTTACTACCGGCTATAATTAAACTTAACTCTATTGAACATCTTCCTTAAATAAAAAAGTCATCATCACCTTTAGTGTTTACTATACCTTATTCTATAATTCACACTTAATACTATTTTTCATCAGCTATTTATTCACTGTTCATTTCCAACCTTACTCTTACCTTCACTTGTAAATTATTTATTGTTAATTATAACTTCACTAGTGTCAAACTTCACTTTGGGGTTTTTACACCTACACTATTGCACTGTATCACTGTTTATATTATTTGTTTTATAGTGGGTGATCCCTATACTTATTTCTCTTTCATCTCCTTAATACTAATGACAATTAATACTTAATAATTAATACTTACTAACTAATAACAATTTTTATCTGTGGTTTAGGTTGCCTTTTTAATGGGTAGTAACCGTTATCTCTCCTTTCTCCGGATAACCATGGTTTTGGTTTCAATATTCTTGTTGAGTGCTTTATTACTTGTTTTGTGAACCATTATTGGTTTTCACTTCTGCTTGTCTCCCCCCTTTTCATTTTCCTCATTTGATTAATACATTGGGTTTTTTCATCCGTTTCTTTGGGTATTTTGGGGTCGTTTAAACCCATGAACTTGTTTCCTTTTGGTTTGGGTTTATTACTTTCTTATTCTCGTTGTTTATTTGTGTGGTTCCCTTCTTTATTTGTTTCCTGTTGTTGGGTCAATCACTTGGGTTAGGTCAAAGTCGTCGTTTGTCGAGTCACATTCCTTATATTTTAATTAAATCAATCAGTTTATTTGATAAGAAGTATTTTTACATTTATAAATATATTTTTTATCCCTGGTACTGGGTTGGCTATTTGTGTCATAACAATATATATAGTTCGCACAACCCAGCATAATTTAAGTCACTCTCTCCCTCGCACTCTCTCTCTCTCTCTCTCACGCTCTGGTACAATTTATTTATTTTATTGAGCTCATTTGAATTTAAATAAAATCTTTATTGGTCATTATAATATTGAATGATGTTGATTTACTGAATGAATGTTGGAACGTTCTCACCAAATTTGACAGCTACTTAGCTGCGGTTGTTTGTCCGGTAAAACATCGCACACCGCGAGTTCACCGATTTCGCTACCGGTCACATTCTGAAGTATTACACCTTACCAAATGGTAAGGTGTCACTGTTGATAAGCACTTTTGTAATTAACCACTTTTGGTGGTGTAAAAGTTAAAATTTGCACTTGGTGAACCTTTTTGCCGGCCGGCTACGTTCACGCTCTAGAAGAAAATGACCCAGAGTCTTTGTTTCACATTGCGTAGGTGGGGTAAAAGCGACGTCATCAGGCTTTTGTTCATATAGCCAAGCCTTGAGTTGTTTACGGAAATATACATTCCTCACCACTGATGTCATCAGGGCTAGGCACTTTATCGCTCTGTGTTACATACGTTTTTTTGCTGAGTTTGTTGTTTTGCAATGAAAAACGGTCAGAATCCTGTCAATTCACATTTGTGTATTATAAAATATTTATATAGTCCACTCACCACAGCTTTACAGGGATTATGAAATATTTAAATAATTATTACCAAATTGTTAAAAATAAATGAATACAATAATTATGGTCTTTTATACCATGTTTTTATTAATTTAATATTGCACCAGAATTGTACCATCACAAAACCCCCTCAATGAAAGATTTTGTGCCGAAGCATAAAAACTTTCATTGACCCATTCATACTTCCTAAAGGGATCAGCCAGGATATGTCGCCACAACTCCCTTACAATTTATATTAAAAGAAAATCAATAACTCACCCGTGGTCTGATGATGATGACAGTACCTGCATGACCTTACTGAACTTCTCCTTCGAGATCCCAACACCATAAGGCCAATTAGGCGCGTAACGCCCCTGCTCTGACGCGCTGGCCAGCTCAGGACCGCCGTCATAACATCACCAAACACTGAAACAATAAATTTAAATATCAAACTAGTGGCTTGGTATATTACTCTATCCTTAACTGATCCGTTTCCCCTTAGCTATGTGCTGGTTTGTGTTACTAAGCACTGGGTTTGCTTGAGCTACTAAAAATATAAATACAAAAAATGTAACATACAAGAATTACATAGAATTGCCATTCTCTTCATGGACTACCCTGAATTGTATAAATTGTTTCGATTCCCATCGATAATAATTAACCCTTTCTGTTTCATAATTAATGTAATTATAAAAGAAACAAATATTTATATAAAAAGAATTTAATTTAATTATAACAGAAAACATGGAAATCCCCATATAAATCCCCAATATTACTCAAACATGGAGAAAAACAAATTATAGAAAAAAAAGAATAATTAATAAAATCTTATTGAAATAAAATTTCATAACATAATACATGATACATAATAATACACATTATTATTATATTAATACAGTAATACATCGAAATGGTTAATTCATATTTAATCTTGTTAAGATTTGCATTAAAATTTGCATATTTTATTTATTTAAATTTGCATTTAAAATATAAAAATTACAATTTTAATTAAGTAATTAATTAATTCTAATCTTTCAATTATTTATTATAATTATAAAACTCATTTCCAATTTATTATTAATATTCATATTACGTTATTATTATTTCATCATTCACTTCTTATTCCCTTTCTACTCTGAACTTTCTACCTACCTGACTACCTAATGTGAAAGACATTCTAATCATTGTTTAGTCTGGGTGACTCCTGTATTCACTATACTTTTACTTATTATAATATTCTTACTCACCTTCTTCTAACTAACAACCAAATTTACCTATCATGACACCAATATCTCAATTATAAACACCTTTACTAATTTCATTCCGACGATAAATCCTATAGCACCGCGCGTCTTTGTACAGAGATGGGTGTTCCCTACCTGGCTATATACATTCATAATATTTTGCCCTTCCAAAAATTCGGCAAACACTCCCTTAAACTATGCTATTACCTGCCACAACGCTATACGTTGGCTACTCCTTATCACCTCACCCCCGCTACAAAATATCATCAACACGTTACAAAATTTAACCTTTACTTTACTCACCTCTACAAATAATCACCAACTACTGTGTCCCTAAAATATCTAATACTTTCTTTGTATTATTTACTTCAAAATTCTTAACTATCTAACTCCCATTTACATTAATTGCATAACTCACCTGCCTCTATTCCCTTTACCTTACTGTAATCATTGACTAAAGCATTAAATTTATCTCTCACCTACTCATAACAGTACATCTCACTTTTCAAATATATATTCTTATTTAATCATTTATTATTATTCATTAGAAATTACCTTCATTACAAATTAAATAATGATTTACTTCATTAGAAACTTCTATTACTATTAATAATTTACAACTTCTGTTACAAGTTTAGTACAACTTTCTTTTGTACCATATTAATTAAGTAATTAAGAGTAATAATCCTCAATTATTATTCAATTATTTAAACTTGTTTAATTAAACAAAACATGTTAATTATTAATTATTAACACAATTATTAAAACATACATGTTGTACATAACATTTACCTATAATACACAACATCAAAAACATAAATACATTGATATTAACACATATAAAACAATGAAAAATATACAATCCAAACTCATTATTTTGTTATTTATCAAAATCAGTCCATATGCAGTCCAATTCAATACCACTGTTCACATATATTAAATGTTCATTACACAATTAAAACACTCTATCCTCCATCATTGAATAGCATTCTAATCTTAGGTCTATTTATCTTATTTTTTAATAAATAAATTTTATTATTGGAAACATTATATTCATACTAATTATCAACTATTTCATATTTATTCACAATTTCAATTTCATATATCAAGTCACGATCGAGTCTGGTTCTGTCTACATCAGTAAGATCATATGTTATAATTTTGTTATTCATCTTGTAATTATCATCATAATTTTCTACCACAGGTAAGTACTTGATACCATTATTCTCCTTATCTATTATTATTTCAATTTCACTGTTACTACAAGGTAAGTATTCATTATTTTCATCCACCCTCTCTACTCCTAACCTTTCTACCAATTCTCTGTACTTTCTATTTACTTTAAAAATTGTTATTACTCTCTTTTGCTCACCATATCTCTCACAATACCTATCTACACTTTCTCTCTCCATATATGCAGGGGTCACTAACTCAAAATTACTGTACTACTTGTGAGGTACACAAAAACACCAAGGAACTTTATTTGTAGACCTTTCGTCTCCCAAATATAAATTTAAGGAACTCTTGTCCTTATGAAAAATACGTGAAGACTTTTCTTCACCCCCTAACACAACATCAAAAGAAAATTCTAACCCCTGCACCCCTTTAACAAAAATACTTTCTCCAAGCTCTCTCTCTGACTCAAAACACTCAAACACCTCATTTTCCCTCATAATACTCTCATCATTTTCTAATATCATATTCTTACTACCTGTAAACTCATTATTCAAATTATCACTGTTATTTACTTTATTAATCAGTACTTCGTTTTTCGTCATATTTTCACTACTACTCACCTTCTGATTTTCTATTTGGATTAAACTCTCATCCAACCTTTTAATCACTTTATCACACTGCTTATTAAGATTATCATTACGAATTTTAATTTCGTTTTTTAATTTGTTAAACTTGATATCAAAACTATTTCTGATTTCATTTTTCTGCTCGTTAAATTGTTTATCAAAATTATCAAATCTTACACTCTGTTCCTTAAATTTGTCATTTAAATTAGTATATTTAATATTAGAATCGCTTTTTTGCTCATCTAACTTTTTATTTTGAACATCGAATTTAAAATTCATATCATTAAAATTGCTACACATCATGTTATATAAACGTGTTAACATCTTGTCTGTTTTGTTTTCATAGAGGTTACTGTTTCTGTCTCTACATTTTCAGTCGTACTCGCCTCGCCAACCTGACTAATTGGAGTTAATTGAACATCCATCTCACTCGTCATATCTACATCAGTTGTACCGATTTCTAATGTAATATTGTCATTAGTACTCATTTTTGCTATTTTATCTTGCTAAAACATATATGTTTATAACCTAGAAATTTGACCTTATTTTACTCACGTTTTTGCGTACTTTCGCACTCTTACCCCAGGTAATTATTTCACATTCAGGTAAGTATACGCCACATAAAATTAGGTTTTATGTCGAGTCTCTTTCGGCACGCGCCATTTGTAACTAATGTCCCTGTTCGGGCGCAATTTGTAACTAATGGCTTTTATTGTTTAATTAGTTACATTTATCTTGTGTGTACTAGTAATAATTACTTTCACTTTTAAAACCGGACGCCATGTCGTCAGATTGGGCAACATCATACAAGTTTACTTTTAGGGCCAGAATTCGGGTAACACGTACCAGGGTTGTGAAATATATTACCTGAAATAATTGTACTCAAGATAAAATGTACAAGTGACTTTTTATTTTTAAGATGAATCTAAATACATATTGAAAACTGACTCTAATATGTACCAAACACGTACATATTACACCATGGGGCGTCTAGCAAACATCAAACCCTCCAAAATACCTACAAGTAAACATGAAACATTGATATGTGATTATTAAACATTAAACATATATATATATATATATATAGTTCGCAAAACCCAGCATAATTTAAGTCACTCTCTCCCTCGCACTCTCTCTCTCTCTCACGCTCTGGTACAATTTATTTTATTGAGCTCATTTGAATTTAAATAAAATCTTTATTGGTCATTATAATATTGAATGATGTTGATTTACTGAATGAATGTTGGAACGTTCTCACCAAATTTGACAGCTACTTAGCTGCGGTTGTTTGTCCGGTAAAACATCGCACACCGCGAGTTCACCGATTTCGCTACCGGTCACATTCTGAAGTATTACACCTTACCAAATGGTAAGGTGTCACTGTTGATAAGCACTTTTGTAATTAACCACTTTTGGTGGTGTAAAAGTTAAAATTTGCACTTGGTGAACCTTTTTGCCGGCCGGCTACATTCACGCTCTAGAAGAAAATGACCCAGAGTCTTTGTTTCACATTGCGTAGGTGGGGTAAAAGCGACGTCATCAGGCTTTTGTTCATATAGCCAAGCCTCGAGTTGTTTACGGAAATATACATTCCTCACCACTGATGTCATCAGGGCTAGGCACTTTATCGCTCTGTGTTACATACGTTTTTTTGCTGAGTTTGTTGTTTTGCAATGAAAAACGGTCAGAATCCTGTCAATTCACATTTGCGTATTATAAAATATTTATATAGTCCACTCACCACAGCTTTACAGGGATTATGAAATATTTAAATAATTATTACCAAATTGTTAAAAATAAATGAATACAATAATTATGGTCTTTTATACCATGTTTTTATTAATTTAATATTGCACCAGAATTGTACCATCACAGACTGTTTCTTCAAAATCAAAAGAAATTGTATATTTTCACTTTTTCTTATTAATGTTTAATTTACTTGCTTATAACTATTTCTTGTGTAATTAAAATATCGTTTCCATTAAGAAAATGACACCATTTCAAAAAATTAACAGTATGTGTGTATATGTAAAATTAAAATTGTCTACCGTTTTCTTTAATTAATAATCAATGTTAAGAGTATTGCATAAACTACAAATTGATTTTTAAAATGAAAAAGTTATTTTGAAAAGCATTTTTATTTTTTTCAACATCATAATTTTATTATGAACGATGTGCTAAAGATCAAATGTCCTGGACATTTTTTGTTGTTTTTGCTATACAGGTTTGATATCCAGTGTTAACAAACACATTTACTTTTATCTATTATCACTGACTTACCTTTTACACTCTTGTTAACCATTACTTTGTTTACCATGCTGATTCAGCCGCCATGTTGTGTTACCAACATTACATATTTTGCGTTCGGGTCCAGGTTCTTAAGCGAAGCACAAACTGAATGGTTATTTAGAAATAATCAACTCTAATATCATTGGTTCAAACTGGTGTTTTAATTGTCTGAAATTTTCAATCTTTCAATAACAAAACAAGATGGAGTCGTACTCCTTCGGTTAAATTCATATACAAAATGGCCACGATATTTTTTTGCTTCATCTGCCTTCAGTGTGACACAATTACATAACATATATTTTATCTCTGATTAACTATTAAATGAATTTAGAACATACTGCAGTTTACTAGTTCAAATTGTTACATTGTCTGAATCACGTAACGTTAACCAATGCTTGTGATTCTTATATCTACGTATACCGGTATTCGCGCACCCATTCTCACATACACACACACACACACTATTACATACGGTACATTTTAGATTACTTGAGCTCAAAATATTTTAGAAAGGTCGGTATTTTAAATGTGTGATAGGTTTACCTCCCTGCCTCGCTGGTTGAAGATGCAGTCAGGCATCCCTCATGTTCTCGTTTGGTATTCTGCCGAGTTATTATACTGTTCTTTTGTTATTGCACTCACTGTCTCTACATTTTTACTTGTTGATTTTGTTTTTAAAAGGTTTAATATCACATTTTGTTAACTTTTGTTGTTATTTTTTAACACTTTTGAATATTTGCTGGCCAGCAATTTGTGTAGCGTGCAGTTCACATGGACAGTGTTTTGCGACTGAGAACGACAATATGGCGCTTAATTCCCAAGTGGAAGGGTGGTTGCGTCATCAATTCTATTGTTTCTTGGCAATGACGTCTTTGTTTTAAGGTGCAGCGATTACATCTTGCATACTTTTGATGACGTATTTTAGGAGTGTCCGGTTGTTAGCAAAATCACTGTCGTGGGTCACATACGCCACTTGACCTTGAGGCAAACCTTTCGTTGCTTATTGCGTTGTTTCGAGTTTGGAAAATTTTACACTCATGGATTATGAAACTCTAATTCACAATAAAATTATATCTGTTCTGTACCCAAAATCCCTATACGGACCTATTGTACCGTTACACCAGGACTTGAATATTTTTGAATTCGATTGTCCTACAAGTTCATTTTAGCAGATGACAATCTAGCTTAGGTAAGGTAAGCAGTATTCTTTTCAATCCTGCATCTTAACCTTGTTTTGAAAGTACCATAACTCTTTTTTTAACATTACAATTATGAGAAACTGATAATCATTTTTTTTAATTTGATTTGAATATACATTAGTGATTGGTGAAATATTTATACAGTGTTTTACTTTATGAATCAGAGATACAGTGATGAGGGAAAAAGATGGGTCAAACCACAAAGATTTGGAGGTAGATGGAAGGAATCAGATAAGTGGCTAAAATAAGAAATAAAGTGCTCAGAGGAATCAAGGACGGTAGAATTTTCTGGAGGTTATACAGGGAAGAAAGAGAAACCAGACTGGACTTATACGGTATAAAAATAAGAAAAGACTTCATTGTTTTACACCAATAACTAGGACTGATAATATACTATAACAACACAAACATTGATATATAATTTAATTTGTGTATCCTCAAGTTCAGGGCCAATTTATATAACATAACAAATTATATAATGTATTGAATTCATGGGTGTAATCGTAATAAGAAGATGATATGTTATATAAGTTTGAAATTGTTCCATTATTTATTTTTTTATTAAACAAAATTTTTCATTTCGCATATAGAAATACTACTCATTATTATATCGTTTGTACGACTCCTTCGTACACAACTTATAGCTAACAATTTACATACACAGGTTATACATAAATCTTATTATCTAATTTTAATTAATTGAATATTCATTTTGCTCTCGGCTTACTCATTGTGTGATCATCTTTTTGCAATTTCTGATTAATTTGCTTTAATAATGAAGTTTCTTTAATATTAATTAGTATTCCAATTAGTATTAATATTCCAATTTCTTTAATATTAATTAGTTTTAATACTTTCTACTGCATATGCATTCTCCTTTATCAACCAAGACTTTATTAATTACGTTAACTCAAAAAAATCAAATATTTCTCTTATCATTTACGTTACTCTCAATTACTAAATTTTATACAGAGATATTATTCTAAATTTTACTCTGATTTTACATTTATGTACATTGTACAATTAGTTATTTTAATACAGGTTGAATGTCTTTCATTCTAACTTTAATTAGTGTCTTTCAAATGTCTGTAATTACATTGGTTTTTCATCATCTCGTTTGACGTGGTTAATCATCCGTACGTCCTCCTTTGGTCCTCAGTCTGTGTACTCTGTGTCATCTTGGTCCTCTGGTCAGATTCTACTGCATGTACGGTTTACGAGTCGTCACGCCACACATCATATGCTGCGGGTGTGTCCATAGACCTCATTGTATGTGCTCTGCTGCTCTGGTTGGACTTCTAGTTTGTCCTGTGCCTCTTGCTATAAATTTAAAATAGCGTCGTCGACTGACATAGCCTCCTGTGCCAACGGTTGAATCAAGAAGAAGAAGCTTTATTAGCGCGACTTGGTATTTATAATCAGGTCGTGCAAAAACTCATGTCTGAACAATTTTTAACTTGTCAGATTTTGTTGAAACATCACTTCCCCCACTCTGGTTTAATTCACTATTTTCGCCTATCTTCGCAAATTACGAAGTTTGTTTCACATCACTCGATGCCCAATCAATCAATCACTAATTTTTATATGTTTACTATACGTAAATTACACTTCTTTATTGTAATTACAAAAAGAGCTATTCACTTTTTACATATAGTAATTCCACTTTTCGTCATTTCGGCACGGTCTTTTAACCCTTCATTCACCTTTAATTTCTATACACTTTGGTGTCTTTTGTTTTACCCTATCGTGCATATTTTCCTTATAATTAAAATAAAATATAAAACTATTCTACTTGAAAAGGGTTGGTTACATTTCAGGAACGGACAAGCTTCACACACACAAACGAAATACACGTGTACACAACGCTAGCGACAGGTGTGTCGGGAATGCGTGTCCATGCATGAATTCTGCGCTCCCTATTTTTAACTATGATACAGCTTATGCAATCTGAATCATGTTTATTAATTCATATTTATTCATATATATTTATATATTATTTATTACTCACTGAAAGAACCAATGTGGTAGGTGTGTACTGAGCTTTGGTAAAGAAAGTTACGTCTTTATACATACATATACTTTTGCATACTACAACTGGTGAAAAACTACATACAAGGCGCTTCCAGCAGTCAAGCTGCCTGGGTATATCTTTTAGCTATAAATTTATAGAATTTAAATACATTATACGATCTATTTCTTTTTCTGATTATGATATATATTATTATTTCTTTATTTATATGTTCTCAAATATAATCACTTCTGCAAGTATATTTTGCTTATTTTTATTGATGCATTTCTAACTGATGCACATTTCACAGAATCAGTCTGTACCATCTGAGGTTTCTAATATTATATATTATTTTTTTATACTACAGTCAAGTACCTTGGTGGAGTTGATGGTGCAAGCACTGAAGAGAAATACTCCTGATTGCTTGCATTTCCCCGGACAGCTTCTGCCACTGCACAAATAGTCTCGGTGAGAATGTCAACAGGGACACCGCTAGCCATCAGTATGCAGCACAAAGCCTCCATTATACCGCTGGCACGAAGAGCTTTTTGGCATGAAGCTGTCACTTGGGCAGGATTGCCAGGTGTTACCAATGTTCTTACCACCTGTAAGAACAAACATACACAATTATAGGAACATAACAACAGAAATATCGGCAATTTCATCTCACTCACTGGATATACACAGTATGTCAACAGAGATGATGTGGAGGGCACTATGACCAGTTGCCTTTAATTTAATAATTGACATTCTAAATGCTCATTCAGATCCTAATATTATTAGTGACAGGTGCAGACAGATAAAAGAATACGAAGAGAAAGAACATATTTTTGCAGACCATGTGATCTCAGACTTTGTGTTCCTCAGTGCTTCCAAACATTTCATACAAAACCAAAATTTATTCATAAAATTATAAATAGAACTAAACATTGTATTTTACATTTTAATTTGAATTTATTTTATGTATAGTAATTAATTTTACATATTACATGTAAGAAATCACATTAATGTAGAGCGATCTTTTTAAAAATACATATGTCAACTTCTTTTCAAATGCAAAAAGTGTTACAATTATTTTATTACTCCAATTTGCATATATTATAGAGGGTAAAAGTGGCTTTTATATGAAATAAACAGTACATCAGTAGTGGTTACAAGGAAAAAGTAATAGATCTCCAAAGTTACGTACAAATGCTCCCCCTATGGTGGCTGCGCAATGCCTTAAACGTCCAGATCACAAAGTGTTAATAAAATTATTTCAAGAATTTAAATTCTTGAAATAGGATTTATGAGGTTTTATTAGATTCATCTTTAAATGCTTGAATGCTTCCAACTGTGGAGTTTGTTTAGTAGTTATGGAGAATTCCTCTCAAAAATGTTTTGCTAGTTAGTTTTTCCTGGTCGTATAACTATTATTTTACACTGTCAAGAATTTTAAATACATATTTTTATTTTTTATTTTCCTAATAAATAATGGCATAAGGTTTAAAATTTTTACATACATGTACATTTTGTCAGATTCTCTCACACTAAGGCACCAAATTGCAAATATGTGAAACAGAAGTTATAAATATAAAAACAACAACCAGTGACCTTAAAATAAGTTTATTTGGCTCTTTATTTAATTTTTGGATAAATTTCTTTCTATCCAAATGAGCCAAACTGTTTTGCAGTGAAACACCCCAATGGTTCCATAACAGTCTCATTTTTAAACATCAATTGCATACTTAATTCCACTTATTAAAATTTTAATTATGTTGATATAATTTGCACCACTTACAATAAATATTTACCTGAAGTACACAGTGTATGTTTGACACTTTCTGCGGAGACCAGCCTGCATCCTCTCCGCCTTCTTGTGGCAGTTCAAACATTGGTGACAGCCTCTGGATATAGCTGCCTACAATGTCAAACATTAAAATCTCAATATAAGCTATGTATAAAGAAGAGAGAGATAATTAAACATAACGACTAAATAACACAAAAAATCTGTGGTGGCGGGTCGAGCTAAAACTACACACTGATACTTATATCTAGTTACATGTTGCTAGAATGCTCTGACATGTAACTAAGTTTGAAGTGTAATCCCTCAGCATTGCAAAATAAAACAGAACTACTGCTGTTAAAATGACATATGCACAATGCATGAAAATTGTGTTTTTAAAAAACTCTGCTTCAAACTGTACCCAATCTCAAATTTACTTTATTTTAATGAAGGTACTTTAATTAAACTGACTATTTGTAATTGTGCTTTACTGTAGCCATCTCGAGGGGCAGTCTTCTGAAGGAAGATTAAACTAATATTACAGTAATATTACAGTATTACTAAACCTAAAGTTTTGTACAATACTGTATTTTATATTCATAAAATCTACATTTAGGAATTCTTTAGGCATGCAAATGTAATGTACTCTTTGCTATCTTCTTTTCTTTGCTGCAGTTTTCTTTCCAGTTTTTAACACCACAGTCTTGGTCAGTGTATTTCGAATTGTGTTTTACCACAATTAAACAGTTTAGCTAACTTTTTCTGCAGTTTGCCTTTCTGCTTTCATTAATCACGGATATTCACTCATCAGAGGTAACAAATGATACATTCTGACAACTAGATGGGTACTGTGTAAACCACCATTACTCTGTACAAACTACTGGAAATAATGTGGCAGTGGCAATACGCCTTTAACAAACAAGCTGTTGGTCAGTGAAGTTGAGGACGATGTAAACTTGTGTCCTTCTCCTTCTTATGTCTTCAGTCCTTAGATTGATTTGCAGCAGACTTCCACTGTGATTGATTTTGTGCTTTCCTCTTCATTTCCTCATAAGTTTCACAATTTAAATTATCCATAATTTGCTTTATATACTGGAGCCTTGGTCTTCTCTTATATCTTCATGCCGCAGTGAATGTCCAATAAGTTCTATCCTTCTTCTAATTAGGCTTTTCAACAAACACCTCTCACTGCATATTCTGTTCAGCACCTCTTCATTTGTAATTTTGTCAGACCATTTTATTTTTATCATCTTGCGATAACACCATATCTCAAAGCTGTCAAGTTTCATTTTTTCCTTCACACCTATTATCCATGACTCGCAACCATACATATCAATGCTCCATATAAAACTCATAAGGAAATGTTTCCTTGTTTTAAGGGAGATGCTATGTTGTTAGTATTCTCCATTTTTTTTTTTAAAGCGATCTTAGCCTGGTTTATTCTGCTAATAATATCTCTTTCACTTTCTCTTTTGTAATTTTATTGCCCAAGTATGTAAATTCACTCACATCCTGAAGTGTTTCTCCTCTGAGTGCAATGTTGTGAAGTTATATTTGTTTTACTATTTTACTTTACATTTGTTTACTAAAAATCATCTGTGTTTTTGCGACTATTTTTTTGTCGCCATTTTTAGTTTCTGCCAACTTTATTATTTCTTACTTACCCGAAATTAAGCCAAGGTCCTTTCTAGGCGTATTCGGAACACAGAATAGGATTATTTTAGTAAATGAATTAATTATTTGTTCATAAATACTATTACCTTTTATTACTTTCATCAACAATCATACATTATGTGCGCGACCATATGAAAAGTCAAAGTCCGGAGGATGCGGAGACGAATGATTATCACAAGAGTGGTGAATAAGATAAAAGCAGAGTAATACAAAACAAATTGTGTTGTGATGTGCAAAGTGTGGAATGAGCGAGACGGAAATGGATAATCGAATTCAAGTAACAGTATCACATTAATTGTTGTAATCAGATAATTGCATGTAATATATTTGTCTACTCAGTTTAACCCGTTTCATTCTAAAAGAACCTACGAGTTGTTCAGATGCTGAAGAGTTTTATATCCTTACGACCTAGAATAGGAGTACGTAGTATAAATATTTAATATAAAATTTGAATGATGATTTGATATTTTGGAAATGTTTGATATTAAGTTATGTTATTGATTCATGTTAATTTATGTTGAGAAAGAAGGAGATTTTATAGTTCATTAATATCTTGTTGATCATACATAATATTTCATATGGTTATTAACCTTTGTTAATGATAAATAATATTTCATATGTTTCATTAATCTTTGTTAATGATAAATAATATTTCATATGTTTATTAATCTTGTATGGATGATAAATAATATTTAATGTGTAATTAATCTCATAAATTGTGACGGAACAAAAGCCCGTCTTAGGATTTATTTGACATAAATAGAAATTTTTATTGTAATTTGAATTAATTAAAGATTATAAGGTTGGTTCCCTGAGAAACATAAAACACGACGCAGTTGTCACCGTATGATTCGACCTCAAGGCCGAGGGTGTACGTGAAAATTCGCACGTAGTTAATGGTTGCACTGATCGACAATGCTGAAGTGTCATAACATAAATCGACACACGTCATAATGATGATGGAAAACAATGCCGTCAGCTGTTGCAGACAAAGAGTTGATTGCAACTGATCCCCTCCACCTGTCGATAATACGACACAATGTCTGCCCACTCTGAAGACATCAGCCCAAGCGGCAACAAGTTGTACAATTCCACTGCCCGTCATGGCCATTAAAAGTGTAAAACTCAGCTAAAATATGAAAAATAGAATATGAGTCAACAATACAGTACTTTCAGATCAGTTAATTACAAGTGAAAAAAATGTAAATTCTAAATTCAGTGCTTAAAAGGAGAACGGAACAGTTGAACAGTGAGACCTCGGCCCAAAATTTTTAACAGCAGAAGTAAACCGCACTACCAGAACTTCGAATCTACAAGCAGGAAAGTTAAAATTCCAAAATTTATCCAACCTTTTAATATATATGAGCTCAGAAATAGAAATGAAATAATATGTAATGTGTGTGTGTGCGTGAACGCATGGTAGAGTGAAAGGCCGGCATAGAAGGTAGACATTGGTTTGTGGAACATACTTTTATTACATCAGTAAATTTGCAATAATGACTGACAAAAAGATATTAAGCTAAAATGAATAAGTAAATAAGAATGAAACACTGAATATTAAATATCGATGTAAGAGTAATTTGTAGACGCCATCTTGTTTTGTAGGCAATGACGTCACTGTAATCTGTATTTAAAATATATATGTGTTTATGTGTTATATATAGTAATATTTTGCAAAGAAATATATCTAAAAGATTTTTAAAAAAAAAATTAAAAAAAATGGCAGATAATAATGACGTCAGCTTATCTGACAGTCAGATAGAAAGTCAAATAAGTAGCGACTCCGGAATTCAAACAAATGATAATAGTCTTGAGGAGTCAAAAATAATACAGACAGTTGAGATTCATTCAACACCTATTTTAGGAAATCAAAATAAGAAATCTGATGATGATACTATGTTAACAAGATTGTATAATATGATGTACAATAGTTTAGAAAAACAAGATAGTAATTTTAGAGAATTGAATGACAAATTTGACAAACAAAGTAGGGAGTTCAGTGAGAAATTCAATGAACAAAAGAATAGTTTTGACAGTAAATTCGATGGACAAAATATTAAATTCGATGAGTTAAAAAACCAAATTAACGAAATTAATGAGCATTTAAACCACACTAGTGAAATAATAGAAGCAAACTTTAACAGATTAGAACAGAGTGTTGAAAAGTTAGGTGACAATGTTATGAATATTAATAATGACAAAATAGTGGGAGAGGTAGTGTTAGATAATAAAATATTGACTAGTGATGATAATGATATTAATTACAATTCTGAGAGTATAGTGGGGGTAAAGAATAATCGAGAAACATATAATGAAGTTTTAGAATGTAATAATGGAATGTTAATGTGTGTTTATGAGTCAGAGAGAAGGTGGAGAGAGAGAGAGTAGATGAGTATGTGGGGCAGAGGGTAAATTTTCCCCTTATTTATGATGAACCAAGGTGTTCAAAAATGTTATTGTTGAAGGGCAAGAGTCCCTTGTTAATGGAAGATTTAAGTTGTTTCCCCTTTTTGTATGATTTAGTACCCTCTGCATGGAGTGAGAGAGAAAATGTGATATGGTGGTATGATGAGAGAGATTTAGAGAGAGAGTTGTGTATTGAGAGAGAGATAGAATTATATAAGTTAAAAAGAAATTATGATGAGTTGAGAGAAAGATTAGAAGGGGTGAAGATAAACCATATAAAATACTTACCTGTTGAAAGAGAGATAGAGAATTATTTTGATGATATCTTTATAAACAATAAACACTTTCCTGACGTAATAGTAGAGGTATATAAAAATGATAAAATAGCTTACCTGACGTTGACCAATAATACTGATGGAGACTGGACAATAATAACTTATGTTGACAAGGCTTATGAAATATTAATAGGGAATAACCCTATAAATTATAATGGCATAATGAATGAAATAAAGTTAATGGATTATTATAATAATAATAATAATAATAATAATAATAATAACAAATTGTGTGTGGATAACAATGATGCATGTTATAAATATATTCGATATATATACGATGATGGAGGTTGAAATAAAAAATCAGTGAATGGACATTGTTAAATATTGTAAATTTTGGTAATGACCTTGCAGACTTGGACATATGAAGTGTGAAAAAATTGAACAGTTAATGACGAATAATTTGTAAATAATGTAGTGAATTCAATTGTGTGTATTATGAAATGTTAGGTAAACAATGTGTATATGTAGTAGAAAATGTTGTGATAATAATAATAATATTATTAATATTTTGCAGTCTAAATAAATAATAAAAATAATTATGAAGACAATAATTAATGATTTGTAAATTTTTGATAATAATTGAAATATGTTGTGTTTTAAGAATCAATTGAAGTAAATAATTTGAGATGTTTCAATATTGTGACTGAATGTTATATGTTTGAATTTTTATAATGAAATTAAATTATTTGACGAGATTTCAATTTGATAACAATTAATGAATAAATAAATGTTTGTGGAATAGCATAATGGTTAAAAATATAGATTAATAATAAATTTGAAAATTTTGAGGAACCTAATTACAACAAAGGATAAATAATGAAATGATGATATATAAAAGAGTTAATGAAAAATTTCAAACAAGAATGTTTATAAGTTTCTATACAAATTATTTAAAAGAGAATTGTTTGTTTAATGTATGCTAACGATCAAGGTAAATATCTATTTGTTTATTATGTTATGTAATGTATTATACAAGATGTGTGGGTAATTTTGGGGGTTAGAGTGGTGTCTATAGAAGTGATTATAACAATGGAACATAGAGACAACAATTGTAGATATGGTTTAGTTTAGCTATTAAGTTGCTGTTGCTGGGGTGGCATGTGCCCCAGTAGATAGCGGAAAGTGTTGGGGTAACAGAGAGTGTTACCTCCATCGGAGGCCAACATGGCGAAAATGCACGGCACACCTTTTGTACAATTTTATATTGTAACTTGATAAATTGCCGTGCCGTGCAAATTAATGATGATGAATACATGCTTGAAGGAAGAGATGATTTCCCCGGCTTTTCGGGCGATTACTGCCTTACCAGCACTAATCGTGGTTTTGGCTAGCGGTCAGCTATGGCCATGATCAAGTCCCTTGACCATAGCTGGCTTGAAATTGGTTTATAATAGAAAGTAAATGGGGGTGAAATTAGGGGAAATCCAGGAACTATGGAACAGCGGCTGCCACTCTGTCCGAGTAGGGACAGCAAAGCCAGGTGGTAGACCCGCATTAAGGGCGCATAACTATAGAACAAAGATATGTTGATATCTAAACCTTTCAAATGTAACGCAGAAGCAAGGACACGGCAATGTCAAATTCCTCCAAAACCTCAGTCCTTGTGGACGCAACTGGACGCCACAGTCCAGGGGGGGTCATAGTGTGTGTGGCAGGGAGGTTATCCAGGGGGGTAACGAATTAGAAATTTGTTGTATTTTAATAATGATGACTCGCTACTAAATAATTTTGTTTTAATTTGAAAAAAAAAATAGATGCACTAGATACTTCCTATATTGTGTTTATTATGTCTTATTGTGTTAATTGCATGTAGTATGTTAGGAATAAGGGTTATAAAAATATAATAATATTTTATAGAATAAGTTTTCAGTGTGTTTAAAGATTTTAAATAAAAATGAAATAAATTTGTGATAGTTAAAATTTTCAATGAGTTGCAAAAAATAGAAGTTGGGTGATAGTAATTGTTTGAGTAAAACGTTTGAGTCAGTCCAAGTTGAAAAATATTGGGGGTATTAAAGAGAATGAGAGATGAAATACATGTAATAGAGAATTTGAGTATAAGTGGAGACACAGTAGTAATGGAGAATATATGTAGAGTTTTGATTGATATATTGATGTTTATAAATGATGATGTTATTTTGTTGTAGTTGAAGTGGGGTAATAAGATTGAGATTTGGGGATGGCAATTTTGTAAGAGGGGATCGTGTAATGTGGGAGTCCGCAACAAATTGTGGGGACGGGAAGGGACCGATTTAGTGGGAAGGGGTTGCCTTAGGTAGAATCCAGGAACCAGATAAGGGAAATGTGCTTTTTGGGGGGGGAACACTTATCCTAAGTACAAAGGGTTAGAGAGTATTTTTTTTATATATCGAGAGAAGGTGGCGAATTGAGTTAAAGTAGTAAGTAATTAGAGGTAGAGAAGGGTTAGTAGATTTTTTTGATAGTGGGGTGTCATACTAGTTAAAGATTTTGTAAGGGAGCGTTAGAGTAATAAAAGGGGTAAGATTATGGGTAAATGCCAAGTTGATAAAGTGAATTATAATGAATAACTGAGAATCACCCAAGTTAATGAAATGGAATAATAAATGACATGATGTGTAAAACGAAGATGGAAAGAAAAAAAAAATGTTTGTGGAAAGAGAAAATTAATAAAAGTCAATTGAGATTCAAAGGTAATTTTATGATTTTATATGCAAATTTAATGATGTAAAGTGTGTAAAATTTTAAATACGAATTGTTTATTTTAAGATAATAATAACAATGTGAATTATGAATGTACTATGTTTTCTTATGTTATATTGTGTTTGTTAGTGTAAGAGAATTTTATGAATTTAAATATTTTAAATGCAAATTGGGGAGGAGAGAGATGTTTATTTAAATTCTGATGGGAATCAGGGCAATAATTTTGAATTTTGAATTTTAAATTTCAAATTTAACAAGAAAAAGTAGACAGAATGAGGTTATGAAATTTAAAATGGGTATCTTGTTATGTTGTTAGGTATTCTGATATATGTTAGAAGTAAGTAAAAAACAAAACCAGTGCTTCTTAACGCAAACCAGCACCGCTAGGGGGAAACAGATCAGTTGGGGATATGGTGTTGTATAAGGCCACTAGTTGATATTTGATTTGTTGTTTGTGTTTGGTGATGCTGTGGCGGCGGACCTGAGCTGGCCAGTGCGTCAGAGCAGGGGCGTTAAGTATCTGTCTGACTTTATGGTGTTGGGATCTCGAGAGAGAAGTCCAGTAATGTCATTCAGGTGCGGTCACAGTCACCAAACCAAGGGTGAGTTAATTATAATTTTTTTGGTAAACCGTCAAGGGGGTTGTGGCGACATATCCTGGCTGATCCCTTTAGCAAGTATGAGTGTGTCAATGAGAGTTTTTATGCTTCGGCATAAAATCTCTCATTGAGGGGGTATTGTAACGGGACATTTTGGCCTACCTGAGGTAATATAAAGAAATTTGTAATTTAAATAGAGCAAATAACATTTTTTACGATGATTGGGACAAAACGTAAACGAAAGGTAAAATTCATTGGTAGCGGCAGTGGTAGCACTGATTGTGAAAATTATTCAGAAATTATTATTGTGAAACGACAAAATCAACAGACCGTAAAACTGTGCCAAGGTCAACCAATGACCTACAAAGCTGTAAACAAGTTATGTAACGGCATCGGACGATCTTACGTCAGAGACGATCCCCGTTGTGGAATGCAGTTATGAAACAAAAACAGTATGCTGGCATAGTAATACTAACTTAAGAACAATAAGGATTGGTCATATAACCACGGGGACTACACAAAATAGTGCCGTTTGTTTCGTCCCAGTATAAAATTACTCCGTGAGTCGGCCGGTCACATATAAAGTTCCGGAACGTAAATCGCGGGCGCCCGCAACCTATAAAATGTGAATAACATATATATAAAATGTAAATTAAACACTTAACGGTTAATACCGTTATTATAGTACATCAAAATGTGAAATAAGTAATACAAACTCAATAGAATCAGTAAATTCAGTGAAAACAGCTAGCTATGTTGTGCGGATAACATCTTCAGGACTCAATGAACAGATAAGTAACATATCGGGATAAAACAAAACTTTAAATGAAAATTCAAATATTCAATATTTTAAATGACGGAAATAAAATTTTCAACATAAAATGTTGTGTATTACAGGTAAATTTTATGTACACCATGTATGTTTTAGTAATTGTTTTAATAATTAACAATTAACATGTTTCTGTTTTGACTAAACAAATGATGAATAATGAAAGTTTAATTAATTAAATTAAATAATTAAAGGTCAATTACTCAATTAATGTGATACAAAAGAAAGTTTGTATAATTTATACAGTATATACAGTATTAATTTATACTTATACATGTATAAGTTTAATATGTATAATGGCGGCTGCATGTGAACACGAACTAACAATATGAACTTTCATTGGTCCACAAAGCTATGTCGTCATTATTAAACGCTGACGAAATACAATCAAATACGTATGAACCAGGCCGGTGGCTGTAAAACAATAGACGTTGACGTCATGTACACTACCAATTACACAGCTATTACGTCTAACCCGTTCTCAGTCTTCAGTAACAACTCAGAGAGCACACACGCTCAATAGTGTAGTGGGCGAATTTTTGCCACAAAATGTAAAATTTGTTTAAAAAATGTAGTCACACAAGTAACTTAATATCAGTGGACAACAATGTAAAAATAGTAAATTCAGTGCACTCAGAAAGACAGAGAAAAGTTCGGCCGAACATCTGCCAGACAGCATGGGAGTCTTCTGAGGACAATCTACGCCGCATCAGTTCAGGAAAGCCCTTTTAAATATTTTTTTCTAAATTATAAAGCAGAAAATGAGCTCTAAATATAAATAATACTAAAATGTATTCAGTGTCAGAGTATGAAAGGTTTGTGTGAGTGGGTGAAAGTGAAAGTTGGCCAGCTTTAAATAACCAAGATATGAGGCGTTGGTTTGTGATAAAAAATTTATATTAGTTATTTGATTTTAAAATAAAAGGAAATTTTAGAATCATCCCATACCAATTACGTTTATTTAAAGAATTCATTTACAAAGAGAAAGGAGTATGTAGAGATAGAAGCATGGTGAAAGGCGGAAGTCATAAAGCCGCCATCTTGAAATTTGTCAATTGTTTAATGACTCCCATTGTATGTAACATTTAAGCATTGAAATATTAATAAAACCTAATCTGTTAGTTATATGGTGTATGAATGGTCATTTCAAAACCCTGACTATCTCTGCCTTTTCGCTTAACGAAACTCTGGACCCGAAAAGCCTAATTTATAATAATAAGCCTAGCACATGGTTACACCGGATGTATGGTGTACATTATGCAAATTCAATAAAATACATAACAATAATTATCAAATACATGCTGGAAAGAGCGTAAGTTAACAGATGGCTCCCGAACTGTGGACTTTATATAAAATTTATATTATATAAATACGCCAAACGCAGAGGTAGACGGGTAACGAAATATACGTAACAATAGAGGTTACCTGTATAGGTTATGTATGGTGTGAATGGAACGATACAACAACTAAAACAGAATTTATTATTATCAGTGTAATAAAAATGGCAAACAACAACGAAAGTATTAATATAGAAAACACGGCAACAGAGTCGCTGTTGTTAAATGAACCGCAGGCTAATTCAACGCCTATTATAAGTATTAAAATATCGCTAGAAGACCTTTTTCAACTAATCAAAATACAGAATGGTGAATTAAAAAATAAATTAAACCAATTTGATGACAAATTTGATGATATTAAAAAATAAATTAAGAAACAAAGCTGTAATTATGATATAAGATTAAGTGAAATAGAGACACGGTTAGACAAAATAGAATTAGAAAATAAGAAAGTAATAGACAAATTAGAATTGAACAAAGATGACAAGGTAAGTAGTAGTGGAAATGACGATAAAATAAATAAAAATATAGTAATAGGAGATAATAGTGTGGAGGTTGGTAGTAATAATGAGGTTTTATGGGGAATAGAATATAATAATAATGGAATGATAGTGTATGTTGAAGGGTTAAAGAGAGGGTGTAAAGAGAGATATATTGAGAGAGAGAAGTGTTGTTGGGAGAGGTATTATGAGAGATATTTTAAAAGAGAGAGATGTTTTGAAAGTGAGAGATATTGTGAGAGAAAGAGGGAGGTAGAAATTTTTAAGATAAGTAGAGACTATGAAGAGTTTATGGAAAGGTTAGGAGGAGAGATGATTGATAAATATAATAAGAACTTACCTTGTAATGAACTGAAGTAGTAAGAGATAATGAGAATGATGACTTTACAAAATACCTAATTATGACTGATTATACTGAAGGTGACAGAACTATACCCGATCATGAGTTATATGAGTCTGAGGAAAAGGATAAAAATTTGAATAGTTGGTACATGTATAATGATAAGATAAGATATTCAATATTAAACAATGTATATAGTTTTAAGATTCGACTATTATTTGACGATGGAGGTTAATTATTTTATTGTATTATAAACATTTAATTATGAGGACAGTGTTTTGAAATGGACTGTTTATGACTGATTTATGGTAAACGATTAATTGGTAATTTGGATTGTATATTTTGTATGTATTAATGTCAATGTATTTGTGTATTTTTGCTGTTGTGTATTTTATGTATTTTTTTTTATGTAAACATGTATTGTAGATTACAATTATTTACTAAAACTTCCGGGCTGAAAGGCCGTGGTCGATTGCTTAAGATGCTGCTAAACGTTTCGGCCGCACCACCGGTGGCCATCTTCAGTAGCAAAAGAAAAAGAAAAGTGTTCGATAGATGATACGCCGAACACGTCTCCCAATGGACTGGGAACAAGCAACAGTGAGTACCTGCTACGATGCCTCTATTTATAACATTTTGTCCGCTTCAGGTGTATCGCACGGACCAATGAGAAGCCAGCTCGTCATACTCAATTCTGATTGGCCATGGAAAATAGACCATGCCAGACACTATTTAAGGAGATGCTTTCTCCTCGGCGGTTCATAGCGACGGACGCATTCTTATGAATATGGATGGACTCCAGATGCAGACGAGTGAAGTAACCCTGGACAGAAGACAACACGCGGGCTTCATCAAACATCACCCGGTGATCGTCGTGGGACAGAGCGTGTTCAGCAACTGCGGACTTCTCCGGCTGGCCCAGGCGGCAGTATCTCCGATGTTCAGAGAGGCGCGTCCTTAAATAGTGTCTGGCATGGTCTATTTTCCATGGCCAATCAGAATTGAGTATGACGAGCTGGCTTCTCATTGGTCCGTGCGATACACCTGAAGCGGACAAAATGTTATAAATAGAGGCATCGTAGCAGGTACTCACTGTTGCTTGTTCCCAGTCCATTGGGAGACGTGTTCGGCGTATCATCTATCGAACACTTTTCTTTTTCTTTTGCTACTGAAGATGGCCACCGGTGGTGCGGCCGAAACGTTTAGCAGCATCTTAAGCAATCGACCACGGCCTTTCAGCCCGGAAGTTTTAGTAAATAATTGTAATGACACCGGCCGTGAAAGCCTACGCACTAAGATGTATTGTAGAATTTTAAATAATTGAAGGAAGTTTAATAATGATTTTGAAATAATTATGGAATTCAGAGTCTAATGGTTAGTAAATGATTATGCATATGATATATTTGGATATTGAGAGGTATTGTTGTTAGTAGATAAGTGATGAATTTTCTAGTGGTATATTAAGGTGAAATGTTGTAAAAGAGTTTGGGTAATAATGATAAATAAGGGCATTGGAGTTAGTTAAATAGAGTTATTGGGAGTTAGATAAATAGAAAGTTGAGATACAGATAATATATAAAGAGGTGTTAGATATTTTAGGGACACAGTAGTTAGTGATTATATGGAGAGGTGAGTAATGTGAATGGTATATATATTTGATGTTGATGATATTTTGTAGTAAGGATCCAGTGTAAGGAGTGATCAGCGTGCAGCATTGTGGCAGGCGGAGCAATTTTGGGTTAGAGTGTTTGCCGATATTTGGTGGAGGGCAAATGGTTAGGGATGGATATGGCCAGGTAGGGAACATACATCCTTGTACAAAAAAGGAGCGGTGCCAGAGGTTTTAAATGGGATTAGTGAAGGGGGTTATTATAGAGATATTGGTGTCATAATATGTTAATCGTTAGAAGCGGTTATTAGTAGTAAAAAAGAGGTGAGTAAGGTTAGATTGACAAATGCCAAAATAAGATAGAGAGAATAGTGAATAACAGAGAGTCACCCAAACTAATAAGGATAAAAGGGTTAGAAAAGGAAAATTCATGGTAGGAAGGTGAGGTAAATGAAAGGTAATGATAAATTTGAAATTGTTTTATAGAATCTGATATAAATGAATGTTAAATAATAAAAGTTAATCGAAAGTTGATAATAAAAATGTTATAAAGTTCTGCTACAAGTTATGTAAATATGAATTAAGTAATGTGAATTGTTCAATGTTAGTGTTTAATGTACAATGTTTTATTATGTTGATGGTACAATAGGGCAGGAGGTTACTACAAGGGTAGTAACGATAACACAAGATTAAATTTTAAAGAATTAGTAGTTAGATTGATGTTGGTTATCAAATCTATAGTAATGATTCTGTTGCAAAGAAAATTAAGCGTAAAGAAAATTGAGTAAAGAAAATAAGTAGTTTTGAAGTGTTTGCCATAATAGTTATATGTGCTGATTTTATTTGAATAAACTGACAAAGATAATAGTTGTTGTTTGAGAGTAGTATTTGTTTTGTGCTTAGTATAATAATATGTTTTCTTGTGGTGAGAGAAGTAAGTTGATGTTGATTGGAGTCAGAGAATTTGATAAAAAATATACAGGAGTGTTGGAAAATAGAAGGATTTATCTGTCTTAAATCTTTTTTTTTTTTTGTTGTTGTTTGAAAATTGTAGAGTTAAGAAAACCAATGCCTCAAAACACAAACCAATGCATCTAAGGGGAGACATATCAGTTGCGAATATGTAGATAGATAAGGCCACTATTTTAAAATTTTGTATTACATGTTTCACAGTTTTGTGGTGTTGTGACCGCGGTCCTGAGCTGGCCGGTGTGTCAGAACAGGAGCGTTCAGTGTCTCATGGCCTTATGGTGTAGGGATCTCTCCGGAGAAGTCCAGTAAGGTCAGACAGGTACGATCAGCACTATAGGACCAAGGGTAAGTGATTGAAATTCTTTTATATTAACACTACAGGGGGTTGTGGCAACATATCTGAGCTGATCCTTTTAGAAACGTGTGAATGAGTCAATGAAAGTTTTTGTGTCTCGACACCAAACCTTTCATTGAGGGTGTTTTGTGACAGTACAAAAAGGCCTATTACCATAATAATGGGATTAAGGGATCTCACATTGTATTTTTTTATTATAATCATGAATGTCAACCAGGGCTAGGTCAGTTTTACCCAAGTCCCAATAAATACGCATATTCGACAAGAGGGGAGTAAATTCAAGGTCACCGTTGGACGAGCAAAGTTTAATATGTATAATGGCGGCTACATGTGAACACGAACTAACAATATGAACTTTCATTGGTCCACAAAGCTATATCGTCAATATTAAACGCTGACGACATACAATCAAATACGTATGAACCAGGGCAGTGGCTGTAAAACAATAGAAGTTGATGTAATGTACACTACCACTTACACAGCTATTATGTCTAACCCGTTCTCAGTCTTCAGTAACAACTCAGAGAGCACACACGCTCAATAGTGTAGTGGGCGAATTTTTGCCACAAAATGTAAAATTTGTTTAAAAAATGTAGTCACACAAGTAACTTAATATCAGTGGACAACAATGTAAAAATAGTAAATTCAGTGCACTCAGAAAGACAGAGAAAAGTTCGGCCGAACATCTGCCAGACAGCATGGGAGTCTTCTGAGGACAATCTACGCCGCATCAGTTCAGGAAAGCCCTTTTAAATATTTTTTTCTAAATTATAAAGCAGAAAATGAGCTCTAAATATAAATAATACTAAAATGTATTCAGTGTCAGAGTATGAAAGGTTTGTGTGAGTGGGTGAAAGTGAAAGTTGGCCAGCTTTAAATAACCAAGATATGAGGCGTTGGTTTGTGATAAAAAATTTATATTAGTTATTTGATTTTAAAATAAAAGGAAATTTTAGAATCATCCCATACTAATTACGTTTATTTAAAGAATTCATTTACAAAAAGAAAGGAGTATGTAGAGATAGAAGCATGGTGAAAGGCGGAAGTCATAAAGCCGCCATCTTGAAATTTGTCAATTGTTTAATGACTCCCATTGTATGTAACATTTAAGCATTGAAATATTAATAAAACCTAATCTGTTAGTTATATGGTGTATGAATGGTCATTTCAAAACCCTGACTATCTCTGCCTTTTCGCTTAACGAAACTCTGGACCCGAAAAGCCTAATTTATAATAATAAGCCTAGCACATGGTTACACCGGATGTATGGTGTACATTATGCAAATTCAATAAAATACATAACAATAATTATCAAATACATGCTGGAAAGAGCGTAAGTTAACAATTTTCTAATGCAATTGTCAATGATTACAGTAAGGTAAAATGTTTAAAAAGGGATAGAGCCTGGGTGTAGATAAAGGCATTTGAGTTAGTCAATTAAAGTTAATGGGAGTTAGATAGATAAGAATTTTGAAGAAAATAAAACACAAAGAGAGTATTAGATATTTTAGGGACACAGTAGTAGTGATTATATATAGAGAGGTGAGTAAAGTAAAGGGTAAACATATATTTGTTGATGATGATATTTTGTAGTGGGGGGTGAGGTGATAAGGAGTGACCAACGTATAGAGTTGTGGCAGGTAATAGTGCAGTTTAAGAGAGTGTTTGCCGATATTTTGGAAGGGCAAAAATTTATGAATGTATATAGCCAGGTAGGGAACACCCATCTTAGTACAAAGACGAGCAGTGCCATAGGCTTTAAAATGGAATTAGTGAAGGTGTTTATAATTGAGAAATTGGTGTCATGATAGTTAAATTTGGTTGTTAGTTAGAAGAAAGGTGAGTAAGATTATAAATGTTAGTGCCTATATAATAAGTCAAATCATAGTGAATACAGGAGTCACCCAGACTAATCAATGATAAAAATGTGAAAGGTTAGGTAGAAAATTCAGAGTAGAGAGGTAATAAGAAATGAAATAATATAATGTGATATGAATATTAATAATAAATGTGAAATAAATTTTATATGATCAATAATTGATGGCTAATTAATAAAAGTTTAATAATTATAATTTAATATATTTAATTAATTAATTAAAATGTAATGTTTACAATTTTATAAGCAAATTTAAAGAAATTTTAATCAAGATTAAATGTGAATTGGTTATTTTAATGTATTAACCGTATTACTGTATTAATATAGTGATGAGTGTATTATGTATTGTTTTTTATGTATTAGCATAGGAATTTGAACATGATGTATACGAAATAGTGTGTGTGGAGGAGAAAGAGGGGTAAATATTGTTAACAGCGCCAGTTTACTTACTGTTAATAATAATAATATTAATAATAATAATAAGATTTTTATATAATTTTTATATAATATGTTTGAGTAAGAGGGAGATTTTGGTAATTGTATCCATAAACTTTGGATTATATGTTTCATTTATATAAACATTTGTGTTTCTTCTATAATTATATTAATTATGAAAACAGAAAAGGGTTAATTATTATCGATGGGAATCGAAAAGATTTTATAATGTTAAGGGTAGTCAATGAAGAGAATGGCACTTCTATATAATTCTTGTTGATTTGAAGCAAACCCAGTGCTTCTTAACGCAAACCAGCACATAGCTAAGGGAAAACAGATCAGTTAGGGATATAGCATATACGAAGCCACTATTTTGATATTTTTGATTTATTGTTTCAGTGTTTGGTGATGTTGTGACGGCGGTCCTGAGCTGGCCAGCGCGTCAGAGCAGGAGCGTTATGCGCCTGACTGGCCTTATGGTGTTGGGATCTCGAAGGAGAAGTCCAGTAAGGTCATGCAGGTACTGTCATCATCATCGGACCACGGGTGAGTTATTGTATTTCTTTTCATATAAATAGTAAGGGGGTTGTGGCGTCATATCCTAGCAGATCCCTTTAGGAAGTACAAATGTGTCAATGAAAGTATTTAAGCTTTGGCATAAAATCTTTCATTGAAGGGGTTTTGTGACGGTACAATTCTGGTACCCTAATAAATTTGTAAACTTATGGTTACAAACATACTTATTGTATTTTTATTTTATAACAATTTTTAATAATAATAATTTTATTTTGTATTACCTATAAGAGTTTTGGTGAGAATTGTCAACAACGCAATATTAAGTTAACAGGATTTATGTCGAATTCAGATGCCTTAACTCGGTCGCGGTACCAGATTACAAAGGTGCTATTCCAATCAATGAGGTTCTGTCGAAGTGCGGGAATATACAAGTAATGAGCAGTATTGACCTCACTTCTAGCTTTTGGCAAATTTCATTTAATATGGCATGCAGGGATTACACCGGATTTATGTACAAAGGGAAGTGCTACCGGTATACCGTCACTCCATTTGGTCTCAAGACTAACTTGGCCAGCTTAACTAGGGTTCTGGACATGGTGTTAACCGATTAAGTTAAAAGGTTTACCGTGATCTACGTGGATGATTGCCTGTCCATTTCAAGCAGCGTCAAGGAACATCTGCATCATCTCAAGCTATTGCTAGAAAACCTACGAAAAGTCAATCTCACAGTTAATTTCAAAAAGTCGCAATTTTTCCGTAGAACTATAAATTATCTAGAATATTGTTTATCGACAACTAGCATCAGCGCAGCGTCTGACAAGGTTGCCGCCATTCAGAATTTCCCAAGGCCTAGGAACCAAAAACAATTAAAGGGTTTCCTTGGACTCACTAACTTTTATAACAAATTCACGAGTAAGTACGCCAAGGCGACACAACCTTTACTAAAATTATTAAAGAAAAACACAAAATTTAAATGGAATGATGAGCTAGAGTGTCATTTTAATAGAATAAAAGGATTATTCATAAACACTGTGATACTCAAACTGTGACGGTACAATTCTGGTACCCTAATAAATTTGTAAACCTACGGTTACAAACATACTTATTGTATTTTTATTTTATAACAATTTTTAATAATAATAATTTTATTTTGTATTCCCTATAAGAGTTTTGGTGAGAATTGTCAACAACGCAATATTAAGTTAACAGGATTTATGTCGAATTCAGTGGAAAATTACAAATGTAGCAAAAAACAGTTTGTCACAATAGCGAGTAAACAAGTCAAGCCCATGATTACGTCAGACGAAAGAATGTAAGGCGCATTGTATTCCACTAGGCTGGGCCGTTTGAACAAAGAACCAGTGACGTAGTTTTGCCCCACCTCTGCAATGCTTGTTGATGAAATGTGGTCATTTTTGTCCAGACAGTGAACCGTGCCGGCCGGCGTATTCACTAAGTGTGGTATTACACCACCAAAAGTGTATTAGTAACAGTGGTACGTTAACCAATTTTGAGTTAAAACATCGGCAGAGTGTAATTCACGATGCGACGCCAAAAAATCTGGGAAAAGTGAGATCCAGGGGGGATGCTACATTCGAGAGCGTGTGCCCGAAGACGATGTGACAGTCCAGAATTTTTAGCATGTGCAATCAAAGAATTCGAGGTGTTCGATGTCCGCAACACAAAAGTGCAGCTAAGTACCATTGGCTACAACAAATTTATACAAAATTTTAATATTCAAAAATATATATGACCAAAATTCATTAAAATAACAAAACTAACTTGGTATACCAGTAACTGAAACGAGCTCATAATAATTGTACCAGAGAGTGAGAGAGAGAGAGAGAGAGAGAGAGAGAGAGAAAGAGTGGATGATAAGATATTATTAAAAAGTGCTGGGTTGTGATACTGTAAAGTTATATGTAAATTTATACATATATATGTTTAACATTTTAACATTTTAATATTATGTATTTTGGAGGGTAAATGAAATGTTTAAGGGAATTTTTTGACTTAATGAAGGTAACTGCGTCTCATGACGTAACACCTATTGGGTGTATAGAAGCGTGCGTATTTCGCACGATAGAGTCACATGTTTTGTAATTAAAGATGTTATTAAAAGGTAATGTCATTTGGTAAACATTGCAAGCAAGAGTTATTATTTCAAATAACACATTCCGCTACTTCGAGTTTCGCTTAACAGAATTCTGCCCTTAAGGTAAGTTAAATATAATCTTCTTGTAGATATCACAAGATGGCGCCCAAGATCAAAAGTTGAATAAATTTATTGAGTAATTGTTAAGTAAGTTTATGACAGTAATAAAATAATATAACAAAACATCCAAATCCAGAGAAACATTTTTATTTGCAAACCGATGCAAGCAAGTACGCATGGGTGGACAATTGTATCAGCTCGATGAAAATAACGAGATAGGAGTAATTGCCTTCGCCAGCCGAGTCCTACGCGGCGCAGAATTAAATTACTTCACCACTGAACTGGAACTCCTAAGTGTGGTATACTGCTTACAAAAATTTAGAACATACATATTAGGGAGGCCACTCACTATTATCACAGACAACAAGGCACTTACGTTTATAAAGAAATGTCACCTTAACAATTCTCGGCTCACACGATGGATATTAAGTATTTAAGAATATGATTTCGAGATAATATATTGTAAAGGGAAAGACAACGTAGTGGCGGATATCCTCAGTCATTATCCAGAGGATTTAAAAGAAGACCAACCGATCGACAAGACGACGAGCTGGAGATCAACGATTCAGATTGGAGCAGGAATTAAAAATAAACTTAAAAACATAGGAAAACACCAATTAGCTGACAAAAAATTAAGCCAAATTATCAACACCATACAAACAAATACAAATGACACAATCACTAGGAATTATAACTGGTATAACGAAAAACTATACCGAAAGGACAAAGGAAGATGGAAACTCATGTTGTCCACTGCCCTGAGTCAACAGCTAATCAATGAGATCCATATAGCCTACAGACATACTGGGAACAAGAAAATATACAACCTTTTCAAGGAACACTTTACAGCTGATGCGGTACACCAAACGATCCAACACATCATAAAAACTTGCGACACATCCTAGAAATGCAAGGATTATGGCAAAAGGATGATTGGAGAAACACAACCCGTTATACCTAGAGCAAAGGGAGAACTAATTAGTGTCGATTATTACGGACCATTGCCTATGTCCACCAGAGGAGTTAAGTACATCTTTATTATGGTCGATAACTTCACAAAGTTCGTAAAGTTATATACAATGAAGAGAGCCACAACAACAGTGACGCTCAACAAAATCAAATCGTACATACAAGAAATCGGAAAGCCAGATACAATCCTATCAGATAATGGAACTCAATTCACCAGTAAAAGATGGAGAGATGAATTACTGGATCTACAAATCAAACCAAAATTCACAGCCATCAGGAATCCGTGCACTAACTTAGCAGAACGCATCAACCGACAGCTTGGTAACATGTTTCGTGTTTTAACAAATGAAAGTCATACCAAATGGGTATGATTGAAATATAATTGTATTAGGATAAGGAGATAATATGTAAACAGAAAATTGTGTATTAGAATAACTACAGGTAATAAATAAGATATGAATGTCAAAATTGCTATATAGTGAATAAGTAAATAACTGTTATGTAAAAAGGGGAAGTAGAGTAGCATAGGGTCTTGGGAGCAGGTAAAGGGAGAAACACAATATGTTTTGTAAAGTGGGTCAATAGCCTATTACCACAAGAATCCAAATATAAACAAGTGACTGAAATATAAACAAGACATATATGTCAAAAATTTAAAAGTAGGTCAAATAAAGATTATATGTTAGGATTGAATGTGTGTGTGTGTGTGTGTGTGTGTGTATATATGTCATTAAAGATTAGAGGCATACAAAATGATTTATCATAATTCTGATAATCATTATGAACAAATCATTTTGGGGGACAATGTAACATAACACTATCGGTTACAGCTAGTTGTATAGTAAAACACACTTATATCAATTACATATTTCGATATAGACTATTAATATTAATTTTAGTAATTTTAATAAATAAGCATATAGAGGAGAATTATACCGAGTAGTCGTTATATAAGTGAGAGGTGTGTATGGGCGAGGCGACACATTGACGCCGACCCAGTGTAAAATTGTATTGTAAGTACAACTTTCTAAGTCGTAAAGATATAAAACGCCTTGTTTGCTAAAAACAGCAAAAAATATGCAGTACCATTAGATTTAGGGTGTTTTCGGCCTTCAAAATACAATGAGTGAAATGTCATAAACGAGGGTGGTGGAGAACGCAGATTTCCCTTTTTTAATGAGAAAACGGTCTCGCGGCAAAAAGTGCGCGTCTATAAGATCTCACCAATCAGAAAAAGCATTACCTCTGCGCGCGAAGTTATTTCGAGTGGTTACTGGACAATTTCAAACTTACCAGCAACACGTTCGACTTTCAGCCAATGATGGTAATTTTAAGAGTAGCAGCAGTGAGGGAAGTTTAGGTGAAAATATAAAAGTAACTGATGCAGGAACTTAAGGGAGTCAGTCAGTGAAATCAAAAGAGAGAGTCGCAATCAGTTAGAGTCAGGCAGTGAAATTAAAAGAGGCAGTCGCAAAGATATATACAAAGATCTGTAAACGTATGGATTGCCGTCTCATATGGTAGCTAGCGGCAAGGAGCGGTCCATCTGCCCACGCTACCCCCACCCACTACTCGGACAACTTCCTGCGCACTGCCATATGATTTGTATTGACAGCTGATGTTTTTGCTCATTGTGGAGTGGCTTATGATGGCGATGTTTCGTATTTGTGTTTTTCCTGTCATTCTGATATTATGCCTGACTCGTGTGCTGCATATAACTGCACAAATCATGCAAAGAAGGGTTCTGGTGTGACATTTCACAGGTGAGTACCACATTGTTCCTTCCTTTTAATTCTTATATTTGTGATGATAACATAGCTGTAACACTACTAAAAACCTCTAGTTTTCAAAATATTATGTATTAGGCTTATATCTAAAGAATATAGTTACCAAATGTGCAAGCAAATTTTATTTGAAACTAACGCACAAAGAGGCAAAATAGAGACAATATAATTTTAACAAATGTTATAGACCTACATTTACTTATAGCTCTAGTTTATAACACTGAATAGACTAACAATTAAATACAATTCTTTTCATGGCAAGTTTATTATTAGGTACAACATTCATTCATTCAAGGTAAATTTACATTTTAGCTTTATTTGGCTATAAAGGCCTACTTGTTACAATTTTAACATTACAAAATCTGTATGCTATTTTTTTCAGTTTCCCAAAAGACCCAGACCTACAACAGAAATGGGTAATAGCCACAAAAAGGAAAGGGTTTTGTCCTTCTACATCATCGAAACTTTGCAGCCAGCATTTTGAGGAAAAGGATTTCGAAGTGGGCGGATTAAGAAGAATGCTGAAAAATGGTGCTATTCCGTCAATTTTTGATTTGTCAGACAAACACATTTTTTATAACAATAGAAAAATGAATGTTAAAATTGCCGCTCAAACATTGAGCTCAGGTGTGGCTGATGCTTTAGAATTTTTACAAAACAAAAATCGTCCAGATTTTGTTGGATGTGGGCCAACCATAGAATTTATCAGGGTAATAGACAGGTTATTTGATTTTTTAAATAGCAGAGACCCGTATGGGAAATATTTTAAAGGGCCAATCAACAAAATAATTTGTTAAAAAGCATTGGGCAGCTTAAATATTGCTATGACTATTTGTCCCAATTAAAAATTGAAGAAATTCCAGTTCTTAAACATTCAAGAAAAACTTTTGCCCTTGGTTTTATTTCAGACATAAATTCAATCAAAATTTTGGCAGAAAGATCGTTACAGCAACTTGATTTTAAGTACATTCTTACATATAAGTTTTCTCAGGACCACTTGGAATTGCTATTTGCTTGTATAAGATCTCGAGGTGGTTACAATAACAACTCAAATGTAAAGCAATTCCAATGGGCCTTGAGAAAACTTATGTTTCGAAATAGCGTCGAAGCACCTCAGGGCACAAATTGTATCAGCTTTGACAACAATCACCAACATTCGGTCATGAGCTTTGTTGAATCAGCTGCTTTGGCAGAAAATGATAATGATGATGAAAATCATCTTAATGAAATTGAAAATCTAAAATCTTTAATTGATAACTGTCAAAGTTCCTACTAAAAAGATAATGTACTATACTATCTGTGTGGCTTTATTGTGCGAAAAATAGATGCCAAACTAAGTTGTGAGGAATGCTGTAGGCTACTGATAGATGATAATTCTAATTTAAGTTCTTACACACATTTTACAGATTTTGTTTCTAAAGGAAAATTACTTAGAGCCTCTTCTGATGTTTTTAAATTAGTTAAGTTTATGCACAATCACTTACTTCTTTGTGAAAGTAAAAATAATGATCTAGACATAAAAAGAATGATTTTGTTAGCTTGTAGGATTTTTGGAGGAAATATTTTTAAAGGACATTTGTCAAATAATGATTATTCTGACGATAGTCATGAAATCAAATTAATTAAGCTAATAGGCCATTTATTTTACAAAGTGATGTGTTGTCACCACGCAAGAAACAAAACTTCCTATGAAATTTTTTCAAAACTTGGGATGCGCCAAAAGTTAAATAAGCTAATTTTGTTTAGTAATGTATAAGGTTATTTTAATAATAAAACCTATACCATTGTAAATGTAGTTGTTTGATTTACCCATTAACGTACTATTAAATAATTAACACTGCTTAAATCACTGGTGTACTTAGTAATTTATTAAGTTAATTATTTACACTACTATGAAACGATTAATTTTTTTCCTAACCAGCACGTGTTCTATTATTTTAAATAAATAATATTTTAATATTAATAAATAATATTTTAAATGCCAGTAATATATCGAAAACCATTCATAAGAACGTATCAATATACCAATATGTGATAAATGTGTTAAGATGCCGAAAAAAATCTACCAGCTAATTCACATTATTCCCGTAAGCGCCCGTGTAACGAGTCGCGGGTTGCCCGAGTAGTGGTGAGGGATTGCCCGTGTAGGGGTGTCAGTGGCAGACCGTTTTCCGAACACTGAGCCAGTGATCCATAGGTATTTAGATTTTTGGTTTTATATTTTACGATCTAGAATAGGAGTACGGAGTATAAATATTTAATATAAAATTTGAATGATGATTTGATATTTCGGAAATGTTCGATATTAAGTTTTTGTTAACAAACTCACTCTTTATTTTTATTTTGACTTACCTTTTACAATCTGGTTAACACTTATACCTTGTTTACATGTTGATTCACCATGTGGCGCTGTTGCCAACATAACATTTTTTGTTAGGGTCCAGATTCTTTAAGCGAGCCAGAGACTGAATGGTTTTTAGAAATAACATACTCTGATATCACTATTGAAAACTGGTGTTTTAATTGTCGAAATTTTAAACATTTGAAAATACAAAACAAAATCAAGATGGAGTCTTGTTCCTTTACCACACACAAAAAACAAAATGGCTGTGAGTTACTTTCGCTGTATCAGCCTTACGTGTGACACAATTACATAATATATATTTTGTCTTCAAGTTACCCTGATTTACTATAAATGAATTTAGAACATACTGCAGTTTACTCTTTCAAATTGTTACGCTGTCTAAATCACGTAACATAAACCAATGCTTGTGATTTTTTTCTTAGATATGTACCGGTACGCATACACACATACTCCCACACAAATTAATTAACGGTACATTTTTAACAAATTTTACTTGAGCTCAAAATTTAAAGGGTGTGTGATTGAAATCTTGAAAGTGTCTACTTTCCTGAATTTGGATGATTGCCGATCAAGTCAGACGTCTATAGTGCTCAAAAATTTTTTAAATTTATAATTTTGTGATCAAGAGATACGCTCATGCACACCCGAGTTACCAACCAGGCCAGTGTCGTAAATAAGAACGATTAGACACATGTCAGACCCGACACCAGTGGAGGAACAATGAAAAAACGTCCGACTACACGCAACATTAGAAGATTGGGTACATCGTTGACAGAACGAACTTAGCTACGATTTACAACACCAAAACAAACCAAACAAAAGACAGAGTCCAGTAGCCTGGTTACGCAGAAGTTAGATGGAACACATGCTGTGGGGGTTAAGTTGGAACGCGCGTACGTATGAATGAAATACTCAATAACAAAGGGTGCAGAGAAATCTTAACGAATATGTAGGCAATGGGACGGGTATTTAATGAATACGAGATACGTACTCAGCCCAGCATGAAAACAAACCCAGTTGTCAAGTCAGATTTACAACTAGAAAGCGTGGGAGCCGTCCAGGGGTGACGCCCAACGAAGAGTTGGTAATTGACGGAAAAAAACGAAGGGTGAACGAACAATGGACCAAAACACTGCAGACTCTTAACAAAAGCAATATCAGAGAGCCTCGACAACATGGAAACAAAGGATTGATAGACAGGCGTGCAATTGCTCCACTTTCCGAGAAACAACGCAACGTTCGTCGCTGGGGTACTTCGGGGGATGTCCAACGACCAACCAGAATTTGGCATCTTCCAAAGGAACTGGTGGAGAGAGTGGTGACGACTTGGACGACGAATCAGGAAACCGATGACCGATAATCTACAAGGTGGAAGGAAAATATGAACCTATCAACTACGGCCATAGGCGTTGATGTGAGGAAATTGCATTCTGGTAGTTGGTGATTGATAAAAACTGTTTACGAGGATGCGGAGCAGCAGTAATATAGTAGTAATTGTTCAGTAATAGTAGGAGTATGATTAACAGTCGTAATAGTTACTCGGTACTTACACCTACTTACTCAACTTTCAAATCAGTTAGTCAGTGAGTGACATAGTTATAACCAAGTCTCGGTCTTAATCGAACTTAGACATTTTAATTTAATCTCAGCCTTATAAAGCGTTTTGTTCGATAGATCATCCGAGTTACCGAAGTGACAGCTGTAACAAGCAGTGTGAATGTACATAAATATCGTTACAAGTGAATTAACATTTCGACAGTAAAACATAGTGCGACAATTTCAGACATTATAAAACACTATCCAACCATACTAATTTTGGGCATATGAACTAAGTGGAGTAACACTCATGAACACTAATGCACACATAGCGCACATCACGTCCAAGGTAGACAAAAGTAATTAGCTACCCGAGTCACGCTTACAGTAAACACTTGATCGAACTACACCAATAATGATGATTGCATCTTTAATACATAAAACTGTAAAGACACTTATTCCGAGCGGATAAATCCGACATCATAATACACATAACGCTAGTGGGATTATCACAAGTGAAAGTGTCAGTCCGCATCGACCAACGGCGATAACCATATACACGGAACCCATCAACAGATAGAATCTCACACCGATGGAATTTGTGGATATGCTTTTACCAAGTTAAGTCCTTATGTTTTTAATATTAGTTGATACTTACTACTGCACTGTCTCTTTTCAAAGAGCTACTCCCGAGAGATCTACATAAATCGTAAAATTAATAATGTTAAATATTAAAGTCACTCATCTGAGGGCATTAATGAACGCATTTAGCTTAAATGAAGTATATTTGATTGTTTATTGTTTGTGCATATATATATTATTGTATGTTGTATTTATAGCATTGTATGTCTTGTTTTTCAGGGAACAACGAAATGACTATTATTGTGATTTATGTTATTATGTGTTTTGTTCGAATGTATTTACAGGACATAATCTCATTTGTATATCAAGAATTTGCTTATTCAATAATGTGCAATAAATAAGTATTTATTGCGTATGTATATCTTGCGTTCAGTATTGCGATCAACCTCAAATAATTAATTTGTCACATTTCAAGTAATTCTGTCTTATTACTTACAAAGAGTCTCAAAATTTCTGCTAATTAACAGTGAATACACTCAATCACCCAGTAAATTGTTAGAATAACATATTTGCGTAAATTATATTGATTTGATAAATATTCAAGTTAATTGAATAATTTAATAATTCACATAAATTAGCATAATTGCACAAAATACAAATGGCTCCCAAAGAACGTGGGGCACAACAAATTTAAGTTAGAGTCAAATTTGTTTTAAACGTCCCTCATTTCTCAACTGGTGTTTTGCCGAATTATTAACTGTCTCTCTGTTTATACTGCTCCCACTGATTCTACGTTACATTTTTATACTGTTAGTTGCAAATAGTTTTACTTTCACACTTTTATTACATTTTTAACTACTTTTTATATATTTGCTGGCCACCAATTTGTAGCACGTGCAGCTCGCACAAGGAGTACGAAGTAACTGGGGAAGGCAATATGGCGTATAATTCCCAAGCGGAAGGGTTGATGCGTCATCGATTCTATTGTTTTCTGGCAATGACGTCTTTGTTTTACGGTGCAACGATTACATCTTTCATACTTTTGATGACGTTTTTGGGAGTGTCTTGTGGTTGTTAGCAAACTCGCTGTCGATCGTCACGTACGCCACTTGATCTTGACATCAACTCGTCCTGGCTTACTGCGTTGTTTCATATTTGGAAAATTTTACCCTCACATATTTCAATACTGGATTTACAATAAAATTATATTTGTTAGGTACCCAGAATTCCTATACGGACCTATTGTACCGTTACAAAACCCCCTCAATGAGAGGTTTTATGATAAAGCATAAAAACTCTCATTGACACATTCATACTTCCTAAAGGGATCAGCTAGGATATGTCGCCACAACCCCCTGTAGTGTTTATATAAAAAGAAATATTGCTAACTTACCTTTGGTCCAGTGATCGTGACAGCACCTGCATGACCTTACTGGACTTCTCTTTCGAGATCCCAACACCGCAAGGCCAGTCAGGCACTTGACGTTCCTGCTCTGACGTGCTGGCCAGCTCAGGACCGCTGCCACAGCATCACCAAACTCTGAAATATCAAATAAAAAAATCAAATAGTGGCCTAGTATAATGCCATATCCCCAACTGATCTGTTTCCCCTTAGCTGCATTGGTTTACGTTAATAAGCATTGGTTTTCCTTAACTCCTAGTATCCCTAATACAGAGATAAAACAAGATTTACTATAGAGGTCTCTTTCTCTTTTGCATTCCTACATTTTTATCAAATTTTCGACTCCAGTCGATTTATCTATATATTTCTTATATAGAACCCAAAACACAAATTCATTAATTCACAACAATCTACCTATTTAAAATTCATTGATCATCTTTCATGATCCTAATTCTTTAAAATAAAATCATAATTATTTGTTATGCTCAACACCATTATCAACATCATATACTTAATATTCAATATTCATTTAACGTTACTACCCCCTATAGTAACCACCTTCCACACACACTATGACCCCCCCCCGGACTGTGGCGTCCAGTTGCTTCCACAAGGACTGAATTTATGGAGGAATTTTGACATCTCCTATCCTTGCCAGATATCAAAATATCTGATTTTACATATTTATAACCTTAAGACGGGTCCTATCACCTGTTTTGCTGTTCCTACTCGAACAAGGTTATAGCCGCTGTTCCATAGTTCCGGGGATTTCCCCTAAGTAGCCCCCCGTTAATTTCAATTTTCACCAATTTCAAGGACAACCAACCATGGTCAGTGTTACAATTGCTGCCCACAGCTGGTTGTCGTCCAAAACCACGATTAGTGCTGGTAAGACAGTAATCGCCCAAAAAGGCGGGGAAATCATTTTCATTCGCATGTTTTCACTCCAACATCATTAATACATTGTACGGTTAAAATCATATATAATATAAAATTATATTAAGGTTGTACAGTGTATGTACGCCTTCTTGAGGCCTCCGATGATGGTAACGTACCTGGACGTTACTCATCAACCCATACCGCTATCTACCGTGGCACATGCCGCCACTGCAATAGCATAACTTATGTCTAAACTTATATCCTTCTACATTTACTGTTACTACATTCCACAATTGATTTACACTTCTAATGACACCAAACAACCCAAAATCACCCATTAATCTTGCATAATAATATAATATAACATAATAAAACATTAACTTTGAACATTAACATTGCTACATTTACATTACATAAACAATTCACATTTAAATGATTTATATAGGAAATTATATACATTACTACTGGAACTTTCTATTAACTCTTTTTATTTATACTCTTTTTATTTAACATTTACTACCATTAGATTCCTCAAAAATTCAAATTTATTATCAACCTTTATTTCACATCACCTTTCATCTATTATTCCATTTCAACTATGAATTTTCTCTTATTTCACATTCTGATCATCACTTAGTTTGGGTAACTCCGTTATTCACAATGATTCAACTTATTGAATAGGCATTTATACATATAACCTTATTCACCTTCTTCCTACTAACAACCATTAACAGATTTGCATAGGGTGACACCAATCTCTCAATAATAACCCCCTTCAACACTAATTCCACTTAAATCCTTCCCCTCTTATAATAAAATATCTAATACCCTCTTTGTACCTAAGATGTGTGTTCCCGACCTTGGCAATTCCATTCATAGCCTTTTGCCCTTCCCATAATCTCGGCAAGCACTCTTCAACCCTTCACCATTACTGTACCTGCCCAACGACGCACGTTGATCACTCCTTACCACCTCACCCTCACTGCAAAATATCACCATCACCTATTTACTTACCATTTACATTACTCACACTATTCTACCTATATGCACTATCGCTGCTGTGTCCCTACTATTGACCCGTTTCTGTCTTACTTTTATTCCCCAATTCTTATCTTCTCTAACACCCATTAGAGTTAACTTTGACTAACTCAAATGCCTTATTTAAAATAATTATCACCCAAACTCCCTCTTTTATACCACTTTTACATTAACATGATCATCGAACATTACCTTAGAAAATTCATCACTTCTCACATAATAATAATGTAACTCAAACTAAACATCTTGTTTAATCATCTACTATTCATTATAGCATCTATATCTCAAAAAATTATTTAACTTCATTATCAAAGTTCCTTTTGTACAACATTAATTAGTTATTAATCTTCAATTATTTAATTCTCACATTTAAAATTTCGCCCTTACTTTCATCACTTATTTAGTTAAAAAAAAAAGTTATAATTATTATTAAATCAATTCCTATTACCTACATGGTTTATATAAAAATACATATAATACATAACATAATGTAATACACAAATACCTTGACATTAACATACAAAAGAATATACAATCCAACTTATTATTTATCATTGACCATAAATCAGTTCATTATACAATCCATTTCAAAACCACACCGTTCACATAATTAAATGTTCATACACAATAAAACAATTACCCTCCATCGTCAAATAACCATCTAATCTTAGGTCTATACAAATCATTTATTACTGAATACATTATATTAGTACTATCAATATAATACTCATTTAATTTTTTATATCTTTCCACAATATCATTAGAATTATTCCCTATTATTTTGTCATATAACGCGTCATCATAGAGTATGGTCCTGTTGCCTTTGGTATAATTTGTTACAACCAGGTAAGTTATAAAGTCATCCTTACTAACATCATCTCCTGCTGCTGCTATATCAGCTTCAATACAAGGTAAGTACTTGCTATAATTATCAACTCTCTCTCTTAATTCTGTATAACTCCTCCCAACATCAAACAACTCTATCTTCCTATCACCATACCTCTCTCTCTCAAAATATCCCTCATCATAACACCAAGTCACACTCTCTCTCTCTCTCTATCTCTCAATATATACAGGGGGTACTACAACTTTATTATTGCACCACCTATCAAATGCACAAAAAATCAAGGGACAACTATTTGCAGACCATATGTCTCCCAAATACACTCGTGAAGCCTTTTCTTCACCCCCAACTACAACATCACGGGAAAAATTTACCCCCTGCAACCCCTCTACCTGTATACTCTCTCTCCACTTTCTCTCTAACTCATCAATACACACTAGCATTCCATTATTACATTCTACTTCCATTAAAATTTCATCAGTACTCTCAATATTCACAACCTGACTCTCTAGCACCACATCTTTAATTATATCATTGTTATCACTTGTGAACTCATTATTAAAATCATCATTATTACTCACCTTGTTATTAATTATTTCTTCACTATTTTTCGTCATATTATCACTGTTGCTTACCTTCTTATTCCTTATCTGATTTAATTTATCGTCTAACCTTTTATTCAATTTCATTAATTTGTTTATTAAAATTAAAATTTTGTTGTTTAATTTCATCTTTCACTTCATCAAATTTGGCATTTAAATTACTGTTAATTTCTTTAATTTCGCTTTTTTGTTCTTTATTCTGTTCTTTCAATTCATTTAGATTAATACTTATTTTCTTAATTTCGCTTTTTTGTTCATCAAATTTATTCAACAGTAACTGTATAATGGCAGTTGTCTCATTTGTTTTCTTTTCAGACCGAGTTGAGATGGGTGTTATTTGTATTCTGTCTAACTCAACAGATTCGGTGGTACTGGACTCGCTGATCTGACTTATTGGCGTTGAACAAACTCCCATCTCACTCGTAAACGTTTTGTCATTTACACTGACATCTATATTTTTATCTGCAATTTTGAAAAAAATTTGTTTAAATATATTTCTTTCAAACTATTGCTCTATATATCTAACATATATTACCATCATAACCTAACCTCCTTACTTACGTACTAAGTACATTCCCCTTTTCCAACAACCATTCCGTCTCTATAGCAGGCTTACTTATATAAAAATTTATTTATATAAAGTCACTGTTCGGGCAGCCATTTGTTAACAAACTCACACTTTTTTTTATTTTGACTTACCTTTTACAATCTGGTTAACACTTATACCTTGTTTACATGTTGATTCACCATGTGGCGCTGTTGCCAACATAACATTTTTTGTTAGGGTCCAGGTTCTTTAAGCGAGCCAGAGACTGATTGTTTTTTAGAAATAACATACTCTGATATCACTATTGAAAACTGGTGTTTTAATTGTCGAAATTTTAAACATTTGAAAATACAAAACAAAATCAAGATGGAGTCTTGTTCCTTTACCACACACAAAAAACAAAATGGCTGTGAATTATTTTCGCTGTATCAGCCTTACGTGTGACACAATTACATAATATATATATTGTCTTCAAGTTACCCTGATTTACTATAAATGAATTTAGAACATACTGCAGTTTACTCTTTCAAATTGTTACGCTGTCTAAATCACGTAACATAAACCAACGCTTGTGATTTTTTCTTATATATGTACCGGTACGCATACACACATACTCCCACACAAATTAATTAATGGTACATTTTTAACAAATTTTACTTGAGCTCAAAATTTAAAGTGTGTGTGACTGAAATCTTGAAAGTGTCTACTTTCCTGAATTTGGATGATTGCCGATCAAGTCAGACGTCCCTCATTGCTCAACTGGTGTTTTGCTGAATTATTAACTGTCTCTCTGTTTATACTGCTCCCACTGATTCTACGTTACATTTTTATACTGTTAGCTGCAAATAGTTTTACTTTCACACTTTTATTACATTTTTAACTACTTTTTATATATTTGCTGGCCAGCAATTTGTAGCACGTGCAGCTCGCACAAGGAGTACGAAGTAACTGGGGAAGACAATATGGAGTATAATTCCCAAGTAGAAGGGTTGATGCATCATCGATTCTATTGTTTTCTGGCGATGACGTCTTTGTTTTACGGTGCAACGATTACGTCTTTCATACTTTTGATGACGTTTTTGGGAGTGTCTTGTGGTTGTTAGCAAACTCGCTGTCGATCGTCACGTACGCCACTTGACCTTGACGTCAACTCGTCCTGGCTTACTGCGTTGTTTCATATTTGGAAAATTTTACCCTCACATATTTCAATACTGGATTTACAATAAAATTATATTTGTTAGGTACCCAGAATTCCTATACGGACCTATTGTACCATTACACTGTTATTGATTCATGTTAATTTATGTTGAGAAAGAAGGAGATTTTATAGTTCATTAATATCTTGTTGATCATAAATAATATTTCATATGGTTATTAATCTTTGTTAATGATAAATAATATTTCATCTGTTTAATTAATCTTTTATTAATGATAAATAATATTTCATATGTGCATTAATATCTTGTTGATCATAAATAATATTTCATATGGTTATTAATCTTTGTTAATGATAAATAATATTTCATATGTTTAATTAATCTTTGTTAATGATAAATAATATTTCATATGTTTATTAATCTTGTATGGATGATAAATAATATTTAATGTGTAATTAATCTCATAAATCTGAAAGCATAGTCAATGGACTGATTAAGCATTCATAAATGGTAAATGATATCAACTGTACTCATAAAATTCTTGTAATGATTAACTAGGGATAAGAAGTTAGTAGTAATTGAGACGTTATTAACCTGTCAGATTGAAATGATGATAATATTATACGTTATATATATTGTAACGATATAATGTTTATCTATGAGAGGATTGATTCTAATGGAAACGTGACGTTGCCTCTCTCCGGGTTCGTCTATTTGTAACCAGAGAATATTTCGTTACATACAATGTTATTATAAATCAGTTACTTGTAAATATGTCGTGTGCACTTGGATTACACCACCCGTAGGAAGTGTGAACTCGTAATATGTATATAAACAATGTAGCGACAAACTCGCACTGGAGTCGTCGATGTGTAATAAATGTGTTATGTTGAACGGCGAATGATTTTGTAAATTGCCGCTTACTCCCACTACGCTGCTTCTTTTCCGTGACGTCACTCACCGATGCCAACCTTCGGTTCCGCTGCAATCTGTGAATTCTATTTACTAAATGTAACGACAATAATAACGACACACAAATATTATCAAACATATATCCTTGTGGAATCCTTTATTCGTAAAAAACACTAGTTGACTGTTTTTTATAAATTTAAACAGGATAATCGCAATTGTAGCGCAAAATATAAGTCTTCTTTACCAGTTGGCAGCAGTAGCTGTTCAGTATTCCTTCCAGACCAAAACAATGCTTTTTGTTAACGTTTTTAAATTAAAATATATCAATTATCTCAGGGCGTATATGGTTCGGGGATTTATAATTATACAAAATATTACACTATTAATCAAAATGCAAGTTTACAATTACAGGATATTACAACATTAGAGTGATACGTGCACACAGAAATTGTATAGTGGTTGCCAGTTTTAAAAAAGGTTATGTCTAGTTCAGGCTTTGATAGTTATTATGTGAATTAAAAGTTCTTGTTGTGATTAAAAATGTGTTAATCTTATATGGTGTTATTAGTGGTTGTTTCTAGTGTTCGTGTTATATGGTGTCTGTAATTCAGTTGATTATTGCTTAAAATACGTGTATACAAGTGTATGTGTTGAAGTACGATATAATGAGATGTCAGATCACCAAATCCTCTTCTTGTACTCTTCTTGGTTGTAAATAGGTCCCATGTACACGTCAGATCTTCTTCTCGTCCCTCGTCCACTTCAAATCTTCTTCCTGGTTATTATTTCTTCTCATCCATCTAATGGGTAGTCTTCTGTTGTTGCAAAAAGTTCATGTAGTGTACCTCTAACTGTATTTATCTAGTTGTATTGTTTTTTCACACTTTATAACATATAATGTAAGATGATTTAAGAACGCGTCTATCTGCTAAGATCGTTGTCAAAGAAGTCCCATTTTATTTATCCGAAATTTCTGGTTGCTAAGGGTAAACTTGGAACCTGGTTGGCTAATCCGGATCTACATTGTCATATACTTTTATTATTTCAGAATCTAAATTTCGTTCAAAATCTTTAATTTAACATAACTTTTCTATACTGAATGGGAGTTTAAAACCATTATCAGCATTATTTTGATCTTCACATTTGTTATATTTAGACACCAAACATGCCTATTTTTGCTTAAAAACTATGGTTGTTACAATTTTATTATTTGGAATTTTCTTAAATAACTTGATATGTGTTATTTTGTTTCTACATTCCTTGTACACGTTATTACCTATAAATACATCTACCTTTTCACATTTGCTTTACAAAATTTCTAATATAATTGTTCAAAATTTACTAAAGTTGGTTTCACCTGGCCTATGTAATAGTATTACCTTCATCACCATGTTTTAACATCTTTAACAATTAAATTAATTTTTAACACTCATCAAAATGGTTTAACATATAACGTTATTTTAACAACACAAAAAATATATTATTCTAATAGTTAAATTCATGCCCACATGGCTATGATTATACCAAATCCTTGCACAAATAATTGTTTTCTACTCAGGCTGTATAAATGTTTGACACTTAACAAAACATCTCTAAATAGTCCATTCTGCTTTGTCAATTAATTTATTTACCATGGTTTAATATCAGTTCTATTGTTATATTTGTTAACACAACATACAAAAAATGGAATTAATATCATTAAATTGACATTCCTTTAAACTAACTGTATCATCAGTTACATATAAAAAACACAACACAAATACTATGATATAACACTGTGCCTAAAACATAAAACATGCACATTTTACAAAACAAATCCTATACTAATTGGTTAGTCCCTTGTCAGCTAATCTACTCATTATTCTGACACTGTCTATGTCATATTTACTATTTATATGGGTTTCAACATCCGTATACTTACTGATGTTTGACTTACAAAAATTACAATAAAATGAACACTGTTGCTCTACCTCACCACACAGTTCTAATAATCTTGTTACATTTACTGTTTATATGGGTTTCACTCTTGTTATAAATGTTATTGTGACCATGTTATAGTTTGTTGTTTACTGGACAACCCTATGAACTCTATATGTGACAATTATTTGTATGTTTCATGTATCTATAACCAGGTGTATTCATATTTTCATTACATCAATTAACTTAATTATTTAATAATATTTATTTTACATGGTTTTACATGTTTGGGCCTATTATCCCTCACTTTGTATTTTGATTATCTGGATATAATGATACATTAATTGAAACCATTTGTTTCTTTATAGTCCTGGTTCATAAACTGTTTGTCTTTACAATTCTTTGTTTGGTCAATACTAAAATTCATGTCATAGTTGGGGTTTGAAGATGTCTGCATCACTTAGCCTAAATCATTAATTTGGGTACGGTCAGTTGTCTTAATAGTCAGTCTAAAATTGTTAGTCGTTCTTCTTCACTATCATCTTTGAAGGTATTGTTCTTCTTGTTAGCTTCTTAACCAAAGTCTTCATTAAGTCAGGTACGATATTATGTTGTTCCAAATGTAATGTTACATATTACCCTGCCACCAAATTTGATCATTTTAATAAAATATTGTTTTTTGTTGAAATTATCAATTATCTTAACTTTCACATTGTCATTTGTTATTCTTATTATGATCTGGTATACTTGTCTTTAATTATAAGTGTTCTATCCCTGGAACATGTTACTTCCCTAACAAATTAATCACCATATATTCTGGAATCAGTCGGGGGGCTCTCTTGACCTAATACCCCGCTGTCCTTACAATACATAATACATAAATAATATCGATTGCTGGAGCTATCTCGTCAGTCAATCACATTTAATAATCACTAGTCTATTCACGACTAAAATAAATAAAATAATATAATATATTCTTGGGATTGTTCACTCAGTCTAACTTCTCAGATCTAAATATTTCTTTCCATTGATTCTTTCAGATGTTTATTTTCTTGTGGCGATATTAATAACATTTTTTATTTTCTATTGGTACTATCTTCCTTCCTTCTTTATCAGTACTGCTTAATCTTCATTTTTCATTCACTATCTTCATTTAAATTAAAACATAACAAGTATTTGCATCTTCAGTTGTTGTTGATTCTCTCACAATCATGATAGGTTATTTGTAATAAATTCGTTTCTAGCCTTATCTCATTTTCATCGTCGATTGTCTATATTTGTCCTTTCTTATCCATTTTATATCACTATAGTTTCTTCTAATTTATGGATGTTGCATCTTTCTTTTATATTCCAATAATAAGATAATAACTGTGTTTAATAAGAGGTGCTTGTTTTGTTTAGAATTTGGAAATTTATTCCCAGTTGTTTATCTGCTTGATTCATCATAACATTATCAAACTGTACTGTAATTGGTCCTTACTATTTATCTAAATTCTGAAATATTCAAATTTGTTTATTGGGCTTCATTTAAAATTATATTTTGGATTATCAAAGTTGTTTAGATGAGCTTACTATGTTCTTTGAGTTTTGAGGTTTTATAATAATAAATTCTTCACTTCTAAATTAATTCTCATAAATAATTAGTTGTAAGTTGATCTTACTATTTCTTTAGAATTTTGTGGTTTTATAATAATAAATTCTTCAATTCCAAATTAATTCTCATAAATCATTAGTTGTAAGTTGTTCTTACTATATTTTTAGAATTTTGGTGGTTTTATAATAATAAATTCTTCAATTCCAAATTAATTCTCATAAATAATTAGTTGTAAGTTGTTCTTACTATATTTTTAGAATTTTGTGGTTTTTTCACAACTTCTACACTTCTTATTATAGTGCTTATTGTCATATGTCCTTCTGTACCCAGTATTGATGATCTTTTGGTAATTTTCGTTATGTCGGTCAGTTGCTCATACCTTCATTTGTATGGTTCTGTTTCTTTATTCTTTATTCATATTATTGTTCCTCCATGAAACTTATTTCTCGTCTCCTTAAAATGGTTTTTTGGCCGCAGTCGGTTATCATAGCATCCGTCCCTCTTCTTAATGGTGTGTGGTATATAATTTATCCCGGGTCCCTAATCTCAGTTGACCTTATTGTCCGCACTACCATTGTCTTTGTAATTATTTCTTTCCTTGCGGCATCTCTCGCTTCTTCCTTGTACTTCATTCTTCCCGTTCTTATTCTTTCATTTGCTGCAAAGCTTATTCGACTCATCCTATCATATTGATGATTAAAGCAATATGTTACTGGTCCATCAATGACTAATGATATCATTGATATTTTCCCACGTATTCCTATTTCTTGTATTTCCCATTTATCTCTGATCTTCTCTAAGTGGTAACCTATAGTTTTATGGTAAGTCATTATTGAAATTGCTCTTAATCTCCTCCTATAGTTTCTGGCATTCATGATTTCTTCCTTGTTGGTAAGTGGGATATTCAGTACATTAATTAACCCATTGTTCATCATCTCCCATTCTTCCGGTGTTTTTATTAAATTCTTTAGATGCGTTCTTCTTACTTTCTTTGGTTCTCCTTCACTATCTTTAATATTTTCTCTGTTTCCGTTAGTTTTCTTTTCAGGTAATACTACTATTGGATCCTCTGTTTTGGCGTTTGGTTTTTCTTCTGTTTCTGGTTTGCTATCATTTTTTATTTCTTCGGTTCTCTCATTACTTAATCCTTCCCTCCACAGTTTATTATCATTTATTATTTCTTTGGTCACTTCCTCCATCTTTTCCTCCCTTTTCTTAAAGTTCTCGTTCAATTTCTTCATGATTTCCTGGTGATTTTCCTTCAATTCTTCCCTCAATGCTTTATTATTTTTGTCTATTTTCTCCTCCATTTTCTTGCTATTCTCTTTCAATTCTCCCATTTTTCTTCAATTTTCTTATTAGTCTCTTCCAATTTTCGGCTTAATTCCTCCGTAGACTGTTTATTGTCCGTCTTTAATTCTTCCTTCAATTTTTCTAAGTTCTTATCACTGTTCTCTATGGACTGTTTATTGTCCGTTTTTAATTCCTCTATTTTCCTACTATTCTCCTCCATTTTTTCTTCCATAGACCGTTTATTGTCCTTCATTTCGTCCATTAGGTTCTTATTACTCTGTTTTAAATATTCCATAATGCTCTTCATGTCAATACTCTCTGTAACTTTGTCCGGTTCTTGTTTATCCCCTTGGTCCTCTCTTATTATTACCTCTACTTCCTCGACCGGTGTTGCTTCTTTGTCCTCCATATCTAACTCGTCCACCTTCTCGGCTTCGACCGCTCGTTTTCGCGATGTCTCTCGCTTCCTCATTTTGTTTATTTTGGTTTATTTGTCTATTAATAATAATTTAATTTATATTAAATTACACGCCTCACACGTTGGTGCGCCAATTTGTAACGATATAATGTTTATCTATGAGAGGATTGATTCTAATGGAAACGTGACGTTGTCTCTCTCCGGGTTCGTCTATTTGTAACCAGAGAATATTTCGTTACATACAATGTTATTATAAATCAGTTACTTGTAAATATGTCGTGTGCACTTGGATTACACCACCCGTAGGAAGTGTGAACTCGTAATATGTATATAAACAATGTAGCGACAAACTCGCACTGGAGTCGTCGATGTGTAATAAATGTGTTATGTTGAACGGCGAATGATTTTGTAAATTGCCGCTTACTCCCACTACGCTGCTTCTTTTCCGTGACGTCACTCACCGATGCCAACCTTCGGTTCCGCTGCAATCTGTGAATTCTATTTACTAAATGTAACGACAATAATAACGACACACAAATATTATCAAACATATATCCTTGTGGAATCCTTTATTCGTAAAAAACACTAGTTGACTGTTTTTTATAAATTTAAACAGGATAATCGCAATTGTAGCGCAAAATATAAGTCTTCTTTACCAGTTGGCAGCAGTAGCTGTTCAGTATTCCTTCCAGACCAAAACAATGCTTTTTGTTAACGTTTTTAAATTAAAATATATCAATTATCTCAGGGCGTATATGGTTCGGGGATTTATAATTATACAAAATATTACACTATTAATCAAAATGCAAGTTTACAATTACAGGATATTACAACATTAGAGTGATACGTGCACACAGAAATTGTATAGTGGTTGCCAGTTTTAAAAAAGGTTATGTCTAGTTCAGGCTTTGATAGTTATTATGTGAATTAAAAGTTCTTGTTGTGATTAAAAATGTGTTAATCTTATATGGTGTTATTAGTGGTTGTTTCTAGTGTTCGTGTTATATGGTGTCTGTAATTCAGTTGATTATTGCTTAAAATACGTGTATACAAGTGTATGTGTTGAAGTACGATATAATGAGATGTCAGATCACCAAATCCTCTTCTTGTACTCTTCTTGGTTGTAAATAGGTCCCACGTACACGTCAGATCTTCTTCTCGTCCCTCGTCCACTTCAAATCTTCTTCCTGGTTATTATTTCTTCTCATCCATCTAATGGGTAGTCTTCTGTTGTTGCAAAAAGTTCATGTAGTGTACCTCTAACTGTATTTATCTAGTTGTATTGTTTTTTCACACTTTATAACATATAATGTAAGACGATTTAAGAACGCGTCTATCTGCTAAGATCGTTGTCAAAGAAGTCCCATTTTATTTATCCGAAATTTCTGGTTGCTAAGGGTAAACTTGGAACCTGGTTGGCTAATCCGGATCTACATTGTCATATACTTTTATTATTTCAGAATCTAAATTTCGTTCAAAATCTTTAATTTAACATAACTTTTCTATACTGAATGGGAGTTTAAAACCATTATCAGCATTATTTTGATCTTCACATTTGTTATATTTAGACACCAAACATGCCTATTTTTACTTAAAAACTATGGATGTTACAATTTTATTATTTGGAATTTTCTTAAATAACTTGATATGTGTTATTTTGTTTCTACATTCCTTGTACACGTTATTACCTATAAATACATCTACCTTTTCACATTTGCTTTACAAAATTTCTAATATAATTGTTCAAAATTTACTAAAGTTGGTTTCATCTGGCCTATGTAATAGTATTACCTTCATCACCATGTTTTAACATCTTTAACAATTAAATTAATTTTTAACACTCATCAAAATGGTTTAACATATAACGTTATTTTAACAACACAAAAAATATATTATTCTAATAGTTAAATTCATGCCCACATGGCTATGATTATACCAAATCCTTGCACAAATAATTGTTTTCTACTCAGGCTAAATAAATGTTTGACACTTAACAAAACATCTCTAAATAGTCCATTCTGCTTTGTCAATTAATTTATTTACCATGGTTTAATATCAGTTCTATTGTTATATTTGTTAACACAACATACAAAAAATGGAATTAATATCATTAAATTGACATTCCTTTAAACTAACTGTATCATCAGTTACATATAAAAAACACAACACAAATACTATGATATAACACTGTGCCTAAAACATAAAACATGCACATTTTACAAAACAAATCCTATACTAATTGGTTAGTCCCTTGTCAGCTAATCTACTCATTATTCTGACACTGTCTATGTCATATTTACTATTTATATGGGTTTCAACATCCGTATACTTACTGATGTTTGACTTACAAAAATTACAATAAAATGAACACTGTTGCTCTACCTCACCGCACAGTTCTAATAATCTTGTTACATTTACTGTTTATATGGGTTTCACTCTTGTTATAAATGTTATTGTGACCATGTTATAATTTGTTGTTTACTGGACAACCCTATGAACTCTATATGTGACAATTATTTGTATGTTTCATGTATCTATAACCAGGTGTATTCATATTTTCATTACATCAATTAACTTAATTATTTAATAATATTTATTTTACATGGTTTTACATGTTTGGGCCTATTATCCCTCACTTTGTATTTTGATTATCTGGATATAATGATACATTAATTGAAACCATTTGTTTCTTTATAGTCCTGGTTCATAAACTGTTTGTCTTTACAATTCTTTGTTTGGTCAATACTAAAATTCATGTCATAGTTGGGGTTTGAAGATGTCTGCATCACTTAGCCTAAATCATTAATTTGGGTACGGTCAGTTGTCTTACTAGTCAGTCTAAAATTGTTAGTCGTTCTTCTTCACTATCATCTTTGAAGATATTGTTCTTCTTGTTAGCTTCTTAACCAAAGTCTTCATTAAGTCAGGTACGATATTATGTTGTTCCAAATGTAATGTTACAATATATATATTGTAGCATGACAGATAATCCACACAAATACATTACTCAATGATCATTAATAAAGCTCTAATATATGGAATATCCAGATGAGAATCAATTAAAAGGCAATATTAATTAATATACTCACAAGAAAAGTTAAAATAAAGAAAAAATCTGCAAATACTATATATACTACAAATTTAAAAACCCAGAAAACTAAAAATGTGAATAACAAAATTACCCAGGTAGGATAGAAGCAGGCAATTAAGATACCCCGACAAAGAAACCAGACCAGAAGAAACAAAAGCATACACAGCGGAATGGTACTGAAGAAAGAAGAAAGAAGAACGAAGAAATATAAAATGAAAAAAAAAAATACTGAAGAAAGAAGAAAGAAGAAATATAGAATGACCAAAAATACTGAAGAATAAGAAACCTGAGAAGATCCACTAGAAAAAAGGAAGTGAGACGACCCATACCAAATAGAAACCCCATAGGGAGAGAACCCAAAAACCCCAAAAATAAATGAATGTCCAAAGAGAAAGTATAACACGCCAAAAAACCATATCACAATGTAAAACTGACAAAAACCAAAAGTGTCAATAGTATTAAGTAACAGTGCACCCAAAAAAGTTATTGTTTAGTTTGTATGAACAAATCTTCACAGTCCCCCCATGGTTAAATATTTCATGTTGTAAAGCTAGAAAAGGACTAGTAATAATATTAATAAATAACCATGGACAAGTGTAAGTTATTGAATATAATAACTGATAAACTTTAAAAAGGTGCATGAGTTGCCGTACAAATGTATAAACTTTAAGTGTTTTTTGAACAGTATCATATTTGATATGAAGTAATAATATTGCTAATGAAATGCTACTAAATTTATAAGAACATTCCATAGAATGAAATAATGAACAGATAGCTAGTGTTATACTTAGAGATGGGGAATAAATCCTTTAAATTGGGAAATACATAGCAGACTGTCAATAATTAGTTTTAAGAAATGTAACGGGGCATTTTGGGCCTATTTCGGGGTAATAAGGAAGTTTGTATTTTTTTAATAAAACAAATAACATTTTTTACTATGATTGGGACAAACATAAACAAAGGTAAATTTATTGTTAGCGACAGTGGTAGCGAAGGTGGTACGACTGATTGAAAATATTGTATATGAATTTCTAAAACGAGTAAACAACCGACGGAACTGTGCCAAGGTCAGACAATGACACATAAAACAGCGTAAACAAGTTATATAATTGAGCATCAGGCGATGTTACGTCAGCGCCTTACATAACGAAGAATGTAGGTGTGTCAACGCCAGCAGCTTTGTCACACTCACAGAACAAAGCAGTCGGCCAATAACAACTACAAGTGTCGGACGCGAGTCGTTTTGTGCGTCCGCCGGCTGGGCGGTTTGGGCGAAGTTTTAGTCGCCCGCAACCTATAAAATGTGAACAATGTATAATTAAACACTTCACGGTTAATACCGGTATTACAGTTAAATCAAAATGTGAAGTAAAATCGAAATTATATGTATAAATAACAGAAATGAACAGTTTTTTCAGAAAGTTAACAGTTTAAAACAAAGAATGTGTGCGGGTATAACAAAGTGACGTCTTCTGGACTAAAAATGAACAGATAAGTAATCGACAGGAATAAAATAAAACGAAACTTTCAAAATTTTGGTTTAAATATTAAAAAATTTAACATTTTCAAAACTATGAGATCTCACGGGTTATAAATTAATTGTGTGTGTGTGGGTGTATATGAGTGAGTGAAACTAGGTAAACAAAGAAGGCTGGTTTGTGTTGTTAGGTTTTAATGTAAGTCATGTTTAATTTTATAGAAGTTTATTTGCAATTTATGTACTATGTTTCAATTCCCATTATATGCTTAATAACTTCCGTCAATATGAATTTATAGTAGAGAAAGGATGTCAGGAGATAGTGCGTTAACAATACAAGTTCTAATGAAAATGCCAATAAAACTATATTAATGGGAAACAATATAAAGTTTTCTTTATTTTGAACAACCAATTCTGATCTCCTGTTCGCCGAAAAGAACCCGAGAAAAAATGGTAAGTACACATATTTTTTCATACGTAGTTGGCAATACAAGATGGCGCCCGAAGAAATTCTAGAAAGTAAACAGTGAACAGTGACCTTAAAATCAGTTCAATTAAATTATCAATAAAATGATATAGTACAGAAAGTGTTAACCATTATATGGAACCAATATGTTATGTTCCTGTTCCACATAATAACTAGACAAATAAGATTTATTAGTAAGAGATATTATTGTTATAAACTGTTATTTTGTTGTTAATTTAAATTAGGAATGCCCTATCTAAAGGTAGATATCATTCCCCATGTTATAAAATGTTTTTTAATTATGTTACTAGGTGTAATCAATACACATAAAAGGTATTATTCAAGGTACCAGTTTTGATAGAGATAGGTGTTATATTTTAATTGTACAATCAATAATCACTGTTATACCAGTCAAAGAGCTAATTGTTAATAAAGAATATAAGGATAAAAAGTCAGAGAAGGGTATAAACTAACTACGTTAGTAAAAATTTTGCAAATAGCAACACATCAAATCTAGGCCATATAATGAATTTAAACTGCAGAATAATTAATAAATCTAGTCTTATAAGCCAGTTAAACTGACAATATTTATGCAAGATAAACCCAACATATAGTATACCATGTAAATAAGACTTTCTAAGGATATGGTCAGTAGATAAGTAAAATTACTTATTTATCTAATAAAATTACCAATAAAAATGGGATGGACTAACTGACATTATCAGAGGAGGAGTCATAGACAAATGAATTGTATTTAAAAACAATCATTAATAAACTAAATTGCAAGAAATTAAGTAAGAATAGACAATTATATCAATTTCAGATTTAATAGAATAGTAATTATATTAGGGAAAATGGCTATTATTTGCTTAGACTACAGGAAGTATAAATTTAGGCCTACCTTCCAAAAATGTAATAAATATAATTTTCTAATGAAACTTTGTAACACTATATTAATTACTAGCAAAATAAGCAGAATAGAATAATGAAACCGAATATGTATTTCGTATTTCGTACAGTTAACTAATAACGAAATTATTTTCTGAGTATAATGTACTAAAATAAAATGTATCGGAAGCTAAGATAATTTGAAACAATGTATAAGATATATTAAATAGGCTAAGATTTTCAGGAGACGAAGGAAATGAGAACAGTTCATTATTATCCGTTGACGAGTGTACTTAACGTAATTAATTGCCCGAAATAACCTATAATGGCAGCTAACAGTATAAACCGAGTTCGGTGAAAATTTTATAAATCTTATTTTAAATTGTTTGTTTATTGTGAACCGGTGAAGTTAACATATGAACAGTGTAACACCAATAAACTGAACCACATAAGACTAATTAATCGAAATAACACCAATATCACACAGTTTAATGACGAAAATTTTAGGTTAAAACCGACACACATAGACACAATGAGATATATCCAATAACAACATTTTACACCAAGTGAACTATTCCACCATACACCAGTGACATTCAAATATATCCAGGACTATCATATACAATTGCTGAGACCATTTACACGAAGAAAGGATATTTTTATTTCAACAAATACTTCGTCAAAGTTAGATGTTTCATCGCGCATGCACCAGTCGGCCATTTTGATTCATTGCTGTTCTCACTTCTGCAGTGGAAAAACGACCTTCTGCTGCTTTTGGTTTGAATAAAAATCATATATAAACTTTTATTATTTGTAATTATAACATTGTATTGTTTAATATTAAGGCATTTTATAATTGTAAGTGTTATACTTACCTGCCCATAACCTTCTCTGGCTATATCTTAAATAACCGTTTAAAGAACCATATTTTTATAATACTAATGTAAACTTTTTATATCGACCGGCCCTGAGTGAGTCGATACTACTTTGTAACATCGATTCTTATCGAACAAATTAATTATTTTATTAATAAACGTTCTGTTTTTGTAATTTGGATTTGATTTTTCTTATAAAAAGGCTTAACAGGTAAATTAATCAAGAAACCCAACCAACCGAAAGGCGGTATATACGAAACAACGAACGTTTCAAGAAGAAGAAGAAGAAGAAGAAGAGAGCCGTCTTTCGCCTAGATTTGGAGTTAACCGGATTGTCTTTTAACAAATTTACTGAAAGTGACACTATTACCAAAATAAACATAATACCACTTCATTTCTAATTACAAACAATAAACACGATTAGTTCCTAAATATTAGGATTAAAATTTACATAAAAAATATTTTTCCAGAAATTTTTTTTGTGAAACAAAAAAAGAATTTTTTTATTTCAAATTGTTATAACAACATTACTACAGATATTAATAATATTTTGTGTTTTGTTACAAAATTGGCTAGCCCAACAGTGAGGGCTTAACGAAGACCAGGAACGTTATCAAATTGGCGTTTCCAAGGTGGAACATTACTACACATTCTTACATACATACACAGATTTAAATTATTTTGTTTTATTACAATATATATATATTTTTTTTTTTAATGTATTCTAATGGTAAATATAATATCTTTTACTTAGCATCTGAACGTAAGAGTTGTTATTAACAACACCCTGAGATTCCAAATTATCTCTGGCACCCAGCATTTTATACTTAAAAGTAAAATTAATAATTACAATTGAAACCTAAAAAAAGTTATATTTGTCGCCAACCACGTGGTGCAAAAGCCAGTAAAGTAATAAGTTGACATTACAACAGCACCATAAAGTGTGTTGTCATTTTATGCATCAAGCACCGATCCCGCAGCATCATCATCGACAATCTCTAAGGAAAAATCCTGGCTTTGCTACTGTGCTCACAATGCACTGAACGATAGAGTTTTAGAGCAGTAAACAAAAAGTCATTGTATTATAGCCGCCATACTCACTGGACCTCCCCTTTATGAATTTTCTTTTCTTAAAGATAAAAGAAATGCTGGAAGCGACACATTTCTATGATACTGATAACATCAAACCAACTGATGGCAGCTCTAAAGACAGTTCCGGGGCAACTCTGCGCTGACATAGTGTGGACTGCTACATACACAACTTACAAAGAACGTTACTCTGAAGCGGCATTTAGCAATACAGTTCATAAAATCTTACTGCGAGTTGTAAATTTTACTGTTAGACCCATACAGTTATACAGCCGAGTTTCAATTATTATGAATCTACAATACTGCAATTAAAAAGTCAAAACTGAACTGAAAAAATCCGGATTTTTAAATAGCAGTTAAAATTAATGCATAACAACTTAGAAGAAAATACTTTACAAGTCATCACATTTCATTCGAATGAGTCACACAAAGTCACATGAGTGTTTAAAATATTTTCCGTCTACCAGCTGAGTAAACGTTACACATACAACACTACCACCTGATCTGTGACGTAGTTTGCTACACAACAAGAAGTCATACAAATGTACTGTTCATTTCTAGGAAAACATTCTAAACGCAAGCACACAAATGTACGAATAATGTTGACTTATTATTTGCTTTCGGAGAAACACAAATTTTGGTAATCAGGTTTCTAAATGGAGACTAAATGGGATGATTGAATGTATGGTGAGAAACTGGGTTAGAATGTTTAATGAGAGAAGGAAGGGAGAAATTTTATGTGACAAGGAGCATAGTGGTTGCCCTCCCTACAAGAAAAATCATGTACACCATTTTCTGGGACAGTCTGGGAATTCTTTTAGTTGAATGAATGCCACAGGGGACAACAATCAATGCAAAAGCTGAGAATGGTAAGATGTCCAATACAAAACAAAAGGGGGGGGGGCTTACTCAGTTCTGGAGTTGTATTGCTATACAACAACACAACCACATTCTGATCGCCTAACACAGGAGGAAATTTACTTTGATGTGAAACATTTAGTTACCTTCCTCCAGTCCAGACTTAGTATCAAGTCATTTCTATTTTACACACCTCAAGAAATGTTTTTTTTGCTGCTGAATTGTAATCTTGCTGCTGAACAAGGTACCTTCAGATTGTTAGTTGCAAGATGCAATAAGTGGCTTGATTTAGATGGTGACTATGTTGAAAGCAGATTTAAGTATGTATCATTTAATGGCAATAAAATATTTTGTTTTTTTTTTCTACTCGCCTACATTCTTTTAACAACCACACAATATTTCTTTCCCAGACATGTTTCTTAAGAAAAATTATTTTAATCTGTAACAAGAGATGGTAGTTTTCCTAACTATCAAACACCATTACTTACTTATAGAATTACATATAAGTACATATATTTAAATGCTTATCACACACTAACCTTCTTTAAAAAAGTTCTGATTTGATGTGTTGTTACGCAACAGGTTCAACATCAGTAGCAGGCAGTCCTCAACAACAATGCCACCATCAGCATAACCTTCCTCGCTGATTACATCAAACAAACGATCAAAAGCATTTTCGAATGCTACAATTTTCTGTATATTGGCATTTCCCTTGGTCAGCTGTATCAAAAGTAACAAAGCCTGGAACACAAAGATAATGTTACATTGGTTGCTTGATTCTACACCTATTCTCCTCTTTTAGAAAATATGAAAAGTAAGGTGGAAGAGAATGAAGATTTGTGGAAGTATGGTGTGAACTACAGGTGTTTACTGCCTTGACTTGCATATTGTAATGTGACATAATGGGAGCCCCAAATAACTAACAATATGACCCAAATAAATGAAATCAAATATATAAATAAACAAGAAAAGACTAAGTAAATAGATTTGTAAAATGTAAAAAGAAGTACAATACAGTCAGGTGGTATAAATAAGAACCATGTACTATAGTTGATATGTAATAAACATGTAAAAGTGAATAATTATAAGAAAGTGAATTGCCAATCATTAATTAAACAAAGAGAACTGTATAAATTAATGATCCTTCCAATTACCCAAAGTGAAAGAAAAAACGAGCACTAGGCAAACTGTATGCCAGTGCAAAACAAACAATTGTATAAAAAAAACAAAATATTTATCAATTGGAATTCAACAGTGTTAACTCCTATTAGTTATTTTGCCAGTGTCAACTACTATTAGTTAAGGCCAGAAATAGTATTGACAATAAAGTATCTTAAAAGGTATCACCTTAAAATGAGATATCACTGAAGACTTAAACGGTAGTTCATTGTGTTTGTTCTAATATAAAGGCCTATGTTTATCATTATTAGTAGGCCATGTTGTTAATTGTAATAAGCCTGTAGACAAAACAGGAATTTTGTGTTACCACTATATAATACCTGTAAAGGGCCCAAACAGACAATATGTAACGGGACGAATTATGAGGGGTTTTTTATTTTATTAATTTTGGTTTTCATTTTATAAAATATTTTTAATTCATTTTCCATCTGTGTATACGGCCACGTGTTTGAATAAAAGCACTGTGCGAACAAAGAAACAGTACGCAATAGCTGTGGTGAAATAATTACAAAGGAATGTCATGTTGTCAACTGTAGCACACTTCTTAGAACTTTGCGGCTGTGTGAGACCCGCGCCCAAACACACTACACCAGCATGTGCGCAAACGACGCCACGGTAGTAAAGCAACATGGCTTGAAGACAATATTTCTGTTCGCCTCGTGGTCTGAGCAGAAGGAAATAAAGTTTAAGCCCAGCCTCTTTTGTGACGTCAACCAGTGCACACCAAATATCATCCACGGCTACCACACAAAAAACACATGTGTTGAATGTGTCACCACTCTGACTACAAAATAGAAGGCATTGTTTTCCGCCTGTTCGGACCGCAATCTAGTTGAGAGTGAACTTAGAGACGCTCTCCCCAGTTCTCTTACAGATGTTACCTGGCCAGGTAATTGCCCCAAGGGGCTCTTTCAAAATGTATGAGTATCAAGTAAAAAGTGAGTTTCAATTAGTAACAATGTGACAGTGTTGTTAGTTTTCGGCGAAAGGACATCATAATTTGTTTTTTGGACATCTACGAACTTATAAATGAAGTAACTCGAGTTTGAGAGGACGCCACGTGCCGGCAAGGGGTATATGTATTAATTTCAATCATAATGGGGCGTATTGCTATTTAAAGGGGGTTTTCCAATGAGTATGAATGAGAGAGAGAGAGCAGGTTGGGCAGCTTTCCTAAATATAAAATGTTTTATGTTAGTTTGTAAGTGTATTTTGATGTTATGAAATCGGTGTACTTGATTATCGTCAATAATCAAGGAAATGATTTGTACCCATTTTTAAAAATTATGGAAAGAGCTAATAAATTATGTTTATTTTTGTGGGAGTATGTTTGTAAAATTATAAATGAAAAAACGATTTGAATTTGATTGCATAACTACGCCTCATGGCGAAGTGCATGTAACTATGGGGGTCTCAATGTGAGTAACTTTCATTTAGAAAAAATTAAACAAAAGATTTATTTACAATATATATGTCGTTAGACTGTTTATTTCGTACCCCCACACTGTTTCTGAACTCGCTTATGAACGAACTCTGGGACCCTAGTGTGAAGAAAAAATGGTAAGTACAAAATATGAAACATTATTAATAAATAATACAAAATAAATTAATGTGTTTTTATACAAATGGCGCCCGAACAGGGACGTTATATAAAATATTTATATAAAATAAGCCAGAAATCAGAAACAGAGTGGGTATCGAAAGAGTATATAAGACGTAAAAATAAGGTTATGTTGTGACTACATGTGGTAGAGTAAATAGTTTAAATAGAGTATTTTATATATATAATAAGGTTGTACAATATCTATTACACGATAAAATTTTGAAAGAAATATATTTAAACAAATTTTTTTAAAAAAATGGCAGATAATAACGAGAATGTCAGCCTAACTGACAAGAAAAAATGGTAAGTACAAAATATAAAACATTATTAATAAATAATACAAAATAAATTAATGTGTTTTTATACAAATACTATAATAATCAGCTAATAAAGTTTGATAGAAAGTTTGATGGGACTGTGGTACACTAAATAGTTTGGGTTACTGTTTGTTAATCAATAAATACAATCTGGGCCATGAAGGCAACATTGTAAGTTAGTATATTAAGATATTTTGTTGTAATTTATAGATAGTGTTAAGGTATTTTAAAATATCAAAGCTCATGTAACAAATTATAAACAATTATGATCAGGCAAGGGTTCAAAACAAACATCCAGTTAATTATTAATGTCAGTCCGAACATGATAATGAAGTAAAATTTAAGGCCTAGCCAAACATATAATATAAAATAAAGTAATATCAGAAATGATTAAGTTAGCAAATCAATGTAAGAAAATGATGAGAAGGGACCAAAATTTAGGTGATAAACATAATTCTTGGAATGATTATAACACATATTAAATTAGTTTAATAAATGAAAATCTTATATAATAAATGTTACAGCATTGTAATGGTCCATAATTAGAACTTTTATAAAGATGTAAAAACACCTATTATAAGGCCAACTTATATCAAATGAGGCATCAAAATGCATATATTTGTATTAGGAACAACACTACGTAACTTAATTTTAACATAATCAAAAGTTAACAAGGGAGTATTTTTTGACTTAAGATGTAAGAATATTATGTTCAGTACTAAGTGCCGCATGACCCAGGGTTCATGGGAATTAACCAATAGCAAGCCAGATATTGCTGGTCAAGACCATTGACATAGATGAGAAAGCTGAATTATTCGATTGTTAGATCCAAGAGAGAACAGATCAGCTCTGTGAAGCTAAGAAGCCTGAAGTATAATAAAGAATCAGATCTACATTAAAAGAAGAGACAAAATTGTAATTAAAGGAAATATAAAACGTAACCAAAATTGCAGATCATATAAACCAATTACAACCAGAAGACGGAAGAATAAAGAAGAATAAATAAGAAAACAAAATATTAAAAACTGAGAGTGTGAAGAATACGTCTGCATCGAGGAAAGTAACTATATTCTACAAATCATAATTATCTCTACACAACACTCAGATTAACTTCACAGACACTATTAAAACCACCAACAGTGATAACTAAAAAGACCACTAAATATAAATACAGTGAAAAAACAATATAAAACATTTTATTTTAACGAAACTTGGGAAGTTCATATGGTGTACACAACATCTGACTGATAGATGGCCATTTTGTCTTGGTGGCCATTTGCAATGCTGGCAAAATCATTCGCTGTTCCAAGTTAAACAAAACATAATTGTTAATTTTTTGTATTATTGAGTAAGATTTTGTTTTTAGATAATTGTAATGTGCTGTACTCTCTTTAAGCATTTCTGACCTTCCTAACAGCCTCAAAGAACCCGAGCCCTGAGAAAAAATTTTGTATTATAAATACAATATTTATTTTGTTTATAGTTTTAGTTTATATACAATATAAATTTTATATTGAACTTTTCGAAAAAATCGAATTTAACCCTAGAGTCGATACGAATATTGTTAAGGTCGACCCATGACCAACTTATTGAACCCTGAATAAATTGACGGATAATAAAGACCATTCATTACAGTCAGAGGAGTTGTTATTTGAGAATTAAGAATAGATTAAGGGATTTTTTACAGGAAATAGTGGAGAGTGGGAGAATACGCAGGTAAACCAAGCTTCATAAACAACGAGAAGGACAACTAACCTAGAAGGAGCCTGTTTACGTCAGAATCGATCGCCAGCGTAACAAAAACTGCGGAAAATATTCAAATAAATCTCGTAATAGGATCAACTACCATTGGTTTACACAACTCTACATAATAATAATAACAACTGAACATCGACAATTTAAAAATAAAAAGGAGCCGAGCATAATAAATACATCAACTAAATTAAATAAAAGACCTTTATTATTGAAACGGGTGAACTCAATAAACTCTAAACTATAAATTCTCTCATCTATTTTCATATAATAACACATCACATTACAATATTTACACCTTTTTTTTAATGTGGGAACTGGACCATTTTATGCAGGCTATAACAAATTAAGAAAATGTAAGCTGTATGTTCTAAAGATTTTGTTCATTATATAATTTTAATACAACTAAGCCAAATTAAAAATATCAATCAATAACTCTGATTTCAGTTTTAAATTGGTTAAAGTCTGACTGAGCCTCCAGGTGGTCTAGTGGCTACCACGGGCGATTCATGTGCACATGATCCCGGGTTCAATTCCTGGCAGAGGCACCGTATGGCGTCCACTCAGCATTGTGAGGAAAACTGAGTAGCCGCTGAGAGATTACAGTGACGCCTCCTGGCTGTGAATATCGCAACTGGTGACAGGTGACACGTTCGGTATGCATTGGTCCTTTATGGACTGTTGAGCAGAGGTTTATTTTATTTTTTTTATTAAGGTCTGACTATCCTTTTACAACCTGCCACAATTTGAAACGGAATATAAGAGTTTGTGCTGTGTTCCAGCGAACATGCAATAAAAGGCAGTAACTCACTTCTTTAAAGGCAAGAAACAAACATCTGGGAAAGGTAAAACAACTGAAATAGTTTGGTCACTTACACAGAATGCCCAAAACAAGATGGCCCATGAAAATATTGAAATGGGTACCCACAACAGGAAGAAAGAAGGGATAGACTGTCAAGGAGCAGAGGGACATAAACTACTACTAGCCATAGGGGCCCTAAAATAACAGATATATATACAGATCTATACAGAATATATAGGCCATATTGGAATGATATAATATTGGAACAATACAGCCATATGCTGTATTAGGCATTATTTGAATAAATATAAAATTTGTAGAATTATTATAAGTTAAGAGTAAATGGACAGGTCTGAGATTGTAAAAATATTTCATTGTTAGATTAGGGAAGAAATTAACCTGTTCCAACAAGCAGAGAACACCTACTCGATTGTATGTGTTACGCGTATATCTTGTGTGTGTTAGTGATACATGTACAGACAGGAATCTCAGCTACCCTCCCCAAGTAATTAATAAAATAATCACTTTAATTATTTGTGTGAAAACTAATTAGTATATAAACAAACCAAAGGCACCAAAGTGTGTGTAAATTTATATTTATTCCCAGTGAGAAAATGACGTTAATAGGACACATTATGCGGAGACAGTGCGAAATAAATGTGCCAAAAATACACAAATTACCCTAAGACGCTCAAATTAATACAGTGAGTGCGTAATCAAATTATCTATGATTTGTGCTATCTCGATTCCGTGAAAAACATTGCTATTTGCTAATAATTGCAAATAGATGAAAAGGTTCAGGAGTGGGGGGCTATCATGCAATCTGCAGGTATCGACAGGACGATTTTGGAGCCAACTGGCGCGGAATCTCGAGAGGGTATAAATTGAGGGTTCGACCGAAAACTCTTCTCTTCATTTCAAGACACAGTTGCAGTTGGACATGCTGTCCGTCGGCAGAACAGTTTTATTTTTATTACATGTCTCATTAACGAAAGAATCAATCGTTCGTTAATTATGTTGACAATATTTCGGAAAACGTAAAGTATTGGGACCGTTTAAGTCTACCAAGAGTATCTACGGAGAAGCTACCAGAGTGACGAGGGATGCTGGACTCTAGATGCAGCCAGGACCACACACTGCTGGAGAACGACGCTGGACTCTAGACGTATCCAGGACCACGCCAGGCCAGGAGGAATGGAAAACTAACTCTGGACAACGCTGGACCCCGACAATAAGTTGTAAGATCATCAGAACTCGAGGTGACATGCATAATGCATTTATAAATGATTTTTTAAAAGAGCTCATAAAGACTATAGCAAAAGACAATAAAATAAAACAAAGAAAAAGTTATAATTAGAAATAATAGTTTAGAAATGTAGATAAATGTTTAGTCATAAGAATGAGCGATCGCATATAAAGAAATATGAAAAAAAAGAATTTAAAGTTGAGAGAGTAGATTTTGTTTATCAAAATAAATAGTTAAAATTGATTTGATATTTGCATTATAGAAAAGAATAATTTAAATATGAATATTAAAACAAATGCCAGTCTAAAAGTAATTAATATAAATTTATATTTAATTTTAAACACTGGTATAGACTGAGCAAGTTGAGGTCAGATCTGAATTAAAAGAATTCAATTCAAATCACATTTTAATTTTATTTTTAGTAGTAAATCAAATTATTAACATGTCTAGATTAAGATTATCAGCATGTCTAGATGTAAGAGGGTTTTTAAATATGTGTAACACCGCATAGTATAAGAGATAAACATTTAATAATGAGCAATATCGTGAACGAAGATTATTAATGATGTTTATTATTTATAAGATTGAGTAAACAATAAATATGAATTTTTAAATACTCATAAATCTAATACTCTTAGTATAATTACACCTGATATCATTATACAACCTGCATATATAATTGTGTTGTTATATAATTTTGTTGCCCGTTAACTTGGGGTTCGACACGCTCACAATTTATGTATGTGTTACGTTGCAAAATATATATATATATATATATATATATATATATATATATATTGTAATGTAACGAAAATGCGGTCCCCTACGTTACATAAATCAACTTATAAGCTTTAAAATAGAATAAAAATATTAATTATCCACACTTGTAAAAGGTCAGAAACCCAACCCATAATTGAATAAATGAAATAAGAATACAAGGTAGAAAGAAAAAAATTAATAATGTTAATAAATACAAACCTCAAAGTTCAGTGAAAGGTGTAAACAACAGACATTTACAAATAATGAAAAAACTAATTTATACTGTTTCATAATAATTGATGTTTTAAAGGAGAGGAGAATGAGTAAGTGTTACATGACTTAGGTCACACAAATGTACCTGTTATTAATTGTATCATGTTGTAATATTATCATGATAATTATGTTATTTTTTGTGTGCAGCAAGTGGAGTTATTCTTTTAATAGAATACCAAGTAAATAATTATTATGTGTTATCATTATACCATTATAGAGCTGTTGTCAAACTCATTAATTGATTACCAATTAATTTCATTTTATGTGTTATCCATATGTCATTATAAAGCTTTTGTTAGACTTTATAATGTTAATTGTTTGTATACATGTACTTAGATAGTAGGATGATTATAACTGTAAACTTGGCCAGAAGGGCTATAATTGTTAACGAGATACAAAAGGGTTTAATATAACCATGTCATAAATAAATGAAGGATTCTATAATAATGCAGATAGTAACAGATTAAAATCAGAAATAGATAAGAGTATAATGATAGGCCTAACAACCAGTAACATTATATAGTAAGTCAGATCAGAAAGGTTAGGTAAAGAAATTTGTAACAAATACTAAATAAAATCTAATGAGTTAGGAGAAGTTAATAATAATAATTGCTAATAACAAATAAATAAATTCAATTTAAATAAATTCTCATAATGCAATAGTGCAATGATACTCATAGATAATGTTTTGTAACAGAAAAATAATACTTGTTAAAGTAAGTAAATTAAGAGGAAACGACAGCAAAATATATAAAATTTAGTAACAAACAATAGGTAAAATTATAATAGGATATAATGGAAATTTAGTAAAGGATTATTTTGATGAGTGGAAGAACATTGTATGAAATGTTTATAGTATAATATAATATCCAATAAGAATAGAAAAAATGGTTGTCAGGGACGACGAGAGAGATAGAATTTGTTGATTCGATTATTGAATAATTTTACATGAACGAAGACGGTTTAGTTTAAAGACACTCAAAAAAGATTTGATTAATTTAAATACAAATAATACAATTGGGAGAGCCTCCAGGTGGTCTAGTGGCTAACGCGGGCGATTGATGCGCTCGTGGTCCCGGGTTCAATTCCCGGCGGAGGCTCCTTCCGTACGGCGTGCACTCAGCGTCGTGAGGCAAACTGAGTAGGCGCTGAGATAACAGCGCCGCCTCCTGGCTGTGAATACCGCAACTAGCGGCTGGTGGCGCGTAGTACTAGCCATACACCGTCACACTAACACAAAAGCCGCGCGGTACGCCTTGGTCCTTAACGGACTGTTGAGCGGAGGTTTAATTTTAATACAATTGGGAAGCAAAAAGAATAATAAATCACCATAGTATGGTCCACTGTCATTCAACCGTCTTATATAACTGAACAACCTAAAACCTGTACAAGAAAATTAACGAAAAATACAAAGAAAGAATTCTAATAGTAAAACTCAATATAATGAACAAATGTTAAATTAATTAATCAACCAAAACAGGGAAATAACTACCTGAATAAAGTGATATAATCCTATAACATAAAAGAAACGAAAATAAAACACTAAATTAGATCTGAACTTCAGTTTCCACAATTCAATAGAAAAAAACGTAGTTGGACTCGAATTTTGTCGAAGCACATAACCACAAAACTCAGACATTGGTGAGCAAAAGGAGCGGTATTTCTGCATCATCTCAGGACCAAAAAAATCAACTTTTATTTCAACTTGGAGCGAAAACTGACGAGAACAAATTCATCTGCATTCTGTTATTGGCCAAACACGACGACGAGGTTATCTGTACACTGCCTTATCGAGTCACGATGTCCAGAGACAGTAAACTACAATTATTTTAAATATTATTTAATAAGAACTTAATTCTATATTGTAATACTTTGTATTCCTATTTATACATTTTCTGATCTTACTAACAGTTGAAAGAACCTTCACGCCCTGTGTTTAAAGAAATATAAAATCATAACTAAAATAATATACAACCCTGAATCCGATTGATAATCGATTACTTCTAACATATAGTCTTTTGTATCTCCGTAAAGAAACAACTTTGTTGGACAAGAAATATTAAACTATTAATAAAGAATCCTTTCAGAACTTAACGATATCTTCTCATTTAAATAATATTTAGTGTAGTGTGAACAAGATATAATATAAGTAGAGAGTGTAACTGAGAATTATTGGACGCGGAGGATTAACCTACAATTTTCAGCTGTTGGGAACCATAGCGCTATTCGCGGACTGCTTGGGTATTAAAGAGAATGAGAAAACAATAAAAATTCCTTCTCTTCCCTTCAACACGGGATAGGCTTGAACGAAAAATTAGAATTACACACTCTATACATAATTTTTAATCACAATAACACAATTATATTAAACAGGGAGAACTGGGATATATTTAAACATTGTTATACATTACCATATTGAAATAAGATATATTATAAATTGGCACTCACAACAGTGGGGTCAAGAAAAGATTGATACTGACACACCGGTTATATTATAAATTGGCGTTTTCAACGTGAACATATTTAGCAATAATTATACCGAACGCAGAGGTTATATTATAATATATATATATATATATATATATATATATATACTGCAACGATACGTTTAGCATAAGTCTCCGTATCAACCCCTGACTGAGGTATGATAACATACGAACGCACGCATCACATATGAGTCGTATAAAAGATGTAAATAATTAAAATAATGTAATAATTAAGCATTAGGTATAAGACATAAATAAACAAACGTGTTAATTAATTTTAAATAAGGAAATAATTGTAAGTGAACATGCATATGGAATTGCAAGCCTAGTTAGTTTTAAACGCAGCGAGGGGAGAAGAAACACGCACTGACTGGCAGTGGTGACGTCATAGCGACAGCCAACCGCGTGTGTATCAGTTTGTGTGTGTGTGTTAGTGTTAGTGTGTAAATGAAGAACAAGTTGAATTCTGTATACAATTGTAGAAAATTTTACACAGTTTTTTAAGTGCTGAACGAAAACCAGAAGTCACACGAATCAGAGACATATGTAGTTAAAAAGCTGGCGCCTGGTGCCACAATTAGATACTAAGAGGTATTTGTTCGTGGAAACCGTTCAGCTACCGTGGAAAATTTTGCCATAACTTCCATAGTTTACACACCTTAATGTTCATAATTTGCATAGGTTAAGTTTATTAATGTACCTAACGATTTGTCAAATAATATTTATAAAAAAGTGTGCGCTTCATAGAAAGACGTCTAGGTTGTAATTAGTAATTAAATCGACGCGCTGACTTGTTCAACTTTGTCCAAACAGTTTTCAACAGGAATTCAACGACGGCAGGAGTATAAAACCCCAGCGAGCGACACACGCTTTCTCAGATCATTAACAGACAGTACGTGAAATCCACGCATCTCGCAACCGCGAATTTTACAAAGTTAAGTAATGTTTTAAACCGTATTACGTAACTTGAAGTGCGATGGAACCGGCAGTATGTCGGTGAAAGTAATAGTGATATACACGATTTATTTAAAAGACTATAATATCGTAAACTACGAGGAGTCGAAACATCGTCGATGAACTTCAAGAAGTCCACGTAGAACTTCGAGGTCCACGAGGGAAAATACAAGGAGAGGAGAGGAACCAGAGCAAAATACTAGAGGATGCAGGGACAGCCACATGCAGCTACATCCAGCTATACATCATTACGACCAGAGGTCCACGTCAGAACTCAGCATCCATTAGACGGAGAGAGTAATTCCAAACGACACAGAGACAGAGAAGGTGATACCGGAAGTGGATCCAAAACTGGAGAGTCCAGGTGATGGTAACAACAGTTAAATGGTTGCAGAAATATGCAGGTGAAGTCAGACATTTATTTAATCTTATAAATGACCCTGAGGTTTATCAAAAGAAGGCTCTAGATTCCATATACAAGTGTACATAAACTTTATTATATTTTATTTGCATAATGAACAATTAATAAAAGTTGAGAGAATAAGAATATAAAACTTATAAATCTCATAAAGTAGAGAAACCATATTTTATTATATAATTAGAATCAAGTAACTGTAACGTAAAATCAAGTATGAAAGTTACTTTAAACGTAGATTTTTAATTAATTGAGACATTAGGAGTATTGTTAATTAAAGTAATAGAATGGTCTCTATTAGAATTTTTATAAATGTTTAATTATTTAATTTTTTAATTAAGTGGTACATAATAAAAACCACACTTGATAAGACAATATTAATATTCAATTTCGTACGTGTTAATCACGCATTATAATAATATATGTGTTATGTATTATATGTCTGTGTAAATATTCCAGGTCATATATGTCTTATGTTTGTGTATAATGTGTCTTAGACTATAAGAGATAAGATTTTGCCACGTTATAATTATACGATATTAGTATAAGTGAATATAAGGGTCAATATTAGTTAACCCAAACACTAATTAATAACATGACAATTTGCATTGTTTAATTAATAAACAAAATGAATATAATTTTATTAACAAAATCGTACTAATTTCACAACCAGTACTAAATCCTCTGTACTCTTTACTTGTATTACGATATTCACGTGCTTATCCACCCTCAATTAAACCCTCAATTAACTACCAAAGCCTGCGACCTAGCTGGGAAACATCAAGGTAAATACTGCAGAAGAAGAGTATACCTTCGAGACGTGGGTAAGTGCGCACAAATGAGTAATAGCATATGTGCCAAAAGTAAGTGTTTAAGAGTATCATTCTTAATATATATATATATATATATATATTCAATCACTTTCTGCTACAGTCCGTTTCTTGATGTATATATGCATTTAATATTTATAAATAAATTTACGTCAAGATATACCTTTTTTTTTCCTTATTAGGAACATGTTTCGGGTACCATCTTGTACCCACCCTCAGCCTTCCGGTTTTTGTATCTGGTGAAGTACATATGTGTTGGTTGACTATTATTATTGTGGCTTCCTGTCAATTTAGCCACACATTGTCTAAATAATAACCACCAATTTCCAAACATTTAAAATATAAAATTAATTAAAAACATACAAAAAGGTCAAAAAATAAATATTTGGGAAAATCTTAACATTTACAAACACAATAACAATAATTTATTAATTAAAGAACAAACACAAATAAAAACAAAACCAGACGATCTATTTAAAATTATAAATTTACTAAAAAATAAAAATGAATAAAATATAAACAACAAATTTTCAAATATAACCGAGAAAACAGCTGCTGAAGAAAATAAACATTAAAACAATCGTTAACTAATTGACCTAAATCGATTATCAGTTATTTTACATTAAAATCGATACAAATTCGATTATTCGTTAATTTTATATTAATAGAATTATTTCGATTGTTATTAATTTACTTAGAAACCTCTGATGAAACTGATATTTTTCAGTGAAATGTGCGTCAGGTGTTAAAAAGAATTTACAAAATTATACTACTTGCAGAAGAAACAAATTGAATAACATCAAATTTATATATATATATAATATATTTTCTTCACAAGTAACTCACAATGTTTCTTGCAGGATTTGTACATTATGTATTATTAATAATGTACATTTTTATCAAAATAATAAAACCTGGGACCCATGAGATATGTTCGATGCAAACACCTGGTAGGAAGTGGGTGGGCTCACAGTGAGCCAATCAGGAACCAGCAGCCCTCTGATAGATTCACAGTGGCACCAACCTGTGAGACACAAACGGAGCATGGCCAGGCGGCAAAATTGATTCCGTCGGACAACACAAAGGAAGCAAGATTGGAGAAGGAAGAAGGGACAAGTAGGAAATGGAGGAGAAAGAAGAAGTGAAGCCCCTCGACTGGAACAGCAGCAGGCTCCACATCCCGCTGCCGAGTGAAGATAACTGCAGTGCAGAACCAACAGCGAGAGCAGCCACTGAACAACGTCACCTGTGCTCGTGTGGAATATTTGCCACCACAGCAGCAGAAACTAGCATCCTCGCACAAGCAAGGACAGCAAACAAACATGATATATTGTAGAATTGTCTTGTGACAAAAAAAAAGAGCAAATTCTGATGATGCCAGTACATTATAAAACTATAAAACTGCTGAAACACTGTAAATAAAACACAGTAAACATATATTCTTATATCAAAAAACTATACAGTATTATTACTTACATAAATTACACAAACCAGAAAAATGTGAGTAAATATGAAAAATATAAATACAGCAAGAAAGTTGGAAAAAAGCTATGAAATACATTGCTGCAATGGTACACAGCGAATATTAATTTTAATTTTTTTGGTGGCGTATCAAATCATGTGATGGTGGTGGTGTTCAAACTTGACAACAATCGTTATTTGTTGTTTACACTAATGTCTCAATGTCACCGGGTCGAACTTGTTTGCAACAACATTGGCTGGGTGTCTGCATGTACACAGTGTTTTAGTGCACAGCTAAATCAACAGTACGTACTCATTTGCCATTTCATTTTACCAAGTAACACGTACACAACTATTGTTGGTACAGCTGGTGAGTCACGATCTTCGTTTAAGGGGACCAGGTCGTGAAGGCCTGTCCCATGTTAATTAAATGGAAGTGTCGCTTATCAGTTAGGTACACATATTTCAAAAACCATTCAAGATATTTTTATGAAACTTTTTTCTGCTGAAAGATAAATGCATGGAGCATACTGTAGACCTAATTAAATGCATGTACTGATAAAAGAATACGTAGGGTGATTTTTCAAATATAATTCTTTAAAAAAACTAAATTAATACTTCTTTTTGAAAACATATTAAATATTTATATAAGGTATCATTCAAAATTGTTGGTCTATAATAAGTGTTATGAAGCAAACATAATAAAAAAAATTCAAGTCTAGCACATTCCAGTACACAGCTATGCATACCTAAACATGAAAAATATGGTGTTATGGAAAATCGCGTTTAAAGTTTTATAATGTTTTATTCAAATGCACCTGCACTATACACTTCTTCTTAATTACTCTCATTTCCCTTCCATTTTAGCTGCCTTTTTTTTACTCTGTTCTCCTTACTTGTTTCCAGAACACTCTTATTTCCTTCCAGAATCCTCATTTTACAGCTAATAATATTATTACAAAATATTGAAACGTTATTTTGAAAGAGGTCAATGGCATCGCGCTGGGTGACTTCACACGAAATAAACATGTAAGATGATATGAAAAAAAAATGTTTGGTATAACAATATATATATTGTAACGTAACAGAGTTGAGGTCCCCAACGTTACATAAAAAATTGAATTAACTATGGTCAAGGACCATACCCTGAATTAAGGTTGCTCAGTAATTAATGCATCTGAGAAGTACCTCAAGTCAAAAGATGCAATAATTAATGTTGAATATGAAATACCATACCAATTAATAGTTAATATAATAAATTGTGCTTGTTTTATACTGTATCATGTTAATGTTCACAGAATATTTATGTTATGTTTTGAGTATGGTAAGAGTGAACTGATGTTGTCTAATAGGAATACTTCATCAATGATTATGTTTGTATTTATGTTAAATTTGTCTTTAGACAATCAAGTATAGTTACCTGTGTTAGGCATTATACTAAGTTTTAAGTATTGTCTAAAATTGAATAATGCAGTTTTTTAATTAATGTTTGTAAACTTGGCCAGGAGGGCAATCAGTGTTTAATGTTTGACAAGTAGTTCTGATAATTATATTGTAAACTAATGAAGGGTTCCAGGACTAGTTAATTAATGTAATAAAGAAAAAACCAGGAAAGTAAAATTAATGTAAATAACCATTAACCAATAATTAATTGTACAGTAGGTCAGGTAAAGAAAATTAAGTTAAAAAACCAAACAAAATAATAACAGTTGTAAGAAAACCTATACGCCTAAATTTAATATTTTTGAAAGGAAATTAATACCTTTTTAAGAAGCCCAGTCCAATGAAACTATAGTAAAACATATACTGTTTAAGAAGGAAGGTTAGGTGAGAATTTTAGGTAATTTATTATTATTCCAAGCATGGAGTATTTTATTGAAAAGGAGTAGTAATATTCTATAATTCTGGCTCTAAGATATCTAATTTCACCCAATGACACAAAAAGTGGTTGTTAAGGCAACTGAAATGTACATGAGTTGTTTATATTGAATATTTCGTTCTGATTGTTACAAGCTATTGAGTTGAGATGGGCAGATACATTTAAAAAAAATGAATAATAAATTCTGAAGAAATATGAATCAAAATTTAAAAAAACCTATTTGAAACCTAATTCTATCATAATACCGATGAGTAATAAAACTAAATAGACTTCCAAATTATAACTGAACACATTTAAAAGAGTTTGAAAACCCCTCACCTCATTCACCAGGATAATTCCGCTGGATTCGGTATTAAATCGATTTCTCCTATAACCAGAAGATTAATTAAGAGAAATAAAGGCCGAAACTAACGGAATTATTGAGAAGACATACGAAGATCTCGTTTTGCAGAGTTAACCTTCACTTGCAGAAGAAGCTGGGATACTATTTTCATTCCACCGGGACCGACAACTATCAAGATCATAGTAGAAGAACAGCAGTCAGAAGAATTCCTGAGAGCTTCCCAGTATACTCCACAATCAATTTTATTAAGGGCCAGAACACTTTTTACTGGATGAATGTGAGTTAAGCTGAGCCTCGTCAACTGTTTACAGACGTCCACGGCCAGTCGGAGTTTTGTCGACTCGGTAAAAAACAACCTATTTTAAATTCAATATATTTAGAGTTAATAATTTTGTTTTGTAATACTTGAGTAACCTTAATTTCGCATTTTACCTGGCCTTACTAATGGTTCCAAGAATCTTACGAACCCTGGGATAAGAACTATTTATTGTTATATTTAATTTGTATAAGTCAATGGAATTTGATCAATTGACAATCGATATATTTTTGTGTGATCGATTTGATAATATTATTATTTTGGAGAGAACGGTGACTGTGAATTAATAGATAAAATTAATAAAGGATCTTTATTGTATGAGATAATGTTTGAAGTTATTGCAGAATAGATACTATATGTAGTGGGTGGAATAATTTACAATAAAAGGTTGATTCAAACCCGATGAACAGCTAACCTAGAAACACGATTATTACAAATAACAGCGCCAAGTGCTTACAGCTGGTGGAACGGGAGATTGCCGAACTAGCGTGTTTTCAGTACAAAATTTGAATAGAATTTTCTAACATCGAGGGACTAGGTTGACAAGAATATTCATTACATTCAGTCAATACACTATATATATCGTTAATATTACCCAACTACTGAATACTAAGTTAAACCTATATCGTAGTATGAGTATAAGTTAAAAGAACATTATTATAATTATATTTGTCTAATAATATATTTTCAGGAGGTTTCATCGGTAACAACCTAATAGATATATTCATTAATAACAACTGTAAATTGACAGATTTACAGATTGATTAAACAACGTAACATCGGTTGATCGTTACAAATTGGCGCTCAACGAGTGGGCTTTAGTTAAGTAAAAAATCATCTTAATTGTTACTTAACTTGAGCAGGCAACCATTAGAGGCACAGGAATGCAATAAAGAGCTATGATACAACAGGAAACGAAAATGCCCGGACAAGAAAGACGACTAAGCTACGCGGAATGGATGATGGCGCTATTTAAAAAATTCAGCAAGGATATGGAGTATATTAACAAGAACGCCACCGATCACGAAAGAGCGCAAATGAGTCGCGCGAGTGCAATGGGAACACCAAACGACAAAATGACTTTGAGAGACATTTATGATGAAATGTGGGAGTTAGATGCCAGGTGTAATAAAGAAAAGACTATTGGGACAGCCCACGAAAAAGACGATAACAAGGTGGAAAGGATGACTAAAGAAGATTGGGAAAGATTGGACGATAATGAACAACAAATGAAAAACGAAAGAACAGGAGTATACGCCCAGGTGACAGAAAATATACTCAGGAAGATTATGAACAATGGAAACGAGAAATAAGACCACCTAAAAACCCAATACAAACAAAGAATTAAGCGAATGGATCAGGGTGATGTTTGAACTATCCCGAGAAGATATGTGTCACTGGAGGAAAGAACACAATCAAATAGATGAATTTATGGGAACGCCAAATCATAAAAATTTAGAACAATCAAATAAGCAACAAGAAGTAGAAATAGTCAAAGTGAAGCAACAGAAGAAAATATCAAAACAACAGGCGAGCAATAAAGAGGATGCCCAAGGGGACCAACCAGATAAAGAGGAAGCCAGAGGAGGATTAAATTGGGAAAGATTAATGGAATTAATGAGTAGCATGAAGAAGGATAATAAGGAATTAATGAGTAGTATGAAGGAGGATAGTAAACAAATTAATGAGAGTTTAAGACAAATCAAAGAAGATGATAGACGAACTCATGAGAAATTAGACAGCATTTTAGAAAATAACAAACGAATGTTAGAAAAGCTTGAAACTAAAATAGACAGTATAAACGAAAATTCAAAGAAACAAAATGAAGTTTTGAGTGAGAACTTAATCAAACCAATGAACGAGAAGTTTGACAAGAATAAAGAGAAAACTAATGAGTATAAAAAAGACAAAAGTGTATTGTTATCTGAAAGGAAACCTATCAGAAACAATGAAATGAAAACAAAGAAAATGAGGCAAACACGTCAAAGGAAATTAATGAATACACGGGAAGGATTGGAGATGATTAAAGGGGGATTAGTTAAACTGCTTAATATACCAATTGCGGAACCCAGAGAAGTAAGGCAATTAAGAAACTTTAAACGAACCACACTTGAATTCCCAGATAGATTAGAAGGACCGAAAAGGCCAAAACTAACCGAGGAGCATGGAGGACTTCTGGAGATTATGTATGAACCATTTGGACAATTAAGAAACGGTACAGAAGAATCAGTTCGAAAGGCGATGGTGAACTTGAACATAAATGACAATTTTATAGCGACAAGATGCAAGAACTGCATAATAATGAGATATGTCACAAGGACAGAAATAACTCTACACTAGAGAAATCCGAACAATCAGTACAGAGGAAATAACGGACCACGGTTAAACGGATTCCAAACAAACCAGAAAAAAGGGGACTGAATTTTTGAAAACCGACCAAGCAACCCATTGTAAATAAAAACAACAAAATTCAAAAAATAAGTAAGAACACCTTACTATATAATTCAGAAGAAATTACTTTAAACTAATATAAAAGAAAAAAAAAAATATTTAAGAATTATCCGTAAGAAAGCCAATTAATAAATGTCAATAAATTAGCCAAGTATTGGAGAGGAGAAGTGTATAATAGAATGAAGAATTAATATGAAGAAATAATATGATCTGAGTTAAAGTACAGTGAATAATCCCTAGAGTATTATTATTATTAATTATTTTATTGAAGGTCACATGATGACTACCTTGCGAGGTTTATTAATGAAGATTGACTGTAGAATATTCCAGCAATCATTTAACTGGGCAGAGATGATGTTCCTCTGATCCCAGAAGGTATGTAACGGACGACGGTATTTGGTAAGCCGATAGAGCACCACCGATTCGATTCCAGTTATAATGTTAGGGAGGTTTAGGAAAATTAAATATTAGAGGGAAAACTCACAAATAAATATAGATAAATAAATAAAACCAGATCCAAAATGTATAATTAATAAAGAATGTCACAAGAATGATTATAGAAGTAAGATTTAAACTTGGGAAATAATTGATTTTAAGAAGGAGAGAAGAAATAATAGTAATACAACGGATAATTCCATACGCAAATAATAGGGTGAAAGGTACATACAACCAGTCTGAAATAAAAAAGTATTATGAATAGGAGAACCAATTGGTCAGATACAAGTTGTGAGTTTATTTTTTACTAAACTTTGTTAAGACAAAATAAACTTCTTTTGAAGGGGGGGTGTTATGTAACGTAACAGAGTTGAGGTCCCCAAAGTTACATAAAAAATTGAATTAACTATGGTCAAGGACCATACCCTGAATTAAGGTTGCTCAGTAATTAATGCATCTGAGAAGTACCTCAAGTCAAAAGATGCAATAATTAATGTTGAATATGAAATACCATACCAATTAATAGTTAATATAATAAATTGTGCTTGTTTTTATACTGTATCATGTTAATGTTCACAGAATATTTATGTTATGTTTTGAGTATGGTAAGAGTGAACTGATGTTGTCTAAAAGGAATACTTCATCAATGATTATGTTTGTATTTATGTTAAATTTGTCTTTAGACAATCAAGTATAGTTACCTGTGTTAGGCATTATACTAAGTTTTAAGTATTGTCTAAAATTGAATAATGCAGTTTTTTAATTAATGTTTGTAAACTTGGCCAGGAGGGCAATCAGTGTTTAATGTTTGACAAGTAGTTCTGATAATTATATTGTAAACTAATGAAGGGTTCCAGGACTAGTTAATTAATGTAATAAAGAAAAAACCAGGAAAGTAAAATTAATGTAAATAACCATTAACCAATAATTAATTGTACAGTAGGTCAGGTAAAGAAAATTAAGTTAAAAAACCAAACAAAATAATAACAGTTGTAAGAAAACCTATACGCCTAAATTTAATATTTGTGAAAGGAAATTAATACCTTTTTAAGAAGCCCAGTCCAATGAAACTATAGTAAAACATATACTGTTTAAGAAGGAAGGTTAGGTGAGAATTTTAGGTAATTTAGTATTATTCCAAGCATGGAGTATTTTATTGAAAAGGAGTGGTAATATTCTATAATTCTGGCTCTAGGATATCTAATTTCACCCAATGACACAAAAAGTGGTTGTTAAGGCAACTGAAATGTACATGAGTTGTTTATATTGAATATTTCGTTCTGATTGTTACAAGCTATTGAGTTGAGATGGGCAGATACATTTAAAAAAAATGAATAATAAATTCTGAAGAAATATGAATCAAAATTAAAATGAAACCTAATTCTATCATAATCCCGATGAGTAATAAAACTAATTAGACTTCCAAATTATAACTGAATACATTTAAAAGATTTGAAAACCCCTCACCTCATTCACCAGGATAATTCCGCTGGATTCGGTATTAAATCGATTTCTCCTATAACCAGAAGATTAATTAAGAGAAATAAAGGCCGAAACTAACGGAATTATTGAGAAGACATACGAAGATCTCGTTTTGCAGAGTTAACCTTCACTTGCAGAAGAAGCTGGGATACTATTTTCATTCCACCGGGACCGACAACTATCAAGATCATAGTAGAAGAACAGCAGTCAGAAGAATTCCTGAGAGCTTCCCAGTATACTCCACAATCAATTTTATTAAGGGCCAGAACACTTTTTACTGGATGAATGTGATTTAAGCTGAGCCTCGTCAACTGTTTACAGACGTCCACGGCCAGTCGGAGTTTCGTCGACTCGGTAAAAAACAACCTATTTTAAATTCAATAATTTTGTTTTGTAATACTTGAGTAACCTTAATAATTGTTCCAAGAATCTTACGAACCCTGGGATAAGAACTATTTATTGTTATATTTAATTTGTATAAGTCAATGGAATTTGATCAATTGACAATCGATATATTTTTGTGTGATCGATTTGATAATATTATTATTTTGGAGAGAATGGTGACTGTGAATTAATAGATAAAATTAATAAAGGATCTTTATTGTATGAGATAATGTTTGAAGTTATTGCAGAATAGATACTATATGTAGTGGGTGGAATAATTTACAATAAAAGGTTGATTCAAACCCAATGAACAGCTAACCTAGAAACACGATTATTACAAATAACAGCGCCAAGTGCTTACAGCTGGTGGAACGGGAGATTGCCGAACTAGCGTGTTTTCAGTACAAAATTTGAATAGAATTTTCTAACATCGAGGGACTAGGGTTGACAAGAATATTCGTTACATTCAGTCAATACACTATATATATCGTTAATATTACCCAACTACTGAATACTAAGTTAAACCTATATCGTAGTACGATTATAAGTTAAAAGAACATTATTATAATTATATTTGTCTAATAATATATTTTCAGGAGGTTTCATCGGTAACAACCGAATAGATACATTAATTAATGACATTGATTAAAAACAGGTAACAACATTTTAATTGTTACAAATTGCCACCTTCAACGTGTTGATTGACGTTGATACACGGGAGTCTCATATAAGTAAATAAAACATCGTAACTCGTTTTATATCAAATTGACGACTCCAACGTGGGGCTGAATTAAGAAGGACTCCATCGTAACATCGTTTTATTTCAATATATATATATATATATATATCATTTTAAACAGAAATAAAAGATTTTTTTATGCTAAAAACTAAAACTTGATTTTCTGAACTTTTTCACAACCTGGTCCCCTTAATGTCTTCACAGCAGCAGGAGGTTCATGAATACGGAAAAATGAAAATACAGTAATTCTGATTTTACAAGCTAAAGTGGGAGTCCATAATTCGAAAACTTTATAAAACGCTAGTAACGTTTTTTCACGAATGCATGTGCATACAAGTGTGACAACGTCTGTTTTACAGCATTGTACACTTCATTTAAAACAATGACTAAAATCTCATATACACAAGAAAGCATCAGAGACAAATCCACAGACACACAACATTATGATCTTACATGTCAACTTACATCATTGCGAATGACTTCTCTGCTATCGCCGAGTAGGTCCATTAATTTAGAAACACCCATTGGACTTACCAGTACTATCTCTTGTATATCTTTGGGCCTGTACAAAAAATCGATAAACAAAAGTTTTATTTACAAACATAAATAAGTGCACAGTTATCACAACATAAAATAGATACATGCACAGTACATTAATCTAAATTACTGGTCAATTTTCATATCAATTTGATAACTACTTAAAACATATTGAACTGTATGCACAACGTAAAAACAGATAATACCAGAAATTGTTATGAACTGCTTTTAAATAGGCAATTTATAGACAATTTAATGTAAACGGTATATTGTACAACTTTACTGCAATCATATGAAAACCCTTGTCAAGTGGCAAGTCAGTCGTTAACTCAATTAACCTTTACTATTGTGACTGAATTCAAAGTAAGTTCTCTGTGTACAGGAAGCACATACTTGTCAAACATGGTAATCATGACTTTACAGCATACACTAAATCTATCTCATACAAACACACACACATGCACGATTTAAAGAAACAAATGTGAATTTTACAAAACTGTAGCATGCCAATAATGAACCATAATAACAAGACAGTGACTCAGTTCTCTGAACTGAGCAAATTTCTACACATAATTATAACTCAAGTCTGACTGATATTTCTACAGCACTATTGTTTTAGACAAAATGATTAATATTGTCACCGGACAAATGGCGTCAATCGTACAACTCTTCGTTATTTTGGTGACCCTAAAAGGGCGGTGTGGCAAAAACGCTGTGATGGATGTTCCACCCCAGCCGCGGTGAGATGTTCGGCGGCTGCACCCGCTGTTTGTGGCGTACTGCGGTCCTCCTCTTCTTTCGGGATCGGTTGCGTCAAGTCTGCTGCCCGCCCAACAAAATCCATCGCTGGTGCGTTACAGGGCGAAGAATGCCAAGAAAGTCCGTTCTACTCTTCGGCTGTTCCTTCCGGCTGGCTCCGCGTCGATGTCGTCCGATAGAGGAGAGGAGATGAAGTGCGTCCAATGGTGTGGCGATTGAGTGTGCCAAAAATTCTAGCGGCACTCTTTTTATGCCCAGACCAGGATCGCTGATTGGCTTGCTCCAAACACGTCAGGTGTCACGTCTCAGCTGTTGAACCCTGATTGGCTCGCTGCGTGTTGGTCAGGTGTCACGTGCCGCCAGGTGTTCACGTCGCTGGTACCAGAGAGCAGATGATTCCCTCACTGCCATCACAATACATCAAAGGACAGAATATAGGTTTATTCATGCAGTGTCAACAATGAATGTCAGTAAATTCATTGCTGTCTGAACTCTACTACTGTTTTGGTAGACTAACATTCATTCTTTCATACAAGCATGGAAGCATCTATCAATTATTTTAGCATCTTATCTGTGATGACTGAAAGATAATTTCTAACTAAGATCTTATCTGAAAAGTTTCCATGGACTAAGATCTCCACTGTAAATCTAACAGATGATAAAAAAAAAATTGAAAAACCTGTTTGAATTGGTATCCAAGTCACTTATTGACAAAATCTGTATTATATTTACTGTATTTTATCCGTCATGTGACTTCGTGTTGGGTTCGATTGGTTTACGCGTTTTGAAACATATGTTATTAACTCTACGATACCGCAATAAACCTGTTTACACAATAGCTATTAACAAACAGTGTCCAATCGGTCCGACTCGACTGCGCACTCATGTAACAAGGTTATGTGTGGAATTGTTTTTCAATATTTGCAATTTTAATATTTAACTACCTCACTTTGAGTGATTTTTTATTTCTGAAGACAAAACATATGTTTCAAAACTTGTAAAGCAATCGAACGCAACACGAAGTCACACAACGGATAAAATATGGTAAATATTATACAGATTTTGAAAAAAAAAAGTTTATCCATCCATTATGTAACCACGTGAGTTTGTTTTCTGTTCACTGTTTAACTTCACTGAGTTACATAGTCATTACTCAAGAATGCTACCACTGACTTATGTATAAAGAAGTGATCGATACAATACCGTTTTAGACACTACAAGAATGTGGTCCAGTCAAAATTTACAGTCGTTTAAACGCAATTTATAGGGATGATTGCATTGATGTGAAAAATGTCTGCGAGTGGATGCAACATGCAAAAAATGTAGTAAAGGTGAGATGAAAGTGTCTGATGAGCAAAGATCAGGACAACCCATTTAACAACATGAGATGTGAATAAATACAGACCAAATGCCTTATCACTTAGACAATGAGTTATAAAAAAATGTGTTACATATGTGTTCTGCAATATTTTACGGAAATCAGGAAAATTGTTTCTCAACTAAAACTGTCATAAATTCCTTGTGAACATTACCACTGGATATGAATTCTGGATTCACCATTATAACCAAGAAAACAAAAAAGGGAATCATCCAAGCTCCTGAGCCTAACTAAATTCAAAAAAAGTGAACTTTAGTGTACAAAGTCATATTCACCTTTTTCGGAGGATACTTGGCATATGGTTTACATTGAATTTCTGTCTAAGAGGTGACAATTAATTCTGAAAGGTATTGTGAATCCTCACGTTCAGGCAATGCATCTATAGAATCAGGCCAAGAAGGAGAGCTTTTCTTTTATAACACAAAGGCACACTAAAATCACAAAACAATGAAAATAGTAGAACTTTAAATTCATACTTGTTCCACACCCTCCTTACAGACAAGGTTTGGCAGTCAAAATTCTGGCTTCTGGCTGTTCCCACAATTGAAAGAGATGATGAATATTTTCCAGAGAGGTTTCCATTTTTTCATCTAATGCTGAATTCGGAGTAGCTGTCCCCAAATGGATAAAAAACAAACCACAACTTTCTTCTTGGATGGAATGGAAATGAATTGCACTTTCGGAACGTGTATCAGTAAATGGTGAATATATTGAAAAATAAGCTTACAATGTTAAAGAGAAAACAATTCTTCCATTCTGATACCACCTTCAGTATTTTATTTTCTTAGACAACTTGTTTTGTACTATTGGAGACTCAACTTATTAATCAATTTACATAACAACACAACACAGTGTGTCTTGTAATGGTATGCTGTGTTTGTGAAGTTCTTCAAATTCTAATGGTACTAGCATATCACTGTTATATTCTCTATGTTAACTGCTTTATATCATCTGAAGGAACTTTGTCTTCTCATTGCCTCAACTGGATTTTACTGACCACTTTTTTGTTTGTCTGTCCAGTGGTTGGACTCACTGAGCACCAACAGCGTATCAGAAGTTATAAAATCTGATTTGAGATTTTTATATTAATTGTTTTTGAAATTGTGCTTTAGATCTTTAACATTTTTTATTTTAATTTAATTGTTAGTTTTTCATCCTTTCTCACAAGTTTTGTTATACCCTACACCGGTGATTCCGGAATGGGGTGCCAGAAAATTAATATGCTTTAATAGCATTCAAATGGAAATACGCTCAACTGTACACACATGTGGTTATACCTTTGTGGCTCCACTTGTAAGTCAAGCATCACTTGTATGAGTACAGAAACCTGGACAGATGACCACGAAGAGGTTCACTGGCTGTGGACCACTACACTTGAAAGGGTACATAGGGGAAGACTTAATTAATTAAAATTGACACATTGTAATGTTGCAGTTAAGAACATATAAAACGTACACACTGAATTTAATTACAGGTTATAATTCTAATATTACAGTTTAGGTTTATATGTCTCTCAGATAAGAAAATACAGGGGATAAGAAAATATTGATTGATTAGAAGGAATTCTAGTATTCTAGGGGTCCCATTGTATTTCTGACAAATCTGAAAGAGATCATGGAAAACAAAGAGGTGGGAATCACTAACTTAGACACTAAAGTCACAGTAACTCTTAGGGTTCTATTGCCAGTGACAATTTTAAGCATCAATGATTGGATGCCTTTAAATATCAAAATCCTTATTTTCCTCATTAAAATTTTTTTATTTTCCTCCATTTTATGATTGTGACTCGAGAAATATGCTCTTTTTTTTTTTTTTTTTTGCATCTGTGAATACCTCTTGAACCATTTCTTTCATGAAAAATAATGTCACAACTTGACAAGATTAAAAAACTTTCTCTCACCCCTTCCCCAAACACTGTATTTCACTTCTGCCTCATACATATCTAAACACTACACAAGCATAAATTTAGCTTATGTCACTTTTGCATTAAGAATAACAGTACTGTCACTCGATTATGATACTCCCAACAAAGCACTGGAGAAAAATATCAAAGGTGTGCAATGTTGTACTTTTTTATTAATTTGAAATTTTAAGTAAGAAAATGCAATTGCAATAGCTGCTTCACATAATACTGTCATGAGTATGGCATCGAACCATGTAGAACAGCTGAGAACATTCTCCACTCCTCCCGTCCAGTGTGGCAGGTGTTGCGTTATTCAAGTAGGTGGTTCTAGTGCGTTCCAGGAACACTTGAGATATGCATTAAGCTGCCGGCGTGCAGTAAGGAGGGAAAGCTGTACTGGACCTTGTTGCAATTATTTGTCTTCAGCCGAATGCAACAATCCGCGAACTGTACCTTGCCCGACGCACTGACGTCACGCCCTCCCTTTTACTAACCCTATCGTGCTTTGTTAAATCTCGTCAGTCTCCCATCAAATGCGGTGAGCAGAGCGGCCCGTCGCTGGACTTTCGTCAAGTATGGGAGCCTCTATAACCAAGGTAACTATAATTGTTTTCGAGCTATCGTAAATCAATGCTAGTGGCTAATAATTTTGTACATTACGTTTGTAACGAAAAGAAGAAAACTTGTAATAGATGTAAAAAGATTGTTATCCATAACCAACCAAGACGTGTCTTGTCTGTAATAGTCAGCCTCGCCTAAAATTAAATTTCAGTCAGTCAACTTGATGAAAAGACCTAAAATATGTAAGGTTCAGTGTCAGTACTCATTATATATGTAATTTGAAGTCGTAACCTTGTAATGCTATTTTGCAATATTGTAAATTGTAACACGCACTGTATGAATGCATGTGTGCGTGTTAATCGAACAATGTGGGTATAAAGTGTACTAAAAGATGTGAAAACTTTCAGTTTAAAACTTGGTTCAACATTCCAGACCGAAGACACGAGAACACGAACTTCGTACAGTTTTTACACGATCTTCCAGCACAGACTTAGCAGTGGTTCAAACCAGGTACTGAGGAACACGCAGCCGTAGCGACCAGATACAGCAGGTTGCAAAAGGACTTATCTGGATTGCCAAGTAACATTTTTACCTTTAATAACTTACGGTGGCAAGTGTTGCATAATCACGAAGCAAAAGCGAGACAAACTAGTTACTCATCATAAGTGTCTGAAACAATTTTATAAACTTTTGCGATAGATAACAGTGTCAGAAATTTATAAGTAGATCACAGCGTGTACGCTGAACACCATTCTGTAAACTAGCATTGATTTATGCGACACCCCCATATTTAGCATTTAACATCTTCTATATTGTTTTTCAAAAAAAAATTAGCTCAGTACTGACCGTTGCTGACTGGCACATAATTAGATAAATTTAGAGGCTCGTAATGTTTTTGAAATAAATGGGTCGCATCCGACTCTGCTCGCAGATTGACGCATTCAATAATTTCTTTTACTTACACCTCCTCCCTTTACAGAATTATATTAATTATAGAAATACTTGAGAAGTAAGTCACAACACAGAAAAAGTGGCTTAAGCATTTTGATGGATTTAGATATTATGTTATGTTATTTGTGTGTATGCTGAACACTTCCGGGGCCCAGCAGCGGGAAGTGCCACTGCAGCAACCTCAGCGAGGCCTATATAAAGCCATAGCAGCCAGGTTGTCAATTCAGTTATGTGAGCGATTTTCACTAGTGCGGATTGAGTGTTTGTCGAAGTGAAGTAGTATTGTGTTACTAATTGTGTGAAACTCTACTAATAGACATTGTTATTGCGTGTGAACAAATCTAACTGGAAATATTGTACAAGTTAATTACAAACTGTGTAATTGTGATAATTAACGCTGGAGATTAGTGACGTAATTGGTGTCTTGTATTTTGTTTTCCACTGTATCATAAAAAAAAATCTGCAAAAACATATGGAATGAACAGACAAGAAAAGCCACAACTTTTCTGGCTCAGGCAGATATTCTTTTTTTTATTTGGCCAAAATTTAGACACTTCCTCTCTTTATAATTCATCACACGAGTCTTGATCCATCTAAGTTACAATTTCTAGCAGTAACGCTACTGTGGAGATTACTTTGGTCGGTATACTAAAGAATATTCTTTTCTTCCAGCAGCAAGATTGATGAAGTTCATGTAAAGTCAACAACAATTTTACATAGACAGAATATGAAATGAGACACAGATGCCAAGAGTTCTTATAAAACTACTGTAACAGACAAAATAAAAAAAACTTGTGTAAACAAGTGTAGCATGTTGAACGTACATTAAAGGGGAATGACGGTTAAAAAAGACTCTAATAGTGGCTAACATCAGAGTGCATAAAAGAGTTGAAAGTGAAGAAATGTTGAAGATAGAATTCGACAGAATTTTGACAACATAATTATGTCTCGAAGTTTAGGAATTTGAAAACCAAACAGTTAAGACTTGCAGGCCTAATTAGACACAGACAAATCTGATTCAACTTAGGTTGATGAAATGGTGCCAGCTGTGTTAAATCCACACACACACACACACACACACACACACACACACACACTTAACAAGTTGCCATAACAACAACAACAAACTTTTTTCTACATTCATTTGTGGCAATACTCTAATCCTTTCATTATGTTAAATTTCCATGGCCTTCAAGTAACTTCTGATTAAAACAATTATGTAATTATACAGCACCACAAGACAAACAACAACCCAAATGATATTTGCTTTTCGGACTGTGAACGAACTCCTGCCACAAAACAGCTGTTTACTAATGTTCCAAGGTCGCCATACTATTCACTAATAATTGTACAAGTGTATAATCTATTTTCTGAACAATGCAACATGATAATATCTGTTTTTTATTCATGTATATGGTAACACTCGTGATTGAGCGTGCGCGCACGCTCACACACACACAAAATAAAGAACATTATTCTAATATTGATCACATTTCATAAAAACCTATGGGAAAATAAAAGAATTCATTTGTATGAATGAACAATTTAGTATTTATTAAAAATGATTAAAAGTATGTATTATATACAATCACATTTATGTTGCTTCTACCTGATACAGGTACTGGGTATTGTTCAGAGAACATCTGCTGTTATTGTTTTCTTAAACTCTGTCGCTTTTTGGGGGTCTGACGACGATTCCCGAGGGGGAATTGAAACGTTGCCGACATGATGATGTTCCATAGTAAACGAACACAGCCTAACACCCTTGTTTTTAGATGTAATTTTGAATATAATCATTTATGTTTTTCAAAAGTCTGTAGTCCCGTAGAGGAGGTGAGGTAGTCCCACCATACAAAGCTGCAAAAAGCTGCTGGTCTGACTTGCTTGGTTATGCAGACATCTTATGCAAATAATATGTATAAGTTCAGTCGAGCGCTTAAGGACTGGAAGGATTATATTTCCAAATGCAAACTTCTTGACAAGTCTGAGATGTTGCCAAAAATGTTAAAAACATAGTGGACAAATAAGATTAAAAATGATGAATAGGTAATGTGGAAGAGTGGAAATGACAAGGATCAAGCTTAATGGAAATAACTGCCTCTCAAAAGACTACTGAAGGTAGTGATAGAGAGTTAAGCATGATGATCGTAAACGACCTCGGTTGCAGTACATTAGGGTGAATCATGAATGATATTTAATGTGGAACATGATGAAGACGAAACAACCACAATTATTAGAATGGAAGGCTACTGAAAACCAATAATAAAATACAGAAATATACTTTAAAATTATCCAAAATTACATTTCTCAAAAATTATCTTTCAAAATTGACTTGTTTTCTGATTGATTGATATGAGGCCTGTTCAAAAAGCATCCGAAGATAATTTGTTTTCTTTAAAAGTATCTGAATGTGGGAGATACAGAATGCTTGTTCCATTCATCCTTACATCCTCCTGGCTATAAAATATGGACTCTTTTAGTGCCTTTTTCACTTTGGGGAACAACCAGGAATTACAAGGTGCCACACTAATAACTACAGAGCGCGGTGAACCTGAGGAATTATGTGTTTTGACTAAGAAATTCTGGATCAGATATTACAAATGGGCAGGGGCATTATCATGCCTCTTGCCTGGTTCCCACAGGTCTGGTCTTTTGTGTGCCAAACTACATGACAAAGATCTTGCAGAACCTCCAAATATTACTGTTTATTGACAATGTGACTATCATGATGACAATTCCACGGTAGTAAAAACAAAATTCATCATCTCTTTCACTCTGTTCCTCACTTATCTTGGTTTCTTCACCCTTGGAGAACCTAACGTCTACGTTTTAATGACATTTGGATTCTGGCTAGTTGATGGCCTACTAGTCTTTCAGTGACATTACTATACATTAAGAGATGATAAGATGAATGATGATATCAGGAAGGCACTGAGTATATTTTCAATTAATGAAAAAATAATAGAGTATTGCACCAAATGGAAATAGGCAGCCAGATGATAACACTGCCAAAAAAAAAGCTTCCAGTATACAGTAAGAGGCAAAAGAGATCCAGGTACCCAAAAACAAGATGGACACAAGACGTCTGTGAGGCCAGAATGGGCATAATCAATGCCTCAATGTCTGAAGTAGATGATAATAATTATGAGAATCAAAGTTACCAAAGCTTTTTTATCACAGTCAGATGGCAACAATGAATCAGGTTTTTGCTCTGAAGTGCATCATAGAGAAATGACAGGATTATAACATCACCCTCCTATTCGTCGACTCCACTCATGCCTGTCATGTGTTCTAAAGTCACGAGCTGATTGACTATTTCACAGTCATGCATTCCTGCCCAAAAACGCTGTTTTTAAACACACGGTGTGATCTTGCATTACTTAAAAAATACAGAAACATGAATATGAATAACAATGACATTCATCTAACACACACACACACACACACAGGTAGAGAAAAACAATGGAACAAATATTTTGTTAGAACTATATGTGAATGAACTTACAACAAACATAAACTATGCGTCACCAACCAAGGTTAACTGTTAACTGCCTTTGTATTACTAACTGCATACACAAGAAACTAAAAATAAAATCCACATTTTACTGCTGTAACTATAACGTCTCCTACGTTATAATATCGGGAACCTGTGGTTAATTGGTTCAGGTCAATTACACAGGCTGCCATAGTCTTAACCAACTTCTAATTAAACAAAAATAAGCATTTAGGAGTATATATTTAATATCGGGTCCTATAATTGAGGAACATTGACAGGGGTTTCTGCAGATTTATTCACTCAGTTTTGTTGTATTGTACCACATGACATCTCTTTATTACATAATAACATTAGTTGCTCTACTTAAAGTTCTCAACATATATGGTTCAACAGTTTACAGTTTACAAGATGATTATATATTTTATTCTTTCAGAAGGGCCCTCAAAATAAAGATGTACATCTGTTTAATTTTTCCACGGATCCGGGATTGAATATAGTATGTTAATAATGGTCACCTCCCCATATACAATCTTGAAATTGTGCCATTTGAAGAATGGACTTTATTTACCTTTTAAAACAATAATGCTTTACAGTTTAAACTTTTATTCTTTTACTACAAATAGTTTTATCAGATTATAGACTACATCTTATATATAATGTCTGTTTTTAAAAGTCTTAAAGTGTTAAAAATTATCTTGTTGTTGCATCCTCTTTGTTCACTTTATTAATTTAATAATATATATAAACTTTCACTAATGAACTTACTGTTGTCACTTACTAATTCACTTATTGTCTCGAAACGTTTGGGAAGTGACAACAGTAAGTTCATTAGTGAAAGTTTATATATATTCTTAAAGTGTTAGTTAAATTGTCTTTTGTTGGTTATAATTTTAGTATCTCATAACCATGGAAGACAAGCCTCCATGTCATCTGTGGTATCCTGTAGTTGATGCAGATTTGGCTCTTCGGTCCTCGGTGTGTTTCCTGAAGGTCTGCCGTTACCTTAGTATCAGGTGACGGTGAAGTTCCTGACGTGTGTTAGATCATTCTGGGTGTGGTACTCTCCTCTTAGATGACTGGTAGTAATATTTCGTTGTTAGAATAATTAATGCAAAAGTTTGTTTCACTGGTAATCACTTTACATGATTATTTATTAGTTGAATTTCACCTTATGGTCCTAGTACTGTATTAATTACATAATTTTCTTATTTAAGATTTGGTAGAGATGTCATCGGCGCACAATATAGTTGTTTAGTTATTCTTTTACTAGCTTTTAACATATTTATCTCTGCGTCGCGATCCAACGCTGTGCACAGCTTACGGCGTGAGCGCTGCATTGCAAGTGGGGTTTGTTTATTGGGGCAGGTAAAGTAACTTCGCGTCGTTTACGCTTCACCATAAAAGTAGTTCCACATTTCGATTAATATCTACCGGTTTAATCTTTGACATATTTAATTATACTACGGTATCCTTTACTTTTTATTTTATTATTGTACATCGTTATGTTTTTTATCAAGTTGCAATTTAATACTATTATTAGTCTTATTCACGGGTAATTATGCGTGTTGATGCCGGTTTCGGCAGGTTAAAGCCGGGTTAATTATTAAGGGGTGTTATCTCAATTTTATTCTCGAATTCTTTTTGGTTTTAAACTATTTATTTTGGGTATTATTGCGGTGTTACATTATCATTTTCTTTAGGGGTTTATGTTTTGTTTTAATGTGAGATTTTAAATTATTTTACATTTCTTTTATTTCCTTTTTTATTTTTTAAAATTGTCACATACTCCTCCGCTTAAAATTGACATGGGGGGGAACTTTTAATAAAGAGAATTCGAAAGTAAGGTACTGGGAGTATGCTTGGGGATTACCGTATGAAATTTACTTGGTACTCATTTTATTTTCTTCCGTGAACTTCCCTTTATCTCGTTTCTTAAAGGCTACCTTAATTTTATTTCTACTACTAATTTCCCGCACCTTCACAATATCGTGGCCCGACTGATTACATTTTGCATACGCTAACTCTATTAGTTAGCTTTCTGCACTTTCTTTAACCCTTGTGAAGAACTCTTTCAGTGCGGTGCCGTTGTGACTTATCGTTTGTATCGTTACGTTTCTTATCTCTATCTCTTAATACTACTAAGGTAATCTAAAGTCGATCCCATACTCGACCTTAGATACTTTCTTAACTCTAATTGCTTATTCTACTGAGATAAGCGGAACTTCACGAAGGGGAATCTTTATTTACTTTTAAACAATCAACTGTAACACACTAAGCAAGAGGGGACAAACATTTTACACAATGTGCATTGTATTATACACAGGGGTGGTGGCTATCGTTTACTTCGGTACCACTTTTAGGATTTCATAACAATTGGGGTCGCTTCCTACAATTCTTAACACAATTATTTCCTGCACGAACGAGTTTGTCTTATATACTGGCACGCTGGGGAATAATTTTCAAGCAGGCCATAACCGGGTGTTTACACTAATCAAATATACTCTTATTATTACTTCCCTTTACTTATTTCACTAATACACTTTTATAACACATTAGTATAATTTAAGATATTATTAAACTTTTTATTTAAAGGACTTATCATTTACTTAAAAAATTTTATAATTTATATTTTTTTTTTATTTAGGACACTTTTATATACTTCGATTTAATTTTACTTAGTTTAAAGGTTTGTTTCGGGTAAGGGGTTGAACACTTTATCTAACAACAGAGGGGGTTAACTAAAGCCATTTTTGAAATGTGAGTGACTATAAATACTTATTCTACTATTAGTATTAAATTCTATACTACTCTTTCTTGTTTACACAAATAAACAATTAAAGTTCACATTTAAAATTTACATTGGTAGTGAGAGAAGTAAATTTCAGAGAAAGAGAAATCTCACACAGGCGTCAATATACTTTCAACTAAGGGGGAAATTCTCGGTTACTACGCACAGGATGATACACGCTTCTTATAACAATAGAACAATCGAAGAGGGTTGGGTATTGTCTACCTCAACTTTACGCAATGTGACTAGGACAGTTTTACACAGGCGTGGACAAGAAAATTTAACCGGTCAGATTTTGTTTACAAACAGACACATTGTTGAATGAAATTTTTGACAAGTACGTACCTGATGTTATTTCGTATACATGTGGCGTTAAGTTAACATTGTGTAAACTCCTATATCTAATTCATAATTAAAGTTACCTATTTACTATACTATTATAATAATAATTATCATTTTTATTTTATTTAAAATTTTAGACATATATTAAAGTACATGAGTGAATAGATCAACAGGGTGTCACAATATTACACAATTACTTATTAAACAAAACAAAGTGGCACATTTTATATGGGTCACAATGGACACAATTATATTTTTTTTTTTTACAAAGCAGAGTGGCGCATCTTATATGTGTCACTCTGTACACGATTAATTTTTTACTACACCATGGAAATAGCAGAGTCGCACATTTTATAACGTCTCCTATGTTATAATATCGGGAACCTGTGGTTAATTGGTTCAGGTCAATTACACAGGCTGCCATAGTCTTAACCAACTTCTAATTAAACAAAAATAAGCATTTAGGAGTATATATTTAATATCGGGTCCTATAATTGAGGAACATTGACAGGGGTTTCTGCAGATTTATTCACTCAGTTTTATTGTATTGTACCACATGACATCTCTTTATTACATAATAACATTAGTTGCTCTACTTAAAGTTTGTCAACATATATGGTTTAACAGTTTACAGTTTACAAGATGATTATATATTTTATTCTTTCAGAAGGGCCCTCAAAATAAAGATGTACATCTGTTTAATTTTTCCACGGATCCGGGATTGAATATAGTATGTTAATAATGGTCACCTCCCCATATACAATCTTGAAATTGTGCCATTTGAAGAATGGACTTTATTTACCTTTTTTAAAACAATAATGCTTTACAGTTTAAACTTTTACTCTTTTACTACAAATAGTTTTATCAGATTATAGACTACATCTTACATATAATGTCTGTTTTTAAAAGTCTTAAAGTGTTAGTTAAATTGTCTTTTGTTGGTTATAATTTTAGTATCTCATAACCATGGAAGACAAGCCTCCATGTCACCTGTGGTATCCTGTAGTTGATGCAGATTTGGCTCTTCGGTCCTCGGTATGTTTCCTGAAGGTCTGCCGTTACCTTAGTATCCAGTGACGGTGAAGTTCCTGATGTGTGTTAGATCATTCTGGGTGTGGTACTCTCCTCTTAGATGACTGGTAGTAATATTTCGTTGTTAGAATAATTAATGCAAAAGTTTGTTTCACTGGTAATCACTTTACATGATTATTTATTAGTTGAATTTCACCTTATGGTCCTAGTACTGTATTAATTACATAATTTTCTTATTTAAGATTTGGTAGAGATGTCATCGGCGCACAATATAGTTATTTAGTTATTCTTTTACTAGCTTTTAACATATTTATCTCTGCGTCACGATCCAACGCTGTGCACAGCTTACGGCGTGAGCGCTGCATTGCAAGTGGGGTTTGTTTATTGGGGCAGGTAAAGTAACTTCGCGTCGTTTACGCTTCACCATAAAAGTAGTTCCACATTTCGATTAATATCTACCGGTTTAATCTTTGACATATTTAATTATACTACGGTATCCTTTACTTTTTATTTTATTATTGTACATCGTTATGTTTTTTATCAAGTTGCAATTTAATACTATTATTAGTCTTATTCACGGGTAATTATGTGTGTTGATGCCAGTTTCGGCAGGTTAAAGCCGGGTTAATTATTAAGGGGTGTTATCTCAATTTTATTCTCGAATTCTTTTTTGTTTTAAACTATTTATGTTGGGTATTATTGCAGTGTTACATTATCATTTTCTTTAGGGGTTTATGTTTTGTTTTAATGGGAGATTTTAAATTATTTTACATTTCTTTTATTTCCTTTTTTATTTTTTAAAATCGTCACATAACGTTTTTCTTTGTTCTATATTTGTAAGGTTTATATGCTATGTCAGTCCTAGCTTATTTCCATCTTTTTTCGTATCAGCCATCTAAGGACCACATGCCAATTTCAATTCTTTACTCTTTGTTCTTTTCTTTTTCCAATATTCTTTCATCTTCTCACTGTGTCTCTTCTTCCTGTCTTCAGTCCACTTTGAACCTGTGTTTTTCTCTCTCCTACCCTGGAATCCTTCCATTTTTAACACTTTTTCCCCAAAAACTTCTCTTTCAATTGCTTCTTCTGCGTTAATATTATAATTTTCTAAATCCTTTTGGACTTCTTTAATCCAACTTGATGTTGACTTCTTCCCCCACAGATATTTGAAGATCCCCTTTGTTAACCTATTGTCGTCCATTCTATATAAATGCCCAAAAAATAATAGTCCTCTTTTTCTCATTGTTTCTGTTATATTTTCTATACTTTGATATATTTCATCATTACTTCTTAATTTCCAACCTTCTGAAGTTTTTTGTGGGCCTAATATTTTCCTAATCATTCGTCTTTCCAATATTTCTAGTTTGTCTAAATTATAATTCAATGCTATACATTCACTTGCATATAGGCATTCTGGCTTCACTACTGTACTGTAATGCCTTATTTTTGCATTTTTAGATATGCACTTTTTATTGTAAATATCTTTAGTTATACCATATGCCCTTTCCATCTTATGAATCCTTTCTTCTATAGCAGACATTTCCAAGTCATTCTCTTGGAAAGGGAATTGAAGGCATGAAGGCAACTGCCATGAAGGCAGTCTTTCTGTAAACTTTCATGTTTAAGCTTATAGCCTTTCAATTCTGTACTCAGTACTCAGTTTAATAAGTATTGTTCTGATGTTTTACATATCTCACCAATTTTCATTCATAATTTGTTATTTATCTACTGTTTATATCACTACTTGCTATTTGATTTGTAACACTGAACTGCAACTCGAATATCCTAAAAGGTCACGTAGAATACAAAATACTTTACAGAAATGCAGTGCATATTTAGAACAAAATCATCTAATACTCATCTTTAAGACAACTGTTGAAAATTTACTATTGGGGCTGACTACCTCACTTTGTAACCAGTCACATGTCATTTATATACTGATACTAGCTGTATACCCGTGCTTCGCTACGGTTTTTACTGAATAAACACATTGGTTCGGTAGTTTTTTTTTAACCTTGGGTAACCAAGCACATTGTATAAATGTAATATTTACAAATTTTTAAAAGCATAAATGGGTGCTAATACTAAGTCTACTGAAATCGTTTTGTGAAACGAAATACGGCACTTATAAAACTTCCTTGTAGACAACGTTCTTTGTTTGACCCTGTGGCTGAAGGATAGTTAAACTCTCAGAAGAGCTAACTCGTGAGCAAGCAACATACAACTGGCCATGGGAGAAGCAGTCTTCCCTCAGATCAACACCGGCCATTTTCAAAGACTGCCCTTGTGATTTATTTATTGTCATAGCAAAGCAGAGCTTGACAGGGAACTGGAGTCTTTTAAACTGAAAATGGTAATCCGATGGAATTAAGGGAATGCGTGGAATGAAGACTGCTTCCCCCTGACCACATCCAGTGAATATTGTTGCTTCTATGACGTTGTTGTGCAACGATTTAATCTGCAGCCTAGTACCATTCCGAAAGCTTAGGCGGTACCAGGTTTCGTAGCAGCATTATTGGAGCTCCAACTTTAAGGCAAAGATTGTGCGGTGGAATGCCTGGAGGATTAAGCGTGTGCAAGAACTCTACTGGGTAATGGACCGCATCTTCTACTTCCACCACAGAGTCCACGGATTGGTACTGGACAATCTCAGTTGGCAGTTTTTCCAATAATGTGTTATTGATATTTGCAGCAGTGTCATTCTTTGGAGTAAGGATAGCTCTTTCTTTCAGCCAAGATACATCTTTCAAGTAAAAATTAGTTAAATCTGGGTAAATTTTTTCAGCCAACGTTGTCAAGTTGCATACAACTTCACATAAGTCTTTTGTAATATTAACTTTGCCATTTTCTTCAGGTAGATTTCCATTACCGATCTGTAAAAGTAAACTTGAAAACTCGTCTGCCTTTAAACTGCCTTTAAGATGCACCCGCATATTGATTCTCAAGGAACGAACTTGGACTTTAGGCCACAGGACAGAACTCTTTAGACAGGCTTTAACTTCATCTGCTCGAGTTCCCCTAGGTACAACAGGTAAAGTCTGTCTGAAGTCTCCGGCCATTAGAGTGTGACTCCACCCATCAGGTTTTTATTGCTTCTAATGTCCTGCAGAGTTCTATCCAAAGCTTCAATTCCTCCCTTGTGAACCATGGTGCACTCGTCCCAAATTATCAACTTACAATCCTTAAGTACCTTCGCTGTGTCGCTTTGTTTTGATATGTTGCAAAATGGGGTCTCAGAGTGGTTTAAGTTGAGAGGCAGTTTGAAGGCAGAATGAGCTGTCCTCCCTCCATCCAACAACGTTGCTGCTATACCTGACGAAGCCACAGATATAGCAATTTTCCTATCTTGTCTTACCGTGGCTAATTAAATTAATTAATTAATTAATTAAATTAATCAAAAAGGTTTTCCCTGTACCACTTGGTGCGTCAAGGAAAAATAGTCGTCCAGCATCTGATTCAATGCTCGCAATTACTTCATTGTAGACATTTTTCTGGTCGTCGTTCAGTTTAGGCACGTTTTCAGCAACCAATTCAGAAAGATGGACCGTGTTGTAAGAGAGTTGTTTCAGGTACTCGCAGTTGACTGCAGAACTGTTGGGCTCTTGACTTGGAGAAGGAAGACCGAGTTGTTGGAGGGATTGATTGGACATTGAAGAGACTAAGTTTTCTAATGAATGTAGGCATTTGTTGTAAATGATGTTGTTCCATAGAGCTCTAAGCCCGGACATTCATACTCCATCTGTCTCTTAAAGTCCTCCCAACGCTCTGCAGGCAGACTGATAAGTGGAGTGAACTATGCCAGATACCCTCTTAAGATCATTAAAACTCATAGGCCCTTTAACTTCATGAAGGAGAAGACGTAGGTAGTAACATTCTGCATTGTTAGGGTGTACAGTATAAACCCGACCGAGCACTTGATCTTTTTTCACTCCTGGATGTCGGGGAACGGCTTTGCCTTGTTTCCGCCGACTAAACTTATTGTTTTTCCAGGTGTAGTAAGCAGGGACTTCACTGTAGATTATGGTTCTGGCAAAATTGTCTGATTTGCATAGTTCAAAGAATGCCAGTAGAGTGGTTTTGGGTGGATTTTGAACTTTGTCTTGAACGTTTCCAGGATTAAAATAAATTCTCTGGCCATTTTCAAGGTGTACAGCCAAATGCATTACGGGAGGATATCTTTCATGGATTGGGAAGCAAAATATACGCCATGCCGCTTCGGAACTACTTATGTAACGGCCTGCTTCATACTTGGACACTTCGTCCCACTCATTTCCCAACACAAAAGCTGCTTGATCACTGCCCTTGTTCACGTATTTGCAAATATACTTTATCAATTTGACAGAGTTACACAACTCGACATTGATATGTGCCAAAAAGGTACGTGATAGAACAGGATTGTACGGTACCACCCACCGACTGTCTAGGTCTACTCCATTGATGTTGACTGTAAAACCACCATCAGCAGGAGACCTTCGACGGTACTGGGGGTAGCCATCGTCAGCATTTTGGGTTTCTTTAGATAAGGGATGTGGATATCTTTTGGAGCATGAGCCGTTAACCATGCAGGGCGAGTTCCGTTTAAGCTTCCGCAAGGGCCATGAATCATTGTCGACTTAATAATTTCATGAAGTTCAGGGTCCGTTTCAGGGTCAGGTACCTCTGCGCTTATGACACTGTCAGTTTGGTCGGCCATGATCCTGTCCTGCAGCCATAGCAAGATGTGTGCGTGAGGCAAGCCACGCTTCTGCCACTCCACAGTATACATGTAACACATACTTTGACCGAAAATGGAACCTTTAGTTAAAAGATGAATACGTTTTTTAACTTTCAAATGAAACACTCGAGCTATGATGTCATGTCTGTCTTGAGGTTTTTGTCTGTCTCTTAAGGCAGCTCCAATTTCAGACCATTTCGGGTTACATGTAAATGTGATAAAAAAATCAGGACGACCATAGTGACGAACATATGTCATGGTGTCCTGAGTTCTCTCGTGCATATAGTGGTGCCCACCAGTAAAACTGGATGGTAACACGACCCTCTTTCCCATATCTGATGTTAGCATCCCCCTTACACATGGCGTCTTTAAGATGAACATAGTTTTCCGCTCGCAGCTTACTCTGGTTGAATCTTATAAAGTTAAGCCTTTCTGTCTCTATCTTGGCATACATATCAACCAAAAACTGGTTGAAAAGACTACGATACAGCAATAGGTAACTTTATTCACCTTGTCTTTCCATTATTCTGTAAGCATAGAAGTCTGAAGTGGAAACTGTTTTCTTGAGAGATGCTTTAGATATTGGATCATATTGTGGAATATTGATAGAGTAGCCGTCTTCTCCACGGCAGAACATAAGAAGGTACTGGAGAGCGTCGTATGCACGATGAGTTTTGCTGATCCGTACCAACTTTGTGTCTCTGCTGTGAAGAATTATGTCTCTCTTTTCAAACTCCTGTCCCACAATAACCAAAGCTACCTCGCTTGTTGCTGGCGCGTTGTAACGACCCCTATGTTCAACTGTAGGCTTCCTGTCTGCATGAATAACAACTCTGAACTCCTGCCCCTCCGGAACATTTTCCATTGCGGTTTTAAAATCTCATATGTAGGGATTGTTATCATGCAGACATTTTTGAAGTTGGCCAACTAACCAAGGCTTAACCACAGTAAAGAGGTTGGATCTGATTTCTGTTTCTTTTTCATCGTTTCCAACAAAATAAATTTGTAGAAAAGAGGGGTCTTGCTAGGGAGAAGGTAACAAACTTCCTATTCTATGGTAAACCTCCCCTTGGACCTTAAAAGTTGGCATGAAATTTCCTTCGTGCACCTCTTTAGCTCCAAATGAAGTCATTTGAAAACATCCGTTATACTTTCTGGTATTTGATAAAAAATGCTGAGACTGACGGTGACTGTACGTAAGAAGACTATGGAGCGGCTCAGGAAGCTGCTGAGTAGAAGGAAGACGAACCTTGCCATTGCTGCAGCATAAGCCAGGGCTCTCTTCTTTCCACTTTTTCGCATGGCACCACTTGCATTCAATGTGGTGACCAAGAGAAACAACCTTGTCATTATTGTAGTCTGTACTACGGTCATATTTAAATCCTGATAAAGACTTTGTTTTCCATGGGATCAGTTGCCTCTTCTCAGTGTACCTTCGAACACCTTCCTGATTAACTTCCGGATGTTTCTTTGAGTATCTAGAAACTGAACCCCTGTTAACTCAGGGTTTGCCTTGTTGTATCTTTTAACAGCCTCTCTATGAACTTCAGGATTTTTGCTATTGTATTTTCTTACGGACTCCCTATTTTTGTGTCTTTTGATTCCGTCATTAACTCTTGAACGTCAATTTTTCTTCTTTTCTTCCCAACACTCAAATCAACTGTAGCACTGATCTCTGAGGAAGACGAAATTAGGTCAGTAGGGGGCGTCACACAACGGTTCTGGATATCACGTTTAGCAGAGTTTAGCAAATAAATAAGTGGTATATCATCCTCGGATTGGTCTTGGGCAGTTTGCTCGACAACGAATTTTTCTAGGCTCTCAGTACCAAGCGAGGTGCAGATGGGACGGTTAACAACAGTAAGTGGTATATCATCATCGGATTGGTCTTGGGCAGTTTGCTCGACAACGATTTTTTCTAGGCTCTCAGTACCAAGCGAGGTGCAGGTGGGACGGTTAACAACAGTTGATGTATGAGGAGGAATGTATTGAGGACTAAGAGGTTCAAAGTGGGCATTCATCCAGAACACTTGAATCGCAATATGGGCTTTCCCTCCTCATACTCATCAGGCTGTACAATCACCTCACCATCACGATACACCACCAGATGGTAAGGGTATATTTCGGCAGCAGCCTGAATTTCACAGTGGGTGGCATATGTGGTGTACAGAGACATGTGAGCACGGTATTCAGCCAAACTTCTATAAATGTTACCACACGCCATCATTGTATGCTCCTCAAACCGTTGCCAGTTGTTACAAATGTATTGTACAACGCTTGTTCGCACTTGAGATGCATGGGAGACAGTACCGTACATGAGGTAAGACAGGGAGTAAAAGAAGCACGACCCATCTGCACCCAAAGGCACAATACGGTGAGGTACCATGATCCCATCAACTTCAATTTGTTCCATCATGTATTAGGGATATAGAATTTATATAAAAAGAAGAAAATAAAGCCTATTTAAAACAAACTAAAACAAAATTATTCTCTTCTTAACAAAAACTGTAAGAGCAACAACGGCGGTAGAACAAAAACCTATTGAATAAAGTGGAACCTACACTGCAAAAATAAGAAAAATATTCAAACTTGACAAATAAACTAAAAAATAAGATACTGTAGCGGGTCATTTTTGGGTGTTTTTATTTTAACGGTTTGGGGCAAGTACATTTTTATTCAGTTCATTTTCGGGCGGGTTTGGATAAAATATTGCGAAATAACTATTATTGTGCAACGTATTTGTCCGTATAACAGTCAGTGAAACAGAACAGTTGAGAAACAGCGTTTGGAACAAAGGCGATGCGCAATTTCAGTGGTGTAACACGGCAGAGGAATTTGCATCTCCACAAAATTCGTAGAAATCTGTACTGGTGTGGCAGTGCACACACGTCACTACTCACGCATGAGCGCATACCCAAGCGAGGTTGAAAAACCAAGATGGCCAGAGTGTAAAAAATATTCATCGTCTTCTCTAAGACCTCCTGGAAGTCGCATTAAACTCCGCCTACTGTTGGTGACATCAGCGGAACCAAGTCCAATATCGGCCTCTGGACACACACCCATACCAGCTTTAATCCATATATAAAGTGGTTACTTCCCAACAAATGAGGCCGGAGCGACGAAAGCATAGGGGCAGTGAAACACTGATTCCCGGCAGAAAGTAAAAAGTACCTGTTACATTACAGCGCAGTTAGTCGTTGATCGTGTCGGCCGACACAGCGCCGAGTGCGCCCTGCTAACTCTTATCAGTTTTTTTTGTTGAAGCAAGAGTGAAATAACAGTGACAAATTAGGTGACTGCGGTCAATTAAAGGTGTAGAACATATTCAGATATTTTTCGGACACTAAAAACAAGAAATCTAAAAGAACAATGGGTGCGCGCGAAAACCACGTTGCCGGCGGGTTTCATTATAACAAGAGTGTAAGGTCTGGGGGTTATTAAAATGGTCTGGGGTTTTTAAAATATTAAATTCTAGGTATGTGAGAGTGTGCGAAATTGCAGGCTGGGCTCTGTCTATATATTCGTATTAAATTGTGATCACTAAGGTAAGCTGTTAGAATAAGTAGTATGTAGCAGAGGCTAACCGAACAAAGAAAACTGTAACTTAATCTGTAAAACAATGATCAAAAGTTTTTGAACAAAATTTAAATATGATTCTGATTAATTAAAGAATCGTAATTTCTCTTCAAAATGTGTCGAGTTAGTTATTTCGATAACCTTTAACACAGGTTTGCATCTGACGTACATGTGATCGAATTCTGGACCCGAATATAAGAAACTTTGCAGGTAGGTGGAAACTGTATTTTTGTATTTTATATATTTAAAATGTATTTGAATATAACATTTGCGCCCGATACAGGGACGATAGACCATAACATTGGCGCCCGTGACAGGAACGAATTTAATAAATTAATTAAATTCAACATCTACAAAGATGCAAATGTGTGTTGTTAGGTTAGCGGAATAAAATAAAAAGTGCGTCATTCGCACAAAATTGGCTATATAGTAGATTACATATTGATTATAGTATATATACGCACAAGTATTATAAAAAAAAGTAAAAATGGCAGATAATAATGATATTAGTTTATCTGATAGTCAGATAGCAAGTCAGTTAAGTAGCGATTCGGGAGTTCAAACGAATGATAGTAATGTAGAGAGTCAGTTTACCGAATCGAAAATAATGGAAGGTGTGACGAGTCAGTCAACGCCGGCCTTAATTAAGAGAGAAAGTAATAGTGAAATGATGAGTATGATGCAGTTATTGTTGAATAAATTTGACATGAACACTAGTGATTTCAATAACAAATTAGATGAACAAAAAAACGAAATGCTCAATAAATTTGATGTAAAGTTAGATGAACAGAAAAACGAGATGCAAGAATTTAAAAGTAGTATAAATAAGAAATTAGATATACAGAATGAGAAATTTGACGAGTTAAAAAATCAGAATAAAGAGTTGAAACATGAAATACAAGAAATGAATAAACATTTAGAAAGCACTAACGAAACAATAAGAAACAGTTTAAATAAGTTAGAACAGAAGTTTGAGAAATTAGGTGACAATGTTTTAAATATGACAAAATGTAAAAATGATGAAATAGTAGACAATTCTGAGAGTATAGTGGGGGTGAAGAATAGTGTAGAAGCAAATGATGAAAATATAATAACAAATAATAACAATGATGTCAAAAATAATGAATTTAATATTGAGAATAATAATGTGTTTGAGAAATTGGTATCAGAAAGTGATACGGTAAAAATAAATGATGAGAGTACTAATGAAAGTGTAGAATGCAGTGATTATGAGATGTTAATGTGTGTCAGTGAGTTAGAGAGAGAGAGAAAAAATAATGTTGTAGTAGAGTGGGGACAGAGGGGAAATTTTCCTTTTATTATTTATGATGATTTAATGTGGTTACAAGAGTTTTTAAAGGGCAAGGGTCCCGTACTAGTAGAAGATTGGAGTTGTTTATTTTATTTGTATGATATTATACCCTCTGTGTGGAATGATTTTATAAGTATGAGATGGTGTTATGATGAGAGAGATTTAAATAGAGAATTGTGTGTTGAGAGAGAGATAGAGTTATATGAATTAAAGAGAGATTATGATGAGTTGAAAGAAATATTAGAAGTGTATTTGAACAAGAATGATTTAATTGATAATACAAAAGTAACTAACCCGATATTGGAAATATTTACTGACGGAGATTTAACAGAAATACTTAACGTAGACTTGGTGAATGATTATTATGGTATAACGGATAAATTGAAATTGTTTGGTTATGACACACAAGACAACAGTATGTATGCCAATATAATTGAACAGTGTTATATAAAACCAAGATTAATCTTTGACGATGGAGGGTAGACTGTAAAACAATAAAAGACAATTAAACATTATGTTTTATGGTTTTTTGACATGGCAGATTTGGACAGAAGTGTGGAAAAAATGGAATAATAATTAACAAGAGTTGTAAATAAAATATAGCGAATTTATATGTGTGTATGTAAGATGATTGTTGTGAAATACTTGAATATTGAAATACTTGCAATTTACATAAATAAACCAAATTAATTTTGAAAACAAGTAATCAGAGAATCATAATTGTTTGGATGGTAATGAATTCTATATTGTTAATAATTAATTTAATTGAAACAATTTGATATATGTTAAATATTCTAATTGAGTATGTAAATGTTGTATAATTAATTTTTTTGTAAATTCAGTTTGTTTTACGAGATGGAAATTTGGTAATGAATGATAAATTATTTAATTTAAATTAATAAATTTTGTGAAATGTTTCAGAGAGGGTGGTGATTATGTTTTGTGGGCATATCATGTTAAATGGATTGTAAGTAGAAAAATTTTATAATCATGTGTAATAAAAATATTTACAGGTGTAATTGAGATTCTAATTCAGTAATAAGATGTTATTTGGAAATAAGTTGGTTCAAGAAATAAAGATAATTAAAAAATTTTAATACTAAATGGAAAATGATATATAATGATTATTAATAATAAATTTTGAAAATTTCAAGAAAGTTAAACGGTAAAAGGTTATGAATGGGTTAAATGAGTGTTGATGCAAATATTATATGATAATGTATATACAAATTTTAATTAGTTGTTATGTGGCTATTGAGGGGGTGGCCTGTGCTCTCTTAGATAGCGAAAAGGGTTGGGGGTAACAGTGAGTGTTACCTCCATCGGAGGCCAAACTGGCGATACATGTGCGGCACACCTTATACGTGTAAATAAAAAATTTTTTACACACAATATTAAATGACCGTGTCGCACATAATGGTATTGATGTGGAACAGGCAGTGAAATGAAAGTTCAGATTTCCTCGACTTTTCGGGCGGTTACTGTCTTACCAGCACTAACCGTGGTTTTGGCTAGCGGCCAGCTATGGTCATACCAAGTCCCTTGACCATAGCTGACTTGAAATTGGTATATATTTGAAATTCAATGGGGGGACAATTAGAGGAAATCTCCGGTACTATGGAACAGCGGCTGCCACTCTGTTCGAGGAGGAACAGCAAGACCGGTGGCAGATCCGTTTTAAGGGTGTATGAGTATATAACAAGAACATTATGATGTTCAGTACTTTAAAACTTAACAGCGGAAGCAGAGACACGGAGAGGTAAAACCCTGCTCCAAAATATACCGTCTCTGTGGAAGCGAATGGGCGCCACAGTCCAACATAATCTGAAATAGTGTGTGTGGCTGGGAGGTGACGCAAAGGAGTCACGAATTTAAAATGTTATGACAAAAGTTTTGCTTATTCAAAGTTTAATTCAATCAAAAATGCTTGTGCTCTGTCCACATAATTATATGCTCAGACTCGTAATATAAGATTCATACTATAATTTTCAAGGTATCATTTTGTTGTTGTGTGTTAGATATAGTTGTTGACAAAATGTATTTTTATTGTGTATTTTTTTTCGAAGCCAATAATTAGCCGCCTGGCAGGCAAGCAACATAATAGGAGTAAGTGTTGATAATGTATTACATGTAATTGTCCAATTTTGAATGGTATTCATGGTGTTTTAATTATGTCAGGAGATCAGCTGATCAGCAATGATGTCACTGGTAGGTTAGTTATAAAGGTTACCAGTTATTAATGTTACAAGTAATTAATGTTTAAAGTACTACAGATATTTTGAAGTAAAGATAAAAAGAATATGAGAAATAAAATAACAATAATTTATGCAAATTGCTAAAAGATAATTGATGGGTGATAAATGTTTTATGGGACACGTAGACCTGTCCAAGTTGAATTAAAAGTTGAATGTGAAATGATGGAGATGAATATAATGTAATGTTGTTTTTGAGTTAATGTAATATAACAGCAGTTTGTGAAATATAGATGTTGACACAGTGGTAATGGAGAATTTATGTAGAGTTTTGAATGATATATATTTATGTTTATAGTTAATGAGGTTATTTTGTGTATTTGTAGTAATGTAATGAGATTGAGATTTTTGGGGATGGCAATTTTGTATTAGAGGGTAGTGTAATGTAGGAGTCCGCAACAAGGGTTGGGACGGGAAAGGAATAGATTTTAGTGGGGAAGGGGCCACCTTAGGTATAATCCGGGCTGCCAAATAAGGGAATTGAGTTTTTTGGGGGCGGGGAAACACGTATCCTATATACAAAGGGTGAGAGAGTATTTTATAATGGGAGAAGGTGGCGATTTGTGTTAAATGGTAAGTTGGGGTTTAGGGTGTCCTGATTAGTAGAGATTTTGGTAGAGATGGGTGTCATGATAAGTGTAGTTGATGAATATTAGAGTCAGAGGGAGAAAGATTATATATGTATAGAGATCTAATACAGAAAAACGAGAATAAATAATTTATATCACCCACGGTAAAGTATAGCGAGAGTGTTAAATGAAGAGTAGGATTGTTAAGCAAAAAGGGAGATTCATGATAAAGAATATACAATTGTTTAATTTTTTTTCAACCAGTGACAGAATTTTGATAAAATTTGAAAATAATGTCAAATTAAGAATTGTTTGTTTTAAATAATTTAAATGTCAATCTGTTTATTATTTATATTAATATTTTGTTTGTTTTAAATGTGTATTTTATTATGTTTTGTATTTCAAGGTAGGATATTACAGATGTTCAAAGTGTTTTCAGAACGTATATATAACATATGTAGGTCAAGGATCTTGGACTTGACCTAGTTACGATCAGCTGATGAGGTCATACACCTACTAAGCTTGTATAGTACGAATCCAATTTTAATTTGTTTGTTTAATTAATTCAAACCAATATTTGAATAGTTTTAATAAATGTTATTTAATAAATAAATTTAATAAAATTTTTTTTAATGAATAAATTTAAATTTTTTTTTAATTTTAAAATTTTGAAAATTTTAATTTTTTTGAAAAAAAAAATTGATTTTCGCCTGCCAGCGAACGCAAATTTTTAGATAATGATTCTTTTATTATACGTGCATTAACCATGTTTATTTTATTGTATTGTATTGTATTGGTAGACTATAAGTGGTTCTCATGTTAGAGTAAGGATGTGTTTATATTATTAGAAATGTCTAGGTTGTCATTTGAAACAAAAAAAAAAAAAAAAAAATTAGAACAAATAAGGAAGAGAATTTTTTTTTGATAAAATATTTTTTTTTGAATTTTGAATTTTTTAAATTTATAATAAATTTTAAAAGGAAGTTTTTATTTTTAATGTGTTATGATAATATGTAATGTTAGTGTGTGTGAGCCCAGTATCTGCTAAAGGCAGCCCAGCTTGCAAAAAGGGGAAATATATCGGCGGAGGAGCTGGGATAATTTTAGCCAGGGATTGAGGATTTTTGGGGGTAGCATGTTAGAAGGCGAGGCGCGCTGTGGTGCGAGTCTGTTCGATTTCTCGGTGTTGGGATCTCTTACGGAGAAGTCCAGTGATCTCGTTCAGATGAGTCCATGGTCGCTGAGCCAGGGGGGTCGTGTACCCATGAGATTAAGAACCAGGGGGTTGTTGGCACCAGTTCCTCACCGGTCCTCTTCGGGGTTTGTCGATGAGATTTCTTCTGTCGTGGACAGCAGAATTCTCATCGAGGGGGTATTGTAGCGGGTCATTTTTGGGTGTTTTTATTTTAACGGTTTGGGGCAAGTACATTTTTATTCAGTTCATTTTCGGGCGGGTTTGGATAAAATATTGCGAAATAACTATTATTGTGCAACGTATTTGTCCGTATAACAGTCAGTGAAACAGAACAGTTGAGAAACAGCGTTTGGAACAAAGGCGATGCACAATTTCAGTGGTGTAACACGGCAGAGGAATTTGCATCTCCACAAAATTCGTAGAAATCTGCACTGGTGTGGCAGTGCACACACGTCACTACTCGCGCATGAGCGCATACCCAAGCGAGGTTGAAAAACCAAGATGGCCAGAGTGTAAAAAATATTCATCGTCTTCTCTAAGACCTCCTGGAAGTCGCATTAAACTCCGCCTACTGTTGGTGACATCAGCGGAACCAAGTCCAATATCGGCCTCTGGACACACACCCATACCAGCTTTAATCCATATATAAAGTGGTTACTTCCCAACAAATGAGGCCGGAGCGACGAAAGCATAGGGGCAGTGAAACACTGATTCCCGGCAGAAAGTAAAAAGTACCTGTTTCATTACAGCGCAGTTAGTCGTTGATCGTGTCGGCCGACACAGCGCCGAGTGCGCCCTGCTAACTCTTATCAGTTTTTTTTGTTGAAGCAACAGTGAAATAACAGTGACAAATTAGGTGACTGCGGTCAATTAAAGGTGTAGAACATATTCAGATATTTTTCGGACACTAAAAACAAGAAATCTAAAAGAACAATGGGTGCGCGCGAAAACCACGTTGCCGGCGGGTTTCATTATAACAAGAGTGTAAGGTCTGGGGGTTATTAAAATGGTCTGGGGTTTTTAAAATATTAAATTTTAGGTATGTGAGAGTGTGCGAAATTGCAGGCTGGGCTCTGTCTATATATTCATATTAAATTGTGATCACTAAGGTAAGCTGTTAGAATAAGTAGTATGTAGCAGAGGCTAACCGAACAAAGAAAACTGTAACTTAATCTGTAAAACAATGATCAAAAGTTTTTGAACAAAATTTAAATATGATTCTGATTAATTAAAGAATCGTAATTTCTCTTCAAAATGTGTCGAGTTAGTTATTTCGATAACCTTTAACACAGGTTTGCATCTGACGTACATGTGATCGAATTCTGGACCCGAATATAAGAAACTTTGCAGGTAGGTGGAAACTGTATTTTTGTATTTTATATATTTAAAATGTATTTGAATATAACAATACAAACTAATAAAACAATGTAAAAAGTAGAAAAGAAAGCCTATTTAAAACAAACTAAAACAAAATTATTCTCTTCTTAACAAAAACTGTAAGAGCAACAACGGCAGTAGAACAAAAACCTATTTAACAAAGTGGAATCTACACTGCAAAAATAAGAAAAATAGTCAAACTTGACAAATAAACTAAAAAATAAGATACAAACTAATAAAACAAATAGAAAAAGTAGAAAAGAAAGCTTATTTAAAACAAACTAAAACAAAATTATTCTCTTCTTAACAAAAACTGTAAGAGCAACAACGGCGGTAGAACAAAAACCTATTTAATAAAGTGGAATCTACACTGCAAAAATAAGAAAAATAGTCAAACTTGCAAACTTGACAAATAAACTAAAAAATAAGATACAAACTAATAAAAAATCAAGAATATCCAATGCTCAAACTAAAACTAACAAAATAATCGTCTCAAACAAAGTAGCAGGAGTGTGCAGTGGCAGTGTAGCGACTGAACTGAACTGAACAAAGCAGCATTCTGGCCTGTTATCAGTGGCCTTTAGACTGAACCCCATGACGCAAGTGTGTCTGAGTTGTGTCCAGACCAGACTAAACATAACAACTCTTTATGGACTACATTGCAACGTAAACAAATATGTTACGTAAATTGTGTGATAGTACTTCTGGGAACACGTTCTTATCGCAGGAATGCATAAAATTCATGTGTTCATAATTAATTAATATTTATTTAAGACAATAGTTAATATATCATATAATATTGTTTTCTACCGACAAATGTTTTCTATATATTTATTACGCTCCTTTTACAACTTTGAATCAATTTATTCGGAAATATTTTCTTTGTAGGCCCTGTTGTTCTTGAGATACAGTGATGACTCAGTGAGTAAGTGGGCTTTGGCATATATATTATAGATTTCTTTAGGGTAGTTTTAATTAAAATTATTTAAGATTGACCTTTGCATTCTTTAAAAGAGGGTTAAGTTAACTTGTAGAACAAATTTCATGTTTCTATCTCATCTAGAAGCTGCCGCCTAACAGTTGTCACGTTTTAACTGTCATGTATTTCTTATGAGAATATTCGGTCACTTTGACCCCTCCAAAACCCCCCTAAAATTTTGAATTTTGTCAAACCCCGTTTTATTGCACATCTACAGTATCTAGTGAATATTTATGTAAAGTTTCATCTTTCTAGGCCTTGTCATTGTTGAGATACAGTGATGAGTGAGTGAATATGAGAATATTCGGTCACTTTGACCCCTCCAAAACCCCCCTTAAATTTTGAATTTTGTCAAACCCCATCTTATTGCACATCTACAGTATCTAGTGAATATCTATGTAAAGTTTCACCTTTCTAGGCCTTGTCATTGTTGAGATACAGTGATGAGTCAGTGAGTGGGCTTTGGCAAATATATTATAGATTTTCTACTACAGTGTAATTTGTGTTTTTGCCAGATAAGACAAACCAATTCAAAAACTCATGAAGATTTTATCCGCAATTTCCCTGGCAGGCACAATTTTCTTTTTTTAATTTCTTTTGATCGTTAAGTCTGACAAAGATGAAAACACAAAAAGAGACTATCCTCCATAGAATGACAGGTGTTGTCACCATCATCACCTTCATTGCAAAGATTAGGCATTAGTTGACCTGTTCTGGAACCCATCTTCTCCTCAATTACCAACATCTTTTCCAGCGGGTTCATATCTCAAGAACACTACTGGTAGTTTGTCATTTGGTATATAATTCAAGTGACTGCAATATTTCATATTGTCGCTAATCTTTCTGCGAAGATTCTGTTTTTAATTGTACTATCTTAATTTCCTTCCAATCTACGAGGAAATACCCTTTGTATACTTCTTAAAAATTTAATTTATAATTTCTTTGGCTTGAATTTTTTCTGTTTACTGAAGACTCATATTTCACTTGCACACAGGAATGAGTGAATAGCTTCTGTTTTGTAAAACTTCATATGGGTAACATTTCGTGATTTATTCTTTCAGATTCTACGGACTCTTCCATATATTAAAACGTTACGAGTTTTATTAAGTTATTGAAATACTGAATTTTGTCCCATTTTTTGGGTACCAACTGAGGTTACACATGTTTATTGTTGTTTAAGATAAATGACATTCCAAATCACTTACCTTTACTAAGTTATTTACCAGGGTGTCGTCTGATGTACTTAGGCAGAGAAAACGACGGGCAGTGCAATGACAAAAACCTATTTTGCAAGCACAAATAAATGGTACTTTATTTTTTGTAGCATGACAATTTTTTCTGTTCACCTTTCGGTTTAAATTTACTAAAATAACATTCCGAACAATATTTGATTCACCTAGCCATACTAGTTTTATTAATTTGAATATAGATATATAAACTTACGACTAACTATAATATAACGGAAACCAGCGCTTTCACACACCCACACATACAGTTACTTAAACCTTTAGAGATCTCATTTTATGATTTAGAGTATTTAGTAATTTATTTTCTTTTTAAATATTGGATTTCAAATATATGGTAGTATTCAGCAGAATACTTAGCTGTTCGAAGAGTTGATCTGGAATCGTCCCCTCCGTATTGTTGTCTCGCACTTTTTGTTTTACACGGTTCTTACTGCCGAAACGTTATTACATTTTTTGTTTGTCACAACACAGTCTGTTTATATTATTCGTAGGTAAATCATTTTTGAGTTTTAAAACATCTTTTGAACTGCGGTATTTACATTTTAGGTGCGGGCGACTAAAACTTCGCACAGCCGGCCAGTCGGCGGACGCACAAAACAGCTCGCGTCCGTCACTTGTAGATGTTGTTTTCCGACTGGTTTTGTTTGCTGTCTCTGACAAAGCGGCTGGCGTTGACACACCTACATTCTTCGTTATGTAAGGCGCTGACGTAATATCGCCTGACGATCCGTTACATAATTTGTTTACGCTTTGTGTGTCACTGGTTGACCTTGGCACAATTCCGTCGGTTGTTTACTCATTTTAGAAAATATTACTGAATAATTTTAACACAGCAGTGCTGCCACCGTCTCTACCGTCGCAATCACTGAATTTACCTTTCGTTTATTCGTTTTGTCCCAATCATTGTAAAAATGTTATTTACTTTATTTAAATTACCCCAGGTAGGCCAAAATGCCACGTTACAATATTTCTAAATTTTCCTAACTTATTATACCAATCAACTTCATTTTTGTATAAAGTGTCACATCCTAGAATTAAAATGATGAATTTGCTACAAAATACAATGGCGATTTGAAAAGTTCGCGGCCTACCATAGAAATTAATGTGTGGCGTTTCTGTTTCTTACCGCATTGTGGCGCCACGTTCGCCCCACAAACAGTAGTGAAGCGTCAAGTCATTACCCCATCACTTACCCATTAAGGAAGTCCGATTCTTCTTGGTCCTCAAAAATAACCAGTTACTGCCGCTTTCAGCTCATCATCTGAGGAAAATCGCTTCCCCCCCAAATTTTTTTTGAGGTTTGGGAATAGATGAAAGTCAGATGGCGCTAAATCAGGCGAATAAGGCAGATGGTCCAACAGATCATACTTCAACTCGTCGATTTTTGCCATAGACACAACGCATATGTGAGGGCGTGCATTATCCTGATGGAAAAAGATCTTTGTTAAACCTGATCTTTTATCACTAATTTTTACATTTAATTGGCCCAAAAGGTTAGCGTAATACTCTCCATTTATCGTTTGACCCTTTTCAAGGCAATCTAGTAACAATATCCCCTTAGCATCCCAGAAACATGGATCCATACACTTTCCAGCCTACAAAATTGATTTTACCGTTTTTGGAGGCGGCGAATCACTATGCATCCATTGTTTTGACTGTTTTGGGTTTCTAGAGTGAAGTAATGGACCCAAATTTAATCAGTTGTTACAAATCTACGAATAAAATCTTTCAGATTTTTCTTAAAATGGTCCAAACATTCCTGAGAAGCTTGCATTCGCATGCATTTTTGGTCACTTGTCAACAAATGCGGCACCCAGCTTGCAGATAGCTTTTTCATATCTAATTACTCAGTAAGAATGTAATGTACTCTTTCATCTGAGACACCCACAGGCTTAACAATTTCAGACACCTTCAAACGGTGATCGTCCAAAACAATATCATGCTCTTGAATGATGATTTCTGGTGTAGTGGCACTTTTCGGACGCCCAGTATGCGAGACACCTTCTAAACTTACACGGCAACGTTTAAATTCAGTAGCCCATGTTTTCACTCTAGTAAATGAAGGTCTAGTATCACCTAACACATTCTTCATCTCATTAAATATTTCTGTTGGTGTTAAACCTTTTTTAACAAAAAATTTGATCACTGAACTATGTTCAATTTTCTCCATTTTCAGCGTTGCTGTGAGATAAGCTTAGGCCTATTTATACAGCTGTTTCTCCACAATAATGACTTGACCCAACTTGACGCTTCACAGCTATTTGTGGGGCGAATGTGGCGCCACGATGTGGTAAAAAACAGAAACGCCACACATTCATTTATATGGTAGGGCACGAACTTTTCAAATAGCCCTCATATGATTGTCCACAACTATCTTCACTCTAGTTGGATGATCTATGATATTACAATATAAAATTCATGCTCAGGTTTAACATTACATCAGGTTTAACATTACACCTTGACAGTAATACCTTTTCTAGGTGATATTAAGAAGCTGAAAAATAGAATCACAATTAAAGATTTTAAGAAAGGTGTATCACTAAAATATCAATATAAATTTTATTCTATTTTATCTTCTTGAAGCCACTGAGTATTGGCAGTTTCTTGTTTACACATTGCCCATTCACTCTTCAGCCTGGTCTCTTCATGTGTCATGGAAAGCGTGTCATAGGTGCAATTAAGAATAACTGTAAGTGACAAGAAATCGATTTTCTCTATTTCATAGCAAAGAGTATAGCATATAATTTCAAAGGGATATTAATAACATGACTTGAAAATGTAAAGGGATATTAATAACATGACAAGGTAAAACTTTTTGATATTAAGCAACATGGCTTAATATGGGTTGAAATAAAGGTTTTCTTCTAATTGTTGGACCTAACTTAACAGTTCATACCACAAGTCAAAAATATACTGAATCACTGCTATATTTACTTAGGCTCCTTTACTCTTGATTCTCTTGTTATTATTATTATTATTATTATTATTTTATTTTTCTTGTATTGGCCATCTAAGGACCACATGCCAATTTCAATTCTTTATTCTTTGTTCTTTTCTTTTTCTCCAATATTCCTTATCTTTTCACTGCCTCTTCTTCCTGTCTTCAGTCCACTTTGAACCTGCATTTTTCTCTCTCCTACCCTGGACTCCTTCCATTTTAACACTTTTCCCCGAAAAAACTTCTCTTTCTTGTTATTTAATTTTATGTTCTTATTTTAATAAGTGGGATACTATAGAGTTTTAGGATATAACCATCTTGGATGATATCTTATGTACTAAGTTTAAGGACAATGACAACTACACTTGTTCGTGATAACCCAACAAAAATCTACAAACCTGTTTGTAAGAAGGACATTAAGCAGTTTCACAGCTGACCATCTTACACGGAAGTCATACTCTTCTAGGAAGCCCAACACCAGACCCACGTGGTCCGCTTGTTTAATGAAAATCTCTGTAAACTGTTCTCCAACATGTAGCAGTGACTCGTGGCTCAGTTCTGGCCTCTCTGAAAGAGAACACACATTACACTCCATACAAGTTGTATAACAAGAGTGGCTGATTGTATTTAGGATGCTACGTACTACATAGAATAATCAGCATACAAGGGTTGAGTATGGGGGCAGTGGAAAGTTGGCAAACAGGCACAAGTTATAATGCCAACTTAATCAATAATTGTTTTACCATTTATCACTAGTGGTTTCGATTCACTCAGTCAGTATACTAATGAGTAGACAGGAGTAAGTGTTTAACACTTTCTGGCAACACTATGCCTGTACATAATACAGGCAACATAAATGCCACAAGAGACCATGCCTATGTGCTATATGGGTGCAAGGTTTTCATGTGTTTAAATGTGTATACTGTCTGATCAAGGTTTGTAATGTGCTGCAAATACATTAGTTATGTAGCCCATTGTTGTTTATAGTTCAAAATTTTGCCAGCAGATGTCTTCCATAAACCAGTGAAGTATTCAGTGATCGGCTGTTGCTTGTACTAGACAATAGTATTTCTGATGAAAACTGACGTCAAATAAACAAGCTTTCATATTCAATTCATCAATTTGTTAAGATAATTCTAATCGACAATGAGATTCTGAAATTGACAATATTGAATGACAATCTATGAGCCTGATGAATCTTCCAGTGATGATTCACGTAAGATTCTGAAAAGGAAACATGTAATTTCAATCATATAACCTAGATGTGTTAGTGCGTGATAACGGCTATAGTATATAATGTATGGTGTGTTTGGGCTATTATAGTTATATTTGGTTTAGATGTCACAATAGTTATATTATATGAAAATGAAATGAAGGCACTGGTGGTGGAAAGAACGTGCTGCTGGGCTGTGTGGACCCAGATGTTTTGAAAACCTTATGATACTTGCACAGCTCGTGTGTAACTTTTCATCTTTTATAGAAAATCATTTTAATTTAATCAACTCTGTGTTAAATTAGTAACAAACTGTATTATAAGGAATTAAGTTAACTATTAGAGTGTAAACATAATTTCCATATCATCTATTATAATAGTGAAGATAACAAATGCAAGATAATTTTCAAGACTAATTTCTTAACACTTTCCGTGCCAAGCCCACCTCAGGCTAGGTGTTTTAATCAGCTGAGCTCAGGCTTAGTCATGTCTAGATCAGGCTGTCATTTGTTTTGAATGGTTGGTTACGAGATATATAGAGTGTTAGATCCAGATATATCCCGACAGATTCAGAGCTGAAACTGGTGAACATCAAAGAAAAGCGTCAACATGGTGGTGCTCTGAATGTTAACTTGGACTGTGTTTGCCTGACTGATTTGAAGTGAATCACACAGTAGCCAAATATTATTAGAACAGTACACAACAGTGAATTCTGCTCTATTTTCTTGTTAATATGTTATATGTAAACTAGTTATAACTGTATATATTGACAAAAGTGATTTATATTTACAAAAATTTTTCAAATTTGTAAAAAATACAGTATATGTTTGACTTTTTTTCAAAAATAAGTAAAGGAAACTGTAATAGAAGATATAAAACGTAAACAGCTTTCCTGGTATGGACACCTAATGACAATGAGTGAAGAACGAATACCTGTGAGTGTGTTCAAATGGAGACCTAGCAACAGAAGAAAAAGAGGCACACCTAGATTAAAATGGATAGAAGGGATCGAAAGGAGTATGGAAGAAAAGAATCTGAAGAATGAAGATACTCAGAATAAGTTGATATAGAAACTGTGGAAACTGAGATGCGGGATGCGGCAGTAGCTGTGGGATCCCCACAAAAAAAAAAGTTAAATCTGCATGGATAGAGTTTAAATCCAATGTACTGGTTATGTAATGTTTTGTGAAAAGATAAGCTACAATTTTTTGAAATACCGGTATTTATAGAAATGATAATCTGGTATGGAATAACAGGGAAGAATGGGTGGAGTTGAATAATGTTAACAGCTGTTAGAGTAGAATAATGTTAACACTTTGGCCCTTACAGGAGCCATAATTTTCCCAGACCAACCCTTTTTTGGATTAATTTAAAATGCTGTGGCTTCTAAACCACAAAGTGAAAATAAGTGTTACCTATATTTTTATAAACATCTAAATGTTGTGCCTAAAATTATATAATTGTGCTCTATACAATTTAGGTGTCTAAGTTGCCTGCAACTGCTTAAAAAAAAAAAAAACAATGTTTTGGAAAAATAAAAAACTGGCTGAGACTCATGATGTTATTATTATTTCTTATAAACACATTAAAAAATATATTACCTAATGTTTCTACTATAATACGTTTTATAAAGCTACTTTTTTTTGTAAATTTTTAATGGGATAATTTAAACATGGTTCTAAGCACAATGGAATTTTAGATGTAACATGTAACCAACTAACATAAAGATTTAACACTTGCTGAATTTTTGTCAGCTGTTGTTACAAAAGTGAATACAAATGCAATCTAGTAGATGATCTGAGTACTACACAAAATGGTTTTATTTCAAAATGGCTCCAAGGACACATTTATACACATGGAGTAATGTAGAAACATAAGGACAGTGTGGATTGACATCTGTCTGCATTTTGGAAATTATCAAAGGATGTCAATTAATGTTCATCGGTACAAAAAAGTCAAGCATGTTTGGGAAATATGTATCATCTGGCTACTAAAATACATATACAGTATGTTTAAACAATTGTATTTTGATTCGTTACAATACTTTTCAACACAGTTTCCACCAATATTAAGGCATTTTGTTAAATAATGAAAAATTTAGGAAGTTACATTTAATGTTATGCCCCATGGCAAGAAATCAATCAGCCAAAGTCCCTTCCTAAGAGCCAAAATATGGTCTACACGAACATCTGGGTTGAATTTTTTGACTTAAGTACAGTTTTTTTTACAGGTGCAGTACATTCTATGGACTACTGTTTTGATTCTGGAGTAATGTGAGACCCCATATCTAGTTACCAGTGGTAATGTGACTTCAGAAAACAATTCCTTCACCACTATAACGCATGAGGAAAGCCAAAGCAATGCCTAGTTGTTTGTTTTTCTACACCTTAGAGAATACTTATGGAGGTTAACTGCTTTTAAACAACAGTGTACTGTTGAGATAAAAAAAGGCAATGGACTGGAGGTGTTACAAAACTCCCTCTGCACAAACTGACTTTAAGCAAACTGAAAATCCTATTAATTGCTAATGAAACAATTACAGAACTGGAAGTTGATTCATTTGCACGTCACTAAAAAAAAAGCAAAACTGGGAAAACCTTAAAAAATAAAACTTAACTAGAATTACTGATAAAAGCACAAACAGATAAAACAAAAACTTTCAACTTATATTACAAAGGAAAGCAATACTAAAAATGTTTAATCTGATTATCACCCACTTTTCATTCATAGTATGCTGATCTTTATATGTGCTGGGAACCATACCTATTTCTATTTTTTTTTTTATCTGTCTATCATTACATTTACCCACAATTTCCTATTTCATTTAGAAGAAGTGTTAGAAAGTAGGCTCCATTAGACTATTAAAAGAATTTGTTTACTCATTCTCTTTTCTTTTTTTATTTATTTCTTTTAATACATGTTTTATTTATTTTATTTTATTATTTAATTTAATCTAACTTCTGGTACACTTTATCATTTTGAGATTTTATTCCTTTTTATATATCAGGGCATAATCTCTAGTATATTCTTCTTAAAGAAACTGCACCATTAATCATTTCAAAACTTCATTTTGGAGTTTATTATCCCCATAAAAACAATGCTCACCCAAGGAGTTGCTTGAGGTCTATGAAGAGGTAAAAGTCACAAAGGGAGGGTTGATTTTACTGCTCCCATTCAAACAACATCCTGAGATTTTGCACAATAGCTGCACAGTGTAGCCAAGTACTACACAAAGCAATGAATTTCCTGTATCTTTTGTTCTAAACAGCATATAATACTTTTTCCATCATTTCAAAATAAATATCAGCAGGTCTTGAATTCTACCAAAAACATGTTAACAGGAAGTGAGGCGAAGACAAAACTCCCCCCTCACTACATTGGTAAGACAAAACTACCTACCACATTGGTGGTAGGTAGCCAAAAGGCAAGTGACAGATAAAGATGTTAACAAATGTGATGGGTCATCAGGTTCATAAAGGAACTAGGGTTTAGGGTATACATACAGGTTCCAGGGTATATTTGTTTGCCACGGTTTTGGACCTGATAATGGTGGAGACACTGAAAGGCCTTGTCTGGTGCATGACAAATAGCAGTTTAGCAAGTAAGCACAATAAAGTTGGAATTATGGACAATGCTAATACAAACACCATGAATTCTAATATTAAGACTTCCTCCACCTGATTCTTCCGTCTAATACTGAATATTCCTTTTGGTCTACTACTAATGATGTTCTGGTAAAATACTTTCTTTGCTAGCTGTATTTCCTCCATTCTTCTGTGTGCCCAAACCACCTGAGTCTATTTGTTTTAATAGACCTATCAGAAAAGACTGCATATAAAAAAAAAGATATTCAAAGGTTTAAACAACCCAGTGCTGCTTAAGAAGTGCTTGAGAGGTAAATCTTAAAATGCACATCAACAAAGCGATTCAGTTCAAGATCCCAAAAAGAAAATCTGTTATTAGATTCAGTGTTTAGAACGCAATGAGCCAATTAATCACAGGAAATGTTCCTAAATGTAAAACATTCTTTCCAGCGAATGAGACTCTCTTAGGAAAAACTGTTTCGGATCTGGTAAGGATAACTAAAGCTGAATAAACCATCTTACAATGAGAAAAAATTATCTATTAAAGAACTACTGGAAAAAGGAAACTGAAAAATCTACTGGAAGAAAAAAGAAGATACAGAGGAACTACCTTGTTTTTTCAACATTCGTGAAATAAATAATTTGTTTTACATCACACTGACTTCCTGAAACTCACTTTTTTTCTTCATTCGCGTATGTTTTGTTGGAACGTACATAAGATATCAATTTAAAAATTTTATGTGTTCGTTATCCGTAATGGTCATACAAAGTCTAACATGAGATTTTAAAAACCTGTTTCATGTAGCACAAGACAGAAACGTTTTTTATTTTATACTTATTTATTAAAAATAGTTTACTTATTTTTTACATAAATAAAAAGGACTCTGTTCAAAACAAACACCTATCAGCATACAAAATGGAATAATAATATAATTTTTTTGGTTTCTGAGAAAATGACATGTGCTCAGTACACACCATATGGTGCAGTACCAACCCTCCTCCCTCTCTGTCTGTTATCGTCCACAAGTAAAATAAACAGTTATTTACTGCAACTGAAATAGATTGCTATCTACAAAATAGATTTGTATCACTGTATAATGTTTGTGTTGAATATATTGTTACGACGGTCTACTTGATCGTCGTAGGTACAGTGGAAAACAAAAGTACAAGACACCAATTAAGTCACTAATCACCAGCTTTAATTTTCACAGTTAAACAGTTCGTAATTAACAACAAATTGTTTTATTGTTGACACGCAAATAAAATGTCACTAATATTAAACACAATGGTATTACAATATACCGTCCGATTATAAAACACAACACTTAACTAATAACCACTTGAACGCACACAGTAATCTCGCCTGATAATAACTGAACCGCTCTGTAATTTACCGCAACTGATACTGAAACTTAAGGCCGCTGCCGCCACGTATTTATACCTGCACTCACAGACCAGAATGTTCCTAATTGGGTCTTAGTGCTCGTGTGAACTAAGTAATTAACTGGGCCTTGACACAGTCCGCGCGGCTGGCGCCTTCGAGAAACCTCTCAAAAATGCGTCGACAAGCACGTACACGACACGCGTTACATTGAGATTCTTCTGGCACATTCGACAAACACATAGATTGTTCTGTGATTTCGTAACAATATATTATACACTGTACACACACAACATAATTACATCATTTTAAGTATACAAAGGAACTCTTATGACATGGTAAAACAAAGGCAAATTACTAATTTGTCCTACTATTTTACAAGACTCTGTACTACTGAGACCAACATAGATGAGGAAACCCAATTACATAAACAGCTTAACAGAGTTCTTCAGGCCACCCTTCCCTCAATAAAGTAGGTATATTTAGTGGTTTCTACTAATAGTGTAATAGTGTAAAAGTGTAATAGAGAAGAATCCTGAAGGTAATAGAAAACAGGAAAATAAATTGGTTAGGTCATTGTTTAGGAAGAGTCTGCTTGCTTACAACTGCCATGGTGGGTGTCATAGAAGGAGAAAAAAGAAGAGGGTGTAGAAGAATGAAGTTAATAGATAGCATTAAAATCAGAGGGTGTTACAAAGAAATGAAAAGACTGGCATGCGATAGGACAGCTTGGAGAGTTTTTACCATTTGAAGCTCTTTAGGGCAGAACACCAAATAATAATAACTAATAGTGTACTATTCCACAAACACTATTTTTACCAATAGTGTACTATTCCATAAACACTATTTTTACCAATAGTGTACTATTCCATAAACACTATTTTTACCTTCTTCTTCAAACACTTCCGGAGCCATAATATTACACAATGTGTCCAAAGCATAACCAACAATTTCACAGTCTCCGTGATCCATCTCTAGCACCTGTCTGACAGCATCCATTCCTTGTGCTCCCACTTCTACACGATATTTACGAGACAACGCTTTCAACGCTCTACATGCGTCTCTTCGATCGTCTAGTAGAGTCGAAGATTGTACACGGTCTACGAGTCTCTCAACCTGCAACAGAAGAAATGACAAAAGACTGCTCAACTCATATATCAAGTAAGTACACACTGACATTTATTTTATTTTTATTATAATTTATTATGTAAATTATAATAGCTCAGTCTAACAAGTCAAACTAGGGTCTAATGATTAGTCAGTGATTTGAGGGACTGTCAATCATTTCTAACTAGATATAAAGAGAGAGTGGTATTAAGAGGTCTGATATTCTTATATCAGAGGCACTGACCAGGTTACTGCAGGCAAAAGTTATCCGTTATCCTGAACAACAATACTGGAGAATAATTTTACAAGTTTACTGACCTAGAGTACAGTGGCTCTTATGTCTAAAATGACAATATTCATACAAAACTACACAGATTTAAGTACTTATGTGGCACAATCAAAAGGGAATTTTAAATTGCAAGACAAGACACTTTACAGCTGGATCCCTCTCCTATATGGATGTGAGCGTTGACATACGAGTTGAGCAGCTGAGCTGTCTTTAATCATACGAAAAGAACAGAAAATACAGAAATAGGATTCCTGAGAAAAGAAGCAGGATCCATACCTTAACAGACATGAAGAAAAATGAAAACACAGCCAAGAATTACAAATATTCAATCTAAAAAAATAAATAAAGAAAAATAGAATAAACCGAAAAGAACATAATTAAAAAATAGTGAAACAAGGCAATCAACAAATATTGCTAAAATCTCATCGAGTGAGTAAAAGAACAAGTACCAGCTGACTTAGTAAGAGGTGGTTTCAGCAAGAAATCTGAAGGCTGAACAAACTAATACTGTCAATCGAAATGAAAAAGAAAAATATAAAAAAAGGGTAAAGGACTGGTATACACGGACCAAAACGAAAGGACATTGCTCAACTGTGTACCCTGCACATCATAACTTGTACATGGATGCACAGTGGAGTGATAAACATACTGTGTTCCCTGTAAACAATGCATAACTCCAGTCCATTTGTGCTGTGTGTCACAAGCATATGTTATAAGTGACAAGTGTTTGTTTATTCGCACTAATTTATGTACAGTATTAGAAAACAATATTTATATATTATTTTGGCTGATTCTTCAATTAAAAACTTACAAAGGAGGCAACAAATTCAGAACATTGTAATAATTATGGTTCAGATTGTCTGTGTGGAGTGCAGTAACTAAATAGATTATGGGAAAGCTGTCAGTCGAGTGAAGAAAGAGCGAGTGGCTGACAATTTGAGAAGAAGATGTGCGGACTCTTTTACCAAAGGTTTTTTTGTTTGTGATTCCATTATAGAAAATTTATTGTCAAAGAACATGTGATTTTTTTTAATTAAATACTAAATAATACGAAGCCTGACCAGAAAGTATCCAATTATTTTTACTACCTCATGAACATGTTGTCAATATTCTTATGCAGTCAGCAAATCAGACACTATTAATGAAGTGTGTGCATTGTGTGACAGTTAACATTCATAGTGAACAAACAAACAGATCAGTGAATCTGCTTCAAGTTTTGCTTTAAATGTGGAAGATTCATTTAACTAGTCAAACGATTACAAAATTTTTGAAGATAATTAAATAAATGATGCACAGATAAAACTGTAGTTCCAATACTTCACACAATGATCAAGCTTCCATTACAAGTGATTAATGTTCTGAAGGGCCTTCAATGACCAAACTAGCTAAAACATGCTGACTGTGATCAACAAAAATCAGTTTATAGTGAGAAAGTGTGAAGGGTTCTTGCACTATTGTTTCAGAAATTCTGTAGAGAAACTTGGCATTAAATGTTGTATGAAAACTTATCCCACAGCCTTGCTGTAAGATCCAGGACCCCTCAAAACATCATAACCAGATATGAGTTATGGACCTTTGTCTCATGAAACCTGATTTTTAGTTGCCTGTGTTCCACACGTGAAGAAGAAACAGCAAAGTCAAAGCATTCTTAGATCAAGGTTACTGTTGTTATTCGTGAAGGAGTTGTCCATATGATAACTCGTTTACAGGACTGGCAATAAATAAGAAGCAGGTAGGAAAAAGGCTGTAGCTACGAGCAAGTGGTAACTGGTAGCGTATCACAACCGTGTGTGGGCCTACCTATTCGTTTGGCAAAACATTCGGACCATCCAGGTCTGTCAACTCCTCTGCACCTCAAAGAAAAGTTTTATAATTTTTCCAAAACCTAAAACTCTCTTTAAAATGTTGAAAGAGGTTAACGAAATAAGAGAAGTTGAGAGAGAGTCGTGGACAAGATTAAAGGGAATGCAACTATGCAATAATTTTTTAAGAGAAGATTTTTGAAACTGTTATGAAAAGTTTGTTTGAGGTCCTAAAGCAAATACTTTGGTCCTAATGTCCCCAAGTAAGCTTTTTTTTAAATGTTAAGTGACTAGATACTTTCTGAATGGACTTCATATTCACGAATACTTTGACATAAATATTGTTACAACACAAATAAGCCACCCCAATACCAGGGAAAAAATGATGAATAAACTATACAAAATGTTTAAACTAATGAATATAAAATGACAATGACGCAACAAACGACGACATGACTAACCCAAGTGATTGACCAAATAAAAGGAAACCAAAGGAGAAGGGGAAAACCAAATAAGAAGGTGATTGACTCAATACTACCAAATAAAATATAATCAAATGAGAAAGTGGAAAACCAAAATAAAATGAAATTGAACAGAAATAAAATGAAAATGAAACAAAACAAGTTTAAAGGAAATAAAATGAAATTAAATGATAAGACTCCAAAAAATAATATAGAATAGAAAAAGGAGAAATGATAAACTCAAATATAATAATGGAAACGAAACCAATAGCTAACCAATGTAAAAGATAATTATTATTATCGATTAAATGATAAATGTAAATATTTCATAAAACCCAGTAAAGTAATGAAAAAACGAAAAGTACACTAACCAAAGAATTAGAGTTTAAATGTAATAAAGAACTCTATAAAAACATGAACTTATTAATATGATAAATAACATTTGTAAAGAGAAAGATAGTGAGACTGTGAGAAAGTAAACATAACTAAGTGACAAAGAGAAAGTAATGCTAGGGATTACCTACTAATAACACTTAAAATAAAATTTAAGAAGTGCAAAAGTGATAGTGTAAAACCCCAAAATAATGAGAAACCCTATTGATAGGTATAAACACTTAATAAATCAGTGATAAACGCTGAATGGTTTAATGGTGAACATCATTAGTAAATAAGAATTTTGTTAATAATAGTATTAGGTATAAACACTTAATAATCTGTGATGAACACTGAAGATTAAGGGTGAACATTATTATTTAAAAATAATCTTGTTATTAATAACATTAAGTTTAATTGTAAGAGAGGGATACAATAGTATTCAAGAGGGGGAATCCCAAGGAAGGTAAACAGTTAGTGTTACCATGGATAGAAAGCAGAGATTATTTAAGAAATAATATAGTAAAGAAAATAAGAGCAAAATCAATAAACAACCCATGTTCTAAGGGATAGAATTAAGTAGATTTAAACAATGTGATGATGTTCTATCACCTAAAAATAAGTAAGAATGAAACAAATTGTTAACAAACATTGCTTAATAGCTGTTAAAGAATTGTTAGTTTAAATCTATGAATAGGATATGGCTGAAGGAATTATGCAGACCATAGACCTAGATGTTATATTTTATGTAATAGAGAATAGTAAGTAATAGCCTAATTATTAACAATGGCAAAATAAATAAATAAAAAGGTAAAATAATACAAATCTAATAACACTGGAAAACAAGTTAGGAAATAATTAACAAACTGTAATATAGAAACTAATGGTAACATACAATTATTGTAAAAACAGATCCAAAACACATCAATAAGTAAACCAATCATTTATAATATCAAAACAAAACATGTATGAGGATAAATTACAAGGCAATTTGTATAAAATAAGTAAATATAATCAATTGCTACTTAGGCCTATGAAATGCCTAACAGTAAAAAACAAATAACTACAAATTGTAAAAAACTAACAAAAATATTAGCAAATCCAAGGCAAGCAACTGGTCAAGGATTATTGGTGAATCAGATTAAAAGATAAATGTTAGAATAAGGACTTAAAATAAGAAAGAAATGTAATTAACAAATTTCAACATAACTGTCAAATTTTAATACATAAGAGAACCCAACCTTATGGGATGTCAAAATAATCTTTGAAAGGAAATACGAACAGTAGTGATAATATTTAACACATAGGAAGGAAGACGGAAGAATAAAAGCAATCAGAAGATATACAGTGATTTTGAATAAAAATTCAAATATGATAACAATGGACTTATGTCAAGCTAAGCCAATCAAAATTCATTAGTAACCATGACAACGAACATTGGTTATGAATTTTCCATTAAATCTTATTATTCAATAAGTGACGCTCTTCCAGAATAGACGCCAGGCCGTGAATGACCAAAATTGTAATCTAAAATGTATAAAAAGTAATCAAAATTCAAAAAGATGAACTCGTAAGAAGCAGACGAAAGACGAGAACATTTAACTGATGCCAAGGACCAATTTAAATAAATTTTAAATGAATAAATTTCTACAACTAACATGAAAAAGATGACAGAAGTACTTATGCCCCAGATAATTGAAAATTGACTACTATTGAAGCCCCATTCCATTTCAACTGAATGACTGTTCACAACAAGTCGACCGATTTGATAAGCACTATTAAATTACCCGAATTTCTGAAATAAATTCACTTTAAATTTTTCTCACAGTAATCTGAACTCTCACTATAAACTGAATATTATTTCTTTCAAAGATTAATTAAAAAAATAAAACACTGAAATTTTGTTAACTATTAAAATAACCTGTACGAAAATTACGAACTTTTAAAACACACTTTACCACACTTCAGGAACAAATTATAATTACACATTATATTATTTAAGTACAAATAATGTAAGGTAGATTACTTTATTGTAATCATTATTAATATCTTTTTCATAATCACAAGAACCCAGATTTATTGAACGACAAATTGTAAAAATTGTTTTAATAAATATGGAGTAGATATAGCTATTAAAAAATGTGAAACGGTATTTGATAAGATAAGGAATAAGAATATAGAAAAAATTCCAGTATTACAGAAAAGCGGAATTTATAAATTAAAATGTAAAGACTGCAACAAAGTGTACCTAGGGGAGACAGGACGAAAATTCGCATGCAGGTTGTCTGACCACAAACGTGGAGAAGGTAATAGAACAACCAATTCGTTATATGCAAGACATTTCATAGAAGACAACCACAAGTTTGTTAATCCTTTGGAAGAATACGAAATTGTAAAAGTAGTAAATAACACAGTTGAAAGGAAGCTTAGAGAGGAGTTAGAAATATTGAAAGAAAGATAAAAAGGGTTAGACAATTTAATTAATATTAAAATTAAATTTGATAATGAAGAAATATTTTATAACATGATTAAGAGGTAAATGAGAGAGGGCAGATAGATAAGATTAAGAATTATATTTCATAGTACTAATTGGTTGTTTTAAAATAAGGGTGTGTGACTGACCCACCTGTGTGGAGAGGAAGAGGGTAGTTTAAAGGGATGCACACACACACACACACACACACACACACACACACACACACACACATACACACACACTGAAACACAAGGAATTTACTAGAAAAATATGTAACTGTACAGATGGTGAGACAGAGTTTAGGGGGTGGGGAAGGGTCATTAATTTTTAGTTTGTTGTGGGTGAGCAGGGTGGGGGAGAGGGGTGAAAGGTTGGGTATTACATATTTTCTGCCTATTCCTGATCTGACGATGAGCTGTGAAGCTTGAAAGCGCTAATCGGAATAATTTTTATATAGTGGTGTGCAATATTGATCATTCTGATTGTGATTTCAACCACTAACACAAATTTCTTCATTAAACGTCTGTTAAGATGTGCAATCGACTACAGGTAATGGACAACAGCAATGAGGTAATAAACGACAACAATAAGGTAAGTAAAGTTTTTAAATATCTTAAGTTAAAAGTTAAATTGAAGAGGGTTTTAAGTAAAATATGGTTTAATAAACAATGTCTGGATAATAATGTCATCCCAAAGTACGCTCAAGTTAAAATTAAAAATAAGAACAGTGTAGCCAAAAAAGTAAAAGAACAAAGCGAGAAGTTGTGGATAAAACTGGAAATAAGGTCACTCTACGGCTTAATCAATAGATATAATAGGGAATTATATAACAGACACATAGAATTATTAAGAATATACTCGTATGTAGAGTTAGAAGAAATATTATATAATTTTGGTTTGGGGTACATAGAAAAGAAATTGGAAAAGAAAAATAAAAAAATGGTAGATAAGTTAAATAAATTAATAAGAAAGAACGAAGTAAAAAAGGAACACCTCTCTAAGAATAACTATGAAAAAAGAGTAATAAACCTTACAGAGGTAAATTTCAATACGGAAGAAAAAGAAATGTTAGCGAAAGGCTTAAAATACGCACCGCCACCAGAATTAAATCAAGAAAAAACGATTATTGAATGCGAAAGCATAATACAAAAACTAGGAAATGAAAATGATAAAAAAAGAATAAGGTGGGAAGTAGGGAATGTAGTAGATAAAATATTTAAGAAAAGTTTGTATAATTCAAAGAATGAACAAAAAAATCAAAGCAACGGTAACTAAACTAAAGAATAAAATAAAGAAGAATGATATTATAGTTACGAAGGCGGATAAAGGAAATACAATGGTACTAATGAGAAAGGAAGAATACATAAAGAAAACGGAAGAATTTATAAGGGAAGGACCACACGAGGAAATAAAGTATGATTATACAAGTAAGTACCAGTCAAGGATAAAACAAATGATGAAACAGATAACATTTATAGCAGAAAATAAGAAAAAGTATTTATTGGAAAGTAATCCAACAGCACCAACTTTTAAAAGTCAGGTTAAGATACATAAAGAAGGAAAACCAATTAGACCGATTGTTTCTTTTATTAATGCACCTATTTATAAACTATCAAAGGAAGTTAGCAGAGTACTGAAAGAGAAATATGAATTTGGGATAAAATACAACATAGAGAATAATATAAAATTGATAGAAAAATTAGAAAATATTAGCATTAATATAAATACAAAATTGATATCACTGGATGTTAAGGACATGTTTACTAATATCACAGTAAATAAAGTTATTAAGTTAATAAATGATAATAATATGGGAGAATACAGGTATAAAAAGCAGTTGATGAAAGTAATTAAAGAATGTGTAAATCAGAACTATTTTAGGTTTAATAACAAGTTTTATATACAGAAAAAAGGTTTACCTATGGGGTCTTCATTATCCCCTATTCTTGCTGAAATATACATGAATGATTTTGAAAAGCAATTAATAACTTCCACTAAGTATAAAGACAATATAAAATTATGGTCTAGATACATTGATGATGTATTAGTAGTTTGGGAAGGAAGCATAGAAGAAGTGCATGAGTTTATAAAGGAGGTAAATAATAAGGATAAAAACTTACAATTTAAGGAAGAGATAGGAGGTAAGCAAATAAATTACTTAGATTTAAACATAGAAATTAAAGATAATGAGAAACTACAGTTTGGGATATTTAGGAAAGAGTCGTATTCTGATATAATTATACCCAGAGAGTCGTACCACCCATACAGATATAAAATGGCGGCAATCATTTCTTTTGTTACAGAGCTCAGAAGTGTTTAAAAGAGACCGAATCAAAAGATAGGGAGTTAAAAACGATAAAGGGAATTGTAAGGAATAATAATTATAGCACCAACATAGTGGATAAAGTTATGAAAAGGGTCAACATACAAAAAGCTAAAATAGAACCAGAACAAAAGAATTATGCAGGGTCATTGACATACATAGGTTCACATACTAGAAAAATTATAAAATGTTTTAATAAATATGGAGTAGATATAGCTATTAAAAAATGTGAAACGGTATTTGATAAGATAAGGAATAAGAATATAGAAAAAATTCCAGTATTACAGAAAAGCGGAATTTATAAATTAAAATGTAAAGACTGCAACAAAGTGTACCTAGGGGAGACAGGACGAAAATTCGCATGCAGGTTGTCTGACCACAAACGTGGAGAAGGTAATAGAACAACCAATTCGTTATATGCAAGACATTTCATAGAAGACAACCACAAGTTTGTTAATCCTTTGGAAGAATACGAAATTGTAAAAGTAGTAAATAACACAGTTGAAAGGAAGCTTAGAGAGGAGTTAGAAATATTGAAAGAAAGAGAAAAAGGGTTAGACAATTTAATTAATATTAAAATTAAATTTGATAATGAAGAAATATTTTATAACATGATTAAGAGGTAAATGAGAGAGGGCAGATAGATAAGATTAAGAATTATATTTCATAGTACTAATTGGTTGTTTTAAAATAAGGGTGTGTGACTGACCCACGTGTGTGGAGAGGAAGAGGGTAGTTTAAAGGGATGCACACGCGCACACACACACACACACACACACACACACTGAAACACAAGGAATTTACTAGAAAAATATGTAACTGTACAGATGGTGAGACAGAGTTTAGGGGGTGGGGAGGGTCATTAATTTTTAGTTTGTTGTGGGTGAGCAGGGTGGGGGAGAGGGGTGAAAGGTTGGGTATTACATATTTTCTGCCTATTCCTGATCTGACGATGAGCTGTGAAGCTTGAAAGCACTAATCAGAATAATTTTTATATAGTGGTGTGCAATATTGATCATTCTGATTGAAATTGTAAAAAGTAAACGTTGTTTTTTAGACGCCATGTCGAATTAACTAACCTCGTTCAAAATTGATTTTCGCCTACCTTGAGATATTTGTCTCATAATAATTGTCGGTGCAAATTTGTTGAATAACCAAATATATTTTTTGTCAAACTGAGTAATTACCAATCACCAATAAATAAACTAGTACAGAGTGTAACCACTGTTTTTTATTCTATAGGAAGGTATATTATAAATTGTGTATTATTTAGCAGAGCAGAAAATGACGGTAAGCGCTCACGTCGCAAACTCGGCGAACTAACTGCTCGATTAAGAAGGTCGAACGAAGGCGGGAGTAAAATTTGAATACTCCAGACCGTCATAGCGAAGCGCGCTCAATTATACTATTTGTGAATTTAATTGTTTTAATTAAACAATTTGGCGCCACCCGGGATTTATGATCATCTATTGATAAACAGGTAAGGTTTCTACTCGCGTTGTACTGGTAATTGCAGGATCGCTACGGACATCGTCAGCGCAACATATAAAGTAACGACACCAGTGTGAGGCGAACACACAAAATATACAATTTTACAGAGACATACAAATCTAGTTGTTACAATATGTATGAAATAGTTATTACAACAAAGTTTGAAAATCATAAACATATGGTTATCCTGAGTGTAAAAAACAGGACTCCTTTAATAAAGTTCTTCATATGTTCCACTGTTTATACTACATGCCATATAGAATTAAAACCTAATAAAATGTCTTGCTAAACACATTTTAAAATATACTTTTACATGTGTTTCAACCACAAATACTGACAAATATTGGCCCCTGGTTTTTGAAATATCAGTACAGAGATGAACACAACAGTGAAACTGTTTCTGGTAGGCCTAAATAAAAAAAAAATGGAAACCGACTGAAGTAGCAGACAAAAAATACCACTACCAACGATTTTGATAAGGAATAGAGAAGAGAAGCTGGGAGTTGTTTTTAAGAACAATGCAGGATACACAAAAAAATACATTGGGAAGGACAGAGATAAAATTGATAACACCACTACTGATTTTATTAATGAGACTTTCCTGTAAGATGATTAATGAAAGGGTTATTGATATCACTCTTAAAATTAAGAGATTTCTAGTTACAAAAAGCACATATACTTCTCCATTTTGGTATCTGTTGCTGAATTATATGTTTTATAGATGATGCCTACCATGTAAAATTTTGAACATGTGTACCATGTTACAAGACAATGGCTGTACCTGGTTGTGAAAACTGGGTCTCTTCTCATAAAGATAAATCAAGGATACAGGCAGCTGTAATGAGGTTTCTATAGAAAATTAAAGGCTACACTCAATTAGGGAAACTAAGGAATGGGGATATAAGCAAGATTTGGACACATACACGCTGAACGACAAAAACCAACAATATAGAGAGCAGTCAAAACACAATCACTTCAAAAGGATGGACGATGAACAACTAAGCAAGTGACATATTACGCCCCATGAGGCAAAAGGAGTGTATGACAACCACGCAGAAAATAAACGAAGTGTACAGTCAGAACAGACAGCCACCTAATCTCTGAAGCGCAGAAGAAGACTAACGCCCAAGAACAGAATTCTCATCTGCATGTTGTAATATTTAATATATCTCAATTTATTTTTATATATTCTGAGATTAATGCAAAAGTAAATGGGGACATATAACTGACCGGACCACTACATACTTAATCACATATTTAACCTTGTGATATGTGTTTCCGAATGTTATTCATTCACGCCAATTGCCAATTTAAAAATATGAATATGTAGTCATCACATATTAACAATACAATTTACAACAACGTGTGATTATATGTATGTCATTATCAATACTTCTTATCAACAGATTGTAATTTAGTTTATCAATACGTACACCCTTTTATCATATCTGATAAAAAAAGTTAATCAAATATGCTTTTTGCTCGTTGGTAGGCCTATATCAATTATGTTTGCTAGAAAATAACTAGCATTGTATTTATCATCATCATCACGTAGCCTTCAATCATTAGGGTTAAGATCTTGTAGTAACTTGGTAATCTGCAATTTGTGTGACATTTCCCAAACAGTTCAGTCACCAATTAACTAGCCTGGAGTGAGATCTAGTCCATACACCATCTTGTATCACCTGGTCAAGACAGACTATTGTATTATTTGTTTTACAGATGGGGAAGAAGTGGAATTCGAGTCAGTTAAGGCCAAACTCACAACGTATTCAGTTGGTACACTATCTCACAACATTAATGAAATTATAATCAGTATTACTTTTGTTTCAATCTTACATTATTGCCAATATTATTGACACAATTCGTTTACCACAAATTCTGTTTATGTAATATCAAATTAATTCAGAATGATAAAAGTTGAATTTAAACATGATTAAAATATTATTGCGAATCTGTCTTTAGGCAAACAGTTGAGGTCTTTGTCTAAACTGTACTCGGGCAGAGTGGTTAGCTGCTGTGGGCAGTGCCCGAACAGAATGCGTTCATGTTTTTGCACTCTATTACCTCACATCTAACAAACAGGATTCGTTCAGCATCTGCTCAGTTATGTTAGCACATTCTTTCATTAGTTGTAAAACTCACCACACTCGCAGCACTTCTCAATAGTGACTGTGGGAGCTTATTATTATTATGTGCCTGTACATGTGTTTGTGGTGAGAATTGACGTGCCAAGAACGCACATGAAACAAGCCTCTGGGTGACAGCGAAATGATTGACATTCTAAATATTGATTCAGATTCTGACAGTATTGATGATAGGTGCATACAGATAAAAGAATACAACGAGAAAGCACATATTTTTGCAGACCATGCAATGTCGGACTTTGTGTTCCTGAATGCTTCCAAACTTTTCATATAAAATCAAGTATTATTCATAATATTAGAAAAGCACTGATTTTTTTTATTTAGGTTTTAATTTGAATTTATTTTATGTAATAGTAATTGATTTTACATCTTATATGTAAAATATCACATTAATGTAGAGCGATCTTTTTTAAAAATACACTGTCAAACTTTTTTCAAATGGAAAAAAGTATTATAATTATTTTGCTTTTACAATTTGCATTATCGCACAAATTTGTGTATATTATATACCATTATTTAGAGGATGAAAGCGGCGTTTATGTGAAATAAACAGAACGTCAGTGCGGTTACAGGAAAAACGTGACAGATCGCCAAAGTTACTTAAAAATACACACAAGGGCTGCACATTGCCTGAAAGTCCAGAACCCAAAGTATTAAATACATATTACAATCATATGTAATTGCCACACAATTCTGCTACCGATAGCCTATAAAGAAAGTTTAATAATTTGTTACTTTTATTTATTGTTTTGTTTGAGCACAATTCGTTGCAAAATTAAATCAGCACACGAAATTATTTTTAACGCAATTCAAAACAAATATAAACATTAATGCGCTAACACTTCGTGCTAGCTAACATATTTAGTTTTTAGGTTAGGTTTTCCATTTTCGGCATTACTATAAAACATCAACAATTTAAGTTCTCAAATACGTTTCTCGTTAATAACAAATTGGTAGAATTAGTGCTATACTGTTTCAATTCTCTCATTTGTCCAAAGACATGAGAAATACATAAAAATGTTCTAGTCTTGATTCCCATCTGTCAACAAAACTTAACAATTTCATAACATAAATGTTTATTTATGTACATTACACAGACTTACGGTTTCAGCACCAGTAGGCATTGCCCCAGGTTGAGGGGTTCCTAAAACTGATTTTAAACCACTTTTAAAATATTCCATTTTCAACTTTTTTCTGTAATATGTTACAAAACCTTAGTAGCACACGTCATAATCTATAAACTTGAATTTTGATGTACGTGTACCAACTGAACAGAAGATTTAGATTAACTTTATTTATTTAAAAAAATTAGCGTCGTCAGCTTTTTTGAGACACATTTAAGAAAACTACAGCACAGGAACATTTTGTACATTTAGTGTTGAAGAAATGTTTTCATATTTGTTACTAACCAAATATTTCAATGATCTGTTCATAAAAAAAGAAATAACTTCATTTACATTATTGTTATGTTGGCTGCAAAAATAACAGCTGATTAGGTAACCGCCCGGTAGTTTGAAATCTGTGCGGTATAGTAGCAGAAAAACATCGAGTGTTACTGTAGAGTAAAAGTTTTTAAATTAGTAATTGACGTGACTAACAGACATGTTTCTTTTGGACAAGCATTTGGTATTATCAGGTAAGCTTCTAGCTGATTTAGACAATTATTTTTTGTAAGTATTAACAAATATATTTTATGTTTATTATAATTGAAAATGTAGCGATGGTAATATGATGATGTCATAGTTGTACCACGTGTTTTGTCATAACGTATTTAAAAAGTCAGTGCGATCCGGTATTCTTTTTTTTTGGTAAAATAAAAAGAAACAGACTGTTTAAACATAAACTATGTTAATTTCAGGTTTTATTAAAACCACAATGAAGTTTTGTTCAGTTAATAATAACCTAACGTATTTTTAATGGTCAGTAAAATCCAGTATTATTTGTTTTATAAGGTTTGTAAATTTTTAAACGAAAGAGTAAATAAATTCTAAATCGTTTTGTTAAGTATGCTAAAGGTTGTACATTATGTTACCGTTTTAAAACAAGCGAATGTGCGCTACATATATTAAAATTGTTGGTTTTGCGGGGGGTTATATGTATTATTAGTTTACCAACATAATTATTATATATACTGACTTACAGTTATGTTCTAACTATTGTTTTGTATGTGTTGAAATTTTGCAAAATCAGTGGATACGTTAAACGTATCATTAGATTCAATATTTGTTAATAGAAATTAAATCTGTCATCATATAAATCAACTATGAATAGTGGTAATTACCTTAATAGCAAGCGGATTTCATATTTATAAGAGAGAGAGAGAGAGAGAGAGAGAGAGAGAGAGAGTGTGTGTGTGTGTGTGTGTGTGTGTGTGTGTGTGTGTGTGTGTGTGTGTGTGTAATGTCACATAAATAATTGGTAAACAATTTGCGTATATAAATTGAGGGATCAAACTGTTGACATTATATTTATATAACAACAATATAATAATAATGACAATAATGTTATAATAATATTAGTAATATTTTTTTATTTGAGAATTTTCCTTAGTGCTGAGGGTTTCTCCTATAGAACTCCAAGAAACACAGTCACGTATATATTATTTATATAAACAAAATTTAGCATTGATATTTTACAATGAGTGAGAAGCTGGCCTGCTGCACCAACCCCCGCCCTCCAGGACCAGGTATTTTTATCAAGTTGTCTTCCATCCAATCCAGTGCCATACTTTGAGGTATGTCGGAGTCTGTTGATGCATGGGAGGTGTTTTCCTTTCTACCACCAATATATGAGGCAGTTCCCGTTTGCCACCAGCGGAGCACCGTCTATATGGATTACATGCTTCCAAGGAGGAATAGTATTCTGAGAATAATAATAATAATTTTAAGGTAGGCTGTTTTGTATTGAATGATCAAAATAGACTGAGTGAATTGTAATACAGAAAATTAACTTATCCTTTTTTACTGTGGTAACACATGCTTTTTTATAAATAAAGAAGACTATGGAAAAATGCATTTGAGTCTTACTGGTTGAAAATACTGAACATGTGGGCATTGGGTTTCTTCTGTTCATTATTGATGATGTCATATTTTTATGTGGTACAACACTTTAACTTAAATTTACTATTAGGTAAATTCTCAATAAATCCAGTTATTGTTGGGTGCTCATACTCTTGAAGTTGACACACAGTCCTTCTCAGTCTTGTTTAAAATACCTGTAACATTTTTAATGAAATTACAGCAATCTTCTACACCCTTAATTTTTTTGTTTATGCTTTTAAACGCTTTATCTGCGCTTAATTTCTATGTCAGTGAAATTGTACAATCTCCTGCAGCACCAAATCTCAGAAGCACCTATCACTCCTTGGTCCATGATTCAGAGGTTTAAAGATTCATATGACTCAGGTTTTTCTTGTTTTAATTCCATTGCTTTGTAAAATTAACAGTCTTACTTTCCATCTAGTGTCCTTACCTGTGTCATCTAGAACAGCAGCTACCCATCCTTCAATTTTCTGATACTCTTAATCAAAAGATTGAAATGCTGTCTCTACTTCCTATCTACCAATGTATTATTCTCAACTATGGCATCTCAGTTACCATTACTTTTGTTTTCTCTTAGTTCACATTAAAGTTTATTTTGAGTTGACATTAAACTCACAAAGTCACCTTTCTGTAATGAACAGCTGTAAATCATTCTCCATTCAACCAAAACATCTGCGATTATTACAGGCTGATTATTTCAACCCTTATTATTTTGCCCAACAAAATTCTCATACCTACAAATATTTATCACATGATTATTAAACAGTAGAGTGACAATGGTGACCCTATCTTCGATAATACTCCCCCTCCACAAACTATAACACTGTACCCTTTTGTAGATGAGTCTTGTATTCCCTATATCTAGCCGCCCTCCAGCAATAGCATGCACTCTGTCCATGATAAGCACACCCCTACCTGATCTCTTTACCTACCTGTGAATTCAGTCCAGATTGATCTCTATGCCTTAATTATATATTTTGTATAGGATACATGTTTATTTAAAATGCTGTAGTCAACTTGGAATCTGTAAGCATTTTGCAAAGTTTACACTAAAGATCATTTTCGAAGTATAAAAGCTTAAAACAATGGCTTGTTGAGTTGAGTTATTTTTTTCACTACCCATATAAAATCGGGTCATTCCAAATCAAATCATCCAGCCAGAACAAAATTTTTCACCCCACCCTCTCAGATTTTCATGAAATTTTTTTACAGCATCTATGGACAAACGTAACAACCCGTATTTTTCATTTTTGCCAAATTCGCTTTAGTTTTTTTAAAATTATTTATTGAAAAAAGTCCATTTTTAGCCGATTTGTTAGTCGCGGCGCGAGATCTAAAGAGCACTTTTCAATAAAAACTCTACTTGTATGGTTATTTTTTAATATTAAGTTATGAAACTCACAATACTTACTTGAAATTTCACAAGAATTCTAAATATAAAGTCAAAAATAACATTTAGTCTCATATAAACTTGTTTTTCTACTTCAAAGTTGGCAATTGTGAATGTTTTTCTCCATGCAGGCTTTTATGTAAATGTTTATAACTTTTTTCTGTCTGGTCCTATGAGGCTAAAAAGGTCTCATTTGAAAGAGGATGAAATGTAATATAATAGGATAAAATAAAAGTCATGGGTATTTAATGACATCATTTTATAATTTAAGTAAAAAGTTTATATTTGATATTTCATTGAAATATTTTGCATAGTAGCCTACCCTATCTTGTGTGGCCAATGAGGATTTTTTTACTTAAGGTATGCTTATATTTTTCTGTACTAAAACCTTCAGTTACAATTAGACTTATCAGTGTAACAAGGCCTAACTACCTGTCAAAACTAAAAAAATATAGATTTTAAAGATGTGTCCGTATTTTAAAAATAATAACTTGTACATATTGTGTTGTGGTCTCCAAGTTGCATATAACTAATTATAGTTAATATTACCTCGTGTATCCGGGTACACTGGTGCTCCTCTTTGCAACTTCACTGTTTTTAACAACTACGCGTTTCGGGACTCATGGTCCCATCATCAGGTTGGTAAAAACGAAAATCACTCACATGGAGTACATCAACTTAATGAAATACAAATAAAACTTTCACTCGCACATCATTCCAGAACATAAAGTCATAGTACCGCGTGTATACAATTACACCACTACACGATGCACATCATCATTCCATGTGAGTGATTTTCGTTTTTACCAACCTGATGATGGGACCATGAGTCCCGAAACGCATACTGCAGTTGTTAAAAACAGTGAAGTTGCAAAGAGGAGCACCAGTGTACCCGGATACACGAGGTAATATTAACTATAAATAATAACTTGCTTAGGTATTTACTTGTTGAGTCAGCTTACCTTTTCAGTCTTAAATGGTATTACAGGATATTTATAATACATACAGGTGCTTCTTGATTGATATGAAACTTAATTTTTCCTTGCCCAGGCAGCCTTAATATTTTGAATACTTTTTTAGGATAGTCTGAAAAGCATTCGGCCTACCTAAGCACTTAATTCAGGTACATCTATGCAGCAAATTATGTTTGTAAAAGGGACCCAGCACTTATCCTCTCTCCCAACATTTCTGTGTTCTGGCCAAAAAAATGTTTTTGGTGGCCAGTGAGGATGCATAAAATTGATGTAAGCATCTTGGTTGTTCATCTAGCTCCAAAATTAGTTCAATATAACACTTTTCTAACAATTAATAATTAAATACACTTTCACTTGTGAAAAAACTTACTTTTTGTTATATCCTCATACGCACGTTTCGGAGTAGTTTGCTCCTTCATCAGTGAGATATAAATCACTGATAAGGAACAAACTACTCCGAAACGTGCCTATGAGGATATAACAAAAAGTAAGTTTTTTCACAAGTGAAAGTGTATTTAATTATTAATTGTTAAAAGTGCTGTGAAAGAAGTGATGATCATTAAAAATAATATTAACACTTTTCTTTATAGGCATAGGATGAAATGTACTATAATAGCATAAAATAAAAGTCATGGGTATTTAATGTCATCATTTAAATTTATGTACAAAGTTTACATTTGATATTTCATTGAAATATTTTGCATGACTGACTTACAACAGGGCAGGACTACAAGTTACAACATGAATACCACATGACTGTACAGGCAGCCAGTCAGAGGTTGTGACGATTTAAAAGCAAATTTAAATAGCACAAAAATAAAAAAATAATTTTGGTTTAAATACTGCGTGAGAAAATAATCCACCCTTCCCGCTGTACCTAAATACCTGTACCAACTTGCAAAGTCTAGTACGGACATGCAAATTATACTGTTATGAAGCGAATACTAACAATCTTTCTAATTTAATAAAAAGACGTGAGAATAATTAATAAAATACCTAACTAAATAGAGAAAAGGTAGGATAATTAATAATAATTAATTAGTGGAAAGATACTAATAGTAAAAGTACGAACTACTTTTCTCTTGACTCGTGAACTGCGCCTCCGTCCCTACACACGGCCGCTAAATCAACCCCAGTCGACTCAGAATATCCGACGAGTTAACAGCATCACAATGTGGCTGGAACGTGAACGTACATTTTATTTCAAACTATGTTACAGAAAGTTAGTGTTTTATGGTAAAATACTCGACATGTAGGTGAAACTAAGTGCAACGTAAATCTGATAATGTAACTTATATGTAGATAATGAATAAAAGGAAAATAATAGTCGACACATCTCTTTGTAAATCAAAGTTTAAATTTTAAGGTATATTTCATACCATGTAGGAAGATAACATTAGTGTACATTAAACTAAAATGTGAGAAGTGAACTCACTCGTCCACAAGAAGCAACGACGTCAACATCACGAGCACCAGGTAGCAGAACTGTAGCATGATGTCTGTGATCACCACTTAGAATCGACAATCTTAATGGAGAAACTCAACCTACTACGAAGATCATCCCGGAAAACCGACTGAAGAGGATCCTCAAGAGGACCAGCTGCAGATCACCATTATACCCAGGTGACACAGAAAAGAACTTCTGTGCTTACCTATATTGTTTTCTAACAACCAAAATAAAAAACAGTACAAGTTTTGAAAAGACTCTGTCAAACCATGTAAATCTTAACATAGTAATTATGTATTTACTGTATATTAATCTAGTTTATTAATCAAACTATTAATCTTCAAATAGTTTACATAATGTGGAAGTATTTTGAAATATTATGAAATTAGAACCCGGATCTGTGGTATTTAATGTAATCTAAAACAGTATAGCTTTGAACTCATCTGAGTAACACTTTAAAGAGTATAAGAGCTCTTGATGTAGAATCTATCAGAAAATTTAAAACATAAAAGAAAAAGGTGATAACCACTAAAGATAGTATCAATCAAAACATTATGTTGAAGTAAAAAATAAAGAGATGTCTCTGCTAAAACCAAAAGAGAGTAAGTAAGTTTGAGTAACCTTGCACGAATTCCTGTTCTTTACAGTTTCCCATATTGTTGGTAAATAACTAGTACTAACAACAGCAGCCAGTTTAATTGACAGAGGCCAATTAAACGGGTTCCCTGTGTTATGATGTCTTAGCAGGAGAGACATTATAAGGTACATTAAGCCTCAGTTTGCTCTGTGACACTGGTTGTGACATTTGCAGTAGCATACAAACAGTGCATAATTAGTTCATTGTAAAAAAGTGTATACATTGTTTGAAGTGGTTTTGTGTAAAATAGTTTTGTATAATCTATAAATTTATACAGTGTAATAGGGGACAGTAGGGTTTGGAACAAACATTTACAAACTACAGCGAGTAGTCTGATTCATGTGATTCTGGTTCAACAATCATTTTGCCTGATTTAGTACTATTAAGTTTCATTGATAACCATTAATGTGCAGTTTAAAACAAAGATTTATTTCTTTATTACTGTACTATCTATGTATAATCATGAGTTCAGATGAAGAGTTGTTAGTACCTAAAGAACAGTGTAATGTGGTGCTGATCACACATTCTGTTTGTCACAACACAAATTTTACACGTGAGAAAGAAATACTGTTGGTTTCAAATTTACCAGATGAAGTTAAAGCAATTCTTATGGAGGTTAGGAAAAACATTGACACGTAGTTACAATTTATGTTTACATCATTATCTCTACTACACTGAATATTATGAAAATAACCAAAAAAGTGTTTGCGACCCAAGAATGTCCACAAAAAGGTCATCAAAGCAGGTTTAAGACCAATATCTCTTAAATATGCTAAAGAAGTAAAAAGAAAAAAGGAATAATATTAATTCCTGGAAAAAAGATTTGTGTCAACTGTAGAAAAAATTGCCGTATAAGGATCAGATTTGTACACCAGAAGAAATGTTCAAGATTTGTGACCAGCATTTTTCAAAAATAACATTTCAACTCATCAATACAGACAATGTAAAAAATGTTGACCTATGTTAACTTTGCGTTTTAGTGATCATAAAACTGTTATTGGCACAAGGTCCTTCCATTATTTCCAACCACTACCCAAAACCGAAATAGCAGGAAAACGTATCAGCAGTTACAAAGATTTTTCCTTAAGATATAGCTTTTCGCAAGAACTGCAACTTCCAAATCTCCAACCAAATACCTATGTAGGCTGTGTCTATGAAGAAAATGTTATATCGGACTAATTTTGGAGCTAGATGATGACAACCAAGATGCTTACATCAATTTTATGCATCCTCACTGGCCATCAAAAACATTTTTTGGACCAGAATACAGAAATGTTGGGAGAGAGGATAAGTGCTGGGTCCCTTTTACAAACATAATTTGCTGCATAGATGTACCTGAATTAAGTGCTTAGGTGGGGCGAATGCTTTTCAGACTATCCAAAAAAAGTATTCAAAATATTAATGCTGCCTGGGCAAGGAAAAATTAAGTTTCATATCAATCAAGAAGCACCTGTATATATTATAGATATCCTGTAATACCATTTAAGACTGAAAAGGTAAGCTAACTCAACAAGTAAATACCTAAGGAAGATATTATTTTTAAAATACGGACAAATCTTCTTTAAAATTATATTTTTTTAGTTTTAACATGTAGTTAGGCCTTGTTACACTGATAAGCCTAATTGTAAATGAAGGTTTTAGTACAGAAAAATATAAGCATACTTTAAGTAAAAAAAATCCTCATTGGCCACACAAGATAGTGTAGGCTACTATGCAAAATATTTCAATGAAGTGTCAAATATAAACTTTTTACTTAAATTATAAAATGATGTCATTAAATACCCATGACTTTTATTTTATCCTATTATATCATATTTCATCCTCTTTCAAATGAGACCTTTTTCAGCCTCATAGGACCAAACAGAAAAAAGTTATAAACATTTACATAAAAGCCTGCACGGAGAAAAAATCGAAATTCTTAAAAACAACCTAATTAAGACGGTCATATTAAATCGACAACAAATTGATGAACTTGTATCATTGTTACATATCGTACTAAAACAAAACTATTTCACTTACGATAAGAGATTTTTTATACAAGAAGATGGGTTAGCTATGGGTTCCCCCTTAAGTGGATTGTTGGCTGAAATTTACTTAAACTTCTATGAAAATAAATACATGTTGTCTAATTGCAATATATTCTACAAAGCTATTATTTCGTACACACGCTATGTGGATGATACCTTCGTGGTTTTTGATGGTACTTATAGGCAAATTAACATGCTGCTCAAATACATGAACAGCGTAAACAGTAAAATTAAATTTACAATGGAAATCGAAAATAATGAAAGTATAAACTTCCTTGACTTATCTGTATGAAAACAGAATCGCTCATTTACATATAAAATATACAGGAAGCCAACTACCATGGACTTGACTATACATGCAAACTCATTTCAACCTCACACACAAAAAATAGCGCCGTTTAATGCATTAGTGCACAGACTGATGACTGTACCTTTAAGCCGTGAAGACCATCAGGATGAGGTTAAAATTATCAAATACATAGCCATAAAAAATGGTTACAAAAGTGACATGGTAGATAATTTGATTCGGAAACACAAGTATAAGCAGAATAAGATAAAAAATGACAGGGATAAAGTGCAATTTGTATCAGCCGAATATACTAATGTGCTCCCTAATATAATAAAAATTTAGTTCAAGAAATTAGATATCAATGTTTCATTCAGAACTGTCAATAATTTAAAAAATATATTTAGGTTAAGGTCTCCTAAAGTAATAGAAAATTGCTCAGGCATATATAAATTGCAATGTGATGATTGTGACAAATTTTACATCAGACAAATGGGGAGGAGATTAATTGATAGATATAAAGAACATTTACCAAAAAAGGACATCACATCAGCCAAGTCTAAATTTGCATTACATTTAATAAACGAAAACCACAATTACACTGGGTTCACGGAGAATACGGTACCCATGCACGTCACTAACAAAGGTCATTTGATGGCTGCATTGGAAGAATTCAAAATTTATAAAGCATCCAAAATCCATAAAGAAAGTTTGCTCAACGACCAGCTTTCATTTAAATCGAATACGTTGTATGATACCGTATTAAAGATAAACGGTGAACTTTGCAATCAGCCCAGATGATATGTGACTGTCGGGCAGTGCACACTGTCTTCGTTAGCTGTGTGTGTACAGTGTTTAATTATGTTATTTATAACAGTTGTTTTATTCGTTCGTGTGTGTATGTGTTTTTAATAATTTCACCGACGACTCCTATGTACTAGGAAGAAGAAGTTTTACCTGAAGATGGGAATTTAATTCCCGAAACATGTAGTGGAATTATAAACTACAAGATTGCTAGACGGATCAAATAAGGTATATTTTAAATAATAAATTTAATTGAATCTTATAAGCGATCTAGAGACTATTCATATGATGAACATATTTTATATTCTTGATGAAAGGGAGGATCTACAGGAGAATTTTACTCCTCCCCCCCAAACAAATCTTTTTAAAAAACATTTCCCATAATCCTATAGAGATAATTGTTTAACTTTTTCAGAAAGCTTACTTTTATTTTTGAAATATTTAAAGATGCTATTTCAGAATGCTCATTAATTATGTTACATATTTTTGAAACAAGAAATTTTGAAAAAATAAACATTGTTTCATTCCAGATTTGTAACATAGATTCTTCTTCTTTTTCATCTATTTCCAAGGGATCCTTCATCAACTTTCTATACTCCCTTCTGCCATGAGCAAGACATTTGATAATAAAATTTTTAATAATTAAATATTTCATTCATTAACATATGTGGAAAATTTATATTTACCTGGTAAGAAATGTTCATCCCAAATTTGTCTCCATCCTAAAACATTTATTTTAATTGTAGTATCAGTATGTGTGGCCAGAACTATGCTCAAGACCATCTTTAATTTTCTCAGATGATGAATTATGGCTGAAAAGACCCTATAAAGACTGTGTATTATAGTACACTAAAAACTCGTTTATCCGAATTTGATGGGACTGCTCCCGTTTCGGATAAACCGAAATTTCTATTTAAATAATAATACATATGTAAGTACAGTAACTTTATTTAATAATAATAATTTAAAAGTTACAGTGAATATGACACAATAAACTATAAAACGGCTCCACACTGTAAATTATAGTTTCTATAGTACTGGAACAGTCCTATTGGTTGTTCATACAGTAATCAATCATAGTTTTTTACCTAAGCTTTGAAGGTCGTTTGCTGACTGCCCGATCTCGAAGTCATTTTATTGTTAGAAGTTCTCCAGGGGAAGTTTCATCTTGTCGCTCCAAATACGAAAGGACAGGAAAACGCTTTTGTGTATTTTTAAAATTTACTAAAAATTGTTTCGGATAAGCCAGATTTTCGGATAAACGCGATACGGATAAAAGAGTTTTTAGTATAAACAGTTTGTCCTGAGGTAGAATAAAATGTGTGTGTGTGGGGGGGGAGAGAGAGAGAGAGTGCGCACTTGGGTTATAATATGACTACAATTCTTTATTGACAATCAAAATGCTGAGATTGCATAATTTTAATTTGTATTTTGTATTGGTTGTTTCCAATCCAATATTACGATTATGAGTGTGTTTACAGCAGAGTGCCAACCAGAATGAAGATTACAGAATTGAACTGATAATTAATTTGAGCTGAAATGAGTGTAGCGGAACTGAGAGCAGAAGAGAAAAGACATAATTGTAGCAAGTGTATACACAAATTTGTATACACTTGTCTAATTTGTTTTTCTGTCTCATTAAGGAGTCCTCAGGTAACTGTTGAAATAAACAATTACTGTAGATAGTAATACTCACATTTTCAAGTTGTTTGTTTTATTTAGAAAAAGCATAACAAAAATACATCCCTTAACCTTATCTTAATGATCTTATGTTACCTTTCCTAACCTTTCTTCTTTCTAATTTCACTGTCAATTCTTTTGGTCTCAATCCTTTTAACTTTGACTTAGCAATCCCTTTTCTTATTCTATTTGTTTTTCTTTTTTTTAACTTTCCCATTTTACGGCGTTGCTACTCTCTGTTATCTGCTATCAGTCCTCCATTTTATCCCATCTTAAAAACAAAGTACTTTTGTATTTATTGTTATGTGTAGTTAAAAAAAAACTCATGATTACTTAAACAACAAAAATTTGATACTAAACTGCAATTTAGTAGTAGCAAGTTACTAAATTCTGCACTGACTGAATTACTGAAATTACAGTACAAAGTTTAGGTGAAATTAAACTAGTAGGTAATATTTTATGGATGTCTACAGAAAAATAAAAAAATCAGGATCATACATTGATTAAATTTTATAAAAATTCATGAATATGACCAATACAAATTCCAAAGGTGCCTTTTACAGGTTCATACTACAGTCAACTGTCAGTTATTCTAACTTTAAAGTTAAATGTGTTAGGTATGTTCAAGTACAAACATGTTCTGAAATTTCATTGAACTCTTGTGTATTGTTTAAACTGGTTTGTGTAACATTGAGACTAACACTCTAATTACATGTTTGTTTGTAAAGATGAAGAAAACAAGAAAATCTCTACATTATATTTTTTAAATGTTTATTTAGCTATAGAATTAGACATCCTTAACACGTTATCAGGTTATGACATTATGACCTCATGTATGAGGCTTCTAAACCATCCAGAGGGAAGTTGATTAATCGTTCAGTATCTACGGCAATCTTATAACATTACTACGTCACATGAGCAACTGTGACGATTTAATATGCCTAAATCCCACAATAAAATTAAATAAAAAATTATAATACTAAAATAATTTTATAAGGTACAAAAGAACCCTTTCTTTATGCCCCAAACCGGTAGTAACATGCCGATTTGCCGATGTATCAGTTAATAAAATTAGATTTAAGAAACTCAATAAATCTATAACGACCTCGCGTTACATAAAAGAATAATAAAAGTATAGAGTGATGTAATTAAATTGTAAGCAAATTAAAGGAAAATAATTAATAATAATTATAACATCTTAACTTGTGTTATAACGTAGGGAACCCGCATTAATTGGTTCTGCCAATTATACAGGCTGCCTTCGTTGTGACGAGCTGAAAATTAATCACAACACCTAAACAATTAATATAAAAGGATACTGGGAAGGAGGGAAGGGGAGACTGTTGATTTATGCACTCAGTTTAGTCGGTACTAAAGATGACATCTCTTTATTACATAATGCGATTAATTGCTCTATTTCAAGTTCTCAACATATATGGTTCAACAGTTTACAAGATGATTATATAGTTTATACTTTCACAAGGGCCCTCAAAATAAGATGTACATCAATTTAATTTATTCCACGGATCCGGGATTGAATATAGTATGTTAATAATGGTCACCTCGCGATATACAATCTAGAAAATGGTGCCTTTTGAAGAATGGACTTTCTTAATCTTTTTAAAACAATAAAGTTTTCAGTTTAAACTTTTACTCTTTTACTACAAACAGTTTTATTAGATTACAGACTACATGTTACATATAATGTCTGTCCTTTAAAGTCTTAAAGTGGTGAGTTAAATTGTCTTTTGTTGGTTATAATTTTAGTATCTCATAACCATGGAAGACAAGCCTCCATGTCACCTGTGTTTTCTGTAGTTGATGCAGATTTGGCTCTTCGGTCCTCGGTGTGTTTCCTGAAGGTCTGTCGTTACCTTAGTATCCGGTGAAGGTGAAGTTCCTGACGTATGTTAAATCATTCTGGGTGTGGTACTCTCTTCTTAGATGACTGTAGTAATTCTAGTTGTTAGAATAAATAAAGCGAAAGTTTGTTTCACTAGTATTCACTTCACATGATTATTTAATTTCACCTCATGGTTCTAGTACTGTCTTAATTACATAGTTTATTATTTAAGAATATATAGAGATGTCATCGGCGCACGCTTTAGTTGTTTAAATATTCTTTACCGAACATTCACATATTTGTATCCGCGTCGCGAACCAATGCTGTACGCAGCTTACGGCGTGAGCGCTCCATTGCAAGTGCGTAAAAATAGTTAAGGGGTGAGAGTAGTAATCTCGCGAATCTCGCGCCATTCAGCATAAAAGTAGTTCCATGTTCCTTCTTTATTTAAAGGATTAAAATATGACTATTTAATTAAGCAGAGATATTCTTAGTTACAGACGTTATTAAAGTACATTACAGTGGTCTTGTTTAATTATTTAAATAATGTCAAATTTACAAGTATATTTAGTTTGTTTAGGGGTCGGAAATCAAGTTAATTCTGGTTAGTGCATGTCTATGCAGGATTAATTAACAAGCTTTACCCTTTCTGTACAATCGTATTCCTTTTTATTTTATTATTACAACTCTTTATTAAATATTATTATTATTTAATGATAGCAATAAGATTTAGTTTAAATGTGCGATTTTATTAAAAATTTAAAATTTCTCAGCCTACACATTACCTATTTATTAATTACCATATTTTTATTAATGAAATCGTCACATAATTAAGAACTACTTTTCGCGCTGAGAAACTACCCGCGCGCGGACAGCCCCATTACCCCTATAGTTAGTTAGACCAGTTGAATCAGAGACTCCCCTGGTGATACAGCGTACACCACATTATGTAGACCGCTAGAAAATATTAAACATGTAGACTAAGTAAAACTTACGTAATTACTGGATGATGTGAATGTTGTGAATGACTTGAGTGTGCGGCAATGACATCTCTATAAATAAATAAAATCACCTAAATGTGATGTTAAACTTCTAGAATGTAACTGTTAACCATAAGCAATATGTGCGGTACAACAATGTGAACACTAGTGAAAGTTACCACGAAGAAACAGACCACAAGAATCTACAGAAGAGACAGACTACTCATCTTTAAGAATGACACCAAACTTCACCAACACACGATAGACAGAAGATCTCCCAGACACCCTGCACGACAGATAGAAGCCCCGATTCGCAGAGGATATGTTACACACAGGTGACACGGAAGTTCTACTTCTGTGGTTCAGAACTTAACTTTAACTAATATATGAAAGACACTTAAATAACAACATAAGAGTAAAGTAAAACACAAAAGACTGACCTAATTAGCATAAAATTGTAATTTCATGATAAGTAATAAGATGTGTTAAGTTTAATGAGTATAACTCGCTAAAGTTAAATAAGCCCATTCTTCAGATGCCACCAAATAAAGATTATTATTTTTAATATCATATACAGGAACACACAACTCGGATCCGAGGACAGTACAAGCTATGTTCACCCATGACACTAATTGCAATTGTACAAAATGCGCAAATATTTTTATCATTAGTATAAACATTACTAATTTTCTTCTATGATGCTAAAACAGTATGTAATAAAGAGATGTCATGTCCAAAAAGGTGAATGAATAAATCTACAACCCCAGTCATAAAATTCCTCAATTCACGGGATCCTATTTAGTGTTTGTTTATATTTCAGATAGTTATGAGTTTGTGAATATTATGGCAGCCTGTTTAATTGACCTGAGCCAATTAACCAGGTTCCCGATATTATAATGTCGTCCACTCTGCTTCTGCTATTGTCATTTAATACTCTGTAGATTTATTCACTCTGCTAGTTTAACTACCCTGTTAATTTAAAATCTCTCCCTCTTGCGTGAAGTATAATAATAAAGACTACTTTGAACTACGATAATAATTCTTGGATTTCGTTGTACAATCCAAGTAGTGATATCAAGTACGATAATAAATATATATAAATAAAAAGGTCAGATATTAACCCCTATTAACTAGTAAAAAAAAATTGGGGGTTAATAGTAAGAAATAAAAAATAATTTATGAGAACAATTCAGAATAAGAACTCGTATTTCAATAAGTAAAATCATAAATTGTGATTATACAAATAATTACATTTATATCATAATATATTTCTCTCCCACTTACCTTTCTTCAGCCCAGGGTTACGTCGCACGAACGTTGAATTACAAGTATGATTTCAAGGTTGTCTCAATAACTCACTCGACTCGCTTTTATGGAAAACAACTAACATTTTATTTCATCATCTATACTTTTTTAAAGGCATGAATTATTACTCTTTCTTTCAAAATCGACATATTACTGCTTCCTCAATCTATTAATAACCTAAACATTTATTTAGACATTGTAACCTTACTCTAATGTAATAATTAATTAATCAAAACGACCCAGCTTGCCACAAGCTCTCTTTCATTCAATTTCCCTCCCCATTATTTCATAGCGCTCATTGAATTAAAATGAATTAAAATCGGGAACTTAACTTGAGGTGTCACTCTCGTCGCCGCGTGCTGCACTAGTTAGATATCCAAATAGTTTGTTAGTTCGATTCACTTTAAAATTTTTCCTTCACTTCACTGGCTACATTCTGAGATATCGATTCATTTTTTTAAAGACTGGTTGACACTTTTTACAAAAAAATTATATTTGGAAGTGCGCGACTTTTTAGCGCTCCCGGCCAGGAAAACGGAGTTATTTTAACTGAGATCAAGTGTCACCCACCAATCTCCCACTACGTAGGATTGTTGGTCAGGAAACCAATGCCTCCTTCTGTCAAATTGTTCGTCAACATACTCAAAGTATGGGTTATTAATGTGTGTTCGACGGTGACGATATCTCACTAGCCTTCATCACATCACTCAAGAGGGCGTGGTCTATCTGTATTTCCGTCACCATCCCGACCGCATGGCGAACAAATTTGTTACAATTGGCCATGTTTGTTCAGCTTGACCCGAGACTGTAAGCGTCGTCTGTGCGCACCGCTGGTGTTCGCGCGTTAGTGTGCGCCACACAGCACTTGATTTCCTGGAATTGAATTGCATTGACAAACATACATCACATTCCAACGCCCCAACTACGTTCAAACTTCACATCAGTGTTCCTTTGTTCGACGACAATTTAATTTAACATGGGACTGGCCACGCAGATGGAAAACAAATTTATATTTATTTTAATAAAATAAAACCCTCTCCATTTAGCCCCGTTACAATACCCCCCCAATGAGAGGTCTTTTGTCGAAACAGAAGAACTCTCATTGCTAAACCCCTAAGAGGATCGGTGAGGATGTGGTGCCAAGAACCCCCCATTAATTCTTAACGTATCATGGGTAAACTACCCCCCTAGCTCGGCGACTATGGCTGCACCTGAACAAAATTACTGGACTTCTCTGCTCGAGATCCCAACACCATAAAATCGGACGGACACTCACCATAGTACACCTCACCTTGTAACATTCCAACCCAAAATCAAAACCCTGGCTTTATACCATACCAGATCCTCAACCGAACTGTTCCACCTTACATGCATGCTGGGTCGCCTTTGGCAAAACTGGGCGCGTACACATACTCATAATATCTTCTAAACAAACTCTTTAAACATTTAAAATCATTTTTCCAAATCAAAATATAGCAAATAACTTAAATTCAAATCATTAAATTTGATTAAAATTTCATTTAAGTTCAAAATTATCATTATTTTCATCAAGACAAAAAAATCTTTTTATATGAATCTATCCACTCTATCAATTTTCTTCACTACTAACAGCAATCATAAAAAACACAAATTGAACATCTTATTAAATCATAAACTCGCTTATTCTAATATTTGTTTATACATATATACTAAACAATATAATTCAATAAACACACTAGTACACTAGTAATACATATAAACTACAGTATATTCCGATCTCAAAACCTCATTTATATGGCAGGCATAAAATAAATTTTTTTTTCCAAGAAATTTTTTTTTTGTAATTTACCAAAATATCTTTTTTTTTCAATCTCCAAAATGAAATTATTTAATTTAATTCAGTAATACCATTGCATTAATTAATTATTTGAAATGGTTCTGTCTCTAATATCAGTCATCAGCTGATCTCTCTGGGTCAAGTGAATGACCTTGACATATATGTTACACAAAGCTACACTGTAAAATACATGAAACATCTTTAAAATTTTTTACCTTCAAACCTACTACACCTAATAAAACAGAACATTCAGAATTAACATGGTTATTGTTATCTTACAATAAACAATAAAATTTACATTTAAATTGACCAAAATTACACATGTTACAGTTTTATCTGACTTTCAAGTCCTACTCAATCTTTTACTTGTTTCAATTATTAATATTTTTAACTATGACTTTCTTTCTTTAACATTTTCATTCTCAACTAGTTTGGGTGACTCAATTATTCATAATATTTTGATTTACTAACTTGGCATTTATGTATAATCTTACCCCCTCCTGACTCTAATACTCACTTAACAGCTTTAACTAGTATGACACCCATCTATCAAAACATCTACTAACCATTCTCTACCCCTAACTTACTACTCTACTCATTTCGCATCATTCTACCCTTACAACAAAATATTCTCTACCCCTTTGTACTCAGGATGTGTGTTCCCTTCCCAATGCTCATTCCCTTATTTGGTTCTGGACCCTCCCTAGGTAACCCTTTCCGGCACATAACGGTTCCCCTTCCGCCACAACGCTTTTTGTTGAGGACTCCTTATCACACCACCCCCCTTACAAAATTCCCCATCAACTAAGCACTCTTCCATTACATCATTTTTATCTAGAAATATCACCTGGTTTATTACCCCAATATATTACTCTCATTACTTTACCTATATTCCCCATTTCTACTGTGTCACTATCAATACTCAGTTTTTACCTTACTTTTATTCACAAGAATATTATTCTCTCTAACACCACTAAACTTGGCCTTGATTGACTTAAATGCCCTACTTAAACAATTACTATCACCCAAATTCTATCTTTTACAAACCATTGAACATTCTTAAATACCTCAAATTTATTTCATTATTTATTTAAAATCTTTAAACACATTGACAATTTATTCTATAAACCTTAATTATTAATAAAATCTGCAAATCAGTAAAATACTACCTATATAACACCAGTAATCAGCTGATGTGTCTTGGTCAGGTGACTGCACTCTAACTACGTTTCCAACCATTACACCATGTGAAATACATTACACGTTTACAATCCTTATATTCTAACATAATAAAATAATAACACAATTAGACATAATAAACACAATATAATAAACACCTACTACACCCATTTCTCAAATCAAAACAAAATTATTTAGTCAGCTCAGTAGCGAGCCACCATTATTAAGTTACTTTTTTTTTTTTTTTTTTTTTTTTTTTTTTTTTTTTTTTTTTTTTTTTTTTAATTCATCACTCCCCTGAGTAACCCCCCTGCCACACACACTATGACCCCCCTGGACTGTGGTGTCCAGTTGCATCCACAAGGACTGAAGTTTTGGAGGAATTTTGTCATCTCCTTGTCCTTGCTTCTGCGTTACATTTTTCAAAATGCTAGATATCATATCCAAAAGTTACATATTTATACACCCTTAATGCGGGTCTATCACCTGGTTAACTGTTCCCACGCGAACAGAGTGATAGCCGCTGTTCGCTGTTCCATAGTTCCGGGGATTTCCCCTAAGTCACCCCCCACTAATTTCAAATCTATACCAGTTTCAAGCACAACCAACCATGGTCAGGTTTACAATTGCTGCCCACAGCTGGCTGTCGTCCAAAACCACGATTAATGCTGGTAAGGCAGTAATCGCCCGAAAAGGCGGGTAAATCAACTTTCATTTCAAGCATGTTGTTTCATCATCATAATACACTGCACGGCAACAAATCAACATATAATATGAAATTATATAACAAGTTGTGCAGTGTATATTATGCCAGTTTGGCCTCCGATAATGGTAACATACCTTGATGTTACCACCAACACTATCCACTTATCGCTATCTGCAGTAGCACATGCCACCACTGCAATAGCATAACTAATAGCTAAACTTAAACCCTTCTACTGCTGCAGTCTCTACTTTCCATGATTATTTCACTTCGATTAACACCACACAACCCCCCAAAATTACCCCTATCTCTTGCATGATAACAAATTTTTTTTTTTTTTTTTAACACGTTTTACCCAGACACTTCTGCAACTCCTACTTTTCACTTGTACTACAAACTTTACAATTATATTTGGTCACTCATACAATTCTAGTAAAACTATTGTTACTGACATAAATTTAAATGCATAAACATTCCGAACTATACAACCGTAAAATTTTTTATACTTAAAGGCTATCTACTATTATTATCGATAGTACTGGTAAGGTTGTGACCACCCGAAAATGGGGTTTTCTGCTGCAAGGGAGACTTGCCAACAAAATAGACACGCTACGTGAATTCACGTCCCCCTCCTACACCAAATCTACTCCCTCTATTCTACCATTTATCCAAACCCGCCGTCTATTTCCTTGCCAAACCTCCCTCCCAACAAAACTCATTTTCCTAATTATTCTGAAACTACTGTCATTGGCTAAACTTATTTTTCCAATGACACAAAAAAAAATTTTTTTTACTTGAATGCACTGCCTTTTTAAAATATAGCCTCCATATCTATTTACAGTCACTCGAAGGCAGTGCTGGTACGTGATATGGTACACCTAACCGCTGCACCTTGAGTGTAAAAAAAAATAATTTATATCACGTACCTTTAGGGGTCCCCCTCCCCGTTCAATAAAATGCTGAAATTTCTATTCTATACCAATTTTGGTGGAGCCGGACCATCGTTGTTTCACCACCCGAAGGAAGCTCCTCCAACCATGGTCCGCCTCCAAGTGCCGAAACCCACGGTCAGGACTGGTAAGATCGTGACCGCCTGAAAATGAGGGAGAGTCCCTTCTGCAAACATAAAACAACATGTTAAATTTCCAATTATTTATCTTGACCAATATAATTTCAAATTCGTAGCATTCTGCGTGCCCACTATCTCCTGTGTTACCTGGTTGCGTAGTACATAGGCGTTGCTCATTTTTATTTCTACAATCTCATAAAGTCCTTCATATAATAGGAAAAACTTTATTTCTTTATCTTGTGCGCTAGACAGATCATGTCTCCTTACCAACACTAATTGTCCTACCTTGTATTTGACCCACTTCCCCTTTTCATCGTGTTTCCGCTTTCTTCTCTTTCACTTGGTGAGTAGACTCTCGTTTGCGAGTTGTATTTTTACATTTCTGTCGATAGTTCTTTCTTCCGGTGGATATTCAAAAAGTTGTTCTAATATTCTGGGTGGTCTGGCTCCTTTTATTAATTCGTATGGTGTAAACCCTGTAGAATCGTGGATCGTGCTGTTTAACCATTCCTCCACTTTCTTTACGTATAAAGGCCATTCTGAATGTTTGGAGTGACAATACGCCCTGAATATCCTTCCGATTTCTCGCATCACCCGCTCCGCCTGGTTCGACTGTGGATGGTAAACTGCCGTATGCTTGGGTATGATGCCTTCCCAACCGAGAGTCTGCCTCCACTTACCGCTGATGAATTGCGGGCCGTGATCGTATAAAATTACCTTCGGCTTACCTACATTAATCATGTAGTCCTTGGTGATCTTTTCGCTGAGCACCTTGCCGGTAGCTCTCTTTACGCTGTACAATCTAACAAACTTAGAAAAAGTGTCCAACACAACAAAAACATATACTACTCCACCCCTACCTTTAGGCAATGGCCCATACAAATCTACAGCAACTAAATCGAAAGGTCTTTCAACCTTAATATAATTCATTTCCCCTTCAACCCTATAATTTACTACTTTTGACTTTTGACACAAATCACAAACTCTTAACACTCTTCTAACTCTCCTCTCCATATTTTTGAATACTGTAATAAAATTAAACAGATTGATGTTAGTTGATGATAAGAGATTGTGAAGTATGTGTCAACGATGTAATCAAGCCCCACTCTTTGGGCTAGCCAATTTGTAATAAAATATAATAATAGATTGATGTGTGTGTGTTCTTAAATTGGTGTGTAATTGGTGTGGCTCTCGACGTCTTACTGGCCTGAAACACTTCCTTAAGTTTCCCAGCTGGTCGAGTCTCAATGGTAGCAAGACCGGTCGAGTAGCGTAATGTTGATGAAGAAATATATGTTTAGCTTCACCGAAAGTTTCAAAACAAAAATTATTGTTTTGAAGAAAATTAAAAAAAAATTATGTTTAAAAAAAATAATTTAAAAAAAATTTTAAATTTTTATTAATTAATTAATTATAATCAATTAATTAATATAGTGCTGTGAAGTTTTAAAAAGTGTAATGCTCTTCTGAAAATTTTTATTAAAGTTTTGGTATATTTTAAATAAACTACCACCACTCATAAGATTGTCTTCAAACCAATCGATACTTGTTTATCTTTTTATTTTTTAGGTTATCTTCACTTATAGGTGGTAAAGTCCTTGTAGATTATCAATTAGAATTATATTATTGGTAATTAGTATTATTGAAGAAATAAAGAACTATTAAGTATTGAAAAGTATTAATGTTTTATTAATTAATGGCAATATTGACTCTTATCGATTAATATCGATTCTCAGGATATCGAAAAAATTACAAAGTATTATATAAAAATTATACAGGGTTCTTTAAACAGCCAATTATTATCAAAGCCAGAGAAATCGGGCTAATATTTAAAAAGTATAACGTTACAATAAATGAATAATTATTACTAAATACAGACATTGAATGATAATTTGAAAATAATATAATTGTTTTCACCAACAGCTGATACGTAGACGGAGAGGCATTGGAATTGTCAAAGAAAGATGGCTGCCGTCAAGTTGATCAAAATGTAGCTCGTTCCTGCTTCGTTCCAAATAATGTATTTTCTGGCAGTTTTCCTGTTCTCGTGTCTGCAAATCTCTTGTTAAATGTTGTTTAGTGCCTGGTGTAATGTTTCTGGTTTGTATTTAGTGTATCCGTGTAATTATAAGTCAAAACACTTTCCCCGATTCCGTCACTAATTTGGGTTAATGTATTATACAGTTTTCTAGTGTTTTGTGGTGTTTTTCGGAGTAGATATGTATTGTTTTGTGTTATGGAGTGTTTCTTCATTGTTTCTGTTATAATATGAGAGTTCCAGAAGTATTTTACAAGTCACTCGCGATTTCACAATAACGTACTATACACTCGCTTTATATGACTATTATAAGTTAGGTTAGGCCGTCACAAAACTCTCGTTATGTTAACCGTTCGAATACCAATAATCAACTAACTGTTTCCTTCAGTTTCAATTAAACTCTTAGCCCATATAATATTATTCTTAACATTGTTCAAATATTTTTCATATCCTGTGCACACTTTAATATTTCACTATATAAATACCTAAACTTGGGTTATTTATCAATTTTATTCACTAGATGTCATTTAAATTAATCTTTCAGTTCATTCAGCTTATTTTCAGATTAAATAATGCCGTTTTATAGTGTTTTCTGTCCAAAATATAGTAATTTTACTTTCAGTTTGGTATACTCTGAAAAGTCAAAACATCAAAACTTACTTCCTGTCATTATATAAATTCAGCCATTTTATCAGTTATATTTAATATTAATAATCCTATATTGTATTAAAAGGTTCATATTCCCTTATTTTCTGGTAATTAATTGAATTAGTTGTATTCTGAAACATTATTCTGGAATATATGACTCCCATGTCTAAATTTCTGAGTTTAGTCATTTTCATTTTTATTTATAATTCTGAATATAATTTATTAAAATCTTTCTAAATGGTATGTGCAATTATATGGCTTGATCTCAAGTTTATTTTGTCTAAACCCCTTTTGTTTATTTGCATTTAAATGAGCAATTTCTCTGTTTTGATGAAGTTTGGTTTCCATTCTTTTGGCCTATGATTTTTTAACAATTTTTCTTACAAAATATTTTACAAACAATATATGATGTGTGATACCCTCTCTGACTTTTACATATAGTATTATAAATTAAACATGTTTTCAAATTACACAAAAACAATTAGTATTGGTTACAATACAAATAATAGTTAAACAAAATAAAGAATATTTTTTTAAATGAATGGTTGTCTTCAAGTCAGACATTTTGCAACAAAATCCCCATTTTACAACATGGAAATATGGTTTACAAAAAAGGTTTTTTACTAACTAACATCTTAATTACTCTCTACTATTTACAAGTGGTAACTATTTTTATAGTTCTGATGTTAGTTGTTTCAGACCCAAACAAATGGCCTTATATCTAAAACATTTTTAAACATTCTTATACTATATACATAAAAACCTTATATTTATATTCTTATTTCTAACTATTATTATAAGTAGGATTCTACAGTTTTTATACCGTCTTTTATACATTGTCTTTGGGGAATTGTACCCTGTCATTAATAAATAAATAGTATGAATTGTTCAAAAAGTATTATGACATCTGTTTTTCTTTTTTCATGTAAAACAAAATGTTATTTTAAACAGATTCATGTCTTATGAACAACATATTGTCACAGTACACATTTCAAGTCATTGAAAAATGCATATTTCATTGCATCCAATGTTTGTGATTGCCAAGAATGAAACACAAGGTTCATTTTTTATAATACCCAAAACTATCACTGGTTCACTTGCACTTTTATATTATGTTAATGCTAAATGGTCGTATAGTCTTATTAACATAATAAATTGGTTAGCGTTTTTTCAATGGAGATTTGTTCCATGGGTACTATATTATTGTTTCATCTTAGTTCACAGGCAACTTTTACTTTATACACTTCTCTCTCTTAAATTTATATACATGTGGTTTTTATTTCGTTATACTTTTATTTTTAAATATTTATTTTGGGGATATAGGGATTTGGGTGTCTTTTATAAGAGCATGACATCTTCTTCAGGATGCTGCCTTCTTCTTCTTTCATCAGTCTTCTTTTCTCCTGCCTTCTGGGACTGGTATCTTCTCCATCTTCTTCTTGATGCCATCAGGTTTCTTGGGATCTTCTCCATCTTCTTCTTTATTTCAGAAATACACCACCTGTATTGTTTGATCTTGGCTTATTTTAGGGTTTCTCTTCTATTTATTCTTTCTCGTTGTGGGTTTGGTCATATTCAGTACTGCTTTGTTATTTACTTTTTTACCTTCCTGGGTTATAGTTTGAAAACCTTTGGTTATGAGACTGGTTTTGGAGGACTCATCACTAGTAACTCCTTTTACTTGAACTTGTATTTTCTTTATAATAATGATTTCTTTCCACAGTTGCTATGAATTAATTTATTTATATTAAACTTAATGCTTTCTTCCAAATTTAAACATTATAACTTCATTATTCTAATGATCAATTGCCATTCAATATTATGCATACATCTGTCATGTTACAGATTGCTCCCCTCCAGAAGTAATTATTTCAGACATGTTTATGGATGAAATAATTTCTTATGATAATTTCATCATTTCTTATAATTCATTTTCTTCTCCATTTTTATATCGACTTTTTTATATTAGAGTTTTATTAATTTTATATATATGGTTACTTGTCTTACTACTGATCCTTTTCGGATAGTTAGTGTCTTCTGAGATATATTATAATTGTAATACATTTTCTTTCTATATCAACTTTGTGTTGTATCCTTGGGATATTAATTCCCTAACATTCCCTATCACGTGGGCTGGGGCAGATCAGAGGGGCACTGTACGCTACTTCTCTGCTGGCCATACACCACTTCTATAAATTGAGTACAGAGGCATATCCATCCCTGCTCAAAAACATAATGCTGCTGGAATTATCTTCAGTCAGTCATCGAATAAATAAATAAAAAGTAGTCTCATTTTCGACTAATAAAAATATCTTTGGATTCTCCACTTCGTAGTCTCTCAGATTATCTCACATTTTCTATCTTAATAAATCTTCATAATCATTATTATACTCATTACATATATATTTTTTCAAAACTCTTAACTTGTCTGATATATTTAATTTAATTATGGTTGAAAACCTTCCTTTTAATAATTCTGGTTACTGTTTACAGTGTAACTCTCTTTCTCCTTCATCTGAATTCTCTTTATACTTTCTTCTGGTTATTCATAGTATTAGCATGGTCTTTATAAATAGTCTTTCGTATTCATTATTTGAATGGTCTTAATATATTATATTTAATTTTTTAACATTGTATCTTTACATTAGATATACAGGTTGTTATATTGATCATTTTATTTAAACATTTTGGTTCTTTCCTTTCTCTTAGAAAGTTATTAATCTGCCTTCGCATTCATTAACATTAATTCATTTATATCATATTTCATGTGGTATTTCTTCTCTTTGCATTTCATATAGGTCTTATTATTATCATTGGTTCAAAATCATCTTCTCCATATGTTTGGTATGAATTGTTCTTCTTTGCTCTTAATTAACTGTTTTCATTATCGTTTCATAGGTAATTAGTCTCTTTGCTTCCAAATTTTTTCTTCTCTTGCATATTACACTCTTCTTTGTTATTCTTCTCTACCCCTTCAAATGCTATTGTGAATATCTAGCATTTATTCTGGATTAACGTTAATTCTCTTTTCTGAATTAATCACTTTATTTTCTTCTCAATTCAATCATAATTGATACATAATTATTTTTTGGAACTTGGTTAGTTTTAATGTAAAATTCAAACTATTCTTTTTATTTAATTGAAAAATATTTCTCATAAATCCTTGTAATATGTTGATCTTATCTTGTTTCAAAGTACTGACGTTCTATCAACATTCAAATTCTGTTTAATTCATTTATTCCCAGAATTGTTTCATTCAGAATTGTTTATAGTACTGTGATTTTACTATTATTTCTGAATGTTTTGGTATTTCTCCAAATTCAAATTCTTCTTAATTATTTACCATAAAGTTTTCTCATAAACTTAGTTATAGTAAGTTGGTCTTACTTCATTTTTAAATTTTTTGTATATTAACTTCAAAATTCCTTTCTTCTTAATTCTTCCAAAATGTTTTTCTCATAATTCAGTGGTAGTAAGCTGTGCTTGCTTAATTTTAAATTTTTTAAAATTAAGTTCAAAATTCTCTCTCTTTCTCTTTCTTCCATAAAATTTTGTTCTAAATTATCAGGTTGTAGTAAGATGTACTCACTCAATTTTAAATTTTTATAATTATATTTCAATTCAAAAGTCTTTCTTTTTCTTTCTTCCATAAAGTTTGTTCCAAAATTATTAGGTTGTAGTAAGATGTACTTACTCAATTTTAAATTTTTATAATTATATTTCAATTCAAAAGTCTTTCTTTTTCTTTCTTCCATAAAGTTTGTTCCAAAATTATTAGGTTGTAGTAAGATGTACTTACTCAATTTTAAATTTTTATAATTATATTTCAATTCAAAAGTCTTTCTTTTTCTTTCTTCCATAAAGTTTGTTCCAAAATTATTAGGTTGTAGTAAGATGTACTTACTCAATTTTAAATTTTTATAATTAATAAGTACAAAATTCTCTCTCTTTCTCTTTCTTCCATAAAGTTTTTTCTTCAAATTATTAGGTTGTAAGTTGTTCTTACATATTTTAGAATTTTTTTAAATATAAATTCTAAATTCCTTCTTCTTATAATTCTCCAGAATGTTCTTTTCAAAATATTAGGTTGTAAGATGTACTTACATTATTTTCGAATTTTTTAAAAATATAAATTCTAAATTCCTTCTTCTTATAATTCTCCAGAATGTTCTTCTCAAAATATTAGGTTGTAAGATGTACTTACATTATTTTTGAATTTTTTTAAAAATAAATTCAAAATTCTAAAACTCACAACTCATTCTTCATAATATTTCTTCATAGAAGCTTGATTGTACACTCCTTTGATTTTTCCTGAAACGATTTCCTTCAACTCATATGTATTGTTATGCTTATCATTTACCACAACATATGGGCATATATTGTACTCTACACTGGACCATATTATTTATACTTTAATTAGTTGATCTCCACTTTTTCTTTTCTTTTATATACCCAGGAAGATGGACGATTTTCTTTATGTCGTTCCATTGCTCATATCCTTATTTGTCATGTTCATTTTCTTAAATAGTCTTCATTCATAAAACCCAGTTTTGTTTCTATGTTTATTCTCCATATCATTTCCTTTCAATGATATTTATTCCGTCTCCTTCACCGTTGTTTTTCGCCGTAGTCGGTTATCATGATCTCCATCCCTTTTCTTGATGGTGTGTGGTATCTGTGTCAACCAGGGTCCTTCATCTCAGTTGCTCTTATAAAATTTACCCTAGGGCGCGACACTCGGTTATTATTACTGTTATTATTATTATTACTAAAGTTATTATTATAGTAATTTCGGTTAGGTGGGTAAGGGCTGTCATCATTATTGTTGGGATATGGATTTCTCTGACTGTATAGAATATTATTATTATGTTGATAAAAATTGTTTCTATTGTTTGGATAGGGGTTGTTATTCCTAATGCCGTTAACATTACTGCTAAACTGGTCATTACGTGGCGGGTTGTTAGGGCCATCGTAATTGCTGGGCTGGTTCCCTCTATCATCGTATTGTATACACCAATACTTCTCTGGTCCATGTTTTGTGTTACCTGACAAATATATGTGAGGATCTTCATCTGGGTTATCACTTATTATTTGTTTATCTGAAACACCATAAGCTGGTTTACCATCACCTATCCACCCTGAAGGAATATATTTTAGTCTAACCGTACCCTGGAACTGTCCTAGATGGCACGTTAATGGAATACATTCTGGTGATTCATCTGTGTCATCATTACAGTCTGGTACGATATCACATTTCCATCTTTCTGAAAAACCTTGTCCAGTCTTGCGCTGAAATTGGTCTGTTCCACATGTGGTATTCTGTTTACCTCTGGTCCTTTCCCAGTGGTAAACTACTGTCTTGTGGTAAATTATTTCTGAAATTACTTCGATTCTCCTTCTATAATTCATAGAATTCATGATGTCTTTGTCATTGGTAACTGGGATATTACTGCCATCAATTAACCCATGTTTTATCATCTCCAACTCTTCCTTCGTTTTTATCAAATTTCTTGGATACATTCTCCTTTTCCTTGGTTTAATATTTTCCTTGTTTCCGCTAGTTTTAATCCCAGGTAATACCGTTACTTGTTCCTGCGTCTTATCATTTGGTACTTCTTCTGGTTCTGGTTTGCTATCATATTTTATTCCTTCGGTCTTCTCCTTTCTTAATTCCTCTCTTTTTAATCTGTCCTCTCTCATTTCCTTATTCTCGTCATCTAGTTTCTTGTTCATATCATCTAGCATTTTATCCTGATCATCCAGTTTCTTATGCATATTGTCCAGTTGGTCACCCAATTCTTTTTTGAATCGTCTGTCCTCGTCCATCACGTCCATCATTTGTTGTAACATTCCTATTATCTTGTCCCACTTCTCATCTCGTGTAAGTTCTGCCATTTTGTTTGTCGTTATTCCCTTTTTATTATCTTTCTCTGACTTTGTAGCTGTTGCCTAGCTCCAACTAGTGATTGGGCAGAAAGTATTGGCCTTCCAATCGCTAATTAAAGCCCCTAAAGTTGTGCGCCAATTTGTAATAAAATTAAACAGATTGATGTTAGTTGATGATAAGAGATTGTGAAGTATGTGTCAACGATGTAATCAAGCCCCACTCTTTGGGCTAGCCAATTTGTAATAAAATATAATAATAGATTGATGTGTGTGTGTTCTTAAATTGGTGTGTAATTGGTGTGGCTCTCGACGTCTTACTGGCCTGAAACACTTCCTTAAGTTTCCCAGCTGGTCGAGTCTCAATGGTAGCAAGACCGGTCGAGTAGCGTAATGTTGATGAAGAAATATATGTTTAGCTTCACCGAAAGTTTCAAAAAAAAATTATTGTTTTGAAGAAAATTAAAAAAAAATTATGTTTAAAAAAAAATAATTTAAAAAAAAATTTTAAATTTTTATTAATTAATTAATTATAATCAATTAATTAATATAGTGCTGTGAAGTTTTAAAAAGTGTAATGCTCTTCTGAAAATTTTTATTAAAGTTTTGGTATATTTTAAATAAACTACCACCACTCATAAGATTGTCTTCAAACCAATCGATACTTGTTTATCTTTTTATTTTTTAGGTTATCTTCACTTATAGGTGGTAAAGTCCTTGTAGATTATCAATTAGAATTATATTATTGGTAATTAGTATTATTGAAGAAATAAAGAACTATTAAGTATTGAAAAGTATTAATGTTTTATTAATTAATGGCAATATTGACTCTTATCGATTAATATCGATTCTCAGGATATCGAAAAAATTACAAAGTATTATATAAAAATTATACAGGGTTCTTTAAACAGCCAATTATTATCAAAGCCAGAGAAATCGGGCTAATATTTAAAAAGTATAACGTTACAATAAATGAATAATTATTACTAAATACAGACATTGAATGATAATTTGAAAATAATATAATTGTTTTCACCAACAGCTGATACGTAGACGGAGAGGCATTGGAATTGTCAAAGAAAGATGGCTGCCGTCAAGTTGATCAAAATGTAGCTCGTTCCTGCTTCGTTCCAAATAATGTATTTTCTGGCAGTTTTCCTGTTCTCGTGTCTGCAAATCTCTTGTTAAATGTTGTTTAGTGCCTGGTGTAATGTTTCTGGTTTGTATTTAGTGTATCCGTGTAATTATAAGTCAAAACACTTTCCCCGATTCCGTCACTAATTTGGGTTAATGTATTATACAGTTTTCTAGTGTTTTGTGGTGTTTTTCGGAGTAGATATGTATTGTTTTGTGTTATGGAGTGTTTCTTCATTGTTTCTGTTATAATATGAGAGTTCCAGAAGTATTTTACAAGTCACTCGCGATTTCACAATAACGTACTATACACTCGCTTTATATGACTATTATAAGTTAGGTTAGGCCGTCACAAAACTCTCGTTATGTTAACCGTTCGAATACCAATAATCAACTAACTGTTTCCTTCAGTTTCAATTAAACTCTTAGCCCATATAATATTATTCTTAACATTGTTCAAATATTTTTCATATCCTGTGCACACTTTAATATTTCACTATATAAATACCTAAACTTGGGTTATTTATCAATTTTATTCACTAGATGTCATTTAAATTAATCTTTCAGTTCATTCAGCTTATTTTCAGATTAAATAATGCCGTTTTATAGTGTTTTCTGTCCAAAATATAGTAATTTTACTTTCAGTTTGGTATACTCTGAAAAGTCAAAACATCAAAACTTACTTCCTGTCATTATATAAATTCAGCCATTTTATCAGTTATATTTAATATTAATAATCCTATATTGTATTAAAAGGTTCATATTCCCTTATTTTCTGGTAATTAATTGAATTAGTTGTATTCTGAAACATTATTCTGGAATATATGACTCCCATGTCTAAATTTCTGAGTTTAGTCATTTTCATTTTTATTTATAATTCTGAATATAATTTATTAAAATCTTTCTAAATGGTATGTGCAATTATATGGCTTGATCTCAAGTTTATTTTGTCTAAACCCCTTTTGTTTATTTGCATTTAAATGAGCAATTTCTCTGTTTTGATGAAGTTTGGTTTCCATTCTTTTGGCCTATGATTTTTTAACAATTTTTCTTACAAAATATTTTACAAACAATATATGATGTGTGATACCCTCTCTGACTTTTACATATAGTATTATAAATTAAACATGTTTTCAAATTACACAAAAACAATTAGTATTGGTTACAATACAAATAATAGTTAAACAAAATAAAGAATATTTTTTTAAATGAATGGTTGTCTTCAAGTCAGACATTTTGCAACAAAATCCCCATTTTACAACATGGAAATATGGTTTACAAAAAAGGTTTTTTACTAACTAACATCTTAATTACTCTCTACTATTTACAAGTGGTAACTATTTTTATAGTTCTGATGTTAGTTGTTTCAGACCCAAACAAATGGCCTTATATCTAAAACATTTTTAAACATTCTTATACTATATACATAAAAACCTTATATTTATATTCTTATTTCTAACTATTATTATAAGTAGGATTCTACAGTTTTTATACCGTCTTTTATACATTGTCTTTGGGGAATTGTACCCTGTCATTAATAAATAAATAGTATGAATTGTTCAAAAAGTATTATGACATCTGTTTTTCTTTTTTCATGTAAAACAAAATGTTATTTTAAACAGATTCATGTCTTATGAACAACATATTGTCACAGTACACATTTCAAGTCATTGAAAAATGCATATTTCATTGCATCCAATGTTTGTGATTGCCAAGAATGAAACACAAGGTTCATTTTTTATAATACCCAAAACTATCACTGGTTCACTTGCACTTTTATATTATGTTAATGCTAAATGGTCGTATAGTCTTATTAACATAATAAATTGGTTAGCGTTTTTTCAATGGAGATTTGTTCCATGGGTACTATATTATTGTTTCATCTTAGTTCACAGGCAACTTTTACTTTATACACTTCTCTCTCTTAAATTTATATACATGTGGTTTTTATTTCGTTATACTTTTATTTTTAAATATTTATTTTGGGGATATAGGGATTTGGGTGTCTTTTATAAGAGCATGACATCTTCTTCAGGATGCTGCCTTCTTCTTCTTTCATCAGTCTTCTTTTCTCCTGCCTTCTGGGACTGGTATCTTCTCCATCTTCTTCTTGATGCCATCAGGTTTCTTGGGATCTTCTCCATCTTCTTCTTTATTTCAGAAATACACCACCTGTATTGTTTGATCTTGGCTTATTTTAGGGTTTCTCTTCTATTTATTCTTTCTCGTTGTGGGTTTGGTCATATTCAGTACTGCTTTGTTATTTACTTTTTTACCTTCCTGGGTTATAGTTTGAAAACCTTTGGTTATGAGACTGGTTTTGGAGGACTCATCACTAGTAACTCCTTTTACTTGAACTTGTATTTTCTTTATAATAATGATTTCTTTCCACAGTTGCTATGAATTAATTTATTTATATTAAACTTAATGCTTTCTTCCAAATTTAAACATTATAACTTCATTATTCTAATGATCAATTGCCATTCAATATTATGCATACATCTGTCATGTTACAATACACATGACTCTTTTAACACATTTGTACATTTTTTCGCACCAAAATGCCCATATCTTATATGACAATCCCAAATAATTCTATCTACTAACTCATCAGGTATCATTAACCTCCAATCCCGTTCACCCCTTCTACTTTCTTAAACAGAATTCCCTGATATATTTGGAAATGTGTGTTGTACTCTGACCCATTTATATCTGCTTCTAAACTAGCTATTATCTTACCCAATTTATTTTCTGATCTTTGTATGTTCTTAATCTCCCTTAGTTCCTCCCCAAAAATTCTATCTTCCCTTGTTAATCGAAAAATTTCTATTTCTTTCAGATCCCTCCCCATTTTATTATCTATTGTATCTACCCTGGACAGAGTGTCTGGTACTTTATTATCTGTTCCCTTAATGTATTCCCATGAAAAGTGATATTCTTGTAATGCTAGCATCCACCTGGTTAATCTGCTATGAGTCAACTTACACGTGTTCAAAAATGATAAGGCCTTATGATCTGTTCTGATAACGGTTTGGTTTCCTAGCAGGTAGGTGCGAAATTTCTTTACTGCGAAGACGATGCTCAGCAACTCTTTCTCTGTTGTTGTGTAGTTCCTTTCTGCTGCCAATAAAGTCCTGCTGGCAAAAGCTATGGTCCGGTGTTCCTGATCCTTACCCTCCTGGTAGAGTTCTGCGCCGAGGGCTATGTTGCTGGCATCTGTCTGTAAATAAAATATTTTCTGAAAATCAGGATGATTCATCATTATCATATTTATAAACTTCTCTTTGATTTCCTTAAAAACAATTCTTTCTTCCTCGCCCCATCTCCATTGTTTACTCTTTTGTAAGACCGCACTTAGTTTAGATGTTACTTGCGCATAATTTCTCTGAAATTTCCGATAAAAGTTGCATAATCCTAAAAAGCTTTGTAACTGTTTAATATTTTTAGGTTCTGGAAAATGTATGATAGCTTCTACTTTATCTGGGTTTGCTAAAATACCCTCTGGAGTGATAATAAAACCTAAAAAATGTATCTCAGTTTGTAGAAATTTTGACTTCTCCCAATTAACTGTTAATCCACCATTTTGCAATTTATTTAATACGTATTCTATATGTTCTAAATGTTCCGAGAATGTTCTTGGTGCTATTAGTATGTCGTCAACGTATACAGTTAAAAAATCTAAGTCCTTGGGTTGGAGTATCATATCTAAACATTTTATAAAACTGGCTACGCTAGTGTTTAGTCCGAATGGCAGACGCTTAAATTGATAGTTCTTACCATTGAAAAGAAATGCAGTATATTTCCGGCTCTCTGGCGCTAATGGAACTTGCCAGTATCCTGCTGTTAAATCTAAGGACGTCATATACTTGACTCCGCTAAACTTCTGAAAAATTTCATTCATGGCTTCCGGTGACTCCCGGTCAGGTATTATAATTTGGTTAATTTTTCTAGCGTCTAAGCACAACCTTACCTTTCCATCTTTCTTGATGACCACTACTAATGGATTCGGGTATGGCGATATAGATATCTCAACAATGTCTCCTTCCATCATCTGGTCCAACTCTTCCTGTACTGCTCTCCTCTTTGAAAACGGCACTGGATAACTTCTCTGCATGTAGGGTGAGTGTTCTCGAACCTTCAACTCGCATACATAGTCCCTGGCTTTTCCAGGCAACTCAGCAAACACATCTCTAAAATGTTCAATAACTGCCAACAACTCCTGTCGTTGGGGATTCCCTACAACTCCACCCTCATTAAAAAATTTATCTGCCCTATTTTCCCATACTCTCTCATCATTCTCTACACTCTCACTCTCTTGACATACATTCACTCTTGTTTCTATAGTTCCCTCGCCTACTCGGTTTTGTATCATCTTTACCCCCGTAACTCTAACTTCATCTAACACCCTCTTAAAATTTACCCTGACTGGTTCATTTCCCTTATTAAATTCGACTATTCTCTTGTTAAAATCGATTACTGCTTTATTTCTCTCCAAAAAATCGTTTCCCAGAATTATATCTAAATTCAATCCCTTAACTACTAGAAAGGTATTCTCAAATTCTATTTCATTAATGTACATTTAACTGTACTTGTTTAGTAACTCTTTTATTTCGTACTCCGGTCACCCCCACTACTGTTACTCCCGCAACTGGCAATGATGGAATATTTTTATTTACCCTTTGTAATTCACCCAGTACGTTTTCTGAAATTACTGATATTTCACTCCCCGTGTCAATTAATGTTTTATAACTCTTACCTTCTATGGTTACAACTACCTCCGTCAATCCGGTTTTGGTTTCTGTCATTTCTGCATCGTCCTCCTCCAGTAACTCCTCCGCCATGTCCTTGATAATTACATTACTTTGGTAGTTACACTCCTCTTGGACCCCCAGGTTCTCCTTCGACAATGGCTGGGCCCGGTTCCCCATTGTCTCTTCTAGTTTCCCGTGGATGGACCTGCCACGGCTTGGTTATATCCTCCTCTTCCTCTGTTGCCGCTTCCCAATCCCCTCGGCGCTCCTCTGTTGTTCTCCACTCCTCTCTGCAGCTGCTTTTGTTGGTTGTGCGTTCTCTCACTGCGCTGACATTCTCTCGCCTTGTTGCATCTAAAACATGTTCTTATAGCATAGTTTTCAACATTACAATCTGCACATCGCCAACCCTCGCCTCTATTATCACGATTTCCCCCACGTGCCCCTCGGTGAAAGTTTGGCATTCCCCTGGGTTGATTATAATTCCCATTGATGTGTGACGCTGGTGTGTTTATACGCCTACTCATATCTCGTTCTCTTATGTTCTGAAATATATCTAATATTTTTTCTAGTTCAGTAATTTCTATGATTTCTCGCGTCATTAGTGTAATTTGTATTTCTCTCGGTAAATGCTTACTTATGTGGCGGATGAATGACCGGAACGGTAGCGGTAGCTCTAAATATTTTGCCTCGTTGTATAATCGCATTACGTACATGGTCACGTTACCCCTTGGGTCCCAAAATTACCTGATCCCATAATTTTACTACGTAATATTTCTTGTTCTTCTTCTGACCAATATTTATCTCTAAATGCCGTCTCAAAACTCTGATAATTTACCCAGTCTATTTATGTACCTCCGCCCATACCACGGAATTCCCTCTAAAACATTTCATTATCTTTAACAACTGTACTTCCCAACTACTTCGACAAAACTGATTGAATTCTTTCACTCTGTTTAAAAACTGCATGGGGTGTACCCCCCTATTTTCACAATTAAACAATTCCAAATCAATATTACTATTCATATCTCTAGTAATTACTACTTGTTCGGTAACACTATTAAGTTTTTTACTTATCTCTACATTCAATTCATGTTTGACATTAGCTATGCTTTGTTCAATTGACACGAATTTATTATTATTTAAACACTCAACTTGTATGTTACGTTTATCCATAATATTTACTGTATCTTGTATAGCTTGTATCTCTGTTTTGCAATTACTTTCTATTTCATTTATTTTAAAATTAGTATTCGTTTCATATGTCTTAATCTTATCAATTACGGTACACAATTAAACTTGTACTCACTACCAGCATTACACTCATTTATTTTACATTCAAAATTTTCAGTTACTTCCTGTATTTGTTTATCAAATTTTTCTGCCATACTACTCTCTATTTCATCAATTCTATTATTCATACTTTTTAATGAATGACTCAACTTTTCGTTTAATTCATATTTCAATTCGTTAAAATTGCTCTCACACTTATTTTTTACCTCATTAATATCAATTTTAAATTCATCAAATTTAGCGTCAAATTTATTATTTTGTTAGTTAAATTTACTACTTTGTTGCTCTAAAATTAATTGCAACATATTCATTACTTCCTCATTACTATCTACCGTTTGTTTACTTTGGATAGGTGTCGATTGATGTTCGACATCTTTCATTATTTTTGATTCTGTTAACTGGCTTTCTATATTACTGTCAGTGAAGCTGACTTCATCATTATTTTCACTTGTTTGAATTCCTGAGTCGCCTTTATTGGCCAACTCAGTTGACATATTTTCATACATAGATTTATTTTCGGCCTCCTCGCCAACAACCACATCGATTTCGTTTTCGTTAGTAGCCATTATTTATTCTTTATGAAATTTGTTAATCTTAATACACTTTCAATCTTACATATATTTACTATTTTCTCACTCTGTATGTTTTACTCAACTATATTATACATATCGCTTAACCTGTCCGTAATTTACGTATTTTTACCCAACCTCCAAATCAAACCTGCATTCACTGTAGGTGCAGAATTTAATGAAATTTAAATTATAAAATTTGTTCCACGTTCGTGGCGCCAACTGTGATTATACAAATAATTACATTTATATCATAATATATTTCTCTCCCACTTACCTTTCTTCAGCCCAGGGTTACGTCGCACGACCGTTGAATTACAAGTATGATTTCAAGGTTGTCTCAATAACTCACTCGACTCGCTATTATGGAAAACAACTAACAGTTTATTTCATCATCTATACTTTTTTAAAGGCATGAATTATTACTCTTTCTTTCAAAATCGACATATTATTGCTTCCTCAATCTATTAATAACCTAAACATTTATTTAGACATTGTAACCTTACTCTAATGTAATAATTAATTAGTCAAAACGACCCAGCTTGCCTCACGCTCTCTTTCATTCAATTTCCCTCCCCATTATTTCATAGCGCTTATTGAATTAAAATCGGGAACTTAACTTGAGGTGTCACTCTCATCGTCGAGTGCTGCACTAGTTAGATATCCAAATAGTTTGTTAGTTCGATTCACTTTAAAATTTTTTCCTTCACTTCACTGGCTACATTCTGAGATATCGATTCATTTTTTTATTAAAGACTGGTTGACACTTTTTACAAAAAAAAAATTATATTTGGAAGTGCGCGACTTTTTAGCGCTCCCGGCCAGGAAAACGGAGTTATTTTAACTGAGATCGAGTGTCACCCACCAATCTCCCACTACGTAGGATTGTTGGTCAGGAAACCAATGCCTCCTTCTGTCAACGTACTCAAAGTATGGGTTATTAATGTGTGTTCGACGGTGACGATATCTCACTAGCCTTCGTCACATCACTCAAGAGGGCGTGGTCTGTCCGTATTTCCGTCACCATCCCGACCGCATGGCGAACAAATTTGTTACAATTGGCCATGTTTGTTCAGCTTGACCCGAGACTGTAAGCGTCGTCTGTGCGCACCGCTGGTGTTCGCGTGTTAGTGTGCGCCACACAGCACTTGATTTCCTGGAATTGAATTGCGTTGACAAACATACATCACATTCCAACGCCCCAACTACGTTCAAACTTCACATCAGTGTTCCTTTGTTCGACGACAATTTTATTTAACATGGGACTGGCCACGCAGATGGAAAACAAATTTATATTTATTTTAATAAAATAAAACCCTCTCCATTTAGCCCCGTTACAAAATTAGGATAAAGAGTTTTATTATTATTATAACGCAAAATAATATAGGTAAGGCTATTTAAATGTTGTAACCCCAGGTTCTTTCCTGTACAAAAAGTCATTCTCCAACCTGTCGGTTTGACGACAATCATAGACAGGAAAATAATGTGTTACAGTCTGTAGGAAACAACCCCCATTGTTATCAGCTGCAGCGTCGAGCCAGACAATACACTGCCTACCCCTATTATCTAATACAAAGTGCGTGATTCCCCTTGCCCAGTAACAACATATGGTTAAAATATATTATGTCTGTGTGAGATTCCTCTCCTCTCTCTGAGGTGAGATTTGATTCTCTCGTATTGTCTATTTGTAAATATCTCTCATGTATTTAAATTTTACTAAACCTAAAGATAGTAAAATAGAGTGTTTAGTATAAGTAGTGTATAAGATTTAGCATCTTAAGAGCATGTCTCAATTCAATCCAGATTTATTGTTAAAAGATGAATTATGCTATGAAGCACTTTTGCGCGGGCTACCTTACACGAACGTAACGGTCACGGAACTACGCAAAACGTTACGCGAAAGCAGGCAAGATACACCCGCACAGTTAAGTCGATTAAGCGAAATAGATCTTGATAGCGAAAGAGAAACATGTTATGCGAAGTATAGGGAACTGACCTCAATATCACAATCTCTGCATGATGAGAAGTCACCCGCTATAATCTTACGTACCACCAAGAGAATAGAGCATTTAACCCGTCGGATAAGTAATTTATTAAACTGGCCCGGAGCTACTGTAATTCCCCCAGATGTGCAAAAATTTGCTGACGAAGCATTATAGCAATTACCCACAATAATAAGAGAATTACGTAGAAAGTCTGACTCATTTAAAATGGAGGAAATTGAAGAAGCTCTGACTAAATTATATATCTCCCCATTTCAATCACCTACCCTAGAACAGCGACCCACTACCATGAGTTTCGAATCCCCCCAGGTATCAAGAATAGAACCAAGTAATGATCAGTTGCTCAATAGCAACGTGAATACCCTACCGATAGCTGAAGCATCACTTCCCAATGCCCACCACAATCTCACCAATAATTATGCGTTAACACCTTCAGCAATGACAAATCAAGTATCGGGACCTCCTAGAATAACATCTCACGTAAACTTTAGTACGAACCTCTACGGAAAGATAACTCACCCCGTAAAATAAATTTTATCAGAAATCCCATACACCGATGGATTGAGTATCACCAAACTATTAGCTTTCATAAAATATCTGTTGCAAATAAAAGACTTACAGCAACTAAGCGATTGCCAAATATTGTAAGTCCTTCTGCCCAAATGTAGACCACCATTAAAGGACCATGTACAGGAGTCATTAAGTTCACAACATCCAGTAGAAGAACTCCATACAACTCTGATAAGACATTTTATTCCAACAGGAATTTACGAAGAACTGAAACGAAACACAGTACTTCGAGTACAAGGAGCTCACGTGAGACTCGCCCACTATATCTCTGAAATAAGAGAATTTTCATTATTACTGAAAGTAAACTGTAGCGAACAGCAATTAGTAGAAACAATCTTGGTAGGATTATCCCCGGAAGAAAGATCTCGGTTAGCACTTATCAATAGACCCAACACGTTCGCAGAATTAGAACAATGCTGTATCCATTCATCCAATGTATGGTATTCGGATCAGAACCGACGTGCGTTACTTCCCCAGACACAACGTAGAAATGAAACACAACCCCTGGTATCAGATACAAGAACACACCGTGATAGGCGACTATTTTGAATTCCTGAAACCACACTACCAAACTAAATCGAATCATCAACTGAAACCTCAACAGAATACGAGTGATACCGTGAGTAGAGAAAGAAGATGTTATAACTGTGGGAAATTAGGACACATCAGTAGATACTGTAAACAGAAACAGCACTACCAAATACCCTCTTATTCAAAAAACATGTAAGGCAGGGAGATCCGAAATCCTGTGTCTTCCGCAGCATCGTGAAAATAGGTAAAACCCGGGAGTACAAAAAAAAAATATATAAAAAAAATTAGACCCCTACGTAGAGAGATTTATCAATAAATGCAACTCAGTTACTACATGCAAGTCCAGTATGTGTCAATTACCATACATACAAGTAGATCTTGGCGTTACTACCACACTAGGATTAATTGATTCTGGATCGACACGGAGCTTAATCAGCCAACAGCTAGCCGATACATTAGCTAAACACAACCTTGTTAAACGTAGTCAACCGGTGAACATAAAATGCGCTACCGCTAACAAACAAAACTTAATCATAAAACTCAGCGTTACGATTAAACTAAAAATTAAAAATTTAACGTGGTATTTTCCAGTGTTAGTATCTGACGAATTAGGACCAAACTTAATATTAGGAGCGGACTTTATCAGTAAAACAGGTATAATTCTTGACATGTACGATAAGCAGTATTATTTTAGATTCGACCGTACTCAAAAATATAATTTTGATTCTGAAATAAATAACAGTGGAGATATGGAAACTTCTGCAACTAGAACACCACGAGTCTGCATTAGATCATTTACAAAGTAAAAATAGACTGAAAATACAAAAACTAATAAAAGAATTTTCCACCGTCCTCACCCCAAAGTTAGGATTAACGAATCTTATAGAGTACAAGATCAACCTGAGTGACAACAAAGTAATACGACTGCACCCATACAAATTATCTCCACCAAAAATGGAAATAATGAGAAATCAAATCAATAAATTGTTAGAACAACAAGTCATAGAACCTTCCACTTCACCATATTCATCACCTGCGTTTTTAGTACCTAAAGGCACCGATAAACATAGATTAGTTGTGGACTATAGACAATTAAATAAAAGGATAGAATTCGAGTCCATATCACTCCCTGACATCCACAGCGCCTTCCATTACTTTACAAAAGCTAAAGTTTTCACCATAATGGACCTCAATCAGGCATTTCATGAAATACCGCTATCGGAAGAATCCAAACACCCAACCGCCTTCGCCGTCCCATTCAATCTGTACCCTTTGGAATATCCCAAGGAAGTCTGTATGTAGCCGATTGTTAGAGAAAATATTTCACGACGTAAAATTTAAATTTGTATATCACTACCTAGATGACATAGTAATCTACAGCGAATCTATGGATCAACATCTTCATCATTTACGTGAAGTATTATCATGATTAAAGAAAGCTGGATTAACAGTAAACCCGAGTAAAGTAAATTTTGCTGTTAAACAATTTTCATTTTTAGGTCACATAGCCGGCCGACGGAAAGGTAAACATAGACCCAGAACGCACCCGTGCTATCAGAGAATTTTTACCACCACGGGATACAAAAGGAGTAGCCCGATTTTTGGGAATGATAAATTACTTCCACAAGTATATCCCTCACCTAGCTGATATAGCAGCACCATTGAACGCGTTAAGGAAAAAAGGAGCAAAATTTGAATGGACCCCACAACACCAATCTGCATTTGAAACACTGAAAGAAAGCATAATATCACCCCCAGTATTACAATTAGCTGATTTTACTAAACCATTTGTAGTACAGACTGACAGTTCAAGTGTAGCACTAGGAGCAGTAATATATCAGGAAGTAGATAATTCTAGATTACCGATCAGTTATGCCTTGCGAACTCTAACCGACCAGGAAAAGAAATTCTCCGCATACGAATTAGAATGTTTAGCCGTAGTATTCGCATTTGAGAAATTCAAACCCTTTTTAGAACATAAAGAATTTCTGTTAGAAACTGATAATCAAGCCTTATCTTGGTTATTAAATCACCCTAAACAGTTAGGTCGTATCGGAAGATGGGTATTGAGATTAAATTGTTACAAGTTTAAGGTACAACACATTCGTGGCACCCAAAATGTAGTTGCCGATACACTGTCCCGTATGTTCCAGCCGCCTAATCAAATATCCAAAAATAAGGAAAGTGGTGAAACATCGATAATCAATACGCTAATTACTGATTCCCACTGGCATTTACTGATATAGCTCAGTATCAACAACAAGATCCGTATTTAAATAAAATAATAGAACAGATAGATAAAGGAAATAATTCAGAGAAATATATATTGAGTAAGAGAGTATTATGTTATAAAGTACCTAATGGAAAGTCCTTGAGAATAATTGCCCCGGATATTATTAAACCAATGCTTATGGAATACTACCACTCATCCACCATTGGAGCACATATGGGAATAAATAAAACTATACATCGTATTCGAAAAAAATATCATTGGGAAAATATGAACAGCGAGATAGCTATATTCGTAAAATAGTGTGAGTTGTGTGCACTGAGCAAGCCAGCGAGAAACAGCCACATAGGTAAATTAATCTCGGAGACTCCCACGACACCCTTTTCAAAAATTTACTTAGACTTTTCTGGCCCCTACCCACGTTCAAAATCAGGTAATACCATGCTACTCATTTGTGTAGACTCATTTACCAAATTCGTCTGGATGTATCCCATGCGACGAGCGTTAGCATCCACCACAGGGAAGATTTTGCAAGATAGATTATTTAAAGACACAGTACATCTAGTGTCAGATAACGGACCCCAGTTTAAGTCCAAAGAATTCAAGGACATGTGTTTCAGACTAGACATAGACCACATTACCGTTACAGAGTATCGTCCACAAGGTAATATAGCTGAAAGGTATTTGCGAAACCTAAAATCCGCTTTAATAGCCTACCATGCAAACGACCAAACATCTTGGGACCAGAACCTATCCTGGATACAATTTGCCTTCAACTCAGCATGTCATGAAGGACATAAATCGACACCCTTTGATTTGTTGTATAAATATAAACCGAATCACCCATTATCCACAAAGTGGAAAATACATGAATTGCTACCCCGCGAAATCAGTGGTAAAAATATAAAAAAGATATGGAACGAAGCTCGCGCTAACTTAAGAGTGAACTTGAGAAAATCACGAAAATATCACGAGCGGGATAGTAAAGAAATAAAGTATCAAGTCGGAGACTTAGTGATGTACAAAACTCACCCGACGAGTAGGGCAGTTGATAAGACCACCTCCAAACTATCTTACCGATGGTGTGGCCCTTACAAGATTTACAAATACTTAACTCCCGTAACCGTAGCACTGTATGAACCCACTACAGATAATTATGTACGTAGAAGTCATGTTTCCCAGATAAAATATTATCACGGAAATAAACATGCTAGTGAGCAAGAAAAGAAACGAAGTAGAAAAGGATAGATGTGTTAAGACGTATATTTGCTATATTGTAATTGAGTCACTACTTAATTACCAAATTGTATAAATAGGAATGAGGCCTGATCAACCTTAGATCCTGTTCACCGAGAAAGAATAAGCAAAGTGAGAAGTCAGCTGACACAAAATAAGTAACGTTACTTTACCAGTACTTTAATCACCTTACTGTACTTATATGTACTATACTATACCATACTATATGACACACACCCTACTAATCAAAGTACTAAAAGGAATACAGTACTAAAATAAAATGATTCGTCAACCACGATTCAACGAAACCCTTGGAAGAGAAAAGGAAACACAGTAAGGATGTGAAACATACTCTGTGAAGAGTAACTCCGTGAAAAGAGTAACAAAAAGCTAAACAAAAAAACCGGTAGTAGTATTAAGTAGTAGAATTAAGATGAATTTTGTGTATTCTATGTATTTTATGAACTTTGAGTTTTATGTATTTTAAGTATTAATTAATATGGTATTGTATCTCTTGCTAATAGTAAATAGTAAATTGAGAGTGATTCATGTACCTCATGAGGAAATTGCTTAACGACCTCGCGTTACATAAAAGAATAATAAAAGTATCGAGTGATGTAATTAAATTGTAAGCAAATTAAAGGAAAATAATTAATAATAATTAAGAACTACTTTTCGCGCTGAGAAACTACCCGCGCGCGGACAGCCCCATTACCCCTATAGTTAGTTAGACCAGTTGAATCAGAGACTCCCCTGGTGATACAGCGTACACCACATTATGTAGACCGCTAGAAAATATTAAACATGTAGACTAAGTAAAACTTACGTAATTACCGGATGATGTGAATGTTGTGAATGACTTGAGTGTGCGGCGATGACATCTCTATAAATAAATAACATCACCTAAATGTGATGTTAAACTTCTAGAATGTAACTGTTAACCATAAGCAATATGTGCGGTACAACAATGTGAACACTAGTGAAAGTTACCACGAAGAAACAGACCACAAGAATCTACAGAAGAGACAGACTACTCATCTTTAAGAATGACACCAAACTTCACCAACACACGATAGACAGAAGATCTCCCAGACACCCTGCACGACAGATAAAAGCCCGATTCGCTGAGGATATGTTACACACAGGTGACACGGAAGTTCTATTTCTGTGGTTCAGAACTTAACTTTAACTAATATATGAAAGACACTTAAATAATAACATAAGAGTAAAGTAAAACACAAAAGACTGACCTAATTAGCATAGAATTGTAATTTCATGATAAGTAATAAGATGTGTTAAGTTTAATGAGTATAACACGCTAAAGTTAAATAAGCCCATTCTTCAGATGGCACCAAGTAAAGATTATTATTTTTAATATCATATACAGGAACACACAACTCAGATCCGAGGACAGTACAAACTATGTTCATCCATGACTTACACTAATTGCAATTGTACAAAATGCGCAAACATTTTTATCATTAGTATACACATTACTAATTTTCTTCTATGATGCTAAAACAGTATGTAATAAAGAGGTGTCATGGTCCAAAAAGGTGAGTGAATAAATCTACAAACCCCAGTCATAAAATTCCTCAATTCACGGGATCCTATTTAGTGTTTGTTTATATTTCAGATAGTTATGAGTTTGTGAATATTATGGCAGCCTGTTTAATTGACCTGAGCCAATTAACCAGGTTCCCGATATTATAATGTCGTCCCGACGTTATACAACCTTGCTGAGTGTAAATAGCAGTGTTTTGGAACTGGTCGGCTAGTTGTGAGTTGCAATTCAGGGCATGTTATTTGATAACAGTTTAATATAAGTGTGCAGCCCTTTGTAATTGGTCACTTCTACTTGTTTGTCATGATACTGTGTGTTGGACAATTGTAAACTTGCACTGGAACCTCGATATAACACTCCTGTGATAAAACGAGACCCTAGATGTAATGCTCATTTTTACGGTCCTGACAAATTAAATAGTTAAACTTGGGACCTTTATATAAAGTGACCAGTGGCGGCGATAAGGCCCCCGCAGACCCCACGGCGCGGGGGGGCGACCCTCATGGGGGGCCCCAGTTGGCCCAGTCATGGGACATAACTTGTAACATGAAAAGTAAGCGTAAACGAGTTGTAAAACGCTTCTTTGTTGAATTATCAGTTGACCATAGAATTGACGACCCAGTGAAATCATTTGAAGTAAAAGTTTTCAGTGCAACACTAGATATTGTAACAGCTCAGCTACAAATTAGATTCGAAGGATTGCATTGCATTGATGATATGTTTTCATTCCTGACGCCTCAGAATTTAGTAAACTTCTCACAAGAGACAATAGTGGAGAAAAGTAAGGCTCTGGTAAATGTGTATCCTGGTGACCTTTCCACATCACTGCCTGACCAAGTAATATCCTTCAAAGCTCTGATGGCCAAAGAAATTGTACACAAGAAAAGAATTTGAGAAATGATGAATTTACTGGTTGAAGAAAACAGCTACCTTATGAGTTGCCTCCCAGACTTAACTACAGCTTTGCAGCTTTATTTAACCATACCTGTCACAACAGCTACAGCGGAAAGAAGCTTTTCAAAACTTAAATTAAGTCATACTTAAGAAGTACCATGGCCCAAACTCGGTTGAGTGACTTGGCACTGTTAAGCATTGAGCATGTGAGATACAGAAAACTAATATCAACGAAGTGGTTGAAAAGTTCTTAGCTATTAAAAAAAGAAGACTAGGCTTAGGAAAACAGTGAACTTTGGTTGATCCTCATCTGTAAATATTGTACATTACTTGAGTTCGAGTGTTATTGAATTGGATTAGACTTAAGGAGAACTTGTATAGAGTATATTCAAGAATTTTACAAATTCAGTTACAAACTAATTTAAATGTTTGAAAAAAGCTAGAATGTTACTTTGATATTCGTTTTTAAATAATAAATTTTTACCACTCTGTGTGCGGTACTGTTTCATAGTCTGAATTTAGATCTTTGACGTAAAAATAAATCATTCTTTTTATTTTGTTTTTTTTATAGTTTGTATAGAACTTTGTCTATTTAGCAACAATGAATTTTAAGAGTTTGTACAAGTGTAAAACGTCCTTTGCAAATTGCAAACGCTTTGTGATAGACGAGAAAGTATTCACAAACCATTGTTGTGAAACACACGTAAATAGAAACTCATTTGAGTGTTTTTCCCTATTACGTATACAAAATTTAACCATTTTTATAGGGCCCCCTAATTAGTTTCGCGGGGAGCCCCCGTTTCGTTAGCGCCGCCACTGAAAGCGACCCTCGATATAAAGTGCTTTTTGGCCAGTCCCCAGAAGAGCGTTATATCAAGGTTTCACTGTAGTTTGTAATATACAAGTGTTTTTGATTATATGAAGTCATTATTAAAATTGAGAGTAATGATTGTTACTTTCACTGCTTAAAGACAAAAATCTGTGCTGTTGCCATAACAATGTGGAATTGGGTTTATACTTCATCTTTCAATCATGAGTAAAGACCATGTTTGGTGCCCCCCCCCTCATTCAGATTGGTGAAATTTCCTGTCTGCGACATAAATGTATTATACACTCCAACAAGAAAATATTGTTTAGTCAAGTATTCATGGATACAATACATTCTTCTTTCTTCAGCCTTTCAAGCTTTGTAATGTGCATACAGTCTCCATATTCATCATTTCCATCCAACTTATTAATTTTACCTTGTCATCACATGATCATACTACCTGAGCTTCAATTCTACTTCAGTCACCTTTGTTATAACAGTTTGTCAGATTATTGATTTCATTTACCTCAGATCTCTAAGTATCTCCCTTAGAATTTGTACATCATCTACAACCGGTTTCCTTCCTCATGCCTTTTTGTGGCACTACATACACATTATCAAGTTGTACGTGCTTATAAGTTGAGATGAGGGAGGAGCAGCTTATGGACAACATCATACTCTATATTTAGTGTGTATATGATTACTACATTGCCTTTCTTATTAACTGGATACATTTATGATAGACATACTACTAAATTTTAGTACTTCATACCACAGAAGTATAAGTTTTTCTGTTCAGGACCACAGAAGGAAAATTTTGTGGCTAGGGCAAACACTGAATTTGGTGCCTCTTTCAGAAACTGAAATATAGTGTTTTTGTGTGTATACTAATGCAAATAGATATTACCATATATTTTCAGTAAAAAACAGATATGTGTATTTAAAAAGTATAGCATTCAATTTTTTTTAAGGTAGCGTAAATTAAAATATAAAATATCATATTAAAATTAAGTTTTCTGGAAACGCTGATTAAACTTGAACATGAGAAAAAATAAAAATGACTAGTAATTTATCACCAGGCAAATTTCAACTATTTTGACATAACCTTTCATACTTATAGAACACAAAATGTCATCTATATCTTTTATAACTTTAATAATTCTATCAATTATGTTCAATTGAAAGTAGATATCATCATCATTGTAATCTGCAACGATTAAACCAAGGATGGTTTGTTCAGGTCTCAAACAGGCAAAGTCTAGAGTTGATCACTCCTGCGCTTCCTCGGATGTCCCACACCTCTCCGTCTCTTTGGCCTGTAGTTCCATAGTTATTTGGGGATTCGGCAGTCTGAAAGTAGACATAAATTGCTAAATCCTTTTTGATAATATTAAATTGTTGAATATATATATGTAGCTGCATCATGTGTACTATTATTTCTATTTTGCATTAAATTATTTTAGAGCAACACTTTCAATAAAATGATGTGATCTCCCCCCCCCCCAAAATAACAGTGGTGGGTCTGCCACTATGTTATAGTGTACTTAAAGATTTGAAAATTTTATAGATATGAACTGTGTTTGATTAACTTTTATAAACCCTCTACCTGCAAAACAAATCATGTTATTAATAATATTTTTAATACATATGATTTTTTGTTTTGCACTTACTGCTAAAAATGTTTAATTATTTATTTACTTAATGGTAAGTTAATAATTGTCTGAATTTTATTTTTAATGGCAGCGGAGATATTACAACTTTGTTTTTCACATAGCTTCCTTGCTTTTCAATGCACTTGTTTCATCAACACACAAAATCGACTTTTGAGGTTACATGCCACATATGCACCATGTTTATATATGTAGCATGTTGAATTGTTTTGAGATCCATCTTGAACAAACTTTAACTAGTCTATTGCAGACTAGTTCACAGATAAACATTTTGTTGCTCTTGGTCACTCCAGTGCGCTAGAATAGTATACCTGCATTGTGCTGAAATTCTTCAGTGGAGTTCAATCTCTGATACTCCTTTAGACAGTACAAAAGGCATTCTGAAAACTGCTCTTCTTTTGTGGCAGTAGAAAGCAGAGGAGCCATGGCCACTTACTGTGTGTGTGTGTGTGTGTGCGTGCGTGCGTGCGCGTGTGTGTATAGACTTCATACATACTTCACGGAAACTGACAGGAGACAAAAATAAACTCAACTGAAATGTTTAGTCTTCCGTATAACACCCAAAGGCACTTAATTTTTATTTCTGTAGCCTGCAAGAGATGAATGGAAACAAAACGGAAGTGGTAGTAGTTGAACAAAATACAGATCATAATAAATATTCAGTTAGGAGATCTGAAGCTGCAGTAGGTAAAGACTTTTTAGTACCTTAGTAGCAGAGTCTTAATGGATGGAAAGACATGACATCTATGATAGCACTGATAAAAATAAACATAGCTTCCGTAAAGAAGATAAGAGTGCTAGCTTAAAAAACCTGTAGTCTGTGAAACAACGTAAAGTATCATAAAGACTTTTGTGTGGGATTTTGCTCAAAATAATGAACTACGGAAAGAGAAAGACAATGTGTGATTAGAGGATTCTAAAATATAATACTGGAAACAAATGCATAGGATTTTATATAAAGACAAGGTGAAATATGATGATGTTGGGTCAGTTGGTACAGAAATAGGTCTGAAAGCTTGCTGGGATTTTGCACAACAGGTTTCAAGGATGCAAGGTATCAACAGGATGATGTGATAACTTCAGAATATATCCTCTTCTCAATTCATGGATTGAAGCTTTCAAAAAATGGACACAAGTGGAGTAATAATTGTAAATATAATTATTATATTTACGTGTCTTGAAATATCCTGAACCAGACAACCATCTTCGTACAAGTCTTGTTGCATCTCCTTTCGGGCTTTTTAAGGATTAAATTGTTCTTCAAGAACTAGTATACACTGACAAACAAGTTTGGTTAAAACAGAGGTGTGATTTTGATAGTGAAAGAAAATCATTTTAATACTGAATGAAGGTGTTTTGACAATATAATCTTTTTAGAAAATGTCATCTTATGGAAAAAATACAAAACAACCTTGGAATAATATTTATATAGGAAAATTAAAACCTATCAGTGTTGTGGCTCCAGATCTTCAAATGACTAAATACAACTATTACATTAACGACAGAGGTTCTGAACCTCAGAAGAAGCCTTTTAAAGGTGAAAACCAGTTCAGGTTGTAAGGTAAAACTTTATGTTTTTACTTATAAAAAACTTTGTGTTCCGAGTCGTTAATTTAGTTAACGAATATTTGTATTTAGTTAAGTAACGGACACATCATGGACAACGAAATCCAAGAATCTTCAAATTCTAAACATGTATTTATACAAGAGTTTGTTTTCTACTGTGTAGCTGTAGTTGGTTCAGCAAATTCAGCAGTTTCTGTCAGATTAGAAACAATTAGTCAGAATGCTGACTCATATACAGGGATTATGCTGACATTCACAGATTTACCTAACATAATAATCCCACATTTCAACAATTCACAGCTGATTTTGCTGTGTTATGCAGTTCTTTGTACTGGTATTGTTACAACATAGGATTGAGACACTCAGCACAAGTCAATGTTTGCTTAATGACACTTGATGTTACTCACAATATATGCTGCTGCTATTCTGTTTCTTGACAGTGACTCATACTTTCCCTTTCTCTTCTCATTGTTTCCTACTGCTGCTCTCGATTGTGCTGTATTAAGCCAGTTGAGGTTCGATTTGTTTACTCTTGACAACTCAGTCCTTTTTTCTGTCACACTACTTACTTATATAATCTATGGCTTGACCCATAAAAATACCTTATTGAACAACGTGGATGTGGATTATGTGGTATCCGTAACCTCAGTGGTATCCTAGGGACAAATTAGTGTGCTGAAGAGATTAGATCTCAGTTGCTACAACTAAGAATGTTCTCTAGATGCAGACTTTTTATGCTGAACAGTTTTTCTGATAGCATATGAAACATTGAGGCACCGACAACTCCATGATCTTACTTAACTACTGGTGAACACTTGCAACATGCAAGTCAACAAATATGACCACAACCACTAGTTACGATCACAGGCCCTTGTTGCCAAGTGAAAAGTGAGGATCCTCTTATCGTGGTAGCAATGACATTAACTTTGGAGGATGAGATGCCAAAAATCGCTGATTCAGATAATAAGTTCTCTTTCTATGAATGTACAGTGTTTGTCTCTACAAACTGAGACTCAGGTACAAGAACTGTAATCGTGTGGCAGAATTATAACGTTTTTATTAGGATTATACAAATTGGGGGGGGGCAAAGAGACTAGTGGCTCCGATCATAAATTGGGTGAGTGCAAAAATTGCAGTCAAAATGTATGCCTTTTGTTGAAAATCTTGCCCTTCAGAATTTAAATTGATTAAAAGTATACGAATTTATACTTTCAATCAAACATGTAGTAAGATCATTAGATTTATAAAAGATTACTGACGATTTTGATCTCTGAAAGCAAGAAATTTTATGGTAAAATAGTATTTCATTTGTTCTTTTATGATAACTACTTATCATTTGGAATTTTTCTTCTGTTTAAGTTCAATTATTGTAACTAAAAACTTCATTTTAATGTGTTCACTTTTATTTTTGTTTTATGCTACTATAAACAACAATTTTAAATATATTTTCTGAATATATTTTTTCAAACAAAATTCTTAATTAATATATTTTCACTGAAAATGCATGGTAGTACCTACTAAACTTATCATATATAAAAAAGCACCATATTTAAATTCTTGTATTTCATGTCTGTTGATTAACTAAATATAATTAAACCACTACCGACTCGGAACACAAAGTTTTTTTATGGGTAAAAACGTAAAAGTTTTACCTTATAGCCTGAACCAGTTTTTGCTTATTATAAGCTTTGTCAGAGGTTGCCACTGGAGCGCTGTTTGTCTTGTTCTTGGCGACAGCGTCGACTTTTGAAGGATCGATGTTGTGTGTGCGGGATGTGATATGTTCAAATAATACATGTGATTTGAATTGTGTCTGTTCATTTAGGATGTCATTTTTATGTGTTTTTGTGTGTTTTTATATTTCCAATTGCAGTTGTTCAAGAGTGTTTAGTTTTTGACCTTTTGTGTGTACGTGTAGAATATCCATGTTTTTGTCTATGTGTGGTTAGCTTCAATGAGGTGGTTTGCAAAGATGGATTCGGTAGTGGAGTGTAGTGCCTTTGTGTGTTCAGTGTATCTTTGTTTGAAGCAACGTCCTGTCTGCCCTATATAGAATTTGTTGCAATCTGAGCAATTTAGTTTGTAAACCCCAGGTAGATCAAACTTGTTTTGTGCTGTGCTGTGCTGTGCTGTGCTGTGCTGTGTGTGTGTGTGTGTGTGTGTGTGTGTGTGTGTGTGCGCGTGTGTGTGTGTGTGTGTGTGTGTGTGTGTGTGTGTGTGTGTGTGTGTGTGTGTGTGTGTGTGTGTGTGTGTGTGTGTGTGTGTGTGTGTGTGTGTGTGTGTGTGTTGATAGTGTGTGTTCTGTTTTGTTTGTAGTTTTGTAAATTTTGTATCCTGCTTTTTGAATTTGTGGGCTATTTTTTCAGTGTGGTTATGGATGTAAGTGTTATGAATATGTTGTTTTCTGTCTTTGTATGTTCTTTGTTTTGTGTTTTGTGTAGGAGTTTGTTGACCATTGTTCTTTGTATCCGTTGGATTCTGCTAGATATTTTATCGTGTTTAGTTCGTCTTTGTAGTCTTTTTCATCTAGTAGGATGTTGTTAAGTCTATGTATCATAGTTCTGAAGGTGGCTAGTTTGTGTTGTATTAAGTGATTGGAGGAGTTGTGTATTAGTGTCAGTTGTAGTGGGTTTTCTGTATATACTGAATTTGTGTCTGTGTTCAAATTTTGTGATGTAGTTAGGCGTAGCTAGGATTTTTGGCGCCTGGGGCAAGGAGATCATCTGCCGCCTCACCCTCACAATTAAAAGGCGATAAAAGAGCAAAAATGGAGGCCCATCCAGTGAACAAAGTATACAAGTGTGTAGATTTCTTTATGAAAGCACGTCCAGAAAACGTCTTAAGAATATTTATTAAATGAAAATTAAGTAATTACATATTATAATATTACTGGTAATATACATTTATTAGTAACAAATGTAGATGGTAAAAAATGTAGTAATATAAAAAATTTATAACATAAAAATACAATAATCATGCAAATTCCTTGTAGGTCTAAAGCACATCGTCAAAACAATATCCTAAACCAACATAAAGTTTAAAAAAGAACTACATTAAATGTAATAAAATAAATCACATATCATTACAAGTTAATGGTTGCATCTTCTATTAATAAACTCCTAAATAATAAATATTTAAAGTGAGAAATTTTAAAATGTAACTTTCCTGGTCTTAATTGCTGCAAAGACCGTTATTAAATCCCTATAATCTAAAGACGAAGGAATGTCATTTTCAATTGAAAGTCCCGCTAGATTTGATACCCTGTCTTGAGATATTGTTGATTGTAGGTATGATTTAATCAATTTAAGTTTACTAAATGATCTTTCACAAAAAGACACAGACACTGGTAAAGTAAGAAACATTTTTATAGCTGTTGCTAGTGTTTTGTAGGCTTCTAATGAAAATGAAGAAATATATTGTAGCAGTCCCTGAGGTGTAAAGTCATTTTTGCCCTTTTTAATAAAAGTATGACGTCTATCAAGTCACTGACTGAACAATTCTTCACTGTTTAGGTCATTTGGATACAGTTTTGCAAGCATTGTGCACTTAATATTGATTTGGGAAAGTGTTCCTTAAAATGTATATCCCCATCATTTACGTACGTCTCAAATTTACAGAGAAACCCAAATCGTTTTTCTAACTCTTTTATGTAAGAGAAATGGCTTAAAATTTCTATTAGAAAACGTTGCATTTCTTGCCAAACGGTTATCCAGAATCGTCTGCATACTCCCCTGGCATCGTGCACTTCCTTCGTATCCTTTTTGTGATACTGACACCTCACTCATTATGTACCTGCTCTGCCTTACTAATGACATTGTCACACAGCTCATTCCTCCAAACTTTTAATTTGTCCGTTAGCGTCTCCAGAAAGTCAATGCTTGAATAATGTTATCCCTTTGGTCTGCAAGATTTTCTGGATTTTGTCCATAGAAGAAAAAATATCTGTCCAGAAAAAGAGTAAGGTCACAAAATTAAAGTTTTTTATCGCATTAATTATTAATGCTGCATCTTCCCTCGTATCAATTGTTTCAGTTGGTGTATCCCTCAGTTTCTCCAGTGCAACGATCACTCATCCGGCTGAGTGGATATTGTTTTCACTGCATCTGCTTTTGAATTAGTACCTATCACAGTGTCCTTTTACAATAATATTTACAAAGTCTTTAAGAACACTCCATGAGTGGAATAGGAAAAGAAGATAAATAGACGTTCTACTGTCCCAAAAAATGTCACTGCCTAAACATTTATATGAGCTGGATGAACTCCTACCAAGTTAAGTGAATGTTTGTCAGAGGGACCAAACACAGCTAATGGATTCAAATCTAATATTCTCTTCTGAACTCCTGAATGGATATCAGCCACTGTTACAGCGTAATTTGTTATAATGAACCGTAAATACGATGCTTGAGCATAAATAGACTAATACTGTTTATCATGCAGGGTATGACAACAGACAAGCTGGCTGGTTATGCTTCTTTTACGAAAGGAATAGTCATATCAAAGAAACAATTTGTTTCTAGTTTCATAAACTAAAAACAATTGTTTCAAGTCTATGCTCACTTTGCAGCCCGGGGCGGCTGCCCCCTTGACCCCCCCTACGCCTCTGCTTCTAACAGGATTATTATTTCATTTTGAATAGTTGGCGAAACTCACAACGTGGACCCAGATTTACGAGAGACTGAATCCAAATGAGATGTCATGACAGCGTCATATTTAGTCAAGTGTTTTACAAAGCCAGAAAGTTTTCAGGATTTGGATAGTTAGTAATTGACTCTCAATGTCCTTACAGTGCCAGATTTTGTTGTGCACGAGTTTGTACTGTGGGAATGACCCGTTCGAGGATTTCTTTCCATGTCTTAGCTGCTTTACTCATTTGTTCCAGAAGTAGATCATCAATAAGTCCCCCTTTGTTTAAAGAACATTCCAATTCCTTCTATACCAAAAACACAGAGCGATGAGCGTTTTCACAATTCTGAATACGAGAATTTAACTTTCGCCACGACAAAAACCCATTTTCACCATTGAAATTGCTTCTTTGATAGATTTTTGTGGAAATAAAGTGCAACAAAAGAAAAATAGAGATTTTTTAGTTGGAGAAAAACACATCCACGTGCTATGTACCTTTTCGCCATTTTGCAAAGTTTTATCAAACCAATACTTGTTTAAGGATCGTCCAGCTTCATCTTCAGTAAAATGGCTGTCCTTGTTCTGCAACTGATATGTTCATCTATTCAGCATTATATCTCGGAAGGATTGAGATATCTTGCTTGGCCAAGCTCCCATATCTTGTAGAGCAGCACCTGGAACACGGTCTACATTGTTACTAGTAATGTTCTGTCCTTCATCGCCTGTAATTTCAAAGGTATAAACTTACCTATTTTTATTTTCCGTCGTGCGACTTCGTATATTTTATTTATTCACTACGCATTTCGGCAACAAGTTGCCATCCTCAGGTGAAACATTCACTCAAAATGAGGTCGTTAAAAAGTAAAATAATTTATTAAAACACTAAAACTTAAAGCCAAAAGTGCACTTTCAACATACGCGAACATGAGCAGTATTAATACCCGCGTGTATAGCACTGGCCTGCTCATGTTCGCGTATGTTGAAAGTGCACTTTCAACCAAGTGAATCTTGTAACTGTACTTTGACACTTTCACAGTTTGACATATTCACGTTGTTAATTTGACTGTATTTATCAACAGCCTTGTCGCTGACAACATCCATTTTATGATCGCAAGTTGATTCCTTGTTGATTGTAATATTTTGACTCTCAGGGTTATCTATACAAAGCTAATACAGTATGATTATCAGTTCTCCTTTCCAGCACAACAACTCACCACAAAGTTGCAAAAAATATTAAATATGTTATGCATCTTTTATGAAAGGAATAATCATATCAAAGAAACAAGTTGTTTGTAGTTTTATAAACTGAAAACAATGTTTTCCAAGAAAATAGAGAAGATATGGAAGTAAAAGAAGTATGATGACTTGTCTGAATTGATAAATTAGAATATAACACTTGTATAATAGTGTTATTGCATAAAAAGACTTTAATGGAAAATAGGAAGGCCTAGGGAAATGTATAGGACAGGAATAGGCTAGCATATTTGCAGCTTGTGTCAGAATATATACACCATCTATGAAAACATAATAGTTTAGATTCAAAGTTAACAAGTTATAAATTAAAATACAAATCAAAAAGGGAATGTAACACCCCTTACATTCAGAGAGTTGTTATCACAATTACTGAAGAGGCTACTCAATGATTAAAATAGAAAAAAATAGGGGAATTAAAAGTTAGGTGGTGTATATCTTTCAGTGTGAGAGTTACTGATGATATATAATTATTTAGTAAAAATGTAGAGGGTGAATGATGATATCAATCAGGAAAGTTTGGAAGTATAATAATATCGAACAATGAACTTAATGTTTAATGAGACTGCACCAGCTGAGGAAGTAACAACTGGTGGAAAGGAATATTGCTTTGAATGAAGTGAAATAGCAATCCACAATAGAGATGCAATGCCAAAAATTTCCAGCTGCATGTGTAAGGATAGGTTGCATTTGTAAAGCTACAGAGTATTACATGGAATAACAACAAATTGTACTTGTCTTGGAAAAGAAAGTACTTGATAAGCTTTTGTTCAATCATTGCTGTAATGACACACAACCAGAGATAAGCAGAGAAATTGACACTAAACATATAGGCCTACCTTGCACTTCGGTCATGGTGTTAAAGCATCGTGTCTCTGCTTGCAAAGTCAAGCATCACATGCATGAGTTGAAGAGCTGGACAGATGACATAGAAGCTCAGTAGAAACCTTTACACTCACAAGCATAGACAGAGAGGGGCGATTATAATTTTTTTTTTATTACAGTTCACACAAGAATGAGAGAACCAAGGGTAGGACTGTGCTTGGGACACAAAGAAGATATGAAAAGTAGTTAATAGATGTACAAACAAACTAGATTAGATTGCTTACAGATGTGAAAATAAAAAGGTGGTGAGGAAGATGATATAGATGGTCACAAAGGTTAGCAATTTGTAGACAAAAAGATCTGAAGAGAGCGTGGGGATAACCTTTTGAAAAACTGATGTAACATGGATAAATGAATTGGACAAGAGTTGTACTGGAGATCAATTACTGTAAAATTACTGGTAATGCCTTTCCCACTGGGCAGAGACACAGCAACGATTGATGATGATATCTTTTCATACATAGGCCTGTATCAGTAAAGACAATTGTTTCACCAGAAGAAGTGAAACAGCTTTCTTGATGGGACTTGAATAACACATATTGACATTAATAGATAAGTAATCAGAGTGCTGATTGAATCTTTAAATGGAATTATCTTTATTCCCTTCATATATTATGAGCCCCCCTCTTGGTTTATTTGTCTCATCCTCACTCAGGTTTCCGATCTTTTTGTTCATATTACCTCTTCATTCGTCATTCTTCTCTCTTTACAAATTATAAGGTTTCAGACATTTGCCATCGTGAGTTAAAATTAAGAAACATGACATTTCGACCTCTATAGAATCAGAGGTCGTCTTCAGGCAAACAAAAGATTAATGCAAAGATAAATCTACTATCACTAACAAATAGATATCATCAAACTCCAAATCTTAAACAAATATATTGATAATAATAATTTTTTTATAGAGGGGGAAAAATGCTTTATGCACCATCAGAGGAGGCTTATGCTTCCTCTGGTGTGTGGAACTCTCACCTACTAAAAAACCCACCTCCAATTCAGGCATTCATATCCATCCTGGAACCACTTAGCACATTACTTCAGAATGGAGCCTATTGCGCCCTTATCAGGGTTGTTCTAGATGTTCCTCACCTTCTACTGCCTGTAGAATAATAATAATAATGAAAATAATAATAAAACCGTACTCACCATTACAGCAAGGAAGGATTCCTCCTGTGGTTGCAACGTAAACAACTTTTACGCATCGGATTGTTGAGCCACCCAGACCTATTAAATGACTGTGTCATTTGTTTTTCTTTCTTTCCGTCTGTTTTCCAGTAGAGAGTTATGGGTCAAAGAGAAAGTTTGTAATAGGGGTCATCAGTGTTGGGCAGTAAAATTCAGTAGCCTAGCCAGGAGGGAAGGATTTGATGATAAGCGATAGTAGAGATGGTGGTAGTAGGCGATTTGCTTCTAGATTTTACCTGTAAGATCCCATTGAAGACTTACCCTATGGGGGAGGGTGTTATGACCTAGAACCTCCTCTAGCTACACATCTGGTAAAATTTGTTTAACTTCCTTAGTTAGTGAGCTCATCTACTAGTCGGAGATATCTGAACAGTGGCTGGAGTACACTTTCGTCATATCCACACTAAAGTTCACTAAAACTTGCACTTCGATAATTAGCGCATACTTTGATAGTCTACATCCATATTCTATGTGCTTTTGAAGTACTTATTACTAATATTATTACTGTCCTAAACTAAATATATTTTGGAATTAAGGCAATCATTGAGAAGCTCGATCATCCCTGTACACAAGAAACCGTAATTATATTTTGCCATAAGAAATTATTTATTAATTTTCTTTTCTTTCACTATACGAATTATTATTTATTAGACTATACAGAAGCTCTTCATGAAAAGTGTTATCATCATCATCATTATTAAAATACCAACAACAATAATAATCATATAACAACTTTAACAATAGTTATGACATAATATACACTACTTTTTCCTGCTGCATCACTTGAACTGTGATTATATTTTGATAGATCGTTGTCCAGGCGTATTTATGGGAGGGGACAATGGAACCGGACCCCCCTCCAGAGGGTCAAAAAGGTGACGAATTTTCTTGATCTTTTAATTTTTAAGTTTTATTTTATTTTGTTCAGCTGTGTACACTAATATAGTAATAGCTCTTTTTTAAATATACAAATAGGTTTATTACACAGCAAGGGTATACAAAAATATGAAATAGGCTATAGAAAAATCAATTCAGTCAATAATCTATAGGCTATAGAAAAATAAATTCAGCCAATAATCTATCTTTTAACAATGTTTCAATAACTCTTATTTTTATTGTGTTAATACCTTTTACTTTTATGGGACTGATTTCAGGCTGTTATCACGCGTTTTTCAACCACTTTAAAGGTAGTAATTTTGATTAGTCTTAACTTACTTTTCTTTTGTATGAAGCCGGCCCGCTCCCTACCCCCCTCCCTTTAAACAAATTCTAGATACGCCACTCTCTCGTCGTTATCTTCGTTGTCCCTGCTCTCCATACAACAAGAATAATCATCGGATTGCTTACTTGTGTTAATAACAAAAGACTTAATGGATGTTTCCACCAGTCCCTGAGTAATTTGAGTCTTGTTCCACCTTCGTGGTGTGATTACATTCTCTCGTCAATTTCGAAAATTTCATTCTCACACAAACGCATGGTATCTTTAAATTTAAAAGTTGTATTACGGCATGGCACCCGTTTCTTTACTTCGACTCAGATTAATTCAGTTACGTTGAATTCTGGGTGGTACGGTGCAATATGTCGAATACCGTGATACGGTCGAAGACGATCAACTCATATGCCCTCTCGCAGCTAAAATTTCATCGATGACGTAACAAACACGCCGCTACTTATTCTGAAATATTAGGCGTAACCCATAGAGTGCGACTTTTAATATGTCGTCTCCGAAAGAATACTGTGCTTTTCCAACCACGGTTTCGTGTTAGCTTTTTTTAGAAGCTTCTTTAGAAGAAGAAGGGTAATCAATTGGTACCCCCAGGGTTACCCACAGCATGGTGCAACGGTGCAAGTCGCACCACAGGAATTTTTGGAGGGGATTTTTTTAAGGCAGTTTTTGTAATTTGGGGGATTTCCGCGGTACTCAAACTTTTTCTTTTACTTTTAAATCCCCCCACGTATTTTAAATTCCCTTCCGAATTTACCCCCTCCACGCCAATAACAATGAATAGGGCCTACCCCTAATAGTGTGTTCAAACTTGCTCTGTGAACTTTATAACCTTTTTAGGCCCTATAGTTTAGAACGATTTTATATTCCCACCAAATATCCCAATAATTTCAAACTCCCCTCAGGAAATGTTAGCCTACCCCATAGCAACAGTTAATCACCCTCAAATTCTTAACACCCCCGGTAGCTTAAAAATATAAGTACGTTTCATGCCTCCGTTTTCCTATGCTTTCAAACTTTTCTCACTTGTCTTTAGTAATTCTTTTCCTTTTATATAAAATTTTCTATTTCTTTTTGAACATTTTTACTCATTAATGTTGATGGCTTATTGAAAATGCAATTAGAAAATCAAGTTAGATTATCTTGATAAGGCCTAATGTACTTCTAATTATGTTAGGCCAGATTTAACCAGGCTTTTACATTTCTCATAATTTAGTTACTGATTAGGCATACTATAAAACCTTTTGGTATTGATAAAAAGAGTAACATTAGTTTTTTGATTCCAATAATTGCTTAAACGGCTTTAGTTTTTCAAAACTTTTTGGATAAAACCCCAAGATCCACCGTTAATGGGGGGGGGTTTATTCCATACCCCCGTATTGTGATGTATTGTGATCCCCACTGCCTACGAAATCAAAATGGGGGGAATTGCATCTCTGGATACTCCCTCTATTCGACGTTGGTACAGTTCGTTATCTAATACCGACACGATTTTTTTTCGGACGAGTTAGATATTAATCGTTTTGTGTACTAACCATTAAAGTCATTACCAATTGTTCTTAAAATTTTTCGAATTTATTTCCCAATGGTAATTACCTGTACTTGAACTCGTTTTCAACATCGTGAAACAGGCAACTTCACCTCTCGCGTGAACTCATACCGCGTTGCTCGTTGATCTTTTTAATATGGAAATCTTAAATTTACAGAGCTTGTTTTTTGCTTGAATTTAATTAACGAGAATTTGTATTAACAGTGACATCAGGATAGCAAATAAATACAGTAATACGCAATGTGGAGTTTGGATTGGGCAAGAAAATTAGTCACCACGTTTAGAGGAGTCGAGTTTCTAGTGTTTAGTCTAGTAAGAGCTATCCTGTTGACAACAAACTGTTTACGTAATGTATACAATTGCAAGCAGCTGCATGGTACTGCCCCGAGAAGTTTGCTTCATTATAATGTGAAAAACACTAGTTGTTTGCAACTGTTGGTATAGCTCGCGCGCTCAGAACGTTTACGAGGGTCAGTTGAAAAGTTCGCGGAGCGCCATCTGTAGCTCATTGGTAGAACTAAAATCTTTCCTGTACTGCAAGACGTATATTTCGTGTGAAGACCTATTAATTTCCAGATATCTCTGTCAATTTATTCACTTTTTACCAGCTGTTTTAAAATTTTCTGTCGCGTGTTTTTAAAAAGCAAAAAAATCAAACATCGTGTGATGAATTCTCTGTTAAAAACGTTTTAGCGCCAATGTAAAATCAAAATGAAATTGTAAATGTGTTAGGAGATGCTGCGCCTTCAGAAACGACAGTAAGTGGGGCACACTCGAGTTTAAACGTGGCCGTACAAGCACTGGAGACTATCTCAGCAGTAGACGTCCAGAAAGTGCAACAAAAAAATGGCATTATTGAAAAAAATTAGGGTGTTGGAAGACCGCAGATTGAGTAGTGGATGACGTTGCTGAAATCATAGGCATCTCATATGAGCGTGTGCATCATACTTTAACTCAAGAACTTGGTGTGAAAAAGCGTTATGCAAGATGGCTCTGGAGTTGTTGCATTTTTTGGGCGTCCAATATGACCACGTTTCCGATGCTCGTACGGCGACGTTTCAACTTAAGTGCCTACTTACAAACCGTTGGTTTTGAACTCGCAGCATCTCCTGACACATTTACAATTTCGTTTTGAATTTCCGTTGGCGCTAAACAATTTTTAACAAAGAATCACACCACGATGTTTGATTTTGTCCGTTTTCAAAACACGCATGACACGTCAATTTTAAACAGCTTCTAAACAATGAGTAAATCGATAGATTTAGGAATTAACAGGAGTTCACATAAAATACAAATCTTGCAGCACACGAAAAATTTTAGTTTTACCGCTAAGCTACAGTTGTCGCTCCGCGAACTTTTCAAATGACCCTCGTAGTAAAAGCGTTCTTAGAACACTGATATTGTCCTTGTACGCCAGTCAGATTGCCCTATTAGTGAAGTGACAGATTTAATTGTCCTGTCCACGTGGCTACGGCGTTGCCACAATTAGCATTCAGCAACTGTAACTTATCACCTTTAATGAGCCGACTCCTTGTGTTATCGTTATTCTGCGTCTGCGTAGGCAGTGCCGAATCAAGAAAGGTAGAGGCCCCAGGCGAATGTAAAAATAATAATAATAACAATAATAATAAACTCACCTATTTGATGTTAAAGCAGGGACGATTGAACGAACGAAGTTTACACATAATTACACAGTTATTAACACTCCACTCTTCCCTTATTAATTATTATTAGTCTTTACTTCTTTAGAGAAGAACTTTTCTGCACTTCGAGGAGGCAAAATCGTGAATTGTGTCTTCAAAATCAATTTCTGCCAAAATGTCATGTTCAATACTCATCAAACTTAAATTATTTAACCGTGGTTGTGCCATGCAGTTTCGTAACTCATCTTTTATTAGCTTCCATTGCGAAAATGAACGTTCTCCAGATGCATTGGTCACAAGTAAAGTGAGAAAAATTCTCATAGCAATTTCCATATTGGGGAATGCCGATCAAAAATTCTCTTTATTCATGTAACTGTACAAGTTATGTATATTAATATTTTTTTCATTATCATCTCCAGCATATTCTTGGAAATATTTTATATTTACTTTTAGATATGCAGCAAAATGGTGACATTCAGATATTAGCTCTGCAGTAATAAAGTCTCCACTATAAAAATTTGCAAGGTTTCGCAATATTTTGAAATTTCTGAACTCTCTAACACATGCAGACTTTCCAAAAAACCAAACCTCTAAAAAATGTCTATGTATGCTTTACTTCGGAGTTCTAGGCTAGAAACCAGGGTGTCTATTATGGGTAGGAATGTCTCTACTCTGAACTTTTCTCTTCCCAGAAGTTCCTCATTACTACATCCACCATCTGCAAATGCAAGAATGGAGCTACGTTTTGTTTGACGCCTTTGTGTATCATGATATTCTTTCACAACTGATTTCGCTTTTGATTTGGACTCATAATCGTCAAAACCATCTCTCTTCTCCCTAATAAAGACAATTAATGACTTCACCATCTTAACTGCTACAGAAAAATTCACTTTTTCACTTTGCAGTAGTTTACTTACTGCGTTAAATCTACTGAGGATTTCATTCCACAGTATTGTTAGAAAAACTGTTTCAAGTTTATCAAGTTTTTTCTCTAATCCTTGAGCCATAAGACGTGTCTCTAACGACTGATTTGTCACATCGTTTCTCATAGACTGAAGACTTAATCTGATTTCATTATATCCCTCACATAAAGCATTTATTGCGTCCGCTTGCGCAGACCATCTAGTGTATGAAAGTTGTTTCACCACTTTATGACGAGGTCCTAAATGTGAACGGAGTATCTCCCCGCGGTGTGTTGACGATGAAAAGAAGGTGTAAAGATTTTGTACCACATCAAAGTAAATTGTCACAGTTGAAACACACTTGACAGCATGTACCCCTACTAAGTTAAGTGAGTGTCCAGCACATGGTACATACTCGGCATACTTGTTTAGTTCTTTTATCTTTGCTTGTAATCCTGAACATCGCCCTGACATGTTTGCTGCGTTGTCATAAGACTGACCCCTACAATTCAGGATATCTATGTTATTGGTTTCTAAGAAGTGTGTCACAACCTCAGTAAGATGTTCTGCATTATGACCATGAATAGAAGTAAACTGCAAAAATCGCTCTTTTGGAACAGCATCTATCACATATCTTACTATAAAAGTAAGTTGATCAATATGAGTCACATCCGGAGTGGAATCTACAGAAATAGCATATTATTTTGCTTTTTGAATTTCCGAGATGATTACTGAAAGAACTTTAGTCCCCATTATTTCTACGAACTCTTCACAAATGGTGGCTGACAAGTATGATGGAATCCCTTTCCCTGCATTGCCATATTTCTTTATGTGTTCGTGTAAGAATGGGTCAAACTGACTTATAAGTTCCAAAATACCCAAATAATTTCCATTTTTTACTGAACCAGTTCTTTGGTCAGAACCTCTTAAAGGGAGTCCTCTCGATGCTAAGAATTTCATTACCGCAGTAACTCTTTTCAATACCTCTTTCCAGTATTGTCGCTCATTATTGAATTGGGTGACCAACTGTGTATCTATTCGCCCGAGTGTTTTTGAGCGACTACAATAAGCTACCATGCAGTTTCTATGTTCTTGACTATTTTCATGTTCTGATGCAGCTTTCAGAGCATGTTTCCAGTCATTAAATCCATCTCCGCTAAATGGAAATTTGGAGTGAGAAAATAATTTACACGCAAAACAATAAACTTTTCCTTTCGCAGGTGAATAAATGAGCCATTCTCTTTGTACGATTTCTTTGTTTGACAATTGTCGCGAGAACATTGCTTGAGTAAGGCATCTTTCTTCCATATTATCCCCAGTTTTATATACACGGGCTGATATATCAAAATTATTTTCTTTATTTTGACAAGCGGAAGGTCCCTTTTCTACCCAATAATCCCGTAAGATGTCATTAGTATGTGGCCAAAGACCGGGGTCTGATGTTGTATAGTGACTGTTTTCTGAAATAATGGTACTTACATAGTTTCCTGAAGCACAGTCTGTCACCTGATCTTGAATATCTTCTTCACTGTACGTTATCATACCTTTACGTTCTAGCACACGGTTTGTTGCTTCCGCTTGTTTCTGTAAATCGTTTTTCTCTGAACTCGAAGTTGAGGGGCCAGGAATGTGATTTACCGGTACATTATCATATGCAGTATTATCCTTTTTGTTGACAGTATAATTGAAATAATTAATTAGTTTCGGAATTCTCTTAATATTTTCTTCTCGTTCTTTGACTTTCTTACGCTTAGCACAACCACTTTCAAAACGCCTCATTATAAATGATAGTAATTGATACGTTAACTGGGAAGAGTGTTAAATTAGAAAACTTAGGCTAATAGACTCTCACTGACACGATCACTTTGAAAGACAAATGAATACTGTCGGATATTGTGTAGCATAAACATAACATCGGTAAGTCAAACGCATTGTTATCGTTCCCCACTCCCTTGTTACTCGATCGGTATGTATACAAAAACAGCAACTGAAATTCTTGGAACTAATAGGTTGGGAATTGAATCAATTTCCAAGAATTTCAGTTGCTGTTTTTGTATATGTACCGATCGAGTAACAAGGGAGTGGGGAACGATAACAATTCAATTGAATGTGTACGAATGTTATTAGTGCGGGTGCTTACAGAAATTAGGGTCATAGTTTAAGAAATGAGTGTATGGTTTCGGCAAGCCTTTGATATAGTATTTCAGAGCGAGCCGCAGGTTAACGCATTGCCCCATACGATAATACTTTATTGGATAACGATTAACATGACTCCGATATTTGAAATCATTAAAATGAAGCAGTGAAACTATAACGTGTCGGCTACGTTATAACCCAGGGAACCCGTGAAAATTGACTCTGGCCAATTATACAGGCTGCCTACGTTGTAAACACAAACTGAAAATTAAACACATCACTAACAATAATTATAAGTACTCTAATAAAAGGACACAGGGGAGGGAATTTTGCTGATTTATGCACTCAATTTAGTATGTAACAAAGATGACATCCCTTTATTTACGTTATAACAAACTGTTCTGTGCGTGACGGTTTATCTGTGAGTCTTAAAGGCCCACGTTGGATGCGTCAATCTATAACAAACCGAATAGTTACGTGTGTATTTTACGAACTGCGGATAACGAAATAAGTTACCCTTCAAAACTTGGTTGTACTCGTTAATCGGTTCGTAAATGTCCTTATGTTGTGACTATTAATTATATTAGTTATTTTGTTGTCGTTTCCTGTGTTGTCGTTCAGTATTCGTTGATTAGCAACGATTGTATAGGAACGAGAATTTAGTGTGTCACCGTCCGTTTGAAATCGGCGCGTGAATAATATTTGTTTAGTAATGGTCAAATAGATCGTGTAAGCAGCCCACTGGATCTACTTTCGTGTCTGGATGTCCTTGCGCCTTCCTCAAATTTTCTCTTCTGGTTCCTGTAATTAATAGTCTTTATAATTACTTTATTGGAATAAAATAGGACTGGTACGATTGACAAATTATATCTTTTATTTGTAATTTCTTTGGAACATTGGTCAAATTACCGTTTCATTATTCGAGGATTTACAATTGGATGAGTTCATCCGCCGTAACAAATAGTCCGTAATAACAAAAAAATTCACAATAAATATATTTTATGTTTCTCAGGTAATGGGTACTTGGAGTTGCTAGGAAAGATAGGAAATATGCTTCTACTTAAAAATACAATGCATTACAAAATATATTTACTTCTTATCGACTAATAAAATGTATATAATAATGTTTTCCAAAGTTGTTCGCTTACAGTTTGCAACAGTGCCTTCAGTAACACCACATGGCGGACCATTGAGTTCTCACCTCAGAAAAATACGTTCTTTAAATTCCAATTAAAGTGTTTTAAATAAAGTCTTAGTTATAGTAGTTTATAATAATAGCTGGTATATAGCCTCCTTTATCTGGAACAGCTGTTTTTAGTGGAAATTGTGTTGTGATGTTATGTAGTATTCTGCTGGAATTAACCAAAATTTCTCACCGTTGCTGTGTATATACGGGATGGACGCTTCTGAGTTGGGTATCTATTTTCTCAGATTCTCGTTAGTGTGTTGGTTTATCTTGGTTCTGGTGTCGTGTCATGTGTTGTCGATCTTTTCGGTATTACTTTTATCGGAATCGCCTCTCCTGGAGTAAGTTTTCACTCTTTTAATATTAATTTTTTACTGCCAGCAATATGCTGTTGAAGTTTTCAGTTTTATATCTAACAATCCAACTGTCTCTCTAAAAATATTTAAATCTCGTTGGTAACCTAGCTTTTGGTGTTTTTGATTGGTCTAGAGCCTTGACCCCACGTCACGTGACTAAGTTATTTTTGAAAATTGGCGTTTTTAATTTTGTCACCTCAGATTACGTTTTATTTATTTTGATTTACATTCATTTTTAATTAGTACCATTTTATTGTTCACTAAAATTAAATAGTTTTGATACTAATCTCGCCCCATTTTGGCCTCTTATCTACTGTTTTGGCAGGTTTATACTTTTGTGTTTTGAGGCATTGACCTAATCTTGTTTGACATTTTTGTTGTATGTCTTACAGATCTAATATCTTCTAATATTGTTATTCTTACTACCAAATATAATTCTGAGTATTCCTACTTTTCATACAATATCATTAATTAAAATATCTACACCTATTTTTCTGACAATAACAATAATACTGAAGCCATGACAGCTTAGTGGCTTACTAAACACTTTATAATTATGTTCATTATCTATATTATGATAGCAATGGATGGTTTATACATCTCCCTCCATTAACATCTTTATATTTTATCAAAACCAAGCTTTTGTTTTTAGTTTTATTTAATTTAGTAGTGTTTATCTAACTATTTCAATGTTGCTTGGGTCTGGCTCCATTCCTTAGGCCTACATGTCTAACAGTTAGTTATTTCTGGACAATATCCTTTTTATAATATTAGATCTTTCCCAATTACCTGATTAACATTTTGAACAGTTTATGAACATTCTGTTCACTAGATAACTAACATTTTCTCAACAAAACTTTTATAACATATAAATTAATGGTGCACACAGGCTCCCATATTAACTATTTCTAATATAACTGAACATGGGTGTTTATTACCCTAACTCTTTTATATGTCACTATATCTTATTATTTAAATTATAGCATAGGCCAATAACTGTGCATTATTTAAAAATGAATAAGTGTTCAATCCTTATGAATAAATAATTATACATAACATAGTACATTGGAGTTTACCAAAACACTTAATAAAAAAAAACACTTTGTCACTATATTTTGGTTCTTATTTCCATATATGTGGTTCATAAGACCTTTATCACTTTAATGATAACCCCCACTGGCTTTCACTTCCCCACTGGTTTATATTATGATCTTTTGATCATCATTTAATTATTTTGGGCTCTCACTATTTTCACTTGTTTGAACTCATAGATTTACACTGGTTTCTTAAATTATTACATATTTTGTTATTATTTACTCTACTGCATTGCATTCTTAATTTTATATTATCTTTATTGGGTACTCCTATCAATTGTATTGTTTATTAAAAGAATGGGATTAGTTTACTCATTAGATTGGGTCAATTTGTCATGTTTTTTGGTACAAACTTCTGTTTCTCAGTTCTAAATCTGGTTCTTTGCCTCTTCTCATTTCTTCTATTCAATGTTGATTTTTCTTGTGATATTCATAGTCGCCCATTTAATTTTTCTTTTATTATCAGTCCATTTGTAGTTCATGTTATTGTTCATATAGTTCTTATTGTTCATGTTAATGTTCATGCCCCTCACCTACCATAACTATTGGGTTTTGTCACGTTATTAGAAATTTTTCTTTGTTTGTTCTTTTCTGAATTTCCTTTTATAACTACTGTTTCTTATATAATATTAATATAATCTTCTTTGGTTACTTTTGTTGTATGTTGGAATTGATAATTTAATGTTAGTTACATACTTTTTAATAAGTTTTTTTTTCCTTTCATGGCTTGTGCTAGTACTTGTTATTTATATCTTATCGTTATAATATATCTTATACATATGTGATGAGATGTACCATCACAACGTATGATTGATAATACATTACAAATAAAATTTTTACTTACACAGAAATTGTAAAGGGGTTTTCTGTATTAAAAAATGATAATACAGATAATGTATTTACCTCGGATCCGAGTCTCTTTAAACTAGTTAGGAATTTTCAAATTTACTCTTCTTCTTTAGCCAATTACATTATTACTTAAAATACCATTTGAAGAATGGTTTCATTTAGTTGTGCGATGTTTCAAAGGTACATCACAAGAGTTATGTCACAACGTATGATTTCTGATATTACTTGTTACACCATTGTAATGCTTAACGCTTAGAGATTGTCATTTAAAAGTCTTTTTCATTTAAAATTACTTATATTTTAAAAGATACATTATTCACGGAAGATGAGCTTCCGCGTCACCTCTAGTTAAATGTTATCTGTCCATGTCCTGCCGCGTGATTCTTCTGTACTCTCTTAGTAGTGGGCTGTCATCGTGGTAGTCTTTCCAGTGGATGTCCTCGGAGTCAACTAATGATGAAGTGGATGTTATGGTGTCATCTAGCGTGAAGTCGTCCTGTTTCTCAGCGGTAGTGTAAATGCAGTTGAGGTCTTAGTCTTCACTATTCACAGTTATTCACATCACATTTGTAATAGAACAGTAGTATTGGAGTTTACATATTCGTTTCACATTATGATGGACTTACACATAACTTGAACCATATTTTTTTTTTGGAGATAGGACATGTCACCTTACACACTTATTTTCTTCTTTCACATCTTTGTGTTAAAACACACTACATTTTAGTTACATAGATCTATATCTCCATACTGTTAGTGGAAGCTAATAACGAAATAAAAAAAAAAAAAATTTTGTGCAGAGCCCCGCTTGGAGCTGTTTACAGATTGAAAGTCGCATCTCAAGTCCTACATTGTTACAACAGGAAAATTGTAACGACGCGGAGTGAATACTCGCCATAATATAGTTCCAACTTATAATTAGTAATACAGTTTTACAGTTCAACAAAATAAACAATCAAGACTTTGCTTGTCTACAGAATTTATTACAACTACTACTAGTGACTTTGAATTATTAATTATTTACATTATAGTTTACAGGTATTTTTTATTTAATGCCGGGTCGGTATGCAAGTTGGATCCGGTATACACAGGTCATAGCATGATAAATTTAATAAAGGGTTAACAGTTTTATTTTTAACTTTTGCTTTCTCAGTTTTAATTAATTATTTTAGTTAAATTCCCTTTTTAATTCTCATTACTATTATGAGTTAGTTCAGGGGTATTTGGTTTAATAGTGCGATTTAATGGTTTTCACTAACTTTCCATTTTATATTTTTATTATTATTACTTTTTATTTGTTTTAAATTTAAATCGTCACATACTCCGCCGCTTAAAAGAGACATGGGGGGGGAACTTTTAATAAGGTGAATTCGAAAGTAAGGTACTGGGGCACACTTGTCGTTACTGTGTGGAGTTTCTCTCCTTCTTCTCCCTTTTTCTTTTATTTATTTATTTGCATGAGTTATACACAACTTATTTCTTCTGAGTATCAAACAATATATATATATATATATCCTTACAAACTAATTCTTAAATTATGTAAAATTCACCCTTAATGACTACATATTAAAACACATAAACTTCTTCTTATTTCTATTACTTAAATCTACTACCGGTTTTTTCTTTGGGTTTTAGTTACTCTATTCACAGAGTTACTCTCTAAATAATTTATTACTTAGTGGTCAGCTGACTACTCATTTCGCACATCTTGCGCTGAACAGGATCTAAGGTTGATCAGGCCTCATTCCTAATTCTACAATTAGCACTTAGCATGGTTACTCAGGTACAAGATAACTTGTCTACCTCGTACAGTATTACCTTTTTCTAGTTTCGCTCTGCCATTTCCTTTTTTTTTATACAATTTTATCTGCGAAATATGTGTTCTTCGTACATATTCTTGAGTCGCAGGTTCGTACAGGGCTACTGTAACTGGGGTTAAGTACTTCTGGATTTGGTAAGGACCACACCATCGGTATGATAGTTTAGAGGTGGTCTTATCAATTGCACTACTAGTCGGGTGTGTTTTGTACATTACTAAGTCACCGACTTGGTACCTAACTAAATTGTTATTATTACTTCTCTCGTGATATTTTCGCGATTTCTCTAAGTTCGCTCTTAAATTTGCGCGAGCTTCATTCCAGATTTTTTTAATATGCTTATCCTTAATTTGCTGAGGTAGCAAGTCATGTATTTTCCATTTTGTGGACAAGGGGTGGTTTGGTTTGTATTTATACAGTAACTCAAACGGGGTCGACTTATGTCCTTCGTGATAAGCTGAATTAAAGGCGTATTGTATCCAGGATAGGTTCTGGTCCCAAGACGTATGGTCGTTCGCATGGTAGGCTATTAAAGCAGATTTGAGGTTTCGCAAATACCTTTCAGCAATATTGCCTTGCGGACGATACTCCGTAGTGGTAATATGTTCTATCCCTAACTTGAAACACATATTCTTAAATTCCTTAGCCTTAAACTGGGGTCCGTTATCTGACACTAGATGTACCATAATCTTTAAATAATCTCTCCTGTAATATGTTTACAGTGGTCGACGCTAACGCTCGCCGCATGGGATACATCCAAACAAATTTGGTGAACGAATCTACACATATGAGTAACATAGTATTACCTGATTTAGATCGAGGGTAGGGACCTGAAAAGTCTAAATAAAGTTTAGAGAACGGGGTAGTAGGGATTTCTGAAATTAATTGGCTTATTTGACTGTTTTTTGCTGTTTGCTGAGCGCGCATAACTTACACATTTTTACGAAGCTAGCTATTTCGCTGTTCATATTGTTCCAATGATATTCCTTACGAATGCGATGTATTGTTTTATTTATTCCCATATGTACTCCAATGGTGGATGAATGGAAGTATTCCATCAGCATGGGCTTAATTACATCAGGGGCGATTATTCTTAATTCCTTTCCATTTGCTATTCTGTGGCATAGTATTCTTTTACTCAATACGTATTTATCTGATTTAATTTCTTCCTCGAGTTGTTCTATAATTGGCTTCAGAAGAGGGTCTTGTTGTTGATACTGAGCGATGTTGGTAAACGCAAAGGGGAATTCGGTAATTACGGTGTTAACAACGGGTGTTTCTAGACTCTCATTGCTTTCGGGAGTATTAGTTGGCGACTGGAACATACGGGACAGGGTATCCGCGACTACATTTTGTGTACCTTTAATATGTTGTACTTTGAATTTGTAACAGTTTAACCTCAATACCCATCTTCCAATACGTCCTAACTGTTTAGGGTGATTCAGTAACCAAGATAATGCTTGATTATCAGTTTCCAAAAGGAACTGTTTATGTTCTAAAAAAGGTTTAAACTTCTCAAAAGCAAATACAATAGCTAAACATTCTAATTCATATGCGGAATATTTCTTTTGTTGGTCAGTCAAAGTGCGTGAAGCATAACTAATCGGTAGTCTACAGTTTTCTATTTCCTGATAGATTACTGCACCTAAGGCTACACTTGAACTGTCGGTCTGAACTACGAAAGGTTTCGTAAAATCTGCTAGTTGTAATACTGGGGGCGATATGATGCTTTCTTTTAGTTTTTCGAACGCAGTTTGGTGTTGTGGAGTCCATTCAAATTTCGCTCCCTTCTTTCTTAAGGCATTCAGAGGTGCGGCTATTTCGGCTAGATGGGGAATATACTTGTGGAAATAATTTATCATTCCCAAAAATCGGGCTATTCCTTTTGCATCATGGTAAAAATTCTCTGATCGCACGGGTTCGTTCGGGGTCTATGCTTACCTTTCCGTTGGCCTTCACGATGTGACCTAAAAATGAAAATTGTGGTACTGCAAAATTTACCTTTTTGGGATTAACTGTTAATCCGGCTTTCTGTAATCGAGATAACACTTCACGTAGATGTTTAAGATGTTGGTCCATCGATTCGCTGTAGATTACAATGTCATCCAGGTAGTGATACACATATCTAAATTTTATATCATGAAATAATTTCTCTAATAGTCTACTGCATACGGAACTTCCTTGTGATATTCCAAAGGTTACTCTCGTAAATTGGTACAGGTTGAAAGGAACAGCAAAAGCGGTTAGACGTTTGGATTCTTCCGAAAGGGGTATGTGGTGAAATGCTTGATTTAGATCCCTTATAGTAAAGACTTTCGCTTTGGTGAAATAATGAAAAGCACTGTGGATGTCGGGAAGCGGGATAGATTCAAATTCTATTCGTTTATTTAATTGCCGGTAGTCCACAACTAGTCTATGTTTGTCGTGACCTTTTGGTACTAAAAATGAGGGTGATGAATACGGTGAAGTAGAGGGTTCGATGACTCCTTGTTCTAATAACTTGTTGATATGGTTCCTCATTACTTCCATTTTGGGCGGCGATAACTTGTATGGGGGAAGGCGTATTACTTTGTGGTCGCTCAGATTGATCTTGTATTCTATTAGGTTCGGTAGTCCTAGCTTAGGGGTATGATCGGTGGAAAACTCTTTTATTAGTTTCTGCATTCTCAGCCTATCTCTACTTCCTAGATGAGATAATTCAGACTCAGGGTGTACTATTTGTGCAGTCGATGATCCAGTACTTTCTTGTTCTTCTGTTTCACAATCAAAATTATACTTCCGTGTACGGTTGAATCTAAAATAATATTTCTTCTCGTGGATGTCAAGAATTATACCCGTTTTACTGATAAAGTCAGCTCCCAATATTAGGTCGGGTCCTAAATCATCACATACTAACATTGAAAAAAACCACGTTAGATTCTTAATTTTTACCTTAATGGTGATGCTGAGTTTTATCACTATATTTTGTTTATTGGCAGTAGCACATTTTATATTCACAGCTTGGCTGCGTTTCACTAGGTTGTGTTCGAATAATTTATCTGCTAACCTCTGACTGATTAAGGTTCTAGTCGATCCAGAATCGATTAATCCGAGGGTGGATGTAACACCTAGGTCAACTTGTATTAAGGCCAATAGACATTTAGTCCAATCACATTTAGTTATCGCGTTACATTTCTCAATAAACCTTCTAACATAGGGATCTTTTTTTTTTTTTTTTTTTTTTTTTTTTTTTTTTTTTTTTTTTTTTTTGGGGGGGGTTTACCGGTTCTCAAAATGCTGCGGAAGACACAGGATTTCGGGTCTCCCTGCCTTACATGTTTTTTGGATTAGGTTGTTTACGATCGTACTGCTTCCGATTACAGTTTCTACTTATACGCTGTCCAGGCAGTGAAGGCGGCTAGAGGATTAGGAGACCCTTGGCTCACGCACGCACACTGGCAGGCCGCCTAACAATAGACTGGGGCCGGCACTTGACCTGCGCTGCTGTCTTTTTAAATACAGTTTACTATAATACATTAAATTTTGTTATTCTGCTTAATCTTATAGTTTTGGTCGTTCCATTTAATTCAGACTGTGATTTCATTTAAAATAAGTCCAAACACGAAGTTTATACGACGATTTTCAAATGTTTTACCCTTATTTGTTTATTTTGAAATATTGTGATTGCTAAACTTCTGAGAATTATTTACGCGACTCTTATTAAAAAAATGTTATTATTAAAAACTAAGATTCTGATCATTTAATTTACTTTTCAACTATTTTTCTGAGACACTCCCTTTGGATGCCAGAAGCCGGTTAAATGGGCCTATGGTTCATTGTTGGAACTGCTAGCGGCCGATTAAATCGGCCCGTCAAATGATACTGAGAACTGCCAGCGGCCGATCTCGCTGGCTTTTTGTATATTCATCGTAGCGACCAGCATGACAGATGATCAATCGTTTGCCTTTACCCAGAGGGCCGCCCAGAGTACCTTGGATAGTGCCATCAGTCCAACCAGTGTCCTTTCTCGTGTTTTCATTGATCCAGGTCTCGTCCAAAAATATAGTGTTTTTAATATTTACTTCACGCATCTTTCTTAAGAAACGACACCTTAACAGGGCCACTGACGGCTTTTCCAGGAGGATTTTTCTGCTGCTAAATTTCTTGTACTGAAATCCCATGTCTGATAATAGCGAGCTCAGTGACGATTTTCCTCTCATATACAGTCCAGCTTCTTGAAGTGACACACAAAGTTGTCTGAGGGTAGGCGCTTCTTTTCGAGCATAGTAGCTCAATATGTGACGTCGAATAGCTCCTTTGTCGAAGTCATCCATGTCTGTTACTGGCCGCTTTCTCTTCAAACTTTTCTTCCGAGGAGTATGAATAATAATATTTTCCCTCTTGGTGCTGTTTAAAGTGTTATCTTGTTGATCGTCCTCAGCTGTGATTAAATCAATATCTTCAACTACACAGGGATCTTCTTGATTTTCCAAACTTTTTTTAATCTCAGCGTTCATACATTGTATTGTTCTCAACGAAATGCCACAAGCATCTGCTGTTCTCTGCATTACTTTCTTAGTATCAAGTAAAGGACTTCCGTTATTCTTCTCTTTCTCAAAATAGAACAGAACAGAAGCAATCATTGTTCTGCATTGAGTATGTAAAACTTGGCGTTTTTTACAAGAACTCATAATCACAAATCAACTATACACTAACCACAAATGAACTGACTCACTCACAATATACGCGACAGACCTGCTCTCTGACAAGACTGGCCGGCCTCACTACCCCGTGCAAGCTATTTAACGACTAATCAGCGGGTAATCAGTGACTCACTCGGGGTACCCAGTACACGAGCAATGACCTCTACTGTTTGTTGGTTTGAGGGTGAATCACCCTCTCTATATGGAAAAATGACTATAGCGACCAAGTGTAAACCAAGTAAGGAAGGGACGTCTCTCTTGCATGTTACTGAAATCTGTAATACCGGTAATTATTTTCCAAATTACGTGATACAATAATACACATTTAATTCCTGACGCGCTACCTCGTCCTCTCAAGTTATAGTTAAAGTTTAATAACATGGACAGTAAATTTTTAATATATTTACATAGATACATATCACATTTCATTTTATGTGTCTGTAAAACAATAATATATAATATTTTTATAATAAATAACATTTTTAAAAGTTCGTGCTAGTAAAAAGACAAACAATTATTTCGATTACGTATAACAACTATTATTTCATATATTGTTTATTTGAAATAAAAATATGAGGTTTGAAAATAATCTTTATATCTATATATTAAAATCTGTTAAATATGTTGATTAATTTTTTCAGTATTATAACAATAAAGAGGTGGGTCGTCAATCTGCTCTTTATTGAGTATCACAATCGGTGAATCGGAACAGTTAAAAAAAAAAAAAGAAATGGCCAAGGCCTACGCCAGGAATTTTAAGATTCTCATAATTTCGAGGTCAAGTTGTAAAATCAAAAATCAATTTGTAAAAATGTTACATATTAAAGGGAGTGTCACAGAAAAATAGTTGAAAAATAAATAAGATGATCAGTAACTTAGTTTTTAATAATCATCATTTTTAATAATAGTCGCTTAGATGCTGTTCTAAAGTTTAACAATAACAATAGTTCAAAATAAACAAATAAATGTAAAACATTTGAATATCGCCATAAAAACTTCATGTTTGGACTTATTTTAAATCAAATTACAGTCTAAATTCAATGGAACAATCAAATTTAAAAGTTTAAGCACGACAATAAAATTTAATTTATTGTAGTAGACTGTAACTAAAAAGACAGCAGCGCAGGTCAAAGGCCTGTCCCTGTCTATTGTTAGGAGGCCTGTCAGTGTGTGTGTGTGAGTGAGGGTCTCCTAATCCTCTAGCCGCCTTCACTGCCTGGACAGCGTATATGTGTCCATACTTACCGCAGTTATAACACATATTTTTATTACGAGGAGTATAGCTTGCTTCCGTTTTAGGTTGCGTGTCATTTGATTTACCAGGGCTGTGCAAATTGTTCGGTCTATTAAATAATCGCCTTTCACGCTGGGTTTGCACATCGGGCACCAGGGCTTGCATTTCATTTCTACTCGTTTCAGTTGATTTCAAAGCATGTCTGTTCTGATCTGAGTACCATACATTCGACGAGTGAATACTGCATTGTTCGAGATCCGCAAAGGTGTTGGGTCTATTTATTAACGCTAAACGAGATCTTTCTTCTGGAGACAATCCTACTAAAATGGTATCGACCATCTGTCTCTCACTCCAATCTACTTGCAGTAGTCGAGAAGACTCCCTGATGTCAGAAATGTAATGGGCCAGTCTCTCATGAGTTCCTTGTACTTGCAGTACGGTCTTTCTTTTAAGTTCCTCATAAATTCCGGTGGGAATAAAATATTTTATGATAGTAGTATGCAGTTCTTCTACTGGAAGTGTAGAGCTTAATGATTCTAGCACACGATTCTTTAATGGTGGTTTACATTTCGGTAGAAGGACTTGCAAAATTTGCCAGTCATTTAGTTGCTGTAAATCCTTTATCTGCAGGAGATATTTGATGAAGTTTAGTAGTTTAGTAACATTCAAACCATCCGTGTATGGAATTTCAGCTAAGAGTTTTTCTACGGGGTGAGTGATTTTTCCGTAGAGGTCAGCATTATAATTTACGTGTGGCATACCTTTAGGAGTACCAGATGCTGCATTAGGGGTAGTCAATTCGTACATCCCGGAGCGATTTTGGGAACCACTTGGAGGTGGGGCTTCAGATATTGTCTGGGTATTTAAGTCTCTATTTGGGTTTTGCTCTCGAGTCGGTTGTATTTTCGATACGGCGGGTGATTCCTGATACGTGTTGGGGGGAGGTTGTTCTAACGTAGGAGATTGAACTGGGGAGATGTATAGTTTCTTCAAGGATTTTTCAATTTCATCCATTCTGAATGAGTCGGACTTTCTTCGCAATTCATTGATAATAGTGGGTAATTGGCGTAAAGCCTCATCCGCAAAACTTTGGACTTCGGGAGGGATTACCGTGAGGTTAGGCCAGTTTAACAAATTTTTCATTCGCCGGGTTAAATGTTCTATCCTTTGAGTTGTCCGCAATATTACCGCAGGAGATTTCTCGTCTTGAAGGGTTTGGGACAATAAAGTCAACTCACTATACTTGGCATAACAAGTTTCTCTTTTGCTCTCATAATCAAGTCCGCTTAAGTTACTGAACTCCGCGGGTGTATCAAATCCACTTTCGCGTATAGACTTGCGCAATTCCGCGACTGTTACATTCGCATAGGGTAAGCCACGTAAAAGAGCTTCATAGCACAGTTCGTCTTTTAATAGTAAGTCTGGATTAAATAGGGCAATATTTGCCTTATATCTAGCACACTAAAACTTATTCTACTACACTATACAATTATTGCATACACACTTTAGTTCATGGTAAAACATTTGCATTGGTTGTAAGAGAATTACTTAGCATCTCCGAGAAAGAGAAAAAATTCACACAGACGTCAACTTTACTTTCAACGATCAGCTGTTACGCTGGAATGTGGGTCAAACTAGTTTTCTTTTAAACAATGGCATAGTAGTATGCGTAAGAAGGGGGGGGAATCACACTCGAGGGTGAGAGAATGTTATTGTTCTATTCAACAACAGCTGACGGCTTCCTTTACAGACTTGTACCGGCTTGCTTCAACGAGGGTGGTATGTGCGATGCGCAACGATATGCGTTTTAAACAAGTTACAGCCCGTTACTAAGCTGAGTTTTAGTTATTATTTGGTTTTACGTACTAATTATAATTTATCTAATTGTGCTACTAGAGAGGAGTAGAATTTCACTTACAGTTTATTTACACGTAATTGAACTTGTTTTATTTAGTCAATTGTTTATATAACTCACCGTGGCAATAGAAATACAAATTACATATTTATGCAGGCATATACAGGAAAACTACAGGTCTTGAATTGTCGCAAAATAGACGTGTTAGAGACTGGTTATTTTGACAAGTACCTACATGAATTGGTGTAATACAAGCTATTACTTTCACGTATATTAAGTAAATCATATACGAGTATGTGCGTAATCTCACACAAAATTTACCATTGTAAATTTAATATCGTCACTATTATTCTTTTATGCTACTTAGCCTTTTTGTTTTACCTACAATACATTAACTGAGTGCATAGATCTGCAGAGTGCCGCAGCTTATATGAGACACTATGTACACTAACATTTTATATAAAAGCAGAGTGGCGCATTTTATAACGTGTCGGCTACGTTATAACCCAGGGAACCCGTGATAATTGACTCTGGCCAATTATACAGGCTGCCTACATTGTAACAAACTGAAAATTAAACACATCACTAACAATAATTATAAGTAATCTAATAAAAGGACACAGGGGAGGGAATTTTGCTGATTTATGCACTCAATTTAGTATGTAACAAAGATGACATCCCTTTATTTACGTATGATTGATAATACATTACAAATAAAATTTGTACTTACACAGAAATTGTAAAGGGGTTTTCTGTATTAAAAAATGATCATACAGATAATGTATTTACCTCGGATCCGAGTCTCTTTAAACTAGTTAGGAATTTTCAAATTTACTCTACTTCTTTAGCCAATTACATTATTACTTAAAATATCATTTGAAGAATGGTTTCATTTAGTTGTGCGATGTTTCAAAGGTACATCACAAGAGTTATGTTACAACGTATGATTTCTGATATTACTTGTTACACCATTGTAATGCTTAACGCTTAGAGATTGTCATTTAAAAGTCTTTTTCATTTAAAATCACTTATATTTTAAAAGATACATTATTCACAGAAGACGAGCTTCCGCGTCACCTCTAGTTAAATGTTATCTGTCCATGTCCTGCCGCGTGATTCTTCTGTACTCTCTTAGTAGTGGGTTGTCATCGTGGTAGTCTTTCCAGTGGATGTCCTCGGAGTCAACTAATGATGAAGTGGATGTTATGGTGTCATCTAGCGTGAAGTCGTCCTGTTTCTCAGCGGTAGTGTAAATGCAGTTGAGGTCTTAGTCTTCACTATTCACAGTTATTCACATCACATTTGTAATAGCACAGTAGTATTGGAGTTTACATATTCGTTTCACATTATGATGGAATTACACATAACTTGAACCATTTTTTTTTTTTGGAGATAGGAGATGTCACCTTACACACTTATTTTCTTCTTTCACATCTTTGTGTTAAAACACACTACATTTTAGTTACATAGATCTATATCTCCATACTGTTAGTGGAAGCTAATAACGAAATAAAATTAAAAAAAAACATTTTGTGCAGAGCCCCGCTTGGAGCTGTTTACAGATTGAAAGTCGCATCTCAAGTCCTACATTGTTACAACAGGAAAATTGTAACGACGCGGAGTGAATACTCGCCATAATATAGTTCCAACTTATAATTAGTAATACAGTTTTACAGTTCAACAAAATAAACAATCAAGACTTTGCTTGTCTACAGAATTTATTACAACTACTACTAGTGACTTTGAATTATTAATTATTTACATTATAGTTTACAGGTATTTTTTATTTAATGCCGGGTCGGTATGCAAGTTGGATCCGGTATACACAGGTCATAGCATGATAAATTTAATAAAGGGTTAACAGTTTTATTTTTAACTTTTGCTTTCTCAGTTTTAATTAATTATTTTAGTTAAATTCCCTTTTTAATTCTCATTACTATTATGAGTTAGTTCAGGGGTATTTGGTTTAATAGTGCGATTTAATGGTTTTCACTAGCTTCCCATTTTATATTTTTATTATTATTATTTTTTTATTTGTTTTAAATTTAAATCGTCACAAAACTGATATCTTTGGTAAAAAAAACTTAATATAATTCTTGAATGGCGTGATTGTTGTTTTCAATATTTTGAGGCCCCCTTAGAGACCGAGGCCCGCGGCGGCCGCCGGGTTCGCCCATGCGTTAAATCGCCACTGTGCGTAGGCCTTTGTTTGAGTAATGCAGGAACGTGTCAATGTCTCGTCGAACGTGTACGTTGTCATGTTTCGATTATAGTGGTGAGCGGCGAAGGGCGCGATTTCCGCATCACATGACGTCAGTGATCTCCAGCGCGTAGGCAAGCTGTAGTTCTACTTACCTCTAAGCCTGCCTCTTCTACCAGAGATATCGAGCCGATAGGGTAGTCTTCTCCATCCTTTCCTAGCACTCCTTGTGTCCAATTGAATCTTTTCTCTTCTTTTGCATACCTATTATCTGTCTCATTGTCCCACATTCGAGACCACCCATGTTTTCTTCTTTTCCCGCTTTCTATGTCACTTTAGCCGTTCTTTCTTCTCCCATTCTCACCACTGCCTGAATCATCTGAGGTGATGTGTTTCAATTTCTCTCCAAGATATTTCTCAACTTTAAACGATTTCTAAATGTTTCGCTCCTCATCTTGGTCGTCCTAGCAGATCTTTTAATCTTCTTCAACACTTTTGTTTCACACCGTTTCTTCGCTTTTTAAACTAGTATGCTCCCTGAGCTGAAGAACTCTCTCACTTTTTTGAATGAAGTACATTCATTATTACATAAATTTCGATATTAAATCATTTTTCAATTCTGGTCAAAATTACAAAAATCACTATTTCTTCAGTAATACGTATAACAGTTGTAGAACACACAATCGTACAATAAACACTAACAATTTTAAACATACTATTTTGGATGTTCATCACTTCTTTGTTCACTACTTAATAATTATTAGTATTGTTGGTACTTTCACTGTGAACTTACTTGTTGTATTTACTCATACGTCGTTTCGGAGTGGTGTGCTCCTTCTTTTCATAAAATCTGGATGAAAAAGATCTTCCTGTCTGGCCTATGTAGAATTTGTCGCAATCCTACATGTCGCCAGATTTTATGAACACACCAAAGCAATCACCAATAATATCATACAATCCACATTTGCCACACATATCCAGACAGAAAACCACAGTTACACCAATATAAAAAAAAAACCTTAAAATTTTAGACTTCTACCCAAAAGTCGTAAACTTAACACCACAGAACAATTTGAAATATACAGACACAACAAAACACAACCCAACAACATACTCAATGACCATTTACAATTCAAATCAAACACACTATTTGACACAGTAATAAACAACACCACAACAATTCAAACTCCAGCGCCAATCCCCTCCACCTCCACCCTCACACAACCTGTTAACTAAAACCGTTATACATAAAATTACCGACAGTTTGCACATTCCGTATCCAAACTCACTGAAGAAGGAGCACACCACTCCGAAACGACGTATGAGTAAATACAACAAGTAAGTTCACAGTGAAAGTACCAACAATACTAATCATTTTAAACATTCGGCTTTGGTCTCTTTTTTGGGGCCTGAGGTCCCAAAATTTTGAAATTTCCAAAACTTAACATCATATTCAAATGTTAGTTGAAGTTCTCTTTAATTTGATAACCCACATAAATTTCTACGATTTTATGAAATTTTTCACCCACTTTTTGGGCCCTACATCCAAAAATTTTGAAACTTTCAAAAGTGAGCACTATATTCAGATTGTGGTTTAAATTGCTTTTAATTTGATTCACCCCATATGGGCTTTTGCGATTTTTTTTTTGCAATTTTGCCCTCCACATTTTTGCCTTCCACCCCCTATTTTTGGAGGGATCAGTCTCAAGAACAATAGGGTTCTGTAGGGTAAAAGTATGCCAAGTTTTACGAAAATCGGTTGATGCGTTCAAAATTTATCGTGAAACGTACCCGAAACAGATAGACAAATGCCAGACGGTCGAGTCAAAACTGAGAACTCGTTCAATAATCCAATAACAGTCGGGAGTCGGAGTCATACACGAACATCAGCGCCAGAACAGTGCCGTCACTAGGGTACCACTCATGTGACGTTTTACCGTTGCCCCCTCTTGGAATTATGTACTTTCCTATTTCACCTTTGTCACACTTTTTAAACAGCCATGTTTCGGTCAGTTTTCATCATACATTAAAGAAAAAACACAAGCTGTTGGAAATTTTATGAGACTTAAAAAGGACTGATGAATGTTTCTGTAAAAAGCATTTTTCGAGATATTCACAAAAAAACATTTTTACCCTTTTTGATACTAATAAATCCCCCCTGCTCCCACGGGGGGGGGGGGACGATCCGGACCGGACAACCTCCAGAGGGTCGATAAAGTTGAATTTTGTTAATTTGTCTTAATTTCTAGACTGTTTTATTATTTGTTTCAGCTGTGTACGCTAATATAGTAGTAAGTCTTTTTATATACAAACAGGTTTATTACACAGGATTAGCGTATACGTTTGATATAAGAAATATAGGAAAATAAATTTCAATAAGTATCATGTAAACAATGTTTCAATGACGCGTATTTTTGTGTGTTATTACTGTTTACTTAAATGGGACTGCTTTCAGGATGTTACCACGTTTTTCAACCACTTTGAAGATAGTAATGTTGATTAGTCTTTTTTTTCTTTTTTGTATCGGCCATCTAGGGACCACATGCCAATTTCAATTCTTTACTCTTTGTTCTTTCCTTTTTTCCCAATACTCTTTCATATTCTCACTGTGTCTCCTCTTCCTGTCTTCAGTCCACTTTGAACTTGGGTTTTTCTCTCTCCTACCCTGGACTCCCCCGAAAAACGTTTTCAATTGTTCTTCTGCGTGTATATTATTTTTTTCTAAATCCTTTTGGACTTCTTTAATCCAACTTGATGTTTACTTCTTCCCCCACATATATTTGAAGATTTGCTTTGACAACCTATTGTCGTCCATTCTATATAAATGTCAAATAAATAATAGTCTTCTTTTTCTCGTTGTTTCTGTTATACTTTCTATACTTTGATATATTTCATCATTACTTCTTAATTTCCAACCTTCTGAAGTTTTTCGTAGGCCTAATATTTTCCTAATAATTCGTATTTCCAAAATTTCTAATTTATCTAAATTATAATTCAATGCTAGACATTCACTTGCATATAGGCATTCTGGCTTCACTACTGTACTGCATGCCTTATTTTCGCATTTTTAGATATGCACATTTTAATGTAAATATCTTTAGTTATACCATATGCCCGTTCCATCTTATGAATCCTTTCTTCTATAGCAGATATTTCCAAGCCATTCTCTTGAATTATCTCTCCTAAATACTTAAATTTTCGAACCCTCTCTATTCGACCAATATCTGTTACCACGAATTTTGGCGCGTTTTTAATGTTTGTGAGAAATTTGTTTTTTTCTGCAGAAATTCTTAAGTCTGTTCTACTGGCTATGTCCTCTAAAAAATTAACTTGTGTTACTGCAGATGTCAGATGTTCAGCAAGTATAGCAAAGTCTTCTGCGAATGCCCAACAGTTTACTTCAATACGTTTGTTCCTTCTTCCCAACATGATTGGTGATATTTTGCATTCCTTTAATTTTTCATTCCAAATTCTCACTACTTTCTTCAGGACACAGTTAAAAAGAATTGGGAATAAACCATCACCCTGTCTTACCCCTGTATTTATTTTGAATGGTTGAAATATTTCTCCCATGAATTTTACTTTTGAGACTGTGTCCGTAAGGGTTTCACGGATTAGATTTGCCAATTTAGATTTAACACCAAATTCTCGGATTATTCTATCTATAGTTTGTCTATCAACAGAATCAAAGGCCTTTTTGAAATCAACAAATGTTATTACAGTCTCCTTTGAATTCAGTAGCCTGTGACGGATTATTGACTTCAGAGTGAATATTTGTTCTGGATAGGATCTGCCCTTCCTAAAGCCACCCTGATATTCACCCAAGTGGCTATCCCATGTTTTTTCTACTCTCTTCAATAGAATCTTTGAAAATATTTTGTATTAGTCTGTATTGTTTTTCTTTCGTTTGAAGCCGAGCCAACCTCGGACCCCTACCCCCAAGGCTAAATTATAGATACGCCACTGCTGCTTTCGATTTGACTGTCAGGTCAATGGGATCGTAACGTATTAACCTTTGGACGCCTATGCAATCTTTATTGACTAATGAATTTTCCCTTTATATTGTGAATATTTGTCCATTTTTCTTGTACTATTAATATTATTTTAATTAAAAGTTGATGCAAATACTCGGAACTGAATCGCTCATTCATTGAAACGAAACAAAGTATTTCTCATCAGGTGAGCACCTGGTATAAAGTTGCCTATAAAGAGAGGGCAGCTGTAACCGAAATGTAAAAATAAACGTAGCCTAACAATACCTATACGTTTCCTCCTCTTCTTCTTATTCTTCTTCTTCTTCTTTTTCTTTTTCTTCTATCAGGGAATAGGCGAACCACCCACAAAGGAATACTACCCCCTTCACCAACGCTTCCTGGGTCTTCTCCTGTACTTTGCTGTCCAATTGGCTTGTATTGCCAAACTCCCTTAGGCAACCTACCATCTGGCATCCAGGGGCGTATTTACGGGGGCGACGAACGGGACCCCCCCCCTAGAGGGTCGAAAGTTGACAAGAAATTTTGTCAATCCCTTAATTTTTAAGCTGTTTTATCAATGTCTCAGCTGTGTACGGTAATATAATAGTAACCCCTTTTTAAATATAGGCCTACAAACACGTTTATTACACAGTCTTTGCGTGTACGTTTGAAGTATAAAATATAGGAAAATCATTTAAGCCAGTAACTATATTATAAACATTGTTTTAATAGCGCTTAGTTTTATTGTGTTATTACTTTAATAGAATATTGATTTCAGTATGTTATTACACGTTTTCAGCCACTTTAAAGATTGTAATATTGATTAGTCTTAACTTGTTTTTTATTTTATATGAAGCCGACTCGACCGGACCCCCCCCCCCCAGACCAAATTCTTGATTAATTCATCCTATTCAGGTGAGCAAATCATCTATCTTTGTTTTCTGCAATACGAACTTGGATATTAAAAATATGCAACTCTTCGTCATTTGCGAATGTCTTCATTGTAGAGTACATCCCTTTAACAAATCGCAAGAATTTCATCTCCGATGCCTGTAGCCTACTCAGATCTTTCTTCAGAGGAACCCAAGTTTCCGAACCATACAACAACACTGGCACAGTTTCCATTAACTTATAAAATTTTTGTAAATACGTTTTGTTGGAAATCAAAAGAAAGTATTGAGACGTTACTGTGAACATGTGTATTAAGTTAATATGTATATAAACACATAAAATAATCAATCAAATATTAATGGTAATTATAACAATATATAATAATATAAAGTATTGAAATGTACATACATGTAAGTAAAGTATAAATGAAAAATTGAATCAAAAGAGGCTCGGCTATGCGACAGTCTGGCGCCGACAAAATATGTTACAATAGACCTAAAACACCCTTACATGTCATAAAAGCATAAAATGTTTTGTAGTGTAAAACCAGCAAAAAACGCCCATATACCGTTAGGTTAACGGTACTGTGTCCTTCAACAGACAATAGATGACACGCCAATAAGTATGACTATTTTAGAAAATAGCGTCACTTTTTAGGGAGTCTAACGAACGTCCGCGTAAGTTTATCGCCCGCTCTCTGGCAACCAATCACGGATAGCGTCAGTAGTGAGCGCGAAAAAGATACAACACCGGAATGGGTACGTTCGAATTTACCGGCAAATATTTCAAAGTCAAGCCAATGGGAGTATGACCAACAAGAGTTGTAATGAGGGAAGGACTCGAAAAACTATAAAAAAGGAAGTGAAGCAAGCAAAAGGGAAAGTCTAAGTTTAAATTTCACGCAAAACACGGGAAACAATGCGTCACTCGATGTGAGCAATTTTAATACTATTACTCTAAGTTCAAATCAATAGGTTATCTCGGTTCAATAGTTGAGAAAGAATTACAGTCATCAAGAAGTTGATTTTATATGTGTGCGCGAGAGTACGTACGGACCAGAAGATGTTTAACTTGTGCGCGTAGATTGCAGCAAGAAGTATACTTATTTATACGTGCGCGACGTCTAGTACTAACGCGAGCGAGTGAAGTAATAAAGAAAGTTAATCAAGCGTGATTAGTGAAAAGTGTAGTGCGATGTATAACGCAGGATTACAGTTCATCATTCTTCTACTTGGAATCCAGCAACAAGTAACAGTATATCATTTATGATTCACAATACAATAAATTAACATAATTTTAGCATCTCAAAATTAACTCATCTCATTCTCAAAAGACCCACGAGTTCAGATACTAAATATTACAATTTATGCTATATGACATGTTTTGGTGATTTATGGTATAGTAAAGTAAGTAAACAAGTTATAATAATTATAGAAATAGTAACGGAGTTGAATAATTGAATCTATTGCAGATTATAGAAGTTCATAGCAGTTAAGAATTTATGACATATATATGTTTTGATTAATATTGAAGATTTAAATGTGTTAATGGAGTAAATTTGAATCTACTGAGTACTCATTTGAATAGTAATTGATTAATATGATTTTGAAGAATCCGTAAACTAGAAATATTAATAAATTTTTGTTGTTGTTATTAATTATAAAGATGATATTAATGATTAAGTCTTAGGTGTATTAAGGAATAAGAAAATAACAATATAAATCTTAGTATCTGAACGAAGTGTTATTATTTCATAACAATCCTGAGATACTCTGCTCTGGCGCCCAAGAAAATAATCAATAATACAAAAATGAGTGGAATTATTCAGTAATAAATATATATAAATATAATTTGTAACACAGTAAATCAAGGTAATTACCGATTACATGCAATACTGTTTCGAATAAATTATTTAGTCAACAGTCGAAAATTACGCGCGCTTCACAAGTAGTTATATTTAGCGCACCAGTACATTGAGCTAGTCTTAAAAATCTTAATATTTACCACCAACAACGTGGTGAATTTATCCAGTATATTAATATTTGACGCCATTAACGAGGAGTCTACAAAATATAAATATTTAAGTCATATTCTTTCGTGTTAAAGTAGTTATATTCATACATTTTTTTTCATGTCAAGCCATGTTTATTACATACATAATTCATGTCAAGGAATTTTAATATATTTTTATCTTTAAATTTCCCATTAATTATATTCCCAAATTTAAGTAACATTTCACGATTATCTGCGCGTGTATCATTCTGAGCATGCTTATGATCATTTCTTTCTTCCGAACTACGTAATTTTGGTCTTTTCACCCTTTCCTTTACAGATTCTTCTGGACTGTCAGTATCAATAGGCTGTATCAGTCTTACATCTTCTTCACTTGATATCTTACTGCTTCCTGTTCTCTTTTGTTTCACAGACTTACAAATGTATATCTCATGCAGATTTAATAATTGCATAAATTAATTAATTAATAAATTTTGCTTATTGTCCCGCGTTTGGGCGGCATGTACAAATATACATGTATTATGCAAATTTATTAATTGCATAATCTAATTGAATTTTTAATTGTATAAAATTTACTCTTGGTTACAATTATCTACTAGAATTTGCTTCCTCGTGTCACGTGTTGGGACACCATATGCAACTGTAATATATTTTATGTTTGTCTCTACTTGCATAGATTAGTTAAAATTATTCAAAGGAGTTTCCATAAATGTAAGTTTTTATTACAGATCTTGTTTACTGCTCCAGGACGGGCATGCCATATCTGATGATACACTCTGATATCACTGAGCCATAATACGCCCCGCGTGCTGGAGCACCATATGTAAACAGGTGTTTTGGGTGAATAACAATCATCTGACTCAGACACTATTAATTTTCGTAAACAATACAAATTTAATTTTTATAAACGATACAAATTTATTATATGTTTTCAATATCATTTAAATACTGAATAAAGTTAGCGTTTCTAGACAACATATCAAATACACAATGCTGTTATATTATCTCTACGTTATGAACACCTACAAAATCAATAAAGACTAATTAATTAATGACCATATAAATTTCAATATATCCTACTCTATGGATTCATATTTCTCAAATTGCGTTACTTTTGAGCAATTAAATATATGTATATTCAACAATTAAATAAATGTATATTCTACTCAGTGGCGAGTTCTTTTTGAGTGGCAGGACAGTGGCGACCTAATCTAATGTTACATGAATGATAATAATTTACTTGTTGTTTGTATCCAAATTGCGGTGATTAACTGCGTCGTACCTCTCATCCTACGAAGAAATCCAGGCTGAAGATACGCCAATTAAATTACACTTGACACTTCGTCACGACACTATTTGTCCCACATTTTATCCGGATACTCGCATGAACGATAATGACTAATTGCGTTAACTCGAATATGACTTCATCGTCTAAAACACTTTGCGTGTAGGTTCTTTGTCACTTTTGATGTACGCGTGCAATAGTTTATGCTGCGTTTAATTAGAGCGATTGTACCATTTATACTGTATTCACAATGCAAATATAATTGGTTTTAATTGCATTTTAGTGAGTTAAGAACGTGGCACAATCTTACTATATTGTTTCATGTCACTTATGTCACGGTAATGTGATATTGTCAATACTTTATCACTCGCATTAGATTCATAAAAACGAGATTTTTATGATCACAAAGTCTGATCGTACTTAGCTCGACATTGTCATAGTATTTGGTCACGGGTTAGTTCTACAGTTTTACATAGTCTCTGATACACTCCCGAACGATCTCTTTGCTTGTATCAATACACTTTGCTACCGTCCATCTGAAAGACTTTGGCTGGTTTATACCGAAATAGAATTGACTGACAAAATTTAGAATACGACCGAACTGAGACTGAACTCTCCAAATCGACCGAACTGAGATTAAAATAGACTGACTGACTGATTTTTATAGACTGACTTAAATTGTTTGAAAATTGGAAATCGACTGAACTCTTCTTCTCTGCGAACACCTTATTTTATTACTTCAGCAACACGACTCCCTCCACGGATGTCATACCCTTACCACAATCACTGTCATGATTGGTTTCTCGCATCAGATTCTGCGAAGGCTCCTCCTGGATACTCCGGCTGGGGTCTCTAGTCTACTTCCCATTCGCTCTTCACCCTTGTCTCCATGTTGACGTCTTCTTTACACCCGCCTTTGCCGAATTCCTTGCTCCTGATAGGTCAGCCAAGACCCCTCTCTAAAAGTCTTGCTGTCCACACCATCTCCCCGTATGACGACGGACCTAATTACACGGTTGTCTGTTATGTGATTGTTCTTACGTTCCCAAGTGTCCTTTCTAAGCGATTTCCTTTCCGCACATGTGTGTACCATAACCCGGGTGTGTCGAATCGCCGTATTGTCCTCGACTTCCCTTGTTACGTTCACACGCTGATGGTGGTCATCTTCCAGGAACTAACATCTGTTCTGCAGCCTTACAAGATGCTCCGTATGTCGTGCCAGTAAGCAAGTTTCCCGCTGTGCAGCTATATAAGTTCCTTTGTACCTAACTGCATCCGCTCTTAGACTGCTTTTGTGGAAAATGTTATGTCCATGTGCAGCCGCTAACTCACACGTATACGTCGAAAATGTTGGCGTCCCCTTAGTACACTCCTTGTCGGTAGTTGTGATGAACTGACACCGTCTTTTGTTTCTTTGTTATTGTCGCCACTTGCGCTTATGTCGTTCATCCATGTCCAACATCTGTTATGTGCCAAGGCGTTGTCCTTCTTAAATCATTGTCTAACGGCGGCCGTTTGGCTATACCATGCATCACTCTTGACAGTTGACGCCCGCTACAGTGCCGTTTACGCAAAAAAAAATTCTCTGCCGTAATTGCTTTACAGAGTCCCCAATTTGGGTTCATTGATGAGTCCCGAATCAAGGAATCGCAAATTAATGCCCTTGCTGAAGTTTCATCAATGGTCATTCTTCATTGAAAAGAGTGTAGTCACTAAAGATCATCTTCCACATGAAAGAGTGTAGTGTCACTTACCCTTTCCTTCCCCCTTTTTCAACACTGTCTGTCATTATTACACCACTGTCGTTCATAACCTTGATACTGAATTTATTGCTCGCTTGTTTGAGATTATGAATCCATTTACAGATTTTCTAGTAATTATATGGTTAAGTTAATATTCATTTACATGTTCTATATCTACAAAATTCCTTCCTTTTAGGAAAATAAAGTAAAAGAATATTCTTTTGTTGCTAACTAGTTATCACATTTTTTTTTCGTTTAGGTTTTTAATATTTATATGCATGACTCCTAAATAATCTATTGGCTAAAATTTACATTTTGTTGACAAGCGTTCTACCAACTTGGTTACAACAAAAGAAAGCACAATAAGCTTAAGTATTAATGATAACCTATTCACTCTAATTATCCTTGGTTAGATTTTCCAAAGATTATATTACAATTTGATTTACGCTAAATTTTACACATATAAACATTAATACTGTACTTCTTATACGTATCAAAGAAAATTTTCTTCCCCTAAAATTCTACAATTTCTCAACAAAATCTCATTTCAATTGAACAAAACTTTATTTACATTCCCCTTTTGTTTGAACTTAACAACTATCACACTATAATTCTCATTAAAGTTTTTACGATTACACAATCTATAATAAATGATTTTTTTTTTCTATTTTACATTCTTGTAATTTATTACTGCTTGTTGTACATTCCAATAATTTATAGCTAATTATTTCAAATGATTAAGTAACAAACCTTTGTTTACTTTCTCTTATCGATTACTATCTTATCACGTACATTATTCAAAATTTTACCATGAAACAAGACAATTTAAATTTTTACAAATTAGTCTATGATTTCACTACTAACTATAACACAATGACATAGTTCTTGATTTATTTACAAAGACAATTCTATCTCTTAGCTAAGCAAACTTGAATGGTTTGTTTTTTTATTACCGTTAGAGGCGTTACGCTTTCCTCTAACTTCTCCCCACTTAGCCGTTGAGTAGTTTGCCTTTTCCCTTCTTTACGTAACATAAACGCACGTCTTGTCCTTAAATAATTTGATGTATTATTTATCACGTTGATTTCTTTCTTTAATCTCTTTCCTTTCGGGAATGATAAGCTTTCAACTGTCTTATGTTAAATTTGCCGCGTATTTTCTGTTCATCGCTGCATTCAACCAAGATATATGTAGCTTCCCCTAAGACCTGTTTCACCTTATAGGGTCCACAATATAATTCACAAAATTTGTCAATTTTCTTCTGCATGGCATCCGATTGGCAATATGTCCTTACCAATACTAGATCTCCCAATTTAAATTTGGTAATTTTGTTATCCTCGTTCATTTTCTTTGCGTGTTTCTCTCTCTTCAGCTTCATCTTCACGAAGATTTGGCGGTTGTCCGTTATGCTATGTTCATGTATTTCTTGGTTTAAGTACTTTTCCCAAACGCGTGCTGGTCTCCTACCAAACTGCGCTTCGTATGGTGTTATTTCAATGGTGTCGTGATTCGTTTCATTAATGCAGCTTTCGATTGTTGTAATGAAACGTGACCACTTAGTGTGTTGTTCGCCGACGAATATACGGAACATGTTTCCTAATTGTCGATTAATACGTTCGGCAAGGTTGGCGCACGGGTTGCGAATGGCAGTGTACTTCGGTTGTATTTGAAGTTCACTCAGTCCTTCCACCCATTGTTTCGATGTGAACTGCGTCGCATTGTCCGTTAATATTGCTTTCGGTTTTACAACTTCTTCGATGTATTGTCGGACTCTCCTGATAGTTGCGGCCGTTGTTGCCCTTCTCAACGTGTATAACTTCACGTATTTTGTAAAGTTATCAACCATGACGAAGATGTATTTTACGCCACCCATCGATACCGGTAACGGTCCGTAATAATCCCCGCTAATGAGTTCTCCTTTCTCTGATGGTAAAATTGGTATCGTTCCGCCAAACAGATTCCTATTTTGGCTATCCTTGCAACGTTGACATTTGTCACAAGTTTTTACGTACTCTTTAATTTTCCTTGACATTTTGTCAAATGTGAAACTCTCCTGTAACAGTTTGGTACATTTCTTACCTCCTAAATGGCCGTACATCTGGTGTATTTCGGAGATGATTATGTCCGTAATACTCTCTGGCACGTATAATTTCCATTTGTTCTTACACTTTCTATACAATTTGTTATCAACATACTTATAAAACTTACACATATCATTTTCATTACCATTATCTAGATTACCTATAATAGATCCTAACTTCGTATCCTCCTTCTGGAATTTTCCTATGTCTCTTATCATACTACATACGTCTTTCTTCATTTTTATAGTTACCTGATTTATCTGGTATTCAAAGTTCTCATCAACTTGGTCCTCTTCCGTTGCATCTTCTGGATATCGGCTGAGTATGTCGGCCACTACATTCTCTTTACCTTTACAGTGAAGGATGTTAAAGTTATATTCTTGTATGGATAGGATCCACCTAGTTATCCTGGAGTTGTTTAGATGGCATTTATGCATGAAAGTGAGTGCTTTATTATCAGTTATAATCGTTAATGGTTGACCCAAGATATATATTCGAAACTTCTCTAAACATCTGACAATGCTTAAGAGTTCCTTTTCAGTCGTGAAATAGTTCTTTTCCGCACCCTTAAAAGTTTTACTCGTGTAGGCAATTACACCCACATTCCCCTCTTCATCCAACTGATACAGTTGTCCACCGTAGGCGTATTTACTCGCATCGCATTGAAGAAAATATCGTTGGTTGACTTTCGGAAATTTTAATATAACCGTTTCAATAAATAAATCCTTTACTTCCTTGAAGCATCGATCTAGTTCTGATGTCCATATAAACCTTTTATTTTTTTTTTATAAATCCAGTAATGGTTGAATCGTTTCTGCATACTTAGCAGTAAATCTATTATAAAAGTTAGTCAATCCTAAGAATCCTTTCAATTGCTTCTGGTTTCTCGGAACTGGGAAATTTCTGATCGCAGCAACCTTTTCTTCTGTTGCTTGAACTCCTTCTGTAGTTAAGCGATACCCTAGGTAGGCGATTTCTTGACGAAAGAATTGCGATTTATCGAGGTTAATCGTTAGGTTTGCTCTGCGTAGATTGCTTAATAATAAATTCAAATGTACCAGATGCGTCTTGACGTCGTTCGAGTAACAAAGACAGTCGTCAACGTATATGATTGTGTTTTCCTTCACCGGATCTTCAAGTGCCATGTCTAGTCCTCTCGTCAGAGCGGCAGAACTGGTGCTTAATCCGAATGGTGTTACTGTATATCTATAACATTTCCCCTCATACATGAAAGCAGTGTAATCGCGACAACATTCCTTTAGTGGCACCTGCCAAAAACTGCTGGTTAAATCCACTGTGGACAGGTACTTCATTCTACCACACCTTGCTAAAATCTGTTGGATAGGAGTTGGTCCTTCATAGTCGGGAATGGTAACACTATTGATTTTTCGTGCGTCCAAACACAGCCTGACGTTTCCGTCTTTCTTTATTACGGCGACCATTGGATTAATAAATGGGCTATTTCCCCTCTCAATTACACCGTGTTTCAACATTTTGTTGATTTCGGCATCAACTCTTTGCTTGTATGCAAGTGGAATTGGCCACCCGCGTTGGAAATAAGGCGTGTTGTCCGTTACTTTAAATTCATGCTGATAGCATTCCATTCTCCCTGGACTCTCCCGAAATAAACTTTTATTATTCATTAAGACTTCTCTCAGATCTTCTAACGTTTCCTCATCCACACCTGTTATGTTGTCCACTTTCGCGTTTATTTTCTTCTCGATTTCATCCTCTTCTTCTGCTTCTACTACTTCCATGTGTATAATGGGTATGCTGACATTTTGTTCTTCCTCTCTTCCTCTAAATTCGACGACTCCCTTTTCCACGTCAATCAAACATTTTTCATCTTTCATAAAGCTAATACCTAATATACAATTTCTAATTAAATTTGGAATAATTAAAAATACGCAGTCTATCTTGATATCACTAATGTAAATGTCACATAAGATTTGTTTCCGTACAAGCTTAGACTTACTACCTACTGCACTAATAATCAGTGTATTAGTCATGCTTAATTCCTCATATGGTTCTAAATAATGTTTATTTTGGTTGAACCATTCTTCTGACAACGCATTTATCGCGCTCCCAGTATCCAATAAGGCAAGGACCGTAATATTATTATTGAACTTAATTAATATTTCTGGACACTTAGAAATCCGTTGTTCGAATCTTAATTCATCTTCATAAGTTAATTCATTTCTAAGATCTGGTAATAGTATGTTGGTTTCGTGAAGTCGGTTCTTGGTCAGTATATCGGCTATCTCATTGTATGGTAGGGTTAATTTTTTTTTTCTCTATCTACGTCGTTCCCCTTACCAGTCGAGGTCGACGCACCGTTGTTTACGAATTCTAAGGAATTTATGGGCTGTCGGTTAGTGTGTCGTCCAAACCCCTTAACGTTGCGATCGTTTTCACTCTCTTTGTTCGGCAAATGCTGTTTTTGCTTCCAGCTGACACCCTTATTGTGAAATGGTTGGGGTGTGTTTGTTGCTTCCCCCACACCTCGGGCATTCACCTTCTCGTGACTCCCTACAAAGTCATTATCTCTAGTTGTTCGCTGATTAATCGTGGCGTACTCTGCAATCAATGATTCAAGGTTTTGGATTGAATTAATCCCCCTTGTCACCACAGCAATTTCAATATTCTTACAAAAATGGCGCGCTATCTTTTTGATTAGCTGACGATCAGTGATAGCTGGCGTTAATTGGCGACTTTCAAGAAGCTTGCGCTCCATATATTGAATTGCGCTCAGATTGCCCTTCCAATTAAATCGACCAAATTCTAGGTTGTCCCTGACTGCGTCCTGTCTCTCTTCTCCCCAATACTTTTGTGTGAAGAGGTCTTTAAATTCATCAAAGTTGCGGATTTGGTCTCGTATCACCCTCCACCAAATCGCGGCGTCTGCTTCTAGATGTCGACCGATCCATTTGACATCGTCACTTGGGTAGAATGTGTTCTGGATTTCGGTCAGTTCTTTGAGAAATTCGATGGGATATCGGTCTGTGCCGTTGTATTTTAATTCGTTGTTATGCGGCCCACCTGTTCTTGCGGTCGATCCGACTTCTGCGTTGGCTAATTGACGCTGTAGTCGTTCTTGGCCTTCTTTAACTTTGGCGATGTGGTTTCTTAATTCTTCTAGCCGTGTCTCCTTCTCTTTATCTGTCTCACTGATTTTCTGTACAGCCGACCGTTGTCTGTCATCTACTTCTACGATCTTCTGTTTTAACGAGTTTACTGCTTCTCCTTGTTCTGTCCGTAGTCGTTCTACGTTGTTCATGACAACTCCTTTCAATTCTTCATTCCTGCTGTTGGTTTCTTGAATATGTGTGTCTAGTTTGTTATTTATTTGGTCTACTGACTTCTGTGTATTATTAATTGCTTCTTGCCATTCTTGTCGGTCCTTCTCTCTCAATTCTTTACTTTCTTTGGTATGTCTTGTTAATTCATTCTTCAACTCTTTCATTCCACGTTCATTCTTTTTCTGTAGCTCGCTAATTTTCTCTTCCCATTTCTTGGTGTGTTCTTGCAATTCTACTTTTATTTTCCCAATCTGTTCTTCGTTCTGTTGTCTCATTTTTTCGCTCATTTTTTCACTCATTTCTTCATTCTGTTGTTTAATGAACTCGAGCAATAACTGGAAGTTCATCTCGCGAGGTACTAACGATTGTCCCCCCGCCCTTGTAGTCTCGTCGGCGCTGGTGTTTTCACTCTGCGTCGTATCTTCCTCACGTCCTTCGACGCCTAGCTGGTTGTTCACGTCGAACTCCATACTATCTGAATTATTGTTTGTCATTTTCGCGCGACTACGCGTAATCATTCAAGTATGCTTAACTAAGACTATTTCTACTACTGACTTACTGTCTAACAATTGTTTATAGCCACTGCCTGTCCTCAGCCTACTCACTTATAATATTTATTATTAATTATTCGAGCAAACGCTTCGTGCAATCGCGTTGGGCGCCATATACAAATGTATATCTCATGCAGATTTAATAATTGCATAAATTAATTAATTAATAAATTTTGCTTATTGTCCCGCGTTTGGGCGGCATGTACAAATATACATGTATTATGCAAATTTATTAATTGCATAATCTAATTGAATTTTTAATTGTATAAAATTTACTCTTGGTTACAATTATCTACTAGAATTTGCTTCCTCGTGTCACGTGTTGGGACACCATATGCAACTGTAATATATTTTATGTTTGTCTCTACTTGCATAGATTAGTTAAAATTATTCAAAGGAGTTTCCATAAATGTAAGTTTTTATTACAGATCTTGTTTACTGCTCCAGGACGGGCATGCCATATCTGATGATACACTCTGATATCACTGAGCCATAATACGCCCCGCGTGCTGGAGCACCATATGTAAACAGGTGTTTTGGGTGAATAACAATCATCTGACTCAGACACTATTAATTTTCGTAAACAATACAAATTTAATTTTTATAAACGATACAAATTTATTATATGTTTTCAATATCATTTAAATACTGAATAAAGTTAGCGTTTCTAGACAACATATCAAATACACAATGCTGTTATATTATCTCTACGTTATGAACACCTACAAAATCAATAAAGACTAATTAATTAATGACCATATAAATTTCAATATATCCTACTCTATGGATTCATATTTCTCAAATTGCGTTACTTTTGAGCAATTAAATATATGTATATTCAACAATTAAATAAATGTATATTCTACTCAGTGGCGAGTTCTTTTTGAGTGGCAGGACAGTGGCGACCTAATCTAATGTTACATGAATGATAATAATTTACTTGTTGTTTGTATCCAAATTGCGGTGATTAACTGCGTCGTACCTCTCATCCTACGAAGAAATCCAGGCTGAAGATACGCCAATTAAATTACACTTGACACTTCGTCACGACACTATTTGTCCCACATTTTATCCGGATACTCGCATGAACGATAATGACTAATTGCGTTAACTCGAATATGACTTCATCGTCTAAAACACTTTGCGTGTAGGTTCTTTGTCACTTTTGATGTACGCGTGCAATAGTTTATGCTGCGTTTAATTAGAGCGATTGTACCATTTATACTGTATTCACAATGCAAATATAATTGGTTTTAATTGCATTTTAGTGAGTTAAGAACGTGGCACAATCTTACTATATTGTTTCATGTCACTTATGTCACGGTAATGTGATATTGTCAATACTTTATCACTCGCATTAGATTCATAAAAACGAGATTTTTATGATCACAAAGTCTGATCGTACTTAGCTCGACATTGTCATAGTATTTGGTCACGGGTTAGTTCTACAGTTTTACATAGTCTCTGATACACTCCCGAACGATCTCTTTGCTTGTATCAATACACTTTGCTACCGTCCATCTGAAAGACTTTGGCTGGTTTATACCGAAATAGAATTGACTGGCAAAATTTAGAATACGACCGAACTGAGACTGAACTCTCCAAATCGACCGAACTGAGATTAAAATAGACTGACTGACTGATTTTTATAGACTGACTTAAATTGTTTGAAAATTGGAAATCGACTGAACTCTTCTTCTCTGCGAACACCTTATTTTATTACTTCAGCAACACGACTCCCTCCACGGATGTCATACCCTTACCACAATCACTGTCATGATTGGTTTCTCGCATCAGATTCTGCGAAGGCTCCTCCTGGATACTCCGGCTGGGGTCTCTAGTCTACTTCCCATTCGCTCTTCACCCTTGTCTCCATGTTGACGTCTTCTTTACACCCGCCTTTGCCGAATTCCTTGCTCCTGATAGGTCAGCCAAGACCCCTCTCTAAAAGTCTTGCTGTCCACACCATCTCCCCGTATGACGACGGACCTAATTACACGGTTGTCTGTTATGTGATTGTTCTTACGTTCCCAAGTGTCCTTTCTAAGCGATTTCCTTTCCGCACATGTGTGTACCATAACCCGGGTGTGTCGAATCGCCGTATTGTCCTCGACTTCCCTTGTTACGTTCACACGCTGATGGTGGTCATCTTCCAGGAACTAACATCTGTTCTGCAGCCTTACAAGATGCTCCGTATGTCGTGCCAGTAAGCAAGTTTCCCGCTGTGCAGCTATATAAGTTCCTTTGTACCTAACTGCATCCGCTCTTAGACTGCTTTTGTGGAAAATGTTATGTCCATGTGCAGCCGCTAACTCACACGTATACGTCGAAAATGTTGGCGTCCCCTTAGTACACTCCTTGTCGGTAGTTGTGATGAACTGACACCGTCTTTTGTTTCTTTGTTATTGTCGCCACTTGCGCTTATGTCGTTCATCCATGTCCAACATCTGTTATGTGCCAAGGCGTTGTCCTTCTTAAATCATTGTCTAACGGCGGCCGTTTGGCTATACCATGCATCACTCTTGACAGTTGACGCCCGCTACAGTGCCTTTTACGCAAAAAAAAATTCTCTGCCGTAATTGCTTTACAGACTTAGGAATGTCACATATTTTGATTCTAGGTACAGTCTGCTCCCGTTTTCTGTGACGTCCTCGGCCTCTTCCTTTCTCCCTAAAACGTTCTGCCACAACTTTCCTTTTTCTACTTCTTGTTTTTGTTACGTATTCTGGTTCTATACGCACCATCTCATAATTCTCATTTTCAAAGCATTCATAACTACTATCTTTAAACTTATTGTTTTTGTATCTCACCTTTTCATTATCTCTCATTTCTTCTTTGTTTTCTGATAAATATCCGTCTCTTAATAAAGTCGCATGTTCGTTTAATTTTTCTTTACACAGGGTGTTGAACATGGTTTGTGTCTGAATGCATCTCTTTGTGTCTTGATGAGCATTCATATGTATTTCTAATCTGTACTTTGTTTTGAAGTTTTTGTTACACTTGGAACAGTTCCATGGGGCTTCATCACTATGAATTGTTAAGTGCCCTTGCAGGATGCCTTTTGACGTAAAACTGTGTCCACCCCGCGCACACGAAATTGGTCTCTCACATCTTAACACATTTAAATCTTCAATATTAATCAAAACATATATATGTCATAAATTCTTAACTGCTATGAACTTCTATAATCTGCAATAGATTCAATTATTCAACTCCGTTACTATTTCTATAATTATTATAACTTGTTTACTTACTTTACTATACCATAAATCACCAAAACATGTCATATAGCATAAATTGTAATATTTAGTATCTGAACTCGTGGGTCTTTTGAGAATGAGATGAGTTAATTTTGAGATGCTAAAATTATGTTAATTTATTGTATTGTGAATCATAAATGATATACTGTTACTTGTTGCTGGATTCCAAGTAGAAGAATGATGAACTGTAATCCTGCGTTATACATCGCACTACACTTTTCACTAATCACGCTTGATTAACTTTCTTTATTACTTCACTCGCTCGCGTTAGTACTAGACGTCGCGCACGTATAAATAAGTATACTTCTTGCTGCAATCTACGCGCACAAGTTAAACATCTTCTGGTCCGTACGTACTCTCGCGCACACATATAAAATCAACTTCTTGATGACTGTAATTCTTTCTCAACTATTGAACCGAGATAACCTATTGATTTGAACTTAGAGTAATAGTACTAAATTGCTCACATCGAGTGACGCAGGTTTCCCGTGTTTTGCGTGAAATTTAAACTTAGACTTTCCCTTTTGCTTGCTTCACTTCTTTTTTTATAGTTTTCCGAGTCCTTCCCTCACTACAACTCTTGTTGATCATACTCCCATTGGCTTGACTTTGAAATATTTGCCGGTAAATTCGAACGTACCCATTCCGGTGTTGTATCTTTTTCGCGCTCACTACTGACGCTATCCGTGATTGGTTGCCAGAGAGCGGGCGATAAACTTACGCGGACGTTCGTTAGACTCCCTAAAAAGTGACGCTACTTTCTAAAATAGTCATACTTATTGGCGTGTCATCTATTGTCTGTTGAAGGACACGGTACCGTTAACCTAACGGTATATGGGCGTTTTTTGCTGGTTTTACACTACAAAACATTTTATGCTTTTATGACATGTAAGGGTGTTTTGGGTCTATTGTAACATATTTTGTCGGCGCCAGACTGTCGCATAGCCGAGCCTCTTTTGATTCAATTTTTCATTTATACTTTACTTACATGTATGTACATTTCAATACTTTATATTATTATATATTGTTATAATTACCATTAATATTTGATTGATTATTTTATGTGTTTATATACATATTAACTTAATACACATGTTCACAGTAACGTTTCAGTATGATACCGACACATTGTGGAAGTGATAACAAAGCCAGTATTGTTGCCTTAAGCTTTAACGGCCGGCGTCGTAGAACACTTTTCGGGCTATCAGGTCCCATGTTAGGATTAACAAACGTTTCAGCCACTCCATCGGTGCCCATCTTCAGTGGTCGAAATACTGACTGAGACCTTTGTCAGTATTTTCAGTGCTTCCAGCGCTGAAGATGGAGTGGCTAAATCGTTTGCTAATTCTAACATCGGACCTGATAGCCCGAAAAGTGTTAATGATAACTAAATCCAGTATCAACAGCGACAAATATAAACAAATGTACCCAGTCGGTTTCTTTAAATTTATTTTAAAATGTCTCCCAAGCGGCTGGAATGAGATGTCTCAGCTACGTGGGAGGGTATACTCTCCATAAGCATAGAAGAAACACAGATGCACGGCAGGAATTGAATATTATGAGTATACTCGCCAGGATCGCCCAGTATCGGCTGAATTGGTGGGAACATCTTTGCCGAATGGATGACTGCCGCATCCCCAAACAACTATGGAACTATAAGCTGAGGGGCGGGCTAGGGAGAGGTGCGGGACGTCCGACGAAGCGCTGGAGTGTGACCAGCTCTAGACGCTTTGACTGTTTGAGGCCGGAACAAACCATACTTGGTTTAATCCTTGCAGATGATGATGCCGATGATGATGAAATTTCTGCTCTAAGAACTGGCAGTTGACGACCTCCCGTTTGATTTGGTGGATTGTGTGCGGTGTATATTTCTCACATATGATAGCGGCAATCCCGAAGTGATCCATATATTACCGTTTTCGTTTAGCTACTTATTTACTAACTTTACCAAGATAAGTGGCTATATCTACATTAAGTGGAATCCTGTGGGATAAGCAAATTACAGCAGAAACTAAAACCAAAATATTTAAAACCATTGTTAGAAGTATTATGACTTACGGCTCAGAAGTTTGGACTACCAATAAACACAGAAGAACAAAATTAATAGCAGCAGAGATGGACTTTTGGAGACGTTCGGCAAGAGTATCCAGACATAAGAAAATTAGAAATAAAGTTATTAAGGGCAGAATGAATGTGAAAAATTCAATTGTTGATTTTATCCAAACAAAAAATTACAATGTTATGGACACACGAAAAGAATGGCACAGGAAAAAGATTGCCAAGGAGAGTTATGGAGTTGACTCCACCAGGAAGAACGAAAGAGGAAGACCACCTATCACCTGGATAGAAGAAATTCAACTATATTGAGGGAACGAGAAACTGAAGAAGATCTTTGGAAGGACAAGCAGCAGTGGAAGATGAGAATTCAATCGGTTCTGTAATCTTTGGTTCCGGAAAATGTGAAAACATTGTACAGCCGGAATAATAAAAATAAATAAGTAAATCAACTTTATAAAAAATAAGACGCCATATTATTAGTTCTTTTTTCAAGTAGTCTTCTCTATTTGTATAAAAAAACGAGATCCTGACAGTGCGTGAGCATGGTTACACATTACGTTATTACATGTATACAACGTCCGCGCTAATGTATTCCGACGGTATTGAACTCAATAGACGCGTGCAACCTTGAGTGTCGTTGGCCCCCTCGGATTAGTTAATAACTATTTTTAAAGCCAGCGTTGTTTAAGCCAGTTAGTCAAATCTTTCTGCCTCTCAAACCTCCCTCCCCCCATACATACTCCTTCTCTTCTCTCGTTCGATATTGGCCCCGTCTCTTTGTGTAGCCCACGCTCTCTCTCTCAGCCGCTGTAATTTTTTATTCGACTAGTTTTTCATTCACAGATTTTTCTCAGCATTTCCTTGTAGTAGTTCTCTTTGTATAAAATCTGTTCTTCGCCTGTCCGTTCCCCCCCCTCTCTCTCTCTGATTAGTCAGCGCTTCCCAGTTTATAACACGATTACAGGGTTTATCATCTTGGCGGCGATTGCTTAATTTAGGCGTTTCCAGACTATGTCTCATGTCTGGATCTCGAACCACAAACCAACCAGTGGCGTATCTAGAATTTGACCTGGAGGGGGAGGTTCGGTCGAGTCGGCTTCATACGAAAGAAAAAACGTAAAAAGCTAATCAACATTACTATCTTTAAAGTGGTTGAAAAATGTGTGACAACATCCTGAAATCAATCCCATTAAACGGTAATAACACAATAAAAATACGCGCTATTGAAACACTGTTTACAAGATACTTATCGACTGAATTGATTTTTCTATATTTCATATTTCAAACGTGTACGCAAATCCTGTGTAATAAACCTCTTTGTATATTTAAAAAAGAGTTACTATTATAATTAGCCTACACAGCTAAAAAAATAAATAAAATAAGAGAGCAATAAAAAGCCTAAAAATTAAGAGAGTAACAAAATTCGTGAATTATTTCAGCCCTCTGGCGGGGGTCCGGTCCTGTTCGCCCCCCCCCCCCCGTAAATACACTCCTGAAACCAACAAATCAGGCCTAGAATCAGCACGAAACAAAGAAGTGAGACAAAAAAGTAAGATAATTTTGCCCTTCTTAAACTTAGTGATGTGGACATTGTAATGTTTCATAGCACCTACTTTACTCAAAGTTTATATTATCGTAGCCTTAGGCAGTTGAAAAGACGCTTTTGTCGTACGAGGATGTCGATAAAATCATGACTACACTCTTCTGTTGCGGGTGGACAGATTGTGGTAGCATTCGAAGAATAGGATTCCAATTACATGATCCGAAAACTCCATGAAGAGTACAAATCTTAAGGACTTGACATTATTTTTTGAAAAACCGAACAGCTGATTATTGAAAGTAAAAGTAATTGATATGACAGTAGATTCACATATTATAAAAAGAAGGTTTTTTTGCGGGGATACCGTGGTGTGCCATTAACAAAAATGGCAGAAGCGATGGAGAAATCATCAGCAAAATAAAGTAAAGTAAAATGGTGATAGGGTAGCTGATTTCTGTGCTTTGGAATGGAAGCGTAGTCGCCTGTGGCTCTGAAACATAGGAGATAACCCAAAGAAACTCTCGAAGACCACAACCATGGAAATGGACTTCTGAAGAAGATCTTATTGGGTGTCAGACTGCAGTGTATTAGAAATGAATACATCAGGAGGCAAAAGGCAAATTTGAATAGACAAATAATTTTAGGTAGCATAAATGTGAAGTGCCTGATATGGTACGGCCACGTGGAACGGATGTGTGACGATCGTTGGCCCCAAAAGCTGTTAAACTGGATTCCTAACAGAAGGCGGAAACGAGGTAGACCCAGGAGATCGTGGAAAGAGGACATCTATGATGAGATGGAGAAAAGAGGGGCTTGCAACGAGGAAAATGGGATGACAGAAACTTGTGGGGAACAGGACGGCAATAGCTGTAGGTACAAGCAGTCTCACATGGATAGACGAATTCTTCCGCCAGTGGCGTAACTTGGAGCTGCTCCTGGGAGAGGGGATGAGACTACTTTCTGGAAAGAGAGTGAGACTAGCTTGAAGCTTAGTATCCCTACTTTCCTCAGGACAGATGAGACATTCACTATTCCATATAATTATTTGTGCAATTTTTTGTAAGCCATATTTTAACACAGGCAACCAAGAAAAGGGCCTACGTCAAGTGATTATGGAATTTCACTGACATTTTTAACAGTTTTGGGGGGGGGGGATTGATCTCCCAGAATCCCCTCCCCCGTAGTTCAGCAACCAGTAGTACTCTGTTAAATGACCCTCCCGTTCGTGCTCTCTGTCTGTCTGTCACACACACACACACACCGGTGGATGAATAGTTTTGTTGCTTTTTTGGATTATATGTCAGGGATGTAAGCACTGTTTCGTGTTTTCTGTGCCACACAGAACACCCACTTCCCTTTAAAAGTTACCAAACTATTCTGTTCCCGGGACAACAAGCATTTCCGATTTATGGTGTGAGTACATAACACCTGTTGCCGGTTGTGATAGGTCTAAAATTTAACCTAAAAATTAATTCGAATTTTTTCTTGTTCTTTTTAGAGCATTTTCTATCATACGCTGGGAGAAGAAGAGGGTCCCGGTACAACGGGATCTGACTCTCATTATACTTACACAGAATAAATCAGAACACAAATAATCGAATTAAAAATAACAAAGATAAACAGAGAAACACACGACTAAACAACAAAACATAAATAGGTAGGTAGTAACTGCTGCACGTTGGTTCCGAAACGAACATAGCTGCTAACTGAGCGTTTTGGCGATTTATACAGCGCCAACACATTGGATGGATGAATGTGCCTCGCTCCCGTTTGTACAGTGACAACTACTACGAGGTCAATGACCACACGCAGTAAAACAATGCAATGTCTGAGCCGGCAACACAAGACGGTGCAAGTGCACATCAGTTCGAAAGCAATGCTATGCTGTTCTTCAAGTTTCCCTACTAATATTGTTCGGATTTCAAATTATTCAATAACTAAAGTATTTATTCTGTGATATAATTAATATTATTTTCTCTTACTTCCAGTACTGTTACCGCCGGCAACAGCGGTTACATGGACGCCACGCTACCGCTTCTTACAGTGACATTTTTATGTTTTTGTGACATGAATTCTCAACATTTAACACTGAACTACTCACAAAACTTTTTCGACCCCAAAACCTGCGCCCCTACCCAAATGACTGAGTCCCTATGGGCGTCAGCAAACTTCTAAGAGTGCTAGTTACTTGATACGTACGTGAGTGAGTCCCGTGACGACATAGAAACGTATTCAAAGATACGTCATTGATGAAACGCGTTTATTAACAGTTCCACCCTATGACGATAAACATTTGAGAGAGAAAACTTTATATTATAAAAGAGGCACCCAAAATTACGCAACTAAAACAAGAAGGCAATCATATTCGCTCGCCTACGATTGCTGTACAAGGTTACTGCGTTTCCAGCTTAGCGCGTCGCCACGCTGTCTACTTGGTCCGTCCACGTGTCTGTACGAATGGCACTCCACGTTGTTTATCTTTCTTATCATCAAATAAGTACTTACCTCTATACACACAGCAATATTAGAACTGTTTCTTTTTTTTCACTCTCTGTCACAATGTACAAGAAACATAAAATTCTAAATTTGCTTGTCACGTCACTATACCATAACTTCATTCCACCGTTTCTTGGCATTCCTAATTTTTTTGGTATTTATGTTTCTACTTTATTGTGTATTGAATAATTACTTGACTTTTCTTTCACACACACACAGGTAAATATATAAAATTTATTTTATTAAAAATTGTTTCTGTGAAAATATTTACAGTAGAACCTCACTAATTCGTCACTGATGAATTAGTGAAATACGTAGACGAATTAATGAGGGAGTAAGAAACAGATTCATTAAAGACAATATATAAAATGTTTTATTCAGGACTTGATTCCAGGGGGAACGCGCCGGAACCTCTTGGATTAAAAAATAAATTACCGAAAAAAATATATGGAAAGGAAAAACCTAATTATTACAAAAATTTACTACCGTATTACTTTTTAAATTGTGCCCCCCATCAGCCCCACTACAAAACTAAACATTTATGAAAATCAAAGACTAGCACTAATCTTTATCTTAACTACTATCGTTCTAAAAATGTCCCAATAACCTATGGAGAAAATGAAACAAAAAAACTTGCTTCAAAATTAAAATTGCATGAAAGGCAAATGATTGGGAGCATTCAAAAATATGTGCATTCCAGAATTTTTCCGGAGAGTCTTTCTACCTTGAAATATGCTATTGAATCAATAACTTAGCAATAACTTCAAATGAATGTGAGAGGGCTGATATCTGGTCATCATACAGCATTGGACACAAAGAGAAAGGAATCGTCAAGAAACAAACAATAGGACGACACAGTGATGAAACTATGAAAACGTTTATAAAATGTCCGAGCCACCGAAACCCGTAGAGTTTGATTGAGGCTCCGGGATGACCGCCATCATGAGTGACATGTTTTCGATTGTCGTGCGGCTAACCTGACGATGAAGCTCTTTTAAACTGTATTACCTTTTTAGATAGAAGTTTATACGTATGTTGCATATTTCATAAGGCTTTAAAAATGTAGACCTCTGTTGTAATAACCTGATATAAACTTGTAAGCAAATATAAAACATAAGTACCGTATATTTGTATCTGTACAACTTTTGAATTGATGCATTTCGGCATCTATAATTTCAGAAATCAACCACTGGTTTTGTTACAACACTATCAATGTACAGTAGCCTACTAATGTTGTGCTCGAACATATTTATCGCTGGAAATTTTCAAACTCTAACAAGTTAAGCACTGTAATTGCACAAAATTGTAATTTTATCCTGTTTTTTTTTCTGTCAACCGTACTTTTCAAGAGCCAAATTATGTATTTGGCGCAGTGAAATTATTTTAGGCAGTTCTGCTTCGTCTTGGCCTTCGTACCATTTGATTGCTGTAGTCAGTGATTGAATGGCCTCCTTATGAGAGATTGCAGGGTTTATTGGCTGGTCATCTTCTTCATCATTAGCTTCTGTAGATTCTGCGGATACGTAAACAATTACTTCATCACTAAACATTTCGTAGCCTACATCCGGTAAGTCATTTCACATCATAACGATGTGGGGTCGAGACCTTCTGGGTCTGTAGACGCTGATTGTAATTCAGATGCCGTAACTTAATCGAGGCAGATTTTGGAGTGTTTTCCGGAATATTTTGCCAGACATCAGCAATCCGACTGAATTTTCGGAAACAATTGTGTGGCGTGTACACATCTTCTAAATACCCATTCTCGGAACCAGTGCCTTCCGCAATCCGTTCTCCTGGCTATCATTAAAACCCCGGCCACAATCAGCACGTTTCTGATTTACCCCGACTATAACTAGAGCGTATATGTTCCTCGTTTGTTAATAAAGAAAAAGAAAAAAAAAAGCTTGAGTGGGTACGAATTACAGAGGGAGACGTATTAGTGAGGTTCCACTGTATTTTCTTGTATTCACTTATGCACATTTCGTTAAACTTCGTTGTTGGTAAACATAATCAGAGTAATGTAAAAGATTTATTTATTTATTCGTTGCTATGTTAATTTTGATCAACTGTCTGTATATGTTGATTTAGATATACAGTACTCGTATACTGCCAAGTTATAGTAGGCATACCGTATACATTAATGTTAAATGTTTTATAATTAAGTATTCAATATATGTGTTTTTAACAGTGGTATAAAATTTTAAAGAAATCATTATATTCTATACCAAACTCTGATTACTCGTTGATTCATAAATTATAATTTTTATATTAAAAATATATAAACTTTCCTGAATGTTATTTTTTCTATTTTGAATACTTTTTTATTAATTTTACATTGTTTAAATCTAGAAATTTATGAGAATTATTTGTTGAATGTGTGTTTGGCCATATTTGATTTAGCCTAAGTACAGTAGGTTGTATCATTTTTATGTTGACATAGCTTTTTTTAATTTTTTTTTTTTATTTGTCTTTTGTGGGTCAGAATATTGAGTATGTAAAATTTAAGTTATATTCTAACACATTATGTTTAGGTTTAATTTTATTGAAAATTATATCAACTAACGTTATAGAAATTGGTTAGACTTGATCGAACGGTCGCTCGCGACTTGGTAGAACATTTTATTAATACATGAATTTAACAAATAAACACTTGGTTTAGTTGTACAGACTATTTTATTTTCCTGAGAATTGTTTCACCAGTTACGGCAACCTCTGAAGCTGCCTTAACTGGTGAAACAATTGTCAGGAAAATAAAATTATCTGTAGAACTGTACCAAGTGTTTATTTGTTAACTTCAAGTATATAAATTGGTGTTTTTTAAGTTAAGGGACTCAAAGAAATATACGTTAGCGAATAAAAGAAAATAAATTATTACCTAGATACAATTTTATAATAAATTAAGGTATTTATTATGTTCATATATTTATTGGAAAAGTTTTTCAAACTGCAAGTACAAGTATTTTCTTTATTATTATGCTAACATTTCAATGAACCAGCAATTGTCTAATATTATCAGATTTTGTTTGAGAAAATAAAAATTTTTTGTGTATTCAGAGTCGAACAAAATTTTGTCAAGGAGTGCTGTTTTTGTGTGTATCAAATGTATCAACATACTGTTTATTCGTCTTTGTTGTCTATATCGTTCTGCATATACCAAAATATGTTTACGATGTCATATTTCCAATTGCAATAAGGGCAATTAAAATGTACTAATTGTAACAATCTTTTTCTGCTTACTCGTCCGAGATTGTGTAAGCTTAACTAAGCAAATATGTGAACGTTTTTGAGCGTCTGAGTCAGTGCCGTGAGCGTTTTAACGTATAATATGCCAATCGTTAATAGTGTATTTTTTACACTTGCACAGCCAATATGTCGGTCTTTATTTAGACATCTTTTGTCTTCTGGTGTGGTAAAATCGGTGTCCTGTAAATCGCCCCCAGTAGGGTCCTTATACCTACCGTATACCTGTCAATCAAACGTATTCTTGGGCGTGTATGTTTCAAACAATAAACTGATTCCCATCACACTGTATCCATCCTTTGGACTGGCTAAATGGCAAAAATACATTCAGCTTATAACCATCGTCAATAATTTTCGAGCCTAGAGTTAGCTCATCATTCTTAAAAACCATTATTTACATTATACATTTTTTATTTACATTATTCAAACATTATTTACATTTATACTTAACTTTTAACTTTTCACTTTCTTTTACGTTTCTTTTAATTATTCAATTTTTTGCAAGTAGGAGATGGTTTTCAAGCAATCTCTGATATTACCATTCTTCTTGTACTTTTAACTGTTTTTTCCAGTGTTTCGTCTAATTTCACGCAGTCTGTTTTCCTTCGTTTTCCTTCCATATTCAATTCTACCCTCCTTAGCCCACACGCTGCGTGTTTCGCTTCTGTCTTCATACATTCGATGACGTCCTTGAGTCTAGGGTTCGACTTTCCAAGCACATTATTGATTTTGTGGTGCCATCCTTCTACACCGTTGGTGGTTCTATGGCGACTCTTGTAGCAACTCCAAAACTGAACTGGGACATCTAGCTATGAATACTTAAACTGGGCGAGATTTTCACAGATTTTTATTTGGGCGCGATTTTCATATATCCGGTAAAATCTGCATCCTCGTTTTCTGTCCTGTGATACAAACACGTTTCAATATACATTTGTCCTACCCAAAACCCTTCACGCTTAGCCAACCGTGATCTTTATTTTGGCTATACGGAGTATCAGTCCCGCTTGTATAGAATTACCCTATACATCGGCCTACACCATCTGTACCTTTCTTTAGTTTTTTCTTGGCCTGCCTCTTCTTCTTCTTCTGTCCTCGAATTCTCATTTTAGGATCGGTTTTAGAATTCTTCGTTCGGGTGGTGAGTATATGTGTCCGATCGAGATTAATTCTTGAAGTGATTTTTATAGTATGACCAACGACCTTATCTGTTCGTTCGGTAGGCCTACTCCGTTCTCTTCTGAATCCACGGCTGGCTGTTGCCAAAAGTCTATTTTCGTTGTTCTTTCTTTTTGATTATTTCAAGCGGCCGTACTTCTGAACTGTATGTTATTATAGATTTTACGATAATCTTGTGGATACGTTTTGTATTTTCCTCTGTAATATTCTTACTCAAAGGATACCATTCAACAGGGCAATGGCCTTTTTTTCTGTGTTTTTAATTGCATCGTCAGGTGTTCTGTGTGCCTAATTTTAACTCCCAGATGTTTATATACTTTAGTTTGTTTGACTATGTCTCTAGTCTAATATAAGGTCCTGTGTTGTCCTTTTATATTCTGTTTTCAAGACGACTGTTTGGATCGGCATCCACGGAAGTAGGATGGGAGAAGCGCCGACAGACGTAACAGACACACAAACCGGTGACGATAATATTCTGTTCTTTTGCATATGTACTTCCAATACTCATTTCTTCTTGCACTCATCAACGAGTTTTCGATTTATATAGTTTACTCGTCATAATCTTGGGCTATGAGCACCTGGTTGCCAGCAAACTACATGATCAGTTGCATATACAGAATTTGGCCTGATCCGGGATCCGGTCGGCTCCATACAAAAGAAAAAACGAATTAAGGCCAATCAACATTACTACCTTTAAAGTGGCTGAAGTCAGTCCCATGAGAGTAAACTGTAGCCTAATAACACGCCTTATTGAAACATTGTTTACAATATACTTGTAGACTGAATTGATTTTTCTATATTTCATATTTCAAATATGCTGTGTAATACATCTGTTTGTTTATTTAAAAAAAAGTTACTACTATATTAGCGTACACAGCTGAACAAATAATAAATAAAACAGCCTAAAAATTAAGAGATTAACAAAATTTGTCAACTTTTTCGACCCTTTGGGAGGGAGGGTTCGGTCCCCCCCCCCGTAAATACACCTCTGTACAGTATATGTAACATTGGATATACCTTTTTAAATTCCTCTAATAGGATATATTTTATTTTACGTAACACGAAAGTATTCGTTCGGGGTAGCAAATGCAACACCCACAGTACGCCTGGAGATCAAAATTGGAAGCATTCGAGCCTTTCGTGGTTCCTTTATCTCAACATCCAAGAAACTGCAAACGCATTTCTGACTTTACTGACATTCTGTGTACTAACGCAAAAATGAATTTCAAAAATTTCTTTTGAAATTAACAGGGCTAAGGGTTTCCTTTCATCATCTGGTATGAAATTGTAATTATACACGTTACGTTGATGTCAGTTATTTAGTTAGTGTAATACCTTTACGAGTAGCGTCTTTGAATCGCTTCCCTAAGGACTAACTAAATGACTGTGTGTGTGTGTGTGTGTGTGTGTGTGTGTGTGTGTGTGTGTGTGTGTGTGTGTGTGTGTGTGTGTGTGTGTGTGTGTGTGTGTGTGTGTGTGTGTGTGTGTGTGTGTGTGTGTGTGTGTGTGTGTGTGTGTGTGTGTGTGTGTGTGTGTGTGTGTGTGTGTGTGTGTGTGTTTTAAAATTACCGTGGAGCGAAAAACTGACATATATACCGTGAAAACTTAATAACGTGTTATAAATAGGAAGCTATTTTTAAAGCGAATAGTTCCACAGTTCTTTCCAACCGCCCGGCCCAACGTTTCTCTTGTCCCGAGCCTCTGTATGTCTTCCCTTTTCTCTCCCTCTCCCTACTTTTATTTGGTCTCCTCTTGCTTGATTCTCAGATCTGGACCTCGAACGGCACTAACTGTTACAACTGCATATTTTTTTCTGTTAATATTTCGTTCTTTCACACCCGTGCTTCTGGTAAAGTTTCAAAGTGGGCCTCCTCTTTTGTTTTGTATAAATTTTCACCTCATATACATATTATAATTATATTTATATGTATAATATAATATAATATACATATTATATGTATATTTATATGTAATATGTATCATATTATATACATATTATATGTATATAGTATATTTATTCAATATATGAATAAATTATACTTTCACTACCTTTATAGATCTTCTTAATTTACTAACCTATGTCTTGCCGATGGACGGTTTAGGGAAGGAAATCCAACGGACCGAGTTAAAAAAGATTTTTCTTTTCACTGAATTGAGCCCTTTTGAGTCGATTTGTAAACGAATCGGTGAGCTGGAAAAGGAACTATTCCTAGATCTTGAAAAGGTGATTATGGTAAATTCTGCTGATAACGTTCCTTTCAGTGTTCAGCGTAATAACTGTAGGCCTATACTGTGCCTACTATATTAGCACAGGAGTGCGCTCAAGTCATGGAGTGCGCGGTCAATCTCCATACGATGTACATCGGTAAACCTTCGCACTCGCTTTAAACATTTAAGTATCATATTGTTTTAAGTTATTTGTTTCATATTGGATTTTAATGTTTTAATTGATTGACAAGTGTATCAACTTTAAATGATACGCGATTGTTTTAAGTTCTGATGATGGGACAAGTGTCCCGAAACATGTCAACTTTGTAAAGACGTTGTTTCTAAAAGCCGCAGACGGTAATTTGGTGTTGTGTATGTATGTTGAATCATGGGTTCCTTGGATCATACAAAAGAACAACTTAAACAAGAACTATTAATAATAATATTTATAGTGAACAAATAAAATTCATAATTATAATGTTTATATTGTTTTTGTTATAGTGTTTCACTGTAACTTGCTCTTTAAAAGGAGTAATGTTTGTTCAAGTGTTTGTCTTAACATTATGGAGTAATCTCACCAAACTTGTAGTTTCATTTACAGATTATTGCTTGATATTTATCTTCTGGCCTTCAAGTTTTCATTGTATTCCATTAAAACATTAGTCTCCTCGTTATTTCGACAGTTTTTCTTCATCGTTTCGTTTTATATCTTCAATTATTTTATATAAATGTCCAGCATTAAATTAAAGCGTTCTGCCTTCGTTTCGAAAATTCTTCAACAATCCAATTTCTTTTTACAAAATACCGATTCATTCTGCACAGCTCTTGGATGGATTATTTATGGGTCACAGGTTCGGTTTCATATTTTATAATTCACATGATTCAGTTGAATCTTATTTTTCTTCGTTACTAATGTATAGGCCTATTATTATTAGTCTGTAACGCAAGATTTCACTATTATTAATCATTATACACCTTTTTATATTAACTATAGTTGGTTTATATAATTTATATGTTTTATTCACAGTGTACAGTATATTATCACTAGGTCCATTTCCTATTCACTTTCATTCTACACTGTTTTATAATGTTTATCACTGTTCTTTTCAGTATTTTATATTATTAAACTATTTAACTTTTATAATTATAGCTTAATACGATTCTATTAGTAATTTTAATGTCACTCACATTTTGTAGTTCTGACACAAAATAACTGAGGTTCGCAGACCTCCCTCTAGTTTAATAGTTAACGCTATTACCAAAGTCTTTTCACTTACTTACTAGGTTTAACATTTATACACTATACTTATGTTTACTAATAACTATTTACATTTTTATTATTCTTTGATCTTTTCTTCTGGGTATAATGGTCATCGTCAGTTATTGTCTTGTCATTGTAATTAAATTATTTAATTCCTAAATTTTCATTCCCTACTTCCCTAGTATTTACTTATTATAATATTTCCCTTTTTGTTTTTATTACTTTTTACTCCTTATCATTATTATTTATCTTTAAATAGTATATTTTGTTTTCATTTATTTATTTGTTAAGTTTATTTTATTCTTATTTGTATTTTATTTCTAAAAAGATTGCGTTTAGGCTTAATTCACAATGAATTTGGATGATATCCTTGTCTTTATTCTGAGGTGTAATCTTGTTATGTTACAACGTTTGAAATATGAACTGTAGGAAAATCATTTCCGTCAATAAGCATCTTATAAACAATGTTTGAGTAACGCGTATTTTTATTATGTTACTACCGTTCACTTTAATGGGACTGCTTTCAGGATGTTATCACACATTTTTCAGCCAGTTTAAACATAGTGCTATTAATTACTCTTAACTTGTTATTTGTTTTGTATGAAGCCGACTTCACCGGACCCCGGACTCCCTCCCCAAAGCCAGATTCTAGATGCGCTACTGACTGGTAGGTATTTGCTTTGAAAATAAACGTTCAAACATTTTTTGCAGGTTGCCCAAACTCTCTGGTTCCGCTAGTGGCTATAGTAAATCCCATCAGCAGTAATCGGTCAGAACAATGAGTTTGTAATTTACATAACGTGCGTGCGAGTGGGAAGGAAGGAGCGCGCTCACCCGTTCTGTGTATAAGTGCGTGATATCCATATTAATAATAGTCGGTTCAGAGCTACAGAGCGTTGTTGTAATCTGACAGCGTCTAACCTTGAGTGAGTTGATCGCTTGATGATTAGCACACAGCTGGGTTAGTCAACTCTGTGTATGTCAGCGTCTGTCTGTCTACGTCTTTATCTCCTCCCGTCAATCAAACGTTGGGCCGTGCGTTTATATTTCATATAACATCCATCAGCTTGACAGTACGGTTACACATACTATCCAAAAGGAGAACGTGTCCTACAATTTCGGCTGACATATAATGCCCTGCGTCCATTTTTAAGGACCAGGTCGTGAAGACCCCGGTCCCTGTTGATTAAAATGGACTATGAAGACCCGTCCCATCATCATCATCACCACTCCAAGGACTAGGCCTTAGATCTGTTCGGAACCCATCTCCTCCTCGGTCTACCGACATCTCTCTTCCCAGTAAGGTAATAACCCAAGGCAACCACAGGTAGACGGATATCAAGCATGGGATTCAAGTCCCATCATCTCCTTCTGTGGTCTTCAATCTTCTGTTGCAATGATACAATGTTTAAATCGCGTCTAATATCCTCGTTCCTTCTCCGATCCAAGAGAGAACAACCTTGCGTTCCTCTTAGAAATTCCATTTCGGCTGCCTGAATCCTCTCCACGTCCCTTTTACCAAGAGTACATGTCTCACTAGCATACAGGAATGAGGGGACAACCACAGTTTTATAAAATTTCATTCGGATAGCCTTCCGTGTTTTGAAGACCCGTCCCGTATTCTGCATATCAACTTTCGCTTAGTTAGGAACGTTTCTTTCAAAGCCCGTTAAAGAAATACTTATGAAATGTTTATTTCGTTTGAAAGCGCAATTAATAAAGCATGTTACGAACCAGATGGAATACCAACCGCGGTTCGTGAACTAAGGCTCTGATGTGGAGCCGCCCCTGTAAAAGGTTAAAGAAGTTAACTTCAGTTTAATACCATTTTAACATTTTAATACGAAAATGCTTTAGTTACAAAACCCGCAATACAATCAATATTTCTGAAATTGTTGACTTCAGAAATGTAGTAACGTTTCCAGAATGAATAGCAGTTTAGGCGATTTCCGTGCACTGACACAGTAGGGAGACACTCGTCGCCTCCCAGTGATTACCGTAGCGTGTTTTAAAACAATTCTCATATAGGTTAGGCCATGTTGTGTAGGTTATTTGTAGTCGTATTGTGTTATGTTTTGTGTAGTTTTTTAGATTATTATTATTACCATATCATTTTTGAAGGCTAATTACTGTAATACACTATTTGATAGGTCTTTACGAAAGAATTAAATTGTTGATTTGCATATTATGTTGGCGTATGAGCGTGTAAGAAGTAAGGTTTACAAACTACTTTAATCACTGATAATATTAATATTTCTACTCAGTAGACTATAGCACTTACTCCAGTGTACCGACTCTTTATTGTACCTCAGGGCGCCAGTAATAATAAACACAAATTAAAATATATCAATCAACTTTTAACGATTCATTTGCATTTATATACTACAAATTTCTTTAACATGACTTGAATAGTTTTGCCTTACAATTTGAATATTATTTCGTGGCAATGAGTTCTTTTTAGACAAATTGAGTCACTATATTCGATTACAAATATATATATTTATAAAACAATATTGTATCAAATGTTCATTTATTTGTTACTTGCGTGGAGAATCCTTCCGATGTGCGTAGTTCTTAAGGTGTTGCATGCCGGTGAGTCGTCAGCAGCTGTTTGTTGCGTGTTAATCCTGGTTATGAATGCACTAACTTTATCACAGATGTACACGTACACTACACTTGACATATTGGTGATACATACAATTATGTCGTATAATTATACACTCTGGTTTACAACGTATTCTTGAATTTACATTAAGTGCATCTAACACAGTTCGCGTCGCGTGCGTCTCGATTATCTCATACCGTCGTGAATTTAACCCGAACTAATTCGCTTTCTTCAGTGATTTCACCACAACATATCGTATTGACGAACATTTATATGTAGTATTTACTTCTCGTTGTTCGTTACTACTCCGAACATTCACTCATTAACTTATTACTGTATATTAAACTTTATAAATTTAGCGTTAGCAATTATCGCGTTCCCGTACTTCTATTTACTGCTGCGAATTTACTTTATTCTTTAAATTACTAATAAAATTTATATCTATATAGTTAACGCAAAACAGCGCACGCGAGTCTCTTCAGTGTAGTTTCGCCGATATAAAGAAGACCGCCTGATTTCTCTCCAAATTCATATTTTTATACTAGTTTTGAATTTCCCTTACCAAGTCTCGATAGAAAAACAATCCCATAGGTTTAGACTAGCGCTAAATACAAAATCGCCCAATCTCCTTAGCGAAAACCTCCCGCGCAACACATGACGCTTCCTCTGATTTGCCGAACGTTTTTCGCGTCTCACGTGCTTAAAAAAACTAGCGTCACTATCTATCTCACTCTTACATCGCTCTCTCGAACATAACGGTATCTATTGTTACATGCACTTAAAGTTTACAACATTGGCAAACACCCCTAATATCCTAGCGAATAATTCATTTTATGATAGTTATGTCCCAAAACGTGACTTAGCCTAATATTACCTTCCTTATAGACGTCAGGCCCAAGGCCAGCGTTGCTAACCTACCGCTATACTCTACAGCTTTTTACAAGTTAATTTCTTTCATGTAACGCGGCCTAACGGTACAGGCGTTTCACTACCTCCCCGCTTTCTAAAATATACACATTTCTTTGCGTTCAGCATAGTTTGATTTCGTAAAATTTGCGATTGCTCAATTTTTGCGTTACATTACTTTGGGAAAAATTAACTCCCTTTTAAAAAGTCTCTTGATTTTTAAGGGGTGTCGGTAGACCCTATTTTGGGAATGATTTAAGTAGATACATTTTTTCTGAAACCTGGTGACACAGTCTTGAGCTTTTTATGGGTGTTTTATGTAAACATTTAGTGTCTACTGAAGCAGAATCATTTAATTTCTGTTTCCACAACAAGATTTATATTTATTCTTAATTTTATAACATTTTTTCATGGAAAATGAGTAAACCTTTGTTTAACCAGCGCCATAACTATACACTTTAGTTCTCCAATTCTGCTTCAGAAGGTAGACAACGGTGACTTACATCAGCTGTGAAAATTTCAATATCCTACGTAGCATGCTTACTGGGATACTGAGATACCTAAGACGCACAAAAACAAAACATACATGCATACGTATTGTTGACTTCGGAGTTGCCAGCATGAAGTACAAAATATCCTCTTTTACAAAGTGAAAACCACATCATTTTAAGGTCAACCGTTTATAAAAAACATATACCCTATTATTGAAAGGAATTGTGTAAGAAACTGTAATGATTTTACCTTGTGCAGACGTACTGTAGAATATTAGATTGTTTCTAAGTTTATTCAAGAAGGTCAAAATTTCAATAAAAACAAGCATTTTGAAAATGAAAATTTAAATTTTAACATTGAAAATGTTTATAAGGACGTGTCGCACATTTGCGGCCGATCGCTGGTGCGTTATCGAAAATGGGAACCGGTGAGTTTCCATAGAAACTACTTCTTTGTTGTCAATAACGTAGTACACATATAAAACTTCGCTTATGAATGCGACTACATTTAACTTATAATCTGTACATTGGTAAATTAAGAATGAATTCGTTGATTGGTGAATAAAGAATGAATTCATTGGTTGGTGAATGAACATAAATATATATATATATATTTTTTTTTTAGATTTATTGAAGCATTTTCAATGCCCTTCTCTGTGCATTGCATTTGTGCAATGCCTGTAAATTTTTTGCCTTCAGACTCCTCTTAGAGCAAGTTAAAATTGAAAGAGCTGTGGCCATCAAGACCAGAGTACAAACTAACCCCACAGCAAAATTAATTTTTACTAGAAATTTTCATAAAGGAGGTGCATGATTCTGCTCTCTGGTTATGTGGTTACGAAGTTAAAAATGTGTTTTTTGCTTCGTGTTCGATTCCAAAAACAATTGATACTGTATGGACCGTTTCAGGTATTACTGGGTGTAAACATTTCGGTGCTACATAAAAAAAAACAAGTCCAGTGACTTAGGGGCATATGAATATCGGTATAAAATTTTCTGTGTTCTGGAAAGTGGATACGTTCACAAAGTATCTGTGAGCCTCCCTAACTTTTAAACCACGAGCCACCTTTGTTAAATACATATGCTGATAAAACAAAAATTGAGGCGATATTTTGAAGTTCTTCATAAAATGGGTAATTTTTAATTCGTTTTGAAAACGTACTAAATATTCACATTAGATTTCACAAACATAATAAAAAACCTGAAGTCTGTAACGTGTTTATGTAGAAAGTTATGTGTAGTCCAAAAACGAAAATATGCACTTATGGAAATTCCAGTTTAAAGCTTTTCAGCTTTGTAGAGTATTTTTTTTACTACACTTATCTTTCTTCATTTTTAGCTGCCTTTTTTCATTCTCCTTTCCTTACTACGCCTTTCCAGAATGATTTTGCTTGCTTTCAGAATCGTTATTTTATAAAAAAAATTTCAAATAAAGAATTGTTCACTTAAAATAAAAGGTTCAATTGGTTAACGGGTGACGTCACATTGAATACCCATGTGACTTAATACGTGAGACAATATTTGCCAATACAGTATAATTCCTACATGAAAACAGGAAGAAAAGGGGAATTGTTTACAGATAATTTTCTTTCACGACCTGGTTCCATTAAAAATTCCTCATTTTCTTTTTACACTGTCCAGCTTCATAAACCTATTTCATTGTAAAAATAAGACTACAAGTGATATTAAGATATTCATTTCTATGGTGGTACTAACCTGTTTCAAGGACAGAACAAATCAATGTAGACAATAGGACACATCACGCACGCCCGCAGCCCGGCCGCAAACTCTGGCCCGGGTTTAAAAGAGACGGAAATGACGTTAGGTCCCGAGGACCTAACGCGAAGGTCCCGCGCACAGCATAAATAATAATAATAACACGAACGAGAGACAAAAAATTGTAATTGGCATGACTAATTGGAAAAAAATTGGCGTGCAAAAAGGATGGCACAGTGTCTGTATGTGCCCTTGAGTTTTTAAACAATGTGCTAATCATGACTCACATTTCACTTTCAAACCGCTTAAATATAGTCGTTAGAATCCAACCCCACTCTTCACATAATCATAGTAAACAGGCTGAGTAAAATTTGTAATTAATTACTGTACGTATAATTAGTAATTCAGAATAATTTCCATAGTACGATGATTTAACTTGTAACCTTGAAACCGAAATACAATAATTATGCCGAGTACAATAGTGTTACTAGCAAAGTTTATTTTAAAGTCAAATGTATTGACTGCAAAGACTAGATTCAAAATTATTTTCTACCTTTATGTAAGGTAAACTTACCGTAAACTATACAGTATGTTCTATACAAAGTAAATTAGAAAGAAAACTTATAATGCAATAGTAAATAGTATACTCACATACAGCTCGTGGATATGGCCGTTGACAGATAATAGAGAGAAATGTCATTAAGAGCAATTGAAGTGAAGTTTTGGAAACATAGATTCAGTAAGTCTAGAGAAATAACATCAAACGTAGAAGATATGATAAGAAAAATTATTGGAATTACCATTCAATGAAGGACGAGTTCATAAGTAAGCAGATGATTCAGTATGCACTCATCCGACAAATGGTCGAACACAGGCTCTTAAACAAGCGTTGAACTGGGCAACCCAAGACAGAAGGACACCAAGCTGACGAAGGAATACCCGAAGAGGAGGCATAAACAGGGGATACGAGGGTCCTTTTAGAGCTTGACGATGACTTACGGAATGAGCTGAGAGAAGTAGAGACTGGAAATCGGAAAACGTCAAAGAACGTTGTTAACCCATCTGCTATGATACCCATAATAATGATAATGATGATGATGAAATTATATTCTAGCTTAATTGTACATGAAGAAACAAATTTAGGTACAAAATTTACAGTAAAAGGTTATCACTGCGCGGGTCAGAAGTATGCGTATAAACTACCGGGCTATTCGGGCCACGATCAGTTGTTGGCAGACACAGTGCTAAACGTTTCGGCAGTTCCCGAGGTTGCCATCCTTAGTAGCCAGGACTAGCGTGGCGTCCATGTAACCGCTGTTGCCGGCGGCAATAGTACTGGAAATAAGAGAAAATAATATTAATTATATCACAAATGGATACTTTGGTTATTGAATAATTTGAAATCCGAACAATATTAGTAGGGAAACTTGAAGAAAAGCATATCATTGCTTTAGAACTGCTGTCACTTGCATCGTCTTGTGTTGCCGGCTCGGAAGTCGGCAACGTTTACTGCATACGGTCATTGACCTCGTAGTAGTTGTCACTATACTGACTGTGGAGGGGGGACACATTCGTCCACTCAGTGTGTTGCCGCCGTATAAACCGGCAAAACGCTCAGTTAGCGGCTATGTTCGTTTTTGGAACCAACGTGCAGTTACTACGTACCTATTTGTGTTTAGTTCGTTTAGTCATGTTTCTCTGTTTGTCTTTATTATTTTTAATTCGATTATGTGTCCTGATTTATGCTGTGTAAGTATAACGGACTCAGATCCCGTTGAACCGGGACCTTCTTCTTTTGCCAGCGAATGATAGAGAATACCCTAAAAAATATATTTTGTCTCTACAAAGAATATTTTTGCTTAAAAAGAACACTTGGTACTTAGAAAAATTTCGAATTAATTTTTAGGTTAAGTTTTAGGCCTGTTACAACCGGCAACAGCTGTTATTTACCCACGCCACGCCACTGCCAGGACTACATGTAGTGTTCGGTGGGGAGTGACATGACTCCACCGCTGTACCTCGGGCACAAATCGGCCCACACCAGATCCTAAGGCACTTCTACGTCTACTCCTGTCTTACCACCGTCGTCACAAACCAAAACATAAGCTTACCAGGGAATGGCAGGAAAATCCGTTCTCTCCATCCCGCTGACTGCGTCTGCGAGCTAGCTGGAACTTTCTCCTTATAGACGACATTAGTGCAATTCGCCGTTATGCGGTGTAAAAACACAGTCGTTGATAGAAGACATAACGTTGTCCAGCGGGCGCCTCGTGGAAGGCCAATCCCCCAGAACTCGTTACTGCAACGCCGGTTACACAGACCACTCAGGGTCACGCCACCGATCCTTGACGCAATATTTTCGGTCTCGGTGAGTTCCGACGAAACAACGTTTATACCGTTGTTAATTGCGCGGTCAATTGCGCCCCGCATTGACCAAGTCTGCATTTAGAAACGTTCCTATTCTGACCTTAGATGACATTTCAAATCTGCAACTTTTTATTTGTGCGAGTAACCTCTTTCTTCCTATATTTTTGTTAGGTTAGGTTAGGTTAAGCTAAGCTAGATTAGGTTAGGTTAGGCTAGAAATGGATAGAATTATAATATGGTAATTTCTGTATTATTATTATTATTATTATTATCATAACATGAAAAACAAACGATCGCAATTGACCGGGTTCAATTTTCCATCTCGGTCGCAACTGACCGGGTTTTATATGACTGGGTCGCAACTGACCACGGTCCTACGTTAGTGGACGGCCTTGACACAGACGCCGCACGCTGGGCTAGTCGAGAAGCGAGTAGAACGACACTCCCGACTTTTCGAGACCGTTATGTAATTGTCGTAGCAATATTTTACCCCTTTTTTCTGAGAGTAAAAGGATACACTTCTGTTCCACGCGTATCTACGTATTTACTTATAGCGAAAAAATGGGATTTTTCTCAATAATACCAATAGGATGGAATGGCAACAGCGGCCGGTTTAGTTAGTTATTTACATGTGGAGATGCAGAAAGCGGATCAAGTGACTGTTGCGGATTAGTGGAAAGTGATTATTGTGTTATAGTTAGTGCGGAACTCTAATAGTTGACACTATTATTGCGTGTGGACAAATTTGACTTGAATTATTGTACGAGAGTATGTTGTTATTTGTGACTAATTAAAGTTGGTAATTAGTGACTTCATCGGTGTCTGCATTTTGTTTCCACTGTACAATACGACGATCCGTGAGACGCGTCGTAACAGTATGAACAGCAGAAATATGAAAAAGTGTGTGGATGGAGAAACGAGATGGTGAAAGTAACATGGACGATAACCAGTGGATTAGAGAAACTATGCTCTGGCGTGTGGGCCCTTGGCCTACCTGCTGCCTCTCCCCCATTGTAATACTTCCGCCCGGGCTCGACAGCAGCCAATTGTCGCGTGAGTCACCTCACTGTGCGTCCAGTATGAAACCATTTTTTTTGTTTTTTTTTTGCCTCGCCCAGTACTGGTAAAATTTTGTTATATTTGAAATCAGCGAAATAATACGATGAAAATGACACCAAACACGACTAAAAAATATTAATAAATAATAAAAATAAAGTCATTGTAATTATTCAGTCATTGTTACTTTATAACGCCCAATTTTTAATATTCCTTAGTCGTGTTTGGTGTCATTTTCATCGTATTATTTCGCTGATTTCAAATATAACAAAATTTTACCAGTATTGGGCGAGGCAAAAAAAAATTGTTTCATACTGGACGCACAGTGAGGTGACTCACGGGGCAATTAGCTGCTGTCGAGCCCGGGCGGAAGTATTACAATGGGGAAGAGGCAGCAGGTAGGCCAAGGGTCCACACGCCAACCACCGTCATACAGAGCATAAGCGACAAAGATATGCGTACGTCAATTCAATGGGAAAAAAGTGGATGGCTAAAAAAAGATTAGAATGGGACCCAAGAAGAGCTGAACAAGGAAAGTTCTCTGTAATACTTTTCCCTTTAGAGGTTAATTATAGGGTGTTCCAATGGATGGCATCGAGAGTAAGGGATTAGAAGATCCTTACTCTCGCACGCGCACTGACAACCAGGCCAGGCACGACCCGGGCGGTTCAGCTATACGGTCCAATCCAAAACTATAAAATTTTCAATTTAGCTTATAATCCAAATTAAACTATAATTTTTGTAATATCCGTGAAATTGTGAGAATATCGAGTCCGAACAATACATAATGGCCATAAATATGAGTATTTTATGGATTTCTAAAGCTAACGCAGAAGATTTTGCTTCTGGATTGGAGTACTTAAAGATTCTATTATAAAGTAATAAGTATGTTGGTGATATCTTGATGATTATAAATAAAAATGTATTTACAATTTAGATTCATGGTGCAAAATTACGTCGGTAATATGAAAATTGTATTTTTTCTACAATAACAAATGCTCTCTTGTATGTAATATTCATTAAAAAAATTATTTTATTTAAAAATGTATCCCAATGAAAAAGAAAAAAATCGGCATGGAGAACCATACATGACTACCATGTTGTAAGATTTATGTTTAAAATAATTTACTTGAATTCGGTTCGGTAATTTCTAAAAAAATATCGCCCACCCTCAAACTAATTTCACTATTTATAGATATTTTTGTTATTATGGGGTAGTCGTTTAATATAATGTTATTTTCAGTCACTTTATCCATAAAAATTAGGTAGGCTTACTTTATTCTTATAAAGCAACCGAACTACGCAGATAATCATCCCTCCTCCGAAGCGCTCCGAAGTCACTCATAGACCCTGAGCATCTTGCAGAGGGTTCATTCCCTAAAGACGAAAAGTCTGTCTATGAACCGTTCCTCTGTAAACACGTGTAGTTACACTGCCCAGCGATCCACAGGAAGCAAATCCTTATCCACGCTGGACACTTTTTCGGCTTGCACGCGTTGTGTTGGTGTGGGTTTCGGCACTTTCCATTTAAAAAGCGTGCAAATGTAAGAAAATAAACATGAGTGAGGCCAGAAATAACTTGAATTGTGTGTGTGTGTGTGTGTGTGTGTTGCTAGAATTTTTATTGCGGTAATCATAATAATAAAATGGAAACGTAAACATTACATAATTGAGATATGCTTGCCTGCCACGAACGATATATTTTCTCTCATACATGATTTAAATTAAAATGAAAAAATATAGAATTTTGTTAAAGTTAAATGAAATGTTTCCATAGAAACTACTTCTTTGTTGTCAATAACGTAGTACACATATAAAACTTATAAAAATTTACCTCCTCCATCAACTACCATTTTAATTTATAAAAAAATTACCCCCTCCCCCCTTCAACTACTCTTTTCATTTATAGATATTTCATCTACCTTTCTACAGTGGGTTATTATGACCTTCTTTTCAGAATACTTTATTTATCAAAATTAAGCACTTTACTCTTGTTAAAACGTAAAATGTTGCAGGTAAACTACCCATTTCCCTTAACCGATCTTCACCAAAAACAATTGGCTTTGAGTCCTCTAGAATTCATCGCTGTATGCAAAATATTATTTGATTCTGTTTGAATTTGCGGATTTGCGGCTGTTATCGTTTGCCATAGAAAAAATTCCACACACACACACACACTTTTTGAAAAATTACTTTTTTTCATGTTTTGATGGTAGTACAATCAGAATCTGCCGTTATCTCGAACACGATTTTTTTCGGCATGACCATACTTCCATTTCCTTATGAAACATGGAAGTAAAAAATTGTTTGATATTATAACTTATACAATTACGTTTTTACATACTATATTTACAGTAAAAATAACATATTGAAATTTAAGCACGGTTCTGCAAAATACTATTTTCTAAAGCCAAAATGAATATTAAATTAGACTTAGTTGTACATCTTAAGTATATCACAACCACGTCGTGTTTGGTGTCATTTTCTTTAAAATTTTATGATGATTACAAATATGCTAAGCTCGTTTGTTAAAAATATTCATATTATAAAAGTTGCAGTTACGTAGTGGACACCACTCCAGATGATTCATTACCTCAGGCGTGCGGGCCTGCTGCGTTTGTGTGTGTGAGTTAGTAAGGGTCTCCTAATCCCTCAGGTGCCATGCGACTTGGAACGCCGTATAGTAATCGAATTCGGGGAAATATAAAAGCCCCAAGGTCGACTACTAATTACCCTTTGGGGACAAAAGTTCAAGAAAAAAATTAAGCGAGGCCCACCTTTTTGTGTGGGTGTGCGGCCTTCTCGGCAAATATTTGTTTGGGAGGACAACGCGCCTGTGTAATTGATAGGTAACCCGCCCTCGGTTTCCGGGAATGCGAAATGTCAGCGTTCTATACTGTTTGTACTTTGACAGATAATGTGACTCGTTTAGTTCATAACATGTACTGATTACTGATTAATTGGTTTTATTTTTTGATAATTTAATTGTTTCCTCCAGTTCACGGCCACTTGAATGTATTTATATCATAAAGTCAATTGGCGTCCGTGTTTGTCTTCTTTTTGCTTCTGATACTCGCTACGTTTTTCATGTTACTATGTGAATTTGTTATTTTATTTCGATTACACAATCAGTTCTCCTTTCATTAGTCCTCTAAACTAGATTAACACGACCCGCCCACCACCTTTCTCTGTCTTATTCTGTTTACCTCTTCGCTTCTGCATATTTTGTCATCTCAACAAACCGCTTTACTTATTCCGATCTTTGCCGTCCTTCACAGTTTATCATCTGTGTTGCTTCTTCAGTCACCGTGAGTCTCATAACATGCCCTATAAGCTGCATAAGTGCGTCAGTAGAATCAGTTAATACAAAACTGTTACAATTGTGTCCTTGGATTAGCAAGTAATGCTATGGACATCGCATGGCCGGAGACGAAAGGAAAGACAGAAAAGTGGCTAGAGACACGGGAGTTGAGAAAGAGGAGAACTGCCTGATGGTGTTAGGAGAGACAGACAGACAGATGGATGGATGGATGGGTAGTTAGTAATCGGAAGACGCCATAGGATGCCATGAACCGACATGGTAATAATTATGATGATAATGATTATGATTATGCGTGGATCTATAATTAGCGATAGTGGTTGTTGGCTGTTCGAGATGTAGACCACTCCGGCATACAGTCCACCTCTTCTACGGAATTCACACGTTGCGTCGTTCGAAACGTGGATCCTGGGAAATCTAACCTTGGCAACCGGTGTCTCTCTGCCCTCAGTAGGTGTTTATCCCATCTATTTCTATTCCATCTATACCTCTCTCAGTGACCTAACTTACTTAATTCAACGTTAACCTCTCTAGTATCGGCGTTCTTGATTCGTTCACGTCTGTTCCCAACCCATAACTGAGTTTATGAACTACAGTTTTGCTGGCTGAATGTTTCCTTGTTTGCCCATTTCTTGCAGTCATCTTACATAGGGTCAGTTCTCGCCTACGTACAGATGTAAATTCTGTAACAGATGGAAAATTTGGGTTTTGCAGTTGACAGTAATCCGATATATAATTACTATAAATAAATTATTAATGTTTAATATTGTTTATTGTATAAATTAATTTATTAATTAATAAATATTTTCAGTATTTGTGAACATGACTTTTAGCCCACTTTGTATAATGTTTGGTACGATACTTACGTTATAAAACTTAAGCTATGTTTATTTCCTTTAATACTTGCCGAGGATTCTTCTTGTTCGTCTCATACCTTGTCTAGTCACTAAATGATGTCACATTCAAGAGGTACAAGAAGTGATTCGCGACTTCCAAGCATACTCGTTTTTCCTAGTGCTAATTGTACCAATTGTTCAGATTACATTGTTGGTGAAGTCCATGACATTGCAACGCGAAATCGTGGCATCTCTTGAAAGTGTAAGCTCGTACTATGAGACAAAATAGTTAAATAAGTCAATATCTTCAGATTCCTCAGCTGTGACGTATCGTACATAACAGTGAAGTGGACGTTGAAGAAAAATAGATAAATCTAATATATTTGCGGCAAAATCACAACATCTAGTAAGGAAAAAAGTAGAAATGCCACAATCTTAAAGTTTTATAAAGTTATGGCTGTCCCTTGTGGACTATATTGAAGCGAAAAGTGGACTCTAAATACTAGAAGTTGTAGTAGAGTCCAGTCGGCTGCAATGAGGTTTCTCATGTTAGTTCTGGGATAAGAAGGGATAGACTTGAAAATGAAACAACCAGGTAGAGTCTTTGAATTTACAATTTAAATCAAAAGATGAAAGAATATGGAGAAGTGTGGAAAGAACACGTACCAACCAAGAGTGGAGAACGAACGCCTGCCAAAGCGAATTATGTTTTATAGACCCAGAGGAACAAGAAATGTTGGCGGACCGAAAAGAAGACGGGTCGATCAATGAAATCGCAGCGGATTAGAAAATCTAATGCATATGGGAGAATGAGAAGAAAACAAGGCTGTAGCTCGTATTTTCGTCATGAGAGCTTGGTAAAGACGCTATGGAGGAAATGACAGAATGATGGAAATGTCTAGAAAGGATCCATTTCAAACATAATATAAAACAGATGACGGAAGATAGACATTGCGCAGATTACTCTGAATTGAAGAAACAAGGAGAAATTAGAGTAGGAACTGTTCCCAATAATTGCCGGAAACCATTATTCGGTTAAGCGACCCAAAAAGAAGAAGCTCTTTCTTCCTCAATTCTCTGGTCGTTTTCCTTGTATTCCGTTCTTCTTGTTTTGCCTATTCCACTTATATAATTATGCTTGATATTTTTTTATAATAACAGAAGTAATAGGCAAGGAAAGAGTCCATAATAAAATTATACAAATCCATGGCAGTTTCTACCCTTACTTATGGCTCAGAAACGTGGACAAAGTCTCCTAGACAAATATTAAGAATTTAGGCTACGGAAATGAAATTGTTGCGTTCCATAGCTGGGTACACAATATTAGATATGAAAAGAAACAATCAGATAAGAGAGAAACTGAAAGTTGAAAAAGTAAACGGAATCATCACTAAGTATAGAAAAAGCTGGAAACAACACATTAGTAGAATGGGCAGTGACAGATTCCCCAAGGTAGCCTTATTGTATCAGCCGAAAAGGAAGAAAAGCCTGGGAAGACCCAAGAAGAGACGGTCCGACCAGTTTGGAGGCGGAACAGACTAAACAGTCCAAGCTGTGAAGAAGATGAAGAAGAAGACAGAATTAATTAATTTGCTTGTGGTCTCCTTACCTTCTCTTCTCAAATTGTAACGTAGCCTTCAGACCCAATTTATTATTCTTTGGCCATTATTTATACCCTTAGCTTTAGCTTCGTCAGTTCTTATTGTTTTAATCTTCTGTTGTTTATGTAACTGGTTTTTTATCTGTTTACCTCGTTCTTCCATCAGTTATTTTAACAGAGGGCTTCATGAATTGTACTTTCAAAAACGAATCGTAACGAGGAAATCAGGAGAAGAATAGCAGTGGAAAATGCCAAGATCCAATGATATTGTTTTGTCCAAAACTGTTACAGTTCAGATTTAAAATTTTTTAAATCTCTCAGTCATGTACCGTGAGGGCTGTTATAATGAAGGTGAACAAATTCCATTAAAGCAGTTTGTTTCTCTGTTTTGTGTGTGTGCGTGTGCGTGTGCGTGCGCGCGCGCACTAAGGTTTCTACCTTAGTGCTAATAATAGCAAATCTGCAGAGTTATTTGTCCACAAGAAGACAAATTAATTTTTGGTCTCCATTTAGAGTTTTTGCAATCTGCCATTCTTTTACTTATATAGTTAGTGAAATGAAGGCGAATGAATTTCACGAAAGCAGTTCTTGTTTTGTATTTGTGTATGCGTGAGCGTGTACATGTCCACTCGTACCTGTATACTAATACCAAACCTATGGTGTTGTTTGTCGAAAGGAGACATTAAATTTCAACCCAAACCGGAGATTGGAACGTGTGGAAGATTAGACACATTTACTACCTGTTGTACAGGTAGAAGCAGTTTTCAACTTCTGTGTGTAGGGAATAACAGTATTGAGAATTAGTTTCTTTGTCTGTGGTCCCATATTATCAACAAAAAAAAAAGGGTAGAGAGAGAGACAGACAGAGAGTGAGGGAGAGAGGGAAAGTGAGGCAGAGCGAGTGGAAAAGTACACTTCACACTTCAGTGAGTTGAAATTATTCAGTAATAATGAAAAGAATGGTCTTGTAAAATTCCTGTACGTCTCGTGTAGTAGTTTTTATAAAGAAAGAGGGGCAATATGTTTGTTCTTATGGGGCATAACTGAGATTTACTTTGGCCGTAGCTTCTTTCGACATCCAGCATCGATGAATCTTTATTCTGTGATTTTCATTAATTAGTCGGTCTTACATTGTTGGCCCAATTTAACCATCATGTTAAATTCTCCACATCAGTCTTCATCGGTTTGATCTTTTACTTTCCGAATCACTTGTTCTAGTGCACAGCTTGTTAATCTCCTCCATTTGGTCCCGCCACCATCTCCATCATCTTCCACGAGATGGTTGTTCTTCTGTTTTCCCTAGACTGAAGGTTTTTTCTGGATTATCTGTCTGTCGCCGGACAGTATACCCAAAGAAGTGTAGGATTCTCTTGTAACAATCACTTTTTCACGTTCAGTTCTTTCAGGATGGAACCGTTGGTTATCTCTTCTCCATCCATGATACTCACAATATCCTCCTGTATATTCACGTCTAGGAAGAATGATTTTTTTGTGTCTTCTGTCATGATGTTTTTACATATCTACTGTATAAGGAAATACTCGAAAGGCCAGTGTCTTTGGGCCATTGTCGTAGTTAGGTGGATCTGGTGTCATTCAACTTTGAGACAGCTTCTCTAGCAAACACTATTCTTCACCGTATTTCGTGTGCGGAACAACCATCCTTTCCTACTGTAGAGCTCAAACAGATTTGGCTCTGTGATATTTCTGCCAATTAATGTCATCCAGTAACTCTCTCCACAGAATCCGTCGTGTTACCTTATTTCTCATCCCCAGAAACTGTCACTTTGTCTCCGTACTTGATTCCGTCTCTTCTTCCATCCTTTCTGTATCCCGTTCTGTTTAAATCTCGGCAATTTAACAAAGCTGACCTTGTACAACTGCTTCGACTCGGAGAGAGTTATCAAAATGAAAGTGAAAATATTCCAGGAAGCAGTTTTTTGTGTGCGTGCGCACTCGCGCGTGTGCTTAGTGTGAGCGCGTGAGTGTCCGTTCGTACCTGGATGCTAATCATTGTAAACCAGTTATTTGTCGTAAGAAGACAAAGTAATTTTTAGTCCTAACTTGCACGATTAGACATGAGGTTCACCAGTTGAACAGGTAAAAACGATTTCCCTGTTCATAGTGAACAACAGTATTCGGACCGTATACCTCTTTTGTCTGTGGTCGTCGTATGGTCAACAACAGGCAGGAGACAGAGAGGGAGCGAGTGGGGGAGAGAGAGGAGCACATATAGTCAGACAGAAAGGATATTTCACACTCCTTGGGTTGTTGATTAGATGTGTTACAACGTTTTTATATAATCCAGTAACAACGAGAAAAGAATATTCTTGCAAAATTCAAGATTGAAAAAGTTTTTTTAAATAAAAGGTAAAATATATGTTCATATAGCCCCCGTAAGAAGGGTCTTCATGTAGTATTTCAAGAACGGACCGGACCATTAGTTACAAGGAAGTTAGGAGAAGACTGGCTGGCTGGAAAAGGACACGAAGGCCGAAGGGAACAGGTTGACACGGTACAGACACGTCAGGAGACCAATCACAAATAGTCAAATGTCAAGAGTAACAGATCAGAGTTCCACAGTAAGAAGGAGAATAATAGCTCATGAAGAGATGAAACTATGGACATGCGGAACTTCAGGATGGAGTGTGGGATGTCGGACACAGACGGAAACGGTGGTTAAAGACTATGACAGCTGTAGAGATTTTCCTCCTTATCCTACTACTATTACTATTCCCACTACTCACTACTACTACTACTGCTGGTGCTGGTGCTGCAGTGCGATATTTACAGCTACAATGTTTCTCCGGAACCCACTCTCCAGAAGTCTCCTTCATTCAGGTCCTGCTAGTCATCGGTACATTCACCATTCACCCCCTACCACCACGATTTCTTGGCCTTCCTCGTCTTCTACGTTGGGTCGATTGCCAGCACAATATTAATTTGTTTGCTGCATTTTGCAAACCCATATCAAAGTAATCTCTTAGATTCTTCACTATCTGTTATGTCACTCTGTATTTCCATCCATTCATGTAGGGTTGCCCTCCGTCTGGGTTTTCCCGGACACGTAATCTTTTTTTTCACGTGGGAGGGGAAGGTCCGGGGAGGAAATTTATGTCCCAGTCCGAGATTGCATTAATTTAAAAAAAAACGCCGATTCTAAGAAGCATGTTAGCTAAATTAATGTGTGTTTAAGGAAGTAGGTTAGCATTAGTTACGTACAGTTAGAGAGATATGGGTTTTGCGTGGTTGTGATTTTTGTGCTTAAATTAAGGTAGTGCCAGATCGTGCAACTTGTGGTTACCTCTACTCAAGGAATACCTTACAAAATTTGAGAGGATGGACTTTTCTGACGAACTGGCGTAAATTAGTCGTTAGTTGAAATGAGACTGGAATATATTGGTTAAAAAAATGAGATACGTCCGGCTTTTCTTGAAGATTTTGAGCATGTTTTAGTTTTCTTAGTAGAGGTTATCAACCTCGAGCTAAGTAGTTAGTTGGTGGGGCTGTCATCTTCAGGTACCTACAACCTGGACGAGATTTAAGTCTTAAATTATAACATATGTCCAGTTTTGTTAGTTTTATTAGGAGCCATCTTAACACCAACTTTGCCACTACTTATTGCCACACTGCTAAATACTGTACTTTGTTCTTGACGAGGCTTTCGACTTGAAGGCCTTCGAGGCCTTGACGACGGTCGTTTAAGACCTGAAGATCGTGGAGACACCGAAAGGCCTCGTCAAGAACGAAGTATTTAGCAGTTTGGCAATAAGTAGGGACAAATTTGGTACAACAGATGTGTTTTTAACAATTTCAATACCAGTGTAATGCGTTAACTGAAACATTCATGATTAACACCGTTTGAAAAGGACGGGAATTGGATGAGCGGCAGTCATCGATGTATTCTATATAGTAGGCCTATACATCGATGCCGGCAGTATGCAGCGCGACCTCTGAAGTATATTGTATGATTCGCTCAATAGTTTGGAAACCAATAAAGATAAAACACTGAGAGTTACATCAGAATTAAATTTGAACCTTTCTGTACAATTTACTCGCTTAATGTATTACTCTATCTTGAATAGGGAAAACAGTTTCTCGCAGGGTACTTTTTACGCCTCACGACTGAAAAAAATTAAAATTTGATATGAAATTTTATTTGTTATTTTGTTATTACAAGGATACTATTAAATTGAAACAGCATGTACATTATGTACGTGATCTGGACTACATGTACAAACAAACAAAAATTATTGTTAAGGAGGAATAACTTTTTGCGTAAGGACAGTTTATATTTTAATACGTATTAAATCGAGTTCGTGATGGTTTTAATACGTTTTTAATTTTTGCCGACTCATTTTTTGGGCTAAATTTACTTAAAATATACCAAAATGTAAAGAATTAAATTACCGTTACTACTGCACACATTTTGTAGACTTATCTAGTACTTCATTTTTATAGGTCGAGGTTGTCAAGTCGCATAATAGAAGCGAACGTAAAACCCATAAGCCCAGTGTATTTCCCTATCTCGCCCATTGTCTCATCCGACTGTGGAACCAAGAATAGACCAAGAAGAGATGGCTTCAGTGAAGGCTGTAAGTCTATACCTCGACGTGGAGAAGAAGAAGAAGAAGAAGAAGAAGAAGAAGAAGAATGAGTATCTAATTGACAACTCAGAATCGTTTAATCAGCTGTTCAGTTAAAAACAAATCATATCTAATGTTTCAAAACGCAGGAAACATTAAGCGCGCGACCTACCGCAAACTAAGTTTCCGAGAAGTTATAGGCCTATATTAAAACCCACCGAATTGCATTTACAATTCCCAGCCAGAGTGCCAACGTGAAACGCATTTTTAAATTTTTTTGTAAAAGTAGAATTAGTAGAAAAGTAGTTTTAAAACTCTGGAACTAAAACAGTTTGCAAAATTATGTTCGAGTCCTCTTACATTCCATACGCCAATTTTAAATTGTTCGTCAATACTAAGTCGTTTTTTCCTTTTATTCACAGTTGTAGTCAGCGAATTTTAATCCGTCCGGCTAATCCTTATTTGAGGCAATTTAGTAGTGAATATGTCCCCTGGATATGTTACTAGCATATCGCAGGGTAAGACTATGGTGGGGCTGCCACGATATAGATGCATATACATTTTATGCATCTATATTAAGAACACGGCTAAATGCAATAACGGAGACCCTTCTTTCAGAGGCCCACAACGGTTTCAGGAAGGGCAGATCATGTTTAGATTGTATATTTACAATAGCCCAGCTCATTGAAAAGCGTAGAGAGTACCAGCTGCCCATATAAGTTACATAGCTTTCATCGACTTCGAGAAGGCATTTGACAGAGTGAATCAGAGCAAACTATGGGCAGTAATGGCAAGGAAAGGGATCCCACAACATCTAATTAGAGCCATACAGGGTCTTTATGTGGAGAATAAAATCTTAATAGAAGCAGGGAAACCGAGAACAGCTCCTAGAGTTGGCCTGACCAGTTGTGAAGTAAGACAAGGGTGTCCATTATCACTTTCTCTTTTAAATTTATATATCGACGATGTCACATAAAACTGGTAGATGTGTCTTCCAGAACATTTTATGATTGGTCGTCTACAATTGACACTTTGTTGTTTGCCGACAATCAGGGTGTTCTGTCGGACTCTGGAAACAGATTCCAGATGGATATACATTTGTTAAATAGAATCTGCTAAGACTCTGGATTGAAAATATCCACGCTTAAGACCAAAGTGATGGCTTTTCGTGGAACTGATCCCGTACGGGCAAAGATTGTTATAGATGGTACTGTCCTGGACCAAGTTAGCAATTTTGAATACCTGGGCTACAGTGTGTCTTATAATGCAAGCAACGACGTTGTGAATAAGTTGCATACGTTCAACCTTATGTGCGGGACCTTATGCGAACTGTTAAATCGGCAAGCAAAGAAACGCCTAAAATTCAACAAGGTGATGGGCCTTCCCACACTTCTTTATGGGTCTGAGAATTGGACTTTAACTAAACGCCAGGCCAGTCGTATCCAAAACGCACGTGGCAAGGTATACTCTCCATTATCATAGAAGAAACACAGATATACGGCAGGAACTGAATATTATGAGTATACTCGACAGGATCGCCCAGTGTCAGCTGAATTGGTGGGAACATCTTTGGCGAATGGATGACTGCCGCATCCCCAAACAAGTATGGAACTATAAGCCGAGGGGACGGAGAGGTGTGGGACGTCCGAGGAAGCGCTGGAGTGACCAGCTCTAATATTTGCCTATTTGAGACCGGAACAAACCATCCTTGGTTTAATCCTTGAAAATGATGATGATGATGATGAATTTGCAAAATTTAATTCACATCCATTTCACGTTTCGAAACTATTAGTAAACTAACTCGAAATAATGTTTTATTCGAGGGGGGCTCCTTGAGAATTCACAGTTGCTGGATAGCAACAGTAACAGTAATTAAATATGTATGTAATATTTTTTTAACCGTCGCATACACCAGCGAGTGGGTGACGTAACGGAGCGCGCGCGCGTCCGTGTGGTAGGAGTACCGATAATATAACAATACCACTATTGTTTGTCGGGTCAAACGGTTATCACGTATACATACAGTGTAGGTTTTCTGGTATCTCTTCAAGGTCAAACACAGTGTTCCGTGTCACGTTGGAAAGCATGTGGGAAACTTGTATCGGTTTCGTATGAGGGACGTCTTGCAGCCGTGGCCCCCCCCCCCCTACAGAAGTCGAAAATTTGAGGTGTCAATTCACACACCGGGCGATTGTGGTACATTTTTTATTAGACAAGTTAAGTATGTAAAAACGTCTTCTTCTTCTTCTCTTCAAGGATTAGGTTATATAACCTGTTCCGGCACCCATCTCTTCCTCGGACGACCAACGTCTCTTCTACTAATGGCTTCGTAGTTCAGTGTCGTTTTCGGCAATCGATGCTCTGTCATCCTTTGAAGATGAGCCCACCATTGTAAGTTGCAATAATTTCATTTATGTCCTTTACTTCGAGTTCTGCTCTGATATCGTAATTCCTTATTCTATCTTGCAATATATAATTAAAGTATTTCGAAGAAACTGAATTTCAGCACTCTGAATCTTGCCGCTTTCCTTTTTTGTCATGACCCACGCCTCACTCGCATAAATCAACGTGGGTATTGCAATTGTCTTATAAAATTTAAACCTTGTGCTGTGTCTTGTTTTATTTCTAATATTTCTATGAATCGTACCACAAATATTCCTAAATTTATTTATCTTCTTTCTTATATCATATCAGATTCATAGCTTACTGCACAGCCGAAATATTTGAAACGGCTCACTTGATGTACAAACGTTAATTAAATACTTTTAAGAGATATAAATTAGTGTTGACGTCTGATTTCACGTTTTTAAGCAGATAAAATATAAAGAGGAAAATGTAAGTTCAAAATGTGATAGAGAAATAGCAAAAAATTAACCGATTATAGTTCTCAGAATGGCAGTAGTATCACTGTTTAAAAAACACAAACATGAGTCTGTTCAGAGCGACAATATACATACTACAACCAGTGGTTGTCTGTGGTAGTAGTACGCGTTCCCCGGGTTACGCGGTTGACCATTCAGGGTTACACGGGAAAATGGCAGGACAAATAACATACCTATAAAACGTGGAAAAGGAAACAAATTCTAGAATTGTGCAAAACATTCAGTTTAAATGATGGATAGTATGTTTGATATGGTATGTTATATCGCACCAACACCATTGAAATCTTTCTAGAGGGAGTGTTAGAAAAGTTGAAGAGAAAATATGGACCAATGGGTAGAGCGGTTGGAGAATTTAAAATTTATAGTCTGCATTTTGCAGATGATCAAGTGATTCTAGCAGACGATGAATATGGTATACACTACGTACTACAAAAAATAGGTAAAGAATATGAGAACTGGGGATTGACCATAAATTCGTCTAATTGTAGCTGGAAACTCAGGGAACAACTTAATGTTTGGAAACACTGAGATTAAACATGGAAATTATCATAAATATTTTGGTTTAAAGCAAGCTGTGACGCTGCCAGTAGATGATAACCGATAAAATATGGAATTTAGAAATAAGAAGGCGCGTTGGAATAATTATTAATATACTTGAAACCAACGAGTGGAAAAGAGTGAGGTCGAATGGCCATGTACACAGCATGGACGACGAATGGTGGACTTATCGAATGGACTTGCCTAAGGAAAATATCGGTATGGAGAACCGTACATGACTTCCATGTTTTAAGATTTATATTTAAAATCATTTTCGAAATGAAATATTTCTATAGAAACTACTTCTTTCTTCAGCCTTAACTACAGTACTGTCGTCACTAACGTATACCACCTCACGTTAGCGCACTCGATTTTCACTGATGATGGCAGTCGATGGCACAGCCGAAACGTCTGATTTTGCAGAAAACATTGGACCACGGCCAAACAGCCCGAGTAGGAATTTTAACATCAAACTACTTCTTTGTTGCCGATAAAGTAGTACACATATAAAAAATTATCCCCTCTCCCTTCAACTACCCTTTTCATTTATAGATACTGTATTTCATCAATCTTTCTACAGTGGACTATTATGACCTTCTTTTCAGGATACTTTATTATTCAAAATGAAGTACTTTACAAGCGCTATTGAATCATTTTTTATAAGATGACTTAAATGATTTTAAGTTGACTTAATTGATTTTACTTCCATGTTCCATAAAAAAATGGAAGTATGGTCATGACGAAAAAAATCGTGTTCGAGATAAGGGCTGATTCTGATTGTACTACTCTCAAAACATGAAGAAAAATCATTTTTTGAAAAGTGTCTGTGTGTAGAATGTTTTCTATGGCAAACGATAACAGCCGCAAATTCAAACAGAATCAAATAGTTTTGTGCATACAGCCCTGAATTGTAGAGTACTCAAGGCCTATTATTTCTATAGGCTTATTTCATATTTCAAACACACTCAAATGCTGTGTAATAAACTTCTTTGTAGACCTATATTTAAAAAGAGTTACTACTGTATTAGCGTACACAGCTGAGAAATTAGAGAAACAGCTTAAAAATTACGAAATTAACAAAATTTCTTGTCAACTTTCGACCCTCTGGGGGGTGGGGTCCTGTTCGTCCCCTCCGTAAATACCCACCTGAAACCTACTACTTATATTTTATTTTAGACTTTAGTTTTCGTGGAAGAACTGCTGTTCTTGTGCAGATCTTGTTTTTCTACAGGAGATAAATTTCCTGCCATCGCTCTTCATTCACGTTTTGTAGACTGATCTGTGTTTTTGCTCCGTGCGCAGTTTTCTCCAGTTTCTTCCGGTCTTGGCACTTTTTGGCTCCAACCCCCTTCTACCATCCCTTTTAGGTCCTTTTAATGTCTTCTTTATACCTGAATGACTAGGTCTTCCAGTTTACATTTGGTGTATCCATCCTCCGCACTACTTCTGTTTTCATTTCATGTTATTTAAATCTCTTCTTCTATGTTTCTGTAAGCATGTCCAAACCAACTTAGCCTTTATACCTTAAGAAACCTTACTGTGTCCTCCTCCTTGAACGTTTGATCTATTTCAGTATTCATCAGACTTTTGTGTCTTTCACTGACTTTGTTTATTCCCTTCCTTCCTTCCATCCTTCCTTCCTTCCTTCCTTCCTTCCTTCCTTACTCTCCGTTTCAGCCATCTACGGGCTCCGATTGTACAACTTCTGAATTTGTTTTCTGCTTCGCCAGTATTCCTTCATGTTCTAGCTCGCTCTTGTTCGTTCTTTTTACAATGACACCCTTTTGTTTATAGAAAGCCATTTGTCTTTTCTTTATCGTAGTCGGGATATTCTAAAACCTTTCGTACAACTTTTGGTTTGGTCTGAAATAGAATAATTCTTTCTGCAGAAGGAATGGACTTTTTTCCTTTGTTATTATTATTATTGTTATTTCTTTAGTGGTTTTTCCGTATCCTCGCGTACGAGGCATATTGACTATGGGTATTAGCCTTATTGCACCTTTAAAGATCTTTATTTTACTTTTGTGACTAATATTATGAGTTTTAAGTAAGTGTTTATACAAGCTAAACCAGGCTCTGTGACCACACGATTGGTCATATTTCTGCTTTTCTTATTCTTCCGTTCACTTCCTCTTCTTCTTTGGCGCTATAACGCTGCGTGGATTTTCGCCCCCAGTAGGCTACTATTCACAACCACTTCCTTCTGTCCTCGACAACACTTATCAAGTTACAATCTCCCATTATTCTCAAGTCCTCGTCTACATCCGCCAACCATCTCTTTCTTGGTCTTCCTCGCCTTCTCCTTTTCATTCGGTTATTCTTCTGGCGTTTCTAGCCGGCTTTATTCCGTGAACATGCTCTATCCATTTAACCACCTTACGGTCTCGGTCAGTTGCGACGAAATAACGTTTTTGCCTATTCTTACTATGTCAGTTGCCCCCCGCACTTCCACTTATTGACCGCATCTGTCGTTTAGAAACGTTGCAATTCTGAATTTCGATGAGATTTCAATTCAGCAACTTTTCATTTTGCGAGTAGGCCTAACATCTTTCTTCCAATGTTTTTGTTACTTAAGGTTACATTAGGTTAGGTCAGGTTAGGTTAGGTTAGGTTAGGAATGGATAGAATTATTACGGTTATTTCTGTATTATTATAATAACAACATGAACATGTAATTTATCGCAATTGACCGGGCTTAAATTTCTACCTCGGTCGCAATTAACCGGGTTTTGTACGATTGGGTCGTAACTGACCGCGGTCCCCCCCTTAACCGTGTGGATTTTATGAATATAACTGCGCCTTCGCTATTTGTTAGATCATTTAACTCAAAGTTCATCGTAATTCACCATGAATCGGTGCAGATATTATCGGTACACGTTCTTGGATCGGCACAGATATTTATCTCAGTAGATGTCTGAGGCTTTCACGGCCGGGGTCAATGTAAGGCCGTGCTGTAGATTGCCGGGCTGTAAGGCCGTGGTCTAAAGTTGTTGATTGAAAACGTTATTTGTGGTCCGTCCAGTCAGATTAAAAACCTGTAGCGATTGCGATGAATCGGCGGGGTGAGTCCCTCTCATTAAGTACTCTTTTGACTCTAGTCGTGGAGAACCAATAACACTTTGCCTTCTTCTCATCGGTCGGTGGTTTCAAACAACATCGTCGTGTGGACTCCAAAACGTTTATAAATGTGGGTGCCCTACAACCACTGTTCGATGTTTACTGACTGCGATAACTTGGCCAGTGTTACAACCTTTTGCTACAACTCTATGGACTGAAGATGGCCGTCGAAGGTACGGCCAAAACGTCTGCAGCCAACAACTTTAGACCACGACCTTATAGCCCGGCAATCCAAAATTCTAACATTTATCTCAGTTCTTTCGTCCGAAAGTTCTTAAGCTTCTTCGTCTTTTTTACTTAGCGTTGAAGTTCTCCTTGTTCAGTTCGTTGTCTAAATAACTGAAGCATTCTGTCTAGTAAACTCTGCAACCATAATGAAGACACACACACACACACAAATATACATATACAGGGTGATTCACGAAGAAACGGAAATACTTCGGGAGATAATCTACATCGAAAAATAAGAAAAAAAGTTCATATAAACATAGGTCCGGAAATGCTTCGTTAGCGAGTTACGGCTAGCGAAAGATTTCGGGAAGGGGCGAATTCTGTTGTTTCTTATGGTTTTTGACCTGAAAAATCGAATAAAACAGGTCGCAGAACTGTATCTCCCATAAGTTTCATGATATCCGACGTAAAACAGAAAAATATTTGCCTAAAAACACGTTTTTTTAGGTTAGAAGTACAATGTTAAATGACTAATAAATGCATAAAAGTTAAAAACAAAACTTGTAAAGAATTTAATTCTGAGAAAAATGGTGTAAATAAAGTCAATAAAAATCAACAAAAAATTCCAATTGTTTCCAATTTTCCAAAATTTGTTTTTAGGCAAAGATTTTTCTGTTTTACGTCGGATATCATGAGCGATACAGTTCTGCGACCTGTTTTATTCGATTTCTCAGGTCAAAAACCATAAGAAACAACAGAATTCGCCCCTTCCCAGAATTTTAGAAAGTCTTCATTTACCCGGGGGAACCGAAACCCGGGCGAAATCTTTCGCTAGCCGTAACTCGCTAACGAAGCATTTCCGGACCTATGTTTATATGAACTTTTTTTCTTATTTTTCGATGTAGATTCATCTCCAGAAGTATTTCCGTTTCTTCGTGAATCACCCTGTATATATATATAATTGATATATACTTATATTTTATATAGTGTTTTATATATTGGATCTGGTGAACTTAAAATATTTCAGTATTGTCGATGTCCTATTGGTCACTGATGGTTTTTGTTTTGACATATTAATATCCAGTTTAACAACAGTGCATTTCCTTTGTTTCTGTAGAGTTTAAATATTTTTTTATGCGGTTTACAAAAATCCACGTAAATTCTGTTGACCCGGAGCTGGGTATCGCGCAACCAACCCCACGTAGATAGAGTAATTTATGTACGCGCGTACATTTCATTGTGGTGGACTGAAAGGTTTATGGTGTGGATTTATTCGGGTCCCCTTATCTGTTATCAGTTGGTGTACACACAAACACATACATTTAGTTCTCTGTCTGTGTAAAGCCCTCTTTGACACTTTCTCTGTTATCTGAGTGTGTGTGTGTGAGTGTATCAACGTGGATTTGTAACAACATCGATCAAGCGGAACAAAGGATTTATGTTGGCCTTATCTTTGGTTCCAAGAGAGAGAGAGTTTTATATATGTATGCATGTTGGTTTAGGACGTGTGTGTGTCTGTTGTAAGCGATAGGGTACCCCTTTGTACAAGACTGCTTGCTCCAGGTGTGCGTGTTTGTATAACAACTCCTTGATTCCAGTTGACAAAAAATTACACGTTCAACAGTGATATTGTACAGCAGAATAAATAAGTAGACGGGCGTACGCGCGCGGGCGATTTCGTTCTTGCGGCAAACAGTGTTGGTTAACTGTTCGACAATCGATAACAGTGTTACAGGGTCGAACAATCGGTAGGACGAAGTCGGAATAGGAATAGTTCGATCAAATCGCAGACATTTCAGAAAACATACAATGTTTATACAGTTACGGAGTTTCGAACTTTGTCTATGACACGGGGGTGATCAAATATTTTTTGAAATTTCGAAACAGTAGACAGTCGACAACGTAAGAATCGGAGTAGTGTCAGCTGTCAGCTTTGAGAGCAAGATGCCAACAAAAGTCAGATTCGACTTTCTTACTCGTTGCAAGGTCGTATCGAACATCGTGATTTCATAAATCTGCATCATGATGGTTTTCCATGGCTTCCTGTCTTCGGCCGAACTCATGCGTTCCGTCAGAGACGTGTTTTATGTCACTCAATCAGTGAACCGTGGAGGCGATCTTCCTCTTACCTTAACCATTTCGATTTTCTTCTTCTTCTTCTTCTTCTTCTTCTTCTTCTTCTTCTTCTTCTTCTTCTTCTTCTTCTCCTCCTCCTCCTCCTCCTCCTCCTCCTCCTCCTCCTCCTCCTCCTCCTCCTCCTCCTCCTTCTTCTTCTTCTTCTTCTTCTTCTTCTGGCGTCACAACCTCTTCTTCTTCTGGTGTCACCACCCAGTGTGGGTCCTTAGCCTGCTCAGTGATATTTTTCCATTCTGTCCTTTCACCACACAACCACATTAATATTTGTCAAACCACCCTGTACGTCATGTAACCACATTTTCCTAGGTCTTCCTTTAATTCTTCTGCCCATTGGTTGCAAGTCTGTAATCCTTTTAGTTGTTTCCGCTACCATCCATTCGCTTTCCGTAACCCAGCCGTTCTAATCTTCTACTGTTGATAAACTGGACTGTGTCAACACCGTGTGTTAATTGATCCAGTTCGTAAATCATTCGTATCCTCCAGGATCCATCTTCAGTTCGCCAAGGCCCAAAGATCTTTCGCAAAAAGATTTTACGCTCAAGTATTCTAAACCAGTGTACTCAACGGGGGTCCGCGATTCCTAAGGGGTCCGTGACATATGATGACGGGGCCCGCAGAAAGAAATTAAATTGTTAATGAAAGTTTTACTAATAATTAAACAATTTCTGTAACTAGCCTGTCCTTCATACACACAACGTTATTAATTACGTAATCCGTTAAACATGCAGATAGTATGTTGAGGAATAATAAGCAACGTTTAAGTAACTTTTAACTAATAACGAGTCATTGTTTCTCGCTAAAGGGATATTTAGGGATAATTGCGAACACCAATTTTATTATTCGTATATATGGCATGTGTATAAATATAATTGTACAAACCATTGTATATATGTAATCGCTTGAGTAGAGGTGTGCTAAACTGGTATTTGAAAGTCACAGGTACAAATGAAACCGTTCCAAAAAAATAACACGTACAAGTACAAATACCTATTATACATAGGTATTAATTATACCTGTTATATATATACACCTGTATTATATAATTTGTTATAAGTAATAAATTGAAACTAAAAGTATTAACAGTGTTACTTTACACTGTGACTTTATTAAGCTGTTACTGTTTAAAAGAAAATAAGAAACAAGAGAATTTATAGACCTATCTCCCTTTTGTTTCATCGACTACCAGAAGACCTTTGACCGAGTCTAACATCAGAAAATGATGGATATTCTGAAAAATATTGGCTTATATGGAAACGACCTAAGGATAATAGCTACACTGTATTGCGACCAATCTACAGTGGTTAGGGTAGATAAAGAGAAAACTAAAGAGATACAGATTCTGCGTGGAGTAAGACAAGGATGTATAGGCTACTATCTCCGCGTTTATTCACCATCTACTCGGAAGGTATTTTTAGAGAAGCTTTAGATGAATGTGATGTGGGAATCACTCTGAACGGTGAAAGAATAAATAACATACGTTATGCGGAGGATGATACCGTCATATTCGCAGGTAGCTTAGAGGGGCTGCAACAAACATTTTTCTTTTACTATTCTCTAGCGTAAAATGAATAGAGTGACAGAAAGCAGCCGTAGATATGGTCTAGACATCAATGTTAATAAAACGAAGCTAATGATTGTATCTAAGAACAAGTTCACAAACTGCACCCTTAACATAAACCAAAGGCCAGTTGATCGTGTAAGCAAATTTACATATCTTGGTACTATAGTCAATGAAAATGGGACCATTCTTAAGAAATGGAGAGCAGAATCGAAAAGGCATGCGCAGTGTAAACTAGAATGAACAGTTTAATCAAAAGTCACGATTTAACAATAAACACAAAGATGAGACTTTTACGCTGCTACGTATTCTCGGTCCTCTTCTACGGTGTAGAATCTTGGACTTGACTGAAGCCACAACTAAAAAATTGGAATCTTTCGATCTGTGGCTTTACCGTAGAATACTGAGAATTTCAAGGACAGCATATGTAGCTATGTTGAAGTTCTTGGAAAGAATTTGTGTTAGTGGTTATAGGTCTGCTATTTTGATATCATATGTTTCCGATCTGATGATGAGCTGGGAGGCTCGGAATGATCGGCAATGTTTTATAGTAGTGGTGTGCAACAGCGTAAGTTCTTTGTGAAATACTGATTTTGGATTTGTCATCTTCATATATGTTCTTCCATTCCTCCGCCTTATTTGAAGAGTTCCTAACTAGATGAATCATTACATTACTCGTACATTATTCCTTTGTAACTCGTTGAACCCTATCTTGTTGATGCCTAGTTTGACTTTACTTGCTAGCTTCTTATTCTATTACTAGATCGCGATTTTGTAAGGTTTTGTATGTATATATTATAGGCAGTTTCATTACTAAATTGTTTCAAGTAAGGGGTAGCCGCGGACGATTAGACCTATTAAAGAAAACGAGAAATTTTTCCAGCGATGCTTTTCCGAACAGAACAGTAGATTGTATATGACGGATAAACCCCCCTAAACATAGTGTGCACGATAAGAAATCAATACAAGTCAAGATACATGGTACAGACGCGATGTTCATTCCAAATGTTCAGCAAATATTACAATATCCACTGATAAAGAATCGATTTCATGAATGTCCTATTATGTAAGTTGATTGGCAAAAGTAATTACTCCAATCTTACGGCCAATATGTAAATTTTAGCTGCAGAAAATAACTCCCCCGAGTTTTTTTTTTTGAGCCAAACATTTGGGAGAACAAACTGCGGGCCGGTCCATTATGTTGTCAGATGGACAGACACAAAGTAACGGTCAGGCCTACATTGTGTGCGTGTGTGGCAGACAGCGAGGAGCCAATACAGCTGTTGTACCGTTACCAAGGGCAACCGAGCTTCGTCACACAATAGACGCGGGATTAGGTACAATACTTTTGTCGCTGAAGAAGTGAAAGTCGCGCCGCCGGCCGCCCTGCCCTGCCCTGTCTTCTACTTTCATCTGGCCGGAAACGCGACGCACCGAGTCCTGTTATTTTCAAAACGTGAAGTCGAAGTTGACACATAGGTGTGTGCGCGTGCGCGTGCGTGCGTGCTTTATACATAATCAGTTTGTGTTTTACCCATAGAACATAAGACTCAAAATTTTTTAACGCGAGTATCCAGTCTTTTGTCTAGGCTTCGCCGCTTTCACCGACATGTGCGTAACTATTCAGTCGCTGTATAGCAGTAGTTCCCAAACTTTTCAGTTCGAAGACCCCCCAAAAATATTTAAAAATTTACGGACTCCGTCTGAGAGTTCCGAGATATAAACTCTTATATTTTAATTAAAATGTATTACAACCAAAATTCTTACTAAACTTAAAAAATTATGACATTAATTATATCAAACCTAGTTTAATGTGAACAATGAAGCTGCTTTTGAACAATTAACTCTGCAATATTGGGATTAGTGTCTTATAATTTCAATATTAAGTAACTCTCGACATCAAGTTTATTTCTAAACTTTTACTTCAAGTACGTCAGCTGGGAGAATGCGGTTTCACACAAATAAGTAGAGGGAAACACAGTTGAACACTTCAAACCTTTTTTTGCGACTTCAGGATAGTCAGCCATTACATATATAACCAGACGTCAACTACAAGCTGTAATTGCGAAAACTGTAATTTTAATGAACTGTAAGTTGAAAGTTCTGCTAATGAATCTTCTTTTTGTAGTGTAAGACAGAGGTCTAGTCAGTTGGGCTGACAAACAGATCTGGTACACGACACGATTTAAAGACTATTACAGGTATTAGTTTGAAATTACTTATACAATTACAATTAGTTTGGACAAAAAAAATACTAGAATCTTCTATTAATTGTTATAAGATTCTAAAATTTAGATTTTACAGCATGGAGAAAATTACGGTGTATTCTACTTTTTTTTAAAGTGTCTGTGGACCCCCTGAAACATTGTCGCGGACCCCACTTTGGGAACCACTGCTGTATAGGATACAATCGAATATAACTAACTATTCACATACAGAGCGTTTCCAAAAGATGATGCCAAGCTTCAGAAAATGATTCTAATCACTAAACTGAAGGGAAAATGTCCAATAAACATGTGCCTAAAAATGCTTTTCGCTTTCTGTCTTTTTTTTTTTAATTACTGCTGATCGGAATGATATGTGGGTTCAAATTTCATGCATACAACACGTATACCATTTCGTATAACTACAAAGCAAATCGAAATATTATCTTAACATTTACAAATATTTTAATTCTGATTTAAAGTATTAATTCTAAATTTTACTTATAGCAAAAAATCATATTATATAAAAAATTGTCCTTTTTATTTTTAATCTAAGCGATTATCGTTTATGTAATTTGCATAAAAGGTAACGGAATTTTGGGGTTATGTTAGGTAAGTTCCAGACGATCTGTGGGACAATCAACCCTATTTTCAGGAACATGTACCTCGAGATACAAAATTAAAAGTTCTACAAAGTTATGCCAGTCCCTGTACTGTTCTATGGGTGTGAATTATGGACGACAACCAAGAGACAAGACAGTAAAATACAGGCCTCGGAAATGGCGTTCTTAAGAGGAGCTAAAAGGTGTTATAAACTCGACCTAATAAAGAATGAGACCATAAGAGAAGAGTTACAAGTTTCTAACTTGAACAAAAAATAAAAGATTACAAACAACGGCGGAAAGAACACTTAGAAAAAATGTCAGATTCTAGACCAAACAAGTCTGAAAATATGAACCTCTTACACAGGTGTGTGGGTAGACCTAGCAAAAGATGACTGGAGGATCTTTGAAGGCGGAACAGGCAGCATCTTGCCTATACAGTGTTGTGAATATGATCATGATGATGAAATAACGGGGTTATATTTCTTTCCTTGCAAAACATTTAGCATATTTTCCTTATAAGAACTGTGTATTCTTTCTGTGTTGTTAAAAGATAAAGAAATGGATTATTTTTTCTGATTCCGAAATTGTAAATGAAATAAATTTAAATAAACATTTAATTATTTATTTACTTACCTTTTTTGCAAATTGACCATGGTATACTATACGTGTTTATGTTCTCCTACTAAATATGAGCGAGCTTCCCGTTGAGATGAGGTTTGCCATGTTAACTAAATGCAGTATTTATTCAGTAAAATTAAAAATTGTTAAATCATGGTAAACAGCTTGAAGCAACTTTATGCAACTAATCATAGTAAAATAATGTAAACGCGAGTACGCGGTTGTTAAGAAAATAATAGACCAAATTGTTATTACAAAAGATATGTGTAATCTCCGTTATTTTTTATCCGAATTATATAAACAAGGTAACACTGGATTACGAACAAAAGGGCTAACCTTTTATATTATCAGACATTGTTTGTTATAAGTATTCATTTCTGTGAAATTTATAACTAAAAATTATAAATCAGCCGCCATTTTGAAAAGATAACACTTTTTAAGATAATACTTTGGTTTGTTTTGTACATTCAAGAAATGGTAATCGTACTGTGTACATTGAATTTCAACTCCACGTCTCCTTTCATTCGGCAGAAGTTAATAAAAAAAATACACCTGAGATATGAAGACGGAAAAAGAAGCATTTTTCAGCATATGTTTACTGGACATTTTTCCTTCAGTTTGAAGGTAACTGAGATCCGATGGACAGATGCCATCAGTATCGAAGAACTTTACTGACGCTCCGAACAAAGAAATGTAAGATCGGAGATAACGACCAGCCAAGGGAATTGGATAGGACACGGGCCACAGAATGAAGGTTTGGAAGAATGAATGGGAAGGGTTGGAAGAGAAGAATGGGCCACAGTGGGAAGGGTTGGAACCCAGAAGGTTGCAGACGGAGGGGTCGGCGAAGAACTGCACTGCTGAGGACAGTGTCCCGGGAACTAACGAGCACAGGGAAAACGCTGGGAGAAATAAAATTAGTAGCGCAAAATCGGACGAGGTGGCGGAAGTTTTATTGTTATAAAATTATTATAAATAATTCGTCCTCATAAAGTTATTATAGGTAAAAGGATATATGACCTTGTTTAGATAAAATTCATCAGTATCTGGTTCGATGGAAGCAGCTGCAGTTCTTAGTGCGTTCTTAAGTCGCTGGTCATACATTAAAAATCAGATTTTAATCTCCAGATCTGTTTCGCTCTTGAAAATCATTCATAAGTGCGTGTGCTGCTAAAAAGCGATGACACGAATAAGGCGTGATTGTGACGAGACGTATATTTTTCTCTCGAATGGCAGATCTAATTTAGTGTTCACTCACCGCTGCAAAAGTTGGTTTACTCTGGTTTAGAAATGCACAGAAAACGAGCGGATAGACGAATTATAATATACCTTATACATCACACTTTGGTTGATTTAGTCGCGAGTTTTAATAATGCTACCGGTATTTATTTATTTTTTATCTATTCTTCTTTTTCAGCACTACAGCCCAACGTGACTCCTGGCTTCCAACACAAATCTTCTCCAAAGTCTCTTGTCCATTGCCATCTTAGAGTAACCCCCCCCCCCCACATCCATTCTTCTGAGATATTCTAGTACATCATCCAACATCTTATCCTAGCTCGGCCCCTGTTTCTGCTTTTATAGACTTGCGCCTCAGGATTTTCTTTGGTATACGCTGGTCATCCATCCGCTATAGGTGACATAGCTATTGTATCCGTTGAGCCTTTATGAATCTTACGATGTTCTCATGAAACAATAGCTCAGCTACCTTCTGGTTATTTCTTATTCTCCATTCGTCATTTTCTTTAACCGGACCATAAACACATTGAAGGTTTGAAAGAAAGATCATGAGACGTGATTATTTTTTTACTTTCATGTTCCATAAGGAAATGGAAGTATGGTGATGGCGAAAAAAGTCGTGTTCGAGATAAGGGCTGATTCTGATTGTACTACCCTAAAAACATGAAGAAAAGTCATTTTTCGAAAAGTTGCTGCGTGTGTGTGTGTCTATCTCTGTGTCTGCGTGTAGAATGTTTTCTATGGCAAACGATAACAACCGCAAATTCAAACAGATCAAATAATGTTTTGCATACATCCCTGAATTGTAGAGGACTCAATGCCTATTGATTTTAGTGATGATTGGTTAAGGGGAAAGGGTAGTTTGCCTGCAACGTTTTATGTTTTAACAAGGGTAATTTTTTCTATGACGAACGATACTGCCGCACATTCAAACAGAATCAAATAATTTTTTGCATATATGCCTGAGTTGTAGAGGACTCTAGGCCTATTGATTTTGGTGAAGCTCGGTTAAGGGGAAAGGGTAGTTTACCTGCAAAGTTTTATGTTTTAACAAGAGTAAAGTATTTAATTTTGATAAATAAAGTATGGTATCCTGAAAAGACGGTCATAATAATCCGCTGTAGAAACGTAGATTAAATATCTATAATTGAAGAGGCTAGTTTGAGGGGGTGGGGTAATTTTATATAAATGAAAATGGTATTTGAAGGGGAGGGGATAATTATTTATATGTGTACTACGTTATCGACAACAAATAAGTAGTTTGTTTTTAAAATTTCTTCCCGAGCTGTTTTTTCCGTGGTCCAATGTTTTCTGCAAAACCAAACGTTTCGGCAGTGCCATCGACTGCCATTTTCAGTGAAAATCGAGTGCGCTAACTTGAGGTGGTATACGTTAGTGGCCACTGTGCTTCTGAGGAAAGAAGTAGTTTCTATGGAAATATTTCATTTCGAAAATGATTTTAAAAATAAATCTTAGAACATGGAAGTCATGTATGGTTCTCCATACCGATATTTTATATCACTGTTTCATAATGTTATCATGGTTAGAGTAAAAAGTACCCGTTTTCTGCATGGCTTGGAGAAACCTCTACTTTAAAATTCTGTAAAATAAAATCGCTGCGTTTATTTAACTTTTGTCCCTTTGTATTACTTTTTAATATTGTTTTATTAGTTCCACGGCTATAATAAAATCTATTTAATGTCTGTTCAGTATCTCGTGTACGCTATTTCGTTTTCGTTGCTGTAATTCATCTTCGTTTTAGCAATTAGGCCTACCGGCGGAACACGACGACGGGGGGTATCGAAGCAGTTTCCTCCGTGCAACACTAATTGTGCCGGTAATTAAAGCCATTTAAAGTTCACGTTGTTTGAATTTGGAAACACGCGAAATCACGGTGGCCGTGTCGTTTCCTCGAACGCAGCAGCTTCATCTCGTGCTGACACGCAAATATCTCACGGTACATTAAAACACCATATTGTATGTGTATGTGCGCATGTGTGAAGACCCGTTTACGATAAATACGTCCTGGCTTAGGTCTAAATCGAATTAGACATTTCTTTGCGTGTTACATTATTTTGGCGTTTATTGCTGTTGTTGTTGGCGCTGTTGTTATTATTATTGTAATTACCGGTTTGAATTCACGAAAAGGTAAAAACACTAGTATTTGTTGCTAATGAGACGAGTCGAATCAGGGATGTAAAAGTTAAGTACGTCTATTATACCGGCACCCAGCACGAATCGAGGAACACATGTGACCGCGTGGAAGCAGAAAGGTCAACTAATCTCTAGGAACGAATTAAACGACATACGTAGCCTACTTTTGACTGAAACAAACCTTTTGAGACTCATCTATTTCTTCTTCACTTCAGGGTTTAGGCTTACAGCCTGTTTCGTCTTCAGTGCTGCCATCTTCTTCTGGGTCTACCCAGGTCTCTTCTTCCTGCTTTAAGGTACGTGCATAGCGCGGAATACTAGCATAGAATACTCACACAGAGTACAGTCAGTGTGAATACAAACTCATGTATTTATATGGGGCCGTGCGTAGCGAAGCAGATCGCACATCGCAACCAGCGAATATAATCGCTGATCCTCTTCAGAAAGCAAACAAGTTATTTTTTTTTTAACATCGCACATGGAATACTTCTGAGCTCTGATCGGTTGGTGTAAGGACATTTCCCGCACTGTAACCACACGCAACTATCCAGTGTACAATTCACGGTAAAGTATAAACAGTTCTGTCTCTAATATGCTGTAAAATGTGCTTACGGCGGCATGCACAGAACTCGACACTGTTCACTATTCTGATGTATCAGACATTGTTGCATCCTCGGTAAGGATACCTCTCGTACATGAGCGATATGTTATGTGCGATCACTTATGCGAAGCTCCTATGCTAGTATTCCGCGCTCTCCACGTAACCTTAGAGAGTCATCGCTCCTCCTCTGTTTATGCTGTTTCCATTGAATTGAGCACTGTCTAATCCTATTCTTCATGCCGTATATCCCCAACTCGGCCCTTATATCTTCAGTCATAATTTGATCGCGGAGGGAACAACCTTCCTTCCACTCGTCTCAAGAACTTCATTCCAGCGGCTTGTATACGCTGAGTATCTTGTTTCCGCAAAGCCAACGTCTCACACCTATAGGTTAGAACTGGTTAGCACCATTATCTTGTGAAATTTCAACTTTGCCTTTCTTGTTGTTTAGGTACGGAGCCACACGTCAGTTGGTACTTATGAAGTTTATTGGTGATGTCAATAACTGACATCGCACTCTAGGAACTTATAATGTGACACCTGTTCTGTAGGTTACCCATTGACTATTATATTCGAACGCATTGACCTTTACTTAGAAAGCTATTACCTTTCTTTTTCAGATATTGTCAAATTCTAAACATTCGTTTAAAATCTTAACGCAATTTAGTTAAACTAATAATGTAAGTGATGAATTCGTGGAATATTTAAATAAATTACAAAACTGTTTTGATTTCTACAGATACAAAATTACTAAACAAACAAGAATAGATGACTTTTCTAAGTTCTGTTTGCGAAATATAATTTTGACGATTCTATTTAGAACGAAGAACAAAAAGACAAATAAATTAGTGTGAATTTTCTTGTAATTTAAAAATAAATATTGTACATGTGGCATGGAAATTGGGTTTTTTGCCAGATAGCCGGCTGATTTTTGATAAGTTTTTACTACACAGTTCTTTTACGATATTTCGCGAACGCACTACGCCAATATTCAGCAAAGAATGTTAGCGTCTAAAAATGTTTAAAGTCTAAATTTCACTTTTAAACGTAGAATGTGTCACATGTCAAAATTTTATTGTGCAAGGCCTCTTCTATAGTAGACTTTTTTCCTTGTGTGTTTGATAATCACGGTATAAAAATTTAGGCTTGCGAGTCGACAACTCGGATGTAGCGAGCACCCGGTTTTAACGAGCATATTTGTCCGGTCTCTTGAATCTCGTTATAACCAAGTTCCACTGTATAAGGTGGGTGACAACTCATTATTTAATATAGACCTCCTTAATTTCTGTTTTCGTTTCACATTTTTTGTTGTAGTCCTTTTCTTGATATGTAAATAATTGTATACTATATTATTTTACTATATTCGTTTCGTCTATTACTTGAGAGATGCTTCGAGCGGTATGCTCATCATCAGCCATGCTGACTTTCTGACTGGTGAAAGTGTCTGTGTTGGTTGGTCGGTTGTGGCTGTTCGCTCTTGGTTGGTTTTTATTGATGGAAGAGTTTGTTCTGCGAGTACTTCCAATGTTTAGTGTTTTATATATTGTCGTGTTTTGTATAGACTTGTATTTGTTCAGGCATGAGTTTGTTTGGTGTTTTATATTTACGTGTTGTAGTTTTTCATCCAAAACAGAGGACTTGGTTGTAGGCGGTGGAGGCAAGACTTAGAGTTAGGAACAAACTTTATACGAGTTACGAGCCACTTCAAGTATTTGGGAGTAACAGTAGCATCTGATGGTGATAGCAATCAAGAAAAAAAAAGTCAGGAATGGGATAAGCAAAATCAGCGACAAGGGAACCGAATAACTTACTATGGAGTACCCGAATACCAAAGCATAATAAGATTAGCATGTACAAATAGAGAGCATAGATTTATACGGGGCAGAATTGTGGTATGAAAATAAAAGAAATGGATCCAGAATCAAAATTTTGGAGATTGACTATTGGGGAGACGATGCTGTAGACCAGTCATAGGCAACCTTTGAATTTATGGGGGCACATATATAACTGAGGACCAGTTCGCTGGGCGCACCCTTCCCCACCCATTCAGTGGAAAATAGAAAGGTGCGGACTTCAATAGCCGGACGTTACAAACATTAACTGTCGGTTTATAATACCCTTGCGCTTATATTTCGCGACGTGGAACACCGAATCAAAAATAGCTTGCAGTATTTTGCATATAAAATTTGTGAAAAGTGCATCATGCACACACACAATGGAAAAAATCAAGTTTCTCCTTTGGGGAGAAAGGTGTTTACAGGCTTTGGGCGACAAGCTCGACAATCGTATTGGCGAAGACGTAGCGCGGTTCGGTAAATGGCTGGTACTATTTTATAATACAATACTTCGAAGCAGGTACAATGCGGGCGGGTTCCTTCGTTCAAAATAAAATAAAATTACAAATTGGTTCGCGGGCGTGTCAAACCTTATCGACGGGCGTACGGTTGCCGACTGCTGCTGTAGACGAACTAGATTGGATAGAATTAAGAATGTAGACACAAGAGCGGAATTGGGGATTGGCGTAAACATTATAGAAACGATAGTGATGAACATGTTAAATTGATTGCGGCACCTAAAGTGCGTGTCAAGGGAGAGATGGGAAAAACAGCCGTGGGAATGGACAAAATTCGATAGAAGGGAAAAAGAAAGGCCAGACATCCCTGGAGAAAAGTTGTTGAAGACTACACGAGTGCACGAGGCCTCACACAAGAGTACTGTTTGGATCGGCGTCAACGGAAACTATAGGGTATTCCAAACCGGATGGCACCTAAGGTATTAGAATACCTTTACTCTCGCACGCGCACTCACAACCGGCACGACCCGAGCGGTTCAGGTATAAGTATACGGTCCAATTCAAAACTATAAGATTTTTAATGTAGCTTATAATCCAAAGAAAAACTATAATTTTTGTAATCTCCATGAAATTTTGAGAAAAATGAGTCCAAACAACACATAATTGTGATAAATGTGAGTATTTTATGGATTTCTAAAGCAAGCGCAGAATTGGAGTACTTTGTTGGTGATGTCTTGATTATAAACAATAATGTATTTACAATTTACATTCATGGTGCAAAATTACGTTGGTAATATGAAAATTTGTATTTTTTCTACAGTAACAAATGCTGTCTTCATTTGCAAAATACTAATTTCTAAAGCCAAAATGAATTAGTTGTACATCTAAAATATATCACAGCCACGTCATGTTTGGTGTCATTTTCTTTAAAATTTTATGGAGATTACAATTATGCTAGGTTCGATTGTTAAAAAATTCATATGATAAAAGTTGCAGTTACGTTGTGGACGCCCCAGTAGATGATTCATACCCCAGGCGTGTGAGCCAGCTGTGTGTGTGTGTGTGTGTGTGTGTGTGTGTGTGTGTGTGTGTGTGTGTGTGTAACGGTCTCCTAATCCCTCAGGTGTCATGTGACTTGGAACACTGTATAGGATGCGACAAACGGCGACAGCCGAAACAAAATAGCTATATTTTTTAGTGTTGATGATGTAGTTTTTCCCAAATATTCACTACGAGTCTGTGTGGTAAATACGTATTTCGTTAGTCATGTTGTTGATGTCTGATTCGTGTCCTATGTTTACTTCGCGTCTTGCTAAATTAGATTTGTAAATTTTGTTTTTTGTGTGCATTTAAAATTCGAAACTCGTTTTTTTAACTTGCTTATATAAAATATGTTGCGGACCGGGGGGTGGCCCAGAGGGTTAAAAAAAGTTGACGAATTTTGTGAATCTCTTAATTTTTAAGCTCTTTTATTACTTTTTCAGCTGTGTACGCTAATACAGTAGTAACTCTTTTTTAAATATACAAACAGGTTTATTACACAGCATTAGCGTATACGTTTGAAATATGAAATATAGGAAAATCAATTCAGTTGATAAGAATATTGTAAACAATGTTTTAATAAAGCGAATTTTTATTGTGTTATTGCCGTTTACTTTAATGGGACTGATTTCAGGATGTTATCACACGTTTTTCAGCAACTTTAAAACCAGTAATGTTGATTAGTCTCAACTTGGTTTCTTCTTTTGTATGAGGCCGACCCCGGATCCTCCCCAAGGCCAATTTCTAGATACGCCACTGATCCCTATATACCTGAATAGTTTTGCTACTAAAATAATTACCTTTACGTGAGACGCGATAACATTTCAAAGAAAACTTGTGGATTCTGTGTTACTGAAGCGTGGAAAAGACTGATACACAGAGCGTAAGGACGTCCGTTGTAAAGGTCTGGTCCAGTATTATTTTCTTACAGAATCGACAAAGTAGAAAATCTCAGACACAAGTCGTTCCATTGTTGGGTTACCGGTAACATCGATTCCTTGTTTCTCCCCAACTTCTTACCGCTAAGGTTGGAGGGGGGGGGTATGGCATCTGCTAAAACGAAGTTGTAGGACAATCTGTTTCAAAGACAAGGACAATTGCGAACATGAAACCTGTTCATACAAAACAATCCGACACATCTGATGTGTCATTCATAATGAAATTACTACGTTGTTGAAAAAATAAAAATGGTTTTCATTTTTAGTTTAAACATTTTTTTAGTTTGTAAAATGCACTTAAATGGAAAGCATAGAATCGGAAAGTGTAGCGAATTCAAATATTTGGGTAGCATTATTTCAGAAGATGGAACAACACCAAAAATGACATAAAAAATAGGATAAAACAGGGAAAAAATGCTATTCGTTTGCTAAACTCTTTACTTTGGTCGAACAAAATGAAACTTCAAACTAAAGTGACAATCTTCACAACTATTGTGGAGTCCATTTTAACTTATGGCTGCGAATGCTGCCAACTTTCAGATAAAGAGAAAAAGATGATAGAAACTGTGGAAATGTACTTTTTTAGAAGAGCGTGTAGTATTTCTAGAATGCAACATGTTAGAAACGAAGATATAAGAAGGAAAACAGGGCGCGTATTTACAACAGCAGAAAGAATAGAATCCAGTCAGTTGCTATGGTATGGTCACGTAATGAGGTTGGAGGAGAAGCGATGGGCAAAGAAAGCATTGACTTACACACCACATAACAGGAGAAGAAAAGGAAGACTGACAACACAATGGAGAACAGGAATTAGGATAAGCATGAGAGATCGAGCTATTGAAGATGATGACTGGAAGGATAGGGAGACATGGTGATCGAAATCCGGGATTCGGCATAGACTGTAGGACCCCCGCTAATAAAAGAAAATTGCACTTAAAATTTATAAGTAATAAAAGATTCATTCATGTTAATACGTTACTGTTATTTTTTTAAAGATGTTAATTTTCTTTTCAAGTAACGTTCCGTATTTTTCTTGCCCGCTCCGTTTACTGTTATCACCATCATGTTCACAACACGGCATAGGAAAGGTGCTGGCTGTTACGCTTTCAAAGATCCTCGAGCCGTCTCTTCCTGGGTCTACCCACACACCTGTGGTCTATAGGTTCGTATTTCCAGAATTGTTTAGCCAGTCTGGTATCAGCCCCACTTTCCACCGTTGTTTGTAATCTTTTAATGTTTCATTCAATTTTTCATTTAATTTCAAGGTACGTCGAGATACAAAATTATGGCAGTGCTGTACTGTCCTATGGGCAACAGTCCCTGTGAATTATGGGCAACAACCAAGAAACAAGACAGTAAAATATGCTTACATACCTCGGAAATGGCATTCTTAAGAGGAGTTAAAAGTTGTTCTAAACTCGACCGTTTACTTTTATTATACAAAACAGTAACCTAAAGGTGCGTTTACATTGTGTAGCAAAACGTGCTTCTAGCAATGTTATATAACATTGCTGAAGAATCTTCTTCTGTTAGTTCCTATCCGTTTCGGATGTTGGATATCATACAGACTATTTTAACTTTCTGCACTGGTGTACGGAATAAGTCAGTTGTATTCATGCCAAACCAGGTCCTTAAATTTTTCAGCCATGATATTCTCGGTCGCCCAACTCCTCTCTTTCCAAGTATTTTTCCCTGTAGTATGGTCAATAAATAAAATCTCTGTTCATTTCTCGTGAGACGTCCCAGGTACTGAAGCTTTCTTGTCTTCACTGTGTCAATAACTGCCCTATCTCTCTTCATCTTTCTAAGAACTTCAACATTAGTTATATGTGCTGTCCGTGGAAATGCTCAGTATTCTACGGTAGAGCCACATTTCGAAAGATTCCAATTTTTTAGTTGTGGCTTCAGTCAGAGTCCAAGATTCTACACCGTAGGAGAGGACTGAGAATACGTAGCAGCGTAGAAGTCTCATCTTTGTGTTTATTGTTAAATCGTGACTTTTAATAAACTGCTCATTCTAGTGTACACTGCTCTTGTCTTTTCAATTCTGCTCGTTATTTCTTGAGAGTGGTCCCATTGTTCATTGACTATAGTACCAAGAAATGTCTAGCTTACACGTTCAACTGATCTTTGGTTTGTATTAAGGGTGCAGTTTGTGAACTTGTTCTTAGATACAATCATTAGCTTCGTTTGATGTCTAGACAAACATCATTAGCGACATTGATGTCTAGACCATACCGACGGCTGCTTTCTGTCACTCTAATCATTTTACGCTAGAGAATAGTAAAAGAAAAATGTTACTAACAAGGAATGTTATTAGCAAGTTTCCATGCTCTTAGCAGAAATTACGCTGTCCGCAAGATGTCGGTAAAGATCAAAGCATGTTACAAACTTTTGCTAACAGCAACGTTAGAGCACCTTCTACTTCCTAATATCCCCATCGTTCATTTTACATACGGGCTGTGACAGTCTCTCTTTGTACTTCTTTGCAATCGGTTATTTCGAGTTTCTGATGTATTATACTTTTTATTTTGTGATATTTATTTGATTTTTCAAAATTTGTTTGATTTTTATGGTGTATTTGTATGATGGAAATATCTTAAGCGAAGTACAATGGCACAACGATCAAATTGTAAAATTAATTGAATTATTTCGTGAAAACCCGGCTCTCTGGGATCACAGTTGGTCTGATTTGAAACAAAAGAAACGTTCTGATCTTAAGACAGAAACAACAACAAAAATTATGCATAAATAATTGGATGGATGTACGAGGATCAGTTGAAAAGTTCGTGGAGCGACATCTGTAGCTTAGCGGTAAAACTCAAGATTTGTATTTTATGTGAACTCCTGTTAATTTCCAAATCTATCTATCAATTTACTCATTGTTTAGAAACTGTTTAAAATTGACGTGTCATGCGTGTTTTGAAAAACGGACATAATCAAACATCGTGGTGTGATTCTTTGTTAAAAATTGTTAAAAATCTCAGAAGAAAATGTGTCAGGAGATGCTGCGACTTCAAAACAAACGGTTTATAAATAGGCACTTGAGTTTAAACGTGGTCTTGCGAGCATTGAAGATTGAAGATCCTCCCCGCACTGGACGCCCCAAAAACGCAACAACTCCAGATGTGGCAGCCATCGTGCACAACGCTTTTTCACGCCAAGTTCTCGAGTTAAAGTATGACATTTTTTCAATAATGACATTTTTTGTTGCACTTTTTGGACGCCTGCTACTGGGATCGTCTTCAGTGCTTGTACGACCACGTTTAAACTCGAGTGTGCCTGAATCTCGTTTATCGTTGTTTCTGAAGGCGCAGCATCTCATAACACATTTACAATTTCGTTTTGATTTTCCATTGGGGCTAAAACGTTTTTAACAGAGAATTCATCACAACACGATGTTTGATTTTGTGCATTTTAAAAACATGCGTGACAGGAAAATTTCAAACAGCTGGTAAAAAGTGAATAAATTGACAGATATGTCTGGAAATTGTCAGGTGTTCACGCGATATATATGTCTTGCAGCTCACGAAATATTTTAGTTACTAAGCTATAGATGTCGCTCCGTGAACTTTTCAACTGACCCTCGAATGTTCTGTTTCATGATTTTCGATCCGACCATCGTTATTCAAAATCGTAACGTGCTATTCTTAGAAAGTTTTTAAAACTGCCGTCACAACGAATTTCTCCCCTTAACATGTCATTTCTATTCAAACCAGTCATTAGATAACTTGCACTCGCCTAGCTTTTAGTGACGGACGCACCCATCTTCTGTCTGTTTCCTTTGTTTCGACAAAATAACGCAGATAGCTGCCGCGGGTACAACGTCCTCTGCACTCGACATTTTTCTGTTGCAGTGTTCTTTTTTTGGATAGAATAAGTAAAACGTTAATAGCATATTTGAGACACGTTTATTGAAAACGTTATTAGCACGTTCTTCTAATGTTTGTTATTAGCATTTCCTTCTACCAAATGTTATAAACATTTGCTATATATTACATCAGGGGCGAACCTAGGAGGGATATGGAGGATATATCCCCCGAAATTTTAAAAAATTTTAAAAATTTTGGAGCAAACGTTTTAAACTGGTTGTGTTTTTTGAAATGTAATTAATTGACTTCCAAGTTTTGTGAATTTAAAAAAATTACTATTTGGGTCAATGACAAGTTTAACTAATCTATAATAAAGGCCTTATACTCAGTAATAAATATAACAGATGTTGAAAGAAATGGTGAAAAATGAAAAGAAGTCGGCTTGAAAGAGAGTAGGATACGGTACGTTTTTCCGCTGGTTACGATAAATAGGGCCATTATCTTTTTATATTTTAACTTAATGTTACATGTTGATAACTTCAATCACAAAGCACATAATGTGAATGATTTCTTAACGTTATTTTTCATAATGGACATAGGTTGTTGTAATAGACTCTGCCTAGCTCTAAGAAACAAAATATACATTCATTTAAAATACATGCGTTTATTTAAAATTTTTCGTGTTCTTGCGAATGTTAACCTTACAACACAAACACATACATACAGATAGATTTCTTAATTTTAACGTTGTCTTTAAAGTATTTATATTCAACAGAAAGGTATTATTAGGCTTCCAAGTCATACTGTATGTTATTAAGTGATTTTTATGAAATTAGTGAATTACAGTCATTATTTACCCATTAGTTTTAATTTGTTGGTAATGTTTTCATTGTAATATGAGGAAAAAATACTATAAGGAAACGATATGTGGTTGACAAAAATCCCGCCCCCTCCCCCGAAATGAAATCCTAGGTTCGCCCTGTGTTACATAATGTAAACGTACCTCAATAAACACTTGCCAGCCGTGTGTAATTGATGCCTACTCTTGCAAACGTGCTTCTTAGAATCAGCGTTAAAGTCGTTTTTATTTATTAAAGATTGATGAAATATCGAGCTTGGACAAAAATTCCCCCTTGGCGTTCCCCTCTCACACTCGGGATAACTTGGACGAATAGCAATCCTATTAAGAGATTAGATGTTCCGATTTAATCAAAGCAGTCCTTTTTTAAATACTGTTCCGACCTTCTGCGATAAAAGGTGGGACTCAACACGGCCTGATTTTCTGTTTTCATAATTTTTACTTCCATGTTTCCTTAAGGAAATGGAAGTATGGTGATGGCAAAAAAAATCATGTTCGAGATTATTGCAGATTCTGATTGTACTACACTCAAAACATGAAAAAAAGTCGTTTTTCGAAAAGTGTCTGTGTGTCTATCTGTCTGTCTGTCTTAGATTTTTTTCTATGGCAAACGATAACAGCCGCAAATTCAAACAGAATCAAATAATTTTTTGCATACATCCCTGAATTGTAGAGATCTCAAGGACTTTCGATTTTGGTGAAGATCAGTTAAGGGGAAGGGGTAGTTTACCTGCAACCTTTTACGTTTTAACAACAGTAAAGTACCTACTTGAAAATTCATTTAAACTTTTTGAAACAATGGTAATTGTTAAATATCGGTATGGAGAACCATACATGACGTCCACGTTCTAAGATTTATATTTAAAATCATTTTCGAAATGAAATATTACTGTAGAAACTACTTCTTTCTACTTACTGCTTCAGCCTTAACCACAGTACTGTGGTCACTAACGTATACCACCTCACGTTATCGCACTCGATTTTCACTGATGACGGAAGTCGATGGCATTGCCGAAACGTCTGGTTTTGTAGAAAACATTGGACTACGGCCAAACATCCCGGGAAGGAATTTTAACAAAAACTACTTCTTTGTTGCCGATAACGTTGTACAATATATATAAAAAATTGCATAAAATTAATGGCTTGTATAAGTTAATGTTTGATCTCCATTAAGTAGTGCTCAAGTTTCCAAAGTTTTAATATTATGATGTCCGTAATTAAAACATCAGAGCAGGTTTAGTGTGTATGAGGGTACACCGTGGACAAAAATTTTCAACATTTCCTATTGAGCGTTGCTACAGTGTTCCTAGTTGCAGCGTTCCTATCAAGCTGCGAATCTACAGTGTATGTTTCACAGAACAAACACGCGAAAAATAAGGAGCGCTCCGAAGTCACTCATGGACCCTCAGGATCTTGCAGAGGGTTCATTCCCTAAAGACGAAAAGTCTGTCTATGGATCGTTCCTCTGTAAACACGTGCAGTTACACTGCCCAGCGATCCACAGGAAGCAAATCGCTATCCACGCTGGACACTTTTTCGGCTTGCACGCGTTATGTTGGTATGGGTTTCGGCACTTACCATTTAAAAAGCGTGCAAATGTAAGAAAATAAACATGAGTGAGGCCAGAAATAATGCGAATTTTGTGTGTGTGTGTGTGTCTTCCCTGCCTTTTTATTGCGGTAGTCATAATAATAAAATGGAAACGTAAACATTACATAACTGAGATATGCTTGCCTGACAAATTTGCACGCAGTATTGTGATAAAAGAATATAAATTTAATGCCTGATAAAGGTACTAGATCTAAAATAATGTACGTACTAGATTTTCATTTCGTTTCCTTTCAGTATGTTTAGCCCTTTTGTGGTATTACTGTCAATCTCTGTATTGTCATCAAAGCCGCCGCTCTCATTTATGCAAATTGGTATCGCCAAATCAAAGAGGCAGCCGTAGACTACTCGTAAATAAAGAGCCTAGCAGTGTCAACGCTAGCCGATGTTTCGATATAATTATATTAATAAAAAGGCGAATTTTGATATTATATTAAGATAAAATAACATTGTTCCTTTTATAATGAAAATGACAGGAGCTTGATTTTTCATTTTATGTGTTCTGAATGTGCCAAATATTGATATTCAGTTTAAATTTTGAGATTTAAGTGTTTCGTTAAAATTTAAGTTTTTAGTTAAAGAAGATTAAATTTATTTAATAATAAAAGAATGTAGTTACTTCGATTTCTTTATAATGATATAGAGCTTTTTCCTTATAATACGTATATATTGAGCTTGTCTTTCTTTTTAATTCATATGTCTTATTATGTTTGTATGTGTAATGTTAATAAACCTATCTTATATATGAAACAAGCTGATGTCGTTTTATTTTTTAATATGTAGTAGGCGTACATACACGCAAGCACCTAGTATCGAACGAAACAAAACAAATGCTGCTTTTTAATGTAATAAACTGCAGTCCGCTTTTTCGGGTAAAATGTTCGGCTAAATTAACAGCTGTGTTCGGCTTTTCTGATTTTTGATCTGGCAACCCTATCTGCGGCTAAGGATCATAGAGGGAAGATGGAAGGAAAGTGAAGACGGCCAAGAATAAAGGTTGTGACATCAAAAACGGAAGCTCCTATGGTCCGACGAAGACAAACGCACAGGACCGGTAAAACGGAGAGCATCCAGCAGAAACCTTTCATAGACAAATTGTACTAAAGAGATGTCGGACACAATTTTGTAATTTTTTTTTTCTCGCTGCCAATGCGTGTTCAATGTACTAATATATGCATTATACATTTATGTATATTTATGTACTGTCAAAAAATGGTGGCAGTGGGATTCCAGTGAAACTAGTTGTCTAGAGGTAGGCCGATATACCTATAACAGGTATTTTGGAACGATATTTTTGTGAAACGGATATAACAGTGATTGAAAAGCGTAATACCTGTTCTGATTCAACAACTGAAAGTCGAAATACCCGTTCCGATTACTCGCACAAGTAAACGAGTATTACGGGTACACGAGTACGAAGCCACTTTTTGGTGCTGAATACTTCATTCTACGCAGTGCCGATTGCTATGCATGTACGAAACGAAGCAAAACAACGAGCTTCAGAATATCTCTATGCCAGAGATGAAGCTGTTTTTAATAAATGAAAAAAATTCATACTGATGTTACGTTTATTCTCGATATATAATACAGATTATAATAACAAATAATATATTATACTAGTCACCAACTTGGTAAATTTTGGAAAAGCGAATTTTATTGTGTTATAACTTTCAGAGTGGCTGATATGCCATAAAGTACTTTTTGTTAATGTGATTTCAGAGATGATTTTAACTTCACTGCACATCTCACGTAAATTTTTTTGACATTCTTTGTTGCACTGTTACAACAATTTCATTACCTGAGCTTCGCAACTGATTTGTCTAACCAAATTGGAATAAATAATTTTATATTAAATCTTTGTCAGTTTGTTTACTCCTAATGAAAACCTAAATTAGCATTCCCAAAGGGAGATAGGCCTATAAATCCTTTTTTCTTATTTTCCGTTAACCCTGCGTTAGTCGCAACCTTTTTTCCTCATGAATAGTCGCTATGTATCTCACAGATACACATTTTTTTTTTTTTAATGTTTTCGTCTGTTTTTTTTTTCATTACCATTGTAGGTGATCTGATGAACCCATTACTAAATTACCTGAAACTAATAAGAATTACTTATAAATGCAAATAGTGCTGGAGTAGATTACAATAAGCTACAATATTCAAAATTTTACTTGGGAGAGACATTAAAGGAAGTCATAAACTACATGGCCATTTTTTAATAAGTTTAATCTGTTTTTCCTTTTTAATAACACAAGGCAAACATCTAAAGTACAGATATTACAAACTGTAAAGCAGAATAATCTTAACTTTGACATTCATAATTCCATGACAAATCTAACCAAAACGTACAAACATTCACACTCTTAGGACAACATTCCACACTTACAGTTTTCACAAAACGTACAAACATTCAGACTCCTAGGACAAAATGGCACTTTTACAGTTTTCACAAAGGCCTCTCATATGTTGTAAGCAAAGTGCTTTATCACATAAATCACATCTGTACTGAGTTAGTCTGTTTTTCTTTTGGCTTTGGCATTCTGCACAGCGTTTTCATTTCCTTTGCGTTTCTCCATAAGCAGATGTTGTTGCTTCAGCAGCAGGTGTTCCTCCACCATCAGCAGCAGCTGTTGCATCCTGAGAAGATTCCTGACGAGCATCCTTGTACCTCTTTATTTTATCCTGGATACTGAGAGGTATCCCACGAAAAGAATCACTTCGTCGCACGATGAGATCATGAGTAAGTTCATTAGCCAATGTTCTCAAAAATTGTCTTCGAGATAGCACTGTATTACCATTTCCAATGTAAAGGATTGTAGAGTTTATTCCAGCTACATTTAGCATTGAAAAAAACACTGCCATTGTCCATCGTTTTGTATTTCGGGCTACATTGTAAGTTTCACTCATTTGGTCGACCGCATCAACACCAGCCTTAGTACTATTGTAGAATGTAATAACTGAAGACTTCTTTGCTTCTCCACTCTCCGGATCAATTCCATCATCATCGTGCAAACTGGACAACAAAATGACATTTTTCCCTTTTTTGGGGATGTAGGATAAGACCATACCTTCTTTGCGGAAGCCAAAAAGAGTAGAGGAAACAGGGCGATCCCGAATGGTTGTGAAGTCAGAAGGAATTTGGATTTTATTCTTCTTTAGGGTACCGACAAGGGATAACTTCTGCTCTCCTAAGTCCTTCAGTAAATTAAAGTCTGTAAACCAGTTGTCCATGGTAATGTTTCTACCACTTCCATAAATCGGTGTTGCTAATCGTTTTACCACATTCACTCGTTTGTTACTCAAATCCTGCTGCTGCTTGCTGGCATATATCTCCATATTGTAAGTGTAGAACAGCTTAGCATCCACCAAACTAAATACCTTGATGCCGTACTATCTTGGTTTTGAGGGAATGTACTGCCTAAAGCCGCATCTACCTCGGAATCCAACTAACATTTTGTCAATTGTTGTATTGCATCCCAGTGAGTAGTTGTTTTGGCAGTTGACAATAAACTTCTCAAAAATTTCTCGAATAGGTGCAAGACGATCAGTAGCTCTCCTTTCAGGTGTTGAGTCTCTATCATCAAACCGCAAACATCGCATCAGGAATCGAAATCTTCTTTGGCTCATTGTTAGAAGAAATTTTTCGATCCCATCACCATCACTGCTCCACAATTCATCCAAATTCAATCTGTTGGCTCGGTAGACACCAAGGAGATACAGCAGACCAAGGAATCCTGTAATCTCGACCTCAACAGTTGTGCGAGCATCTCTTTGTCTGATAAATTTGTCTTTTACACTGGTGATGTACTGGTTAGTGAATACCACTATATCTCTAATCATTGCATCATCAATTAGACACATCCAGGTTTCCCGAACATTTGTGAGACCTTTAGCATTACCCACTACTCCAGGAAGTTTCACTAGAATATTATGAGGCGCCTTTTTTCTTTTGCTACCGAAGGGGGTTTTCTTCCATTTCCAAGACTCCACCACTTTCTGATTATTTCTTTTGTAGGCTGTGAAATAACCTTCTTCACCATCTCCATCATCTTCTGCTTCAGATGAGGTGTCATCTTGTTCAGTTTCAGAATTGTCTGTGCGCTCTTCGTCTTCATATTCATTGTCAGTCTCATTTTCTACTTCACTGTCTGTCTTTTCTTCTTCTGAATCATTTGCAGTTAATAAATATTGTTGTATAATATCTACATCTTTTGGATTATTGAGATCAAAAGTTCTGTTTGGAAGTGCCATCCTCAAAACTGAAACACAAAGAAAAGCAATAATAACAAAGTGAATTTCTACTCCACAAGCTGACATTTCAAAATCATTTAACATTATAGAACAAAATTAGCATAGCTTTTTGATCCTCCTAAGTAAAATTACAATACTGTAGCTTATTTAATCTACTCCAGCACTATTTGCATTTATAAGCAATTATCATTGGTTTGGCACTGTCATCAAACTAAAAAACAAAATAAACTTAACATGGTTAGTCGCAATGTATCACTCAGATACTATAGGCAAAAACAGTTTATAAAAATACCTTTGACAGAAATAAGCAAATGTAAAACTACATTTGACATTACTAAACAACAAAAATATATAAATTTAAATAAAAAACAAAATAATGAATACTTACGTCTTCAGTCGCAATGTATCTAACAGATAAAATGCCCCCTGGCACAAGACGTCTGAACGCTAGGAAGGCTCACACACTACCGAGCTGTGGAGTGGAGAGAGGTAGGAAGATACCTAAGAGGGCGGGTTCGTAAATGAATCAGCACAGCAGTCGTGACTCATTTTAAAAAGAAGGTGTATCTGTGGGATATTGCGACTAACGGAGGGTTAAGCAGTAACAGCTTAATAAAGTCACAGTGTAAAGTAACACTGTCAATACTTTTAGTTTCAATTTATTTCTTATAACAAATTATATAATACAGGTATATGTATAATAAATATGTAATAACAGCTATTTGTACGTGTTATTTTTTGGAACGCTATCGTTCGTACCTGTTATTTTCAAATACTAGTTTAGCACACCTCTTGTCTCACACACACACACACACACACACAAATTTGCTTCCACAAATTAAAATAACACAGTGAGTAGGTTTTAAGTGAATCAGCAGTTAGTTGGATAATATAATACTGTATTCTGGTCGTTACATCTGACTGACGTGGTAAACATACAGGTTTGAACAGGCACAACCATTTGGGTCTTTGTTCGCAAAACATGTGCACAAACTGCGGCTTTGGCCTTGAAAACCTGCACAGCGTAAGCAGCGTGAGTCAAGATGAAACGTTCACACACACACAGACACAGTAGGCAGTCGTGAAGTTGCTACAGATATGGTTTGAAATTTAGTTCCTGCTCTTTTCTCTCCGTGTTGCTTTTGTTTTTAGACACGTAATGTGTTAAGACGCGCGCTAATCTGGTATTACATAAAGGCTCGGACTATTGGTTCCAACTGTAGTACAATTAGTTTAGACCTTTTCCATACTTTTCAATATTTATTTTTTGTTTCACTACAAAAAACTTGTCTTATTTGTGTTGCTGTAAAGTCTCTTTTCACAAATTTAAAATCATTCTTTACTCTTCTAGACTTAATTGTAATTTCACTGCCTTCGACCTGTTTAACGGGCTCGAAAGCGAATGAATATCTGATGGCGCGGGAGGGGGAGAGAGAGAGAGAGCGTTCTGTACCCCTATGGATGTGTGACCACGAGCGCAATCGATAGGTTTCGATACAACCCCTCATTCGTTACTTCGGCAGTTTGTTCATGTTTCATTGTATGATCTATAGCCTACTATATACACTGTTACAGTCGGAAGATCATTTTAAGTTACTTACCTCCAATACACAAAACGTCTGTTGATGATAGAGATGATACAATTAGTTCAACATTACCATCTACACTTAAACGTAATACACATTATTCAGTAACTATTGAGGCGGGCAGTAGGCTACGCCTGAATTCTGTATATGTCCAAATTTGTTGAAACAAATCATTGTCTTTGTGGCAGTACCTCCACATGAATTCACAAAGGTACGAGTCTAGTTGATTCCAGTGTCTGAGCAGAAGAAAGCAAAAAGCGTAAAAATGTAAGAAGACAGCATAGACTATTCAAAGTTCTTTCATAAACTAACCTTCGGTCGGACCGTCTTTTTTTGTCGCCTAAGCAGTCCATGGGTATCGCGTACCCATATATAGGAAAACCGCCGAATATTTTCTCTAATTTTTCTATCTTTTACAATTTTTGGACAATTTACTTTTATCTTTATTTATTTTCTTATGTTATTCTGGTGTTTTCGTTCATATCTTCATAAATTTTATTTTATTAGTCTATTCATTTTTCAATTTTATTCATTAATTTGCCATGCCTTACAGGAACTTTTTAGTGGATATAAATTCATGACCAAGATTGCGTAAAAAAAGCTTTATTTTCATTTCAAAGGTAATATGTAAAAAACATTTTTTTCAAAAATAAAATCTCATAACAGGTAGTGATAATAACAGTAGGTATAAACAAAAAATATACACTCACCGGACTATGGGTACATCATACCCAGTAGGTTTTAGGAGATCTCACCTTACGGTGATAAGACGTTTGTGATAGGCGGCGCCGGTCCACTCTGCATGACCTTCAGGTCCCAACTGAAGCTGTAAGGAGCTGCCAGACCCGTAGTACCGACACCAGCTCCCCCCCCCCCCCAATGCTGAGAACGCGTACACTGTGGGTATCGCATACCCATGGTCCGGCGGAAGGGTTGTATGACGATTCTGATGAATTGTTGACGAAGAAGTGGAAGATATTGTAGGGGATGAAAGGATGGATGAAACTGAAAGTCAGTTAAAAAACTCCCATGATAGAAATTATCCCAGAAAAGTTGAATAGTCTTTGTTAGACCGCTATTTGAAATATTCATTAATTTTTTTGTCTAAGAATCTTAATGCATACGAGTTACTCGTAACATATATATTTTCATTGTTTACTTATAGATAAGACGCGTAGAGATTCAGAATAAGGCTAGACTACAGTATTGCCTACCATATTAAATTTTAAGAAAATACTTTAAAATAAAAAGAATTATCGTTTTTAAACAGTAGTAGAGTTTTGTAGCACATGATATTTCATTACTTAAATCTTCTTCTTCTGATAGTTCCTATCCGTTTCGGATGTTGGATATCATACAGACTATTTTAACTTTCTGCACTGCTGTACGGAATAAGTCAGTTGATGCCTAACCAAGTCTTTAAATTTCTCAGCCATGATATTCTCGGTCGCCCAACTCCTCTCTTTCCAAGTACTTTTCTTTGTAGTATGGACTGCAATAAGTAAAATCTCTGTTCATTTCTCACGAGACGTCCCAGGTACTGAAGCTTTCTTATCTTCACTGTATCAATAACTTCCCTATCTTTCTTCATCTTTCTAAGAACTTCAACATTAGTTATATGTGCTGTCCATGAAATCCTCAGTATTCTACGGCAGGGCCATATTTCAAAAGATTCCAATTTCTTTGTTTTGGCTCCAGTCAAAATCCAAGATTCTACACCGTAGAAGAGGGCCGAGAATACGTAGCAGCGTAGAAGTCTCATCTTTGTTTTTATTGTTAAATCCTGACTTTTGAATAAACTGCTCATTCTAGTGTACACTGGTCTTGCCTTTTCAATTCTGCTCTTTATTCCTTAAATATTGAACATAAAATTAAAATCATTATTGCGCAGGATAGGAAAATTTCAACGAATAAATTCTGTATGAGAACCTCACGTCAAAGAAACCCCGGGGAGCCTCAAAGTTCTTAAACACGGCACTGAATGATAGAGGAGGAGACGAAGTGTGTATTGACATAAATGATGGGGGGGGGGGTCGTGTTGAAAGCCGAGAATCGTTGTGGATTATAGCGCCACACGATAAGGTAACGAAGCGTCTAAGGATTTTTTTTTTTATAACTTAGCAAAAGGTTGTTTTTTGAACACAGAATTTCGAAATGTAACCACATCTGAGAGGTCTACCGCCCAGTTTCTACTAATTTGTTCTCACTTTATAATTTGCTGAGTTTGGTACAACCAAAGCTATTAGCAGTCTTGCTTTCCGTTACTTTGTAACTAATGAGTCGCTCATTAGTTAACTATGATGATTAACTAATAAAGTTGTGTTAGTGGTTACAATCACAAACAGAAATAAGACTGTTGCACACCACTATAGAAAAATTATCCGAAATTATCAAAATATCCGATCTGATGATGGGGTGTGAAGCTTGATAGCGCTAATCGAATAATTTTTTATAGTGGTGTGCAACAGTGTTATTTCTGTTTGTGCTATGATGTTGGTCATTCTCTTCTTCAGTAGGGTTGTTACACAAAATACATTTTTGTAGTGGAGGAATGTTAATTCAATGATTTTTCCAGACATTCATGGCCTGTAGACAGTCTGACTTTGCGACTGTTGTTTTGCATTGAAGGTCTGCAATTGCTTCCGGGTTTTTGTAGAGACGTTCCCATTTCTTGTCGGTGGCTGCTGCATTAGTTCTGGAATATTATCGGTTTTTGTTGCATCCGGGTATAATGTTTAGCTGAGGAGTATTCTAACGGTATTGCTTTTTGTTTTTGGTAATAAGAGATCCTAATTTCCACTGTCTTGTCTGCGACATCACTTATGATAAGGATTATGATATTGATCATAAGGTGGCTAAATTTCAGTCAATATGTGGCACAATTCGTCGAGTTCTGTCGAGAAAAACAAGGAAACAGACTTACCTAAAATTTTATAAGGTAATGACTGCCAGTGTTATTATATGGTTCTGGAACTTGGGTCCCGGCGAAAAAGACATCTGGGTATGATACAGACATCAGAGATGAGATTCTTGCGATCTGCTGAAGGTTGCAGACGAATAGATGGATTCTACAATGAAGGCATTCGTAAAGAGTTGAACGTTTTTAATATCCAAGATCGTGTTGCAGAGAACAAAGAGAGACGGATTGCTCACCTGAATAGGATGCCAGGTGGCAGGTTGCCTAAGGAAGTTTGGCAATACAAGCCTGTTGGACAAAGAAGTATAGGAAGACCTAGGCAGCGTCGATGAAGTGGATATATTCCTTTGGGAACGGAACAGATGATTCACCTAGTCTGATAGAAGAAGAAGCGTCCTTTTTTTGGCAAGCATATCAGCAGCTTCATTGTCCATAAACCTATAGTGATATTGAATTCATTAAGGAATGACTGATTTAACATTGACAGTAGTGAAGAGATGATTTTGTAACATAACCTTTGACTGGGTTTTTAGAACAGGGTGCTGCTTGGATAGATGCTTTTGAATCAGAGAGAGGATCTTCTTAAGTAGGCCTAAATCTTAGTAAATTTTCCATTTTCTTTATAAATTAAACATATTTTTGTAAATAAGTTTGTAACTTTTCCAGTGTCGTTTTAAGTGCACGAATTTCTCCATCAAAATTTGTACTCATTTGCCCACCATGACGATAGAATTGTAGTTACCATCTTCGTAATAATATCTTAGTAAATTTTACATTTTCTCTACAAATTAAAATATCTTTGTAAATAAGTTTGTAAGATTTCCCGTGCCGTTTTAAGTGCACGAATTTCTCCATCAAAATTTGTGGTTCTTTGCCCAGCGTAAGGATAGATTTACAATAGGGTGCAAATTCCATCTGCTGCTTTACCCGATTCATAGTCTGTTAAGAGTGCATTAGTCAAGACATGCAGCCATTCTTTAAGTGGATACCGCTTACTTTCTGGAGCTAAATATTTTGAGGTGCTATTATCACATTCAGGCATTTTGTACTAATTTTAAAATCATCGTGGTTGCACGCGTGCGTGCGTGTGTCAATAGACAAGGTACTGTATAAGGGTGTTTACCTGCTCCTACTTTAAAAACCTGTCCCCTCCGTTCTGTGTTAAACACTCTATGTAAATATTAACACACTCAGCAATAAAAGATAGATTTAGGTCAACCGTGGGTAAATCCTGTCGACCGTTTTAACTAGTTTGAGTGTGCGTGTGCTCCCCCCCTCACGTCTTATTGAAAGCTCTTCTATTCAACGAAATTGCTGTCTACAACAAAGGCAACCGGAGGGATGACCAATAAAAGCCTCAAGGGCGGTCGGTCGACATGACGAAACTCGGTAAGTGTCTTATTATTGTCGGTGTTTTCTTTGTGTGTCACTACCATAGGCTACTATAGGTGCGTGTCGAAACCTGCGCTAGAATATTCTGCCTTCGTTATTACAACCCCTGCTGCTGGCTGGCTGACGCAATACAAGCCATTCAAATCCACCAACCGAACACACGTTTTAAACCTTCGTTCAAATGCCGTGACATTTGCGCGACCCAGTTATACGACGCGAAAATGAAATAATAAGCACCAAATATAAATTGTGTAAGGGCGGCAGTGTGTACGTGACCGATGTAATATGGAAAATAGAGCTGTTGGTAATTCCTGTCGCAATAGTTATGTACTCTGCGTATTGCTTAACTACAACAAAATAAACAGGAAGCAACGAGTTCTTTTTGTTTTAATTTTGTAGTTGTATTTACAAAACTCTAAAACCCGCGGAACCCACCAGAAGAAAATTTTTGGTTACGCCCCTGAAAGAAACAAGTATCGGTATGGTGAACCATGCATGACTTCCATGTTCTAAGATTTATACAGTATTTAAAATCATTTTTGAAATGAAATATTTCCATAGAAGAAACTTCTTTCTTCAGCCTTAACCACAGTACTGTGGTCACTAACGTATACCACCTCACGTTAGCGCACTCGATTTTCACTGATGATGGCAGTCGATGGCACTGCCGAAACGTCTGGTTTTGCAGAAAACATTGGACCACGGCCAAACAGCCCGGGAAAAAATTTTAACAACAAACTACTTCTTTGTTGCCGATAACGTAGTACACATGACAAATAAACAAAAATTATCCCCTCCCCCTTCAACTATCATTTTCATTTATAGAAAATTACCCCCTCCCCCTTCAGCTACCCTTTTCATTTATAGATATTTCATCTACCTTTCTACGGTGGATTATTATGACCTTCTGTTCAGGATACTTTATTTATCAAAATTAAGTACTTTACTCTTGTTAAAACATAAAACGTTGTAGGAAAACTACCCCATCCCCTTAACCGATCTTCACCGAAATCAATAGGCCTTGAGTCCTCTATAATTAAGATGTGTATGTAAAAAATTGTTTGATTCTGTTTGAATTTGCGGCAGTTATCGTTCGCCATAGAAAGAACTCTACACACACACACACACACTTTTCGAAAAATTACTTTTCTTCATGTTTTGATTGTAGTACTATCAGAATCAGCTCTTATCTCAAACACGATTTTTTCGTCATCACCATGCTTCCATTTTCTTATGGAACATGGAAGTAATAAAAAGGCAAAAACATGTGGAGACAACGCAATAACTACGTTGACACAAACAACGGGCCTTTTTCGATATAACCCTGCAAGCAGTTCATCTTTTATGAAACTGGCACACTCGGTGCGTTATTGCTACTCTACCTCACGTTAAGTAGCTCTCAGCAAAACTTAACGGACGAGTAAGTGACATTTTACATGATACATAGCATGCAAATCGAAGTCGGCCGTGAATCCTATCCACAACAGTGGGTGTCTGGCGGAATCTGCCGGGAACATAAAGAACGTTTTCTTTATGATGTACCAGACAGAACCGCTGAAACCCTCCTTCACACGTTTAGAGCCTGTATAAAGCCTGACACAACCATTACTTCTGCTTTGTGGAGAGCGTACGATGGAATACCAAACTTGCCAGGAATGAATTTCCTCCGTTTGACGGTCAATCACAGTCAGAATTTTGTGGATCCTGTAAGTGAGTCACACACGAACACGATCGAGTCCTTGTGAGCGGCCGTTAAACGTCGCAACAAGCGTGAATGCGGAACTAGCCGGAATCAGCTATACTCCTTACGTTTTCGGAAGGCACCTAAGAAATTAGGAGACCCTTGGCTCACGCACGCACACTGGCAGGCCGCCTAACAATAGACAGCGGCCGGCACTTGACCTGCTCTGCTGTCTTTTTAAATACAGTTTACTATAATAAATTAAATTTTCTTATTCTGCTTAATCTTATAGTTTTGGTCGTTCCATTTAATTCAGACTGTGATTTCATTTAAAATAAGTCCAAACACGAAGTTTATACGACGATTTTCAAATGTTTTACTGTTATTTGTTTATTTTGAAATATTGTGATTGCTAAACTTCTGAGAATTATTCACGCGACTGTTATTAAAAAAATGTTAGTATTAAAAACTAAGATTCTGATCATTTAATTTACTTTTCAGCTATTTTTCTGAGACACTCCCTTTGGATGCCAGAAGCCGGTTAAATTGCCCTATGGTTCGTTGTTGGAACTGCTAGCGGCCGATTAAATCGGCCCGTCAGATGACACTGAGAACTGCCAGCGGTCGATCTCGCTGACTTTTTGTATATTCATCGTAGCGGATGCATTACTTGTAGTATCTTTTTATACTACACGTCAAATTAATGCTAAATAGTTAGGCTGCTTTACTTTTTTTATACAAGGCTTTAAACTCGAGGTCAAAATTCAACTAAGTATATACTCGGAATTTTAAAATTAACTTTCTCTCTGCGTTCAAAGCTCTGATGCTTATTTTGCAGGTTGAGACTGCCGATGGCCGCATTAAAAGTTATATACAAGTTTTTCAATATTTACAACAATTTAAAAAAGGCCAAGGCCGACGCCGGGAATTTTAAGATTCTCGTAATTTCGAGGTCAAGTTGTAAAATCAAAAATCAATTTGTAAAAATATTACATATTAAAGGGAGTGTCACAGAAAAATAGTTGAAAAATAAATAAGATGATCAGTAACTTAGTTTTTAATAATCATAATTTTTAATAATAGTCGCTTAGATGGTGTTCTAAAGTTTAACAATAACAATAGTTCAAAATAAACAAATAAATGTAAAACATTTGAATATCGCCATAAAAACTTCGTGTTTGGACTTATTTTAAATGAAATTACAGTCTGAATTCAACGGAACAATCAAAATTAAAAGTTTCAGCACGACAATAAAATTTAATTTATTGTAGTGGACTGTAACTAAAAAGACAGCAGCGCAGATCAAGTGCCGGCCCCTGTCTATTGTTAGGCGGCCTGCCAGTGTGCGTGCGTGAGCCAAGGGTCTCCTAATCTCTTAGGTGCCTTCCGAAAACGTAAGGAGTATAGATTCGTGCTTTTGTGAATTCATGTGGAGGTATCGCCTCAAAGACAATGATTTGTTTCAAGAAATTCCTGCGTACTGGCCGCCTCAATGGTTACTGAATAATGTCTATTAATTATGTTTCGTTTAAGTGTAAGTGGTAATGTTCAACTAATTGTATCATGTGTATCAAAGTGTAGGTGGTAGTGTTGAACTAATTGTATCATGTGTATCAAAGTGTAGGTGGTAGTGCTGAACTAATTGTATCATGTGTATCAAAGTGTAGGTGGTAGTGTTGAACTAATTGTATCATGTGTATCAAAGTGTAGGTGGTAGTGTTGAACTAATTGTATCATGTGTATCAAAGTGTAGGTGGTAGTGTTGAACTAATTGTATCATGTGTATCAAAGTGTAGGTGGTAGTGTTGAACTAATTGTATCATGTGTATCAAAAAGTGTAGGTGGTAGTGTTGAACTAATTGTATCATGTGTATCAAAGTGTAGGTGGTAGTGTTGAACTAATTGTATCATGTGTATCAAAGTGTAGGTGGTAGTGTTGAACTAATTGTATCATGTGTATCAGTGTATCATCAACAGACGTTATGTGTATTTGAATACCCTGACTTAGAATAAATGAATAATCTTCCTACTGCAGACAGTGTATAGAGTATAGATAGTACAATGAAAGATGAATAAATTCTCGAAATTAAGGAACATTGGGTTATATAGAACAATATCGCTAGGAATCGGAACTCGCTGTAAGACTTTTTAAAAGCGTGCGCTCACACACACAATTTCCATTCTCTCTCGGGTAATGTTTTTGACCGGACCAATCTAAGCAAAGAATTATTACATTTTTTATTATTACATTTACGATACTGTATTTTTTCCATTGCTACTTCGTTGTTAATATCCGCGTCGCGCTTAACTGACCTTATACGTTTAAATTTATCACCCTTTTTATCCTGTTATTTTCTAAAAGTAGATGTTCAGGAGAAGGAAAGAATTTTCCTCTTTCCAGTAACTTCAGTGGTTTTTAAGTCAATTTTCGAATTTGGAAATCAATTTTAAAATCTTAGGAAAAGAAAATTCAACGGAATGGCCTAATTGGCATGTATGGCAGAAATATAGAATCTTACGAAGAAAAGAAGGACTAAAATCCGAAATGTGATAATAGATTCTTTGAGATTTCTATAGGCGTGCGCAGGACGATTACCTGGGGGGAGGGGTCACTATACTGGGGGATATGGAATACCCTCAGTAAAACGGTCTATAAAATTAACATTAACAAAAGAAACCGGTTTAATTAAAAACATATCATCATCTTATTTTTGTGGCCTAAACAACAACAATAAGTAGAAGGAATGGAATAAACAAAAGCCTTAAATAATATTTGTTGACCGTATTTATTGAAAACTATGTACATAGTTTGATGATTTCAATAAACATTTATATAAAAGTTTGTACTTACTACAAAATTAAAATCTAATAAAACCAGATCGTGATACAAAGCTTACAGTGACATCCTTCTCTTGAAAGGGACCATCTTTTTGAATTCGTCAATAATTTCTTCTGAACTAACATCTAATGTAAGTTTTTGTTCTATAAATGGTTCTATAAAAGAAAGTGAGAGAAAAGAAGGCAGCGGGGGTTGTCACTACGCCCCTGTCTAGACTGAAGTCACTCTTACATGTACTTTTATATTAGTGTATTTTTTTTATAACACATAATTTTTTCACTGTCTTTTCTCATCTTTCAATTTTTCCGAATTTGGCTTTTTTTGTAAACTAATGGGGGGGGGACCAAGGTCCCTCTGCTCCGTCCCGTCCGCACGCCTATGGAGATGCCTAATCAAGGACGCGTAGAGAGAGAGATTTTGTGGGGCGGAATTTTCTGGGAAGGACGTACAAATTAAGAAAAAGCATCACATCTGTGAACACACGAAACATTTAGTAGTCTATTATATGTCTGCCTTCATTTAAAATGCTTTTTACAGTTTACAAAGCATCTGAATATGTTTCAGATAAACATCTAATTATATTTCGTAATAAAATTTTGAGTTTTCTCATTCGCGACAATGTATCCACCACTTCCTGTTTTAGTGCAAACGACGTAATAGATCTTTAAACGTAATTTCCGATCCGGTTGGCCTAGATTATCATATTGTCAGTATTAAGTCCCACGTCACCCATCGTTTACTTTGAAGCAACGTCTCGTTCACTATATATCTGCGACTGCTGCAGGCATGGAGGTAGGAACGGAGTGGAGGGAGCATTTGCTTGCATTAAGTGTGGCAAGTTTGAGGGTGTCCCAAAATGGCGACTCACATGGGCAACGTCCCCTACTCCCTACCACTGTCGTACACTCGGTTTATCCCCTGGGTTAATCCCTTTTCCTTTACCGTTATGTTCAATACAATACATTTTCTTTTCTTACTTTCAATTTATTATGCTTCTTGCTGTCGAGAGTAAAGGTTGAAAAATAACTAGTGTCTATAAAATGGTATACGGTATTGTGTTTCGTTTGGCTGCAAAAATCGAAACACGGACAAGAGGCCTGGAATTACTTTTCACAAGTAAGTGCACTAATATATTGAATTTTATTTTTATTATTGTATTCATATTACTCATTAAAATAATTATTAACATATGGAAGCTTCTCCCCACGATTACCGTTTCGTATCTGTAACTAATTGCACGAATTGAGAGACCTCAAACTTACCTACCTGAATTTTTTACTTGCCAGGGAATCAGTTTTAACTCATATAATTTGTTTGTTATACGACTATAAATTATACGCTGTCCAGGCAGTGAAGGCGGCTAGAGGATTAGGAGACCCTCACTCACACACACACACTGACAGGCCGCCTAACAATAGACAGGGACAGGCCTTTGACCTGCGCTGCTGTCTTTTTAGTTACAGTCCACTAGAATAAACTAAATTTTATTGTCGTGCTTAAACTTTTAATTTTGATTGTTCCGTTGAATTCAGACTGTAATTTCATTTAAAATAAGTCCAAACACGAAGTTTTTATGGCGATATTCAAATGTTTTACATTTATTTGTTTATTTTGAACTATTGTTATTGTTAAACTTTAGAACACCATCTAAGCGACTATTATTAAAAATGATGATTATTAAAAACTAAGTTACTGATCATCTTATTTATTTTTCAACTATTTTTCTGTGACACTCCCTTTAATATGAAATATTTTTACAAATTGATTTTTGATTTTAGAACTTGACCTCGAAATTACGAGAATCTTAAAATCTCGCCTTGGCCATTTTATTTATTCATTTATTTTTTTTTTAACTTCCGATTCACCGTTTGTGATACTCGATAAAGAGCAGATTGACGACCCACCTCTTTATTGTTATAATACTGAAAAATTTAATCAACATATGTAACAGATTTTAATATATAGATGTAAAGATTATTTTCAAACCTCATATTTTTATTTCAAATAAACAATATATGAAATAATAGTTGTTATACGTAATGGAAATTATTGTTTGTCTTTTTACTAGCACGAACTTTTAAAAATATTATTTATTATAAAAATATTATATATTATTGTTTTAAAGACACACAAAATGAAATGTGATATGTATCTATGTAAATATATTAAAAAATTACTGTCCATGTTATTAAACTTTAACTATAACTTGAGAGGACGAGGTAGCGCGTCAGAAATTAAATGTGTATTATTGTATCCCGTAATTTGGAAAATAATTACCGGTATTACAGATTTCAGTAACATGCAAGAGAGACGTCCCTTCCTTACTTGGTTTACACTTGGTCGCTATAGTCATTTTTCCAGATAGATAGGGTGATTCACCCTCAAACCAACAAACAGTAGAGGTCATTGCTCGTGTACCGGGTACCCCGAGTGAGTTACTGATTACCCGCTGATTAGTCGTTAAATAGCTTGCACGGGGTAGTGAGACCAGCAAGTCTTGTCAGAGAGCAGATCTGTCGCGTATATTGTGAGTGAATCAGTTCATTTGTGGTTAGTGTATATTTGATTTGTGATTATGAGTCCTTGTAAAAAACGCCAAGTTTTACATACTCAATGCAGAACAATGATTGCTTCTGTTCTGTTCTATTTTAAGAAAGAGAAGAATAACGGAGGTCATTTACTTAATACTAAGAAAGTAATGCAGAGAACAGCAGATGCTTGTGGCATTTCGTTGAGAACAATACAAGGTATCAACGCAGAGATTAAAAAAGTTTGGAAAATCAAGAAGATCCCTGTGTAATTGAAGATATTGATTTAATCACAGCTGAGGACGATCAACAAGATAACACCTTAAACAGCACCAAGAGGGAAAATATTATTATTCATACTCCTCGGAAGAAAAGTTTGAAGAGAAAGCGGCCAGTAACAGACATGGATGACTTCGACAAAGGAGCTATTCGACGTCACATATTGAGCTACTATGCTCGAAAAGAAGCGCCTACCCTCAGACAACTTTATGTGTCACTTCAAGAAGCTGGACTGTATATGGGAGGAAAATTTTCACTGAGCTCGCTATTATCAGACATGGGATTTCAGTACAAGAAATTTAGCAGCAGAAAAATTCTCATGGAAATGCCGTCAGTGGCCCTGTTAAGGTGTCATTTCTTAAGAAAGATGCGTGAAGTAAATATTAAAAACACTATATTTTTGGACGAGACCTGGATCAATGAAAACACGAGAAAGGACACTGGTTGGACCGATGGCACTATCCAAGGAACTCTCGGCGGCCCTCTGGGTAAAGGCAAACGATTGATCATCTGTCATGCTGGTCGTTACGATGAATATACAAAAAGCCAGCGAGATCGGCCGCTGGCAGTTCTCAGTGTCATTTGACGGGCCGATTTAATCGGCCGCTAGCAGTTCCAACAATGAACCATAGGGCCATTTAACCGGCTTCTGGCATCCAAAGGGAGTGTCTCAGAAAAATAGTTGAAAAGTAAATTAAATGATCAGAATCTTAGTTTTTAATAATAACAGTCGCGTAAATAATTCTCAGAAGTTTAGCAATCACAATATTTCAAAATAAACAAATAAGAGTAAAACATTTGAAAATCGTCGTATAAACTTCGTGTTTGGACTTATTTTAAATGAAATCACAGTCTGAATTAAATGGAACGACCAAAACTATAAGATTAAGCAGAATAAGAAAATTTAATTTATTATAGTAAACTGTATTTAAAAAGACAGCAGCGCAGGTCAAGTGCCGGCCCCTGTCTATTGTTAGGCGGCCTGCCAGTGTGCGTGCGTGAGCCAAGGGTCTCCTAATCCTCTAGCCGCCTTCACTGCCTGGACAGCGTGAATACACGACAGAACGTACCAGTGACAAAACGTACCACCCGACAAAACGTACCGTCTAACCGGCCGGCTACCTGCGACGGGTCTGCTAATTACATCAGAATATTTTGGATGCGACAAAACGTACTCCGCAACTTGTTTCGTTCACTTATAGTGTATCTAATAGTCAGTTAAGTGCTGTTAGTCATTAATTGCTAATTGTGCCCTGCATATTATTATTTCTAACCTAACCTACCTACAGTACTTGTTTGTGTCAAACTCTTTTCTTTTTACAATTCGAATAAATAAATATAAACAAGTGTTAACAATTGATTTATATAAAAATGATATACAGTACAACCTGTCACATCCGGACCTGTGATATCCGGAACCTCCCATATCCGGACGTATCTCCAAACTAATTTTTGCAATTTTGGTTAGCGAAATGGTTAGGGATGTAAAGATACTACTCTTGATGTTTTGGCTGTTCACCACTTTTTCTTCACTACACTTACGTCATTCTGCGATATGGTTCACTATTTTTGAATATTTAAGTTTTTACTATTGAAATACTTTATTTGGGGCAACTGAGTCTTAGCTTGCGTCCAGCCGACGCAGCGGCGTTAGGTCGACTCACTTTGGCTTCATGGCTTCCAAAAAACGTGTGCATTGTGTGAAGCAGCCGAAAATCACAAACTTTTTCAAAAACTGATGTAGGCGTACTGTAAGTAAAACTTTTTAACCAATTTTACTTTTTGTATTTTAAAGAGTACAGTGTACAAATACAAATGCTAAACCAATAGAAACGTCTAAAAAAACACGTTCTTCTTCTGTGTATCTTCTGTAATTGTTAATTATATTAATTGAGATTTTGGCTACTTATAGAGCTTTAATTACTGAACACAATGCAGTTTTCAGAATTGCTGTATATTTATTGGTTTTGAAGTTATCGCAGGTTGAACTGCAAAAATGAATTGAATAAAATTCATTTCTGATCCGACCGCGTGCTTCACTGTGACGAAGTTAGAGTGAGATAGTTGCTTATTATACGCTCTCTGTCTTGCTTACGGCGCACAGTCTGTCCCTTTCATATAACGCTCAGATATGACGACATATTATGAATCGTTATATATACCCCTCATCGGTATAAAAAAAATTGATTATTTATTAGTTTGCTCTATCTTATTATTAACATTATTAACTCCAACTTGCCTAATGTACTCTATTTGATTGTTCAGAAGTAAACTCAACCGTAATTTTACGCCAAATGACGATAACTTCAATGAGTTGAACTGATTTTGTGTATAATACAGTATATTTAATGTATCTTTTAAATGTCAATAAATTTCAAATGAAATTTGGGTATATCTGAAATCCTTGAATAATTTACGCACCCGAAATTTTCGCCGGTATTTTTCGTCAAAAAAGTGCGTTAATTATGCGAGAAAATACGGTATTTATAAATGACCTTGTGATATCCGGATTTTTCCATATCCGGATCGGCCGGTCGCCATATTAGTCCGGATATGACAGGTTGTACTGTAAATGTAAACTTCGAGTCCCTCACGGTTCTGATTCCCATCACACTTTATCCAGGCTTTGGACTGGCAAAATCATTTTGGCGTGTTTAAAATCAGCTGTGGTTAATCTCTTGTCATTTTTGGATTATTTAATTTATACTTTTTTTTTAATTTTTTTATTATTTTTGTTTTGTTTTTATGGTTTTTTTGTATTTTTAAGTTTCATTCCAAGTTCTGGGAATATGAAAGAGCTCTCAAGCAGGATCTTAGGTTTCCATTTGCTTCATACCGCTTCATTGTTCTTTCAAGTCGTCCGTCATACTTGATGTACTTCTTCCTTCTTTTTGAACCTTCAATGTTCAGTTCGTACTTCATAAAAGCGCAGTTGGTCTTCTCTCCTTCTCCTTTCAAACACATCACCACGTCTTTTATTATAGGGTTTGGCCTTTCTAAGAGCGTGTTCAAACGGTTGTTCCACCCTTCGACAGAATTTGTTGTCCGATGACGCCTTTGGTAACAGCTCCACAATTTTATTGGAAACTCCGGGTTCTCCAACCAATTTTCAACAAAGTAATCAAAAAACAGACTTAGCTTGGAAGACTCTGGGGCTTGAGAGTGAATCTCAGCCGTCCTGCACTTCCTCTGGTTTTAAGAAAGCCAGTGCTGCACACATGCGGATATGGAGTCGGATATCCTCATTTTCACGGTACTCAGTTGAGAGTCCTAGTTCTTGTACTTTGCGCCAAAGGCATTTTTTCATACGAAAAAAGCATCCTCTTATATGTGCTGAAGGCAGTACTTCTCGAATAGCAGACACAGCCGCCATTTCGAAATCCACGTTCACTGTTTCTGGATTCCACTCTGGAACAGCTTTACGGATCAATTGAAACAATCGAATGTAGGTTTCCTTCTTCTTGTTGGGCAATAGGGCAAAAACAATAGGATTTACGTTAGTTTCTTCATCCGTGCTTTCAAAATCTGCATGAATACTGTATATCTGTGTAAACTGTTTACTAGAGCACTTAAATGTACCATCCAAGAAAAAGTTTTTGAAGCATTTTAAACTGTCTTTGCCTTTTTCACCGCTAAAAACTATAATTCTATCTTCTTCGCCATCATCGGCCATCAGAAAAGAAGTTCCGTCGAACATTTTCAGCGTTTCTTCATACTTCTTTGCAGTTGCTCGGCTCTTGGGTGTTGCCTTGCGCCTTACATCTCTGCCGCTGTAAGGTTCTTCTGATAGACTGTTCACGCGGCATTTCAGCAACAAAGTTATACCCTGTAAAAAATAGAATTAGAATACCCCTTATAAATAGAATACCCCTTTAGAAATAGAAAGTTATACCCCTTAGAATTAGAATAGAAACAATAAATTATCAATTTGTAAACTTTAGTAACACTTACCTCTATCGTGGAGATCGCCCAAAGTGTCTGTGTGAATTTTAGTTAGTGCTTCCCGCGCCCTCTTCTTGGCGCTTTGCGTGCGTTTAATAACTTCTAACTGAGCATCGTTCGGAGGTCCACACACATGATTGGCTAAAGACCCACTGGCAACTTCACCTCCTCTTGATTTCATAATTACACAACACTTTTCACTTTGTTGCCTTTGACAAATCGAAGTTATCGTATCGTCCTTCCCCTGCCGTTTCTTCCTATAACTATACCCCTCGAAGTGCAAACACAACCCGCCTTTATTAGTCGTAGTCAGCTCCATTCCAAAAAATGTTAAAACCCGCACAGTGTGAATGTTATGGTAGTAATAAGGTTACTTCGCGGCCGTCCGTGCCCCATGCCAAACTTGACAAACACAGGTCAACGACTCGAGGGGTATTTAACAGTTACGCGGAAGCCGTTTGAATTTGACGAACACAGGTAACAGGTACGTTTTGTCGCGGTGTAAATTATTTAGGGATTACAAGGAGACACTTCGCAGATAGATATCGACCTAAGTGGTACGTTATGTCGCGAAAAGTCAAGTGGTACGTTTTGTCGCTGGTACGTTCTGTCGGGACACCATTTATAGGGCTACTATTGTTTTTTTTATTTATAGATTTACGACCTCCCTATCCCACCCCAGTGAAATTATAGTCATTCAATAAACTGAACTCTATCTCTGTTGACTTAAAAAAACCTTCCTTAGTTTATCCAACTCGTAATGTAAAAAATTAGCCGAAAATTGAATTCTAATTTATTAAATTAGATTTTCCAATATCCCACATAATTTTTGTTTCACAGGAGATAAAGAAGTCCCAAGGAAAAAATGGAGCATTGCAGAAATAAAATCTTGTCCTATATTATGTAGTAGCAGGTGACGTGAGAATTTTTTATGATTTTTTTTTTTAATCTAGGGTAGAGTCTGTAGAAGCGCCTTGTACTTGATCTTATAAAGAGCAGCCATAAATATTTGGTAAAAATCGAGTTTCGTGAAAAATCTCTCTGGGCAATGTTTTTTGTTTTTGCTATTACATCAAATAAATTATTGTTATTTGTTACTAAACCGTCCTAAATAATTAAATATGACGTTCTCAATGAAAGGCCAGTCTTACATTGCAAGAAAAGGTGCATTAAAGTAAATAAATGATAATTCTGAAAGAAACTAATTTTGAATCAAGGGTGTCTAAACATGGCCGCCGGCGGGAATTCGTGGCCTCAGTTTCACATGGCTGATCTAGCTGTTAGGCTCCCTCCACTCCCTTCCTAACTCCATGGCTGCAGGTGTTAGAAACTTAACCTAACTGTCAGAATTTAAAATACACACGATGTATACAAATACAGAAATAATAATTTAAAAATAATATATAAAAATACAGAAAATTAAAAAAATAAACGTAAACACTGATGACTAACAGGTATTTAAAAAATATATAAAATAAAGTAAAATATTAAAATTCCATTTACCTTTGACAATCTACTGAGCGGAATTACTTTTAGTAAAGTGTACTGATTAGCTCTTGGCGATTCGCTAAGCCGATTGTCGAAGATAACTGGAAATTTTTAATCTGTCATTTTATTTTGAATTTTATTTTCTATCTAGTTATTTTCACCTTTACGTTTAATTTTTTAATTTGCTTCTGCATTGCAAACATACGTATTTTTAGTTTAAAAAAAGGTTAGGTTGATATTTGTAACACCTGAACACGACCACAGATATATATATATATATAGATCGAACCTTTGTGAAATTAATATTAGTTAATTGTTTAAAATTTATTTATCCTCCTTCTCCTTCTTTATCACTTGAGATCGGGCATCGAACTCTGTCCGCCTTCAAATCACTTCTAAGAAACACCTTTTTAATTTCTTAACAGTGAACGATGGTTAATGTCTCTTAATACTGCACGTTTTCATAATGGATGAGAGATAATTACAAGTCAAATAGTCTATTCTAAGCACAGCCAAGTTTCGACATAACTGCCCATGACTACAGCAGGATCGTTCAGTATTCTATCAATGGCATTAATGGTTTCATCAGTTTCATATTGTAGTTACGGTTAGACAGTTTTAAATACTTTTTCTTGACTATTCTTCAACGGCATTACTAATATTTTCAGAATAAAACAGGGGAGAAATAAATAAAATAATTTTCTCTCAAGAGGGCTGCGGAAAATGTTTTTTAAGATTTTGTAGGATTCTGTTATTTCTCACTCCCGTCGATCCGGCCCTGGGTTGGTCGTGACGGTAAAAACGAATTACAGAATCATGAAAAGGGACGGAAACGACTCGGACAATAATTAGCAGATTAGTATTGTAACGACGGAACCCTCTCAAACAGTCGAGAGTGTCGTACTACACGCTTCTCGACTAGTCCAGCATGCCTCGTTTGTTCCACTCACGTAACACTAAAAAAACCTTCCAGAGAGTTCAAGAGCACTTGTAAATACCCATTATGCTGGCACGCGCAGTAAGATGGAGAGTTATTCTGTAATACCTGAATTACCTGTATAAGCAATAGAGGCTGGCTTTGTCAGTTAGTTTACGTTGGGCGATTTATCAGGTGCGGATATCAAGTGGTTGTTGAAGATTAGTGGAAAGTGTTTACCGTGTTATACCTAATTAGTATGAAACTCTATTAATTGACATTATTATTGCGTGTGGACAAATTTAACTTGACTTATTATACAAGAGACCCTTGTTGGTTACAAATTGTTATTTGTGTTTAATTAAAGCTAGTAATTAGTGACTTCATTGGTGTCTGTATTTTGTTTCCACTGTACCATAAGACGGTCAGTCAGACCGTCGTAACAACATTTTCGGCTTCTTTGGTAGCTTCGCGAAGTAGAGCAATTTTTGACTCATTATTCGATGAGGAATATATTTTCAAAATTTAAAATATTAGTGGCAGTTTAGAAATAATGAGCCTTACGCTAGACGAAAACAATTCGATTCATTTCAGCGATAAAGCGTCGTTAACAATGACGATGATTATGAAAAGAATGAACTTGAATCATATTTAAAATATAATTCTATTCTTTGCACGTGCATTGACTTACAAGTATTAGTGGGCATTATACCACTTCTGTAAATATTTTAAAACGGTTACGTTGTAGATGTGAGAGGTCTATAAATAATGGTGCTTCTTCTTCTGCTGCTTCATCACCTGAGATTGGGCATCGAACCCTGATCCGCGTTCAAATCACGTACACCGCTTCCTGTATTTCACAGTTGCAATTATTATTATTAATTAATTTAATTATACATGCAAAGTACAAAAAACGGTCTGTATAATTAATGGTGTATTAATCGTGGAATTAGTGGGAAGCAAAAGTTAATCAATCTCTTAAATGCGAAGAAAAAATTGTTTACAAAAAAGGAGTTTTATCAGATTTATAACTTTGTCCATTAAGCAATTTGTTTGCGTATTTTTATTTTTACTTACTTTTATCTAATTAAATTTTTTATATTTTGTTTTGAGTTTGATTGTGCCGATAGTCGCGTAAGAAGCTTGTTTTAAAACGTGGCAAATAACTTATTTTGTCCGTTTTTTTTTGTTTAGGTTCATATTGTTTGTGTATTATCTCGTCTTTTTTCCGTTTTTGTGTTTCTGCCCCGACCTTTCCCACGTCTCACGGCCATGTAGCATATCACGTTCAACCTTATTTATTTTAGAGAGTTTATCGTTGACTTTTATATTTCTTACTTGTTTATATGTGTTTGTCGTTTTTTATGTAGAGTTTTGAGTTCACAAAAGTAGCCCAGACAGCCAGCCATTGAATTCGCATTCCTTGAAACCGCTAATGCATCTGCATATTTAAAGCTTTTTCTAAACATTTTGTGTCGTCTTTCTTTGTCACCAGAAATTCCAAAAATACAACTGCTACTGCTACTACTACTACTACTACTGCTACTGCTGCTGCTAGTATTACTACTATTTCTACTACTACTACTACTACTACTGCTACTACTACTGCTGCTACTAATACTAGTACTACTGCTACTAACTTACTACTACTACAAAATTAACACAAAATAACAGAAATGACAAATAATGACTTAAGTTAAAATGCAAATCATAACCGATTTACGTGTGAAAACGTTCGCCTGACAGAGTGTCATGAATTATATTCGCAACCGCCAAAACGGTGACAACGATACATTTTTTTCACGATATCTTAGTGTTATTCAATATATTTTTGTTGTACTTTTGTCAGTTCTACTGTACTGTTGTAATATGTTATTAACGATGGCGTTGTCCGAAACAATGTATTTAATAACCAGTAAATGCTATTGAAACATAGTATAGGAAAAGAAACATTTCGTGGAGAGTTACAACGAACACCGATGAAGTGTTTAGAAGCAAACATGAGAAAATGAGAATGATGAAAACTACACCATGAGGAAATCACAAGTACTTTAATTCTTCTTCTTCTTCTTCTTCTTCTTCTTCTTCTTCTTCTTCTTCTTCTTCTTCTTCTTCTATGGCGTCACAGTTCGGAGTCGAACCTTAGCCTCCATAGTCATCCGCCTCCATTTTTCCGAGGCATGATGATTGGTTCGTGAACATATTTATTTTACGGGGAGATGTTGTTGGCCCTTCGCCCAACCCCCAACCTGGAGGGCCGGGTCATTTTTGTTCAGGGCTTCCGTCCCCAGCTGCTTTCACCACACCTTAGAGCCTGGTCTACCCTGATTTTCTGTCGGGGTTTATTCCCTTAGCCTTTGAAGATCCCTCTTCATCGCAAGGCAGCGATTCTCTCTATTTACCCCAGAGAGAGTGGGTTGCCTCTTCCCCCTTTTGCGCAATACCGTAGGTTCCCTACTCTGCCACATCAGCCGTTGAGATCCAAGTACTTTCATTACCTCCTCAAGAATCCGGTATAAACACTTTGTGATATGGTAATACAAATTGCTAGTATTTAGTACTTGTTTTTTTTATGGACGGTAATGTATGTATCATCGTGTAACCAGGGTCGGATTACAAGCGTGTAGTGCCCTATGCTGCCATCAGACTGGTGCCCCTCCCCCGATTCTAAATTCAACCTTTTAGCCATTATTTATACTGATAAATGGCATACACAATTTCGAAAGTTAAAATTATCTTATTAAACTCTCAAATTACAACAAATATTTAGCCAAACAGTGACTACAATGAGCATAGTAGTAGTTAAGCTTAGAAAATACTAATCGATCCATTTTTTTTCTTGATTTTGCCTTAACGGAGTCTTGTATAATTTCTTCTAAATCGAGCGATTCAAGTATCTCGCTTTCGATATTCAATCTTGCTAACGAAGATAATCTCTCATCTCCCATACCTAAACTTAAGATATCTTTAATCGTTTTAATGCAGAAAATGCTCTTTCAGATTCCCAGTTAGCTATTGGATTCGTGAAAAGCAGGCGATAAGCAATGTATAAATTCGGAAATACATCAATCATTTTACAATCAATAATCCAGTTTAATACTTTAAGCGGACAGACTGTAGTATCATGGAATCTGTCACCTTCATTCGACCGATTTGAAAAAAAAAACTCTTTCTGGCAATTTTACTCGTGGCACAAAGTGCTGAATTCTGTTAGAAGATCGTCGAAAATTGTACTCACATCTTTTTATAATTTTTGATTCAGGACATTTGTTTTTTGTTTACATTTATTATCTTCAAATAGTTTTTGTGATTTAGGGTTGGATGGTACCCTTTCTGACAGCTGAGGCCCTGGTGTCTGGTCCTGCAGCATACCCTAGCGTTATGGATAATCCGCCACTGCGTGTAACAGAACAGAATACTACTTGTTTTCAACCTTTCTGACAGCGACATGTCTGTCTGAATGGATGAGTGCTTTAAAAGTCGGTGTTACATCGAGGGACCAAAGTTTCCGTGAAACTGTTTTGGTTACGATTTAAAACTTCCGAAACTGGCAATCCTGTATTGAGAAGGTTATTAAACTCGAGGTGAACAAATTCCATGCAAGTCGCTTAATTGTTTTCTCTGTGTGTGTGTGTGTGTGTGTCCGCTCTTAATGGGTCGCAAATTAATATTTACTCTGAACAGGAAATTGGAAGGTGCACGATTAGACATGTTTGTTACCTGTTCAACAGGTAAACCTCCAATTCCACATTTCTATGCACAGTGAGCGAACAACAGCATTCAGAATTCTTTTAACTGTAGACCTAGTCGTCGTATGGTCAACAGATATGAGAGTGTGAGAGAGAGAGAGAGAGAGAGAGAGAGAGAGACAGTCAGATAGATAGGCAGACAGATACAGATAGACAGACAGACAGATAGGATGGTTTACAGTAGAGGTGTGCTAAACTAGTATTTGAAAATAACAGGTACGAACGATACCGTTTCCAAAGAAATAATTCATACAAATACCTGTTATTACATACTTATTATACATATACATACCTGTATTATATAATTTGTTATAAGAAATAAATTGAAACTAAAAGTATTAACAGTGTTGCTTTACACTGTGACTTTATTAAGCTGTTACTGCTTAAAAGGAAATAAGAAACAAGAGAATTTCAGCAGTAAAATGTCAAATGATAAGTAAAGTGACAGAGACAAAAATTCAAAATCAGCAGTTTAGATAAAAGAAACAAATTTATGAAAATACTTTATGTTTTAAGGGATCGTTGTCAGATCAGTAAAGATTTAATGAACAGGACTGGATAAAGTACATAAATGTCAGTCATAAAGTTGACATCCTTTATGTTCTTAGAGGAAGTGTTTTACAACAGGAACGTTACAATCTCATCATTTACGTGAAGTGTGCAGTGAAGTTAAAATCATCTCCGAAATCACATTAACAAAAAATACTATATGGCCTATCAGCCACTCTGTAGGTTATAACACAATATAATTCGCTTTTTCAAAATTTACCAAGTTGGTGACTAGTATAATATATCATTTGTTTTTATAAACTGTATTAACTATCTGCATAACACACGAGAATAAATGTAATATCAGTGTGAATTTTTTTCATTTATTAAAAACAGCTTCGTCTTTTTGGCATAGAGATATTCTGAACCCCGCTGTTTTGCTTCGAATCATACTTGTACGGCAATCGGCACGTGCGCAGAATGAAGTACGGTATTCAGCACAAAAAGTGACTTTGTACTCGTTTATTCGTTAGTTGCGTAGGGGGCTCCCGCGACTCGGAACCGTGAGGCCGCAGTAATGAGAACGTGTATTTCGACTTTTCAGTTATCGTTGAATCGGAACAGGTATTTCAACTTTTTAGTCACTGTAATATCTGTTCCAGAAAAATAATCCTTCCAAATTAGGTATTTATATCGGTCCACCTCTAGTTCAAAATTCTATGTACAGCGAGCGAACAACAGCTTTCAGAATTCTTTTGACTGTAGGCCTAGTCGTCGCATGCTCAAAAGATATGAGAGAGACAGACAGATAGGACGCTTTACAGTCTAACAGGGGTGTTGGTTAGGTATGTTACGATGTTCTAAAATAATCCAGTAACAATGAAAAGAATGCTCTTGCAAAAATCCTGTACATGGGATAGTAAAGGGTTTATATCCGGTACATTTGAGATAGTAAAGGGTTTATATAAATAAAATGTTAATATATGTTTATTTTCTACTATATATATTTACATATCATATTTATGGGTTTCATAAGAAGAGTTGTACATATAGCGGTACAGCACAACTACAAAAACCCGTGTTTCTCAAACAATCAATCCATTGTTTCGTGTTGTTGAATCGTTGTCATTTAAAGATCAAACGCCGAGTTCGTTTCTGAACTCAATGCTCACGTTGCCACATATCAGAAGAACATGGCTCATTGGCTTGACCTTTGTTCTAACCTTTCGTTGTTGATGGTAGATCAATTGTTAGTACCTACAGAAAAATAGGCACAATTTTATCTTAGGCCGATTATATTTATATATTGAACATTTCATGATGAATATAGTTCAGTTATAACCTATAATTCTTATAACTCTGCCCGTATTCATTAAGACTCAATCTATTTTTGTTTGGGTATCGACGATGATAGTTAACTTTAATCAGTAGGTAACATCACTTGCAAAGTCCGTTACATACTTGTACACACAAACTGTGTGGATATTTACAGCGATCTCTACGCTCTTAAGGATAGACAGAACGCAAATAATCGTTTTGATCTGTTAGGAAACAACATTATTATTAATAATATTTATTTAGTTCTCTCGTGTTAAAACACGAAAGTTTCACAGTTCTTACTTTGTTATATAATATGCATCAACCTCTGATGATCGTTTCAATCAGATTATTCTCAAAGAGTATTCAGTGGTTACAGATTAATTTTAGTGTTACTATATTATTATTAGTGTTGGCCTACTGTACTATATATAACAATATTTTTCATTAACGCGATCCACCATTTAAAATATTCATATTTATTAGTGTTTTACGAGTACTCGTGTACTGTCTCAATTCCTGCTTCAAATTTTCTCCGTTTAGTCACTGTACTATGTGAGCAATGATGTCAAATTATTTGGATTGAAGGGTGGAGATCCATCGCTCTCTCTCTCTCTCTCTCTCTCTCTCTCTCTCTCTCTCTCTCTCTCTCTCTCTCTCTCTCTCTCTCTCTCTCTCTCTCTCTCTCTCTCTCTCTCTCTCTCTGTTAGTTTCTCCTTGTGACTCTGTTTGCCTGCGGTCAGATTACTCTCTGTATAGCTTTATTTTTTTCACTCCTAGTGATTAGTTTCTCTCCTGTTCGAGGCTTGCTGGTAAATTACAGGGTAATAAAATTGAGAGATCTGCTTAGGTTGCCCTCATGGGCATAGCCAGCTTCCGAGCTAGGGGAGAGGGGGTCAGCATGTATGAGTAGTTAGGGGTAACATATCACATAATAACGAAAAGTCAAGAAATGCTTTGTTGGTGTAGTATTTCCTTTATTATTAACTTATCTTAGCCTATGCGTTGAATTATTTGGCATACACATTATTATGTTCTATTTGACTCGGGGGGGGGGGGGGGCAGCTGCCTCCCTGCCGCTCGGCTAGTGCCCCTGGTTGCGCTCGTGGGTTAAAGGGACTTAGAAAAGGGGGCGTTCAAATTGCATCGCTGGTCAGATTTTCGGTAACATTCACTTTACGTGTATTTTTCGTTCTGGGAAAAGCAATTGTTACCAATTGTTTGATTAGCTTAAAAATTTGATAGATGCTGGAGATCTTTTTAATACAGTCCTTGCCTTCTGGATGGTATAGGACTAACCGACTGGTTATCCGTTTTATAAACAATTTTCTTTACCAAGGGTAAGAGGGTAGTCATCAATTCGTTCTCCAAGGATCGAGAGGGAGACTACACTTATCTCGAGAATCACTGGGCCGGCAGAAAACTCTTCGGCGTGAAGTCAGTGAACCACGTGTAGGTTAGGCTTGGAATCTGAGCGCCATGAGTTAATGAATACGCATAGCATTTTAAAAATATCGGTATGGAGAACCAAACATGACTTCCATGTTCTAAGATTTATATTTAAAATTATTTTCGAAATGAAATATTTCTATAGAAACTACTTCTTTCGTCAGCCGTAACCACAGTACCGTGGTCACTAACGTATACCACCTCACGTTAGCGCATCGATTTTTATTGATGATGACAGTCAATGGCACTGCCGAAACATCTGGTTTTGCAGAAAACATTGGACTACGGCCAAACAGCCCGGGAAGGAATTTTAACAACAAACTACTTCTTTGTTGCCGATAATGTAGTACACATATAAAAATTATCCCCTCCCCCTTCAACTATCATTTTCATTTACAGATATTTCATCTACCTTTCTACGGTGGATTATTATGACCTTCTTTTCAGGATACTTTATTTATCAAAATTAAGTACTTTACTCTTGTTAAAACATAAAACGTTGCAGGTAAACTACCCTTTCCCCTTAACCGATCTTCACCAAAATCAATATGCCTTAAGTCCTCTACAACTCAGACACATATGCAAAACATTATTTGATTCTGTTTGAATTTTCGGCAGTTATTGTTCGCCATAGACAAAATTCTACACACACACACACACACACACATACACACAGTTTTCGGAAAATGAGTTTTCTTCATGTTTTGAGGGTAGTACAGTGAGAATCAGCCCTTATCTCTAACACGATTTTTGTCGCCATCACCTTACTTCCATGTCCTTATGGAACATGGAAGTAATAATATTCAATGCGTCTACTTTAAAACATGCCCAAACGGATATAGCATGAGTAATAGGACTGTAAATTTATATTTAAAACAGTGAAAGCGAAAATGTAAACTGCGTTAACCGAAATAACGTATAAACTCGTCAGAAATAACCGAACCAGTTGTTTTTGAAACTTCGGAATTAAAAACAGAAGCAATAGCAGCGGTCAGTCGCCGCAGAAGATATAAAAACTGATTCTATCGTATAGTTGTGTGTGTGTGTGTGTGTGTGTTAATAAACTTGGCGTTTGAAAACTGGCGAGTTAGCGCGAGGAACGCCGCGTTTAACAGAGGAATTCCACAGCATTGGCAGCAGAAATTTCACAGACGATCCGACTGACGTCACGGGATGTTTGTGTAAGTGAAAAGTTATTCATTTGACGTTAATAGTTAACAGTTCGCTTTGAAGTGTACTCAACAACGCTCTGGAAACCACTAAATAATATTACCGAAGAAGTAATAACTTTCAAAAAAATGCTGCTTACAGTATGACTGAATTTCTTTGCACCATTTTTCTGCAGTGAACTTTCAAAGAGGTACTTTTATATATTACGAGCGTGCGCGGTCACTCGTGCGTACCTGACCTGGGAGGGGGGTCTCTGGCTCCGTTGGTGGTTTCTGGGATGTATCTGAATTCCTTACGAATAGAGGGAGGAGATTTTTCGACAGCTCGATCATTTTCCATAATGACTGATATAATTCCGATAACATATGTAGGCCTACATTCAGTAGCGTGGCGTCCATGTAACCGCTGTTGCCGGCGGCAACAGTATTGGAAGTAAGAGAAAATAATATTAATCATTTCACAGAATAAATACTTTAGTTATTGAATAATTTAAAAATCAAATATTATTAGTAGGGAAACTTGAAGAAAAGCGTAGCATTGCTTTCAAACTGCTGGGCACTTGCACCGTCTTCTGTTGCCGGCTCAGACATCGGTAATATTTTACTGAGTGTGGTCATTGACCTCGTAGTAGTTGTCACTGTACAAACTGTGGAGGTGGAACACATTCGTCCACCCAATGTGTTACCGCTGTATAAACCGGCAAACGCTGAGTTAGCAGCTACGTTCGCTTTCGGAACTGACGTGCAGCAGATACTAGGCCTACGTACCTATTTGTGTTTTGTTCGTTTATTCGTGTGTTTCTCTGTTTATCTTTGTTATTTTTAATTCGATTATTTGTGTTCTGATTTATTCTGTGTAAGTATAATGAGAGTCAGATCACGTTGAGCCGGGACCCTCTTCTTCTCCCAGCGAATGATAGAAAATGCTGTAAAAAGAACACTTGGTACAAGAAAAAATTCGAATTTATTTTCAGGTTAAATTTTAGGTCTATCACAACCGGCAACAGGTGTTACGTACCCACGCCATGCCACTGGCCTACTTTCAATAGTAGGCAACTAGAAGAAACATAAAGTTAAGATCATTTGAAACTAATGTTAAGCTAGTGGTACTGTATGGCTGCGAAATCTGGAAGACAGTAATGCCACTGAGATGCTACAGGTGTCTGTCAACAGTCAACAGACATCCTCATACCCATTTTTGATTATATGCACTAAATGTTGAAGGTTACCAGTGACAATCTAGAATTTGGGCTTGGGGGGGGGGGCTTCATGTCATGTCGGCTTCATATAAAAGAAAAAAAAGCATGTTAAGAATAAGCAATATTATAAACTTCAAAATAGCTGAATAACGTGTGATAACATCCTGAAATCAATCACATTCTAGTAAACACAATAAAAATACGTTCCATTGAAACATTGTTTTCAAGATACTGACTGACATTGTACATTTTAAAATGATAACTACAATTTTAGTAAAAACAAAAGGAAAACCAAGAACGTTTTATACACAAAAGATGTACACTGTTTCAAAATGTTCTAGAGTTCAATTCGCCTTGATTTTTTGACCATTTCATTAACAACTTCTGGGGTCGTTGAATTGATTTTCCTATATTTCGTATTCCAAACGAATACACAAATGCTATTATAAGTATGTTTCTGTACTTAAAAAAGAGTTAGTACTATACTACATTAGCCTACACAGCAGAAAAAAGAATGAAAAATCTAAAAATTAAAAGAGATTACAAAATTTTTTGTCAACGTTTTCGACTCTCTGAGGGGAGTCCTATTCCGTTAGTTCTTATCCGTACATATCCATGTTAGTTCTTACCATGTATTTCCATGATGCCCCACAGTTTCTGTCTTCTTCTTCTTCTTCTTCTTCTTCTTCTTCTTCTTCTTCTTCTTCTTCTTCTTCTCCTCCTCCTCCTCCTCCTCCTCCTCCTCCTCCTCCTCCTCCTCCTCCTCCTCCTCCTCCTCCTCCTCCTCCTTCTTCTTTTCTTCTTATTCTTCTTCTTCTTCTTCTTCTTCTATGGCGTCGCAGTTCGGTGTCGAACCTTAGCCTCCATAATCATCCGCCTCCATTTTTCCCTGTCCTTGGCGATCGATGTCCATCGTTTTATTTTAAGTAAAGTATCAGCATCCCTCGCCACTGCGTCAATCCAGCGATGCTTGAGTCTACCGGCAGGCCTTCTACCCTCGATCTCACTAAACAGTACCTTCCTAGGTATTCGGTTGCTTTCCTTCCTAATGATGTGTCCTGCCCATTGCAATCTATGCAGTCGGATGGTGGTGGCCAGATCATTGTCTTTATACAGCTTGTATAGTCCTCATTGTGACGCATTCTCCATATCCCGTTGACTTGGATTGGTCCGTATAAGATTCTCTTAAAAATTCTCCTTTCAAAGGTGTTGACTATGTTAGCGGCTTGTTTGTTCAGAGTCCAAGTCTCGCTACCATATGTTATCATAACTTTATGTAATGTGACCTTGGACTGATGGTGGATATTCCTTGTCTTGAATATAGTTGTCAACGCAGCATATGCTCTATTTGCGGCCTGTATCCTTTTCCTTATTTTGTTTATTTCTTCATTATCTTCTGCCATCCAAAATCCCAAATATTTCAACTGATTAACTATTTCCAGGTTTAATGGTTCGATTTCAGACTGTTCAGGTTTCCTGGATTTCCTTTGAGTGATGATCATAACCTTTGTTTTATCTGTATTAACCTGTAAGCCTATCTCTTCTGCTTCACCTTTGAGTTCCTGGAAGGTCTCTTTTGCTCTTCCTTGGGATCTACCCATAATATTAATATCATCTGCAATTCTGTCTTCTTACCGTCTCAAAATTATTGTCTTTATTTTTTATTATCCAGATCGTATTGCCATATAATACGTAGTCATTCAATGAATACCTTATACCTTATAATCCCATTGTATTATACACGTACATTATAATACAATGAATACATTATATTATATTTCAAAATTTACTAACTCTTGGCGCCTTTTTATCTCTCGTAAACCTCTTCGCTTCTCTACACGCTATTCCTTTCTTTCCTAAAATTTTGTTAATTACTCGATCCATGTCTGTGTAGTTCAACTTTTTTGTTCTTCACAATTCCCAAATTCTTTCTGCATGTCTTAACTCAACCATACGTTCTAAGTTGCCCCACCAACTCTTTCCCCTACAAAATTCAGGATAGGTTGTGTCTCTGTCTTCTTATGTCAGTAGGCATACTTCTCATCCTGTCTTTTTTTGTTACCCCAAGACATTTTTCATATAGGACTAAATCATTTCCACAGACTGTATCCTGCTTTTTGTCTTTCACTCAGTACCCATATGTCACAGGCAAAGGCCAATGTTGGTCTGAATATGGTTTCATGTATCTTCGCTTCGATTCGTTTATCGTATCTGAAGTTAGGCATAACTTTAACTCTGTAGATTTGTTTGAGTTGCAAGGAGCCAAATTAATTTTTGAATCCGATACTTCTCTGCTGCTTTTATGTACAATTTTGAGTTCGTAAAAAAAGTTTCCCTCTTATTTATGAAATTGTTATTCGCGGCATAGTACATGTTTATCGTTTTTCCAACTCAGCAGTATTCAGTGATTATTTTTATATCATTTTTTGTGTCGCTGATTAAAATCACTTGGGTTTTACTCTTATTAGGATAATAAATGCACATAACGGACATACGTGGGTGTTGTTTACTTTCGTTCGTGTTTGATTGAAAGAGCGAAGCGAGTTTCAGTTTTAACTCGACCGTTTGGGAGTTGTCTGTCTATTTGGGGTATGTCTCACGATAACATTTGAACTCGTCAACCGATTTTCGTACAGCTCGGCGTGCGTGTACATACTTTTACCCTACAGAAACCTGCTGTTATTTGACTGATACCCCGAAAATAAGAGGGGGAACAAAAATGTGAGGGGTTTCAATTTAAAATCGTAAAAGTATATTCGGCGTATCAAATTAAAGAGAATTTTACCCATACTATGAATTTAATGTTCGTCTTTGAAAATTTCAAAATTTTGGGACGCCGGGGGCCAAAATATGGGTAAAAGTTTTGATAAAATCGCAAAAATTCAAGTGGCATATCAGATTAGAATTAGTTTTAGTAAAATCTGAATGTAGTGTTAATTTTTGGAAATTAACAATTTTTGGACGTCAGGCCCCAAAAAGTGGAGCAAAAGTTCGATAAAATTGCACATCCCATGTGGGATATCATATTAATGAGAATTTTAACCAAAGTCTGTATATAAGTTATTGTAAAGGTTTGGAAATTTAAAACATTTTGTACGCGAAGGCTCAAAACTGGGATAAAAAATTTGTAAAAAATGGTAAAAATCCAGCCGGTTTCGGACAAAAGCGAATTTTAACGAATACCATTGTTTGGAATTGTTGGCGTTTATTGTACGTTTGCTCTACAGTTTGTACTGTACTAAACAAAAAATAGTAGCGTAATCAATATTTCTGTAATACTCTCATTTTCTGATAATCGTAAAATTATATGTTAACAAAATTTATCCAATAATAAATGTAGTAGGTAATAAGACGACTATTATTTTTTGGACATTTATATAGAATGAACGACAATAGGTTAACAAAGCAAACCTTCAGATATCTGTGGGGGAAGAACTCAACATCAAGTTTGATTAAAGAAGTGTAAAAGGATTTAGAAAAAATAATATACACGCAGAAGAAGCAATTGAAAGAGACGTTTTTCAGGCAAAAGTGTTAAAAATGGAAGGAGTCCAGGGTAGGAGAGAGAAAAACGCAGGTTCAAAGTGGACTGAAGACAGGAAGAAGAGACACAGTGAAAAGATGAAAGAATATTGGAGAAAAAGAAAGAACAAAGAGTAAAGAATTGAAATTGGCATGTGGTCCTGAGATGGCCGATACAAAATATAAAAAAAAAATATACTTTGTTCAAAATGGTGACAGAATTCTGCAGCTCAGGGAGCATACTAGTTTTAATTAAAAGATAAAGACAGCTATAAAGATAAAATTAGCAAAACGTCATTAAAGAGAACACCGAAAGTTATGGATTTGCATGTAATGCCAAAAACGGCGCTGCTTGTATTCTATTGAGCGTTTAAATCGACGCGAACGCGACGAAAATAAAAACACGTGTCACTGACAGATTTCAGTAAGTCAATAACGGTTCGGTAATTGGGTCGCAATCACAATCGTACCTGTTTGATACGTTCCGATTAGCTTTCAAAGCGGCGCCTGAAACAACATTTATTTTTAGATCCGATTGAGAAAAAAAAAAAATCAACCCTTTCTACGCTACTGACGTCATATTATCTCGTCGTTGACATTTCCAGTATACCGTACCACTGATGCGACGTCTCCAACCGACATTTGCACCATTATTATTAGTGTTGATTTTATTCGTTTGATCACGATGATGACCAGTTTATTAGTATTAACATACACAAAACATGAAAATATTTATGACGGGTGACTGTTTTTATAAAGAGAAAGTGTGCTTGTTCTCTGTATTTACTTATAGCACATCGTGTCCACCCAGTCATCATCATCATCATCATCAACCGTGGCTCTACAACCCTTGGTGGGTCTTAGCCTGCTCCAACAGTCGACTCCATTCCTCCCTATTGTGTGCCCTGGCTTTCCAGTTTCTTATGTTCAGCTTGCCTCCTCTATCTGGTCTTTGAATCTACTTCGGGGTCTTCCCCTTTTCTACTACCCATTGGTTTCTGCTAGAAAATATGTTTCGTAGCCTGTCCTTCCTCCATTCTCTCTATGTGTCCAACCCACCTTAGCCTGTATATTTTGATTATCCTGACAATGTCCGGCTCTTTGTAAAGATGGTACAGTTCATAATTATAGCGCCTGCGCCACATTCCATTTTCTTGTACGCCTCTAAATATTGTTCTTAGAATCCGTCTTTCACAGCAACCTAGAAATCATTGTCCAGGTTTCTGAACCATATGTCAGCACTGGCATGATAAGTGTTTTGTAAATTTTGCATTTCGTGCTTCTTGAGATGAAGCTAGATGTCAGGTGCTTTTTTAATCCATAATATGTTTTATTTACGAGATATATTCTTATTATTATGTCAGTGTTGGTGTCGTTAGTGCTGTTTATCTGGAAGCCAAGATATATGAACTCTTTTACTGCCTCTATGTTTTTTGTGCCTATTTCAAGGCTTTGGAGAGTAGTTTGTTGGTAGCATACAAATATTTTGTTTTCTCCATGTTTATCTGCAGTCCAATTTTACTTAAGGCTTCCTCTAATGCTGTAAAGGCACTAATGAGATCTCGTTTTGTCCTGGCAAATAGATCAATATCATCTGCATATGCTAAAAGTCGTATACTTTTGTTTAGGATCATACCTCTCGTGTTTCCTGTCCACCCAGTAGAATTGTCTAGTGATCAAACAACTCGCGTATAAAGGAATACTCCCATGCCAGGTTCCAACAGGCGTATATTCGTCCCCTGGTCCATGAAGTGGAAACCTGTCCTAGAAAACGGACTACCATTAGCTAACAAGCCACGCTCTGACCATTTCTGGTGAGTTTTTAACACGGCCACTTCCGGTCTGGATACGACTGAGGTGAAAAAACAAAAGAAGACTACGATATAAAATTGTTGCCATTTGTTATATAGGGTGTTTTAAATTATGGGTTAGCCTAAATGCATGGATAATAATAATAATAATAATAAGATAAATAAAGTTTTGATTGAGGCACTGAAATTATGGATTTGGAAACGATTTGTAAGAGCACTGAAAAGACAGGAGATCATAAGAATCGAGGGTAGACCACTTTCGAAATAATTAAGAGGAGAAAGGGACGTTTAATCTGAGGGCACATGAACTATTAAAAGTAGTTTTTGTCCCCTCACAAGAAGACTTTTGAGATACTTTCTTCTCGTGCCCTAAGTTTCTATGAACCGTTTAAAAAGTTGTCACAGTTCTCACTTGTAGAATTTTAATAGGGTTTCTCCTTAGGTTTTCGGTTCTAACGGGATTCCTAACGGTGGCATAAAACTTCTTTCTCGTCTTCTGCTTTAGATCTAAATCGCTTGGTGGATTTTAGTGTCATCATCGGTGTTATCCCTACTTCCGGCGGTCTTGTTCTCTGACTTAAAAGTTACAACAAGTTGCAAGAGAAAATTAGTGATTATCGAGGGCAGCATTTCCAATCCGTCTGTCGAGGGGATCCACAGAGACTGTCAAAGAGATCTCTTAATGTGTCGGGCAGACAAGTTTTGGGGGAACGTAAGAAGTGATGGAAAGATTACAGTGTTGACTACCTGCACTGCATAACACCGTAATGGATATAGATCCAATAAGGAGGAGAAGAAAAAGAAGAAGCAGAGGCAGAGGCAGAAGAAAAAGAAGAAAAATAAGCAGTGAGAAGAAGAAGAAGAAGAGAGACTTTCCCTTGATAAGCAACGCTGAATAGCGAATGAAGATATGAAGGCTGAAGCTTGGAATACATACGAATTAAGACAGTGGTGGTGTCTGGAGGTCACATGAACATCATATGTACATCATTCTTTTTGTTTTGTGTGTGTCCGCTTCTACCTGTGCACTAATAATAGGAAACCTGCAGAGTTGTTTGAGTCGCAAGAGACAAATTAATTCTCGGACAGGAAATTGGAACTTGCACGTTTAGACATGTTTATTACCTGCTGGACAGGTAAAAGAAGAGTTCTCAATTTCTGTTGGTGAACAACAACAGTATTCTTAGTCTTTTGTCTGTGGTGCCATATGGTCATTAGAGGGGAGAAAAAGATAGATAGATAGACAGACAGACAGAGGCGTGGATACGTCACACTACCATGAGTTTTTGATTAGGTGTTTGACGGTGTTTTAAAGTAGAGTGGAAAACTTTTAACGCGAAATGACGGCGACCAGATGTTCTTTCGATTTAACTGAATTTCCGTGTTAAACGGACAAAAAGTTAAACAAAATGAGATAAAGAGCAAATACTGTATACATTACGCACTGTATTGTACAGTAAAATAAAGCAATAAAGAATATTCAGAAGGTACTAGCATATAAACGTTTTATTTATCCTCTTGAAAAATGTATGGTTAATTTTTGGAAAAAATATGATTAATTTTTCTTAAATCTTAGTAATCACGCATTATATCTGTTCTTCATTTACTCTTACGATTTAGGTTTCCTAGTATGCCTTTCCATAGTGACAATGTTTAATTTTTTTTTTAAATAGTTCGTTATTTTCTTTTGCACACAATTCTGCATTACTTTATTTTCAACAAATTGTTCAGATTCATCAGTGTACCGGTAGTCAAACATTTCACCTTCCGAGTTGGCTTCTAAATATCGACGAACACGGATCAGCAACGAAAGCATATTGGTAGCGGTAGAACTCTAAATTTTCCGTATCAAAGTCGTCGGCACTCTTATCACTTTCACAGCTTTTAGCTTCCACTGTTTTTGAGCCGTGCATGTATGGATTTATTTATTATCCAGCTATTGAAAGCCGGTAACAAAATTATTATAACAAAATTTTTCCTTTTTGCCGTAAATAAAACTTTCGTGTTGACCGTGCGAACTGTAATTGTAAAATAGAAGCAACGATCGGAACCCGAGCCATATTTCGTGTTGACCGTGCGAACTGTAATTGTAAAATAGAAGCAACGATCGGAACCCGAGCCATATTTCGTGTTGAACGTGCGAACTGTAATTGTAAAATAGAAGCAACGATCGGAACCCGAGCCATATTTCGTGTTGAACGTGCGAACTGTAATTGTAAAATAGAAGCAACGATCGGAACCCGAACCATATTTCGTGTTGACCGTGCGAACTGTAATTGTAAAATAGAAGCAACGCTCGGAACCCGAGCCATATTTCGTGTTGACCGTGCGAACTATAATTGTAAAATAGAAGCAACGCTCGGAACCCGAGCCATATTTTGTGTTGACCGTGCGAACTATAATTGTATAATAGAAGCAACGATCGGAACCCGAGCCATATTTCGTGTTGGCCGTGCGAACTGTAATTGTAAAATAGAAGCAACTATCGGAACCCGAGCCATATTTCGTGTTGACCGTGCGAACTATAATTGTAAAATAGAAGCAACGATCGGAACCCGAGCCATATTTCGTGTTGACCGTGCGAACTGTAATTGTAAAATAGAAGCAACGATCGGAACCCGAGCCATATTTCGTGTTGACCGTGCGAACTGTAATTGTAAAATAGAAGCAACGATCGGAACCCGAGCCATATTTCGTGTTGACCGTGCGAACTGTAATTGTAAAATAGAAGTAACGATCGGAACCTGAGCCATATTTCGTGTTGACCGTTTTCCATTGTAATTCAGTAGCAATGAAAAGAATGTTCTTGCAAAACTACTGTCTGTTTTAGGTTGTGAACACTTTTTGTACAGAAAAAGGGTAATATACATGTTCTTATGGAACATAACGGCCGTGATCGTTATAAAATAAGATATATAAAACATATTAACTTATTTTATTTCGTTACATGCGATGATGACAGTAATTAAAACTTGAAATATTGTATAATATTTCTATAGCAACCCAGCGGTGTACCCACTGTCATCACTCAAAAGACCAGGGGCGGCTCGTTCATAGGGCGCTACGGCGCGTGCCCTCCAGTTTAAATCATATCACTAAACAATCCATATCACCGCTCGTGGAAAGTCATTATATTTTTATTTAATTTAATACTGCGGACGAGAAAATGTTTTCGTGTTAGGAGACGTCCATTAATTACGTGAGGTTTTTTTTTAAATTTGGACCCCCTCCCCCCTTGGTGAGATTTGGTGAGATGTGGTGGGACCCCCTTCCCCCTCAATTGAGGTTTACCCTATAATTTTTAAATAATTAAATTTATTTGATATGTTCAAGTTTTTGCTTCATACCACTAAAAATACCTAAAGCATATCTTCTATGTACTATATTTTTTCTGTGAAATTAGAGGTGAAAATGATAACTACGTTTAAGGTGCGTTATAATAATGTATATTCTTTGAATTAAAAAGTTGACGTGAGATTTTCATTGGCCCCCCTCCCTTTAAATGAGATTTGGTGAGATTTTGCCGGACCCCCCCCATTTTGAGCTCACGTAATTAATGAGCGTCCCCTTAGGTAATAGCAGAAATGTTTTCGGAACAGCATCACTGCGCTCTTCCAATCGCGCCGATTTCTCCATCCCGCACTCTGTCCAACGTAGAATGAACCTGTAAGCTTATAGGCGGTATTTCCACTGCCAATTGGCGCGTCTTCTATCGCGCCTCGTTTGAGCAAAAAGTGACGTGGTTCACTCCTTACAACTAATCGCAGACTATTGATAATGTGAGATTTGCTCTTTTAGGTGTTTAGACTTTCTCCGCTGTGATTAATTCAGTACAGGCATTTGGTTAGTGTTTAGGTTTTGAGTGTGTGATTTATTTAATAGCTTCACGAATAATTTAGGCCAAATATTGTAGTGTCGAATTATTAGGTTTTGTTTTATCATTTTACCCAAGTGTCTGCAGGAAAGAAATATAAAAGGAGATACAAGCTTCTGAATTTGTGGCAATCGAATGTGACTAGACAACCGATGTGACAAGCCACTGCATATGGTATTAGTTTTTAGATACGTGTTTAAGGGATCTGTATACGAAAGGTTTTGAGGATTTCTCAGTCCTGAAGGTAAATGTGCAGAAACCTTAGCAAAGTTCATAATGGACAACATAAATCCTCTTCTGCACACGTTACAGTAAACGTTAATAGCTGAGACTTATATGGCGTTAATGTTATGTGTGGTTCTGTTGGAGATGTACAGGCAAAAATTAGAGAAGTGTCTCCGCTCGCCGTAAATATAGTGAGTTACTTTTTTGTGGGAATAGTAAAGACATTTATGTGGACACTTTCGACACTAAAGAGACAGTGAAGAGACTAAGAATGTGTCTAGTTATGTTTATTAATAAAATGGCGGACTATCTACAGCAGCTCACAATGTTTGAGGTGAGTTCAGATTTTTTAAAGCCTAATGGCCCCGCCCTCCAGCCTCTTAAGTCACGAGCCGCCACTGCATCTAGAATAAAACAAGAGCAACTGATCGAGAACATCAATAGAGACAAGATGTGGGAAAACATATATACAAGTTGAGAGAAAAATAAAAACAAATCTATTCTGTTGATATTCTGTTATATGTTGATAAAGTTGATATTCTGTTGCTTCATTTCGTCTCAGTACCAGACATGACCATCTTGCTGCCCACCTCAGCCGAATCAAAGTTTACTCCTCTGAAAGATGCACACTGTCCGACGAGCCGAACGCCAGGACGGACAGTGAATACCTCCTCCACTGTCAGAAACTAGACGCAAATCTGCGGGCTGCAGGAAACATCACACAACTCTATTGGGATCAGGGGTGCCGATTCCCCCCCCCCCCAACCTATGCCTATGACGCTTCCTCCAATTTTATAAACAAATCCCCCTCTTTTTGTGACGAGACCTTTTCTCTCTTTTACAGTAAAATTTCTTACGTAATCGAGCAAAGGCCGGGGCTTTCTAACTCAAAACTATTACAAAATATTACTTTTTACCGAAACGATATATTGATTGTAGGTAGTTATAAACTAAAAAAATAAGGATTTCTAATAATAAATCACAAATTAATATTTTCAGTAAAACGTGATTTGTTTTACGATACCAGTAGATACTTAGTTTTGCAACTTAAACGTCTCATTAAATCTGTTTTTATCGATAAAATGCTACAAAAATTTCGGTCTGTTTTTGGACCTGTTCGTAGTGTACTAAAATGTAGCAGAAAGCAAGATAAATAAAAAATATAAACACAAAGTTCTATTGCACACTGTACTTTATTAATACAGTAAATAAAAAATAAAATGTATTTCAAAATTACATTATCATAATATGGACACTGTAATATTTTAAGCTTACAATTACAATATTTGTGGTATCTGAAGTTGAAACATAACTAACTTATAAGTAAGCACAAAAAAAATAATAATAATAAGTAAGTGTTTTTAGCTGTTCAATAATATTTTTTGTCTTTGGTTTGTTGGAAAAAGCAAACTTGTCAATGATTTCTTCGTGCGGAATCTTGCCGCTCGAAATAGTCAACTACTGGGTATATTTATTGTGCGTCTGATACGTGTCCGTTATAAGTTTTTTACAGTTTTTTAAAATTGGGGAAGATTTTTCATGCAATAGTAAAAAAAAACCCAAAAAATTTGTCTAAATCTCGTCAATGGCGACACGATCCCCCCCTGTAGGCACCCCTGATTGGCAAGACAAAGTTGTCTGGGCTAGCCATAACCACAACAACATATTGTGTAATATAATTTAAAATTTTTTAAATTCTAGTTAAAAAGGTATTTATTTATCATGGGGCAGGTCACGCTCTGATCGTAAACGTAACGGTAATGTGATTAAGCTTTTTTAGTCACGCAGAATCACGTAAGCCTCTTGTTTAACCACGATGAATCACGTTAAGTCTTTGTTAGTGGCATCGAATAATGTAAACCTTTTTTTCTTCGTGTCGAAACACGTCAGCCTTTTGTTTAGTCAAGTTGAACCACGTAAGCCTTTTACATGAATTATTTTTAACTTTTACGTGATGCTGAATCATGCAAAACCTTTTGTTTAGTCGATCTGAGTCACGTAAACTTTTTTTTTAAAGTCGTGTTGAGCAAGGTTAAACTTTTGTTTATGATACGATATAAATGATATTTTGGTCTAGATTGGATAATTTTCGGAATCTGAGAGCATAATTTTACTGATAAATGTTGGGAGAACACACAGCAAACACAAACATGTTTTGACAAAGATTTTACTAGAAAATATATACTCGACTGTGTCTTCTGTTATCTCTGTTGCTCGACTTAAATAATAATTGTTTGCCAGTTAACGACGAGAGTCTAGTTTTAATTAAAATTGTACACATTTTTTCCCACTCGCGTAATCCATAAAATAATAAATTGCATAACAGTACTGACGTGTACTTGTGTGTGTGAGGCCGCACGTATTAGTCATAAAGTTTAATCAATCAGATAAGCTTTGTTCTGTGCCGATGCTGGTGTATGTGTTCTTCTGATGCAACATCGATAACGATAACTACGGTGTGCCGTGCCTCACACACACACGCACACAGGGTACGTGTGATTAAACGCGAATCGTCATTGTCGAAAGTGTGGCCACCGCTTAAATTGCTGTACAGCGTGAAACAGCTGATTTGAACAGCTAGTAATTTTCCCAACTTACAGTAGCCTTGATATTGCAGTGGAATTGCAGTAACCGGAGTATAATACTTCATGTAACTGCTTGTTACTTAAATTGGATAATAAAAAAAAAATCAAGATTTTTCTGGTTTCTAAGAAATCTTTTGTTTTTGCTCAAAATACAATCGATTAAGCCCAGGGGCGGATTAGAAGCCCATGGTGGCCTATGCTGCCATCAGACTGGTGCGGTGCCCCCATTCAAAATTCAATCTTTTATACATTATTTACACTGACAAATGGGATACACAATTTCGAAAGTTAACAATTATTTTATTAAACTTTGAAATTACAACAAACGTTTTGCTAAACAGTGGTTACAATGAGCATACTTGTACTTAAGATTAGAAAATATTAATCGATCCGTTTTGGGGGAGGGGGGTTGCCTTGACGAAGGCTTGTATAATTTCTTCTAAATCGAGCGATTCAAGTGTCTCGATTTCAATATTCAACCTCGCTAACGAAGATAATCTCTCATCTGCCGTAGTTGAACTGAACATATCTTTAATGCGTTTTAATACAGAAAATGATCTTTTAGGTTCGCAGTTACCTATTGGAATCGTCAAAAGCAGACGATAAGCAATGTGTACATTCGGAAATACATCAATCATTTTACAATCAATAATCCAGTTTAATACTTTGAGCGGACAAACTGTAGTGTCATGGAATCTGTCATCTTCATTCGAACATGAAAAACATAACGGCGAACTCGTCGAAAAGTGTGCACACATCTTTTTATGATTTTGGATTGAGGACATTTTTTTCACATTTATTACCTTAAAAGTTTTTGTGATTTTGGGTTGGATGATGCCCCCTCTGATAGCTGAGACCTTGGTGCCCGGTGCTGCAGCATACCTTAGCGTTATGGATAATCCGCCACAACCGCAGCAAGCTCGCGTATCTGCAAGCAGATATTCAGATATTTATAACTACCGATTACACTTAGATTTATGTGATATGTGATATGGAATCGATGTTGTGTAGTAGTCAGGCGACTGGCTTCCAAAGAGTCACTATCTAATCGATCTCACGACGTGCAACCGGACCGGATTTGAGTCTACTCAGTCAATAACCGGTTGCATACATTTCTTTTCTTCATCCCTTGAACCTGTTAAGCGATTTGCAATGCTCTGTCCCGTCTATTTCTGTCCCTGCTTATTTTGTTCATTTCGCAATATAGGCATTAGTATCGTTTCGTGTTTGTCATATTTTGTAAAGAGACGATGTCTAAAAAAAGTGTATCGAAGGGGAGTTTTAGGGAGCTCTACCCCCCCCCCCCCCACAGCGAGATTAAAGATAAAATGGAAACATGGACAATTGAAACAGAACACGAGTTTGGATATTTTATTGTACGCTGGCGATGTAGTCTTAATACAGAAACCAGAGGACGAGTTGTAGTATTGTTCACATCGTTTAAATCATATTTGTAAACAGTATGATTTTCAATTATCTAAGCAGAAAACAAAAATCATGGCTTTTTGAAGAATTTTCCAGTCAGATCAAAAATTGTTCTTGGGGGAACAGTTTTGGAACAAGTCTCTGACTTCAATTACCTGGGTTGCACTATCAGTATTACGAATGACACCGGCCGAGATATCAGTACAAAAATGTCGAGATTTCCGATAATGTGTGGCGTCATACATAGAACGTTGAGGAAAAAGTCAAGGAAAGAGACAAGGCTTAAATTTTATATGGGAGTGCCTGTTTTACTATATGCATGTGAAACATGGTTTTCCTACAAAGAAGATTAAAAACCAGATTTAAACTTCGGAAATGAAGTTTGTGAGAAGAACAAACGGTTGCACGAGACGCAGGATCGTTTCCGCAATGAGGATATTAGAGAAGAGCTACAAGTATTTTCCGTAAATGATAAAATCCAGACCTACCGCAGAGAATGGTTACAGCATCTGGACAGAATGGAGGATGGACGACTACCTAAGGTTGCGTTTCGATATAGACCCTTTGGTACAAGAGGTGTAGGAAGACCGAGAGCGAGATGGAGGGACACTCTGTGAGGACGGAACAGGCAAAGTGCCGGCAGTCGTAGTCGATAAGTGGGCTAATTAGTTATGTGAATACGAACATTTCAATGCGGTACGATACATCCGCCTTGTGACTATGAAATCGCTTCAAGCAGACATCGATAGTTGTCTGGTGGCTGAAGGATGGCTCAAATTGTTATCCCAATTTTTAAGTTATGTCCTCTTAGCGAGTAATGAAGAATTGGGCTTCGAATGTTTGTTGAGCTCGCAGTGTACCCAACTCGGTTTACGACTTTTATATAGCAGTAATTTGTTCCACAACAACGTAAAATATCGGTATGGAGAACCATAGATTACTTCCATGTTCTAAGATTTATATATAAAATCATCTTCGAAATGAAATATTTTCATAGAAACTACTTCTTTCTTCAGCCTTAACCACAGTACTGTGGTCACTATCATATACCACCTCACGTTAGCGCACTCGATTTTCACTGATGATGACAGCCGATAGTACTGCCGAAACGTTTGGTTTTGTAGAAAAAATTGGACCACGCCAAACAGCCCGGGAAGTAATTTTAACAACAAACTACTTTTTTTTTGCCGATAACATAGTACACATGACATATAAATAAAAATTATCCCCTCAACTTTCAGCAAACAATTTCATTTATAGAAAATTACCCCCACCTCTTAATTTATAGATATTTCATCTACGTTTCTACAGTGGATTATTATGATCTGCTTATCAGGGTACTTTATTTATCAAAATTAAGTACTTTACCCTTGTTAAAACATAAAACGTTGCAGGTAAACTACCCCTTTCTCTTAACCGATCTTCACCAAAATCAACAGGCCTTCAGTTCTCTACAGTTTAGGGATGTATGCAAAAACTTATTTGATTATATGTTTGACTTTACGGCAGTTCGTAATATAAACAATTACTCTTGTTAAAACATTAAAGGTGGCAGGTAAACTACCTCTTTCCCTTCACCGATCTTCACCAAAATCAACAGACCTTGAGTACTCTATAATTTAGGAAGGTGTGCAGACAAGTATTTGATTCTGTTTGAATTTACGGCAGTTATCGTTCGTGAAAAAAAAAATTACCCATGTTAAAACATAAAACGTTGCAGGTAAACTACCACTTTCCCTTAACCGATCTTCACCAAAAACAACAGGTCTTGAGAACTCTACAATTCAGGGCTGTATGCAAGACATTATTTGATTATGTTTGAATTTGCGGCTGTTATCGTTTGCCATAGAAACAAATCTACAAACAGACAGACACACACACACACACACACACACACACAGACCCTTTTCGAAAAATGACTTTTTTTCATGTTTTGAGAGTAGTACAATCAGAATCTGCAATAATCTCGAACACGATTTTTTTTTGCCATCACCATACTTCCATTTCCTTAAGGAACATGGAAGTAAATAAAATTACCCTTGATAAAAAAACGTTGCTGGTAAACTACCCCTTTCGCTTAACCGATATTCACCAAAAACAATAGGTCTTGAGTATTCTACAATTCAGGGCTGTATGCAAAAAATTATTTGATTCTGTTTGAATTTGCGGTTCTTATCGTTTGCCATAGAAAAAAACCCTTGTTAAAATATAAAACGTTGCAGGTAAATTACCCCTTTCCCTTAACCGATCTTCACCAAAACCAACAGACCTTCAGTCTTTTACAACTGAGGAACGTATGCAAAAAAATATTTGATTCTGTTTGAATGTGCGGCAGTTATCGTTCGTCATAGAAAAAATTACCGTTGTTAAAACATAAAATGTTGCAGGTAAACTACCCCTTTCCCTTAACCGATCTTCAACAACATCAACAGACATTGAGATCCCTACAATTGAGGGAAGTATGCAAATAATTATTTGGTTCTGTTTGAATTTGCGGCTGTTACCGTTTCCCATAGAAAATACCCTTGTTAAAACATAAAACGTTACAGGTAAACTACCCCTTCTCCTTAACCGATCTTCACCAAAAACAATAGGTCTTGAGAACTCTACAATTCAGGGCTGCATGCCAAATATTATTTGATTGTGTTTGAATTTGTGGCTGTTATTGTTTGCCATAGGAACAAATTACCATTGATTAAAAAAAAAGTTGCAGGCAAACTACCCCTTTCCCTTAACCGATCTTCACCAAAAACAATAGGTCTTGAGTACCCTACAAATCAGGGCTGTATGCAAAAAAATATTTGAATCTGTTTGAATTTGCGGCTGTTATCGTTTGCCATAGAAAAAAATCTAAGACAGAGACACACACACACACACACACAGACACTTTTCGAAAAATGACTTTTACTTCCATGTTCCTCAAGGAAATGGAAGTATGGTGATGGCAAAAAAAAATCGTGTTCGAGATTATTGCAGATTCTGATTGTACTACACTCAAAACATGAAAAAAAAGTCGTTTTACTTCCATATTCCTTAAGGAATGGAAGTATGGTGATGGCAAAAAAAATCGTGTTCGAGATTATTGCAGATTCTGATTCTACTACACTCAAAACATGAAAAAAAGTCGTTTTCCGAAAAGTGTCTGTGTGTCTGTCTGTGTGTCTGTCTGTGTGTCTGTCTGTCTGTAGATTTTTTTTCTATGGCAAACGATAACTGCCGCAAATTCAAACAGAATCAAATAATTTTTTGCATACAGCCCGGTTTTGCAGAGTTCTCGCGACCTATTGTTTTTGGTGAAGATCGGTTGAGGGAAAGGGGTAGTTTACCTGCAACGGTTTTTTTTTAGCAAGGGTAATTTTGTTTGTTTGGCAAACGATAACAGCCGCAAATTCAAACAGAATCAAATAATGTTTCGCATACAGCCCTGAATTGTAGAGTTCTCAAGACCTATTGTTTTTGGTGAAGATCGGTTAAGGGAAAGGGGTAGTTTACCTGTAACGTTTTATGTTTTAACAAGGGTATTTCCTATGGCAAACGATAACAGCCGCAAATTCAAACAGAATGAAAAGATTATTTGCATACAGCCCTAAATTGTAGAGTTCTCAATACCTTTTGTTTTTGGTGAAGATCGGTTAAGGGAAAGGGGTAGTTTACCTACAACGTTTTTTTAGCAAGGGTATTTTCTATGGCAAACGATAACAGCCGCAAATTCAAACAGAATCAAATAATTTTCTGCATACAGCCCTGATTTGTAGAGTACTCAAGACCTATTGTTTTTGGTGAAGATCGGTTGAGGGGAAGGGGTAGTTTACCAGCAACGTTTTTTATCATGCGTATTTTTTATGGCAAACGACAACTGCCGCAAATTCAAACAGAATCAAATAATTTTTTGCATACAGCCCTGATTTGTAGAGTACTCGCGACCTATTGTTTTTGGTGAAGATCGGTTGAGGGGAAGGGGTAGTTTACCTGCAACGCTTTTTTTTATCAAGGGAAATTTTTTTTTTTTTGGCAAACGATAACAGCCGCAAATTCAAACAGAATCAAATAATGTTTCGCATACAGCCCTGAATTGTAGATTTCTCAAGACCTATTGTTTTTGGTGAAGATCGGTTGAGGGAAAGGGGTAGTTTACCTGCAACGTTTTTTTAACAAGGGTATTTTCTATGGCAAACGATAACAGCCGCAAATTCAAACAGAATCAAATAATGTTTTGCATACAGTCGTGATTTGTAGAGTACTCAAGACCTGTTGTTTTTGGTGAAGATCGGTTAAGGGGAAGAGGTAGTTTACCTGCAACGTTTTTTTATCAAGCGTATTTTCTATGGCAAACGATAACAGCCGCAAATTCAAACAGAATCAAATAATTTTTTGCATACGTCCCTGAATTGTAGAGGTCTCAATGAGTTTCGATTTTGGTGAAGATCGGTTAAGGGGAAGGGGTAGTTTACCTGCAACCTTATACGTTTTAACAAGAGTAAAGTACTTGAAAATTTATTTAAACTTTTTGAAACAATGGTAATTGTTAAAAATAAAATAATTTTGTTGCCAGGCAATAAAATTATAATTTTTTCATTTTAATGTAATATAATATTTTTCATTTAATACAGCAATAAAAAGGCAGGTAAGGCACAGCCTGGCTGTTTGGCTGAAAATGATTTTAAATATAAATCTTAGAATATGGAAGTCATGTATGGTTCTCCATACCGATATTTTCGAAAAGTGTCTGTGTGTCTATCTGTAGATTTTTTTCTATGGCAAACGATAACAGCCGCAAATTCAAACAGAATCAAATAATTTTTTGCATACAGCTCTGATTTGTAGAGTACTCGCGACCTATTGTTTTTGGTGAAGATCGGTTGAGGGAAAGGGGTAGTTTACCTGCAACGGTTTTTTTTATCAAGGGTAATTTTGTTTGTTTGGCAAACGATAACAGCCGCAAATTCAAACAGAATCAAATAATTTTTCGCATACAGCCCTCAATTGTAGAGTTTTCAAGATCTGTTGATTTTGGTAAAGATCGGTTAAGGGAAAGGGGTAGTTTACCAGCAACGTTTTATGTTTTAACAAGGGTATTTTCTATGGCAAACGATAACAGCCGCAAATTCAAATATAATCAAATAATATTTTGCATACTGCCCTGAATTGTAGAGTTTTCAAGACCTTTTGTTTTTGGTGAAGATCGGTTAAGGGAAAGGGGTAGTTTACCTGCAACGTTTTATGTTTCAACAAGGGTATTTTCTATGGCAAACGATAACAGCCGCAAATTCAAAAATAATCAAATAATATTTTGCATACTGCCCTGAATTGTAGAGTTCTCAAGACCTTTTGTTTTTGGTGAAGATCGGTTAAGGGAAAGGGGTAGTTTACCTGCAACGTTTTATGTTTCAACAAGGGTATTTTCTATGGCAAACGATAACAGCCGCAAATTCAAAAATAATCAAATAATATTTTGCATACTGCCCTGAATTGTAGAGTTCTCAAGACCTTTTGTTTTTGGTGAAGATCGGTTAAGGGAAAGGGGTAGTTTACCTGCAACATTTTATGTTTTAACAAGGGTATTTTCTATGGCAAACGATAACAGCCGCAAATTCAAACATAATCAAATAATATTTTGCATACTGCCCTGAATTGTAGAGTTCTCAAGACCTTTTGTTTTTGGTGAAGATCGGTTAAGGGAAAGGGGTAGTTTACCGGCAACGTTTTATGTTTCAACAAGGGTATTTTCTATGGCAAACGATAACAGCCGCAAATTCAAAAATAATCTAATAATATTTTGCATACTGCCCTGAATTGTAGAGTTCTCAAGACCTTTTGTTTTTGGTGAAGATCGGTTATGGGAAAGGGGTAGTTTACCTGCAACGTTTTATGTTTTAAAAGGGTATTTTCTATGGCAAACGATAAGAGCTGCAAATTCAAACAGAATCAAATACGTTTTTGCATACAGCCCTGATTTCGTGAGTACTAAAGACGTATTGTTTTTGGTGAAGATCGTTTAAGGGAAAGGGGTAGTTTACCAGCCACGTTTTTTGTTTTACCAAGGGTATTTTGTATGGCAAACGATAACAGCCGCAAATTCAATTAAAATCATATAATATTTTGCATATAGCCCTGAATTGTAGAGTTCTCAAGACCTATTGGTGTTGGTGAAGATCGGTTAATGGAAAGGGGTAGTTTACCTGCGTTTTATGTTTTAAAAGGGTATTTTCTATGGCAAACGATAAGAGCCGCAAATTCAAGCCAGAATCAAATACGTTTTTGCACACAGCCCTGTTTTGTTGAGTACTAAAGACCTATTGTTTTTGGTGAAGATCGGTTAAGGGAGAGGGGTAGTTTACCTGACACGTTTTTTGTTTTATCAAGGGTATTTTATATGGCAAACGATAACAGCCGCAAATTCAAACAGAATCATATAATATTTTGCATACAGCCTGAAATGTAGAGTTCTCAAGACCTGTTGGTTTTGGTGAAGATCGGTTAAGGGAATAGGGTTGTTTACCAGCAACATTTTATGTTTTATCAAGGGTAATGTTTTTTTTGACGAACGATAACTGCCGTAGATTAAAACAGAATCAACTACTCTTCTGCATACCTTTTTGAATTATATAGAACTCAAGGTCTGTTGATTTTGTTGAAGATCGGTTAAGGGAAAGGGGTAGTTTACCTGCAACGTTTTATTTTTAACTAGGGTATTTTTTCTATGACGAACGGTAACTGCCGTAAATTCAAAGAGAATCAACTAATGTTTTGCATAGAGCCCTGAATTGTAGAGTTCTCAAGACCTATTGTTTTTGGTGAAGATCGGTTAATGGAATAGGGTAGTTTACCAGCAACGTTTTATGTTTTATCAAGGGTGTTTTCTATGGCAAACGATAACAGCTGCAAATTCAAACAGAATCAAATAATTGTGTGCATACAGGTCTGAATTGTAGAGTACCTAAGATCTTTCGTTTTTGGTGAAGATCGGTTAAGGGAAAGGGGTAGTTTACTTGCAACGGTTTTTTATCAAGGGTAATTTTTTTCTATAGTAAACGATAACAGCCGCAAATTCAAACAGATTCAAATGATGTTTTGCATACAGCCCTGTACTGTAGAGTTCTCAATATGTATTGGTGTTGGTGAAAATCGGTTAAGGGAAAGGGGTAGTTTACCAGCAACATTTTATGTTTTAACAAGGGTAATTTTTTTATGACGAACGATAACTGCCGTAAATTCAAACAGAATCAACTACTTTTTTGTACACCTTTTTGAATTATAGAGAACTCAAGAGGTCTGTTGATTTTGTTGAAGATCGGTTAAGGGAAAGGGTTAGTTTACCAGCAACGTTTTATGTTTTAACAAGGGTAATTTTTTTTTGACGAACGATAACTGCCGCAAATTCAAATAGAATCAAATAATTTTTTGCATAATGTCCTGAATTGTAAAGAAGTGAAGGCCTGTTGATTTTGGTGAAGATCGGTTAAGGGAAAGGGGTAGTTTACCAGAAACGTTTTATGTTTTAACAAGAGTAATTGTTTCTATGACGAACGATAACTGCCGCACATTCAAACAGAATCAATTATTTTTTTGCGTGCATCCCTGCATTGTAGAGGACTGAAGATCTATTGATTTTGTGAAGATCGGTTAAGAGAAAGGGGTAGTTTACCTGCAACATTTTATGTTTTAACAAGAGTAAAGTACTTAATTTTGATAAACAAAGTATCCTGATAAGAAGCTCATGATAATCCACTGTAGAATCGTAGATAAAATATCTATAAATGAAGAGGCTAGTTTCTATGGCACACGATAAGAGTCGCAAATTCAAACAGAATCAAATACTTTTTTGCACACCTTCCTGAATTATAGAGTACTCAAGGTCTGTTGATTTTGGTAAAGATCGGTTAAGAGAAAAGGGTAGTTTACCTGCAATGTTTTATGTTTTAAAAGGGTAATTTTTATTTTTATGACGCATGATAACTGCCGCATATTAAAAGAGAATCAATAATTTTTTGCATACATTCCTGAAGTTTTAAGTACTCAAGGTCTGTTGATTTTGGTGAAGATCGGTTAAGGAAAGGGGTAGTTTATTTCCAACGTTTTATATTTTAACCAGGGTAATTTTTTCTATGACGAACGATAACTGCCTTAAATTCAAACATAATCAAATAGGTTTTTGCATTCGTTCCTGACATATAAAGAATCGAAGGCCTATTGATTTTGGTGAAGATCGGTTAAGGGAAAGGGGTAGTTTACCTGCAACATTTTATGTGATAACAAGGTTAATTTTGTCTATGACGAACGATAACTGCCGTAAATTCAAACATTATCAAATAATTTTTTGCATACATCCGTAAATTGTAGAGAACGCAAGGTCTGTTGATTTTGGTGAAGATCGGTTATGGGGAAAGGGTATTTTACCAGAAACATTTTTTGTTGTAACAAGAGTAAAGTACTTAATTTTGATAAATAAAGTATCCTGATAAGAAGATTTTAATAATATACTGTATAAACATAGATGAAATATCTATAAATGAAAAGGCTAGTTGAACGGGGTGGGGTAATTTTCTATAAATGAAAATTATAGTTGAAAGGGGAGGGGATAATAGTTATATGTGTACTACGTTATCGGCAACAAAGTAGTAGTTTGTTGTTCAAATTCCTTCCCGGGCTGTTTGGCCGTAGTCCAATGTTTTCTGCAAAACCAGACGTTTCGGCAGTGCCGTCGACTGCCATCATCAGTGAAAATCGAGTGCGATAACGTGTGGTGGTATACGTTAGTGACCACAGTACTGTGGTTAAGACTGAAGCAATAAGTGGAAGGAAGTAGTTTCTATGGAAACATTTCATTTCGTAAATGATTTAAAATATAAATCTTAGAACATGGAAGTCATGTATAGTTCTCCATACCGATATTTTTTTCATGTTTTGAGTGTAGTACAATCAGAATCTGCAATAATCTCGAACACGATTTTTTTGCCATCACCATACTTCCATTTCCTTAAGGAACATGGAAGTAAAAATGTCCTTGATTGCTGTTCGAATTTTGAAGTGCTTACTTCGTATACGGCACTACGGTGCCCGGCTCACTCCCGTACCCTTGGTACTCGTAGGGCAGTTAACTGATTCAACGTGTAATGAAGTAGATGAAACGAAAAAGTAGTGTTGCCAGGTCAATCAAACCTCTTTTCCCACATAGCTATCCAAGATTTTCCCAATATTTCCCTATAATAAGAATAAATATGATATTCCAGAAACACGTTCTTTATGTTTTTTTTTGCCCGCATACAGGTTTTGACCATGACATTAAATTTCGAACACCAACAATAAAGTGCCGAAACGTTGACAAGGATGTTTTAAAATTGAGTCTGGCTAATGACCTAAGAGTACAAAACCTTTCGTCAGTGAAAGTTATCAATTTTTATAAAGTAAATTATGGCCACGTGTATAGGGAGAGGATAAAATCGGATATCTACGAGGGTCAGTTGAAGCGACTACTGTAGCTTAGTGGTAAAACTGAACTTTTTTGTGTGCTGCAAGATTTGTATTTTATGTGAACTCCTGTTAATTTCCAGATCATACTATCAATTTATTCATTGTGTAGAAGCTGTTTAAAATTGAGGTGTCATGCGTGCTTTGAAAAACGGACAAAATCAAACATCGTGGTGTGATTCTCTGTTAAAAATTGTTAGCCAATGGAAATTCAAAACGAATATGTAAATGTGTCACGAGATGCTGCGACTTCAAAACCAACGTTTGTAAGTAGGCACTTCGTTTTTAATCGATGTCGTACGAGCATTGAAGATGATCCTCCCTCCCGCACTGGACGCCCAAAAATTGCAACAACTCCAGATGGGGCAGCCATCTTACTCAACGCTTTTCAGACCAAGTTCTTGAGTTAAAGTATGATGCACACGCTCATGTGAGATGCCTATGATTTCAGCAACGTCATCCATTCCTTAATCTACAGTCTTCCAAAATCCTATGCAATTTTTTCAATAATGTAATTTTTTGTTGCACTTTTGTCTACTGCTGGGGTCGTTTTCAGAGCTTCTTACGACCACGTTTAAACTCAAGTGTGCCCCACTTGCCGTTGTTTCTGAAGGCGGAGCATCTCCTAACACATTTACAATTTCGTTTTGATTTTATATCGGCGCTAAAACGTTTTTAAGAAAGAATTTATCACAACACGATGTTTGATTTTGTGCATTTTAAAAACACGCGTGACTGGAAAATTTCGAACAGCTGGTAAAGATTGAATAAATTGACTGACATATCTGGAAATTAACAGGTGTTCACGCTAAATATACGTCTTGCAGCACACGAAAGATTTTAGTTCTACCAGTGAGCTATAGATGTCGCTCCGCGAACTTTTCAACTGACCTTAGTACTATGGCTGCGTGGATCCAGAACCGAGATGCACTCTGGGAACGCCATTAAGCGGTCATCTTTGGTGCGTAAACTCAGAGTACTTTTTCATTCATGTAAAGGCAGAAAAGAGAGAACCTCGAAAGACAAAAAGAATGAAATGGATTCTAAAACTCCTTTCCTTGCAACGTAATTATGACTTTGTTACTTGTGTTGCTTTTCCTTATAGACGCTTGATTTCTAAAGTGTACAGTTATTTCTTAGCCAAGACAGTTTATACGAACGTAGTGAAAATTTTCAGTCGTTAACAACCAAAGTACCTACTATTGTTTGACTTTTACTACCTGAAATCTAACAGGATTCGTGACAGTTCTTTTCTTTACTGTTATGTTCTAATTTGGTTTCCGATGCGCTTTCGGAATAGTTATGGGTACCGTTTCAGTTTTCAAGTCCAGAGGGTCATGACAGAATACGACAGTAAATTCGTGTAAAGCCTTTTCAAATTATGTTTGCCTAATACTGTGCTTACCATGCACTTCCTCACTGCCGTGTTTATGTACTGTATTGAGACGGGCAACAGCTGGAAAAGAATCTGATAATAATACTGGTTCGGTAATTTCATTCCTGTTAGTCTGTCTAGTGTGTTTTTGACAAATACAACAACGAAACAGCTTTTTTTTGTAACAGCATTTTTTTGTATGCGATAATTTTCCGATTAAATTATGAATATTGCCGATTAAATTATATTTTCATAATTGGCGATAATTACAAAATAAAAACCCCAGAGCGGCTGACCTAGGATAAGATGGTTAGATGTGTTGGAAGGTCTAAGAAAAATGGATGTGAGGGGTTACGCTGAGATGGCAAACGATAGGAGACATCGGAAAAGATTGGTGTTGAATGCCAGGGCTCGCGTTGGGCTGTAGTGCTAAAGAAGAAGAATGGATGTGAGGGGTTACACTGAGATGGCAAACGATGGAGACATCGGAAAAGATTGAAAGATTGGTGTTGAATGCCAGGGCTCGCGTTGGGCTGTAGTGCTAAAGAAGAAGAATGGATGTGAGGGGTTACACTGTGATGGCAAACGATAGGAGACATCGGAAAAGATTGGTGTTGAATGCCAGGGCTCGCGTTGGACAGTAGTGTTAAAGAAGAAGAAGAATCGGAAATATTATCTTCTTCTTCTTCTTCAGGCTGTGGACCTTATGATCCGTGGCGCACTCCTTAGTACGACCATCTTTAGCAATATTATTTTCTTCCTGTTGTACTTTATTTCTGTGCTCGAAGAAAAGACAATATTTTCTTGTCTTTCGACCATAGGGCAAGGCCACAGGTCATCAAGGACCCCAAGGTGGCTACAAAAAGTGATTCCGTTTACAAATGTGGCTCGTCCCACTATATGTAAAGAACGCTAAAAATTGTGTAACACGGGCTAATAACAAAACGTGTATATACAGTAAGTACTGCAGACATATGATAAAATAGATTTATTCACATACAGTTATTACTATATGCCTGTACATTTATTCACATACAGTTATTACTACATGCCTGTCTCACTCGAACCGTTTCCGTCAGCATTGAAAGCAACCGTTATCAGTTGTAATTAGTTTTTTATTTCCACGAATGTAATCACGTCGTTGACGTGTTTCTGTGTACGACTTAAACAAAGTTTACACCATCAAAATTTTGTTTTTTGGAGGGGGCCAGATATTCTGCAGAGGAAAACAGACATGAGGGCCGTAAATAGGGATTTAGGCCGTCCTGGAACCCTGAAATTAAAGAAACAAAGATAGAATAAAAGAAACAATTTCGATCGTTTTCTATTATTTTTTCAGAAGTGAATAACAAATGTGAGTATATTAAAATTTGAATCTGACTTACTCAGTTTCTTTAATGTACGTCATAATTCCTACTACAAAAGTCTGATAAAGCTGTTACAATGTTGCATCATTATTTTATGTCACAAAAAATTAAGAAGTTAAAACGATCTTATGTTTGTAAATTGTACTTTTTGAAAACGTAGTAAGACCAGTTGTGACATATGCTGCGGAGACCTGGACACTACCTAATAGTGACATACATAATCTAAGAGCCTTTGAAAGAAGAATTCTAAGAAAAATCTTTGGACCAGTGAAGGAAGGTGAAGAATGGCGAATGACGGAACAATAGGGAATTGGAGGAATTGATAGATGGTGAGGTTCATCAAGTCTATGAGGATCAGCTGGTTTGGATACGTCATGCCCAAAGCAATTCTTAGAGGGACAATAGATGGGCAAAGAAGGAAAGGAAGAACTAGAAGAAGGTGGCTACAGGACGTAAAAGATGACCTCAGGAGGATGGATATCGGGGATGGAGGCGGAGGACCGAGGTGTTTGGAGGCGACTGACCGGGGAGGTCAAGGCTCACCGTGGGCTGTAGCGCCAGAGGACAAGACAAGACAAGACTTCTTGAAAACAAAGTTTACATAATAGGCTATCGTAAAATAACATTTAAAAATGTACACGATGAAGTGAGATTACCCTGAATCCCATATTTGTATGAACTATATTGACCTAGATGAACCCTGACTGTAATAATGGTTTTCGGCATTTTTCATTTTTCCCGGGGAGGTCTGGACCCCTCGGATCTCCCCTCTGGCTACGTCCAACAGCCGAATGATGACGACACGACGGGTCGGTTTCATTGAAGGTGATAATCTGTAGTTGATGAATACTAATTTGTGGCAACGCTGCGGCCACGTGGACTTGATATTGTTACGCAATTAGGAACATTCTAGAACAATGGAGTGTGTCGTTCTACGCGTTTCTCGGCTATCCCAGCAGAGCCCAGCTGTAATGTTTGTTTACGTACATATTGCTCCTACTTTGAGATGAAAGACAATTACGTGACACTTATGCGTCAACAATCGAGGATATTCCAGACCGCACCGGTCCGCGCACTGTGTTCAAGGCCAGACACGACACTGTTTCTAGTGGATTCGAGACATCCTGTAAGAGGCAATTGTTTAACACGTCATCCAAGAAGTGACAGATTATTCTTGCATCTCAGCGGGGTATACGAGGGGGTACCCAAAAATAACCGGAATTTTTTTTAAAGCTATGTATTTAATTTGTTTTACAAAACAACCTTATCACCTTCAAAGTACTCTCCATTACACTTAATACATTTGCCCAATCTGCGATCCCATTCCTGGAAACATTTTTCAAACTCGTCTGTTGTGATGGCCGACACCTCCTGCCTCGATTTTTTCTTTACCGCTTCCACGTCGTCAAAACGTTGTCCTTTCATGTCCCTCTTCGTTCACGGAAACAAGAAGAAATCGCACGGAGCGAGGTCAGGTGAGTAAGGGGCGTGGGGCAAGGGAGTCATGTTTTTTTTTGCTAAAAACTGGCGCACTGAAATGGCTGCATGAGCAGGTGCAATGTCATGGTGGAAAAACCAGTCCCTCGTCTGCCACAAATCGGGACTTTTTTGTCGCACATTGTTACGCAATCTTTTTAAAACCTCCAAATAGAAAGCCTGATTAACAGTCTGACCTGGTGGGACGAATTCAGAATGCACTACCCCTCTCACATCGAAAAAACAAATGAGCATCGTCTTGATGTTTGATTTCACTTGACGAGCTTTTTTTGGGCGAGGTGACAATGAAGTTTTCCACTGGCTTGACTGTTGTTTAGTTTCGGGGTCATAACCATAGCACCATGACTCGTCACCAGTAATGACCTTGGAGAAAAAATCTGGGTCGGTTCGGAGCTGGTCTTTCAATGCACAGCATGTTTCAACTCGATTCTCTTTTTGCTGTTCAGTCAGGACCCGAGGCACAAATTTTGCAGTGACCCTTCTCATCCCCAAATCTTCTGACAAAATTCGCTGAACCGAGCTCCAAGTTATTCCAGATAATTTACTAATCTCTTCAATGGTCTGTCGTCGGTCTTCAAGCACGATTGCATGAACTTTTTTAACATTTTCGTCAATTCTGGAAGTTGACGGACGTCCAGATCGAGGTTTGTCATCAATTGACATTTTACCTTCTTTGAAACGAGAAAACCATTGGTACACTTGAGTTTTTCCCATAGCACTATCCTTGTAAGCTGTTTTCAACATCACAGTTTCTGCGGCGTTTTTCCCAAGCAGGAAACAAAATTTCACAGCACTTAAATCCGCCATGACAAAAAACGAGGAGCAAGCGAAACTGCTTTTACAAAACGAATTACTGTGACTGGACATAACCTTCTCAGGCGACAACAATGACGGCACTGAACTCGGAACGAGTTGCGCTACATTCGCCTAGCAGGAGAAATGCGTACTACGTAAGCTCCGCCAGTCGTAGCGCTATTCCGGTTATTTTTGGGTACCCCCTCGTATGCCTAAATATAAGCATCCAGCGACCGTCATTTCAGTCATTTTCGTCGTCATTTCGTCGGGCGATTAATCAGTGCGTTAAAGTTGTTTTTATTGTAAAGTGATTATTGTGCGGGACTCTATTAGTTGACATTGTTGCGTGTGAACAAATTTAACCTGAATTACTGTACGAGTTTAATTACTGCGATTAATTAAAGCTGGTTATTAGTGATTTCATTGGTTCTATATTTTGTTTCCACTGTACCATACGACGATCAGAGTGAGATCGTCGTAACAATATGTTGATGTCAATATACTAACGAAACAATCTGACTGATGCACCGAGATAGATGGGGGATAGTGTCACACGTTTAAAAACATTTTATTACCTCAAAGGCTTCCGACTGTTAACCGTTTGTGTAAGGCAGTATTACTGAGTGGTACCTTAAACTTAATCCATGAAACATTTTTATTAAAAATTGTACAACCTAACGTCTACCTTTGGTATTATTTCTTTCCTTATCCTACTATTCCTTTGGATAAAATTCGTTTCCTTCACGTGGTTTCAATAACGTGAAGAATTTTGAGGACCTAATATTTACAGTATCCACGGACCCGGAAAGCGATATGCTGTAATCCGCGAGAGAAACGTCAGAAATTCGTTATCATGATCTTGACCGACTAACACATTGTCCGTGCGAGAAGGCAGTGAGCGAACGGTTCGCGTGTCCTGTATAGGCTGCACTAGACAGTTACTGTGTTCTCGTGTATCGCAAACTTATTATTGTTAGAAAAATTCACAACAGACATACATATGGCGTTTATTCAGGTCAAGTACAGCAGATACACTACCCCCTCGGCTAATGGGGTGGTCGTTTATGGCTAAGTGGAATTTCCCGGAAGCAACCACCGCGCGACCTAGTTCCTCGTCCATAAAAAAAGCGTGGTGTAATAAAAGTATATCGCTGCAAATGTTGCATGGACGGTGGGCCGAGTACGGTATACATTGTTATACACCGTAATTCTTACAAGCTGACAGTGGATTGTTGTCGTTTTGCGAATGCAAGATCGTACAGTTCTGATCGCAGCAACTCTGATTTGATTTTAAGTCGTTCGCCATACTTTTTATCGTTAGTGGAATGAGAAAATATTGGTTCTCTCTGTGTAATGAAACTACTTCGGATTCCTCTCCGCCGTACGTGGGAAATATTCCTGTGCCCCTTGCTAATGGAACATCTTAACCGAATGGTTGACTGCCGCATCCTCAAACAGCTACTGAGTTATAAACCGAAAGAGCGGAGAGGTGTGGGACGTCAGAATAAGCGTTGGAGTAGCTTTAGTCTACCTGCTTGGCACGGAACAAAGCATTTATTATTTAATCCTTGCTGAAGATGAAGATGATGTTAATAATGATGATGATAACATACATTTGCCTCCTAATTTCTTCATTTCTAATACACTGGATCCGGGATACTCCACAAGACTCCAGAAACCCGTTTCCATCGATTGAGTTCCTCGGGAGTTTTTTATTTATCTTCCAAATTCTGGGGCCATAGATGAGTAGGCTACTTGTAATATGGTAGAATAAATAGTCTTGATTTTGTGATTTTTATGCAACCAAGATAGTGAACTCACTTGCCCAATTACCATCTTCCCTTGTATTATTTTATTGCTGAAATTCTTATAGCTTCTATCACTTCTTCTCAATGTCATAACAAGATACTAAAAAAAATTACTAATTTTTATAGTAAGCGAATCTACTGTCGGCTCCTTCATATCCGATAATTCGGCTTCTTCAAAATTTATGTCGAGGCCTCAAAGTTTGAACTCTTTATGGGATTTTAAAATAATGTAATTCGTTTCTCATTGGGCTAAAGCGACCACGATCTGATCATCCACGAGCATAAGTGTGTTTAAATAGTCTTCACTTGTCGAGATCCTCTTTCACAACAGTGACTTTCCAACTTTTTAAGGCAGCGTTGTTAATATAAATTTTGAATGAAATTGGCTTTATGGAACACCCCTCCTTAAACCTTTTGTTACTTCAAACCTTATTTTATTACTTGGGACACTTTACTCCCAACTTTAATATCACTGAAACATTTCTCGTAGAAGCTTCGTACTGTTCAAATATAGGTATCACTAATATCAGTTTGTTACATGACTGGCCAACGTTCTGATAATGCAACGCTACCATACGCTTTACGGAAATCGATGTATTTTAAAACAAACCGTTCCACGCTTGACAGCTTTCTCGTAAAATATGAGCTTTACTCTCATACTGTTTCAAGCAGTACACATTATCAACACGTCATCATCATTCCCAGCTTAAATCAACTAGTTCTGGACATATGCCTTCCTTAATTCTGTCCAGACTTGTGCGCCCGTGATCCAGTTCTTCCATTCGTTTTTATATTATCTCTCCATCTTGTTGGAGGCCTGTCTCTACTTTCACACAAGTATTTAGGTCTTCATTAAATCGCCAGATTTTCCCACCTTTGTTGTGTTAATTTTGTGGTATGACTGGTCCAATTTCGCTTTAACCTAGTTATTACGATAACGAAGTACGATGACTTGCTTTCGGTCCGACAAGCTGAGTCCCCTCGACCTTGCGGATCAGCCCTCGTTGCCTAATTTCGTGGCTCATAAATTCGTCATTTAGTCCGGGCGGTCTCAGCTCAGCTCTTCGTTGCTAATCTAATCTGAAGTGATTCGTGCATAATTGATATAAGGGCATATTATACTCTCTCCGGAATAACCCTTTTCTTACAGTATCCCTCTGTTACGGTCTTAGTTATCTTAAAGGATGTTGTTGCTCTATCGGAGTTGTGGTCGGTACCTAGTTAAGAGCTAAGAAACAAGTTGCTTTTCACGATTTGTAAGAGACATTTTCAATTGTACGATGTTTTTATGCTTGCAGTCTCATATTTCACCGTTATCAATGTTATCTGTCCACCGGCTTGTCGTTTCATACTGTACGAGGCCAATTTCAAACTTTACTCGGCCACAACAAAATAGTCCGTACAACTTGAGTAACATCGTAAACTTGGGTCGCCTTGTCAACAATCGGTTGTCCACAAGGAACGTCGATCATGAAGGTTTCGACCAGCAGAGTGACAGAATTGAGGCGTGATGTGCAGATTGATCTGCGAGGTGATGAGGGTTTGGAACATACATACGGCTTGTATGGCGCCGTTTCATTGTGATCCTATATGACTTTAAAACGTTGACTACACCGAAAGCATCGTTCCGTTCAAGGCGGGTAGCGGTTGGCTGAAAGTAAAAATATGCGAGCTGAACGGACATACATAAAGGGTTCCAGTTGATTTTGGCTATTGGAACAGATGGGTGTTTTGACATAACAGTAGAATTTGTTTCTTACATTAGAAAGAAGGACCAGGGCTGTAATGTGTGTCTTACATTACAAACAATGATGTGGAGAAGAAGCTGGACAAGTTCAACCATACGTGTGGGATCATCAGGAGAACTCTAAAATCAACGAGTAAAGACACAAGAGGGAAATGTACAATGTGACGGCCCTCCTCACACTTCTCTATGGATCTGAAAAATTAGACTTTAACGAAATCCCAGCCCAGTCGCATTCAAGCGGCCGAAGTGAGATTTCTCAGGCACGTGGCAGGTTACACTCTTGACGATGGTAAAAGAAATGTTGATGTAAACATTGCAGAAACTGAATATAATGAGTATACTTGATAGGATTGTCCAATATCGGCTAAAATGATTGCAACTTCTTAATCAAATGGATGACTGCCACATCCCCGAACAACTATGAAATTATAAGCCGAAAGGGGGAGAGGTGTGGGGAGTCCGAGAAAGCGTTGAAGTGACCAAACCTTTTTGGTTTACTCCTTGCTGAAGATGATGACGATGACATTAGAAACAAGAATTGTAATATAGAATTAGGCTGTAAATCTGTCTGGTCCCGAACTCTTAAGTTCCGGTTCTGGAGACCCTACCAAAGACTGTCCTACCTCGGTATCTATACGCGAAAACTTATAGGTCCCTCGGCAACTTTTTCCCTACGAAACCTTAGAGTGATACAAATTTTCCGTGAAGGGGTTACCAGCCCCTCGCACAACCGTCAACCTGGCGATGGGGGGGGGGTGATTTCGGGGCACAAAACCTCTAGAGCAGCCGCCTTCACTGCGGTTGGTGAGTCCGACATGTCCTTTGCTAATTTTGGATCGCCCTGTCTGTCTTACTTCGCAGGTACCCTCCGGCCCAGGAGGAGCTGCAAAGAATTCCATTATCCGCCATTTGCTAACTCCTCCTAGGATTACAACCGTAGAGCAAGAGGCTTAAGTCGGTTGTTGTTGACACTGCTCCGACAGCATTCGGACATAAACAGAGTAGCGTACCTGTGGGCGTTCGCAGAACAGTCCCTCATGACTTGAAGTTAGGTTACAATAGAGATTGACTGACATTTCCGGAAGCAAACCTTCTCCTTTCCTTTCTTATGTGTTTGGCAGTAGGCCTACCAGTAGGTTTAGATATATGTTAAATCTCTTCAAAACGCCTCTATCCTGGGCTAACTGTATTACTTCATACAAACAAACAAACAAAATACCCTTACGTCTTACATCCTAAAGTCCGTCCGGTCATCTCTTTGGAAATTTAGCGCCAAGTCTTGAAATTTACCGCCAGGTCTTTTCCCTGTAAAACAAGCATTTGAGTTACACCTATAGGCTACTAATGTTTATGTGTTCGAAACAGCTAGGATATGCCTGATTTGTCTAATTTAATGACCAGTGTTTCATGCAATTTGGAAGCGCTCTTTCTGTTTTCATCCACAGTACCGTGAAAAGTAAGTCTACAGATCCGCAATAGTGCAAACGCAAGTGGGGAAAAACACCACGCCGTCACAAGTTCGTTGATGGATTCCATTTATCAGGCCCGAATCCACGGGGAGGATGGAGGAAATTCCTCCCTCCCCACGAAACACTCACAAAAGACGAATTTCTTGTCGTTGCCTTGTGACAGAAGAACGGTTTTGTGATTTTCAGTATGATACAAAACTTGTATCACGTAAATATACATGTTGTAAGTTCATAGTTTTCTCTAAAATTAGGCCTACTTTAAATTGTAATGTACTGTAACCTACCACCACGTTAATTTTTGTTTGAGACATAACTTAAATGAGTAGTGTGTACTAATACTATTAAAAGAACTGTGAACTGACAAAGACAGGTATGGTTTAATCCTTGTACGGTAATAAACTTACTGTGGTGATAATAACACACTGGTATTTTTATCTTCTCTCATTCGTATATCATTTATACTTTAGACCAGTGGTTCTCAACCTATGTAACTCTGGGACCCACCTTGATGGATATTACACTTATGTGTCCCCCCACCCCTAACAGTCAACTCTTTCACCCCCCACCCCCACCCCCAATCGCTAGCTGAATCTACCTTTGCTCTTTATGGTTTTTAATCATGCGATAATTGTAAGGAAAATTATGTACTCAGACGAAGACAGAAAACTTCGGTTCCCTTAAGAAAACCGAGCACGACATTGCATCAGTTTTCACAGTCAGGGGACGTGCAGACGACAAAGGGAAAAGTGTTTGTTAATGGTAAAATTGTGTAGTGTAGCGTTGTTTCTCTGTACAGTACAGTAAGGGTCGTCCCTTTATCTCTGCTTTGAAGACTCGTATAAATATATACATGTTGTAGGCGAGCAAACCGTTCTTTTGACAGGCGTCGAAATTTCTTCTTATTGTTTTTTTTTTGTACTGGTGTTGTAAAAGGCGTTCTTTACCTGTCTTGCAGACAAAACACACACACAGCAAAGTACTACCTACACAAAGGCCGCAGACGAATTGAGTCTGTGTATACGTGTGTTTAAATTTAACGGTTGCTCGCGAGTATAATTTACAACACCCCCGTAAAATCGTCAGCCCGCTACGCTCTGCTGCCACCACCTCTCTCCCCTACCGACCGTGCGAACAACTGTCTGATGCAACCCCAGCGTTTCCCTGAATCAGCTGAAAGTTGCACCATTTCGCAAGACGGACTGAAAAGGTAAAGAATTTGAAAAGAACGCAGTTTTCTTGAAACTCTTTAATCGAATAAAATTAAATAACTGAAGAAATAAATACAAAAATAAAACGAAATGTAAATTTAATAGAATAGAATAAATGCAAATTAAATCGTTACTAGACTATTCTCAGGCATTTTTACTTCCATGTTCCTTAGGGAAATGGAAGTATGATGATCGCGAAAAAAATCGTGTTCGAGATAAGGGCAGATTCTGACTGCACTACCCTCAAAACATGAAGAAAAGTCATTTTCCGAAAAGTGTCTGTGTGTAGAATTTTTCTATGGCGAACGATAACTGCCGCAAATTCAGACAGAATCAAATAATTTTTGCATATATGACCGAGTTGTAGAGACCTATTAATTTTGGTGAAGATCGGTTAAGGGGAAGGGGTAGCTTACCTGCAATGTTTTACGTTTTAACAAGAGTAAAGTACTTAATTTTGATAAATAATCATTATAATCCACTGTAGAAAGGCAGATGAAATATCTATAAATGAAAAGGGTAGATGAAGAGGGAGGGAGTAATTTTTTATAGTGATGTTATAAATGTATTCGACCGAAAACTTAAAAATTTCAATAAAATATTAACAAATTGATATCGTTCCATCCTATGTAACCACGGATACGTATACAAAATAATTTTTCGTTTTCAGAAAGTCACAGAAAACAAACGCTGGGCGGTATTCGCTTTTTTCGCGTTGTTTAAATAAAAGATAATTTAATCAAAATAATTCTTTATTTTTAAAATTTTAACAACTAGGTACAGTTTGTATTTTGTTTATCTTTTTCTCCGTTCTTTTCAAAAGTTTGCTGATTATTTGGTTTCATTCTGAGTTTTTGTGTACATAGCCTATTAAAAATAATTTGATAATTAATTAGAACTTGAAAGTCGTGTATGGTTCTGCATACCGATTTTTTTTAGCAGTTTCAATTTCATTTAAAACAGAAAAATTTCAATTAGAAAAAAAATATTGTGTTTAATTTTCTTAACGCAGTCCATTATATCAACTAAATGCGTTATTTTAGAGAAGAAATTACATGTATGTTTATTGTACTGGCTAATATAATTGTAATAATTGAGGTTAAAGGAGCACTTAAGACACGACTGCACCCGTTAGCGAGGACCGTTGAATAGCACATAGGCCTACCATTTATATAACTTATTACAAATATTAACAGTAAGTGGACAGAAGAGAGAAATCGATTGTGTTATAACTCTTTGAAGTCTCTTCTTCTTCTTCTTCTTCTTCTTCTTCTTCTTCTTCTTCTTCAGGCTGTGGACTTTACGAACCGTTGCGCACCCCTTGGTCCGACCATCTTTTCCTTGGTCTTCCAATATTCCGCCGTCCTTTCGGGTTATAAACCAACATTTGTTTTGGTATCCTGTTCTTGTGCATCCTTTCAACATGGTCTGTCCAATCACGACTGTATTGCTTTATCCTTTCGTTTAGGTTGTATATCCCAAGGATGTTCCTCGTATCATCATTTCTTAGCCGGTCCCTTCGTGATACTCCTAGTACCGATCGTAAAAATCTCACTAGCCTCTATCCGGCTTACTCTATTACGTGAATAGAGTACCTAATTATAATTTTGTAATTATAAAATTTAATCCTCTTATATAAGAATGATGGAACACTTCCAAGCCAGTATTTTAAAACGTAAGCCGTTTTGAGTAAAGTTGTAACTTATCTATAGAAAATATAAAAACTAATTGTTTCAATTATGAATACTTTTAACTGAACCTAAAGCTAGTCTTTTAAATTTATACAAAGTAGGTTTTCTAACGTATCCTTATAATTTCATTTTAAAATTCTATGCATTACGGTAAATGAAGTAATTATAAATCTCTTTGTTAATTAAACTCGTGTAAAAATAACATTGCGTTTGCCCGTAAATTTCATTGTAGGGGTAAAAACAAAGTGTACTGCTTTTGTAAAATAGCAGAAGAATGTAAAAGATGCTGCGATATAATAGTCTTATTCATTTCTATTTTTATTTATATTATAATTATTTCTCTCACCTGTCTGCGCCCCTTCGACTTCTCTTGGACACCCGCGCAAGGGAGAACGTTTTTTTAAAATTATTCTTTGTACAAAGTACTTCTAATATATTTTTTGATGGCTCGCTGGTCAATACACTAGCTTCGTTTTGGCGTTCGAATTCATCTCAGGCTGTATCGTTTATAATCGCGACACCCAGCGAGACCCATTGGACCTATGGCCTCAACAGTTGGGAAACTGAAGTGGTGTAGCCGTAGTCCTAGAGAAAGGTCTACAAAAAAAAAACTTTAAAACCACAAAAATAATAAATAAATACACAGTGTAGATAGTCACGCATTAACTGTATACAAATTTTAATTTTTAAGTGTTTTTTTTTTTTAAGAAAATTGTTGCGATTTTTCCAAATTTTTGTAATTTGTCTTGCTGTAAACTGCCATAGATAAATTGATTCCCAACGAAGATAGTATATGTTGTACATGGTCTCAATATATACGAAAAGAGCAAGCCTTCCTGTGCTGTTGATACAAAAAAAACATGTCTATAACTTCCATATTATAATTTTAAATACCATTTTTTGTGTCCTCGAAGATGGGCGCTAACATTTTAAATAATATCTACCACGTCCGATTGGACGCCAGCACTTTAAGCAGATATCAACATCCGAAAAATCAGACCCTGCTATTTAAAAATAAAAGTGATAACGTCTAATATTGTGCGTACCAGTGGAATAGATAAATAATAATAATAATTATTATTTAAAAACTTGATAGAATGGACAATAGGTTAACAAAGCAGATCTTCAAATATCTGTGGGGGAAGATATCCAACATCAAGTTGGATTAAAGAAGTCCAAAAGGATTTAGAAAAAATATATAAACGCAGAAGAAGCAACTACAAGACAAGTTTTTTCGCGCAAAAGTATTAAAAATGGAAGGTGTCCAGGGTAGGAGAGAGAAAAAGGCAGGTTCAAAGTGGATAAAGACAGGGAGAAGAGACACAGTGAAAAGATGAAAGAATATTGGAGAAAACGAAATTTTAGCATAAAGAATTGAAATTGGCATGTGGTCGTTAGATGGCAACACAAAAACAAATTAAAAAACTTGTAGTAATTTTTTCTTTTTGTTTTCTTCTGTAAATCTGAATACTCGGAGAAAAGGTGAAGAGGGATTAAATTTAGAGTAGCAATCATGTTAAGGAACAGTAGGGATCCAAGGAATCCCATAGTCTTAGTCCCAGAGTGAGTTTACTACACGGAAATCTAAAACCATAAAGATACGTGCTCGCAAGCCACACACGGAACTAAGTTTCCGGTTTGAAGGACCTAACGTTTTATTATTATTTCACAACATAAAGCAACTGGAGAAAAATAATACTGCACTCTATAGGGAAAAGAACAATGATAAATATTAGGAATGCTAGATTTTTTGCACGTAGCCTATAATTTCTGGTTCCGCTAGCTTAACGTCTCTTGGGTAGACGTAATTATTTTTGCATAAGTGTTTCCTCAGACCGCAGAGTTTTATGGGTTTTGTTGAAGGAAAATGCATAAATAAAAATTGATACACGGGTGTTTTATTCTTCTTATTACGATATCTTAAGCTCTTTGTCGCTCTAGAAAGTTCCAGAACATGCTTTCCAGTAATGCATAGGTTGACAAAACAAACTACGTTAACTTAAAATCTTCACTCCCTCCAGTATACCTATCTCAATGTAAACGAGTTTTCGTACTTTCCAATAACCATACCAACACTTACTTCCGATATTTCGATTATGCGATTATTGCATCGATACGAGGTTTGATCAACAAGTTTTGCATATTCCACCGCTAGAAGTGTACGATTAAAAAACTGTTTTTATGTGATTTTGGTACACATGTTACTGACAATCGTCTAAACTGTTAGCCCTATTTGATGCACAGATTAGAGTTCACAGATAATTGAGTAGTCGTCCTTACGTGTATTATGAGATTTTTTGGTCATTCTACAATGCAACATTGAAGAACATGTATTAAATTTTGTATAAACTGTGAGATAAACTGCTCTGTCCTGGTAAACGTGTTCAGAAGGCTTCTGGCGAGACTGCTATGACTGAATAATCAGTTTACAAGCTTCATAGACTGCCGTAAATGAGTTGAAGATCGTGGTTGTCAGATGAAGATTATGTTTTTGTGTTCCACAAAATTTCATCACTAGCGCAGTGGTAAATAAAGAGTAACTATTCGGAAATTTTACGCCATTTGTATGGAGCTATTCGTATGAAAACGGCCAGATTTACGGAGACATAATTTACGAAATTGTAGCCCTATTAATGCGCTTGACGCACGTCATTGCTTGTTAAGAATATGTGTACCAACGCGGTCTTTCCTCCTTCCAATAGTGATAATTTCCACGAAAGGACAACGTTTCGCGACCGTTGAAGACGTAAAACGAAAATCGCTAAACGAGCTCAAGGCTGTACCAAAAAGTGGATGGTTCAAATATACTGAAGACTGCAAAACGGCTGGCTTAATCGTGTTACATTCGACTAAGACTACTTTCAAGGGGGTAGTACTTGTAGTATGTCGATGAATGAAGGCATAAGTTTTAAAATAACAAGAACTGCATGAACGTTTTGCTCAAACCTCGTATGTAGTAAACATTGCTTATAATTTTTGTTACATAATGGAAATCGTTAAAATGTATTTGTGTGTGTTATAAAATAGCTTAGTTGACGGTTTCAATCGTTTTTCATTGTCACATTTTTACGAAAACGTTCCTAACAATAATATAGCTCTGGATAATAGTCGGCAGTCAGTCACTACCTGAACTCTGGCAGCCACAATACTAGCAAAAACCGCATTTTTTGTGTTTCTACGTAAACTACAGGTCAAAATTAGGTGCGGGCGCGAAAAAGTCGCACTTTTTATTTGGAAGTTGCGAAAATGCATAATTACTTATAGCAGTACAGCAATGAAACACAATTTTGGTTAGAGTTGGTTGCTTATACAGTGATCTGCACAAAAATCGAGTATTTTGGAAAAAACGAGTAGGCCTGCTAGCGGAAAACGAGTTCTGTCGCAAAAAAGGGAGAGACATGTATAGCAACAAGCAAGGGTTGTCCCTTGCGCCACCCCGCCTTACTTAGAGTTGTTTTTTAAGTGGATTTCACAAAAATCGAGTATTATTTAAAGGCATATTTGTTTCTATGTGTAATTTTAATTTACATGTTAACCTAAACAACGTCAATTTTACCTTATTTACCGCGTACTCAGCTAAATTAAACGTGGATTCCACGTAGAAATGGAAAAACACCGAGTTTTTACATTATTTGGATCCCATAATCGATTTATGAAATTTTTTGCGAATTTTGTTTGCGACTTTTTCGCGTTCTCACCTAGTTTTGATCTGTAGTTTAAATAGAAACACAAAAAACGCCGCCTTTGTAAGTTTTGTAGCTGCCAGAGCTCAGGTAGTAACGGCTGACTATTATCACCGATATGCCTTTAAAACGATACTCGCTTTTTGTGACAACTATGTAAAAAACCAATTTAGACCATTGAATAAGATTTTTACTGGACAAAAATCCTCCAGACACGAAATTTGGTAGAAAGTTAGGTTTTGGGGTCACTTCAATGGGGAAAAAATCGGACACTCCAGCTCACCGCTGGCCCCCCCTGGGGGGGTTAAAAGGTGGGGAAAACGGTTTGTTGTAAGTATCTCAAAAACTAAGCAAGATATCAAAAACAGTTAAATAAAAAAGTTGTAGCTGACCAAATTTCCCATCAAAATGGTCCTTAGTAATTTTTTTGTCAGACGCACTGGGACAGAGATATGAGCGCTCAAAGTTGAGACCTTTTTTGCAATATTTCGTATAGGGCATTTTTACGAAAAAAAAACCTGCATTTTTTTGAGTTTAGGCCGATTTTTGTATAGTAAAGTTGTAAGTAGTTTGTATAGTAGGCCGATAGTTAGTATAGTTTTTAGTTGTATACATGTATATACACACACATATATGTGCAAATATGTGTAGAAATATTTTCATGCATATATATTATACTTGTCTAAATCCAAAAATGCACATGTATACGCATGGATTAGAGTCAGTATATGCATGTAACGCTTACGTTCAAAAATGCACGTTTTTGTAGTTGTAGTGTGTGTGTATATGTGTGCATAAATATATACATGCAAAAATTTACATCCAAATACTTGGCATTACATGTACAACACTTACATACCCATATTTAGTGCTTTTTACTATACAAAAATCGGCCTAAACTCAAAAAATGCAAGTTTTTTTTCGTAAAAATGCCTTATACGAAAAATTGCAAAAAAAGGTCTCAACTTTGAGCGCTCATATCTCTGTACCAGTGCGTCTGACAAAACAATTACTAAGGACCATTTTGATGGGAAATTTGGTCAGCTACAACTTTTGTATTTAACTGTTTTTGATATCTTGTTTAGTTTTTGAGATATTTACAACAAACCGTTTTTCCCCACCTTTTAACCCCCCCCCCCAGGGGGCCCAGCTGTGAGCTGGAGTGTCCGATTCTTTTCCCCCATTGAAGTGACCCCAAAACCTAACTTTTTACCAAATTTCGTGTATGGAGGATTTTTGTCCAGATTTTCACAAAATCTGCCTTTATTCAACGGTCTAATTGGAATTAAGGCGGGGGTGCTATACGTATCTCCTTTTTTGTGTTTTGTACAAAATTCGCTTCTTCTGAAGTTTTCGAGATTTTACCGAATAACCTAAAAGACTATTGACCGCCTAACGAATAACAAATCTTGTTTTCATTTTTGTTAATACGTTGATTTTTTTTTAATCTTACTATTAAATAATTATAGAAATAATTATATTTTGCACTTTAGATTAACTGTTATTGTTTTGTTAAAAAAACTTTATGTTCTTTATTTGAAATATTATTCTGTTATAAGCATTGCACGTACACATTAAATGTTATATTTTTCATAATCATGGCTTGTATTTCTTCACGTAGTAAACTAAACACAAAAAAACATTATCACCTAACCTCACAATTGAAAACGTTACGTTTATTTTATTTTACAACAAGAAATAGAATAATTTACAATTAGTATACTTCTTCACATCGTGGTATATTTATACTAACGCTTATTCAAACATAGAAATGTAGTGTAGGCACGGATATTGGGAAAATACTCGAATTTTTATTCATTTTTGTGAACAGATGTTACTAACACGTAGGTACACCTGTGTATACAGCGTTTTAAATAGGATATAGGCCTGTAATGGAAAAGTAACAAGTTAAACTCTTTATTACACTGAAGACTCTCTTTATAGCAAAAATGCAGTGGTAAATTTTATTTTCTCTTTAAAAATCAGATCAAATGGAGCCAGTATGCTTTAACGACACGACCGACCATTCGAGTTTTATTTATTACAAATTACCTTTCCCTATTAAAATTACCTTATTATAATTTTATAAGGTTATAAGATAATGGCCGTGCCAGTGTCGTTATGCGGTTCTGAAATTTGCGTTCCAGTGAAGACACATCCGAGTTGGATACAGGCAGTGCCGGATTTAAGATTTTTGAGGCCCTAGGCCAAGTTTTCTGAGCGGCCCCCTCCCGGCTGTGACTTTGAAGTAGTATATGTACTGCACAAGTAATTTGATGTCAGATTAGTACTATCAAATTTAAAACCAGTAGGCTACAATAAAAAAGCGTACTTTTATAACGCAGATGATAACAATGACAACAAACAAGGGTGGTACCACGGTCGTGTAAATTTGGGGCAATATAGCGGACGTTCAAAATTCACATGCGCGGATTAGTTTTCAAGGATACCAAGGTCTTAAAAATAAGCGCGCAATATTTAAATAAGAACCGTCTTCCATTTGTATTATCAACAAAAATTGATCATTTAATTTCAAAATATCACATTTAAATAAATCAGAGTGCCTCCTACTTTTATAAAAATACTTCTGTTAAAAAAAAAAATTGTAGCTTGCGGCCCCCTCTGAGCCCGCGGCCTAGTCGGCATAGTGGTAAATCCGGCACTGGATTTAGCCATCGAAGACGAGATTCTTTTGATCTTCTAAAGGCTGCACACGAAGAGATAGACTCTACAGTGAAGACATAGTGTGGAAAGAGTTGACAATTTTTAATATCAAGATCGCATAGCGGATAACAAAGAGAGATGGATTGCTCATCTGAATAAGATGCCAGATGCATCAAAAGCGCGACGTCTGGTCACCCCTGTAAATATATAGCCTTTTTGTTGTTTATAAATGTTTAATGTATTTTCTAAACCGAAATCATTTTCAAAAACATTTTTATCGTTTCAACAACATCCTAATTTCATTATTAATAGAAACACTTTTTCCTACTGCCCTTTTCTTCATAATGTAGGCCAATATTATTTAATATTTACTACTAGTTTTCAATCAAGATGTATTATTTTCCTCACTTGGAAGGTGTTTCAAGGATCAGCTTATCCTGAGCTATCTCGGTGTCTAATCTTGTGGAATATCTGTGTCCAGGTTGGTTGTTGCTAGGGCTTCCTGTTGGCTTTTAGTAGTTTTCATTTGTGTTATTGTGTGGGTATCGTACATATTTCTGTTTTTTTTTTAGTGTTTCCAATGTTAAGTGTTTTTAAAATTGTGTCGTGTGTTTTGTGTTGATTTGTATTTGTTCAGGTATTAGTTTGTCTTGTGTTTTATGTTTATGTGTGTACAGGGGGAAACCTAGGATTTCATTTCAAGGGGGATTTTTTCAACCACATATCTTTTTCTTAGAGTATTTTTTTTTCTCATATTATAGTGAAAATTGTACCAACAAATTAAAACTAATGGATAAATAATGGCTGTAATTCACTAATTTCATAAAAATCAATTAATAACATACAATTTGACTTGGAAGCCTAATAATAGGCCTACTTTTCTCTGGAATGTAAATACTTTAAAGATAACGTTAAAATTAAGAAAGTAAATTTTGTATTTGTATCTGTGTGTTTGTGTTGTAGGGTTAACACATGCAAGAACACGAAAAATTTTTAATGAACTTATGTTTACTTTTACAATATTTTGTTTCTAGAGCTAGGCAGAGTCTATTACAACAATCCATGTCCATTATGAAAAATAATGTTAAGAAATTAAAACTCATTCACATTATGTGCTTTGTGATTGAAGTTATCAACATGTAACATTAAGTTAAAGTATAAAAAGTTATGTCCCCATTTATCGTGTCCAACGGAAAACGTGTTCTTCTACTGTCTTTCAAGCCGACTTCTTTTCATTTTTCACCATTTCTTTCAGCATCTGTTACATTTATTATTGAATATAAGGCCTATTATTTTAGATTATTTAAACTTGTCATTGACCAAAATAGTATTTTTTTTTTAATTTACAAAACTTGGAAGTCAATTAATTACATTTCAAAAAACACAACCTGTTTAAAATTTTTTTGTTCCAAAATTAAAAAAAAAAAATTTCGGATTTCGGGAGTGATATATCCCCATGTCCCCCTGTATTTGTATGTCAATATATTTGCCCATATTGTCCATTTGTGTGGTATGTGTTTTATCAGTGTCATGTTGGTGATGTCTGGGAATTCGTGTCGTGTATTTATTGCACGCGTAGCCCAGTTGGATTTATAAATGTTTACTTTTTGTAGGAGTTCAAGTGTTCAAAATAACGTTATTTTTTTAAATTGTTTTTAGTCTAGTCAAGGTTGCATAGATGATACATAATATATTTTATCTTGATTTAAAACTAATAGTAAATATTAAATAATTTTATTATGAATGACATAACGAATGTGTCACATTTTTAAAAATGCTTTAAACATAGGTCTCGGGTGTCACGTCCGAGATTGTCGTAGCGTACGAACCCGGTAGCGTATTTCAGCCGGGTAAATAAACTGTAGAACGTTACCCGTCTTTTCGCTTTATCGTTTCACCTCGTTTACAAAATCTGTATCCGTTATCAGCGCGCGTAGGCTGGCTCAGATTAGAAAACTAATTAAAAAACTGCTAATCAGCCCTGATTCAGGTTTCCTGTATCACGGTCTGTGAGTCACCCGGTTTCAACAGTACAGGCAACGTGTACGCGGTGGAACTCTCTAGACGGTGTACGTGACGTCACGGATTCACACAACACAACCTGTTCAACAGTCACGGCTGGCGTAACCAACCGTCTCTCGTGGAACGTTCTGGCAATGCCATTCACGGGTGCGGTTGACCTTCCTTTACATCTGTCAGCATCCATCCCTTCGTTGACTTGATTTCTTCACTTATCTACAACTTTACTCTTCCTCGATTGTACTATAAAATAGCAATCTACCTTATTTATTGTACTGTACAATAGCAATCTACCTTATTTATTTAGTCCGTTACTTAATACAATACCGGTATGTTGTTTTTTATCCAAATACGAAATTGTCTTGTCTAACGCTCGCTTGACGTGCATAAATTACATCCGCGTTATCAGAGCCTATAAATACTAACGAATAATTGATAATTGTTTTGTATTTCGGGATTAGGATTTGAAATGTAAACATAAAACTATTTACCGTAGATAGTTTTAATCTCCGACTAAACGCGCGCGCGCGAGCGAGTGTAGTTCCTATATGTAATAATTATTACTTTTATATTTGTAACAATTTCATTAAATATTTTTTATTGTATTTAAAAAGTTTTCTGATAGGGAATTCGGTGTGATATGAGCAACTTAGTCTTTGAAGCTAATTAAGAATGTATTTAATCACAAATTTTTGAAAATAATATGGATTTGTCTGCTGGTATGTTTTTATCAATGTTCAAAATAATTTTAAGTTTCAATAACAAATATGAAAAAAAAATTAGTTTATTTATTCGATTACTCTAGCCGAGAATAAACCGGAGGGAAGTTTCCAATCCGCTGTGTGTCTGTATATTTTCGGGAGCACTAATCACTTGAAATTACAAACCTTTTGACGTATAACGGCTCAAGATGTTCTCCTTGAACGAGTACCCAGTTCACTTACGGCAAGCGACGACAGACATTGGCAGACAAGACCGTTGGCCCATTTCGTGCTTCACAGCAAAACATTATGGCAGAATTCAGGTTACTCTATAAGTGTGACAAAATCTGCTCATGTTCCCCCTGTATGTGGGGAATGTGAGCAACTCAAAATAAATTAATGAAACACAACAATTTGTTAAAAAACACATGTTTTTTGTTGAAACACACTCTAATAATTACCAAAAAATATAAAAATTCATTATTGTATTTAAAAATTAAGCATAAAGCAAAAACGTGTGTAATACAAAAAGATGTAAATATTTAACAAGAGTACGTAGAGCTTCCAAAAAGCATCTTAGCTTTAGTAGAGATTCTAAAAGAATCTTCCAAAAATTACAGTTAATTTGAAAGGTTCAGAAGTAGTTAATAACTGTATTAAAATAAAACTCAAGCATAATATAATATTTACAATTTTAATTGATGATAAATATAAAACTATATAGAATAATCGCATACAAAACCACCACAAACATAATCAACTCACAGCTCGATCAACCAATGGTTTCATTGATATTGAATATTGATCATTGCAAACGACGCGTGTGGCATCCTTATCCTCTTTAATTATTTTCCGAAAAGATACAACTCTGTTGATGGAATTGTTTTAAAATTTTCCTCCTTCTTTTGTCTTTTTATTTTAAGTTCTTTAATTGAATCACCTGACATGAGTTCCTTAGCAATTCCTGCTTTCTTCCCTGTGCATTTGTTACTCACTTAACTATTGGTAGTGGAAAAATTACACGAATGTCTTGTACAAACACTTTTTACACAGTTTTGGAAATTATCCCGCTCATTGGCCATATTCCGTAAGTGAGATAAGATGATCATATTCCCCTGAGCGTAGCTGTTCATATTCCCCCGAGCGTAGAGCCATAATAAAACTGAAGACACCACATAACCTGCACTGCTCTCGGCCAAACACATGTCGGCCACATTCTTTAAATAGTATTTACGGCAGAATATTAATTATATTTTGTACAGAAATAATATATTGATAATTAAATATTAATTATTTAGACGCTTGAATAACTATGGAGATAAATTCGTAATGAGTTTAAATGACCACTTGGCTTAAAATAACGTTTGTCAAAGCAGAGGTGAGATCTAGCCTGGTGCCACTTTCAGCACTGCACAATAACAATCCAAATAGCGTGACCAGCACGCAACTACAGGGAAATACCTTTCCCTCTTTGACAAATATGGTTAAGTATTAACTCTGTTCGTATTCCCCACGTTGCCCATGTTACCTTGAATTCCCTTATCACTAGTAAATTATATGTAATATAGGCTATGAACATGGGAAACATTATGGCTTACCATGTGGTAAAATAAAGTCGTATGACAATCGGGCTCAAAAACTAAGACATGACATATACATGAAATACAATATGAAACGTGTACATATAATAATCAACAAACAAAATCCGAATATGTCGTTAGCATGTCGTTCGTAATGAAAAAATTGTTGTATTTTATAATTTGTTCAACAATTTCATTATTAATTATTGAAATTCATTTATGTTGTTAATAAAAATAATTAATTTCATTATGGTCTTTTGGTTTGAAAAAAAAATTTTTTTTGTTTATCACATATTCTTTGTGTTTATTAATAATAAATTATTATTAATAAATAATAATAATAACAATAAGACCTATATACTGTTATATTTTTTATAAATTGGGGCCATTTTCTAAATGGTAACGATATTTTAATGACATAGGAAGTAGTAATAAATAAAAACAATAAGCCTAATCTTTAATCGAAAAATACATGGAAAAGTGAAAACACACAATTGCTTTTATTTATTTTTTTTTTTAAGCGACAGTAAAAACTTTTTTGTGTGCCCTGTCTTAAAAAAGTTTTCTTAGCTTCCAACTTTCCAATCAAGTTTTCTTTTTGAAGTTAGTATAGTTTTTCTAACGTATCAGTAAACGAATCCTGAATCGCGAACTTGCGAGCGATCAAATGTGTCTGTGTATGCCTAGCCGTTTGTTACTGGTAAGGAGTAAACTGGAATAAAATAAGTTTAAAAACTGATTATACACAAAATGTTCATGTGTTAAGAAAATTTACGCCTGCTTTGAACTCAACGAAGGTAGGATTCCCATCCTCTAAAATGAATCCTAGGACAATCTAGTTCAAAAACTAGAACAATCCCGAACATGAAAGCTGGCCGGAGCTACATTTAAAACAACAGTAACAAAAATCGACAGATCTGGTGTGTCATTATAATGCAGTTTATAATAAAAGTTACTGTGTTGTTGAAAACATAAAAATAAAGTTTCCTGAATTTGTATGTCCTCAATCCAAAATCATAAAAAGATGTGTGCCCACTTTTCGATGAGTTCGCAGTTATCTTTTTTATGTAAAAATGAAGATGATTGACTCCATGATACTACAGTTTGTCGCTCAAAATATTAAAATGAATTACTGATTGTAAAATGATTGATGTATTTCTGAATATGTACATTGCTTATCGTCTGCTTTTGACGATTTCAATAGTTAACTGCGAATCTGAAAATCATTTTCTGTATTAAAACGCATTAAAGATATGATTGCATTCAACTATGGGAGATGAGAGATTATAGTCCTTAGCATGGTTGAATATTGAAAACGAGATACCTAAATCACTCGATTTAGAAGAAATTGTACAAGACTTCGTTAAGGCAAAATCAAGAAAAAAATGGATCGATTAGTACTTTCTACGCTTAAGTAATTTGAGAGTTTAAAAAATAATTGTTAACTTTCAAAATTGTGTATACCACTTATCAGTGTAAATAACTCATTGGTACCACGTAAAACAGGCACCACGCGGTTCTAATCCGCCCCTGCACTTAATGGTTGTAAATAATGAAAATACATACATGTAGAATAAGCTAATCTTGTTTGCTACCAAGTGGAATCACTTTCTTAACGGAAACTGAACTTCAATTAAGTAACAAACAAAATATTCGATTCCTTTGCTTTACCCATAAGCGATAATCATTACTTTTTTGAATGCTCTTTCTTAAGAGTATCTTTCTCAGTTTTCAGATACCCCATCAAGTTTTTTTTTTTGAACGAGGGTAACACTTATTTCAGTGTAACAGTAAATTAGCACTTGCGCTTCGGCGTTTTGTAATTACTAAAGTAAATAATGAAACGCTAAAAATGAAAAAACGGGGCTATTTTAATTTGATAACCCTGCTTGTTCGAAAATCACGACCTAAAAATACTTACCAACTAACAACTATGTGTAACCGATGTCGAACGTAGCTAACCTGCTTCTGAAAGTCAGCATTGTTAAGGACTGATTAAATTCCAGACTTTATGGACTAAAATCCCTCCCCGATGTTTCTCACTAACGTCCCTGGGCATATCCGGGAAGTCCTGGGCGGATGCCAACCCTAACGAAAGTAATCGTGTCCAATTTCCCGTGTAAGGACTCGTGCGCGCTTCCTCGGCTGTCTATTTTCATAATACATTAATTGTTAAAAATGTAACAAGATTTTTCGACAAAATGTTCAAGAAGACTTCACAGAATGCACAGAAATATTCAAAACTATTTTATGCATACTTTTTTCTTGATAATTTTGAATGTTAAACGGAATGTAAAAAAAAGCCAAGTAAACGTGTTGAAGTTCATGGCAGTTGGCACCTTACCAATTCAGCCGGTCTATAATTACGTGGCCGACTGGACGTGTGCGTTACTTAAGTTATATATTACACAACAATGAGCAACAATAATCCGACGCGCGTCATAACCGCGAGCAACAATGGTACAACGCGAGACAAAGAGTGATTAAACTGTACACTCTCTTTTAAAACTAATTATAATCATGGAAACGATTAAGGCTTAAGTAAATATCGGTATGAATAACCATATATGACATAAGATTCTAAGATTTATAAGTTCTAAGATTTATATTTAAAATCATTTACTTGAATTCGGTTCAATAATTTTAAAAAAAAAGTATCGCCCACCCCCAAACTATTTTCCCTATTTATAGATATTTTTGTTATTATGGAGTAGTCGTTTAATATATTATTTATTTTCGAGTCTCTTTATCTGCAAAAATGAGGTACATTATTCTTATAAGAAACTAAATTACGCAGATAATCATCCCTCCTCCTCAACCGATCCCGACCATTATTGATATTTACACTTTCATAGAGTAATATTTTTATCATAAGTAATTTCCAAGATATCTTATCCTTCAAAATTAAATATTCGTACTTTACTTGTTTTCATCACAGGAATTTTCAAAAAATCACCCTTCCCCCTTCAACTACCCACTCCATTTATAATTATCTCATTTACCATTTTACAGTGGATTAATATGACTTTATTTTCGGGGCACTTATTTATTAAAATGAAGTACTTTACTCTTGTTAAAACACAAAACAATGCAGGTAAATTACCCCTCCTAACCGAACAACCTGGTTGCCTGGCAACAAAATTATTTTATTTTTAACTATTACAATTGTATGAAAATGTTTATATGAATTTTTAAGTTAAAACGTAAAACGTTGCAGTAAACTGCCTGCCGATCTTCACCAAAATCAATAGGCCTTGAGTCCTCTACAACTCGTTTGATCTGTTTGAATTTGCGGAAGTTATTGTTCGCCACAGAAAAAATTCTACACACACACACACACACACTTTTCGGAAAATGAATTTTCTTCTTGTTTTGAGAGTAGTACAATCAGAATCAGCCCTTATCTGGAACACGATTTTTTTCGCGATCACCATACTTCCATTTCCCTACGGAACATGGAAGTAATAGAAATTGGTAACAGCTTATTATTGAATATGTTACTTTCTTTTTAACACAATTCGAGGGTGTTTAGTTGTATATAATCCCTTTGCGACATGTTGGACGTACGTTTTCTTGAATCCTCGTTTACTACTGATCCTTGGTCGGCAGTATTCCAGAAGCTTCGAGTGTACTGTGTGCGTTTCTTTTTGGCCATCTTTATTTTTAATTTAATTCGGTGTTAAGTAATTTTAACTTTGTATTAACATAATCGGTAAAAGAGAAGCGAAAAAATAATCTTCATTTAATTTTATTATCAGCTTTATTTATTATTAGTGCTAAATAAAACTTGCGAAAGGAAGCTGTGATATAATTAATATTTCATATATTTTTTTTTAATTTTTTGGGTTATTGCGAGGGAAGTACGCCAGCAATTAGAGCCCGTTAAAAGTGACACTTGTTAGCGTTGTTCGAGGGTGGGCAGCGAAAGGGAACAAACCTTTCCTTTCCATTAAGACGTCGTAAAAACTATTCTCGAACAATGAGCTGTACGGCACATGTTGCAGCCAGCTGGACCATGCGTGGGAATGCCCGACTCCACAATTAGGACAAAAGGAGGCTACCGTTACATCTGTCCAGTAGCGAGAAAAACACAGAACCAACGGCGAGAGTATTGTTCAAAACCATGTGTGCGACTTCTCAAAGACAATGGTTTATGCAAGGACAATAGGACAGGCGACTAAGTGACGCTAAGGGAGAGCACAGATGTTATGCCACCCGCAAGTCGACGGAGGAAATCGTCAGCGTACCAACAATAAGAGAATTCGACACACTACACCAGAAGTAGCAGATGTGATTTTGAAACAGAGCCTTAACACTGATTCCAGGAACGGAACAACGTATCGTAAGACAGCGACTCATCTAGTCCACGTGGACTATGTCAAATTCAAGTCGAAAGAGCCAACCAGCCAATGAGGAACGAGAATTCCGGAGGGAACTTCCGTAGGGGATGGTTCAGAGATAAGCTTGAGACCAGAGAGCGAATCTCGTGTATGAACGTCCCTCTCCAAACGGCACTGGGTGGAGAATTCGTTGGAAATACAGACTGGAGACGAAGGGACACAAGGAGGTCCATGGAATGAACCTATCAAAGATGAATTGGTGGGAAGTTTGAGTGTTCATCAGAGTCCCAAGAGTGGGAACAGTAGAAGAAATAAAAACCACTTACACGGGGAGACGCGCTCTCAGTTCATTCAATTTTTAGCCCAGATCATTCAAATTTTAACCTCAGTTTACTACAAATTTTGTCTCAGTTTATGGCAAATTGTATTATAATTCTTAACTCGGTTTACTCAGAGTCTCGAACAGTCTATTGAACTTGTATTTCATTTTATAATGATTCAGTTATAAGAACTTAAAGCAGTGCGTAAGTTAAAATGCATTTCGGTGGAGACGATTAAGACATTATTACGAATAAATGGAAGTGCGCGAATAAAACTCAGAGCGTAAACGGAACAGTAGTTTTCGTGATGAAACGCGAGTAACAATTTATATAATTTCTATGTAATTCATCGTCATAAAGACACGGACATTGTGAAGCGATATTCTTGAACAATTACAGAAAAAGTAGTGATACTTCAATGTTTAGTAATTAACTCAAATAAATAGAATTGTGAAAAGTGCCTAATGAACTCGAAAACGACCTAGGCGCCGAAAAGAGTTGTCGTGCGGCATAGACAGTTATTAGAAGCATACGGTAGCGAACTGTGTACCGCGAAATAGACACGTGCGCGCGTAGAACTCAACCGACCGATTACGAGTACAATGCTACTACTTGTATTATATTAAACTCAAAGCTCCAAGTGACTGTCGCGGAGTGCGGGAGTGTTTACGATCAAGTGTCCTATGGATTAACTTCACTCATCAATGCAGGGAGACAGCACGGCAGAACGAGTAAAGTACAAAACTAATCTCTTCTTATAATTAGTAATTTATCAAACACCACTGACCTGACACTTAGAACCGAAACCACCTGAGAAAGTTATTTAAATATGAGTCAGATAGATACGAATCCATAAGTAGGGAATATTATGTTCTAGAATATTATACATGTCTTCTTGTTAATATATTTTGTACTATGTATGTATTTTGATGTGTTTGTTGCAGGAGCAGGATTTTATCTATGTATATGATTGATATGTGTATTATTAATTATGATTATTTCATGCATATAAATGTTCAATGTGTTTTAACGTAAATACTAAATACGAATTATGAGCACACCACATTTTAGTTAGTAACGTCATTGCAGACGAAGAAGCGTCAATATTTGATCGCTCACCTAATTGTTTAAATTTGTTCATTGAGTTGTTAAATGTGGAATAGAATTTTATTGTTTTGTTGAAGAATTGTAAGTGCTCTTAAATTGATGTTTGACATGAAGAAGAATGAATATGATTTAATAAATATAAGTTAGAATGGATTCGTTAGTATTCTATTGATTTATGTAACAAAACTGACTCACAACTTAACCTTTCATTAAACAGTATCTATATTAATAATTTAAGGTAACGATTATCAATTCAACTAATCAGAAAGATGCACAAAATAGAAGTTTCGAAGACAGTTAAAGTCAGAAGTAAATTCATATGTAGCAAGTTGGAGTGTGAATAAATAATTAACTCTAACTCAATTCATACAATTATCCGTTATTTAAAGAAATGAATTTATTAACATTGCATATGGCAGCCCAACGCGTGGCACGAGAAGAATTGTGCTATTAAACTATTGTAATAACGAGAAAAGTCACTATCAATAATAGGCATAATAATTTATGTACTTAATTAATCAGACATAAATTATTATCATTGTACATGGCTACCCAACGAGGGGCAGTGCAAAACCAATTCTTGTAGAACAAAGATAATTGATAAATTTATGCAAATAAAAGACGCATAAATATATCATTGTAAAGCAGTTAATAGAATTAACCGAGTTAAAATGATGTCTCTCCACGAAGGACTGACGTGCCACTTCGTCCTGCGCGGCAGTTGAGATCTCGGTTCGCGCTTCACTGAAGTTGGTCGTCGTGAGATAGTCGAAACGTCTGGTATTTCACACGCAGACCTCGGACCACGGTCTAACGGCCTGACAAGTTTTGATTCTATGGACAGCGTCCTTGAGAGCTTACGTTCTTTTACTGAAGTACAGCAGAAATAGGAAGGTGCTTATATAAGATCTTGGCAGTTAACCGCCTTATTTCTTACTTTTCATTCGGACCGTCTTGTCAGGTCGGTTAGTTTTACTGTTGTGATGTTGAAAGTTCGCGACACACCTGATGGCGAGGAAGCTTTCGTTACGGAAGAAACATTGATTCTGAAGGACAGATAGGTTCTGACCTTGTCGTGACAATTGCTCTCCAGACAACTGTCCCTCTGATCACCCCCGAGGGTGGCGGACTGGAGGCTGTGGCCCCTGAGGGGCAACATTGGACGGGCCTATACCGCCATTTCCGGTGGCCCGGACTTGCCCTCCCCACCTGACACCCGCCGCTTCATCGCTGGCCCGGGGGTGAACCGGGGAAGTCGGCTGAAATTGGGGCTGACTACCCGGGCCAAGGTGGGTGTCACTTGCGAACGGCAACCAGGGTTGTCGCGTCCCTGGCCAGTAGCCGCACTAAGCAACCACCCCTGCCCCAGTGGACCTAATTTACATCGTGCGGTGAAGCCTCGTAGGAGAGGTAGGCACGCGACACGCCCCTGCACGGTGGGAGAGGCCTTGCAGGGAAACTCCGCGTAGCGGACCGAGCCCCGCCAGGTGGGTCCGGGCAAAGTCCCGGGATGGTCGTGGGTTGTACCTTACCGCTGATTACCGGTGGCTTAACTCCTTCCGAGAACCCAGGCGTACGCTGCCTTACGGGGCGCGGGGCTATCCGTTTTTCGGCAGTATCATTAGTTTTAACGTGCGTATGCATGATGACGATTGTTGATGACCTACTCCTAATGTAATAATGTATCACAAATTTATATGAAAAATACTGCAAAGCTTTTTGATTCGGTGTTTCACGTCTCTAAGGTATTATAAAGCGAAGTTAATGTTTGTAACGTCTAGCTGTTCAACTCCGCACCTTCCTATTTTCCATTAATGGGGTTGGGGGGGGTGCGCCCATCGAACTGGTCCTCAGTTATATTCAAAGGTTGCCTATGACTTGTCTAAAGCGAACTGACGGAATGAGTTTGTCCTGTTCCGCGGGACAAGAGTCAAAACCGACCGTTTTAAATCGCAACAGTAAAAAGAGCCTTGTTCTCGTCTTCTTTTAATAAAGCATTCTATCGCAGGCACAGCGTTGTTAACCTTCATTTTTACACACATTAAGCATTAATGTAAATTATTAACATTTCCGTATTAACATATACGGAACATTGGTTAATCCGTCCTTAAGAAAGCCGGGTAGAGAAATATTAGTAAACGTTTTCTGTATACCAGAGTGGCAGGAAGAGATACAGATACACAGAAGGGAGGAGAGAGAGAGAGAGAGAGAGAGAGAGAGAGAGAGAGAGAGAGAGAGAGAGAGAGAGAGAGAGAGAGAATAGTCGGACTGACAGAATTATTGATCAAAAGATGAAGGATGTATGTTCCTGAGTCCCAAAACAAAATTAATCATTCAGTAAAAGTGTTGTTCATTTTTTACTTAAACTTTTTTTATCATTTATTTCGGGGGAGGTTAAAGGAGGGTGAAAACAATTTGCTACCGGAAGGAAGAGAGGAAGACGTCTAATAATAAGGTTGCTCTTCGTGTTTCACGCGCCCCGATAGAGATCTTCAACCCCCCCCCCCGTGCGCACGTTTCGCGTTCAAATTGGAAACGAAACGGAACGTACGAAGTGGATCGATAGAGAGGCGGCGAGTGGCGTGATTTGGAAAAGCGTGGCTGTTGCATCATGCACTGCCGTGACGTCAAACGGCCGTACTTTCTTTATTAGTTCCTCTTCTTATTGTTTATTATCTGTAAAAACGTAAGTTTTACCTTATACCCTGAACCAGTTTTCGCTTATTATAAGCTTCACCAGAAAACTTTGTGTTCCGAGTCGGTAGTGATTTAATCATATTTATTTGTATTATTTTCTTAACGAAAGTCTGAATTAACACATCGCTTATAGTTTAACAATAGTTGTTTGTAATTTCTCTGTTAATTTATTAAAATTTGCAATTGATATACATTATACAATAAATAAATGTTCTCGCGAATAAGAAGTAACATGGCCTACATGATTCCTCTATCTAACAGAATTAACACTGTTGCACACCACTATAGAAAAATTATTCCGATTAGCGTTTTCAAGCTTTACAGCTAATCATCAGATCGGAAAGCGCTAATCGGAATAACTTTTCTGTAGTGGTGTGCAACAGTGTTAATTCTGTTTGTGATTATAACCACTAACACAACTTTATTAATTAAATATTCCTCTCTCTATAACAAATAACAAATAAAAATAAGGGATGACTTCAAATTTAAATGAGAAATAATATATAATGAATTTCGATTATAGTGATCTTCAAGAGACCAGAAAACTCAGGTCATTATAACTAATAGTTACTATATCTAATATGGGATTTAAAAACTACAGTGTGAAGTGCCTATAGGCCAGTTAGTAAACGACCACAAAAAATATTGTATGTACTCCATTATTTAACTGTTTAAACTGAATCTGTTATTTGGAAAAAATTTAGTTAGTATCAGTTTTTGCTATTTTAATAGTAAAAAATAATATTAAACATTTTTATTATTTATAATTACGATTTTGTCAGTGGCGAACTAGAGAGAGGTCCCTGGTAAAGTTTAAAGGTGGGCCCTCGTTCGAGTCCTTACATTTTTTATAATTTAATGTCCCAACAGTTTCCATACTTACTAAGTCTACTGCCTGTTACTAGCCAAAACCGGTTCAGGAATGGGGCACCAAGCTATTCTTACTAAATAACTGAATGTATAAATAAGTGAAAATTTCTGAGAAAATTGTCTAATAAAATCAACAAGTCGTTCTGCAATTGAGGGGCAAGAAATGGAACTTGAGGGTAACTAAAAGGACTTCGTATATATTTTATTAGGTCAATCTAGTAAAAACGTTAGAACTTCTTGGAAAGTGCACAAAAATTCTCCAGATTTCACTAGGTGGACACGTGAGTTTTGCTTAGTTAGTCAAGTACAATTTATATAAAAATTTGTAATTACCCCAAGCTCGTCTTTTTATCTCTTTTTTTTTCAAAATAACTTGGGTAATTTTGCTAGATTATTTTTCTCAGTGTAAAAAACAAAGAAGGTGTGTCCCTGGACATTTGCCAGTATAGTCACCCGGTAGTTACGGCCCTCGATTTTCTATTAAGCCTAAACAAAAAAAAAACACCAATAAACTATAGTACTAGTCTGTTCACCATAAAAATTCGTTATTTTTGTCATGACAAGAGCATCACTCATTGTCATATTCATTGCACGAAGTGGTCAGTGCCGGATTTACCACTAGGGCCGCGGGCTCAGAGGGTGCCGCAAGCTACAGATATTATTTTTTAACAGAAGTATTTTTATAAAAGTAGGAGGCACTTTGATTTATTTAAGTATGATTTTTTGAAATTAAATGATCAATTTTAGTTAATAATACAAATGGAAGACAGTTCTTATTTAAATATTGCGCGCTTGTTTTTAAGACGTTGGCATCCTTGAAAACTATTCTGCGCACACGAATTTTGAACGTTTCCTATATTGACCTCGAATTTACATTTATAAGCTTTTAATAAAGGTTTGTACATATAAACCACTTATAACTGAAAAAAGTGTGTTTATATCTCTTCATAAAATATAAAAACGTAGCCTACGTTATATAAAAAATTTTCTATAGTTTTCTTTTTAAAATTTATAAATTTTCCCGTAATATTTTTGTGTATACTTTCCCCGACATTAATTCCATTAAGCTACAAGTCACTCAATATTAGTTTACCTTCAGCTTGTTGTATCGTTAGTCAAAGAATTAAAAAAAAAATTAGACCTATTTTTTCAATTTCATAAAAATTATAAGAAAAAATGTATGTGTTATACCTAGACAATAAAAAAGAAATTTTTCATGTTAAATTTCTGAATAAGCTTAGTTAAGTTATTAAGTTACTTTACTTAAAAAAATAAATTAATTTACTCAATTCTTTTGCATAGTTCTTAATATTTTGAAAAATGTTTGCTAAATGAAAGCTCGCTTTTTTATAGTAGCCTACTGGTTTTAAATTTGATATCATTAATCTGACATCAAATTACTTCTGCAGTACATATAATGCTCAAAGTCACAGCCGGGGGGGGGCTCAGAAAACTCGGCGTAGAGCCTCAAAAATCTTAAATCCGGCACTGGAAGCGGTACGTTCGTTTCGACACTTTCGATTCACAGTAAAAGTGGAACTGGAAAACAACCGACTAGGAATCGCTAGGGAGCGATATGTTGTTAAAACAAGTACAGTTAGTGTTCAATGCTTGACAAACATCTAGCAGTGAAGGAGGATTTAGGTCGTCAACTGACTCCATTTTCGTTACACTCTTTATTTTTTCGTCTATCACCAATTATTGCTACTGTGCTTCCGTCACTGGGAGTTTCATAGTTTCAACATCTTTGTCGATTTCGTCATAATCGTACAATATTTTATAGTGCAATGCTGGCTTTGCCCCTCACTGTCGTACCGATTCCTCTTCATTTTCAGCAGCTGCTCTTTGAATTTCAGTTGAAGCATGCCAAACCCAATTTGCTATCGTCTGCCAAGCTAGACGATTCACTACCATAATAATCGTTACTTTCTTATTAATTATAATAAATATTCTTGCTGTAACTGACTGCATACGTTGTCATTCTCTTCATCTCCTTTAAAGCAGTCTGTTATGACCCCCCGCCCTTGGTATACGTTGTCATTCTCTTCATCTCCTTTAAAGCGGCCTGCAGTCTGTTATGTCCCCTGCCCTTGGTATACGTTGTCATTCTCTTCATCTCCTTCAAAGCGGCCTGCAGTCTGTTATGTCCCCTGCCCTTGGTATACGTTGTCATTCTCTTCATCTCCTTCAAAGCGGCCTGCAGTCTGTTATGTCCCCTGCCCTTGGTATACGTTGTCATTCTCTTCATCTCCTTCAAAGCGGCCTGCAGTCTGTTATGTCCCCTGCCCTTGGTATACGTTGTCATTCTCTTCATCTCCTTCAAAGCGGCCTGCAGTCTGTTATTTCCCCTGCCCTTGGTATACGTTATCATTCTCTTCATCTCCTTCAAAGCGGCCTGCAGTCTGTTATGTCCCCTGCCCTTGGTATACGTTGTCATTATAAACGATATTTCTTTACGTTAAAAAGTGCAGCTGGCCAAACATTAAGTAGGTTTTTGGTCTCTATAACCGGAAATCCATTATATGCGATGTCACGATATACGATTTCTACAGTATATACAAATTTATAAACTATAAGGAGGTCATAAGCAGAATTAATTCAGTCGATATGACATTTAATAAAAAGAAAAACTTTTCACTTCAACAACAGTAGTTTAAAGGTAAGGAAGAAATAATTTGACGAAGGATACGTGTAGAGTGTTGCTGTGTACGGGAGCGAATCATGGTCGAACAGGAGAAGGAGAGGAAGAAAAGACTCCAAGCATTTGAGATCTGTTGCTGCAGGAGGATGGTCAAGATAAGTTGTTGAAACAAGAAAACTGATGAGAATGTCCTTAGAAGAGCTTAGGAGGACTTTAAGATTCCTAGGGAACTTCAAATGAAGAAGAAATAAACTAACAGAGCATATACTCAGACACAGTGGGCTAGTGAAGAGAATAATTGAAGGGAAAATAGAAGGGAGCAGTCATAGAGGAAAATTTCGTTTACGGACGATATGAACTGCACATCACGCTGTGAAATGAAAAGGAAAGCAGAGCAGCGAGAGAAATGGCGAGCTGCTGTCAACCATCCCGTTAGGTTATTATTATATTGTACAGGTTATTATACGTTTTGCTGTTTCGTTGTAAATTTGATTTTTATTTTCCTTTGTATTGTTTCTGTCGTATAGAAGACTGCTTAGTATGACGATAACCAACTTCCTTCAATTTCTTTACTTTCTTTGATAGCGTTATCTCTCTCTCTCTCTCTCTCTCTCTCTCGTGAAAATTTAACCATACATATTTTTATATTCGGCGCTTAGTACATCAGTGGTTACGGCACTTGGCTACTAATCTCGAGGCCCCGGCTTTGATTCCCGAGCGTCAGTGCGGCGCTGAGGTCTTTGAGCCCCCCACCCGCGAAGGACGGAAGGGGCCGTTATTCAGTTTTTTGATGGGGGCATAGTGTAGTCATATAATAAAAACATGCAACACACTTCAACATATTTGTTGTGTCACGTGTCTGAAATGCTTCAAATATCTAACCTGAAAACTTCATCGTGTAGTAGGCCTATCATTATGTAATTTGACATCAATCTTTTCTTTACTACCAAAAAGTTGCCTACAGATTTTCTATTATGAGTTCACCATGTTATGTCTACCTCTGAAAGACATTAAAAAAAGATCAGCTATGATAATCAATTTCTTTAAAGAAGAGTGGCCATTTTGCATAGTTGCCAAATTATGTCGTTTTTCAGTATTAGTAAAAAAATTCCTCTTTCATTTTTATGCGAGTGGGCCATCTTTAAGCCTTAGGGCTCCCCGGCCCAGGGTCTGCGGGGACCTTATCGCCGCCTCTGCCCAGCGTAGCGTAAAATCAAAGTGCGTTTTTCAGCCCCTAGGTCGAGTCGACCCAGCCTGTGGAAATGAAGATCCGGGATAATAACGGGCACCTGAAGCATAGTGTTGGTAACGCTACCTTCTTCGTATGGTAGACGGTCTACATACGGCAGCCTACGTTGCCTGGCCCATAGACTGCATCCAGTATCAGGCCTATATATTTATATTCTTTGCATGCCTTATCTTTCCTCCGTCTTCAAGTGTAATTTTTGGCTACTATCCTTCGATATGTCAACAATTCTTAGTCTCCAAACTTTGATATAATAAAAACTGTATTTCTTGGCGACCTTAATACATATTATGGTATTAACGATAAATACTTATATTATCAAAAAATAAAAAGATTGTTACCTATCAACTTCGCTAAACAGTTGGACATTCGCCTCCGTCATCAGCTATCTGATCGTGTTTTCTTTTTGTCGTCTTACTTCCTTCTTTCCTTTGCTTTGTATCTGAGAGCTTGTTTAGGCAGTATTTTATTACCTGTCCCTCCAGTATGCTCTTTCCATTTTGGCGTTCTTCTTTCTCTTTTAGTACCGTGTCAGGTCCCTCTGTGTTACCAATTACATCGGCGACTCGACCTTTGTTTTCAGTTATTCTAAATATTTGTTCAGCGCTGTATGTTCCTAGCAGTCCCGAATAGTTTTTAACCACGAGGCCTGTTTCCTTCTTAGTCCTTTTCTAACGACATTCTTATTCGTCCTTCATCATCGTCTGGAGCGTACGGTGTCGATCACCTCTCTCAGTATGTGGCCAAGACATGCTAGTTTCCGACACTGAACAGTTTCCGATATCTCTCGAACTGCGTTTGCCCTACTCGCAGTTGGTTTGCAAACCGCCTCATTGGTTTGCATAGCTCTCCTGGGTATTCTGAGCATTCATCTGTGCAGCCGCGACTCGAATGCCTCCAAACGATTGACTGTTCCAGCTTTCAGCGTCCACACTTCGGCCCCATACAGTAGCACAGACAGTCCATAACATCTAAACATTCTTTAACGGAGTTTTAAGTTGATCTTATTTTTACCTGTGATCTTTTACTTTTTTTCACTGGCGTTGTATTTATAGCCTATATTCGTCGCGAAAATGTGTTGATTTCTAATTTTGTCATGTCTCCTGCACTCTTTCACGGCTTGTAGGAAGTTCATTTTTCAATTGTCGGAAGACTGTATTTTGTTTTCAGTTTTCGTTATCATGATTCATGTTTTACTGCTCCTAAGTACTACTATTATAAATAAAGCACGGTGAAGTCGCGTGACGATGGCGCTCACTGCGTTTCTCCGGACCTGTCGATCTTATACTCCCCGGATGGCTTCGTGCATACGGTGCCCAATAAGCAGGAGCATATTTACGGGGGGGGACCCCCTCCAGAGGGTCGAAAAAATGACAAATTTTGTTAATCTCTTAATTTTTAGGCTGTTTTGTTATTTTTTCAGCTGTGTACACTAATATAGTAGTAACTCTTTTTACTTCCATATTCCTTAAGGAATGGAAGTATGGTGATGGCAAACAAAATCGTGTTCGAGATTATTGCAGATTCTGATTGTACTACACTCAAAACATGAAAAAAAGTCGTTTTCCGAAAAGTGTCTGTGTGTCTGTCTGTGTGTCTGTAGATTTTTTTCCTATGGCAAACGATAACTGCCGGAAATTCAAACAGAATCAAATAATTTTTTGCATACAGCCCTGATTTGTAGAGTACTCACGACCTATTGTTTTTGGTGAAGATCGGTTGAGGGAAAGGGGTAGTTTACCTGCCACGGTTTTTTTTTATCAAGGGAAATTTTTTTTTTGGCAAACGATAACAGCCGCAAATTCAAACAGAATCAAATAATGTTTCGCATACAGCCCTGAATTGTAGAGTTCTCAAGATCTTTTGTTTTTGGTGAAGATCGGTTAAGGGGAAGGGGCAGTTTACCTGTAACGTTTTATGTTTTAACAAGGGTATTTCCTATGGCAAACGATAACAGCCGCAAATTCAAACAGAATCAAAAGATTATTTGCATACAGCCCTGAATTGTAGAGTTCTCAAGACTTTTTGGTTTTGGTGAAGATCGGTTAAGGGAAAGGGGTAGTTTACCTTCAACGTTTTATGTTTTAAAAAGGTATTTTCTATGGCAAACGATAACAGCCGCAAATTCACACAGAATCAAATACTTTTCTGCATACAGCCCTGATTTGTAGAGTACTCAAGACCTATTGTTTTTGGTGAAGATCGGTTAAGGGGAAGGGGTAATTTACCTGCAACGTTTTTTATCAAGCGTATTTTCTATGGCAAACGATAACTGCCGCAAATTCAAACAGAATCAAATAATGTTTTGCATACGTCCCTGAATTGTAGAGGTCTCAAGGACTTTCGATTTTGGTGAAGATCGGTTAAGGGGAAGGGGTAGTTTACCTGCAACCTTTTACGTTTTAACAAGAGTAAAGTACTTGAAAATTTATTTAAACTTTTTGAAACAACGGTAATTGTTAAAAATAAAATAATTTTGTTGCCAGGCAATAAAATTAAAATTTTTTCATTTTAATGTAATATAATATTTTTCATTTAATACGGCAATAAAAAGGCAGGTAAGACACAACCACACACACACACACACACACACACACACACACATACACACACACACAATTCACGTTATTTCTGGCCTCACTCATGTTTATTTTCTTACGTTTGCACGCTTTTTAAATGGAAAGTGCCGAAACCCACACCAACATAACGCGTGCAAGCCGAAAAAATGGACATCAATTTGCTTACTGGCGAAGCTAGTAGTTAATGAATGGGTAGGCAAAAATCTTATCTTAAATTTTTTTTAAGGAATCACTAAAAGGACGGTGGGTCAAATCGGACGCTGAGGTAGAGTTTGCTGTAACCGAATGGTTCCACAAACAGCCGTAAGAATTTTACTAGCAGGGAATCTACAGGTTAGTGCAACAGTGGAACTCATGTCTTAATGTTATTGGAGACTTCTTTTAAAATCGTTGAATAAAAAATGCTTTACAGCTCTATACGTGTGTCTATTGAACAATCCTTGTATTAGTCATACACAATAATACAACTGATTGAACTTCAAATTTTTAAACTTGATTAGTTTCTATATATACAGTATGTTTAATGTTACAAATAATTCAAATAACAATCTTGATCATCTGTTAGTTCAGCGGAATAACAGTGACACTTTTAATAACCGCATAAAATAAACACTTAGAAACAACACAGGCGCTTTAACTTAACTGTTTGGACCACAGAAGTGAGGCATGCCTCAACGCTCTATGTGTACAGCGCGGGACAATCACCCCTCCCTACACTTCCCTATCACACCACTACATTGCTTACATACGATGTATACAAAAAACGCTGAGGCAAGTTCAGGTTGCCTCATTCGCTTTAAACGAACTATGCCGAATCTCACCTGTCACCATCTAGCGGTCGCTCAATAAAGCACGTTTCGGTTTAATAAATTTGACAGTCGCAGTAACAATGTATAATCTTTACGTTATGTAGTTCATACGTATTTATAATTTTTATTCTACAGAATTTTTTAGGGTAGGCATTGCCTCAATTGCCTCCATGTAACTTCGCCACTGATATATATGTGTACAACGTTATCGGCAACAAAGAAGTAGTTTTTGTTAAAATTCCTTCCCGGGATATTTGGCCGTAGTCCAATGTTTTCTACAAAACCAGACATTTCGGCAATGCCATCGACTTCCATCATCAGTGAAAATCGAATGCGATAACGTGAGGTGGTATACGTTAGTGACCACAGTACTGTGGTTAAGGCTGAAGCAGTAAGTAGAAAGAAGTAGTTTCTATGGTAATATTTCATTTCGAAAATGATTTTAAATATAAATCTTAGAATATGGAAGTCATGTATGGTTCTCCATACCGATATTTTACTTCCATGTTCCTTAAGGAAATGGAAGTATGGTGATGGCAAAAAAAATCGTGTTCGAGATTATTGCAGATTCTGATTGTACTACACTCAAAACATGAAAAAAAGTCGTTTTTCGAAAAGTGTCTGTGTGTGTGTGTCTGTCTGTCTATCTGTAGATTTTTTTTTCTATGGCAAACGATAACTGCCGCAAATTCAAACAGAATCAAATAATTTTTTGCATACAGTCCTGATTTGTAGAGTACTCACGACCTATTGTTTTTGGTGAAGATCGGTTAAGGGAAAGGGGTAGTTTACCTGCAACATTTTATGTTTTAACAAGGGTATTTTCTATGGCAAACGATAACAGCCGCAAATTCAAACAGAATCAAAAGATTATTTGCACACAGCCATAAATTGTAGACTGCTCAAGACATATTGTTTTTGGTGAAGATCGGTTAAGGGAAAGGGGTAGTTTACCTGCAACGTTTTTTTAACAAGGGTATTTTCTATGGCAAACGATAACAGCCGCAAATTCAAACAGAATCAAATAATGTTTTGCATATGTCCCTGAATTGTAGAGGTCGCAAGGACTTTCGATTTTGGTAAAGATCGGTTAAGGGGAAGGGGTAGTTTACCTTCAACCTTTTACGTTTTAACAACAGTAAAGTACTTGAAAATTCATTTAAACTTTTTCAAACAATGGTAATTGTTAAAAATAAAATAATTTTGTTGCCAGGCAATAAAATTATAATTTTTTCATTTTAATGTAAATTATGTATGAGTTAATATACGCGTACATGTGTAAAATAATATATCGTTCGTGGCAGGTAAGCATATCTCAGTTATGTAATGTTTACGTTTCCATTTTATTATTATGACTACAGCAATAAAAAGGCAGGGAAGACACACACACACACACACACACACACACACACACACACACACACACAAAATTCGCGTTATTTCTGGCCTCACTCATGTTTATTTTCTTACATTTGCACGCTTTTTAAATGGAAAGTGCCGAAACCCACACCAACATAACGCGTGCAAGCCGAAAAAATGGACATCAATTTGCTTCCTGTGGATCGCTGGGCAGTGTAACTGCACGTGTTTACAGAGGAACGATTCATAGATAGACTTTTCGTCTTTAGGAAATGAACCCTCTGCAAGATGCTGAGGGTCCATGAGTGACTTCGGAGCGCTCCTTCTTTTTCGCGTGTTTGTTCTGTGAAACATACACTGTAGATTCGCAGCTTTACTCTAAACAACGCACAATAGGAAATGTTGAAAATTTTAGTCCACGGTGTACCCTCATTCACACTAAACCTGCTCTGATGTTTTAATTACGGACATCATAATATTAAAACTTTGGAAACTTGAGCACTACTTAATGGAGATCAATCATTAACTTATACAAGCCATTAATTTTATGCATATTTTATATATATATATATATATATATATATATATATATATATATATATGTGTGTGTGTACAACGTTATCGGCAACAAAGAAGTAGTTTTTGTTAAACTTCCTTCCCGGGATATTTGGCCGTAGTCCAATGTTTTCTACAAAACCAGACGTTTCGGCAATGCCATCGACTTCCATCATCAGTGAAAATCGAGTGCGATAACGTGAGGTGGTATATGTTAGTGACCACAGTACTGTGGTTAAAACTGAAGCAGTAAGTAGAAAGAAGTAGTTTCTATGGTAATATTTCATTTCGAAAATGATTTTAAATTTAAATCTTAGAATATGGAAGTCATGTATGGTTCTCCATACCGATATTTTAAAACAGGTTATATCAGGTTCATTGGCGAATACATTTGAAATTTAAAATATAGGAAAATCAATTCAGTCAATAAGTAGGCCTATCTTGAAACAATGTTTCAATACGCATATTTTTATTGAGTTATTACTGTTTACTTTAATGGGATTGATTTCAGCCACTTTAAAGATAGTAATGTTGATTGGTCTTAACTAGTTTTTTTCTTTTGATGATGCCGACCCCGGACCCCCCAAGGCCAAATTCTAGATACGCCACTGCCAATAATTCGTTTGACCTTATCCACCCAGCGACTTGGAATCGTTCCTTGTGGACGTTTCTCATTTTCCCTTCCATAAATAATTTCTCTATGCTACAGGTTCTTTACGAAATGAGTCCAAAAATCTCATGAGCTCTGTTTTCCTCGATAAAGTGTACACAACTTCAGTTGATGTAAAATAGATTTGGTAGTCCGACGCTTTGTTCATGAAATTCTTAGCGTCCGTCGCGGTACACCTCCATTCCAAAGGCATCAATTCTTTTTCACGATATGATGTTCGTGGTCCAGGTTCCAGAGACGTACGTGGTTATTGGAAATATGTGTCCTTATTAATTTTAATTTGGTGTTTCGCGATATCGCTCTGTCCTTCCAAATTTAAGTTAGGTTTGTAGTTGCATTTCAAGCCATACTTATTGTCCTTCTGATTTCTTTGTCGCGTTCTCCTTTATTTGTTAGCAGTGGACCGAGGGACAGAAATTCGTAAAATATTGGAAACCTGTTATACTTCCCTGCATCGATGTATACTATATGGATCGCGTGCTGCATTCACTGAATTCGGTCCGACCGCTGCACCAATGGGGGGCAAGAATACTGCGTAAGCTATACACTGTACCTATAGCCTACAAAGTCCGATTTTTCTGCTTTGTTGTAGTTGTTGTTGCTTTAGCGGAGCATATTTTGCGTTAAATGGTATAGCTATGTCATATTTTAACATTAATTAATGACTCCAAAGTGGGAGGTTTTTAATAAGTTCTTTTCCAAAATAAACACATTTGTTTCACTGTAAGATCTCAGTATTCTGACACATTATTTCAGTTTATCGCTAAGTTCTGTTGCGTTCATAAATACTTATTTATGAACATTTAATGTTGAATCCAGACGAATAAAGATTAAAAATAAGGGAAACAAAGAATAAAAGACGTGAGCCGTAAACTTTAAAATGTTTATTTGCGTAAAAGAAGCTGGCGTATACGCTCGCCATGGTCGTTAAAGTGTTCAATTAGCAATGCTAATTTACATTAAAATTGTTTTATATTATTTAATTAGCGACATATTAATTGTATAAAAACATTGTTTACATTAAACATTATTAAATAATACAAATTTATTTAACTTTTGGCGGATACGAAGCTTAGAGAAGGCAGCTGCAGCGGTTCTTTCATTAGCAATGCAATAGCACAAGATTTTTATACAATAATGTCCCTATTAATTTGATAAGTTTCACTTCACGGATGTCTGAAGTGAAAATGGATTTTTTCGTAAAAATCATTGTTTGAAATATATTTTCTAAACACTGTGCCGGGAAAGAGTTTGCAAAGTGTTATAATCACTTTTGGTATTAAGTTTACTGTCAGATAATAATCAATTTATACACAAATTTAACAATCTTTAAAACCTCTGATGACGCTCTAATTTTCCGCTTGACACAAAGTCAGTAAAATGAGTAAACGCTCAAGTTATTGTCATCTGTTATCAGTAAATGAATACACTCTTCACACCTTAACTTCGAAATAATTTTTTTTACAATAAAGCCCAAATGTTTTTTACAAGAACTGTCCCAAATGTAATAATTGTAAGGTGTCAAAGCAAGTGCATTACTGACTGAATGACTCGTTTAGTACACGTGTTAACTTAGCGCCTAATGCTTTATTCCCCCCTGTGGTGGGGGAAGCTGTACGTGCTTCGGAACGTTTTCTGTCGTTCACTTTGCCTGTCAGCACGCGAGCCGTATAGTATACATCAATGCTTCCCTGACGTTCATGAGAGCACTATCAACTATCGTTACTTTAGGTCTAGCTTTGTTAAAAATCACTCCATACGTCTTATTTTCTGTCTTTATTTTACGACAATGCAATAAAACCGCGCTAGCTACTGTTTTGTAAAGTTTAATTTTAGTATCTGGTAAGTGGTTTGTTGACGGTTCGGCATATTTGTATATTTAACTAATTTGTATCCCTCTATCAGCAAGACTCAAATAAACCCAAATAGATGAAGTAATTTACTTGTACCAGCGTTTAACTATTGATAATCATTTGGGATCCAACTAACTTTAGTTTTATTTATTGGTATTTGTGGAATTTCGCACATGTACTGTACTTCACATACATGTCTGCGGTTTGTAGATTTAGCGGTGCAATGCATCTTAAAGCAGGAAAAATACGAATTAATCATCTCGTCATCTTCATCTCGCGGCATAGGCAAGGTGCTGCCTGTTCCTCCAGCCATCCTTTCCTGCCTCTTCCCACACACCTGTGTCCTATAAGTGTATGTTTCAAGACTTGTTTGGCCAGTCTTGAAACTGACGTTCTCTCTAAGTGTTCTTTGTACCCGCTGTTTATTAAAAACTTGTAATTCTTCTCTTAAAGTTTATAACAGCTTTTGACTCCTCTTAAGCACGCCATTTACGACGCCTGTATTTTACTTTCTTGTTTCTTGGTTGTCGTACCACAACTCACGCCCATAAGACAGTACAGGGACCGCCATAACTTTGTAAAACTTTAATTCTGTATCTCGACGTACCTTAATTTTAAAAATACTATTGGTTGTCCCACAGATCGTGTGAAACTCACCAAATTAACATCATAATAACATAATTTTTAATTTAATTTAATTTAACGAATTTAATTTGATTCTAATATGTTTAAAAAACATATGCGTGTTCGTGTGCGTGTTTTGTTCTTTGTTCCACAAGGTAACGCACCATGTTATCATTGCAACAAAGCGTTAATAACACGTTGACATAGGCAACACCTTATTGGCGGGTATTGTTCCAAAGGAATGCGAGTCGGCGTCGTGTTATTTTGTCAGGTGTTGCGTGTAATGTCAGTCTGAAATTTTTCGTAAATGATGTAATCTCTGCGCGCTCGGAGCGTCCCATTGTTTTTTTTTTCTTATCCAACACGTTAATTTTAAAACTAAAAATAAAGGGTACAGTTATAAGTTTTCGTCGAGATACCACGAAATCTGTACCGAACGGATAGTATAATTTCGTTGCAAGGTCACGTGTCGACAGTAACGATAATCATTTGATTGTTGTACGCTCGGAGAACGTTAATCTTACTGTTTATTGCTCATTGTTGTGTAACGCAGATACGTGTTCTGACCGGCGATTGTTGTGTGAACACGTGCGCGCGTTCCACTGATAACACGTGTTAACTGATTGTTTACTTGCTTTATACTTTTATGCGAGATTTCTACGATTCTCGCTTCCATTACGACATGTGGGTTGATCGTTAGGGGCGTATTATGGGGGGGGGACCAGACCCCTCACCAGAGGGGCGAAAAAGTTGACGAATTTCGTTAATCTCTTAATTTTTAGGCTGTTTTATTACTTTCTAAGCTGTATACGCTAATATAATAGTAGACCTAACTCTTTTTACTTTTTACTTCCATATTCCTTAAGGAATGGAAGTATGGTGATGGCAAAAAAAATCGTGTTCGAGATTATTGCAGATTCTGATTCTACTACACTCAAAACATGAAAAAAAGTCGTTTTCCGAAAAGTTTCTGTGTGTGTGTCTGTCTGTGTGTCTGTAGATTTTTTTTCTATGGCAAACGATAACTGCCGCAAATTCAAACAGAATCAAATAATTTTTTGCATGCAGCCCTGATTTGCAGAGTACTCGCGACCTATTGTTTTTGGTGAAGATCGGTTGAGGGAAAGGGGTAGTTTACCTGCAACGGTTTTTTTTTAGCAAGGGTAATTTTGTTTGTTTGGCAAACGATAACAGCCGCAAATTCAAACAGAATCAAATAATGTTTCGCATACAGCCCTGAATTGTAGAGTTCTCAAGATCTTTTGTTTTTGGTGAAGATCGGTTAAGGGGAAGGGGCAGTTTACCTGTAACGTTTTATGTTTTAACAAGGGTATTTCCTATGGCAAACGATAACAGCCGCAAATTCAAACAGAATCAAAAGATTATTTGCATACAGCCCTGATTTGTAGAGTACACAAGACCTATTGTTTTTGGTGAAGATCGGTTGAGGGAAAGGGGTAGTTTACCTGCTACGTTTTTTTAACAAGGGTATTTTCTATGGCAAACGATAACAGCCGCAAATTCAAACAGAATCAAATAATGTTTTGCATACAGCCCTGATTTGTAGAGTACTCAAGACCTATTGTTTTTTGGTGAAGATCGGTTAAGGGGAAGGGGTAGTTTACCTGCAACGTTTTTTTATCAAGCGTATTTTCTATGGCAAACGATAACAGCCGCAAATTCAAACAGAATCAAATAATTTTTTGCATACGTCCCTGAATTGTAGAGGTCTCAATGACTTTCGATTTTGGTGAAGATCGGTTAAGGGGAAGGGGTAGTTTACCTGCAACCTTTTACGTTTTAACAAGAGTAAAGTACTTGAAAATTTATTTAAACTTTTTGAAACAATGGTAATTGTTAAAAATAAAATAATTTTGTTGCCAGGCAGTAAAATTATAATTTTTTCATTTTAATGTAATATAATATTTTTCATTTAATACAGCAATAAAAAGGCAGGTAAGACACAGCCTGGCTGTTTGGCTGAAAATGATTTTAAATATAAATCTTAGAATATGGAAGTCATGTATGGTTCTCCATACCGATATTTAAATATACGATTAGTTTTACTACACAGCATTAGCGTACCGGTATACGTTTGAAATATGAAATAAACGAAAATAGATTCAGTCAATAAGTATCTCGTTAACAACGCTTCAGTAAACCATACTTTTATGTTATTACCGTTTACTTTAATGGGACAGATTTAAAGATAATAATATTGATTAGTCTCAAATTGGTTTTTCTTTTGTATGAAGCCGATCCGACCCCGGACCCCCTCTCTAAGACCAGATTCTAGATACGCCACTGTTAGTCGTAGAAATCGTTTTCTAAACAAAAGTCATAACATTCTTTTCGATTAACCACTTCCTACTGCGTTGCACATATTGTTCTTTTGATCTTTCTCTTTTCTTCAGTGTTCTTACCTTGCCTCACTTGTCTACTGATCTTTTCTTCCAGCCTGAATTCCACTATTATTTTTCTGTACTTATTTCTGTCCTTAATTCTTTGTTCGTCTATATTTGGGAACTGTTCTAAATAATTTTGTACTTATTTGTACCTTCCAAATTTTGTTTAACCGTTTCTTAGATATTCAAAAACGTGTTTCGTTAATTTTTAATTCTTGTCCAAAAATGTTCAATCTCTTCTATGGAAATATTTGAGAAATCTTTGTAGATTTTTTCCATTTGAACTTAATCATAATTTAGAGTCTTTAATTTGTTCTGGGCTAAACATTTTTCTCTTAATATTCTACTTTTCTATTAAACTTTAGTTTTAATATTTTTTTTTATTGGGAAAAAGTCTCCCAAGCAGTCACAAGCGTGTAAAGCCTCAGGGCATGTTACTATTTTGCAGTGTGTTAAAGCGTTTCTGCTTATAAATATTTTTTTTTATAAAGGTTTGGTGTTAGACTATATTCGATTTATTTTTATTTTTTTATTTTTATTTTCAACATTCTTTTTCTGTTGATGTTGGTGTTATAATTTTATTTAAACAAATAAAATTTATTTATGACTTTATTTAAACAAGTCAGAATTATTTTTTAAAAAGTCAAAAATTTGACTACGAAAAAGACCGTGTTATTTAAAAATCGAAGTTTTAAAATAGGAGGAAAGGTTTTTATGAAGAACACCAAAAGAATAAGCATTTCCCTTCACTCACTTAAAAAAAAAATCAAACAATTCTATTGCCACATTAATCATATAGGGTTATGTAACCAAACGAACGAACAACCGTTTAACCATAATATTGTCTTCTTTGAGTAATCGTGTAGTAATTTAATTATTTTTTACTATTTCTTTTATGAATTTGCTAACTGCTATAATTTTTTTATTGTTCGACTAAGCTTTTCGTCATTACTGACATCTTCAGGTCTTAAACAACAGCTGAGGTCGTTTAAGACCTGAAGATGTCAGTAATGACGAAAAGCTTAGTCGAACAATAAAAAAATTATAGCAGTTAGCAAATTCATGAAAGAAATAGTAAGGATGGCTGCTAATTTAAACAATACGAAGAATAATTATTTTTTGTAGTAATAAGTTTTTTGTTATTTGTTATCATCTGTTTATGCACTATTTGTTGATTAAAACGATGACACATTCGCCGACAGAATTACCCACATTTTGCACGCTGTATTGTGTTAAGTTGTCCTTTTTTTTGTTTTCTAAAATTTCGTTTCCTTGTTGACAGTATCGCATCTAAGACGAGTGATTTCAAACCTCATTTCTCACGCATGGTCTAGAGTTACAAAGGAACAGACGAACGGGCGAGCATACCAGCAGCTAAACTCAATAGGTACGTATCGAAAAATTGTCATTTCCTCTTGCCTAATTCGGTTCATAATCTAAGAGTCGGCCTGAATTAAAAGGCGTTTTCAAGCCCAGTTTCTGCATCCCAAGTCGTATCTTCCTTCCCTCCCTTACCATCTTGTCCTGTGTTCACCACTGTTTCCGGCATCTACGTTCGTTTCTCTTCTTCGGACCACTTCAACAGGTTCTCTCTTGTCTCTTCGTTGTGTTGTCCACGTGGCCGTGCCGTTTAAGTTGTGTTTGTGTTACGGTATCTTAACGCACTATAGTTCCTCGACGTTCTGTACTCACAATTCCAGCTGATCTTCCCCAGTAACCCGTCTCCATCACCTTAAAACGTTTCTTCTTCTTCTTCTTCTTCTTCTTCTTCTTCTTCTTCTTCTTCTTCTTCTTCTTCTTCTTCTCTTCAAGGATTAGGTTATATAAACCTGTTCCGGCACCCATCTCATCCTCGGACAACTCACGTCTCTTCTACCAATGGCTTTATAGTTCAGCGCCGCTTTCGGCAGTCGATCCTCTGTCATCCTTTGCAGACGATCCCACTATTCTCTTCTGTAAGTTAAAATAATTTCATTTATGTCCTTTACTTCGAGTTCTTCTCTCATATCCTTATTCAGTATTCTATCTTGCAATGTATAATTTAAAATACTTCGAAGACAGTGCATTTCGGCACTCTGAATCTTGCCGCATTCCTTTATTGCCACGACCCACGTCTCACTCGCATATGTCAATGTGGGTATTGTAAGTGTCTTATAAAATTTAATCCTTGTTCTGTGTCCTGTTTTATTTCTAACATTTCTATGAATCGTACCACAAATATTCCTAAATTTCTCTCTTCTCTCTTACATCATATTCAGATTCATAGCTTACTGCACAGCCGAGATGTTTAAAATGGCTGGCTCACTTGTTCTAAAGTACTGTTGTTTATAACTATCTTAGTCCTCACTGGATATTTACCTTTAAAGGCCATGGTTTTGGTCTTTCTCACTGCAAATTGTCAGTGAATACTTTCGTGCTACTTCTTGTAACTGAAACATAGCTCTTTGTAAATAATTCCAATTTTCTGGAGTAAGAACTATGTCATCCACATGTAGCAGGGAACCCATACAAATTGATTTGTTATTGAACCAGGTTTGTCGATAACAACAATAATTTTAATAATGTTGGGCCACGGTCTAACCGCCCGGTGTTTGTTTTCCTGTCGGATATCGGCCGTGAAAACCTACGTTCATTGATAAAACACACACACACACACACACCGTACGCAACATTATATACACAGATCGAAATCGCTCAATAACAGTCTGTTATGGACAATGTTGTTATTGTGTGTTTCATATGTGAAGATGAGCTGAAACCCTCCAAAGCGCCAGTCGGGAGTTGCGTATATACAGTGGTGTACAACAGTTTTATTTTTACTTTAATTTACTTCTAACCTCTCTCACTTGTGGGGAGAAATACTTTCCAGAATGGTTTTCGTTTCTATGAATTTTAAAGAACAATTTCTCGGAGAAAATGAATAACTTCTTCTTCTTCTTCTTCTTCTTCTTCTTCTTCTTCTTCTTCTTCTTCTTCTTCTTCTTCTTCTTCTTCTTCTTCTTCTTCTTCCCCCTCCTCCTTCTCTTCGTCCTTCTAATATAGGTCTGTGGGTGCCCAGAACACCAAAGGAAAGTTTATCTCCATCTTTTACTAGGTTCACCGACTCTTCTCTTGTTTACTGGTTTCTTCTGCCTGCAGATTTCAGTAGTCTGCTCTCATCTCTCAATATGCTCATTCTCATCTCCTTACTATACAGTATCGATACTGTCCACTTTGCATCGTTCTGTGATATCCTAATTTCTTTACCAATCTCGTATATATACTTTTTATCATTATTTTCTTAATACTATAATGAATATTATATTATGTAATTAATTAATTTGTGAATTAATTAATTCGTTGTGTTTGCCGTGCCCCACGATCTTGGAGCGTCATTTACTACAATGTTTATTATGCATAAATTAATAATTGCATAATTTAATTAACTTTTAATTAATATAAATTTCTTTGATTATGATTATCTAGTTGAACCTAGTTCCTCGTGCCATTTGTTGGGCAGCCATTAACTATAATAATTGAATGTAAATGTAATTTACATTTGCGGCTATTGATTATTTGTATAAACTGAATAATTACTCTAATTATTTATAGCTCAACAACTGATATCATTTAATAATTAATATTGTAAATTCAATTTACATTACTGAGCAAAAGAAACTCTTAAAAATTTACTTTGTGATTTCTTAAAGATTAAGTTAACATCTGGGTTATCTGTAATAATAAACGCATGTGTAGAATCAACTTAAATAACTAATTTATTATTCATTCATAGTAAATTATAATCATACATATAAAACGTCGTTGTACCTGTAAATACATACATATTTTCAATAAAACAAATTCTAGCTTAAATATTCGCTGAAATAAAGAAGACATACATACATACATAAATCGTATGAGATAACAATTCAAATTCTAATTATTGATGCGTTCATTAATCCCAGATAGTTTTTGTTAACATATTCGTTAATTATACTTTTAACTCTGATTTATATTCATTACGTTTATTTATAACTTCCCAGGGTAGGAATTCTTTGAAAGAATCAGGTCAGTAGCAGCAACTTAAAGTAATAATTAAAATAGTGGTTACTTGAATTTTATGGAATATCCGCTTAGTGTCCAGTGATGTCCGGTCTTTGCGGTGATGATGACATAAAGACACATCTCGTTGACTGCCGTCGATATCACTAACACTTGTACACACCCACGATCACTCGCGTCGAAGTAGAGTTGTGTAAATAAGTAATGGCTTTAGTGTTCGTTTGAATAATTCATTTTACAATGAGTGTTGTATGTTCATTTTTATATTAATGTTTATGTCTGTTCGCCACTTATATCACCTTCTATCAATGTATGTGTGATTGTATCAATTCGTTCAAATGTTTCATGTTCTATAACGTTTAATGAGATGTAATAGCACTGACTAAATTTAAGTTCGTCTGATTTGTACAATACACAAGTGCTGATATTTGTACGTGTTGCGATTTTATTGTTCGCTTTAAATGATTACTATCTGAGTCCGTTACATCGCACTTTGAAATTCACTATTAGAAGATCACCAAGTCTGACTATTGTGACATGACGATTTCACTAAGTCTGTTAATTTACGAGTCTGATGTAATAACTCCCGAAACTTGAGATATACTCTCCGAAAATTAAAATATACTGGCTTGTAAAATTAAAGTAAACTGCCTGAAAAATTGAAATAAACTGGCCTCGTCCCTGTGTTGGACATATAGTTTTATCAATTCGTCCCTACTCAAAATTTTGTCTTCCGCGCGTTCACACCTTTCCTCACTCATGACAGGTCAGTTTTTAGTTTTCTTGGAATAGTTTGACCCACTACGTTAGGATTCTTCGTTATCTTTCTTCTGATACGTCCTTTGTTTTTGTTACTATGGAAACTATCCTCTCCACCAGTGTTCTTCGTAGGTCTTGTCTTCTGATAGGTTGCCAGACATCCCCCAGATTTTGTTCTGTCGAACGTTGACCTATTTCGTAGAATCTCTAGCTATTATACGCTTGTCGATCACTCTTTTGTTTCAAGCAAACGCAGTGTTTTTCTGAGTTGCCTTCATCTGTTCTTGGGTCCTTCCGAAGTATTGTTCTCTCTTACACCCCTTTTTTGTAACTATTAATAATTTTGGACATCTGTTAGCTGGTGAAGTCACCCCAACTTTCTACTCGTAAATTGCGTCTGACACTTAGACGTTATCTCCAGCTGAGTAACATGATTGGAGTCCTGTCCATTCTCTGCTTAACTTATTGTTTCTTAAAGTGCTGTACGTCCGTTCCTTTGTAAACATTTTGTTTCCCCTTTTTGCAGTACCTCGTATTCTGACGTAACTTGACTGAACATCTGCTTCAATTCCCAGTACACGTGTGAGTGTCCTCGCCTGCTTTGTCTCGGCTGTTGTGGGTAATAATTCTTAGCTAAACTCTCCCTGTCATCTCGTACATCCAATTTCTATAGTTGAGTAGAACTTAACGTCTTCCTATTGTCTTGTTAGCGACGCTGCTCTGACATCTTCACATTACGTTTTATTTATTGCGTCAACTAGAAGTCGTTGACACAACTTCGTGTGAACACACTCCGTCGAGGAGAAAATTTAAAATTTTTAAATTTTTGCTCGTTACAATACTTTAACTTATGGCTCTTCGGTCGGTAGTTTTGTTATCTCTGTCTCACTTCTCATCGTACAGTATTATTGGTCTTATTACTGATTTACATGTTTTGCCTTTGGTATCCTGACTGAAGTGTTTGTTGTGCCAAACAGAGTGTGACATGTTTAGCTGTTCTGTAAGAGTCCTGCAGGAACATAACAAACTCTAATATTTTATAAAATGTTAAAGAAAACATGACCGGTAATATAAGTTACATTTATGCTTTGTATACTCTTAACAAGACCTGGAGTCACTGCTAAACCTACGATACACTAGCAGACAAGTGTGCTAACTAGTGCAGACTAAAGGTGTAACACATAGACGTATAACATATTGCAGTGTTATAGAAAAGTGGCAAACTCAAATATGCTATAATAATTTTGTTTAGTTCCTTCGGAACCGCTTGATAGGTTTTAATGAAACAATCGTCAAGATTGTAAATTGTAGCCTACACATAATGTTTTTAAAATAATAAAAATCGAACACGTGTGACGTCTTTTTATTGCCTCGCGTCTAACTAAAAATTGATCAATCTTGGGCTGCCATTTTTTAATTGTTCAAATTTATTTGCCCTTGGAAAATCTTAAAAACAAGACAAATCGTGTGGCATTTGTTTCACCTAAATCGGTTTACCTATTCTGATTTTACAAGGACACAAGCATAATGGAAATATGTTTATACCTCTTCAACGTTGAAACCATTTAATTTAATTAGTTTTAATTGAATCAAACATTAAATTGTTACTTTTTATCTGAGATCAATATTTAATATACTGAATAATTAATATAATGTGTTGTGTTATAGCATTCGATTAACATAATGCAATTTATTGTTGTTATTGATATATGCTTTTCCTTCCTGTACGAGATCCTCTATTGTGGAATCGGGATTTTTGTTTTTGTGTTAATAATAATTTTTCATTTTTTTTACTGTATAAAGAATATATTGTAGTTTATGACAAATATATTGTCAAATATAACGGGTATATTGACGTTTGTGTTAATTTGCTCCCGCCTCCCCCCAAAAAAAAAAATTATATCGGTGGCAATGAAATGTACTAGAACCAATCCACGTTAATTAGTACATTGTCATTTGGGTGTGTTCTGCTTTTATTCTGTTGTAAACTTGTACGCATACATTCTGGAAAAGCTGCTTCTGAGTGTAACGTTATTCGAGGCCATTATGAGTTCGTTTAATGTTGCGTTTTCGTCGACTGTTCCGTCTGTAATTAACACGGAATCGTCAGCAAAAGATTAGTAATTTAAAATTTCTCTTCAGTGATATTGATCCCACGATAAAAGGACCAGAAATTACAATAATTAAAATTTTATGATGATATCTTTATTCCACTATTAGTATAGTAATGTGCCGAACTGGCTTCGGCAACGTATTATTAGTATTTTAAAAACGAGCGCCGCTGACGTCACGCACTGCCACCCTGTTACGATAGTTTGTTGCCGGTCGGTTATACACACAAACGGTTGTGCAGCTACGCAATACAGCTGGCGCTGCCAGCCAGCTGTGTCTGTACATTCCTGCATTCGGAGGTTACTTGGCTGGACCGAAACGTTGTATCGGCCTCATTTCTGCTTGATCCTCCAACCTGTTCATCTGGTCTCGGCTGGCGGCAAACTTCTATCCAGGACTTCCGAACCTATCACTATGATAGGCTAGATAAAGTGTTGTTCCAGGTGCTCGACCAAGGGCGAGATGGGTGTCAGGGGTGGACGAACATCTGTCCACCCTAATGGCAGAGACGATCTTATAGCCACAATGCCGTCAGTCGAGGACTTTTCCAATGCTAAGCTGCACCAGGGACTTGCGACACGACTGTGACATCACTGATCCGCGCCTATACGAACTAAGTACACCGGACAATCCAGGTGGGAAAATTCTGATTATCTATTTCTCTCTCTCTCTACAACATGTGAATGCACAGAAGCTCACTCGTGAAGTTCTGAACATTATACTCTAGCACAAACTCTCGTGTTCAATTATGTTATTGCATGTGTGAACATTACCACAGTACACCTAATGAAGTATCTTATAACTGTATAATGTGTAAGAAGTTACACACATACACACACATCCGCAGTTTGCTGTAAGATCTAACTTTCATTTAATTAAGACCATTAGGGAGTTAATTATCTCGTGCTATCATGTCATCTGGTCATGGCTGAGTTTTAATAACGTAGCGGGGGTTGTCTGATGCTGTAGATGAGAAACGATTTTCTTTCACACACATACTTAACGCTTAATGATTAAGGTAAGGGGTCGTTTGGCTGGTTGAGTTTCGGGGCGGTCACTTACATTCTCTGGTGTGAACTATGCTTGTGAATATGCTGGCAAATCTATGCTTAGGAGCTGAGATATTCCATTTACGTTGTCATTTATATTTGTATCTATCTATACATATTAGGGTTCCTTCATTTACTGTAGCTGGAATGGGTTTATGAGGAGGTTAGTGTTGAAATGAGGGATGTTTTGTTATTCATGTCATATATGTGTTTGTGTGTGTAATTTTACTATATATATATTTTTTTTGGGGAATATGTAACGGATTTAAAAAAGAGAATAACCATAAATGTGCTTACTGAGACAACAGGCTAGCCTATTTGATATTATACAACACTGATGGATTAGTATTGCTTTATGAATGAGATTATTACTAACTTTGACTCATACATAATCAGGCAGAAATTTTTGCAATTAGTTTAATATCAATTCACTTACTTTGTGACATTATGAATTAATGGATATACATATATATATAATTCTGCCTTTAATGGTGTGCTCACACAATCACGAACTTGTCATGTATGTAAATCTTGCAGGTTGAATAAAGCACACGCTTGTTGGTTAAAAGAGTTTTTCATTTGCAAGTCCTGTCATTCACCTGGGGGGACATGTCTGTAATTGTATTTGGGCCTTGCACACTTTTGCTTCCTCTAGGTTTTTTTTACCTAGTTCTAAATATGATGTCTCTCCCCTTTTACAAAAAAAAAACTTAATAAAAATAAAATTAAATAAAATTACAAAACTTAGAAAAATAAAAAAGGGGGGTTTCAAATGGTAGTTCAGAGCGTGGTTGTTATGATTCTGCTTTATTTTCTCTGTTGAACTTGAGAAATTTTAGAATCTGGGGACTTATATTTATTTTCTTAAATGAAACTTAGTGTGGCTACAGACATGTCAGCTGGTGTTAGGACTTGCAAATTATTTCAAATTATTTTTGATTAGAATCCAAGTGTTGTAAGAAAACTTAATGGTAGTGTAATAAATTAACAGAATGAACAACCAGAAAAAAGAGCACATTTTATAAAATGAATAAGAGGTTAATGAAGTTTAAAATAATTTAATATGTGTTAGTGTTTAAGTGATTATTTTGTGATGTTGAGTGTAAGATGAATTTTGAAAAGGGGTTATAAGAATGTGATTAATTTTTTTTAATGAATGTGTGCTGATTGGTTGCACTTGCACATACCCTGGAGCTCATACGGAGTCTGGACATGATGAGGGCCGTCGGTACTTGTTGAGTTTGATTATGACTTGTCTCTTGGATTAGACAACGTGTTTGGTAGCATCCCAGTTATATGGTAATTGTTTATTGAGGGCGTTGCGTTGCGGTATCGTATTTTGAATGCGGTTATGGTCCGACCAAGGGCATGGATGTGATAGTTTATATTTTCGATTATATCGAATGTTATGTGTACTTTGTGTGTTGTATTTAGTGAGTTAGTTTGGTTGTTTTGTGTTGTGTTCTCTTCTGGGCATTTTGCATGGCTGTTTCTCTGCTTTTATGACACCCATCTCGTCGTATCGCTAGAGCATTCTGGAGCCACTTGTATGATCAAGTTCTTCCTGTCGTTCTCTTTAATTCTTGCTTTTACGTGGTGTGTGTGTGGATTGCGCGGTCATGTCCATTTCGGTAAATGTGGATTTGTTGGTAAAAGATGAGCTCGAGTGGGAGGTCCGGTTCCGGGGACGGAAGCCGCAGGAGACTGTTGTTTCATTAAGGAAGCAACTCCGTGAGGCTCTTGCCTCCGGTGAGGCACCGAGTGGGAGAGTATTACTGACGGATGTCACCGCCGAGGTGGAGCTGTGCTCGGAAAAATTTGTAGAACTGCTCGATTTGGCCGAAGGCCTGCAGTCGGCGGCACCCACCTCTACGGCTAGACAGAGGGTGCGCCAACGTTTACAACACGTTCTATGCCGTTTACAGAATGCTGAATCACAGGCTACCACCTCGGACTTAGAGAAAAATGTTGTCACTCTTAGGGAGCAAGTGGCGATGGCATTGCGGGAGTTTTCTCTCGGCCAGCGTCGCCACGTAGATCCGAATTCCGGTTATTCTTCTTCTTCTGTTGAGACGGCAGCCAGGGTGGAACCCCCTGTGCATGTTCCTGCCTTTTCCGATATGGCCACCGCAAGCTATCACAAGCTTCCTAACCCACTGTCGGATGTCATTCAGCGTCTCCCTGTTGTCGATGGTCTGGATCCTGAGGCGCTTTTGAGATTCTTGCGCGTATTTTTTCAGTTGGCCGATTTCCCTGGGCTGTCGGAGCGGACTTTGCTTGAGCTCATTTACCCGTACTGTCGGGGATCTATGGCTGAGCGCGTGACAAGTACCCTTAGGGATGGTGGTGGCATAGACCATTTCCATCGGGAAGTCCTGGACGCTTTCGTACCGGGAAGGTTACACGACCGGTTACGACACAAACATTTCTATAGAGTTCAAGCAAGCGGAGAGTCCCTTGCTCATTTCATTTCCAGTGTTAAAGACGCGGCCCGGATCCTGAGGCTGGGGTTGTCAGAGTCTGATGTCATTCATACTATTTTGCAGGGCGTGACGCCGGAGGAACGGTCACGTTTGACATTCGCTGCCCGTCCCCAAAGTTTTATTGATTTAGACCGGCTGTGCGCCGAGTCGACCACTATACAGGGTAATGACGATATTAGAGCCCGCGAGGCTAGGAGGCGTTCAGAACGCCCTAATTTCGAGCGACGAGTCGGGCAGCCCGGGTCTTGGGGTCCTAGGCCTGCGCCGGTTCAGAGCTGTGAAGTACGAGAATTATTCTGTTCTAGGTGTCATAGATCCGGTCACGTCGCGCGCTATTGTAACGATGCTAGACAGCGTCAAGGGACTTCCCGAAAAGGTAACCTTTCAAAAAACGTAAATTCTCGGGGAAGATAAGTCGGGAGTGGTCTTCCCCGTTAGGCCGTTCTCTTCCGGTTTCACTTAACCCCAGGCGGATAGCTAATCCCGGGTCATCCGGCTCCAAGGTCCTGCGAACTGTCCCCAACTACAGTTCAGTATGCCCCTTCCTGTTGGTCGAGTTGAAAAAGGGTCAGCTCAGAGCCTTGGTTGACTCTGGATCAGCCCGATCCATAATTTCATCTAGAGTATGTGAGGACCTTGAACAACAGGGCTTACTATTAGGGTCGGATCGGTCTTCCGTGGTATGCTGGACTGCATCGCGGGAAATTCTGCCCATCTCCCGGGTGGTTTCCCTGAGTATTAAAATCGAGTGTTTTTCATGGGTGTGGCGATTTTTGGTTTCTCCGGCTCTGGGAGTCGACTGCATTGTGGGTGCCGATTTCATCTCCAAGAGTGGTCTCGTTTTAGATCTTCAAGCGCACCACTGTTATTTTAAATTCAATCGGGAGGTTGTCATTCCTTTCCTTGGGTACCAGGGAGCTAAGGGAGGTGTCCAAGAGGTTGTGTGTCCCGATTCAGAAAGAGACCATCTCACCCCGTCCCAGAGGCATGCTTTAGATCATTTGTGTGAGCAGTTCCCCACTGTATTAACTCCCAACCTGGGGCTCACACATCTTTTGGAATATAAGATCCGTTTAACGGACTCCGCCGTAGTCCGCTCACACCCATACAAATTCGCCCCTCCAAAGATGGATGTCCTAAGAGAGAAGGTTCAAGAGTTGCTTAAACAAGGGGTCATTGAACCTTCCAACTCTAGTTATGCAAGTCCAGCATTTCTGGTGCCCAAGCCTGGAGGTAAACAGCGTATGGTCATTGACTATCGCAAACTCAATGCTAATATTGAGGTGGATTCAGTTCCTCTTCCCGATTTACATTCCGCGTTCGATTGGTTTAGTGGGGCCAGGTACTTCACCATCTTTGACCTCAATGCCGCTTATCATCAGATTCCTCTGTCTAAGGAAAGCCGCCCTTATACGGCATTCTGTGTGCCATGGAATCTTTATCAATATACTAGGGTACCCATGGGTCTGGCAGTGGGGGCTCAAACCCTCACGCGACTACTTGACACTGTATTCCATGACGTAAAATTTAAATTCATCTTTAATTATCTTGATGACCTCTTGGTCTACAGTAAAACGTTCGAGGAGCATCTGGGTCACCTGAGAGAGGTGATGTGCCGATTGAGGAGTGCTGGCCTCACTATCAATCCAGACAAGGTAAAGTTTGCACAAAGGAGTATTTCGTTTTTAGGGCATCTCGTCTCATATGGGGGTGTGACGGTCGACCCGGAGAGGACACAAGGCATCCGGGATTTTCCTCCCCCTAGGGATGCGAAAGGTGTTGCCAGATTTGTTGGCATGGTCAATTTTTACCGTAGATTTATCCCTAATGCCGCGGAGATTGCTGTACCTTTAAACGAACTCAGGAAAAAGGGTACCAAATTTGTATGGGGAGAGAGGCAACAGCGGGCCTTTGATACCCTCAAGGAGGCGATCGTCTCTCCCCCTGTGTTGAGGATGCCTGATTTTTCAAAAAAATTCATTTTGCAAACGGACGCGAGTTCTGTTGCGCTCGGGGCGGTTCTGTCCCAGGAAGTCGATGGTGCTAGGCAGCCGGTGGCATTTATATCCCGGACCTTGACCCAACAAGAGAGGAAGTCTTCAGTGTATGAACTAGAGTGTCTTGCTGTTGTGTACGCTCTAGATAAGTTCAGGCGTTTCTTGGAACACGCTGAGTTCCTGTTGGAGACCGATAATCAGGCTCTCTCCTGGCTTCTCGCTCATCCCCGGCAGCTGGGTAAAATAGGGCGTTGGGTGGTCAAGATCTCATCCTTTAAATTCAAAGTGCAACACATCAGGGGAACACAAAATGTTGTTGCAGACGCCTTGTCACGTATGTTCTCCCAACCCAGCGAGGCCAATTCTGAGCAACCCTGTTCCGTTCTGCTGGATTTTCCTTTGGCTTTTACTGATGTGTTACCCCATCAGTTAAATGATGAAGAGTTGGGTCCTATCATCCAACACCTAAAAGAGGGTAACGTGCAGGTACCATATTTTCTGTCCAAGGGCGTCCTGTGCTGCCGAGAACGAAAAGGACGTGCCCCGACGGTTGTGCTGCCTAGCAAGCTCGTGCCAATGGTCTTCAGCTACTATCATGATTCCCCAATAGGTGGCCATAAGGGAATTTCGAAGACCATTTCCAGTATTAGGAGGCATTTCATCTGGAAGGGCATGGACAGGGACATCGCGGCTCGTGTGAAAGCATGTCATCTCTGTGGCTTGAGTAAGCCTGCTCAAAACACTAAATTGGGTCTATTGTCATCTGATGTGGCGAGCAAACCCATGGAGAAGTTATTCATAGACTACGTGGGACCTTTCCCTCGTAGCAAGTCAGGTAATGCTTACCTACTTGTTTGCGTGGATGCTTTTTCCAAGTTTGTCTGGCTACTGCCCTTACGACAGGCAAACACTCGCTCAACTATCCTTATGCTACAGACCCATGTCTTTCAGCATTTCGGTTTTCCGTCCACCATTGTCTCTGACAATGGACCACAGTTCATTTCAAAAGATTTCCGGCGAATGTGTTTCGCTAACGGCATCAAACATGTGACCACTTCCCCGTACTACCCTCAACCGTCCCACGCGGAGAGATTTAACCGGAATCTCCGTTCAGCGCTTATCGCCTATCATGCTGAACAACAGGATTGTTGGGACCAAAATTTAATGTGGTTGCAATTGGCATTTAACACGGCCCTACACGAGAGTCACAAGGCCGTACCCTTTGAAGTCATGTTTGGGTTCTCGCCGAGTTTGCCGTTGGACAATTTGTGGCACATTGATGATCTTCTGCCGAACGATCCTGAGGTCACGACTGTGGACAGATGGCGGGACCCGGAGGAATTTGCTTCGTGCGCACGAACGCGTCCGTAGTCGCTACAATCAGGGGCGAATTCCGAACCCATTTAAGATTGGCGACTTGGTCTACTGTCAGAGCCATCCGATCAGCTCAGCCATAAATAGGAGGGCCGCTAAACTATGTTATCGTTGGTCGGGACCATACCGCATTCTTCGGTTTGTGTCGCCCGTCACAGTGAAATTGGGTAATCCCGGAGGGGATGTTGAAAGAGTAACCACTCATATTTCGAAGCTAAAGTTTTGCCATAGGGCATGAGTTAGGGATGACAGTTAGGCCCATAAAAAAGGGGGGAATACTATTTGGGGTTCCTGGATCTCAGTTATTGGAATTGGGAGGCCTTGGTGGTCAGTACTCAAAGCGGGATCCTGCGATTCTTCTCTTTCTCCTGTTCTTTTCTGTCTCTTATATCTGCATGCGGACCAGGGCCCGGCGAGCATGCAGGACTCACACTTACATCTTCTCTTTCAGACACACACTCACTAACTCACACCTCTTCCTTCTGCCTTTTCGTTTTCCTGTGTTACTGAACTCACCAAGAGCGTTTTAGAATCTGAGATTTTCCAGGTTTCCCGCAGCCGTCGTGCTTGAGGACTTGTTTGTTTTGGGTCAACCATGTTGCCCTTTTGGGGTGAGGGTGTGCCGAACTGGCTTCGGCAACGTATTATTAGTATTTTAAAAACGAGCGCCGCTGACGTCACGCACTGCCACCCTGTTACGATAGTTTGTTGCCGGTCGGTTATACACACAAACGGTTGTGCAGCTACGCAATACAGCTGGCGCTGCCAGCCAGCTGTGTCTGTACATTCCTGCATTCGGAGGTTACTTGGCTGGACCGAAACGTTGTATCGGCCTCATTTCTGCTTGATCCTCCAACCTGTTCATCTGGTCTCGGCTGGCGGCAAACTTCTATCCAGGACTTCCGAACCTATCACTATGATAGGCTAGATAAAGTGTTGTTCCAGGTGCTCGACCAAGGGCGAGATGGGTGTCAGGGGTGGACGAACATCTGTCCACCCTAATGGCAGAGACGAACTTATAGCCACAATGCCGTCAGTCGAGGACTTTTCCAATGCTAAGCTGCACCAGGGACTTGCGACACGACTGTGACATCACTGATCCGCGCCTATACGAACTAAGTACACCGGACAATCCAGGTGGGAAAATTCTGATTATCTATTTCTCTCTCTCTCTACAACATGTGAATGCACAGAAGCTCACTCGTGAAGTTCTGAACATTATACTCTAGCACAAACTCTCGTGTTCAATTATGTTATTGCATGTGTGAACATTACCACAGTACACCTAATGAAGTATCTTATAACTGTATAATGTGTAAGAAGTTACACACATACACACACATCCGCAGTTTGCTGTAAGATCTAACTTTCATTTAATTAAGACCATTAGGGAGTTAATTATCTCGTGCTATCATGTCATCTGGTCATGGCTGAGTTTTAATAACGTAGCGGGGGTTGTCTGATGCTGTAGATGAGAAACGATTTTCTTTCACACACATACTTAACGCTTAATGATTAAGGTAAGGGGTCGTTTGGCTGGTTGAGTTTCGGGGCGGTCACTTACATTCTCTGGTGTGAACTATGCTTGTGAATATGCTGGCAAATCTATGCTTAGGAGCTGAGATATTCCATTTACGTTGTCATTTATATTTGTATCTATCTATACATATTAGGGTTCCTTCATTTACTGTAGCTGGAATGGGTTTATGAGGAGGTTAGTGTTGAAATGAGGGATGTTTTGTTATTCATGTCATATATGTGTTTGTGTGTGTAATTTTACTATATATATATTTTTTTTGGGGAATATGTAACGGATTTAAAAAAGAGAATAACCATAAATGTGCTTACTGAGACAACAGGCTAGCCTATTTGATATTATACAACACTGATGGATTAGTATTGCTTTATGAATGAGATTATTACTAACTTTGACTCATACATAATCAGGCAGAAATTTTTGCAATTAGTTTAATATCAATTCACTTACTTTGTGACATTATGAATTAATGGATATACATATATATATAATTCTGCCTTTAATGGTGTGCTCACACAATCACGAACTTGTCATGTATGTAAATCTTGCAGGTTGAATAAAGCACACGCTTGTTGGTTAAAAGAGTTTTTCATTTGCAAGTCCTGTCATTCACCTGGGGGGACATGTCTGTAATTGTATTTGGGCCTTGCACACTTTTGCTTCCTCTAGGTTTTTTTTACCTAGTTCTAAATATGATGTCTCTCCCCTTTTACAAAAAAAAAACTTAATAAAAATAAAATTAAATAAAATTCAAAAAAAAAAATTACAAAACTTAGAAAAATAAAAAAGGGGGGTTTCAGTAATAAAATAATTAGGGTATGGGAGCCTGGACGAAGAGGTAGAGTGACTGTAACAAGATTCAAGCATCTGAAATATGAGCAGTAAAATGTTTTACTTCAGGCCATTAAAGTGTAGTAAGACCAATAATAATACTTGGATTTAAAACTTGGGTCTGAACTCGGAATATGGCAAATTACGTCGAAAATTCTAAGAACATTTACCCCCAAAAAATAAAAATGGAGTCTGGAGTCGTCATGCAAAAAAATGGAATCTAACTGCAATCGTCAATTATTTGAACAATACAAAGAGTCCCGCTGAAACGACTTCGCTGTCGTGTTGTCAGAACCGAGGAACAAAGAGTACCGATAGGAGTACTCGAATTCACAATGTAAGGACGTAGACCTCTTGGAAAGCACCGGAAGAGATGGTAGGAGGAAGTTGTTGATGATGCCAAAAGTCTCATAAAATTTGGAAGAGAGAGGCTGTACATAGAGACGGATGAGGAACGTGGGCTGAAGAAGGTCAAGGTCCAAAACGCTATAAGGAGAAGAAGAAGAAGAAAACGGAGAAGAAAAGGGTTGTAGTAGGACAAACATTAAGAAATTAAGATGTTACTAAGAGGGTTGAAAATATTCTCAGTTAATGTAAAGAAACTATGGTAGGGAAATTCTCTTACAGAAGCTGGATAATAACAAAGAACGGAAAACAACTTAATTAACTTAACTTAGCACATACCTTATAAAGTCCGAATAAAAAAAAAGAAAATTGGGTCGATACATAACAAAGAACGGATAATAACCGCATTCTGATGATAAATGTTTAACCTTACACCATGAGTCCGTAACAACTTGTTAGGAATTGAAGTGATGATGATGATGATTACACAATGTGTCCATTGTAAATATGTTTTGTCGTGTCCGCATTTCGATCCTTAACGTCTACACGTTCTTGTAGCCTTTAAGTTTCAAGAAGCAATGGTGTGTTGGAATATATATTTTTCATATTTGTGAATTTAGAATCCAGGAAAGTTCTAGGAAGCTTGAACTCTATTTGGTGGGACAAAAATATTTTGAGTGCCAGAAAGATTCATATAGGAAAAGCTTTTGTTGAATCAGTTCTGTCTTACGGCTGTGAGGTATGGACGTTGAGCACGGAAATTATACGACATTTGAATGCCGTGGAAATGGATTATCTCCGTAGAAGTGCCAGAGTCTCAAGAAGGGAGAGATTAACCAGCGAGGAGATCAAAAGAAGGACGCATGGAGAAGACATAATTATTAACAGAGTAGAACGAAGAGGACTTAAGTGGTTCGGTCACTTACTCCGAATGGATGAACAGAGATGGCCGAGGAAAATATTTCAGTGGAGGCCCCCAGGCAGAGGAAAAATGGGCAGACCTAGACTGTCCTGGTATGAAAACATGAGGAAGGCCATGGAACATCATAACTTGGCAGAAGAAGATGCACAGGATAGAAATAGATGGCGGTTAGGTGTGGGTATGCGGGAATAGCCGATGAAAATCCCTTTGAGAGAGAGAATTTAGAATCGACTCTGACTTGTAACAGAGTTTGGAAAAGTCTTTTACAATACCGCGTACAATACGTTTTTGTATTCAAACGAGTTAGCAAAATTAACGAATATCTTTAAGCGGGATGTCTCTATTTCCCTAAAGACTGTGTAACCAATGGGTAGCCAAATTCTGGTTATCTTCTTCTGATAGTTCCTATCGTTTCGGATGTTGGATATCATACAGAGTATTTTAACTTTCTGTACTGCTGCATGGAATGAGTCAGTTGTATTCATCCCAAACCAGGTCCTTAAATTTCTCAGCCATGATATTCTCGGTCGCCCAACTCATCTCTTTCCAAGTACGTTTCCCTGCAGTATGAACTGCAACAAGTAAAATCGCTGTTCATTTCTCATGAGATGTCCCACATACTGAAGCTTTCTTATTATGTTCACTGTGTTAATAATTTCTCTTTCTTTCTTCATCTTAGTTATATGTGCTGTCCATGAAATGCTCAGTATTCCACGGTAAAGCCACATTTCGAAAGATTCCAATTTTTTTGTTGTGGCTTCAGTCGAAGTCCAAGATTCTACACCATAGAAGAAGACCGAGAATACGTAGCAGCGTAAAAGTCTCATCTTTGTGTTTCACACAAATTCTGGTTATACCATACGGTAATGAAATGCTGCCGCAAACAGGTACAAAGTAATACAGAAAATAAGTGTAGCGCAAACAGCAGTGGAACAGTCAGTGATGGAAAAACACTGGGAGACAGAAAGCGTAAAGAGATGCAGACAGACAGCTGAAGTCTATGGTTAATTTACCAAGGTAACTAAGTTGAAATGAAATTGGAGCGGTTATTTTACGACAAATAACCAAAGCGATGATGTAATGGAGATGGAGATTCTTATAGAAGAGCGGGGAGTCTCCAGTAAGAGAATCCGATGATATAAAGAAAGTTGCAAAATACTGGAACAAGAGCAATTTTAAAAATTGTCACAAGCCGGAGTAGACGCACTGAATTATAGGAGTATACGTTTCTATGTATACGTTTCTGTTAGCATCGTCCTCTCTTACTCCAGCGACGGATCACGAAGATGCAGCCGTAGAAAATAATTTATTTCCTATTGTAGTGTTTCAGATTAGTAGGAAATCTTAATCAATCGTGTATTAGTATCGTTAGATTGCAATATATTGGCAATAACGGAAATTGTGTACTGTTCAGACGCTGTTAACCATATGACTTATTGCCTATTGTTGTGTAAATGTGACAGACGCGCTTACGAGCCCCGACTCATGACGCGTGACACAGTTTGTGTTGCCAAGCGATAAAATTAATTTTACTCTTGACATTGGGTTTTCATGTTTAAATGAATTTAAGCAAATTTATTTATTTCTTAATAAAAGTACTAGGCCTATTCCTTCTAAAGCAGCCTGCATATTACCCGTAACAATAATATACAAATACAGGAATGTTGAGGACAATGGGCGTGACACGGTCAGTAATCAGCAGATTCGAGTGTCGGGGTTTGCAGACGTGTAAACGTAAGTTAGAATGTAGATGGCCGAAAAAGATGGAGTGGACCCCATGGAGAAGTGAACTCGGAAAATACGTTCTACCGTGGGGATTGTTTATTCATCATCAACGTGGTGTACAGCGAGTGTGGCGACCTTCCAACTCCCACATTCCATGTTCTCCGATTTCCCATTCTTACCCTCTAAGAATACTTTCTGATATAGGTTTCTGAGTTCATTTTCCCACGGTGTCCTAATATCCCCTTCTAAAATTCTGATAGTCCAACTTTCGCCATTCGCCATGAGTTCCCCCGTGAACACCTCCTTTCCTTGGAGTCAAGGATTCAGTGTACTTCAGATCAGTGATCGGTGCTGTGATCAGTAGTTGGATTCTGTGATCAGTGTACTACAGATCAGTTCTTTTCACATATGTAACGTAATTTTTAATTCTGAATGTCTGGGCCGTAATGTGTCTTACATTATAAAGAGTGATGTGGTGAAGAAGCCGGACAATTTCAACCATATGCGTGGGACTGCCAGGAGAACTCTAAAACCAACGAGCAAAGAAACACGCCTGAAGTTCTGTAAGGTGGTTGGTCCTCCCCACACTTCTCTATGGGTCTGTGAATTTGACTTCAACCAAATCCCGGGCTAGTCGTATTCAGGCGGCCGAAGTCAGATTTATCAGGCGCGTGGCAGTATATAGCCTACTCTTCAAGACCGCAAAAGAAATCTCCGTGTACGGTAGGAACTGAATATTATAAGTATATTTGACAGGACCGCCCAAAGTCGGCTAAAATCGTTGGAATGGATGACTGCCACAGTCCCGGACAACTATGGAATTATAAGCCGAAAGGACGGAGAGGTGTAGGACGTTGGAGTGACGGGCTCTAGTCTGTCCGCTTGGGACCAGAGCAATCCGTTTTTTGTTTAATCTTTGCTGAAGATGATGACGATGATGCAGTGTAATTAACTGTATTGAAAATGTCTGAAATATCTTCAAAACTAATACCACACTATATCGATATTAGAAGTATGGTAACTACTGATGAGTAATATGAAATTAAATAAATGAAACCACCTTTTTGACAACTGGCAATTGATTACCGTGTTCAAGAACATAACTATTCCATACTATAAGTTAGTATGAAATCGATATGTCGACTGCATCGACAAAAAACTTATTAACCAACAAATTAAACACAGAATTATAGTTTAAATGAAAAATAAAACGACCTCCTACAACTGTCAACAAAACGCAGTAATAACCTGCTATCGGAGCGTAGGTTTATAGTCGAAATTTCCGTGACTAATATAAGTCCGGAAGATAACAGTACTTCCTGTTCGCAGAATGGGTAGCTCGGCTATTTTTAAACTAGGAAACCCAAACGTACGTCAGTACGTCGACAGGTCTAACTGAGATCTGAAGCTAGAACCACTTCTCGGCAGGAGACATCCGACGACTAACGTCTATAACCAACTCTCGTAATAAACACTGAGTGTATTGTTATTATTTAAGGTCATTGACATATGCCTTAAATATAGATGAAAACTTTTTGTATAAGTCAGTATTGGAAGGAGTCATACAACATATAGTTTACTTAAAATGTATTATTATTAAATTATATTTTTACGTATTATGTCTCTTATTTGTCTGTCTGTCTATCTGTCTCTCCCCTCTCTCTTTCTCTCTTACGTCGTTTCACATTGTCTGTTTAACGGAATACATAATTCTGAAAATACAGCTTGGGTTTGTGCTTTTAAATTTCTTCGTCTCTTTTTCAAAGATTTGTAGTCCTACACAACTGCGCCAGGTAAAGCCATGCGATACAGCTTTTTAATGCTTAATACTTCCATAAGAAAACGTAAAACGTTAACGTTTTGAGGACTAAACTGATGTCGTTGACAAGACTGAACAAGAGTTGAATAAACAATTAGGTCTATATATAACGGAAGAAGTTCTCGGTAGAGAATGTAATTTAAAGATAAACGTTAGAGAAACAAAAGTTATGGCATCCAGCGAATATGGATAGACTAATGTGAACGTCTTACCGATCGGAGAGGCGATAGAATTGTAAGGTTCACTAATGTTGGCAATATAATCTCTAAGGATAGGCAGATTATACAAGAGACCCAAACTCTCGGACCATATAAAGCTGAAGCGTCTCCAATAGGCAGGGTTCCGAATAAGTGTATAGAGGCTAACCAGGAGAAAAACGGCCAATGGTGAATGAGGTGGAAGTATAGAGTAACAACGGATGTCAGGGGAATGATAAGTGCCAGGTTTTGGTTGAGAGAAACCTTGTACCGGGATGCCTGGAAGAGGTCAATTTAGGAGACCAGGACTCGATATAGGCTGTAGCGCCATCGAAATAATAAGGAGAAGCAGGAGATTGGACAGAGTAGTAGTGAGATTCACTACTACTTTGACAGAGTTTTCAATAAGATTTGACAGGAAAAAGTCGCATTAAAGAGTAAACACGGGTTGCTGATTGCTAAAGGGAGAAAAAGAAATAAGAAAACGATTCCTAAAGATCTGTATGGAACATGTCACTTTACGGCTGAGAAGCCTAGATAACGGAGGCAAAGACAAAAAGACGCTCCTGTTATTTCATATGTGTTGCTGTAAGAAGGTATTAAAATACCCCCCCCCCAGCAAAAGGACCCCAAACGGCAACAAAAATTAAAAGTTTGTATTTTACATTTTTACTTTCATGTTCATAAGGAAATGGAAGTATGGTCATGGCGAAAAAAATCGTGTTCGAGATAACGGCTGATTCTGATTGTACTACCCTCAAAACATGAAGAAACGTCATTTTTCGAAAAGTATCTGTGTATGTGTCTGTCTGTCTGTCTATCTGTGTGTAGAAATTTTTCTATGGCAAACGATAACAGCCGCAAATTCAAACAGAATCAAATAATTGTTTGCATACAGTTCTGAATTGTAGAGTACTCAAGGCCTATTGATTTTGGTAAAGATCGGTTAAGAGAAAGGGGTAGTTTACCTACAACGTTTTATGTTTTAACAAGGGTAATTTTGTATATGACGAACGATAACTGCCGTAAAGTCAAACAACAGAATCAACTAATTTTTTGCATACGTTCCTCAATTGTACAGAACTCAAGGCTTTTTGATTTTGGTGAAGATCGGTTACGGGGAAGGGGATGTTTACCTGCAACGTTTTATGTTTTAACAAGAGTTTTATCAAGTACTTAATTTTGATAAATAAAGTATCCTGATAAGAAGATCATAATAATCAACTGTAGAAACGTAGATGAAATATCTATAAATGAAGAGGCTAGTTGAACGGGGTGGGGGTAATTTTCTATAAATGAAAATTATAGTTGAAGGGGGAGGGGATAATTTTGTATATGTGTACTACGTTATCGGCAACAAAGAAGTAGTTTATTGTTAAAATTCCTTCCCGGCCTGTTTGGCTGTAGTCCAATGTTTTCTGCAAAACCAGACGTTTCGGCAGTGCCATCGACTTCCATCATCAGTGAAAATCGAATGCGATAACGTGAGGTGGTATACGTTAGTGACCACAGTACTGTGGTTAAGGCTGAAGTAGTAAGTAGAAAAAAGTAGTTTCTATGGAAATATTTCATTTCGAAAACGATTTTAAATATAAATCTTAGAACATGGAAGTCACGTATGATTCTCCATACCGATATTTTAAACATGGAACATGTTTTTGACGAGGATGAACATTTTTTGGCGAAAGGGGTAGCGTACAAAGGTCGACCACGTGCTGGTCACGGGTACACCCGATGTCGACTTCTTTAGATTTAGAATTTTTTAATTTTAATTTACATAATTTTCTAGATTATTTTATTTGAAATTACATGATAGTGTGCTTTTATTTCTTCCATATCAAATGCCTAGCAGGTCAATACTATAAACGTAGTCTGCTGGCTGCAATACTACGAAAATTTGCTAAATAGAAAAGAATTTAAGGATTCAAAGAAATGTGAAAGGTCTTCATAAGGGGGGGGGGAAGTAAGTCTTTGATGGAGGGGCCGCATTTTAGGTTATTGCCCCGCGGTCCCGAAGAGCCTAACTATGCCTTTGATTGGATTCAGTAATGAATTAGTCTACGATAAAGTAAGGTGAAGAAAGAAAAATATTTTAAGCGAAGAGATGAATTTATTGGGCACATTATACAATAGGTGGGCATTGTCAAAACAATAATTAAAGGTAACATTGATGGAAGAGATATGTTGAAAGATACAGCTCCGTATATTAAGCCAATAGTAAACAGTGGTAAAGTGCTGTTCATTTGAAAACCTGACGCGAAAGACAAAAAACGTCGACGTAGATAACAGCTGAAAATGTTTCAATGGGTAGAGGACCAAAAAAGAAGGGAAGAAAACAATCATTTTTAATGGTAATTATACAACAACTGTAAGAAATTCATGAGTAGCAAATTGACATACCAAATTGTCCTATGTACAGGGTAAGTCAAAAAGTAAAGGCAAATTTTATTTTCCCTGCTGCAATGGATGGCAGCACTGACTGAACAATGACATATCGTAACCTCAAAGTTTTTTTGTTCTTTAGCTGTGTTGTTTCAGTGCTCAGCTCCATTCGTAGTGATTTCAGGGCATTTTATTATGAGTGCCCCATTGTCCGTGTGCACCAAGGAAGAAATGAGGGGAGTGGTACGTTTTCTGCACTCTGAAGGGACTAAACCTCCGGAGATTATTTGCAGAATGCAGCAGCAGTATGGTGAGAGCTGTCTTAGTGAACGCAAAATTTATGAGTGGATAAATCGCTTTAAAAATGGTCGTGTATCTATCTGCGATGAAGAGCGTTCAGGTAGGCCATCCACTTCGAAGACGGACAAGAACATCGAGACAGTTGAGCGAAAGATTCATGATGATCGTCATGTCAAAATTGATGATATTGCGCATGCGTTGAACATTAGCCACAGTTCAGCAGTTGCAATCATCCACGAATCACTAAATTATTGCAAAGTGTGTGCTCGTTGGGTACCACATCGACTGACAGACCAGCACAAACAGAAACGTTTGGAAATTTTGAAATCACATTTAAGGCATTTAGAAGAGGAAGGAGAAGAGTTTCTCAGTCGCATAGTAACCGTTGATGAGACGTGGGTCCATCACTTCGAACCACAGAGTAAGCGGTAGAGTATGGTGTGGAAACATCCATCCTCGCCTACAGCAAAAAAGTTCAAAAGACAAGTTTCTGCAGGAAAGTTGATGATGACAGTGTTTTGGGATATGAAAGGTCCACTTCTAATTCATTACACTCCTAAAGGTCAAACAGTGAATAGTGACAGCTACTGTGAGCTACTGCGAGATCTGAAACCCAAAATCAAAACAAAGAGGCAAGGAAAACTTTCAAAAGGTGTGCTTTTGCTTCAGGACAATGCCCGTCCTCATACTGCGGGGAAAACGATCCAGTGCAGTCAAGATCTTGGTTTTGAGCTGCTGGAGCATCCGCCGTACAGTCCTGACCTAGCTCCAAGTGATTTTGACCTTTTTGGTCCAATGAAGGAGCACCTGCGTGAATCCAAGTTTTCGTCGGATGACGAGGTTGTGGAGGCGGTGCGCAAGTGGCTGTGCACGATGCCACAAATCTTCTTCCAGGACGGAATTACGAAGCTTGTCAAGAGATGGACCAAGTGCATAGAAGTTGAGGGAGATTATGTAGAGAAAAGTTCCTTTTTAAAAATTTGCCTTTACTTTTTGACTTACCCTCGTATATTACACAATCCCAACAAACGTGCCGAAGTTATAACATTAAAAATATTATGTAAGTTGAAATATGTTTTCTGAATTTAACAAGTAAATTTTCACAGTATATGTACGCGTGCACAACGCGTATGAATATTGATTTTCTGCCAGCAATAACATTTATCCCCCCGCCCTCCCAGGTGCGGAAAAGGTCTGCAAATAAAAGACAGCTATTTAAGGGGGTTCTTGATACTCCTCGCTCCATTCATAGCCGAAAACGGCGAAGGGGTGAGCCCACCCTACCGCTGCATGCGACAACACATGTAGGGCCTATTCCACGAATTACGGCAACACCGGAATGGGTGAAGTAAACTGCACATCCGTGATAGCCTACGCAAAGCACAATGCGATGAGTAAAGTATTATTTAGGATTAAATAATACCGAAACAGGGTTATACAATATTACCGAAACTGTTGAGAATATTTCTGTTATAGTACTCAGTGGTTGTAAACATAGTCTCTTCTTCTCATCAGCCCAGAGGTCGGTGGGCTTCCAATTTCTTTTTTACAGAAAACAGCCTCTTATCCACAACATAGTTCTTTCTTCATCATTTTATTTCATCCACACACTCCTGCCTCGGCGTTCCGTCGATCAGGGTGGTGAACCAGTTTCAGTGGCGTAGTAGGTTACCAACTATACAGCTTCTCCTTCCTTTCCTCAGTGGTTTTAAATATAATCCTTCTTTCATTCACTCTCTTCAACACCTCATCATTAGTCACTCTTTCTGTCCACGGTATGCTTAATACTTTCCTCCAGAACCATACCTCAAAAGAAGCTTCAAGGTAGCTCCTTTCCAATTTCTTCTGAGCCACATCTGCATATGCTCCAAATTCAACTTTTTATGAATATCTTCCTGGTTTTCAGGTACACGTTTCTGGACGCCACAGGAGACCTTTTCTTTCAAACTTCTCCTTTTGCTTGTGTAATTCTACTTTTTACTTTACTGATGAATCTCCTACCTGTCTACGCGATCTATGTATTATTTTGGGTCCACCTCTCAAAATATTTAATGGTATCAACTTGCACTAGCTTTCCACCGTCCAGACATATATCAGCCTTAATTTTTCCGTTTCTGGAACATTTCATAACTTTTGGTTTTTCTTTATTAATTGTCATGTCGCATTTATCTTTTACGATCTTGTTATTTTGGCGAAGAGCATTCTATAGTTATTCCTCGTTGTTTCGTAAAAGCGTAATGTCATCTAAAAAAAACGGATGATTTTATAGCATTCGCCATCAATTATTATTCTATTGTTGCTAGTCTCTACGAACTGTACAAACACGTCAAGCAGTAGTGCGGATAAATCTCAGCCTTGTTTAACACCTTTTGATATCTTTGCTTCTTTGAGTTCATCCCGGCTTATGAGAGCTCTCTGGCTCTTGTAGAGTTGCACGATATTCTTCTGGCCTTTACATCTCAGGTCTTTGGACACAATACGTATTTCGATTGATGTTGTCATATGCCATCTCGATATCAACGAAGGCTATCACGATTCCTTTGTTCAGTCTCACTCAGAGTTTTCTCCATAATTATTCGCAGCGACAATATGATTTCTCGTGATCCCCGATTTCTCCAAAAACCAAACTGATCTTGTAAGTTCTCCTCAGTTTTCTAGTTAACAGAAAATGCTCCTCAATTTTCTAGACGATAAATTATTCTAGTTAGTATCTTTAATGAATGTGACGCCAGTCTCTTCACATTCTTCAGTATTCTTCACATTTCTGTGTACTGCTGGTCTTGGGAATGCATATCATGCGAGTTAGTTTTTTCAAAGTCCTGGTGTGTTTCTCTTTTTGTGTACATCTCGTTTATCATATCGAACAACGTATCTTTGGGTTTTAGTCCAAGTGACTTTAAAACTTTTCCAGGAACATTATCAGACCCTGGAGTCCATCAGTCCTTCAAGTGCCCTATCAAACTCTTCTCTCAAAATTGGTGGCCCGATCTCATCCTCTTCAACACTATTCACATTTTCCAAAATGTTTTTATCTAAATCTTTACCCTTGTATAATTCTTCTGTATATTCTTACCAGTGTTTTAGAATGCCGTCCTCATCATTTATACACGTAAATTCATTCCTCATCTTCTTTCCCCATGAATGTATACACATAATTTATGCATTCCTGCCTTATCACCGTAATTTAATATCTGTCCAGAAATGGGTGTAGGTGAGTTCCTAGATGCGTCCAGGTGTAAAGATTTAAATAAGTGAATCGCTAGACAGAGATAAGCGATTTCATATAAAGGCGGACGGGCTTGTTTCTAGACAATCGTAATAAAATTAAACTGAGGATCGGTGTAGGGCGATAGACCCTTTTAGGACAGTTTAACTGTGTGATTGCCAGATTTCTGCAGCAGTTTCAATAGTATGGTATCTGAAAGTTAAAAAAACTTTGGAAAATAAGAGTTATGCTAAAAGAGAGCCCAGAGTATACATTACTATAAAAATATTTCCACTTTGTATTCTGAGGTTTCTAAAACGAGTCTGAGAATAAAACGACTTTGTTAGTGGTGGCCAATTTTAAATCTAATCGGAACCATATATCCAGAAGCAGCGGAGAAGTACCGAACGAAACTGTACACCGAAGGGGAGGAACACTGAATGTTTGTTACATAAAGAAAGGGAGTTTAAGTCATAGTTAAAGCTTCCAATATGTGAAACAGATTCTATATGGCCCCTCCGCATGACAAGCTCACGATCATCCGTAATGAACCGACCAACATCAATGGAGAAAACGGACTCAAGCGTGCGGTTGATATTTCTCTTATCCGTCGAAACTTAAAACACAAGAAGTTGAGAGCGTGTACCCTAAGCTACCCACCAGGTTCAGCGTGTCCTGTCCCCCTACAGGCGGGCAAAGTGCTCCCCCATTCCGCTTTTAAAAATAACCATGTGCTTATCTAACTCCGTGCTACTGAGAGAAAAATCTATCATTTCGACTCAAATCAATGTATCATTATAAAAAATTTTGGAAAAGATTCTTTGAGCCCCGTCCTTAACCTGGTTATTCGGGTTCGAACGTCTGTTCGAAATGACTGTTAGAAACACGCGTATGCAGTGGAAGGTAGCCTACAGTGCTAGTATACGTGTAACACCAACTAGACGCCAAAAAGCTATTCATTATAGTCATAAAATTAAGGAAAAGGTGGCCAAATGTTATGTGTGGAGCGTTGCTTTATATGATGCAGAGATATGGACACTGAAGAAGGAGGATGAGAAAAGATTAGAAGCATTTGAGATGTGGGTTTGGTGAGCAATGGAAAAGTAAGGTGGGTTGATAAAATAAGGAATGATGAAGTTTTAAGAAGAATAGGGGAAGAGAGAAGAATCCTGAAGGTAATAGAAAATAGGAAAAGAAATTGGTTAGGTCATTGTTTAAGAAGAGACTGCTTGCTTACAACTGTCACGGAGGGTGTCATAGAAGGAGAAAAAAGAAGAGGGCGTAGAAGAATGAAGTTAATAGATAGCATTAAAATCAGAAGGTATTACGAAGAAACGAAAAGACTGGCATGCGATAGGACAGCTTGGAAAGCTTTTACCATTTGAAGACCTGCCTTAAGGCAGAACACCAAATAAGTAAAATAGTCATAAAAACACAGGTTTATGGTGCGAAATAAAAGGCCTTCTGTTCTTTCCGTTTAGCGTATAATAGTTTAAAATTTTAAAAAGACTTACGAGTATGTACATATAATAGAAGCGAATTTATGAAAATCGGAAGTTTATTAACATTCAGCCAATTTGTACATTGCTTTTATGTTCCATGTAACACAGCTTTTATAATATTATTTTGTATTTATTACTGAATTAGGGACAAAAACACTGTGCATGTAACTACTGGTTTATTTTTTAAATATCGGTATGGAGAACCATACGTGACTTCCATGTTCTAAGATTTATATTTAAAATCATTTTTGTAATGAAATATTTCCATAGAAACTACTTCTTGCTTCAGCCTTAACCACAATACTGTGGTCACTAACGTATACCACCTCACGTTAGCGTTCTCGATTTTCACTGACGATGGCACTGCCGAAACGACTGGTTTTGCAGAAAACATTGGACCACGGCCAAACAGCCTGGGAAGGAATTTTAACAACAAACTACTCCTTTGTTGCCGATAACGTAGTACACATGACACATAAATAAAAATTATCCCCTCCCCCTTCAACTATCATTTTCATTTATAGATATTTCATCTACATTTCTACAATGGATTATTTTAACCTTCTTTTCAAGATACTTTATTTATCAAAATTAAGTACTTTACTCTTGTTAAACCACAAAACGTTGCCGGTAAACTACCCCTTCCCCTTAACCGATCTCCACCAAAATCAATGGGCGTTGAGTCCTATACAACTCGGGCACATATGCAAAAAATTATTTGATTCTGTTTGAATTTCCGCCAGCTATCGTTCGCCATAGAAAAAATTCTGCACAGACAAACGGACATACACTTTTCTGAAAATGACTTTTCTTCATGTTTTGAGGGTAGTGCAATCAGAATCAGCCCTTATCTCGAACACAATTTTTTTCGCCATCACCATACTTCCATTTCCTTATGGAACACGGAAGTAAAAAATGATATTCGAAAACTATATAGGACAAACGCGGAAGATCAAAATATCGGACGTATGGTAATCCTACTTACTGTATCTCATACAGGAGCGGGTCGCGTCGTGCAAATATTTATGAGTATGCGAAAATATTTTGCTTTCTAGCGTAACCAACAATGGTTAAACAATCGCAATACGTGGTAACAAACAGAACATGTGTTGTCGGCTGATGCAATAATTAAGTCAGTGAATCATTTAGTACACCTCAATGACTGTGATCTATTTCAGTAAAGAGAAACTCGTTAAAAATGATTCGAATATTCTAGAAGTTTTTTTTGCCCATGCAACCATTATTTACTTTCATGTTCCATAAGGAAATGGAAGTATGGTCTTGGCGAAAAAAATCGTGTTCGAGATAACGGCAGATTCTGATTGTACTACCATCAAAACATGAAAAAAGTCATTTTTCGAAAAGTGCCTGTGTGTAGTACTTTTTCTATGGCAAACGATAACAGTCGCAAATTCAAAGAGAATCAAATAATTTTTGCATACAGCTCTGAATTGTAGAGGACTCAAGGCCTATTGTTTTTGGTGAAGATCGGTTAAGGGAAAGGGATAGTTTACCTGCAACGTTTTACGTTTTAACAAGAGTAAAGTGCTTAATTTTGATAAATAAAGTATCCTGAAAAGAAGGCCATAATAATCCACTGTAGAAAGGTATATGAAATATCTATAAATGAAAAGGGTAGTTGATGGGGGAAGGGGTAATTTTTTTTATAAATTAAAATGGTAGTTGATGATGGAGGAGGTAAATTTTTATAAGTTTTATATGTGTACTACGTTATTGACAACAAAGAAGTAGTTTCTATGGAAACATTTCATTTCACTTTAATAAAATTCTATATTTTTCATTTTAATTAAAATCACGTATGAGTGAAAATATATCGTTCCTGGCAGGCAAGCATATCTCAAATAATCTTTACTTTTCCAAAGTTTTATTATTTTGATTACCGCAATAAAAAGGCCGGCAGGACACACACACACACACATAAAATTCGCATTATTTCTGGCCTCACTCATGTTTATTTTCTTATGTTTGCTCGCTTTTTAAATGGAAAGTGCCGAAACCCACACCAACACAACGCGTGCAAGCAGAAAAGGTGGACATCGATTTGCTTCCTGTGGATCGCTGGGCAGTGTTGTTGTATTAAAGCAATTAATACAATCTGTGTACTTATTTCTATCATGATATGAGAATTATAAACTAATATGTGCATGTGTGTATGTATGAAAAATATATAAAAATTTTTCTCCTTTGGAAAATTGTTTGCTCCTCCTTGAAAATATTTTGACCTCCCTGATGGCTAGTTATTTACTAGCCTGTGTGGAATATAGCGTTATGACATGGATCAGAATGGCGGGTGTTAAACAAGAGATACAAACGTATTAAAGAAGAAATGTTTTGCTGAGTTTATAATTATACGGGTGAACAGAATAGTCGTTCAGGAAATCAGAAGACAAATGGAAAGAAAGAAATCAGACTCGATTTTTAAAAAGAAAAATGACTAGTATACTATTGACAGGAAAGACTTTGATAACACTATAGACATCCCTCGGCGCCTCGCAGCGAGAGTCCAATTTCATTACACAAATCAGATCGCAGACCTACATTTTATCCAAAAGTACAGTCCTTCCTCACGAAGGTTGAGGATAGTCTTAATCCACCTGACATGGTGGTACCATTTTAGCTGATACGTAATTTCTTCAGAACTCAAGCATCCACTTATTTAATTAATATTTAAATGATTTTAAATATAAATTTTAGGACATGGAAGTCATGTATGGTTCTCCATACCGATTTTTTCTTATCGTTTAGTTTTCGATTTGGTGCAAGAGAGGCGCCTGTATTTTTTACAAGCGGTAACTCTCTTAAACGGTTTCTTCGTAAGCAGAAATTACTATGCGAATTTAAACAGGGAATCCGTTTTCTCCACTAAAAATATTTCTTTAGCGATCCCTTCATTAATTTCATTCAAAGCTGAGATAATTTTTGAATTCGCCACTAGGTAGCGGTAGTATTCACTTTGTCTCTTGTCTCTATGTCGACGTGCATCAATACTATTGGGCAACGTATCACATAACGTTCGGTTACATGTACTGTATGTGTATTTTAAACACCCACACACACAGACACAGGATATTTATAGTCTATGAATAAAATATCGTAGTCATTATGCTTTCTTTTTTTTTTATAAATTAACTTTTCATTATCCCAGTGGGTCGTTAAAGTGAACTGTATTGATATGAATTTTAGTAAGACGTGACACGCGCGCCCGCAGTGCAGAAACATGTTACACATACTGCAAATGTGTGCAATTTATTAGTAAAAACAATACTGTTATAAGACTTAACAAATATTTCGCCCATTCCGTGACGTGGTATTCTACGCGGTTTATCACAGAAATTATTTTTACATTGAATCTGGAATTGTTTTCGTATCTTTGACCAAATAATTGAGTTACTTTTGTGTGTGGGGGAGGGGGAGGCAGAGACAGAAACAGAGTAGATTGAAAATCTTCATTTCGGATCAGCCATGAAACAACCATAAAGTATAATTTTTATACCAGCCATAAAGCGAAAACCTGTGGCGAATAAAATTTAGTATTCGAAAGTCTGTTCCAAAAAAATTCCTTCAAATTTAAACTCACCAAAACAAAGAATCATAAATCTGTTTCGAAAAAATTCCTATTCTAAAATCAAAGGAGAAGGTTGAGAATCGATTTCAGCTACCAAATTTTTACTCCTAACCCATTCACTATTTCGCTTAAAACAGTTTCGGCTAACTTACGAAATTTAAGGACACAAACAGTTAACATTGATTTCAGATATCTTGTATTGTATACCACACGTGATATAAAACTCCTTTTTCTATACAATTCAGCTACATTAACAAAACGTAATTAAAAATCTTCATTCTATCAGTAACAACATTGTATATAACAGTATACAACATTGAGTTTCAGTCAGTTTTTTCCGTTATCTAGAATAAATAGGTATACCATAAATACTAAGCATGAAATAATAAATTCATTATTAATAAATTAATAATAAATTCGCACTACCGAACTCGAAAGAATAATTTTGACGAAAAGAAATAAATTTCTTGAAAAGCGCTGAATAAAATAGGTAGGGTTAGGGTGATCAATAGTTACTTGTGACAAGAACCAGAAATGATATACGACTAAGTCCTTACGAACGATATACGAAAATAACGAAGAAGCTGTCGGATTGTCCCACAAAAAAGTTCACCTTTATAATTTTTGAAGCCGATTATTACGTAACTATGACTTAACGAGAAGTAATTTCGGTTTGTCTTTGTTACACGTCGAGTGACTATCTGTGCAACGTGTAAACAGATTGAAGCCGTGGTGTCAATGCCGTTGACATACGTATCGATTTGTTCAGCCGTGACTCATCTGGCTCGGTACTCGTTAACGAAGTATTGAAATTCAATCGACTTCATTGTTGTCTCCAACGGTTTATGTTTAAACAAATTTATGGACGTATCGCTCTTTAATTAGCGGATAAAGCGCTTCCCGGGATTGACTTGACGTTGAGAGAGGTGATAAACGATTTCGGCGCGATTGGAAAAATTCGTAAATCATTTTGTCAGTCAGTCGCTTTGAAAGACAACAAGACTGACTAATATTCGTGGCCAGTTGTTTTAAAAAATATATATATTAGGTGGATTAATTAAAAAACAAAAACAAAAAATAATTTTACACACTATTCTTGTTTAAAACGCTGCACGCTTTCATGTCAAAGAGATATTGTGTGTGTTTATTAAGTAACTGAAATTGTTTATGTTACCGCTTTCCGTGACTCGGTGTGTACATTGTTGTATAGTACACGGGGATCAAAGCCAAGGCTGTTGCTATATTAATTACAAAGAGAACTGCTCAATAACATGAAATATTAACGTCACATTTATACGGTCGCATTTTTTCGTAACAAAGTCTAAACAATGGTATGAGTATTTCTTTTCTGAGTTTTGTTATTTAAATAGTTAACTGCTGGTAATTATAGGTTGTACGTCAAAATAAGTTAAGATTGTTTTTTCTTATTTTTCCGTTGATTCTTCTTGTCCACTTATACTCCCTCCTCGTCTTCTTTTTCTTTTTCTATCCTCCTTTTTCTAACAACGGATTGTAAAGGTCTCAGCTTCTTTGTATCACAAGTAAATAATATTACAAATAAAAACACTTATTGTTGAATCAGGAATATAAACACCTATTAACTTCTACACGTCTGATCTTGTGGAACAAATCCAAGTAGAAAATCCTTATTAGTGTATGTATATTTTATCCAAGGAAGAAATTCACAATCCGCCGTTTCAAGCACCTTCTGATCTACGCTCTTGTCCTCTGGTTGGAGAAAATAGTAGGCCTATCCAAAATGTTTATTGTCCACTGTCCAGGTAACATTTGTTCAATTCTCAAAAACTCGTCTATGAAATAAAATTTTTTTTGGCAGGCTTTTTCGGCTTTCATTTTCAATACGCGGTCCTCCCACTCTTTTCCATATTCTTTGGTCTTTTTATTCAAATTATAAATTCCAAGATTTTCTCCGATTGCTTCATTTTCAAGTGTAGCCATTCTTCTGTTCTCCAGAACACACCTTAGAGACTCATCTCGGCCGACTGGGCTCTACAATTTCTAGTATTTAGCGTCCAGGTTTCGCTTCCAGGGCGTAGCTCTGACTATACTTAGCCCTTTATAGTAATTCAACACCGTGCCCTTCCTTACTTTGCCATAAAAGTAAATGTGCCGCACGAGAGGATTGTTGCAAATAACATCTAAACAGTATTTTTGAATACGGTGTTAAAAATTTGTTTGAATAATATATTTCGGGTTGACAACCACTTTTTTCGATAAAATTACTGACCAAACGTTTCGTCCACTCTGTTATGTGACACACTCCAAATGGTAAAGCTGAGAGACAGCGTAGGCTCAGCACTGGAGCAATGCAACATCATGGAATGGTCGAAATGTGTGTGGAAGGGAACTAGAAGGAACTGTAGGAAGGGGAAACGGAAGCATTTGAAGTATGATTCTTACGAAAAGTAGGCGATAAAACACTGATCGACAAAACGAGAAATATTAGAGAAAAATTAAGAACAAAACCCATAGACTCCATATTAGAAGAAAATCAATTGAGTTGGTTCGTCCATATTAAGAGAATGAGTGAGGAAAAGATAACTCGAAAAGTGTGCGAAACAAGACCATCAAAGAAGAGAATCAGAGGCAGGGCTAGGAAAACATGACAGGATGAAATAAGAAAAGCGCTCGAAAAAAAAAGGGGGGAGGAAACTGGTAAATATGTATGCAGCGTAGAACAGGAGGAAACGGAAGAAAAAGTGGAAAAGGAATCCTGTAAGTACTCAACTCACGAACCGCTTTAATTGTGGACGAACTATCGAGTTCGATAAAATGTCGGATGCATTAAAAAATAAAAATAAAAAAAAACGAGAGGACGCATTAAAGCTAGTCACCTAGACGTCTCGCCACAGCGTTGTGTCATACTCTAAAAAAGGTTGTTGTTCACTCTCTGTGTACTTATTTGTTTAAAGTAGATAAAATAATTGCTAAACAAACACCGTGCCTGATAATAAAAACTCAGCGCTTATCGCCACAGTTACTAAGTAATATTGACAATACTGTGTACATATAGTACTCTCTCTCTCTCTCTCTCTCTCTCGTACCTCGAGCATGGCCCCTATAATGATATAAAATATACAGCTATTCGGGACACACAGTACGGCTTCATCGAACGTTCCGGCCAGCTTACAAAACCTGCCAACAGATAGCGCGCGCTGTTACAAAACGAAACTCGAACAAAGGAAAGCGTTCATCCTGGCAACAATTCTGTTCTCTCTCTCACTCACTCACTCTCTCCTTCTCCCCCCACACATACTCCCGACAATTATGAACAGTGCGATCGTCTAGGTAAAAACGAAAATCTTGTAGTGTGTAATCTTCGTTAACGTTGTTGAGCATCGAACAGGTTCAAATAAATTCATAGTATAGTCGATTATTACGGTAGAGGAGTTCACATAAACGTTCAGCGTCGGCTGCCACAACTGTTGTAATAAAATTTTATACAGCGTGAACGCGACGATTTCGAATAACGAGCGTATATAAAGTAACACACGCGAATTAGAGGAATACGAACCAAGAAGAAAACGGCGAACGGCGATGCTAAAGACTGGAACAGCGTATACAGAGCTGGGACCGATTAGGCTGTAGCGTAGTCATGAAATTCAGGAATATGTCTACGTGGGTAAAGACCCAAGGCTGATTTTCTCGCATGCGATGAGGCTTTCGCTTCGCTGTCCACCCTTCATTTCTGGGACGGGCCTGTTGTTCGCTCGCGCCCGTGCGAGCGTCTGTTTATAATAGGCCTATTAATACGCCTTCTTTGCGAAATTGTTATTTTTGTTTTGTTAATTTTTTCCCACCTTTTGTGGATTTTGTTAGCTAACACAGTTCAAAGGCTTTATTCGTTGTTTGCACTTGCACACGCGCGCGCGCGCGCGCACACACACACACACATACGTCGGTAGTAGCCTATGCCAGTTAGCACCAGTGGAAAGACGTGCTGGTGACCAACACGTTATATTGGAAGTATAATTTGAAAAATAGTTTACCCATTCCATTTTAATAACGTAGTCTGTAGCATATGAAATCCAAGACTAGACAGAAGATTTAGAGTACGATTCATTACGATCGCCAACTGTTGGATTAGGGAAGCAGAAAACGGAGAGGCACGAAATAGTTCGAGAAAAGCCTGTGCACCGCAGTGGACAAATATTGGCTGACGTAATGGTGATAGTGATGATGACAAAATGAAATTGTTTGATGGCCTAAAATGATGATTAGAACTTCAGCAAGAAACACTAAAGATAGGTGACAAGCGAAGTCGAAGGAATATGTGTAAAGAAATTCCTGTAGATGAGCAAGTTTCGGTTTTTAATATCTCTCTTTAAACACACACACACACACACACACACACACACACACACACACACACACACACATTTACATTAAATTATTAAATTCAGAAACTTTCGGCAGAGTTCCATTCTATTTACACCAACATTTATTCAGTGATAAGAAAAGTAAGACTCTGCGTTGTTAAAAAAGTCGGTTCATGAACACTGCTTGGAAGTGTGCGTGTGTGTTTGCTTTAGTTAAAAGAAACAAGACGTATATAGCAGAGGATGGGTTCAGTTTTCTTCTTTTGTATTTCTACGTTACGTGACAACAAAGAGTATTATTTTTACTTCATTAAATTTAAAAATAAAATATATTAATAAAGAATTGGGAAAAGTGGCCAAAAGAAGGAGGAGTGAAATAAGGGTTTTCTTGTTTGTTTAATGAAATTAATACGACAAATTTATAAAATAAAACAGGCTTCAGAGCTTAACAAACGACTGTATTTAAACCGAACGCCAGTTCGACACTGTTCTGTTGTTGCCAAGCGAAGCCAGCGCTGGGTCGTTAGTCTGCGGCCGTTGTTAAGGCGTCCGCTATTGGTAGAGCCGGCAGCCAATGGCGGAGCGCGTTCTATAATCAGCTGTTAGGTCAGACCGGCGCTTTTGTTGTCAGTTCAATTCTGCGGTCCGAGAGGGACTGTTAGTATTCCGTCAGACTCCGCTAGCATAACTTGACCAGTGTTGTTTTTTATCGTTTTCAACAATTAAAAATTGTTTACAACATGAAACGTGTTTAATAAAATAATAATTGTATTTAGGTGATGTATTGCGCTCTATGAACAGTATATAAAAAAATCCTTGTTCGTTTTTTCTCCGGAACAATTAAGTATCTCCTTTATTTTTTATTCTTATCCGTTCGTTTTTTTGCTGTCATAATCAAACAAAACCGGCAAAATGATGAAAGGCGAACACTATTTAGAAGAGCCTACACACCGTGACATTAAGTTGAACGAAGTTTTCAATAAAATCACCGACATTTTACATCAGCAAGGTTCGGTCACTCCGACAAAACAGAAAATGACCTGTGACGTTATTGAATCCATACTTCCAGACCGAAGCACAATTCCCATTATTCAAGGTAAGAGACCTTCAAAACTGATCTTCACCACATTGCATGCCTTCTTAAAATAAAATGGAAAAAACTCGCTGTCAAAACGCCGGTATTTTTTTTAGAGCGATTTCTCCATAGCCTCCTTATCTTTCCTTATCGGTTTATCAGTATCGTAGACTAAAATAAGTAAACACCTGTGTATCTATATAAATATTCATATTCACGTAAGTGAACGTATGTATTTGTATGTGTATGTGTTGACTTAGAAAATGCCGGTAGTGTATGCCCTGTGCCACTTGATTTGGGTCTAAATTTAAACGGTAAATATTTTTTGTATCCATAAGAACATAAGAAACAGCGTGTTGTAAATATATTATTAACAAAATTATAATTGGCCAGCTTGCAGCTAATATTATTACATTCCACTACTATTGACATTTGTATACGAAGCCTAATAATTAACAGTTTATTCGTTGTGTTCATATCGATATGTATAATCGTTGCGTACATGACTTTTAATTCGCCGGTTTCGAATTTGTAATACAAACATTTTTCATTCGTTATTTATAAAATTTATTATACAATAAAAATGAATAAAATAATTTTTCATATTCGTGACAAGTGTTTGTTTTTATAAGAGGAGTACACATGAACGCTTAGAAAAACCATTGTCTTTTTTTTTTTTAATTATCGGATAACTAGAATTATTGTGCTCGTTAAGTTTTGGTAAACAAATAAATTAACAAGTATCGTGACAACAAAGAGATATAATAGTGTTGATGAAGTATTGGCATTTACATAAATAAATAAATATGTATGGGTATTTTTGAATTCGTGTATAAATATATGCATTAGATAGATAAAGTGAATGAACAAAGAAAGTCAGTAACACGCGTGCGCGAACGGAACCAGAATTAACGATTTTCACCCAGCAGCGAGAGCACCCTCCTTCCTCACAGCTGTGGTGATTCTCTCTCTCACTCGCTCTCAGCTTGTGTTTGAATGTCGTTGTCAAGGTTTTCCTGTACCCTATATGTATGTGTGTGTGTGCGTGCGTGCGTGCAAGCGCGATAAGTAGAGAGAATAAAATAATAACGCCCTATGATTTTGTGTGTGTGCTGTCTTGATTTTTCAATTTAAAAATAAAGCTAATTTCCTATGGTCCTGTTTATTGTAATATATAATAACGAGAAGAAGAAATCAAACCATTCTGTTGCATCATTCAAAATAGAGACCGGTTTCTTCTTCTGCTTTCTGTTTTTGTCCAATTTGAACAACATTCCATGCTGTCGATAGTTTCAAAACATGGTTGTAAAAATATGACTGTTTACCTCGGTGTACTACTTTCCAAAGTGTTTTTTTGTTAACCGAAACATAAGATATGAGTTAAAATAAAACTGCCATTACTGGAAAACAATAGGTTAATGACAGTCATAATAATGTAAGTTTTCCACTGTTAAAATGTAGTTTGTTTATAAAGACAAAAACTTGTTAAAACCCGGAACAGTGAATATATTAAATATTTTAAGGTACAGAATTAAAAACTGAATATTTCAACTCAGCTGGCGGATTCGCCGGTAAGTTGCAGTAAGAAACATCGATTCGTAATTTAATATTATAGTATAATATAACAATTGTTTTTTTAAAATGCTATATATGAAATTAAATTAAGTGAACATAATGCTTGACCACGAGTTGCGTTTACTAACCAGAATTGTGTGTAACAAAAAACAGTTTCAAAAAATAATCAGTCTTTGTGAAAGGCGACACAAATCTATTCAATTCCAATAAAATCCATTACGCATGAGATACCGTTTATTAACTTAGATCGACTGCAATTAAATATATAAGGAATCGAAATTTTTACTATAAAAAAAAGATTCATTGGCCACCAGCTCTGTGTGTACTAAGTTTTTTCAGTTTAAAAGTTTTTTTTTTTTTTTTGAGGTAATTAAAGTATTATTATTGTTTTTAGTAGATGAATTCTAAATTTCTGTTAACGGTGTAGTAAGTTAGGAATAGGCCTACTTCCTACTGGTATCGTGTATTTTTAGTTAATATTTCAAATACATAGACACTATTTCTAACATAGTGATAATATTAAATGCATAATTGTGTGAATGATAATAACTTGTTAATAAGGCTACTTTTGCTGTTAATATGTAATTAGTAGCAAACTTTTTGGTATGCTATTGGTTGTCGCGTAACTATATGACCAACAGAAATAATTATAAAAAGAAAACCGATATAAAATGTGCACAGGTTTTGCTATACTATGACTAGTGATGAATTTGTGTCTTGATTTAAAAAGATTGAATGTAGTGAGCGTTTTATATTTTTTTTATTATAATAGTTATATTTATATTCAGTAATAAAAAATATTTATATCTACATACTGTATTGTTGAATTTAGCGTTCTGTAAAAATTGTTTTCTAAAAAAGATTCATTTCATTTTTCTAATTTGATTTTAATACAGAGCACATAAGAACTATAAGTATTTGAATACAAGTAGGAAATATGTTTTTGTGTGGAATTTTGTTTATACTTGGAAAACTGTGTAAGGGCGTCGAACTCATGGCTTAAATTCTGTATTGTCTATATATTGGTCGTTCGTTGATAGTTTTTATTATAGAATATAGTATATAATAATATTTCAAAAATAAATTATTCTGAAGTTGTTTTACGGTCGTTGATGGAAACTGTGAAATGCCGGCCGGTGAGATAGGTAGGTAGGGTCGACTAGTCTGGTAGCGCAGGCAGGCTGTGCTTGGCTCCGTGCCAGATCTAGCTATCTGTTATTCATTATAACCAATCAACTACATTATGCAAACAGCCTGCCGCAGGAAGCTGTCACTTGGTTTCCATTTAGATGTGGTGTGCTCTCGCTGCTGTCCGTATTTTTAGAATTTAACTCACGTTTCGTTTATTGAGATGAACCACAGCCACCATTATCACTTTGTTGAAACGCAACTTTAATTCTCGTCTTCACGACACAAGCAGTATGTGTGTGAGAAAGAATAATGAACGATACATGCCTACCCATTTTTGCTTTCAGGGCTAATCCATGTGTGTTCAGTCTTTTGTCAGAAAATTTGTACTTTTCGTTATATACCTTTCTAAGACTTTTTAAAATACGTTTTCAAAAATAAAGTCAAAGTATCCCCAAATATTAACGTAATTTCTCTCGTTTACATTACTTATTATCTTTCTAAGTATTTTTAAAATTATTTCGTAGATAATTTTTATTTATTTTTTTAATTATGTCGTAGGTATCTTTTCTTAATATAAAAACTTTTGATCATATCTTCAAGCTTGTCAATGAATATAAAAAAAAAATTGTTATCTTGTGAACGTGCCAGTATGAGCTTGTTAAAACTTTTGAAACTTGGAATCGCGTCTATGTGCCGTTACAAATGTGTTCGGTTTCTGTGGGACTGATTATTACAAAAAAACTAATTTAAATTTGGTTAAAGTTTTTATCGGAGCATAAAGCAAACTTGTATATATCGCTCTTTTCATATTTGAATTACAATGATTTTCCAACAAAAATTAGAACTCTGTGACTGATAAATAAAATGTATTAAACATTTTTTAATTTGTAGTAGAGATTTTGTGTAATTCAGCACGCGAATGTTTTCGTCACAAATTTCTGTAGGAAAATAATAATTTATGGAGTTCAGATTTTAAAATAAACAGCACCGTATGTTAGCAAAAATTCTTCATTTTTTTCGTGAGAGTGTATGTTCGTGGATGTAACTTACTCCGTCAACGAATACAACTTCGTCTGTGTTCAGTTTCATTTATGTTTTTAATCTTTATTCTCTTTGTACCAAGAATTCTCTTTGTAATAACAAAAACATTACTCTTTGTAATACCTTAATAGTGCATAGTGTTTAACGTACTGTTATAAAATTTTTCCTCTTTGTATTGTCACCGATTTTGTAATGAAAGTAGAGGAACGGATAAATTTGTATTAGTGATCGCTTTAAATCCGTGTGTATAACTGATACATGTATTTTTAAACGGATAAAAATCAATACATCAGACGTATATGAATACGTGACACCGGGACATTTCATTAATGTTACCACCTATATTTGATTAGTCCGCTCATATTCCACCCCTACCGTTCCCTGCTCCCCACCGCCGGCTCACCGGTACATGATGAAACACCGGCTTGAAGTTGTGTGTGTCGGGTTAATTTGTTGCTTGTATTACCGCGCCCGCGCGCACTGCGACGCGTGTGAGCGCCGCTTTATTGGAACAGCAAACACTACCACACGCGTACATTTTCAAGGGTATTCATGAGAGTGATTCATGTCTATTGCTTTGAATAGCAATTTTTTCCGCTGTCATTGCAATTTGTTCCCCCACCATCTCACCTATCCAATGTTCTTTCTTGTTGCTGCAAGCTCTCCGAATTTTATTAATAAAAAAATAAAATGTAATGTTCTTGTCATTGACTGTTTTTGTCACAGTTTTTAATAATATATTTACAAAAGATGGCTATTTTAAGTAAGAATTCAATGATAATCTTGTATTTATAATCAATTTTAATTTGTAATAATTTAAAAATTATTACTAAAAATTATTTCAAACGTCGCGGTGAAACGTTTTTTTAAAGTAACAAATAGGAATGAAACCTCACATGTGATTATTTGGCGTTTGACAGCGAGGTTGTTAAATATCCAGCAGCGGTCAAACAGTCCTTGGGTTCAATTCTCCCGAGACCTGTTTTTTTTTCCAATTTGAAAGTCCAATTACAGTAAGTTACAGTAAGCTTTATAGTTATCACAATACTGGTTTCTCTTCCTATTTCAGAATCATATTGAAAATAAAAATTATTTAGCTGTATTTTGTGAATAAGTAATATTAATGATTTTTTTCCCACAAAACTAATTTCTATGCCTGCTGCTGACTACTGTTTCGTGGATCAGTATTTTAATATTTACTAAACGAGAACTGATATTATCGGAAAAAATTAACAATTTTTATAAAAATGTATAAAAAACAAAACTTAGTTTTAAGTTTCAAGTTTTGATTTACAGCGAAAACAGATGCTATTTGTTTGAGTAAAAAAACCTATTTTCATTGTCAACATTTTGATTCCCATTATTACAAGGTTTTCTTTTTAGATATTCAATTTTTTTCCTGTTATTACAATACAGGAGGTAAAAAAAACCATAGTTGTATTTGTTGAGGGCCTGTGTTGTCAGAAAGAAGGGTTTTCAATCATTCACGTAGGATCATGGTACACAACAAAAGCCAGTCTCTCTCTCTCTCTCTCTCTCTCTCCCTCACCCCCCCTCTCTCTCTCTCTCTCTCTATAAACGCACCTAGTAACCGTTCCCCCTTCCCCTCTGGCTGCTCTAGCGAGCTGTTCAGCACGTAGGCCTATTGTGGTGGCAGTGGTGGGGATTGGCCTGAAGGGGTCTAGGGAGGGGAACAGACCGGTATCTTTGTTCGTCAGCTGATCGCTTGCCTCAGTTCTTCTTCGGTCGCTAAAGAGAAAGCACACAGCGGAATTCTTGGTAGACTTCGTTGAAGACTTTAACTCGCAAGTGGTTTACAATTGTATTGAAGAGTCTTATTCTGTTGAGAAAATAGTTTCGTTGTACAGTTGAAACCAGTGCACATTATAATTTTTCGTTCGTTACATTTTATTTAGACTTTTGGTTTACTTTATAAAACGAAGCGATGGAGGTTTTACCTTGTCCCGTTACTGTGGATTTCTCCAGTTATACAAGAGGTGAGATTTAATTTTAATAATTTTCTTTTTATTTTCGGAATTTTTATTTTATTTTGAATATAATTTTGTCCTGAAATTAAATTTTAGTTGTCTTGATTATTCATCTCTTCTTTCACACCACTAACACTTATCTAAAAATGAACTTTTTCTTGTGAAACTTGCTGTTTTTCGTTGATACCAACGAAAAACGGTAAGTTTCACAAGAAAAAGTTCATTTTTAGATAAGAATTAAATTTTCTTTAGACATTTGTTGTGACTCAACTTTGCCGGTAGGGACCGGCTCAAGTCTTTTGTTCTGTTGTCATTTTAGTTTAGTTTCTAGTAATGAAAATTGATGCCGCAGAAGGCGGACTTTCGATTCCCACTTAGCGCATCAAGTTTGTGTACATCTCACAAAAGCCGGCCGGTCAACCGGCGAGGCGATCGAGCAAGCATTGTTCCTCATTGCATTCTGTTATTTATTTTTAATAAAGCGACAGGATGTCCTCAGTTTTGGAGCGTTTTTAATAATTTAGATTTTATTTTTAGTTTTTAATAATTCGTGAAAAACTGTAATTAGAGAAAATATTTGTTTGTCGAATAATATGGACGGTTACACGTAACTGAAAACGGCGAAAGAGCGAATTTTCTGAAATTTGAATTCTTGATTCGGTCGATGTAAATAGAATTGTGAAAACAACAAAACGAAGGGTTCTTGAGAAATACAGTAATATGTGTAAGTAATTTGTATAACTGCGTGCGACAGAGATATATAGGAAATAGTGTTCAGTTGTCCAAGTATCATTCTAAACTTGTACACATATCCGATAGTTTCTAGGTAATGGGAATAGTTAATTTTTTTTTTTTTTACAACTGATAGCATTTATATAATAATTACATGTAATCTAGTTTGATAAATAAATGAACTTAATATGATTGCTTAAACGTTTAACATGCTGACTATTGCTAAAAACTTTCAACTAAGAATAGGTTTGTAATGAATGTAGCTCACACTAGAGCGCGTCCATATACACACACGAATTAGACGATTAGGAATCTGGTACTTAAAAAGAGATCGGATGAGTTCTAACGAGGTGTTGTTTTTCTTGTGATGTTCAGGTCTGGTTAGTGATGACAGTGAAGATGGGGGTGCGTGTCAGGCCCTCGCCAGGCGTTTAGAAGACGAGCTCAGAGCAGCTAAATCGGCGCAACTCGCTTGCGGTGAAGTTCTCTTACCGGCTGATCTTCTGCCACGCATTGCCAGGGACGTACTGAGAATGGCCGAAAACGAACCATGCGGACTTAGGTAAATATCATCGTTTTTACATACTAATGACATGATGTTACTTTCAGTTACATTTAGTTTTAATTACATTATATTTTTTTTCAATCAGTAAAATGAATTTTGGATTTCTTTTAATGGTTTTGAAAATATATAAATTAATTTGGTAAAATACGATCAGTAGTATGATCTTTCAAGATCATTTTGTTCAATGTTTTATTTATGATCTTGTGTGTGTATTAGTGTCGATTTATACTTCAATAGTATTTGACAAAACTATGTTGAATTAAGTTTACGAAATGTCGACACAATATAAGAAACTCTAGTAGTTTAGTATTTTAGCGACTTCTGTGGTTTCAATTTGCGTTTTCTCCCGTTGTTACAGAGGGTGCACGTTATACATAAACTTCGAGACGGAGCAGGAGTGCCGTCGGATAGGCACGGTCAAGTGCGACCCCAACACTGTGTCCACGTTCGAACTGTTTCTGACGCTCAGCCAAGACTCGCGGAGCACATGGCACTCGCTGCTGCCGCAGTTCCTCAAGAACCTGACGAAAGGCGGCACGATCATGATCAGTCCCGGCTTCACGCTGGAAAAGAAGAAGCTTTACCGGTCTTACCTGGAGTAGTGAGACCCGCGCGCAGTGAGAGATAGACGAGGGGAGAGGCCCGGCCGCAGGTGACCAATGAGAGTAAAGACTGACTTCAAAAAAATGTTATATTTTATCGGAAGAGTGTTGCTCAGGGCGGTGTGCGAATTGTGATCTTATTACAAACAAATAAACAAAAACAAATATAAACAATTATTATTATTGACTTTTTAATAAATTTTTTCAATATTAATAATTTTTATTATTACTTCTTCTCTTGGCGTTCGTTCGAAGTGTTGTGAGCTTAACTACTACTACTACTACTACTACCACTACTATCATCAAAGGTGTTGTTGTATGTTGATTAAAATAATAATAGTAGGAACTATATAAGTTTTTGTCACATAGTCATTTTTTTTATTAATTATTAATAAATTCTTTTCACAATCTATTATTATTATAATTGTTATTGTAATAACAAAACAAAAAAGTTAGTCAAAATAATTACAAAAAAAATTAATTTTAAATTTTATTTTATATATTATAAAATTACTCATGATCGTATAATTTAGTTGTTAGCTATGTATTATTATTATTATTATTATTATTATGATTATGATGATTATCGTCGTTCTGATCGATCGATCGATTGTATTCTCGTACAGTAGTGGGACATACATAGTGACAAGAAAATGAATATTATTATTTTACGTTTGATGTGTAAATAATATAAGGTTTGTAACAAATAGTAGCAGTGTGATGAAGAATAAGAGAAAGCCTAGGTCTTCCTGGAGTAGTGTTGGCAGAGAAGATAAATAGTTATTATATTGTCAAAGCTGAATAGTACAAGCAAATACCGTTTCACCTTCCATATCATCTCTCTCAGATTAGCTTCTTGTTTGTTTTTATTATATAATATGTATATTATAAAATATAAATACAAAAATTTATTAGTTGTTAGGGCTATTCTACTACTACACTATTACTACTACTACTACTCCTATGTCTACTTCTACATCTACATTTTATTGAATGTAATAATAATAATAAAATATGTGATCATGTTATATATGTACTACAATGTATTAATAACAGTTTAAAAAAAAGTAATATAATATTTAGTGTTAGAGAACAGTTTTAACGATATATATTTTTTTTGCAAATTGAAGTGAAAAGAAATAATTACCAATACCAGAGAAAGATTATTATTATTATTATTATATGTATAAAAACAAAACGGTAATAAACCTAGTATTTTATAGTTACAAATAAAAGCTAATAATTGTTTTAAACCAGTACTAGTGATGATGTATTTATTGATAAAAATATTTTATGATATGAAAATTTAAAAAGTAAATTACCACACAGAGAAGCTATAATTATTTATATATGTATATTACCATCATCTAAAAATCATATGTAATTATTGTTATTTTTTTTAAGAAATTGATTTTTTACCTGTCACTGCTTTATGATAAAAAAAGTTTTTTAATTTTAGTTTACTGTAAAATGATGTTTTTTTGTGATGTTTTTTTTTTGTGCTATAAGAAGAAAAGCGGTAATGAGCTTTAAAACTTTAAAGTCTTTCAATTTGTTGTCTCTGTCAAAAGGACATCACGGAGAGAAAGAGTTTTGTGATCTATATAAGTAATGATATAACAACTTCGGTATATGATTTTTGTTTTAAATTCGTTGTGAATTTGCTAAAATTTCTTTAAAACCTGCCAGAGCCAATAACAAGGGGGAAATATTTTGAACCTGATTTCCTTTCTTTTCTTGTTCTCAAATTGTTATTGATTTTTTTCATAACGGTAGTACGTATGTGGTAATTGCTGTACTGAAAATTGTGGGAATTTTCTTATTAGCATGTTATATAACGAATTATTTTCTTCCAAATTGAATCTACAAAATTGTGAATTTTTGTGTACATGTTTGTGTAATATAAACAATTGGTTTTAAAGAGATTTCAGTAACCGTATTATAATTATATTCATTAATTAACAATGTGATAAAAATATTTAATTTAGTAAAAAAAAAAAAATGTGAACTTGGATGAAAAGATGTAGTACTAAAAAAAGCTTGATTGTGTTTTTACTTAAATATGAAATGGAAAAACGAGGCGTGCATAAGAGTTCCCTGATCTCATATATATTTTGTGTATATATATCCAGGTTCTGCGATAACAGTATTTAAATCATCATTGTTCGTTTTCATTCTTTCATTTTTTGTTTTCGTACCCTTCGTGCATTTGTCTCATCACGAAATCGTATTATAATTGTCATCTCATTCACATCCATCCTACAGATATAATATCTCTATGTGTAAGTTATATAATAATTATATTAAAGAAAGAAAACAGAGAAAATATTACAAAACTGATATATCTATAAGTGAATATTATAGATGTATATGGATTATATTATATTGAATGTGTTATTGAATTTTTGTACTTTTTGTTATATGAAACTATCTATCTTGAAGAAATTTAAAAAATTTAGAAAAAATATAAATAAAAAAGACAAAATTATTATTTATAACCGTGTTTTTATTCCAGTGAAACACTACCCAGTATTCTGTGCCAAGGGTAATTTATTGACAGTAAGAAATTGTGTTGGCAATGCTGTCAAACACATGTGAAACCTGAGAACTGCTGATCCCTGTTGTCTGCTTTCACTACAAGTATTGATGCAGACAGCAGTGTGGTGAATAAGACTTGTCCTGACATAACAGCTGAACCTTCGAATCACACAACAGAAAAACATTTCATAAACAGAACACGAGTTTTACATATTTTTTGTCATCACTAGCTTTAAAATAAGAAAACTAAACAAAAAATCTGATTTTGTTTAGAAAATTATAATGCTAAGTTGACAGGTCTAGTTTATTGTAAAATGTACTTTCCAGATGCTCAAAACAATATTTTTAAATCATCGGTATAGACTGGATTTTGTTCTGTCTGATAGAGGAAGAATTTGTGAAGAAACTTAGGAATCATGAGGAAAATGGAACCTTATGAGTTTTTTTTTTTCTACAAAAAGCCTCCTATATTCAATCCCTTTGCAATCAAATACTCCACCTCATGCATCCTGTTGTGGAAGTAAGAGAAGACACGTGTATGCATCTGTGATGTAAATGTATTTATCAAATGAGAAGTTTTGTGCACTGTATTTTAAATTTAATTAATATTAATGATTTAATACTTCTACAGAGGTATCCCCCCTCTCTCTCTCTCTCTCTCTCGCAGTAAAAAAATAAGTTCAAGATCGATTTGTTTCCAAGTAACAAATGTGGTTGAGGTACAACCCTCTGTCTGCCAAAGGGTTTATAAACTTGAAATGCCGAGGTTCTTGAATTATGTTTGGGGGTATGTTTAGGATGTTAGTGTTGAGGTAGAATATGCTGTGACTCAGATTCCCAGCAGGAGACTGTTGGAGAAAGATTTTTTCTTTCTTTTTTTAATTAAGGGTTCATTGAATTCGAATCTGTGAAATCTATAAACAAATCTTTTTTCTTCATTTGCAGTTAATGGTTACAATTTATTAGTAGGCGTATTATTTTTAGTAGGTTTCATATTTTCTTTATTAAAAATATATTATTCGTGATTGGGGGGAGTTATCCAAAAATTAAAATAAAATTTCGTATAAACGTAAAGTGTTTTTTAAGTTAATTTTTTTTTCATTATTACAGCAGCGTTATTCAAAATATGAAATTAGGAACATTGTTAAAATTATCGTTTTATTTATCGACTGATATCTGTAAAAAAGTTTTGAATTTAACTTAAGTATTGAATAATATTTTTATGAAAAAGGTTTATGTACTTATTTAAGTTTCATAAAAATATTATTTAATACTTACGTAAAAATTCATAGGGTTCACTGGTAGTAGTGGCCGGGCCGATGTGGCGCCGTCAGTGAGAGCGAGAGAGAAAGAAAAAAAAATTACAGGCATTGCACAGAGAAGGGCATTAAAATTGCTTCAATAAATCTAAAATTATATATATTTATGTTCATTCAACAATCAATGAATTCATTCTTCATTTACCAATGTACAGATTATAAGTTAAATTTAGTCGCATCCATAAGCGAAGTTTTATATGTGTACTACGTTATTGACAACAAAGAAGTAGTTTCTATGGAAACTCACCGGTTCCCATTTTCGATCACGCACCAGCGATCGGCCGCAAATGTGCGACACGTCCTTATAAACATTTTCAATGTTAACAGGAAGCTTACTGAACGTTACACTCAACATAATACACCGCTCAATGAACTATAAATTATAACTGAAGTAATAATTGTTATTATAAACTACTTATTTTCCCCGTCCAAAACTACTGCTTAGTATTTATATCCCCGTCCAAATCGGTCGAAATATGCAATTTTGTAATTTTAAACGAGAGACTAAGTAAATTAAGGAAGTGCCCATTACATTTTTGCGGTTGGGGGGGGGTGAGCCCCCTGCGTAAGCCACTGCGTGTAGGCTACCTAATATTTTTATTAAAACTTGTACACCGTAGGGAAGGGAGAATTAACAAAACAGAACTTCAGAGTCCGTGTGGCGTTTCATTCGCTCCAAAGCAGGCAGTTGGAGCCTGCTTTGCCGAGGGCGGTATCACGATTTTTGTGAAACAAACCCTTCTCAGCTTGAATCAAATTCCGGAGCTGGTTATGACCGTATATTACAGTCTGTTGTCGGATGATACGAAGCGAGCTCTCAGTTTTAACTCCACAGTTTGACATCTATTTGTCTGTCTGTCTATTTAGGGTATGTCTCACGATAACTTTTGAACTCACCAACCGAGTTGGAACTCACCAACGTCGTATAACTTGGGTTCTTTTACCCTACAGAACCCTGTTCTTATTTAAGATTGATCCTCCTAAAAATAAGAGAGCTGGAAGCAAAAATCTGAGGGAGAAATTCTGTGAAAAATTAGTAAAAGTGGGGTATCAAATTAAAGAAAATTTAAACCACAGTCTGAATACAATGTTCATTTTGAAAATTCCGTGGACGTCAAGGTCCAAAAAGTGTGTGAAAACTTTGATAAAATCGCAACGATTCTTGTGGCGTATCAGATTAAAGATAATTTTGATTAACGTCCGAATGTAGTGTTGAGGTTTGGAATTTTACACAATTTTGGAACTCGGGGCCCGAAAAAGAGATACAAAATTGAAAATCCAGGAGGGTATCAGACTAAAAGGAATTGTAACAGAAATCTGAATGTTTCTAATTTTTGTGTTTATTGTATGAATGTGTGCTCTATAATTGTTACATTACTAAAGATACAGTAGAGTAATAGAGATGTCTGAAACTTTTCTCATAACCGGAATGCATGTAATAATGTAATAATAGCTTACATGCACTTCGTTAAAACATTGAGCGAGTTCTGCAGTCCAGGGAGCATACTATAGTAGTATGTTTAGATTATCTTGCATCTCTATATTTCTTCACATCGAGTACCAAGTGTAACTGTCTACTTGGTGGTTTTCTTAATTTTACGTTCATAGTCTTCAACGCTTCCCGCCGTCTCGTACGATTCGTGTCTTGGGGAAACTGACCGTTAAGATACCTGACGTCCTGTGTTTCTGTGACGATTCAGTTTGTATAATCGAAGTAATCTGCCACTTCTCGTCCGCCATAGACAACTGAGTTCTGCCCAGTGTAAAGACAGACACTCACGCGCGCGCGTGCACACAGACGCGATTTGTCTACAGCTCTCGCCGCTTCTCGCACTGTAGTCTCCATCGATTTTTATCTTTCCCAGTCTTCGTCCGTCAGTTCGTTACTCGTCATCGTAGCACCAACGTAGTGCTCCTTGTTCTTTTTTGGCCTTCATTTTTTTATCCTTTACTCCACGGTTTAACCCAGACTCGAATAGGCCGCCCGACTTCCGACATACCACGTAACTGTCCATTATCAGTGCAATCGTTTGGCTTCTGTTCTATCTATAATAAAGAAACAAGGTTCCCATTTCATGCCTTTTAGCATTACTACACACTCTGTCTTGCCTTATTTTTCTACAAAATTCTATAATAAGTTCATCCCTACTCGTTTTATTCTGCATACATTTCTTTTACTGATATCCCGTAATTCTGATCCATAAGTAGCTCCGTGGTCTTCTATACACGTATTTTAATAGCCTTCGTTACCTTTCCACTCCACAAAGTGTTACCGCGTTGTTTGTTTTGCCGTTTTGGTATTTATTTTGTCGTTACATCCTCCACACTCCATCCCCCATCATCCACTTCTCCGAGAAGTTAATTGACCTACTAAATCGCACTTCTGCTCGTCTTTCTTTGTCACAGTTCGTTCGCTGATTAAGTTTTATTTCTATTCGAATTCATGTTCTTTCCCTTTAATCTCATTTATATTTTAGCTCGGCTATAAAGTCTCCTTCACTCTCGGCTAGAATAAAAATTTCGTCGTCAAATCAGTTTTTACACCATGTGTATTCTTATGCCTGGTGAGATCACTAGAGACGGACGGAATCGAGCAGAAGCAAGAAGTAGCAAGAAGCGCTTTCAGAAGCAAGAAGTTCGTAACCACTCACAGTTACACTCATGAAGTCAGCAACAGGCTTTTAAAAGTGTAAGTTTGGAGTGTAGCTTTCTTTGTACGGCTGTGAAACGTGGACTGTCGGAACTGAAGAAGAGAGAAGTTTCAATTCGTTTGACTTAAGGTGCTACCTTTACACGATGAAAAACAAGTGGACCGATAAGATAACAAAGAGGAAGTTTAGTGATAGGGTGTGGGAGAAGGGAGGACTGAATATCAATTGTACAAAGAAGCGTGCGACTTACTTGCCATTCAGTGAGAATGGCGAGCTTTTAAGAACAATAACAGAAGGATTTGTGAGTAGGAAAAAGGCCAGGAGAACTTTGACTACAATCGCCATACGTAAAACAGACTTTAAAAAAAGATATAGAATGGAGAAATTATGAAGATGAAGGCTGAGAGGTGTAAGGATTAGAGAACTGCTACCAACCGATTTTCGGATTGATCACCAACGAAGGATATTCCCTAGTTAATTAATCACATCCCTATTATAGGCCTACTTAATAACAGGACACGCCGCGCCTAGGGAAATGCTAATCCCGACATTCATCATCATTTATCGATTACCGTTCATCGTAGTCGTCGTTCTGATCGGAACCTACCCTAAAGAAATCGTGGTTTTCGTTTCTTTTCAGAAATTTTCAGTATTTGGGTCATCGGTAGCAGAGCCAGAGAAAGGTCGCAGCAAATTTGACTGAAGGATCAGGTGGCGGAGGGTCCACATTGGACGTGGCTGAAGTGATAAGACATTGCGTTTAGAAAACAATGAAACACATGCTGGCCACATTGCTCCGCTTGAGAACCGAACGCCCAGTACAGTGTAGTCTCGCCTAAGTTCACCGTAAACCCACGTGAAGTGTACGGAAAGATCGAGTTTAGTCAACTAAGCAAGAATTTTCGGCAACATCCAGTGAAGCACTTAATGTCTATACAATGGAGTGACAAAGCGGCAGATGTAATGGTCAGCCTTGCCGGGACCGGTTTCACGATTTTTATAAAACGAACCCTTCCCCTTTAATAAAATTCCGGATCCTGAATACTGACCCTTGATTGTTGAATCTGTTGTCGCATGATCCTACATAACTCGAAACTGGTTGAAAAGAATTCAAGGATTTTAAACAGGGGGTTTAAACAGGATGTTCAGAATACTGACACCCACCAGAACCCGGACTGCTGTTGCTACTTATAGTAGAAGTGTATCTATGACCAGAGTGTCATTGATAACTTCGGCGTGACTGTGTGAAGGGATTATTTGCTTCTTCTTCTTATTCTTTTATGGCGTCACAGTTCGGAATCGAACCTTAGCCTCCATAATCATCCGCCTCCATTTTTCCCTGTCCTTGGCGAGCTATGTCCATCGTTGTATTTTAAGTAAAGTATCAGCATCCCTCGCCACTGCGTCAATCCAACGATGCTTGGGTCTTCCGTCAGGCCTTCTACCCTCGATTTGACTAAACAGTACCTTCCTAGGTATTCGGTTGCCTTCCATCCTAATGATGTGTTCTGCTCATTGCAATCTATGCAGTCGGATAATGGTGGCTAGATCACACTGTCTTTATACAGTTTGTGTAGTTCCTCATTGTGACGCATTCTCCCTATCCCATTGACTTGGATTGGTCCATATATTCTCCTCAAAATTCTTCTTTCAAAGGTATTGACTATGTCAGCGGCTTATTTGTTGAGAGTCCAAGTCTCGCTCCCATGTGTTATCACCGGTCTAATCATAACTTTATATAATGTGACCTTGGACTGATGATGGATATTCCTTGTCTTGAATATAGTTGACAACGAAGCATATGCTCTGTTTGCGGCCTGTATCCTTTTCCTTATTTCGTTTATTTCTTCATTATCTTCTGCCGTCCAACATCCCAAATATTTAAACTGATTAACTATTTCCAGGTTTAGTGGTTCGATTTCAAACTGTTCAGGTTTCCTGATTTTCCTTCGAGTGGTGATCATAACCTTTGTTTTATCTGTATTTCTTCTTCTTATATGTCTCCACAAATTAAATGTGTTCCCGTTTTGTCAGAGTTTTTCCAGAGTCCGCTTACCCGTCGATTTTTAGTATTGAATTCATTTTGGAAGCCAGCTTTCGTCCATGTGGTCGACGTGATCCGTCACTTGCGTCTTCACTGATGCATTCGCTGCTTCAGACTGCATATGTCTGGTTCGTTCTGGATACCGTCATTACGTACTCGACTTAAGATGCGCGTTTTAGCTGCTTGAATGTTTGCCTTGCCCCGTTTTGCAAGAACCTAGCTCTCGCTGCCGGGCGCCAGAATCGAGGCAGCTATGGTTTAGCCATGGTTTTAATCTTATCTTAATTTGTTTTATTTCCTAATTGTCTGTTATCTAATATATTCAGATCTCATTACGCTCTCATCCTATAGCCTATCTCGTCTTTTGAGAGGCCTACTTTCGATGCTAAATACAAAACTGTGGTACTGCTGTGCGGCGTATCCATAAATCGTTGTTGTTGTTTCCTTTGTACTGGCTTCTTCCTCTGAAATTGCAATCTTATGTGCTACCTTAGTATACTTAGCTTACTGTTTTTTCTAGTATGTATACTGACATGCGCTCTTGTGTGTGCGTGCGTGCGTGCCTGCGCGCGCGCATGTGTGTGCGTGTGTGTGTGAAAGGGATATTATTTATCGGACTGAAAAAATTAGCATCTCACCTACACGCCGGTGGACCCTGTTACGCCGAGCAACCCACTCCAAGGTTGTGGTAACCAATCCCTTCGGCGGAGTGGATCGGTAAGCAAACGAGAGATAGGGGTTCTGTCAGGGGGTATCCTGGGCCCTGGCCTGGCAGGGTGGTACACATCGGCAGCAGGATGTGCATCTAGTGTGGAGGTGGAGGAGACTATAGTAGCCCAACGGCTGCACACATGGGCTGAGTCAGTTAGCCTACTGTGAACGGGCAGAGAGAGAGCTCGTCAGCTGCCGTGAAAGCAACTCTCTAGGGAAGAGCACCCCGAAATCAAAGTTCCTGGTCCTCCAGGCTGGTGGTTGGATCGGAGAATTCACATATCCCATCTGTGAAACTCTTTTATGTGAAGAAACCTATCAGTTTCTCAGCCAGTCAGTTGTCCGCACTTGACCGGGACAACTGGCGGAGGCTGTTAAAGGAGGCCTTGACTCAGTAATGGGTTGTCGTGCCGCTGAAGGAAGGAAGGAAGGACTGAAAAAATTACCACTTCTTAGTCTACCGGCATGTATCATCTGTCGGAAAAGGAGTCTACAGGAAATCCACACACACACACACACACACACACACACACACACACACACACACACACACACACACACACACACACACACACACACACACACACACACACACACACAGAGTCACACGGTGTTACTTTGTCTGTTCATTTTTTATGACTGTGTTTATTGTATGCTATGTTGGGTTATACGAATTTGTAACTGTAATTAGTTATCAGAATTTTTAGTAATTATTTTTTATTTACAGAACTCCTTTATTAGTAAATCTATTCTTATGGACAAAAAGCGTGTTATTAGATGTCGGATTACAACAGACATTCAGTGAGTAATACTTCTTCGGCCAAAAGGTTGACGGTAGGAAAGCTTTGACATAACGATGTGTTCTTTATTTCGTGACATTTCCCGACACTCTCTGTGCGGACGGTCAGATTGCACCGGACTAATCAGAGGAGATTACCGTTCCGAGACTACGATGCTGCTGCGTTGTCAGTCGCAGCTTTTTGTTCATGGAGCCGCTCGTCATGTCGACGTCATTCTGCTGTCGTTATAGCAGTTGTTTAATGATGTGCAGAAACGTGTTAACAACAAAGCTACAATGATAGACCTACGAGTTAAAAGTTACTTACGACTGATAACAGTTGCTTCGATGGCGACTGTCATCCATTTGGCCAAGGCGTATTAAATTCGTGTATTAACTTGAGTGGCTAGTGCATGGCGTAAGTCGGTTTTGTAGTTCACGACAGCGTTGTATTTTGTGTCCGTTGACAACTGTGAGTTATGGCCAAGCCGAAACAAGCATTTAGTTATTATGTTATAGGCCTACTATTCTGAAGGCGGCCTTAGAATTTAAAAAACTAAAAAGACGAGAGAAATTATGACATAGGTGGATGTCTGAGTTAGGAGAATTATTGGATCGCAGAAGCCGTTGGGTATGAATTTTAATACAGAAACCAAAAACCAAAAGTCATCGGCAACCATGAAAACTATCGGTATGGAGAACCATACATGACTTCCATGTTCAAAGATTTATATTTAAAATTATTTTTGAAATAAATTATATCTATAGAAACTACTTCTTTCTTCAGCCTTAACCACAGTACTGAGGTCACTAACGTATACCACCTCTCGTTAGGGCACTCGATTTTCACCGATGATGGCAGTCGACGGCACTGCCGAAACGTCTGGTTTTGCAGAAAACATTGGACCACGGCCAAACAGACCTCGAAGGAATTTTAACAACAAACTACTTCTTTGTAGCCGATAGCATAGTACACATATAAAAAATTACCCCCTCCCCCAACTACCCTTTTCATTTATAGACATTTCATCTACCTTTATACAGTGGATTATTATGACCTTCTTTTCAGGATACTTTATTTCTTGGATTTCGATGTCCATGACGTGTCCGTTACTTAACTAAATACAACTATTTCACTAACGACTCGGAACACAAAGATTTTTATGAGTAAAAACATAAAGTTTTACCTTACAACCTGAACCGGTTTTCACTTTTAAACAGCTTCCTCAGAGGTTGAGTATAGCAGTTTCCGTAAGACAAAAACAAGAACTGATCTAGAGTGACTAACAAACAACGTCATCAATTTTCATCTACGGTATTAGTAATGTTTTCATATGAATGCCGTTTTCCACACCACGCCCGTATGTTAATATCGCTAACACAAAGAAATCTTGCTGGTTCCTTCACACAGTTCTCAAGCATTGTCTGGGTGTCAAAACAATTTAAATTGGTGAATGTAAGTAATATTTTACTATTTATAAAAACAAGGATGTATTTCTCAAAATTAAGTACTTTACTCTTGTTAAAACATAAAATGTTGCAGGTAAACTACCCCTTTCCCTTAACCGATCTTCGCTAAAATCAATAGACCTTCAGCCCTCTACAATTCAGGCAAATATGCAAAAAATTATTTGATTCTGTTTGAATTTGCGGCAGTTATCGTTCGCTGTAGAAATATTTTACTCTTGTTAAAACATGAAACGTTGTAGATAAACTACCCCTTCCACTTAACCGATCTTCACCAAAATCAAAGCTAAGGAATCGAGGCTAGAACATGTGCAAAAAATTATTTGATTCTGTTTGAATTTGCGTCAGTTATCGTTTGCCATAGAAAACATTCTACACACAGACACTTTTCGGAAAATGACTTTTCTTCGTGTTTTTAAGGTAGTACAATTAAAATCAGCCCTTATCTCGAACACGATTTTTTTTCACCATCACCGTACCGGTACTTCCACTTCCTTACGGAACATGGAAGTGAAAAGAAATAATTTCAATTTGGGTAGTTATTGTGAGAAGACCTTTGAAGGATTCAAATTCAAACGCACCACAAGGGCAGCTATTAAGTAAGTACACAGCACGATACAGTTTGTTCAGTTATAAGTAAAATCATTATAATGGTAGTGGCTACGGGTGTGGTGGTGGTGGTGAGGATGAGGAGAAGGAGGAGGTCGAGGACGATGATAACGGTGATGACGACCACATCGACAACTATGGTGATGGCGAGGACAATGGTGATGAAAACGATCATGTTGACAACATTTATCTTCACATTGACAGAAAAACCTTTACATTACTGAGCACAAGGCAAAACAGGTTTTGTGTAAACGAAGAGTCCACAGACGAATACTGAAACCGGTATGGATTTACAGTTCACAACTTCGGAAGCGTGTTAGCAAGACGAATATGTAGAGAAAATCAGAAATCCAAAGATTTCGTAACAAAATGTTTCCAGCAATTGTCGATTCACCTTGTTACGTCCGGAATGTCGACTTCCGCAGAGACTGTAGGTGACTGCAGTCAACGAAGATATTTAAAAATGCGCGTAAACACGAACAATGACTTCATGACATGTGAACATCGACGCCATACAGCTTCTGGACAATCAACAGAGATCAAGACTCAAGAGGACTATGCCATTGCGTCCTGGGCAGAAAATCATTACTGTCGATGCGAAACAAGCTGTTGGTTTACAATACCGTCTTCAAGCCTGTGTGGACATACGGTTTCCAGCTTTGGTGAACTGCATCTAAATTCAAAATCGCTAAAATGGAAAGGTTTCAGAGCAAGGTGCTGCGTGCCATAACTAATGCACCGTGGTTCGTCAGCAACAAAGACGTCTATAGCGACCTGGATCTGCCTACAGCCAGTGAAACCGTTTCGATGTTCAGCGACAAAGACGTCTATAGCGACCTGGATCTGCCTACAGCCAGTGAAACGTTTCGATGTTCAGCGACAAAGACGTCTATAGCGACCTGGATCTGCCTACAGCCAGTGAAACCGTTTCGATGTTCAGCGACAAAGACGTCTATAGCGACCTGGATCTGCCTACAGCCAGTGAAACGTTTCGATGTTCAGCGACAAAGACGTCTATAGCGACCTGGATCTGCCTACAGCCAGTGAAACCGTTTCGATGTTCAGCGACAAAGACGTCTATAGCGACCTGGATCTGCCTACAGCCAGTGAAACCGTTTCGATGTTCAGCGAGAGCTATGTGAAAGGCCTTGAAGAGCACACAAATACTTTATTCATAAATGTACTAGATAACAGCCTGTAGACGACACGATTAAAATTAAAATTGCTGCTGTACTTCTTTAGACTTTAACATTCTCAACACATTGTGCATAATATGTTGCTTTTAAATAGTAATAGGTCTACAGAGAACTAGTTAATGGACTAGTTCTCTTCATACCATGTATCCTGCCAACAATTATACTTATCGTTATCTATTTAACAGATTGCATAAATAAACGTAAAAAAGAATTAGTGTAGTGATTAGCGCAAAAGCGTAGACCTTCAAGAGTGAACTCCACCACTCGGTGGTGACAGAATTTTGGCAACACCACCACAGGCCTTTAAGGGTGACACCACTCTTAATTTAACTTCAACTTAACTATGACTTTTTATCGGCCATCTAAGGACCTCAATTTCAATTCTTTACTCTTTGTTCTTTTCTTTTTCTCCAATATTCTTTCATCTTTTCACTGTCTTCCTGTCTTCAGTCCACTTTGAACCTGCGTTTTACTTTCTCCTACCCTGGACCCCTTCCATTTTTAACACTTTTGCCTGAAAAACTACTCTTTCAATTGCTTCTTTTGCGTGTATATAATTTTTTTCTAAATCCTTTTGGACTTCTTTAATCCAACTTGATGTTGACTTCATTCCCCACAGATATTTGAAGGTTTGCTTTGTCAACCTATTGTCGTCCATTCTATATAAATGTCCAAAAAATAACAGTCTTCTTTTTCTCATTGTTTCTGTTATATTTTCTATAGTTTGATATATTTCATCATTACTTCTTAATTTCCAACCTTCTGAAGTTTTTCGTGAGCCTAATATTTTCCTAATAATTCGTCTTTCCAATATTTCTAGTTTGTCTAAATTATAATTCAATGCCAGACCTATTTTTTAGAGAGACAAATTACCGATTGGCTGAAAACAGTGAGGTGAAATAAAGACAAGAAACAACAACACCGAGGCGAACTGTTTTCAGATTTATTCCACGCTCTTCGCCGCCTGAAGAAGAAGAGAAGACTACGGTAACCGGTGGAATCTTGAAGAATCGTGTCAGACGGAACTAACGCGAATCTATATCTGGGCGAAAAGATGATGTAACAAAGAAAGTTATATGAAAAAACAAAGAGCGGTGTCAAAGAGAAGCGTACATGCCAAAGCGAAACACAGATGGTTCCCAATTTGTCTGACAAAACAGGCCCGTACGGTCACGCGCAGGGGCGCGCGCGCTATCTTCGTGTGTCAGCTGGCACTTGACAACGTACAATACGAACACTGTAACTGTGTTATATGCATACAACACTGTGACAAAAAAATATCGCGATTCGAAAACCGGATAAGATCGTGATTGTAATTAAGTGAACTTGCCATTTTTCCGTGAATTGGCAGATCATTTTTTTTAATCATCGTCTAAACAAAAAATATTACTTTCCAGCAACAAGTAACTTACAAGTTACAAATTACACACGCACGAGCGAACGCACACACACACACACACACATAAATAAAATTAACAATACCAAGAGATTCAGAAATACGAGACTGGGTTTTATATTACAAAAAATAAATAAAATATATTAAAAGAAAACGGAAAGAGTTGTTAAGCAGTCAGAAGGTTTCTGGACTCTTCGACATCCTGAAGCACCTGCATCCCTGAATCCAGTGGCGGCTGGTGGTTCCAAATTTTGGTGATTGCAGTAGTTGGTTGAGTGGATGGGAGAGGGAATAAAAGACATTAAACTATGATAACCACGATACAAAATTATTACTATAATTTCATAACCTCAAACAACGGATAACGTTTACCTTGAACCAACGTAAACACTAAACGTGACCAACAGAGTTGCGCTACAGCACTACTAGTGGAGCATGGCAGAAACTTTGCAACCACAAGCTTACATTGGGAACATAGGACAATTGTGAAGAGTAACGCACCACCTCCCATACGTCTGAGTAGTAAGCTCTGCCATATACTGTTGAAGTTGCAAGCGACCTACAACCACCAGCCTGCCCGCCACATTTGAATTGTACGCGAACATTGCCGCGTAGAATCTGATACGCTCTCCGTTGAAATTTATCACGCTTTTAGCTGCTTAATGTTTTCGTATACTATTTTATAGTTAGTTATTCTATATTGGTGGTTGTGCAACGCTGCAACCATAACATCAGCCGCCACTGCCTGAACCACGTGAAAATATAATTACAAGTTAACTTGGTGAATTTATATGTAATAAAATGTGTCCATTGAAATTGAAAGTGATCGGACGGTTTCAACAAACGGGGCGAGGGCCTACGACTTCAATTTGCATTTGAACAGTCGGGCACCACCGAAAACAAGTCGGCGGCTTAAACAGACACGAGTTCGACAGTGAACCGTTAGGAACACGCCTGTCAACTCACATTTCAAGCCCAGGCTAGGTGAAGACCTCATGACATCCTAAATAGGACCGTGGTGAGTTGCGACCCATTCGTATAAAAATATATAGTTATATTACTTAAAATATCACTTACTTCGCCTCGTTAAATTTTGAATATTCTTTTTTAATTTTGTTCCTGCACTTTTATTTAGACCATATAAACAGTTAGTTCTTTATCCAAAAGCTTGAACGATATTTCTAACTGTATCTGATAGGACTTAAATCAGTACACTGTAGAGAAACCGCATCCATTGTACCATGTGTGCGTATAACCAATCAGAACTCAGTAAGTTCAAAACGGTACGGAACCACGAACCCACGACCTCGTTAATATTTAACTGATTATATTAACGGCCGTGGCCAGGAGCAAGGGGCCTAAACTAACTTACAAACGTTCGTCAAACATTTCCGCCTGAATACAAATCCAACAAACTCAAACTAGATCGCGCGCGGAAAGAGCGCACCAGATGCACTCACTTAAAAGAATTCGAGTTCCTCCTTCTTCTGTCCCTCCAGGATTAGGCACTGTTCCTGTTCCGGTTTCACAGTCTAATCTTCTACCACCAGTTGCTTATACAGTGAAGATTTCTGCTGTATTCTTCCTCACATACGGCATTGCACGGTCCATGCATCTGTCTTTGCTGTTTTGTTATTGCTTTACGTCTTGTCTCAGGCCACCATTCCTTATGTGTTTAATATTTTCCTATCTTTTATAGCTCTAGAATGTCTAGAATATCTGATGATTCCAACTGTCAAACAATAGTTTGCTTGGTCCCCACGATTCAATACAGATTTGCACAACAAAATAGGAACTGACTGGAAGATTGAAGTCCATCAAGGCATACAGCTGAAAAGGAATTACCACTTAAATGTTTTGCTGTATGCAGATGATGTGTTTGTACTACAAAGTAATGAAGTATACTTCCAACGCTCTGTGTACAGACTACATAAACTGGGACGACAATAATATAACGTAAAGATATCTACCGCAAAACAAAAGTTATGGCTCACTACGGAAAATTTCCAGTACGCTCAAAGATTATTATTGAGGATAAAGTATTGGAACAGACCTCAAATTGTAACTATTTACGTTGTGATATAAGTTTTGACGTTGACAAAGATATGCTAAATAAAGTCAATAGATGTCAACACATAAATGGAACTATAAATGGAATACTGAAAAATAAAAAGAGACGTGAGACAAAATTAAAATTGTACAAAACAACGGCTGTTCCAGTGCTATTATACGGCAATGAATCCTGGATTACAAAGCAAAGAGATAAAAGCAACATGCAATCATCAGAGTCGAGATTTTTTAAGTAGGGTTAAAGGATGCACAAGAAGGAGTCATATAAGAAATGAAGATATACGGGAATAATCAAACATATAACTAATATAAATGAGAATAGAAGAATACAGGGGAAAATGGAGACAGCATTTAAGTCCTAACTGGACCCAAAGTTAGGATGCGGTACAATACAAAGTTGTGGTACAAAGTACAAAGTTAGGACCCTTTAATACCATATGCGGTATAATCGGCTGTCTGAAAAGTAAAACAAGAAAAGAAACCATGCTGAAATTGTTTACTGTGTGTGTGTGCCTGTGTAATATCGTAGAGAATAGAATGTTCTAGAAGTTCTAAATTAATACAGCCGACTTCGTGAGTAACTAATTCACAGCCAAGCGATTGTTATCACAGTGGCAAGCTAATTAACAGTTCACCATATGCCAGTCGTTTCTAAAAATAACTGTAATACATACATACATTTTATCATTTATTTATCTAAATTAAGTTAGGATTATTTTAGGGTATATGTATATGTGTAAAATTAGCTTCGCTAATGTTAAAATTTTTCCATCGGGCGCGCGCGTGATACGTGTCCGTGTGTCATATCTATTGTTTTAATTTTTATATACAATAATTAATTAATCTGTAAACGACTCTGTATATAGCACTGACTAAATTAAGATCGTTACTTAACCGCCTTCAGGCTGAAAGCGTCTGCCGTTCAATCTGACGTGCACTAAGACTGCTGTAATTAGGGTAGCACGTTTAACAAAAAAGTATACATATACACGAGAATCTTTCTTCTTCTTCTCTTCTTCTTCTTCTTCTTCTTCTTCTTCTTCTTCTTCTTCTTCTTCTTCTTCTTCTTCTTCTTCTTCTTCTTCTTCTTTACCAACTCGTAATCGAGCGTGTGTCGTCAACTCGGCACTAATTAACACGAACCCTGTTTTATCTAGATTTGTCAACAAACAGCATAGACAGACAAAAAAACTTTTTTTGTAATTTGACAATGCGTGAAAACTGAGTACAGTTTCTATATACTAAAAGTTTTTTTTCAAACCGAATGTCCTAGACGGTCACGCCAATAAAGTGCAGGACCTCAATCAGTCGGTGCCGTATCGTCGGGCGACGCCTGTCTCTTTACCTGAGTGGCAGGAATAAACGTCTCCCTTTCGCAGTATACAAGATAAATGAATAAGTTTCAGTCAAACAATCCCTAATAGTTAACTCATTGTTTTTTTTTTTTGTTATAACTTTTGGCCCCTTCTTCGCCTTTACATTATTTCTGTAACGTTCTGCGTCGCCTACCCCTTCGCTGTTAAGTCTTCAGTTTACTTCGTTCAACAACTGACCTTCTTCAACACCTCTTTCTTGCTTCTCATTTATAGTTCCCTCCGTCCAGTCCTCTTCCTTTGGATTTTCTCGATTTCTCCTTCTTGACTGTTGGTTGGCATTTTGAAACGGGTCCAGCCTTCTTCGTTTGTAATTATTTAATGCGTAACTGGATAAATTTAATTTTGACATCGTCGTCGTCGTCGTCGTCGTTGTCTTCTTCTTCTTCTTCTTCTTCTTCTTCTTCTTCTTCTTCTTCTTCTTCTTCTTCTTCTTCTTCTTCTTCTTCTTCTTCTTCTTCTTCTGCCTTCTTCTTCTTCTTCTTCTTCTTCTTCTTCTTCTTCTTCTTCTTCTTCTGCTCCTCCTCCTCCTCCTCCTTCTTCATCATCATCATCATTGGTGCTACAACTCATTGTGGAGTCTCAACCTCCACCAGAAGCCTTCCCGAACGGTCCCGATCTGACCCCATGGCTCTCCAGTCGCTCAGACCAAATTGTTTGGCCGAACATGCCAAACATCTTCACGTATGGATCGCTCATATTGTCAATCCATCACAGCTTTGGCCTGCCTCTCTTTCTTCTTCCATCCACCTGCATCGTCAAGACTTTCCTAGGTATTTCATCCTCCGCCATCTTCATCAAATGTCCGGCCCTCCTTAACCGTGACAATATAACACATTTTATAATGTTTACATCCCTAGTCTGTAGTCGGAAGGAAGAAGATCAAGTCAGAATAACTCTTGGACTCCAAGCATTTGAGACTTGGTACTACAGAAGAATATTCAAGATAAGCTGGAGGGAGAAGATAACAAATGAGGAAGTCTTTAGAAGAGCTCAGGAGGAGAAGAGGTTTCTACGAAAGTTAAAAGCCAGAAGAGCTAAGTTTATAAGGCATATAGTACGACACAATGGGTTGGTTAAGAGACTAATAGAAGGAACAATTGAAGGGAAGAATCACAGAGGACGACCCCGTTTAGACTACACGAAACAGCTTATGGTCGATATGAACTGCACATCATATTGTGAATTGAAAAGAAAACCAGAGAAGCGTGAAGAATGGCGAGCTGCTGCCAATCAGCCTATACGCTGCTAACCTGAGAGGAGACATCCCTAAAGAATCTGTGTAATTCTTGACTGTAACGTATATACCATACACCTCTTTCACGTGTTGGATCATCAATTCTCAGTAATATCTTTCTTTCAAAATTTAAAAGATATGTTTCATTTACTTTGGTGACGGTCCATGTTTCTCCTCCATATGCAAGACTGGTTCTTATTAAAGTTTTATAGAGGGTGTATTTTGTTAATCTTGATATTAATCTACTTCTCATCTGCTTTAAAAGTCCAAAGTAGCATACTTTCTAATTGTATACTGAGATTGCTGTTGGGTCTCGTTTGTAATATCACTATTTTTTTGCCACTATTGAACCCAACTATCTAATATGATCGACTCTTTTAAAGGAGTAGCCATTAATACTTTCAGGTCTATTATTATAATGTTTATCAGTTGTCATATACTTAGTCTTATTCGCATTTACAACTATAACCCATTTCATTTGCGTGACGTTTCAAGGTGAGGAATGGCTCAGTCATTGAGCTATAAGATCGAGCAATGATGTCGACATCATCTGCGATTGCCAATAATTGAACCGACTTTGTGAGTGTCGTCTTTGTCCTTTGTAGATCGCAGTCTCTCTGAAGTGCTACGTTGAAGAGCGAGCAGGACAAACTATCGCCATGTCTCAAACCACTATTACAATCGAAGGAATCACGCAGATCAGACCCAATTTTAACTCTGTCGTGTAATAGTGGGTATGAGTGCGATAACACAGCCAACATGTAGTCTGAAACATTTAGTCAAGAATAAGACGGAATGGCAAGTGGCAGATAGCCATGGAAACTAATAAAATGACAAGTGGTCAAGAAAGCGATAGTGGAGGCCTAGATTCGTAAAGAGACGAAGTCTTTAAAAACGGGCGAGGAGGGGTGTGGTCTAGCTAACTTTTATGGACTGGAGATCTATCTACTTTGCTGAGAAATTGTTGGAGAATGACTGGAAACATTCTCTCACCAGTAGACAAAAAGTGGAGATGATGATAAACATGCGTCCGCGCGTACGTGTATACAGACATTGTCGAGGGAGAAATATAGCCGATGCACCTCGGGGTGCAAGTCCTCATACCAGTTAACGCTTTTCCTCTCTTTTCAGGAAGTACCCGTTAATCGACGAGCTTCCCAGAAACGAAGAGTAGGAAAAGTCCCCGTCCTCAGTTCGTTGGAGACGTCATCAAGAGGGACGGAATCGTCTCCGACGAATATAGTGTGTAAAAAAGGTTGCACGTTGATACAAGACATAACGTTGACCTGCGTGAAGCTTGTGGAAGTGGCGTTGTTATCCAGATGACAACATCCACAGCGAGATCATCAGTAAAGACTGCAGTAGCAGCTCCGGCAACACAGAACCAGGTCCTGTAGCAGGTGGCAGGACACACAGCCTAGCGCTGGCAGTACGCCTTGTGCCGATCATCAGCTCCGATGGAGCCAAGTAACGTTTACATCAGCTCCCCCGTAAGGCAGGGTACGATAGATAGGGGATTCGGAAATTCACAAGGTCCAACGACACTGGCGATGCCTAGATCTCCCGTCCCGGTACCTAAGCCCTGAACTCATCGAAGGCCGGGAGTCCGCTGCGTAGACAGATGTGGCCACACAGAGGCGTATTTACGGGAGGGAATGAGCGAGACCGGACCCCCCCCCCCAGATGGTCGAAAAAAGGTGACGAATTTTTTTAATTTTTAGGATTCTTTATTATTTTTCCAGCTCTGTATGGTAATATAATAGTAACTCTTTGTTAAATATACAAACAGGTTTGTTACAAAACATTTGCATATAGGCCTACGTTTGGAATGTCAGTGCAGTTAATGGGCAGCTTCTAAACAATGTTTCAATAACGCGTATTTTTGTGTGTGTTATTCCATTTAATTTAATGAGATTGAATTCCGGATGTTACCACACGTTTTTCAACCACTTTAAAGATAGTAATGTCGATTAGTCTTAAGTGTTTTTTTTTTTGTATGAAACCGGAACCTCCACCCACCAGGCCAAAATTCTGGACATACCACTGAAGCTACAAAGCTACTAAGGTTCTTTAGTGTTCTTTATTGCTTCAGAGGTACAGGAGTAAGTTAATTTCACTGCTACTTATTCGGTATGTGCCAACCTAGTTCCCGCTCATACACATGAAAAGCCGAAATGCCGGTTAATTTCCGCGCCCAACGCTTAGGAGGTGATTGTCGGGCGATGATTCGGGGATCGGAGAGTTTCCGTGCAATGGCGAACTATTTGTTCTGCTCCGCGGGCATTGTCCCGGGTGTAGTCACCTGCAGAAAGAATAGAAACGTAATAATGCGCGAATATGAAAAGTCTTAACGATGGGACAAAGCAACCGGCCTAGTCATCGTTAACCCTATAGGAGAAATAGGAGTTTACTATAACCTTCCTTTTTAAGTTAGCGAATAAGTGCTGCGTGTAAGGCGTAAAGTCGAATTTTAATTAGTTTCCTCGCTGCTAATTAGAAATAGAAAAAAAACATCCAGGGGCGGATTAGAAGCCCGTGGTGTCCTATGCTGCCATCAGACTGGTGCCCACTCCCGATTCAAAATTCAACCTTTTGTCCATTATTTACACTGATTAATGGCATACACAATTTCGAAAGTTAACCATTATTTTATTAAACTCACAAATTACAACAGATATTTAGCTAAATAGTGATTACAATGAGCATAGTGGTCCTTAAGTTTAGAAAATACTAGTCGATCCATTTTTTTTTTTTTTTTGCCTTAATTTCTTCTAAATCGAGCGATTCAAGTATCTTGCTTTCAATATTCAACCTTGCTAACGAAGATAATCTCTCATCTCCAAAAAACATAACGGCCAACTCGTCGAAAAGTGTGCACACATCTTTTCATGAGTTTGGATATTTGTTTAGCCTATTTGTTTTTTCACATTTATTATCTTCAAAATGTTTTTGTGATTTAGGGCTGGATACTGCCCCCTCTGACGATGCTGCAGCATAGCCTAGCTTTATGGATAATCCGGCACTGGAAACACCAACTAACAATTAGATTATGGCATTTTATCTAATGAAAATAATGCAGAAAGGTCATAGACGTATTTTCAACATTTTCTACATTACAAGATACTTTTTTTTTGTTCTGGTTTTTATTATTGTAATAAAGTTAACACGATTAGCGATAGGGAGTGCGCAAGAACAAAGCGGCGATAACCCCTTATCAGCAGGAAGAAAATAAAGGGTATTCACTTGTACAGGAAGTCGTTGCTGGTTGTTATCACCGTACGGCGTATGTGTTTGGTGCACTTTATGCTCTTGCCAGTTTATAGTTTTTATGATGAGTATAGACTTTATTGTTACAATGCTGAAGGCATGTGTTTTGTTGCCCCTCGTTCCGTACAGGGAGTTTTGAGATCGTCGTTGTCGTCGCCCGTATCAATCCGTGGCACTGATTCCCGTTCCGTGATTGCATCAGCCAATCGCAAATCAAGAACGTCGCTGCGATGTTATCGTTTGCGAGGTTGAAGTTGAGCTTCCACCATGAGGATGAGAATAAGAGATCATTACGGCTTGAGGTATTGCATCGTTCTGACCGTGATTCAACAAACACGTGATAATCATCATCATCATCATCATCATCCTCAAGCTTTAAACCAAGAATGGTTTGTTCAGGTCTCAAATAGGCAAATATTACAGCTGGTCACTCCAGCTCTTCCTCGGACGTCCCACACCTCTCCGTCCCCTCGGCTTATAGTTCCATAGTTATTTGGGGAAACGGCAGTCATCTATTCGCCAAAGATGTTCCCACCAATTCAGCCGATACTGGGCGATCCTGTCGAGTATACTCATAATATTCAGTTCCTGCCGTATATCTGTGTTTCTTCTATGATCGTGGAGAGTATACCCTGCCACGTGCCTGAGAAATCTCATTTCAGCTGTTTAAACGCGCCTAAAAGAACACACCTAAATTCTACAAGGTGATGGCTCTTCCCACACTTCTTGGTGTGAGATTATTACGCGATAATCTGACAAGAAATGGCTAGAGATCCATGTCGATGGAAGCAGAAACTAAGGAAGGTCACAGGCCAGCAGGGATGTGGAACAACTTAAAGAAGAGAAGTAGAAGCAGAAATATTTTCATTTTCATTCACTAAAAACGAATCATATTAGTCGAATCGCGTACATAAACGAGTTCAAAGACCTGTGAACTACATGACGCTTTGTACAACTCAATCTGTTTTTCATCCTGAAGCACGTACACAGTTTTGAAAACGTACCGCTTCGATTGATAGAATCGAAAGTTGCGCGTTTAGCAAACGGCGTCGCGGGTCCGCTGTAAGCAAAAAGTAAATTAGTAACGAACAGATCACTCTAAAAATGAACCGACGTCAAATTATATTAAACATCACGTTTACACAAATGAGTTCAAAGACCCGGGCGAGTTACACGATGTGTGTGCGTGCGTGCATGCGCGTCTGTGAGTTTATTGAAGTGTGTTGTTTGTGATGTTAAATTACAAGCACGACCTGGAGCAACTCCAAATGTCAGTAGAACCGGCGTGTGTAGGCTACTGTACCTTCGGGCTGTTACACACACACACACACACACACACACACACACGCACATACATATGCGATAACCTACCTACTTTCAAACCCATATACGCGCTCTTACGTATAAACGTTAAATACACAAAAATCAGACGCTAACCGTGGCCTTAGTAATCGTGAATTTGCAACGTATGGAAAAAGAGTGTGTATCGTTATTTACATATAACGAGAACTGTAGGCTTGTAATTTACTTCTATACCGTTAAACAGTGAATCGAAGAAACCTTTAATAAACAGTGGGATAACAGTAGTAGTAATAGGACAGGAAGAGTCCTTTGGGATGATAAAGAAGAAGGAGAAGAAAGGCTTGGAGTGATGAAGCGATCGAGGTGATAGAAAGACGAGATCTCACAGACGGGGAATGGCAAATTAGAGAAACTGGCTGAAAGTAGGAAAGTAGAAAGACACTGACAACTAAAAGACTCCTATAGGCTTAATACATAACTCTCGGGCTTAATAACTGTCAAGGGCTACTCGTGAATAGGCAGACAGAGAAACGAAGATATCGGTGTGAATCTTGAGATGATTACTATTCACGATAAAATCTACGAATATGGGTGCAAATGGAAAGACCATCTGAATAGGATGGCGGACGACTGCATCCCCCAAGCTATTCTTAATTATGGGCCCACAGGTGAAGAGGTGTTGGAACGTCGAGGAAAATGTGGGAATAACTGAAGCAGAAAACAGATCGATAGGTTTGTACCCTTGATGGGGAATAAAAAGAAGTAGGAGGAGGAGGAGGAGGAGGAGGAGGAGGAGGAGGAGCAGAAGAAGAAGAAGAAGAAGAAGAAGAAGAAGAAGAAGAAGAAGAAGAAGAAGAAGAAATACCCTTACGAGGAGACAGCGCAGTTTTTGCACAGTAGGCCTACATTTAGCAGGCCTTATCTTCAACTTAAGCACATGACTTGAACGTCTGCAAAAATTAAAGTGATAGCCTAGTAGTATATCGCGGTCGTTACTTTCCTATAACATTTCTGTGCTCGGTTTCCATCAGACCCACTTACAAACATTTTGAATACGCTTAGTTTATAGAGAATAGACTCTCTACACTTTCTCATAAATTTCTTAACAAAGGACAAGCATACGAAAACTCTATTAGAACCTTCTAGCTCGTATGCCGAAATGCGTTTCTTTAAGCTGGAATTTGCGACAGTTAACCTACTTCGGTGGCCTAACGATCCTGAATCTTGATTTCGAGTAACCGATCTTGAGATCGAGAGCAGCGGAGGGCCTACACACAAGTGAGGACGACTGCCGCAGTTGCAGCCGAAACGTTTGGTGAATGTGGTTGCAAATCACGTTTGGTGAATGTGGTTGCAAATCACGTTTTTTTTACGGCCCCAACATTTTTAATGGGATGTTTGGATGAATATCCCTCGTGCGCCCTGTTATATGTTTAATGATATTACACTTCTTCTCTGTGGATGTGGTGACAAGATTAGGTTCTGACATATTCTTGTTTGACGCTTCCTATCTTGAGCTACATTGTACTTCCCATTCCTTCTTCAGGTTTGTACGCCTGTCTCTTCGGAGTTTAACCCCGTGATTTGTTACAATATGGGTAGAATTGTTCAGCCTTTATCTGGCGATGTATCTACAATAGCGTACGTTTGCCTTATTGATTTGTTTAATTCTTCTTTCTTTCAGCCTTCTTCGAATTAATTACAGGCGTTCTCATCTTTTCGTAGTCTCGTCAAACAAAGAATTATACCCAGTGAGTGTCGGCGAGCGGGGCCGGTATTCGGAGAGGTGAAATGAAGTGGTGAGTGGTACTAAAGTTTGGGACATTATTCCTCTACGAAAAAGGAGGCGAACGGGAACTAAGGCTTGCGTATGCAGGAGTGGTTCCTACTGAAAGTAGATCCCTTTGCCACCAGGAACGTGGAGGAATATAAGCAATGCCGACCTCAGATTACTTCTTCAAACTGCCCGTGGGCTTACTTCTTTCGCAGATCTGAAAACTGTAGATGGGGAGGAATGTGAGATATTCAGGGAGGCGTGCCAAAGGCGTTGCTTACTTGAAGATGATCAACACTAGGACTAACGTTGTTCGAAACGTCTCTCACACGGTCTCCAACTCAGCTAGTCGGTTTTCCTTTATTCGGGGTTTTGGTAATTTGTTTTTTTATCTCTGCACATCTTGCGTATGAACATTTGAATCGCATGCCTGATATCCGTCTACCTGTGGCTGCTTTGTGTAGCCAATTAGAGAGATGGGTAGCCTACTGGGAAGAGAGATGTCGGTAGACCGAGGAGGAGATGGGTTCCGGAACAGGTCTAAGTGGTGATGATGATGATCTGCACATCTTGCAATTCGGAAGCATTCACTCTGCGTTGTACTCGCGACTGCCTTCGAATCGTAGAACTATACGACCGTAATTAGAAGTTTGATTCTTCCTGTTTTAATATTGAAATCTCGCACTCACTAGTGATCTGCGAATATATCAAAACAGCACAGCGTCGCTTTTGCTGTGTCTGAAACAGTCTACTCTTTCTATAGTTACTGTTAGATTTTGTTGCTATTGGGGTTATAATTGATGGTTTTATTTTTCCCAGTTAAGTCCGTGTTGTTCTCTTAAGTCTGCTGTCATATGATGGGATCTTCTGTCCAAAACGTAGGATCCGAATTTGCGCCCTCACTTCACTCACCCCTCTTCAACTCTATGGACGTAACAGGCAGCAGTACGATCACCTTTTGAAATGTCAAGACGTATTATTCTGTAACAATAAAGTATAAATTCGGTAAGAAACATAATTGTATAACAACGGTTATAATATTATTCACAGATACCAACGTTGTCAAATATTGTAACACGTAAAACTACAATAAATATAAAGCATTAAATAGTTAATAAAATGTACTGAACAGTTGTTTTACCCCTCTTTACCCATCCTTTAGCGAGAAATAATTCCCACTGAAACGATGTATCCTTATTACGTACCAAATGTTAAAAGTTACTTAAACGTTATTTATTATTTCTCAACATACTGATTGTACGTTTAACGGATTACGTAAATAATAACCTATTGTGTATGAAGGACAATGTAATTACAAATATCATTTTATTAAAAAGGTGTTAGTAACACGTTATTAATAATTTAACTTAATTCTGAAGCCAAATAAAATTTTAAAAAACAATGGCAATACCTACACTACTGTATGGTTCTGTAACTTGGGTCATAAAGAAAAAAGATGAACAGAAGATACAAACAGCAGAAATGAAATTTCTGAGACCAGTTAAAAGGTGTAATAGACGATATTATATAGAAAATGAAGAGATAAGAAGTGATTTAGATATTTTTGCAGTTAATGAGAGGATTAAAGAATACAGAAGAAAATCGATTCAACACTTCAGTAGAATGGAAGAAATTAGAATACCGAAGATGGCAAAGATTACAGTACCTAGAGGCAGAAGAAAAGTTGGTAGGCCTAAGAAAAGGTGGACTGTGGAATAGGAACAAGCCGCTAAAGCCTAAAACCGTTAAGAAGATGATGATGACTTCATTATGCGCCCCCCCTACCCATATGTCGCGGAGCGCCGGTTGAAAACCATTGATCTGATGTACGCCTTCGTTTGTTCAAAGATCAGTTTTTGTTTATTTCTTTCTTTCTATGTTGTCCCCACGGTTCGTCAGTACCTTAAGTACCGGTACTTAAATTTCCCTGTCCCTTTATCTTCTTGCTCATCAGCCACTTCAAGATACTGTACCTCCTCTCCTGTTCTTGCCACGTAACAAGAGATGCGTCATCCTGCGCGATGACTTCCTGATCGACCGCAAAGTTTAGAGTGTAAAGATGAGCGTCTCTTACTGACATTCCCAATCCTTCGTATGAACCAAGATTTAAAGAGTGCTAATTATTAATGTTGGGTGTGGCATTATTATTAACATTATAGAATTTCAAGAAAACCAACAGGAAAGTTTCTGTCAATAACTCGCCTGTCCATAAACCGTATAAAAAATTTTGTTTAATGTAAAGCGACAAAATAGTATCGCTGACACATAGAAAGTAGATATCGATTATTAGTATGGCCGCGGATATAATTCCCCTTTCAACGTCAGGTTAATCTTGGGTGTATCACAATTATTGACATTACAGAATTATAAATCTCAACAGGAAAATTTTCTGTCAATCATTATCCCTTCCATAGACCGTAGAAAAAATGTTGTTTAATATAAAACGACACATAATATCCCTTAGTATTTGTGACACGTAGAAAGTATACATTTACTGACTTATTTATACTTATTTATGACTAAAGTATACATTTATAAAATTACATGATTATTAATATGACCGCGGATATAATTCCCCTTTCAAAGTCTGGGTCTGTGTTTGTGATACATTTGTCGCTGCTTTTGAACATCACGACAGCTCACTTTATATTTTTTGTCTTACTTGCTTATGCAAAAAAAAAAAAACTAAGGGGGAATTCAGAGAGAGGGAAGAGGTAGTTAAGTAGATAGAAATATAGTGAATGAGTATTTTGAGGCGGGAGGCGGGAGAGAGAGAGAGAGAGATCGAGAGGGCGGGGGAGAGCTAGTTCTAATGGGAAACGAAACATCTGTACTTAGAAACTGACCAACACTAACTGTAACAATAACAACTAACTAAACACTATCGCCAGTAAGGGATGATCGCGTCATATGACGTCAGAGTTAACCTACTTGTTATTAAATCCCTACCCCTCCACTACAGCACACACTTTCACATTCTAAATGGGGTTGAAATCGATAAGCTTTTCCCACCGGTCATAGACAAATGTAACCGAATTTCAGATAATGGCACCATTTTCTCTCTCTCTCTCTCTCTCTCTCTCTCTCTCTCTCTCTCTCTCTCTCTCTCTCTCTCTCTCTCTCTCTCTCTCTCTCTGTGTCTCTCTCTGTCTCTTCATCTGTCCTTAATATTCTGTCTACAAGATCTTCTTTGTTAGAAAATTGAAGGTAATTATTAATTGATTTATTTAATACTAGCTGTTACCCGCGGCTTCGCACGCGAATATTTGACTTTTAATAAGTATTTTAATATAATTTTTATTGTCTATGTCTATATGGCGTTCTGTCATCTCGTATAACAATTTTGTACTCATTAGTCAAATTCTCTCCAAAGCTGTTTTCAACACTTGTACTAAATTATTATATTGGTGCAACAGACTTTGGAGATTTAAAAGTACCCGTTTATAAAGCCTTTGGAGATATTTATAAAGTAACTGTTAAATCAAAAACGCTAAATTCTTTATTTTAAGTGATACTATGTTAGAAGCATTGCATAACACATTAAACATTATGTTTTCCTCAACCATGATTTATTTATTTCAGCAGTAAACTAAAAACCATAAACCGTTGTCACCTAACCTCACAAATGAAAACAACACGTTTTTTCGCTTTGCATTAAGTAATAAGACAATTTACAATTAGTACACTTCTTATTTTCCACATCGTAATATATCGATACAATCGCAAATTATATAAAACATCGAAAATGTACTGCAAGAATGGATAAAATATAGGTTACAGTTCCGATGTCGCTAAATAGCTTTTGTTTACTTACTTGTTACTATGGTAATTAATTCTGGTCTCCATGGTGGGGTTGTTGACACCTTTAGTAGTAGTATTTAATATATTTCATATTAAGTATGGTGGCAAAAATTTGGTGGCAATCGGTGTAACGGTGTGGATTTGTATTCAATACCCATAAATCCTCAGACTTTGAGTTATATATATATATATATATATATATATATATATATATATATAGATTTACAAATAAATAAAAATTAATTCTAAAACCGGGCCTACTCTTCTTCAGTCAATAATATCATTTTGTTATTCTATAGTTCCGTATTTATGATATTACTCAAATTGCATTATTTTATAAAATAACTACCGACATTTTCACTCTTTTATTTAACTCGCTCTGTGGTTCAGGCAAATACTGTAATAATTTTTCGCTAACTTTATGTAAAGTACAATCGATACAAATTTTGCTTACTTACGTATTGTCGATGACAGTGCAATATTATGGGGCGATCGAGTGCGAGAGCTCACCAAGGGACACATCGGAATTGGAAAGAAAGGGGGGGGGGACAAACGCACACACAATGTGTCGAAGTTGGAAAAATGCTAGACATAAGTAGAAGAAGTTGGCCAATATGCATTGTTAATCTGGAGTTAGTTTTAGGGAGTGCTGATTAGGAATCTGGAATCTAAGCGACAGTATTATGGCGTAGCGTATCGGGCAGTCATATTTCAATTCAAGTTTTATTTTTATTTTAACAAGGGAGGCCTTACGTCATGATCAGTGTCAGTTCTGACGATATTCAAAAAAATATTTAAAAATATATTTAAAAAGTAGTTAGTACTATATTAGCGTATATAGCTGAAAAAAAATAATAAAACAGCCTTAAAATTAAGATATTAACAAAATTCAACTTTTTAGATCGTCTGCGGGGGGGGGGGGGTTGCCCCTTCCCGTAAGTATGCTACTGGGACAGTTATTGAAATTATTGAAACAATTAATATTATAATGTAAAGAAACACGAGACTGGTACTGAAGAAAATTGTTTATTTGCAGCTTTTAGTGATATGATTCTGACGATTCGAATTACCGCCTTAAGCGTACGTTCTGAGGTGTAACTCTAATTGTGAAGCCAGTAATTAGTGATGGAAAGCTTGAATTACTAAACGCAGGACCGCAGCGATAGAAATTAAGTTTAAAATATGTCGACCTGGTTTTCTTTAAAATGACAAAGTTATTACAGTTCAGCGAAGAAAAAAATCGATATTACAAATTAAATTCTTTTATTATCTCGATATTGCATACATATTTTTTACTTTTGTAGCCTACATGTACGCGTGTGTTCGTGTGTCAATGAAATGTTTACATTAATTAACACGAATCGAATTTTTTATAAGGTTTTTCCGAACTCTGTTTTGAAGTCGCAGCTTCGCCGGCTACATCGAGTTGCGTATTGTTTACACACACATTCGACATTATTAATTGTGTTGTGTACACGCAGGTGATTCTATTTTTACGCCCGCGGCAACGATTCTAGAAGCCACTCTGCGTATGTTTGTGTGTGTGACCCAGTGTGCGTGATACCTGTTCTAGAACAACAGCAACAACAACAACAACAACGACGTCGATTACTGTGGTGTATTCACGACCGCTTTTCTAACTAGCTCCCCCCTCCCGCCCCCCGAATACCTACTTAAATCGTTCCAAATGCACGCTTGGAAATCGCTAATTTAATGTCTCTCCCTTTTCCCCCTTAAAGTGTTCTGTTGCGTGAGAATTCTCTCTCTCTCTCTCTCTCTCTCTCTCTCTCTCTCTCTCTCTCCAATTTTGTGCATGCGTGCTCGCGGACGGTTATGCATAAAAACGTTCTCCCACCGCTATCTAGATCGTAATACGATTGTATTTATTATTTCATCCATACGATCGCGATTTGTTGATTCTTGCTAGTGAACAATTGTAAAATTGGACTGTAATTAAAAAATGGATTTAATAAAACGTTATTCTGTTACAACACAACATACACGCTCGCGCGTGCGTGGGTACGTGTGCGCGCTTTCCTGTGTTTGTAATATTGTTTTTAAACCATTATGGTTTCTACTAGGGTCCCATTAATCCGACAGATGGATCAAGGGTCCGTCTATCATTCGAATTGTCCAAAATGCACACAAGTAAGGGCAGTTTAACAAGTCAAGGTCAGGAAACGTGATTCAAAGTTTAATTACGAAGCTGCATACATTAGATTGTCGAATTAGTACATTGGGCTGTTACAGCTGGTACCGTTTCTCGCATAGTTACCTTCATTCCCGGTCTCTGCTTATCATCGCTGCGTCCACACCTTCCCGCCAAACGACCTTCTACGATGCGTTAGTTATTACCGTATGATTTTTTGGCCAAAGTGATCGACTTTTGTACACACGCTCGCACTATCGTAATCTCTTGCTTGCATTATTCACTATTTTTATATAAATTCTGTATTACTATCCATTCTCTTACGTCTGATTCTGATCACCAATAATCAACAAATCGCGGTCGTATGAATGAAATAATAAATAAAATCGTAGTCTCATCTCAGCCTTTTTGTTACGACTATTAATGAGGAAAGGTTACCCCTGACTTGACTGGCATTATACAGCGAGTGTAAGGTGTAAGTATAATTCTCATTATACAACCCTTTTATTATGTCAATCAGATTGTTATGTACCTTCAGTTACTGCAGTACGCCTACCTTCCGTAATTGAGATCTTGAGACAAAGTCATATGCCCTTCGGAGATCGATAAATACCAGAAGAGTTTCTAAGCCTTTCCATTCTCTTTACTCTAAGAGGTTTGACTTCTACGGTGTTATTCCTATCATGAGTCTGACGTCTTTTCTTTCTACAGCCTTCTACGTATGATTCCAATCACCGTTCGTTAACTCTCTTTCCACCATAGCTTTATTGATGTAAATTTGCCTTGTCCTCTCTGTTTTAAGAGAGTGGTTACCACTTACTACTCTTTTTGGCTATTTTGCTCCATCCATTTTATTTACATGACCCAGGATTTTTGTAATGGAACATGTTAGTACCATAATATGTCTCCATATTTCTTCAGATCAGATTTTACTTTCTTGTGTTACCTCTATAGGGACACATCCGCATGGAATCCAATTCTATGGTTCGTATTTTGTCTCTTGCGTTCTTCGTCAGTGTCCATTCTTCAGCCTCGTTTAAAAGAACGTTTTGTGCTCCACTCGAAAAGATTCTTTGTTTATTTTCTTACTTAGAGAGTTGGTTTCATATGTATATACTCCTCTATACAACTTGTTTACTAACTGCTAGCTTTATTTCAGTATCTCTAGAATATGTACCGTCTAGGTGCATATTTGACAGTTCTCACCTGTGGTTCTGAGACCTGGACCATTTCTAGAAAGTCTGAGTCAAGTCTGCTGGTTCATTAACGCAAAATCCTCCGCAGTATATTTGGTCCAATATGTGTAGGAGGTGAATGGAGGAAAAGAACCAACCAAGAACTGAATATTCTTCTGAATGAACCAGATATTGTAAGAGGTATAAAACTTGGTAGACTCAGGTGGGCTGGACACGTGATCAGAATGGGGAGAATGAAATACCAAGAAAGGCACTCACAGAACAGATCTATGGCACCAGGAGAGTTGGTAGACCCAAACTACGTTGGGAAGACGGTGTGAACTACGATGCGCGCCATATCCTTGGGGGAGAGCAGCTGCACTTGACCGGGACAACTGGTGGAGGCCTTGACTCAGTAATGGGTTGTTGCGCCGCTCAAGAAGAGAAGGAGCATATTTGAATGCTTCGCAGTCTTTAATTTTCCTAAGCTACTTCCTGTTACAAAAAGGAGCCACAATCATTGCCATTATTGTTGTTGATGTTATTATTATTTTTTAATAAAAATAATTGACTTTCTAATCCAAAAAGTATACATTAAATTATCTAGTCACACGTGTTTCGCAAAATTTATCTTCCATTAATCATACTAAAAATATTTACTTTTTCTTAGTGTAATTTTTTAACACTTAAATTTTTCTCCTTCTCTTTTCTTCTTCTTCTTCTTCTTCTTCTTCTTCTTCTTCACTCCAAAGTTTGTGCTATAGTCCATTCGGACTTCACGATTTTCCATGGTCTCCCACTATCCCTCCTACCAACTGGTGTATATTTCAGCATTTGTTAGGAATAGGCCTACGCGTTCAGATGAGACTTTCAAAATTGCCTGTATTGCTTTATTCTATTAGTAACTGATAGAACCTTGATGTCTTTCTTCTTATATTCTCGTTTCAAAGACGATCCCGTAAACTACATCCCATAACAGCTCTTAAAAGTTTCATTTTGGCTCGGGCTCGAAAACTCGAACTTCGATCCCACTCGAACTCGGACTCAAAAAAAATCACACTGCCTTCTTTATATTCTGTACGGTGAAACTGGCACCCTATCTTGCCTCTCATCAACTGTTTCTTCTCCTTCTCCTTCATCTACTACTACTCTTTCTCCTTCTTCTTTCTTTCAATTAAGGCAAAACTCTCATTTCAGATGCCACAATTTGTTATTTTGTGTTCATTACCACACTCATCGTTTCTAGAGAGTGTATTAATACCGGCCTTATTACTGAATTATGTTATTTCGTTCCCTTCTCGAATTGTATCACTTTTATATCTTTTCTGAGACGTTCAAATCGTATGAGCAAGGAACCCAGCTATTCCTCTAGGCTTTATGTTTTGTTATCGAACTTCTTTATCTGTGTGACCTACCAGACCTACCAGAGCTTATAAGACGTATCTGGAATAAGTCTGAACGATTTCTATGCTAAAAAAAATGTCTACTATTATTATTATTATTACATAGTGTTAAGGAGTATTAATGAATTAATAAAATATTTGTATTGAATTTTGTAACAATTTGAGTATTTTCATGATTCCATACAGGCCACGTTTTCGATTCCTTCAGTAGTAAGATAGCAGGATATTTTATATTCAGCTTGAACAACAAACTTTCCGTTTAAATAAAGACGAAATAGCAAAAGAAGAGAACAACAAAGGAAGAAGGAGAATTAGAAGGAAGAGAAACTAGAGGATAAAGAGAAGAATTAGGGGACAATATATGAGAAACTGGATGCCACTTTAGAGGAAGAGTAGTTCGGTTTCAGGAAATGTAAAGGGACTAGGGATGCAATAGGGCTGCTAAGAACAATTGGAGGAAGATGCATAGAAAAAGACAAAGAGCTACATGTGGTTTATATAGACCTTGAAAAAGCATTTAACAGAGTACAGTGGGGAAGACTATTAGATATTTTGAGGACAAGGGGGTGGATTGGAAGGAGAGACGGTTAATTCGTAATCTGTACCTTGGACAGAAAGTGAGTGTGCAAATCGGAAAAGCGAGTTTAGAAGGAATTTAACATTGAAAGAGGGTAAGGCAAGGCTACTGTATGTCACCAAATTTATTTAAAATACGAGGTCTGTAAATTAAGTAATGAGACAATTTCAGTAAAAACCTTTTGTTTACACTCAAACTATAGGATAGACTCTATCGCCTTCAAAACAGTTCCCTTGGGAAGCCACACAGCGCTTTAGACGCGTTTTCCACTCTTCATAGCTTTTCATTTAAATAAAGACGAAATAGGAAAAGAAAATAACAACAAAGCAAGAAGGAGAATTAGAAGGAAGAGAAGTTGGAGGACAAAGAGGAGAATAAGGAGGAGGAAAAGAAGAAGGGGAAGAAAAATTAAGCAGAAGGTAGCGGAGACAGAGAAAAAAACGTGTAGTATTTGTTTGTGATACAATGTTATAATACATTAAGTCCAGAAACGACGTAAGAACTTTGTATCACGTCTTTGTAGAACTTTGTATGGGACTTCTGACGACATGTCTGTACAAAGCCGCCGACGTGGAGGAAAGTATTTCGTTCGTCTGGACAAAATATTATCGTCCTCCCGTCTCTCGATCTCCTGCTACGAGGATTTCTGTTTCGATTTATCGTGCTTCCAATTTATTTATTATTATGTTATAAACAACACAGGAAGGCAACAATTATAAGAGACAAGAGAAAAATAATAATTGTCTACAAAAATGCAATACCAACTAATTAGATGGCAGTGGCGTTTTTCTCTCTTTCTTTCTTCTCTTTATTGTTGCATTTCTGAAACGCTGATAATTAATACTTAAATGTTAGTATCATTATCTAACAATCCGGCCACAGCTGGGAACCAGACGGCCGATTGTCTTTTGCACACGCACGCGCGGGCGCGCGCGCGCGCACACACACACACACACACAATAAAGTTTCCTCGGCAGCCACCTCGCGAGACCCCTCTACCTTTCTTTAACAATCGTTTAATAAATACAGTTCCCACAGTAAGCTGTTAAGACGTTATTATGCAATAAGAAGTCGATTTATTTATTAGTCTCCAATTATGAAAAAAAAAGAAAACATTTTTTTCCATTAACTGCAAAAACTGAAAACGATTAGTTGTTGTATAATATAATCCAGTAAACCTGCGTTATTAATTTTTCCCTTATAAAGCTGTGCCGATACAATGGGACTTGTTTTTAACGTTAACAGGAGTACGCGCAAGGAATTCGCGATGCAAACATAGTTGCGTTCTTGTAGGAGACAATTTGCACGCAAACGGAATTCGGAAGCTGGAAATGGCAGTCTGAAATTATGACCGTGTTTCTTGTTCTTTGGTATTGGATTCTAAAGCTCGTAAGATGCCTAATTCCGGCGTCTTAAAAGTTTTTTTTTCACATCTGTGATGTAGAAGAGAGAAAAATATTAAATTTTAAAGAAACACAGAAATTATCATTTTGTGTTAATTTTGGGAATTGTTTATTGAATGTGTGGCCACACACACACGCGCGCGCGCGCGCGCGCACACACACATGACGTTTGATATAAGCATTTATAGTGCTGTTGATATTATTTTTTTTACTTCCATGTTCCATAAGGAAATGGAATTATGGTGACGGCAGAAAAAATCGTGTTCGAGATAACGACTGATTCTGATTGTACTGCCCTCAAAACATGAATAAATGTCATTTTCCGAAAAGTGTGTGTGTGTGTGTGTGTGTGTGTTTTTTTTCTATGGAAAACGATAACTGCCGCAAATTAAAACATAATCAAATAGTTTTTTGCATATGTGCCTGAGTTGTAGAGTACTCAAGGCCTATTGATTTTGGTGAAGATCGGTTAAGGGGAAAGGATACTTTACCAGCAACGTTTTATGTTTGACAAGAGTAAAATACTTAATTTTGATAAATAAAGTATCCTGAAAAGAAGGTCATAATAATCCACTGTAGAAAGGTAGATGAAATATCTATAAATTAAAAGGATAGTTGAAGGGGAGGGGGTAAGATTCTGTAAATGAAAATGATAGTTGAAGGGGGAGGGGATAATTTTGTATATGTGTACTACGTTATCGGCAACAAAGAAGTAGTTTGTTGTTAAAATTCCTTCCCGGGCTGTTTGACCGTGGTCCAATGTTTTCTGCAAAACCAGACGTTTCGGCAGTGCCATCGACTGCCATCGTCAGTGAAAATCGAGTGCGCTAACGTGAGGTGGTATACGTTAGTGACCACAGTACTGTGGTTAAGGCTGAAGAAAGAAGTAGTTTCTATGGAAATATTTCATTTCGAAAATTATTTTAAATGTAAATCTTAGAACATGGAAGTCATGTATGGTTCTCCATACCGATTTTTTTGTTTGTCCTATATCATATCTGGAATAGTCAAAACAGTGACTTTTGTATACACCATTAAGATTATATTATCAATGTTCAAACAGAAGGTAGTTAAACATGATATATTATTGTTAAGACTATTATATTCCGACCTATTGGGTCGTGGTCGATTGCTTATGTTCTCGCTCTAAACGCTTCAGCCACTCCTCCGGAAGCCATCTTCAGTACAAAAAGAAGAAATAAAGAAAACGTTCGTTAAGATGACAGGCCGAAAGCATCTTGCAGTTGCGGTTACTCCTTTCATCCTTACTTTTTGACGCGAGAACATAAGCAATCGACCATGGTCCAACAGCCCAGAATATAACAGTTTTAACAATGTTAACTCCGTGTCTGATAGCCTTCGAAACAAATGATATATAGTTCTGAGGCTTTCACGGCCGGTGTCAGTTGTATTTGAAATATCTACCGGGCTGTTTGGCCGTGGTCCAAGGTTTACATTCAAACCAAACGTTTCAGCAGCACCACTGGCTGCCATCTTCAGTGGATATTCGAATCTACCTAACGCGGGTAAAAGTTACAGGTAAAAATTGCCCACGTACCCACGTATAGGTAAAAATTGCACAATCAGCCAATCAGAATAAAGAACACCTCTGCCTTTATTCTGAAATTAGCCTCAATCAGAATCGGCCTCACATACACCTTCTTTATTCTGATTGGCTGATTGTGCAATTTTTACCTGTACGTGGAACTTAATGAATTTATAAGTACAGGTAGCATCGCCGGATATCTATAGCCTTCACTACAGTACTGTGGGCCTGACGTACGACACCCCGCGTTAGGTAGACTCGAATATCCACTGAAGATGGCAGCCAGTGCTGCTGCTGAAACGTTTGGTTTGAATGTAAAGCCTGGACCACAGCCAAACAGCCCGGTAGATATTTCAAATACAAATGATATGTTTAGTTCTAACGTTACTGAAAATGTATCAACAGCATTTTTTTGTCATTTTAAATTGGTGTTTTTGAACGCTTTTGAGGTATGGTTCATTAACAAGTTATACACAAACTTCTTTATTTGTATGCATGTTTTCTTAAATTTTCGTTTTGAATTTTAAAAAATTTGGTTTAATTTTATTTTCCAGTATGTTAACAGTTATTATACTGTATCCAACTATTACCACATATTACCCTGCATACTCAGTGAATGGATATTCATGTGAATATGAGTATGCACATGTATTTGCTTGAACAAAATTATACGCTTTGCTTATTAATAAAGCATTTCCCCAATGTTTATATGCGCTCGCGCGCGTATGAGTGCGAGTTTGTGCGGACGGGCGAAACGTGCCGATGCGTGCGTGCGTTTGGATCGAATCCAATACATACGACCGACCGCCCATATGGTTTTCTCCGCGAAGGAACAACAACCTTCCTACAATCTTTATTATTACAAACACAGAAATATGCTTCTTTCTCTCTCGGTTCGTTGACCTGAATACAAATCGAATGTCAAGAACTGAATCTATTTTAGCGGAACAGAAAACAAAGAAGTTTTACAGAAATTCTATATTGTGCTTACGCATTCGTGGTTTATATTTTTAGCAAGTCAAGACAAGAAACACATGGTTGCGGTAGGTTAACTCTAGAAATATCAAAGGCAGCGAACAAATGAAGGAGAAGAAGAAAACCGTATTGGCTGGGCTAGAGTAATTTCTTCGTTGTAGTCACTTGTCTGAACGTAATAATCTTTTACTTCCATGTTCCTTAAGGAAATGGAAGTATGGTGATGGCAAAAAAAATCGTGGTCGAGATTATTGCAGATTCTGATTGTACTACACTCAAAACATGAAAAAAAGTCATTTTTCGAAAAGTGTGTGTGTGTGTGTGTGTGTGTGTGTGTGTGTGTGTGTGTCTGTCTATAGATTTTTTTTATGTAATTTATACTGGAGGCCTTTACTTGATGAAAATCCATTATATTAAAGCATTAAAGAAAACTAAACTTGTTTTCGTGATTTTCACTCGTCAATTTATTTAAAAAATAATATACCACGACAGCCGTTTCGGCACACAGTGCCTTCTTCAGATGGTAAAAGCTGACTAGTTACCCAACAAATGATTCGCATAATTAGATTTACCATCCTGATTGGTAAAAAAAATATTATTTTTTAAATAAATTGACGAGTGAAAATCACGAAAACAAGTTTAGTTTTCTTTAATGCTATCAGGATGGTAAATCTAATTATGCGAATCATTTGTTGGAAAAAGATCATAATTTTAATGATAACTTTAAAATTTACATGTATTGGAAAAGGGTAAAAAACTTGATTTACTTGAAGCCCTCGAAATTAATAAGCGTAAAGATTTAGGTTTGTTTGCTTTTGAACAACCAAACTGATTTAAATAGCTCTCCGCTTTTAAATTTGAAATTATATAAGTAAATGTATGTTCTTTTCTAATTTGTATATAGTTGTGTATATGTAATGTGTATTGTTTATTGTTCGAACTTGAGTCGATTATCGTTTTAATAGCACTGGCTTTATGTGATGTTTTATTGTAAGTAACTAGTCAGCTTTTACCATCTGAAGAAGGCACTGTGTGCCGAAACAGCTGTCGTGGTATATTATTTTTTAAATAAATTGACGAGTGAAAATCACGAAAACAAGTTTAGTTTTTTTTTTTTTTAATGGCAAACGATAACAGCCGCAAATTCAAACAGAATCAAATAATTTTTTGCATGCAGCTCTGATTTGTAGAGTACTCAAGACCTATTGTTTTTGGTGAAGATCGGTTAAGGGAAAGGGGTAGTTTACCTGCAACGGTTTTTTTTAAATCAAGGGTAATTTTTTTCTATGTCAAACGATAACAGCCGCAAATTTAAACAGAATCTACTACTCTTTTGCATACAGCCCTGAATTGTAGAGTTCTCAAGACCTATTGTTTTTAATAATTTAATTACCTTGTATCCGTCAGTGACTTCGTTCTAGCGTTTTTTATATAGACGCGTTTCGTGACATGTGTCACATCATCAGTAATCCTCGTCAAATGTTAAAATTCACATAAAACACATAAAAACACAGGTATACCAAAACACATTTGCACATATTTACTAAATCACAATAACGACACACACATAACACGATGTAACTTCGGCTCCGTTGGACCGGTCCGACCGCGCGTGTAGTTGCCGAGCCAACTACTTGCCGAGCCGAGCTATTGTTTTTGGTGAAGATCGGTTAAGGGAAAGGGGTAGTTTACCTGCAGCGTTTTTTTATCAAGGGTAATTTTTTTTTTTGGCAAACGATAACAGCCGCAAATTCAAACAGAATCAAATAATGTTTTGCAAACAGCCCTGAATTGTAGAGTTCTGAAGACCTTTTGGTTTTGGTGAAGATCGGTTAAAGGAATAGGGTAGTTTACCTGCAACATTTTATGTTTTAACAAGGGTAATTTTTTCTATGACGAACGGTAACTGCCGCATATTCAAACAGAACCAAATAATTTTTTGCATACATCCCTGAATTGTAGTGATCTCAAGGCCTTTTGATTTTGGTGAAGATCGGTTGAGGGGAAGGGGTGGTTTACCTGCAACCTTTTACGTTTTAACAACAGTAAAGTACTTGAAAATTCATTTAAACTTTTTCAAACAATGGTAATTGTTAAAAATAAAATAATTTTGTTGCCAGGCAATAAAATTATAATTTTTTCATTTTAATGTAAATCATGTATGAGAGAAAATATATCGTTCGTGGCAGGCAAGCATATCTCAATTATGTAATGTTTACGTTTCCATTTTATTATTATGATTACTGCAATAAAAAGGCAGGGAACACACACACACACACACACACACACACACACACACACACACACACACACACACACACACAAAATTCGCGTTATTTCTGGCCTCACTTATGTTTATTTTCTTACATTTGCACGCTTTTTAAATGGAAAGTGCCGAAACCCACACCAACATAACGCGTGCAAGCCGAAAAATTGTCCAGCGTGGATAGCGATTTGCTTCCTGTGGATCGCTGGGCAGTGTAACTGCACGTGTTTACAGAGGAACGATTCATAGACAGAATTTTCGTCTTTAGGGAATGAACCCTCTGCAAGATGCTGAGGGTCCATGAGTGACTTCGGAGCGCTCCTTCTTTTCCGCGTGTTTGTTCTGTGAAACGTACACTGTAGATTCGCAGCTTTACTCTAAGCAACGCTCAATAGGAAATGTTGAAAATTTTTGTCCACGGTGTACCCTCATACACATTAAACCTGCTGTGATGTTTTAATTACGGACATCATAATATTAATACTTTGGAAACTTGAGCACTACTTAATGGAGATCAAACATTAACTTATACAAGCCATTAATTTTATACATGTTTTTTATATATATGTGTACAACGTTATCGTTTTTGTTAAAATTCCTTCCCGGGATGTTTGGCCGTAGTCCAATGTTTTCTACAAAACCAGACGTTTCGGCAATGCCATCGACTTCCATCATCAGTGAAAATCGAGTGCGATAACGTGAGGTGGTATACGTTAGTGACCACAGTACTGTGGTTAAGGCTGAAGCAGTAAGTAGAAAGAAGTAGTTTCTATGGTAATATTTCATTTCGAAAATGATTTTAAATATAAATCTTAGAACATGGAAGTTATGTATGGTTCTCCATACCGATATTTTGATATGTTTTTCTTCTTACTTTATCGTTTGTTAAAGTGATATCAAACACTATTAAACTTCTTTTTATATACATAAGGTTAGTTAGATAAGATTAGATAAAAAAAAGATTAACGACTAATATTTGCCTATGTGCCTGATACTCATTTTCTGACTACACACAAAGGGACAGTCATAAATGCGTATGCTACTTGTAGGGTATATGGACTGTGGATGAATTCTTTGCTTTATCAGTTTTCGGAATCATACTTTCAAGTGTCTGTATATAGTTTCTGCCGATCACAATGAAAAAACATACCCCTTCTTCTTTTTTTTTTAATTGGCGCTACAGCTCTTGGAGAGCCTTGGCCTTCTGGACAATCAGCCTCCAGTCGTCTCGATCCTCAGCTCTCAGTCTCCATTATTTTACACCGAGCCTACGCAGGTCGTCCTCAAGGTCATCCACCCATCGTTTTCTGGGCCGGACTCTCCTTCTTCTTCCACCAGGTCTCCCCGTAAAACTTTTCTTCAATGTGGATGTCTCTAACATTCTCTGGACATGGCCTGCCCACCAGATTCTACTATTCTTTATTGTCAGCGACAATATCTGGCTCTCCATAGATTTGCTGGATTTATGCAAATTTAGTATTTAGGAACAGTATCAAAATAATTTAATGATTTCAAATAATTTCTAACGTCCATCGCAATATGAAATGACCGCGTTCAATTCAGTCAACAGAGAAAACGACACTTTTAAGAAAAGCGGTTTATTCTTGTTTCCGATCTTGCTTCTCCTTTATAAGGTTCACTGTACTTTTGTGTATTCTTGTTTTCATAATTTTCAAACTTGAAAGTTTGTTGTCCCAGATAAAATCACTCGTACATCTTGATACTAATTTTGTTATTGTGATTTGACAGATTATTTCTCTTCCCATTGATGTAAGTCTCATTGTTATCGTTACCCCTCCCCCCCCCATTTAGTTGGCTTTCATCGTCAGCTCCACAATTTCATTACTTTCTATTAGCTTGCATTTCATTGGTGTTGCAGAGATAGTCATATCTTTCTGCTTCTGCTGTAGAGATCAGCATATTATGTTGCTTGAACGCGTCGTTAAATTTGTACAAAAGCCTTTGTAGGTAAAAGGGTAAAGTTTATAAAATAAGATCGTAAAAAGTGAATAGATGTAAGGCGTTCACGGCCGGGGTGGCGTCCATATAGTTGGAAACGTTACTTGGCGGGCTGTTAGGCCGTTAGACGTCTCGGTCTCAACTGGTGGGGTGGATTGGCGGACACCGTGCCAATTTTTTCGACACTGATGACGGCCGAATGTTGAGGCCGAAACGTCTGTCAACACAAACTACAGACCGCGGCCTGACAGACCGCATTATAGTGTTTCAAACTATTGTTACGACGGTCTACGCTGGCCAATTCGTAGCGTATACTCTCTGGCGGTTAAGGTATCTTTGATTTTCGTGCTTCACGTTTTCCGTGAGGTATGACAAATCTTTGTTTCTGAAAACACTGTCTTAGTTTCTATAAAACTATTGTAGAACACCAAATAGGGTAGGTAAAAACGTTAGCACCTTCCGTTAGGAAATAAAGAAATTGAGGCGAGATTGAGAAGGAAGAATTTTTGGATTTCTTGAGAGATTACGCAGAACGTCTAAATTCGAACGTGTATCAAATAAGGAAACAGTACGACGTTTCAGCAAAGTAGACGATAGAGAATCTCAAGTGACTACGATAGAGAATGTCAACATCGTGTCTCGGAAAGAGAGTCTGTATATAATTAATAATAATAATAATAATAATAAAACAAAGGTGGCGCCACCTTAAAATATACGTCGCCAAAGTTTTAACAACCTGGAAAAAGAAATGCAGTGGAATGGGCGTCCAAATCGACGATGACACCTGTCTATATACACTTCAGTTTGCAGATGATCACGTAATATGCGCAAATGACAAAGATGACTTAGAATACATCGCTCGCAAACTGAACGAAGAATACGGAAAATGGGGACTGCAGATGAATGTGGAAAATACACAATATTTTTGTATAGGAGAGGACATAGTATTGGAAAGCGGTGAAATTGTAGGAAAATGTGAGAATTACAAATATCTGGGAATACATTTTAACAAGGAAGGGACAGATGATACACAAATAAAGTGTAGAGTAAACAAAGCAAGAAAAATAATTAAGTCTCTAAATGGAATTCTGTGGAGCACCGAAATAGGAAAACAAAGGAAAATGAGAATATACACCTCAATGATTAAGAGCACATTAGTATATGGGTCTGAGACATGGAGAATGAAAGAACATCTGAAAAGAAAGATAGAAGCCACAGAAATGGACGCTTTAAGAAGAATATGTAGAACATCAAAATTAGACCGGGTCAGAAACGAAACAATTAAGCAACAAATGAATATAAAAGAAACTTTTTTAGAACACATCGAGAAAAAACAATTAATTTGGTATGGGCACGTGCAGAGAATGGGGGAGGAGAGGTTGCCAAAGAGAGTGATGAAATGGATACCACAGGAAACAGAAAAAGGAGAAGGCCAAAAGTAACATGGACACCGGGTGTAAGGAGATCAATGAGTGTACGAGGTCTAACCGAAGAAAACTGCAACGACAGGAGATATTGGCAATTAGGCATCGGACAACGTTTTAACAAACCCGAATATATATAAAACAAAGGTGGTAATCAACACCGATGATATATTACAAGTCACGGAAGGAAATACTCAGAGGCATCTACGTAGGTGAATTGATTGAGCCAAATAAAGAGAACCACCAGCAACGATTGACGCGCTGGCACAGATTTTGGCAAGTTAAGTAATATATTAAAAGGCGTAAGCACTGCAAAAAATGTAAAAACAAAAGCATGTGATCAGTTCTTACCGTTTACGAATTTCGACCTTACCGACAGGGCCACAGTTAGATTGTGTATCGCTGGACGCCGTACTCTCCTGGGTTGGTGAAAGAGGTGTTAACAGATTTTATTATACCATTATACTTCAATTAATAAAAGTGATTTTAAATCAGTTTGTATGTTTTTTAAATTTCTCATCAAGATAGAGAGAAATGCATTACAGTCACGATTGGCTTAAGATTTCAGTTTTTAATTTCAGTTAAAATTAATGTAATTTCTGATTTTTTAAGTTTAGTAAACCATTGACAAAACAAAACATGTAATATCTTCCAACGATATTTATTATTAATTACATATTCCTCATCATCATCTACACAACACGGCATAGGCAAGGTGCTGCCTGTTCCGCCTTCAAAAATCGTCCAGACATCTTTTCCTGGGTCTACCCACACACCTGTGTCCTATAGGTTTGTATTTCCAGACTTGTTTGGCCAGTCTATCTAAGTGACATTCTTTATAAGTGTTCTTTCCACCGTTGTTTGTAATCTTTTAATTTTTCGTTTTAAGTTAAAAACTTAAAACTCTTCTCTCATAGCCTTATTTCTTATACTCCTTTGTTTCTTGGTTGTTTTCCATAATTGACACCCAGGACAGAGACTGCCATAACTACAGTAAAAGACATTCTTTATAATTTATTTATAATCTTCAATTTTGTCTGTCTGTTATGAAAATCAGACTAATGAACAGGTCTTTCAATAATTTAACTTTTTTGAAGAAAAGTTTTTGCAGACGAATTTTACGGACACCAAAGATACTGCTATCAGTAGTAATTAATTTTTTATTTCGCATCAGTATAGTTAAGTTGTTGACATGTTTATGCAGGTCACTAACCAGCGGCTATACCGACAACAGCATGTCGTCGATTCGGTGAGTCGGTCCACTGAAGGTGATAAGCTGGAACACGGTGAAAATTAATGTTACGGAGATTGCAAACTGAAAGAAAGGGGAGAAAACCGAAAGATGGAAAGCTTCTAACAGGCAAAGCGGGATAGACCAAGTACAAAATCGGGGATAGGCCGATTGCATAAGTGTTATCGACAAGCTGCCACCAAAACAGTGATGCTGTGGAGAAAATTAGAAGAGCAGGATGAACAGAGTATTTCCATAAGCTGTGAATGGAACACTATCCATTGCGGCAACGCTAAGCCACGTGGACTAAAAACGATAAAATTAATTTACTAACGAGACAGTCTGATTGGTGCACAGAGACAGTGTCGGGACATTGCCACGATTTTAAGGGAACATTATTACGTCAAAGGCTTTCGGCGGTTATCCTTTTGGTCGAGGCAGCATTACATAAAACAACAGACAGGCACGCCGCCTATCTCGTACCAAGCTTCAGGGGGACGTCAGCAGTGAAGGTCAGTGGTATCGGAGTATGATAATATACAAGAATTCGAAATGTAAGAAGTTTGTATAGTATAATGTCCAGAGAGGGGCTTGACCCCACCGTGCGCCACACACTATTGTTCCCTTACTTACGTAACCGACGTGTCACTAACGTAACTTACGTAATTCGAACAGTTTGTATGAAGTAAAACGTTTGTACGAACTGTCGAAGAAGCGAACGACCCCGACGACGACGTCGGTCTAGACGATCAATTGCGTAAACTGTCTCTCTCTCTCTCTCTCTCTCTGTCCCTCCCCATCTATTGTGTATTCCATTGGTTTTATATTCACCTGGTCGGATCGTTTTGCATACATCAGTGTTACAACAGTGTAGACGTTGGATCGCCTGATAAGTCACGTGTGCCAAAGAGGCGTTCACCAGGCGACTACAAACGCTTGGCTCGACTTCGACGGCTGCATTATGCTGTCGCGTTGGTAGCGTGCTGCTGACGGAACCCGTCCGTGAAACCGTGTTCAAGGGAAGCAGGTCTGAACGCAAGTTGCAGTGGTTTTCTGTAGAGCGGGGGCGCTGGATCGACGACCACTGAAAAGACAGACAAGGAACGATTAGAGACTTTTTGAGTCATGGTGCTGGACGAGAAGCCAGAGGATTTCGTGGAAGCATAACGTAATCAAATGAGGAATCAAGAAGTAGAGGAAATTACAGTAAAATGTATTAAAACTCGGAGAATATTGTGGTTTGAGCATGCGAAACAATCATCGGAAGAGATGACACGAAGTGTCAGAAGGTGGAGGATGTGAAGAAAAATGTCGTCATGAGCAAGGAAAAGTGGAACATCGTAGTAGGAGAAACTAAAAGGCACGTAAATCTGTGATTGCAAAAATAAAGTAAAAAGATATAGTTCATAAATATGACCAGAGGGGCTATAGATATCAGAGCTGTCAAAATTTAATGACGAATGTTGTCACTTCTTCTTCTTCTTCTTCTTCTTCTTCTTCTTCTTCTTCTTCTTCTTCTTCTTCTTCTTCTTCTTCACGTTAAGGTAAAAGCTTACAGGCTGTTCCGCTTTCACTAGACTCATCCTTAGTCTACCTATATCTCGTCTTCCGTGAGGTCTGTATCTTATTACTTGTTTAGGTAGTCTCATGTCTTCCATTCTCTCGATATGCTGCCTCCATTTTATTTGTCCTTCCCTTATTCTGCTGGCCATAGAATATACATTTAACTCGGTTCTTATATCTTCATTTCGTATTTGGTCACCAAGGGTGCGACCTTTGGTTTTTCTCAAGAACTTCATTTCACTTGTTTGTGTTCTTTGTTCATCACTTCTCGCCACTGTCCATGTTTCACTTCCAAGTTAAAACAGGTTACAAGTTGCCAGTACTTTATAAAATTTTATCTTGATGTCTTTGCTTGTCTTATTTCCAAGTGTTCTGTGTATAGTACCACATATCATTTGAAATCTATTTATTTCTATATCGATGTCACTGTCAAACTCATAAGTTACATCGCACCCTAGAAAATTGAAATGAGATACCTGTTCCAGAGCCTGATTGTTTATAATTATCTTGGAATGTATCGGATTCTTTCCTCTAAAGGCCATAACTTGCTTTCTTAATAGGCGATGACGAATGTGCTACCTAATATTATACGAAGTGTATTTAAAAAGTAATTCGACTCAATTTTTCTCATACGAAGTGGCAACAATCGTTTGTTTACTGTCATAAAAATTTGGTAACTTATATAGAGGAAATTCACAAAGCTGAACCAAAGAAGGCGATAATTTTTATAGTACTTTATTAGTCAGATTTTCCATAATTTATTATAATACATAAAAAATACTTCTGTAATAAAGCTCGTCAAATATTTTTAATGACCAAATTCTACTACTTGCAATTAATTCTAATTCTAATTGTAATTTAAAAAGTATAAATTTAAGCGTTATCAGCACTGTGTGAAAATTTCATTCAAATAGACACATTTCTGTGTTCGCGGCACTGTTGCTCAACAGAGAGAATAAACAAATTCGGCAAACAATGAACAATAAAATCTGTATGGCAGTGAATTTCACCAGCCATTCATGTGGAGATTTATTATTGGTAAAGCCGTGACAGCATTATGGATGTACGTATTCAAAGAGCGATAAAGAGTTTTTTTTCTTCTCGTTGCCCACACTGGATGAATACATAAATATATAAATAATATGTATAAAAGGCACGTTTCACATTGGAAAAAAATTTTCCCTCATGACTTATTTATATACACACGCGTAGACTGGCAGTTTACTCTGGCAGGTGAGAACACGTGGCGCTAAAAGGTGTGTGTGTGTGTGTGTGTGTGTGTGTGTTAAGATTTACTATACGTTACACCTCAACCGCCACACCGTCTCACGTTTTTAATAATATTGTTACAGTACAACAGTTCCAGCATTAAGGTCTACACTTATTTATACCTCGATTTCCAAACCTTCATATGTCGATTAACATTATTACACGCTGGCAAACTCAAATGTATACTTACTTCTCACATTGCCTTCTTCTTTAAGGCAGCTTGAAAGATTTTATGCCTTCTCTCGAAAAGATTCGTCGTATCTATTCCCCGTCATCTATTTCACTTTGTTCCACTATCTCGTCTACCCCTCCGTTCATCATTTTCTTCTTCTATCCGCGGCTCATTATTCTTATACTAGACATCCGTCGGTTTACATCTGCTCTTTCCGTATGTCTGTACCAAATTAGATGTATCCTCTCTTCTCCTCCTCCTCCTCCTCCTCCTTCTCCTCCACCACAGCTCCTCCTCCTCCTTTTCCTCCCCTCCCCTCCCATTACCATTCTTCTTCTTCTTCTTCTTCTTCTTCTTCTTCTTCTTCTTCTTCTTCTTCTTCTTCTTCTTCTTCTTCCCTGCTTCAGGAGTGAGGTGATTTAATCTGACAAGACAAATGGAGGAAAGCTGTTCATTTAAATTTAAACATAATTTTCAATTTAATCTTGGTTTGTCCCAATCTCATTCGCAAGCTCATTTAAAACGTGGAAGTCCTCTCTTTGGTATGTTGATTTCCCCACAGCTATGAAACTCATGGGATTCTTAGACTGATATTAACTGATATTTGTCACTGCCATAGCGTAAGGTTACAGGTTCTTAAGTCAGAATCACTTTCATCAACACGGTTCTTTACGACATCACAGAACAATCTACGTGTTTATCGAATGTTCCAGAGGGATCCGGAATGTAATGCGTGTGGTGTACGTGCTTCTCGACGCATTTGCTAGACGGTGTCAGAACTCACGCGGCCGCTCGCAATGTGTCAAGGCCGCAATCAATTATGTCATAGTTTAGAGGTAATACGTAGTATGTGGAATCGTCTAGAATTTCGAGATTTTCGGCGGGATATAAATACAATTACTCAGGGACGCTCAGTTCAGTTATTGTCGGGCGATTACAAGCGATTTTACTGTGTGCGTTCAAGTGGATATTAGGAAGTGCTGTGTTTTATAATCGGACGGTATATTGTAATACAATTGTGTTTTAATATTAGTAGACATTTATCTGCGTGTGAACAATTTCCATTTGATTTGTTGATAATTACGAACTGTTTAACTGTGAAAATTAAAGCTGGTGATTAGTGACTTAATTGGTGTCTTGTATTTTCTTTCCACTGTACCATACGACGATCAAGTAGACCGTCGTAACAGTAATATTCATAATTATGAGGCATATTTAAGGTTAAGACTATGCATAGAGGGAGAGTTGGAGGGGGAAGGTGAACGTGGGAAAATTCTTTGCGCGTGCTAACTGAGAATCACTACCAGCCTCAATTCGAAGAAAGAAGAACAAGAAGAAGGGGAGGATTTTCGTATTAGCCTAACGCTAATTATTTTTATTTACCTAACTCCGTATTAACTCTGTTAATAAATAAATCTAACGTTACTCGAGTACTGTTTTAACACGAGTACAATAAGACTTGGACACTTTTTAACCTAATATATACTGTAGTTTCACCTTGGTTGGTTCGAGCACTGATTATAATACGATCAAGCTCATGAGCGCGCGTACACACACACGTTCACACACAACTCAGTAACTATGTTCAGTAGCTACGTTCTTAAATAATGAAGAAGGAAGACGACATTCACTTGTTCAATTAACAGACAAGTCGCAGTCGCATGAAACGAGAAGACATTCATTCCGCCACAGAGAGAAAGAGTAAGTGAGAGAGAGAGAGAGTGAGAGAGAGAGAGAGAGAGAGAGAGAGAGAGCGTTAGAAGGGAGGGAGGAACTAATAGTGCTGATGATGTTCATATGACTCATACTAATTTTTGTAATTAATTAACAACCTTTTTTTGTTGTGTTTCGTCCATATACAAGAGAAAAACACTACAACTATTGAGCAAACGCTAGGCGGTTGATGTAATTACTGGTCGTTCCACAGTTCTCTCGAACGCGCGCGCACACTTGTCTTTTGTTGTTCATGGCTTAGGCATGAAGACAATTACATCGACAGACGCTGATGCTTAAGACTACAATATAATTTGTACCACATGACAGTGGTGACATGGCAAGGAGAGTTATAAGTAAGAAGGACCTGCTCAAATCGCGGTAAAAGAGGGTAGTTGTTTAACTTGAACTACATCGCAGTCTGCTCCCCAGTTTCTAGTCAGAAAGCTCCTCTTTTCGACCTGCTACTTTCCTCTCAGCTTTGCTCCTGATGGCTGGCTGTGGATACCGCAACTAGCGGCTGGCGGCGCGTTGTACTAGCCATCTAACCGCCACACTAAACACAAAAGCTGCGCGGTGTGCCTAGGTCCTTGACGGACTGTTGAGCAGAGGTATTACTATTCTTATTTGGTCCTGATGGGGAAGTCTCTGTTTCAATTTTGGTTCATCTTCTTCTGACCACCTCACGTTAGGTACTGAACAAGCTTAAATAATCTTGATAAGCTTAAGTTATAATCTTAATCAGTGGCGTAACTAGGCACTGATCCTGGGGGGGGGGGGATGAGACTAGCTCGAAGGTTGGACTCCCCATTTTCCTCAGAAAAAATGAGATGTTCAATTTTCTTCCCATACAATTATTTATACAATTGTTTATACGTAATTCTTATTTTAACATACGCAACTGACTTAAGAATAGGCCTCCATTAAATGATTATGGAATTTCCCTGAAAAAATAATAATAATCTGGGGGGGATTGATCTCGGTGACCCCCCCGTAGTTACACCACTGATCAAATTTATCATCAACATTCTTTAGTAATGTTTTTAATTGTGAGGAATAATATCTATAATGTGATATGAGTTTTGAATGGAAGAGTATAACATTTCCCCAGAAGAAGGCTGGGAAAATTCTTAACCTCCATCCATCTGAAAACATTCAAACAGGTAAGGAGCACTTTGGGAACTTTTGGCAGCAACTCACTTCGCCGGTCTTCTGTGGACACACGAACGTTCTTCAACGGGGGCCATAGAGGAGGTGGTTCAAAGAGAACTAGACTCTGTAGCGGAGGGACTGATCATCCCGACTACGTCTCCGTACGGCGTAGTCATTGCATCTCACCATTGTTACTCCGGCTTATTTTATTTTAAACTGCACCGGTCCAAGGTACGTTACGGGAACCTAAGGTACTCGAGTGGCAATGGCCGCCATACTGTACTCCAGAGCTAGAGCTAGTGACGGATCCATGTCTTGATAAGTGTTGGTAATTGAAAATTCATAACTTAACAGTTTATGATCAACGTTTTAATAACATTCTCATTGCTAAGATTCTTTGAAAGAGTATACAAAATAATATTTATTATTTCCCGTTTTTAAAAGGTTTCCTGGTTACTGTTCTAAAAATGGGGGTTTTCTATTCTTTTAATTGGTAACTTCGATTCCTAAATCTCTTCATGTAATTTCTTAATCTGTCTCTCCTAGTTGTACGACTAACCACTTTTAAATACTTCATCATTAAAGCTTGTAATTTACTTTTCGTTCAAACTCATAGTGTCCTAACATTACTAGTAAATCCAGTACTCGGACTTTTTCAATCGTAATATTTTCTCGTTTGACGTTTCGACCATAAAATCTTGACTCGTCCTCAGAAGCTATGAATGGCGGTTGAAAGACTCCTTTGAAAGACCTAACAAATAACTGACTCAACGGGGTCTTTCAACCGCCACTCATAGCTTCTGAGGACGATTTTAGGGCTCGAAACGCCAAGCAAGAAAAATATTACGATGGTAGCAGCCAGCGTAGAAGGTTTACGCGTAAGAAATCGTCCATCGCTTAGGGGTTTTAAAGAATGTTCTCCTCTTTAGCACGTATAACGGCTTAAGCCTGACGGAACGGTTTTGTATTTTAGTTATCTTTATTTTCGTCGTACGGATAATTTCCTTTTTTCGTGTAAACATTTATGGGACAAAAAACAGGCAATGGCTACCGCTTCATTCACTTCACAGCCTCTGTGAGTCTATCAGGACTGCCATATACACTGTATACCTCAATTCATCATATGTACATCACTATGGTCATAAGGATTATATATATCATATATATTATATCCTTATATGGACTATAGACTGCACGGCCCACACCATAGCCGTAGTTCAGACCATGGGCGTAGACAGAATTATATTTCGGAGAGGGTTCAACAAAAAGTGGGGGAAAAATATTGTGGTCACCCATGTACTAACAAAATTCCTTTGGATACAGACAATTATTTATTATTACTTGTTATAATGTTTAGACCTGGATGAAAAGAACTATAAAACGGCACAATGTTTTGACGTTTTAACTGAGTGAGAAATTTCGTAAGAGGATGTTCGACCCCCCCCCCCCCCCAACATATGGTCCAGACCTTACATTATATGGTCACTCCATCTGTTTCTTGTAGCTTTACCAACAGCTTTGTAGCTTCAGGTGATCCTGGGAATCCTTTCACAGCTTCACCCCTCTCTCTGTCGTTCTGTTGGATTAAGAATGTATTCAACCTTTAAATTTTGTCGACTAACATCACTCCTTATGTGATCTCTCAGTGACCTTATAAGATACTTCCAATATTCTGCGTAGGAAACGCGTCTCTTTTGTTCGAGCTTAAGTTGAATTAAAACATCAACTACACCCATTGTTCATTATTTTATTATCATATTGACATCGTTGATGTCTTTCCCAATTACTGAAACTTTGTATTATTTATTCATTTCCCGTTTCTTTAAATCTTCCTTCTACAATATTCTAGATTTCCCTTTTGTTTACTTTCACCATCAGGTCACGCCAATTCGCATTACACATACTCTGCAATTTCGTCTCTCTCTCTCTCTCTCTCTCTCTCTCTCTCTCTCTCACACACACACACACACACACACACACGCACACACACACACACACACACACACACACACACACACACACACAGCATACCTAGTCACAAGCTCTGTGCGCGCGCCGGTACAGTAAGCAGTTGGATATTTATGAAAATTGGGACCAATTATGAGCATACATGTTAATACCGTGTTTACATATAGGCTATCACCTGCAACGCATATTTGAGTAGTTCACCGCTGTAAAATGGCGAGGTATGTATGATTCACTCGTCAAACAACACACAGACACACACACATACATATGCACAAACAATACGTGCGACAGCTGCGTTTGTCACATGTACAGGTAATCTATAAACTGTACATACTTATTACATAAAACGTGTTTATATAACTTACTAATTCTGTTATACGAGTACTGTACTGCAGTCCAAAACCCGTTACCAAACAACAATGCACGGTACTTTTTTATCAGTAATTTAGTTTTGCACAAATTTCTTGCATTCCTTTTTGTCTGCCCTGGTCTCTTCGCGTCGCCACAGCCTCTCTTTCCCCAATCCTATCCCTATGCATTTTCTTTCTTATGTATTTACCAGTGTTTAATCCAAAGTTTGTATAAGTCTTCTTCTTACACAAGCCATTAGACCGTTTGGTCCGTTTGCGGCTCATTGATAGACCTATCTTTTTTTCGGCCTGCAAATATTTCTTGTCCTTCTCGGTCTATAAAATAGGATTGTTTGGGACAGGCTTTCGTCTTCCATTTTTAACATTCCGTCCTTCCACCCTTCTCTGTACTATTTGAGCTTTTTATTCATCATCATCGTCATCATCACCACTCCAAGGACTACGCCTTAGACCTGTTCCGGAACCCATCTCCTCCTCGCTGTACCGACATCTCTCTTCCCAGTACGGTGATAACCCAAGGCAGCCACAGGTAGACGGATATCAGGCATCCGATTCAAGTGTTCACACCATCTCCTTCTGTGGTCTTCAATCTTCTGGTGCAATGATACACTGTTTAAATCCGTATAATGTCCTCGTTCCTTCTCCGATCCAAGAGAGAACAACCTTGCGTCCTTCTTAGAAATTACATTTCGGCTGCCTGAGTCCTCTGCACGTCCCTTTTACCATGTCTCACTAGCATACAGGAATGTGGGGACAGCCACGGTTTTATAAAATTTCATTCGGGTATCCTTCCGTGTTTTATTTTTTCAGGTACCTATGAATGCGTCTAAATTTTGTTAGCTTACTATCCCAATCAGTATCAGTTCCACATGAGATATTACAACCCAGGTTATTAAAATGACTAACCTGATCCAAAATCTGATTATATACGCTATCTTTGTTCTTATAGGGTACCTGCCCTGAAATGGCATCGTTTTAGATTTTGTAGCAGAAATCTGTAGCCCGTAGTCTTGTATGATGCTATTGAACGTAAATATCGCCCGCTGTAACTGGTCTTCTGTGTTCTGTATCATTACCTTGTCATCTTCATAAAGCAGTGCATTCACATGAATATTTCGCTAAAGTGATATTCCCGAGTCAACTTTAGCTGTCCATCGCCGAAATATGTCGTCCATATAGTTATTAAAAAGTGTCGGTGAAATAGGGCAGCCTTGTCTTACACCTTTATTTGTAAGAATAGCTTTTGGTAATTTACCATTCAAATCCACGAGAACCGCTGCTGTCTTGTAATATAAGCTTTTTATTTAAATCATAAATTCGAAGGCTCTCTCTGACTGCTTCGTTTCCAAAGCTATCCTTATTGTTACCCTCCAGAGATGACCTTGGAGACTTCATTTCAGCCGACTGGTCTCTACTACAAGTTCTATTATGTAGGGTTCAGGTTTCGCTTCCATTAGCCCAAGGACACAGCCACAACTTATAGGCCTTCAACATGATGTCCATACTTACTTAACCCGACCCTTAAGACATCTTTTGATTGTGCCGCACCACAAGAAGTTAAATTTGTCTAATTTTTCTCGACGTCATCTTCGCCTTACCGACTTGCTTTATTTTATCTCGTACTACGAGCTTATAGGCCTATCTAGAGAGCTGGGAGCCTTCGTGGACTTGGTTTTGCTTATCCATACCTACATTTTATATAGCTTTGCTATTTTCTTCTCATTTCCTTATAGTCTTGCTTTCCAATTTTTGTTCTGTACGCCGCAGGTCGTTGGCGTAGCTATGAATAGCTTAGGGTGGGGAAAGGTTGAGAAAACCTTGTAGGTTGGACCTCCCCTTTCCTGAATACAAATAAGAAATTCGGGAGTCGTTCTATATAATTTTTATAAATACTTTTATATAATACGGCAGGAACTGAATATTATAAGTATACTCGACAGGATCGTCCAGTATCGGCTGAATTGGTGGGAACATCTTTGCCGAATGGATGACTGCCACATCCCCAAACAAGTCTGGAACTATAAGCCGAGGGGACGGAGAGGTGTCGGACGTCCGAGAAAGCGCTGGAGTGACCAGCTCTAATCTTTCCCTATTTGAGACCGGAACAAACCGTCCTTGGTTTAATCCGTGAAGATGATGATGGTGATAACATTTTATATATTTTGTTGCAAAATATTCTATCTTGACTCATTCTTACTCAAATTAAAGATAATACAACTCATGTCATTAGGAATAACTCTAATTCTAAATCTGTAATCTTAATAGATCTTTCAAAATCAGTCTTCCTGAAGATATGTTGAAAAACTCAGTTTTATTGACCCTTCGCGCTTTAATTTAAGGATGATACTAAGTTGAGGTTAATCAACTTATAGTTCGTGTGTACGGTATTTTTCATGTAAAATCCAGCAATAAAATCTTCCAGTTTTTACGAAGTAAAGTCAACAAACTGTTAGTTTACCTATACAAAGACGACGGCTCTAAGCATATAGAGATACTAGACTAGACTAGAGGAGTCGTGACATAGACCCCGTAAAGAGGAATGTGTCTGGGGGAGAAAGATAATGTTACCAATTGTTGAGTGATTGTCATTATTAAGAAAACTCTAAGTTTATTTAGGCTAATTACTTTACAATTTCTGTAATTCCTTTTATTTCTCTAATTGTTTACATGCAACTGGCGTTAAGTGATAATGGAATTTTTATTAGTCCTAGGGGAGGGGGAACTGATTCCTCTGAACCCCCTTATCTTCCATTGTTATGCCACTACTGTAGGTAACACATAAACTGAATCACATTTTCTATAAACACTTGCGAAGAATGGGTTTCTAGGTTTTTTCTCGTTTCTACATTATTCTATATCTCCTTGTAACTACTATGACTACGGTCATCTGTACAGTTTCTAGATCCAAAAGTTAGTCCAGATCTAAAAGTTGACATACCGTACGTAAATATCTTCATCTTCATCTTTCCTGTAATTCATTGTTTTGCGTCTGTTACGAATTGAGAAGTACAGTGTAAACGATTTATCAATTCCGTTCTTGTGTCAACTGCTACTTCCAGATAACGAATGTTCTCGCTTGCTGAAACATCATTCCTTCATTTCCAGTTTCCCTACCTTTAATTTTTTTTTATAGCTAGCAATTTGGCCTTTTTAATCAATATTTGTTTTGGTCATCATCATAGCTATCTTTCCTCCTCTGTCAAGACTACTGCAGCTTCAAACCTGGAAGGTCAAGAACAGTTGTGAAGAGCTTATCTACGCATTCCTTTGTGTTGACACATTTCATAGCCAAGAGGCCCAGATTTATGCTGGATGCTTCTTAATATTTATATTTCCGTGAACACTAAATGTAATTTAGTATTCAGTGTTTAGTATACGTTATTAATGTTTACGTAAGAATACAATCCTAAAGGATAAATTGGACACATGATGTTAAATAAAAAAGAAGTCATTAAGTGTAGCAGAACTGAAAACAGAAGGCTGTGATATTTCTGGAAGGGTAGGAAGCTAGTGCAAGTTGATACCTTTAAATATCTTGGTAGCTGCATTACATCAGACGGAAGATGCAGCAAAGATGAAAACGTAGAAATGTACAAACAAGAGGAGCGTTTTTCAAGGAAAGATCTTGTCTGGCGCCCAGAAACGTGTCCTTGGAAACCAGGAAGAAATTTACAAGAGTTTCGTTTGGTGCATATACACATGTGGCTCGGAAACCTGGACGCTGAGGAAATCCGAGAAAAACGTCGCTTTGGAGCTTTGTGAGGTGTGGTACTAGAGATGGGCATTACGAATATCGTGGACGGAAAAATTACCTAACCATGAGGTTTTAAAGAGAGCGGGTGAAGGAAGGACGCTATTTGGAGCCATTGAGGAAAGGAGAATCAGTGTGGCTGGTCACCTACTACGTCGTTCAAACTGGTTCAGCACCCCGTTCGAGGGGCGTATTGGGAGGGGAAAGCCCAACCAGGAGTACATGGATGAGACAAAAGACGGAAGAAGAGACTGTCTAAGGAAGGAAGAAATCGTACGCCCACAACCTCTCGGTTGAGGAGAAGAAGAAGAAGAAGAAGAAGAAGAAGAAGAAGAAGAAGAAGAAGAAGAAGAAGAAGAAGAAGAAGAAGATTAGAATGTAGTATTTACGTTACAGTAAATATTAAAAAATTGTTAGTGCGATAAAATCTAATGATAAAGAAATAGACATGATAAATTCTTAGGATGTCCATGTACCAGTGGACACTCTAAGATCATAAGCTACATTAACTTAGTCAACTTCGAACAGAAGTAGAAGGGATAAAATGGTAAGTAAGGTTGGGTAGGTCGAACAAAATGAGTTGTGAAGGTCCTGTTTAATTTGAGCCTTCAGCTGATCTTATCCGGCTGCGCTACAGCGGGCGTGACTCTCGGCTTTAAGAGAACCAGCAAACATCCTCGCCACTCAGAAGTACTAGTAGGCGATGAACGGCTACCTGGGATAACATTAACATTGTAGAATAATAAAGCGTAGTTCTGACCACACTGCTTTCCCTGAGTGGCGTTCCAATTACTAGGCAGCCTACTATTTGGCTTTCCTAAATTCTTTGGTGGTAGACAAAGGAACCTTATGTCGTAGTAGAAACATTATGTTTTGTATAGTTAAAGGGGTAGCGTAATTAGCTTGTCTCCATTTGAGACAATTGAGACAAGAGTCCGGAGGACCAGCCAATTGAAATTTAGGGGAATTGGCACCCGTAACTGTTTATAATAATAACAAGGTAAGTGACGAGACTTACACGTGCTCCTGATGAAAAGATACCTGCTAGCTAGCGGGTAGACGAGGTTATCTTCATAATCGTGGCGACGTGGACACAGGAATCTCCTTCTTGTAGTTGTAACCGAGACAAGTTGCACTTTACACTCGCGAGCTGTTGTGAACTAATTAACGCACGACACACTGTTTACCGTTAAAGCAATTAACTAACGAAAACGCGTAAAAGTTGGGGCTTTATAATAAAGCAACGAGACGGGGCCGGAATTGCGGCAACGAGACGTGGGAAGAAAAAAAAAAGGAAAAGGAATAGCAGTCGGCAGAGCGCAGCACGTATTGAAGGACGTACTATCGATAGGTGCAGTGACATAAATCTAACAATAAAAAAAATGCATGACCTGTCCCAAACACATTAGATATAATTTCTTTTGTTGCCGGGACGACACAGTCCTCGGTGTTGACACATTGTGACGACACTAGATTAAGACGTCAGTATTTCCGCCAGGACGTATTGGCCATACATTAACACCTAATAATGCTTTTGTCGTTTAAGAAACCATCAACGTTCTTTATCTTCTGCGCTGTTGTTTATTATTAATAGCCGTGAACGGTCTCCCGTGCCGACTGAACGTTTTGGAATAGGTCTAATATCGACACGTAGCCTACAGTTTTAAGATGCTCTTACGACGACCTCGTACATTCACCAACAGTCTAACACGTAATTTCCCAAAGTTGGTGCTACCTCATCCCTGGGGAGCCGAAGGAATCTGAGTGGGTTACGCTGGTCCTATGGTAGTGGGGAGAGGAATTTGGCAATAAGAATACTAAAAATGTTTGCTCGCTTACATATTACCACCTGTAACATATTCCGGTAAATTCAGTAATTCATTTGTATCAGATACTTTTTGCACGTTTATCATTTGTTTCGAGTTTTTACGATGCATAATACAAACATTTCGTATGGCCCGTGTATGTCCCATAAAGCAAATTTTTTCTCCTTAAGCGGTGCGAGGTTAGTACCACATTCGTACATACATTTTCGTGAGTATCCAGTTTTTACCGTTAGATAAATAACGGTATGAATTTTCAACAGTAGTCTGAATTATTCCAAGCACACAAATTTGGAAATCCCGATGTTTCTAGAAAGATAGTTTATTTTAGTGGTTGATAGAAATAGGTTATGTATGTATTAGCCCTTAGGTAAACGTTTGCGTGGGAATCTGAATAACTAGCACTAACCGTTCGAAACATCTAACCAACTCTGCAGTTGTCGGTATTCATCGTTGACGAGGCGACATTCTAAACGGGACTCGCCTGACAGGCCCAGTAACCTCAATAACCTTTCAATCATTTCTGCGGCTGTTGTCAGACCATACAGTTTCTTCTGCTGGGACGAAGACGTTGAATCTCCATTATCGTATATAGTTACTGCAATTTCATCTTCTTCGTCTTCTACACTTTTATCCTCTCCTCCATGTCTTAAGGAGGTAACTGTTATCGAAAGCGAACCGGGCGTTTGGTATTTGTTTGTCTGTCTATCTGTCTATCCGTCTGCCTACGTGCTTACCGATTTTTGTAAAACTTAGTATGCGTGTTCATACTTTTGCTACACAGACTTCTGTTCTTTTTTAGGTTATCCATTTTGTGGGGAGTAAAATTTTTTGAAAAAAAAGAATGCAAAAATTCATGTGGAGTATCAAATTAAAAAGAATTTTAACTAGCCTTATCTGAATATACTGTTTCAAATTTCAAATTTTTTGGGACCAGATCCCAAAAAGAGGTCAACATTTGTAAAAGTACGTGTCGGCTATCAGGCTAAAGGGAATTTGACTGTAGGATATCATCAGCGGAAAATGGAAGTCAAAAGTTGTAAAAATTTTAGGAGTATGTAGAGGTCTTTTTTAAGATGACTGCTGTCCGTTACAACGCCATAAGATTTTTGTTTTGTATATAGAATAATTACTTTGATAATTCGCACGATGTTATTACTTTTAGTTTGTATATGTATGCAAAAGTACATACAATTAAAAAAAATTGAGAAACAAACATATAGTAACATATAGTACCATGTTTCGGCCAGTGGTCTCGGTGCGTTCTTAGCTGGAATCACCGCTTTATTGTGCAGTTACCAAAATAATTTATATTCTCAAAGTACATCATTACGTACTGATCAAGTAACATTAAAAAATAAATATATTTGTTTTTTATGTTAAATACATAAGGGGAATACTTAAATACATACTTGGTTTTACTTAAGTTCAGTGGTAGGCTATATACCCATTCTGAAAAATTAAGGGAAATTTTTATGAGGCCCCCCTAGTCCGCGGGTGTTCCCCATTGGAGCGCTGTGGGCTCGGCAGTTATGACAGTGGTGCTCTTAGTTTCTCTTCCATGCACGTATTGGATTATGATTCGTTAGGAGGTTACGCATTGTCTCTGCCCCACTCTGTCTGAACCCTCAAGTTGATCTTCTCAGCAGCAGAGTTTCTACAGCCACAAGTAAAACACATTGTTTCCTTAAATGGATGACTTTTCTAGGTATCCTGTTTCTTTAGCCCTGATCAAATCTTGTACAAATGAAATAGTTGGACATGAAGCGGTTCGTGCAGTTCTTAGTGGAGGCAGTGTAGAAAGAGGGCGTGAGATTACAAACCACGACACAACCACGCGACACACCAACCGTGTAGTTGTTCCGAACACAATATAATTGGTCCCAAAACAACACATTCAACTATGCACGCGCAATGAGATCGTTTGACTCAGCATAACCATACAGCCGTTTCATGTCTAATTTTTTAACTGTACTCAGATCGATTGTACTGGGTCTGAGACGCGGTCGCTCAGGGTCACGGAGTTCACCAGTGTGGAGGCGAGGTTCGGAATTGGGTAGGAGCAGCTAAGCGACTTGGAGAGTTGTGCATTATTACCCTGTTTGATCCGCCCATTGGAGAAGAAGAGTGCGTTCAAATTGGCATCTATTCCTTCGAAAAAGTCAACAACTTTGTTTATTTAGGATGCCAAGTTAACTCCGATGGAGAGACAACAGAAGAAATAAAGCGAAGAATAACCTCAGCTAATAGTTGCTTCTTTGGTCTCGGACCCTTGTTCCAGAGCAGAACAATTGCCAGGAGCATCAACACTGATCCGCCCAGTTCTCAGCTATGGTTCTGAGACCTGGACCATTTCTAGAAAGTCTGAGTCAAGCCTGCTGGTTCATGAACGCAAAATCCTCCGCAGCATTTTTGGTCCAATATGTGTGAGAGGTGAATGGAGGAAAAGGACCAACCAAGAACTTAACACTTTTCTGAATGAACCAGATATTGTGAAAATTATAAAACTTGTAAACTCAGGTGCGCTGGACATGTGATCAGAATGGGTGAGAATGAAATGCCCAGAAAGAAGGCGCTCACAGAACAGATCTATGCACCAGGAGAGTTGGTAGACCCAAACTATGTTGGAGAGACAGTGTGAACTATGATGCGCGCCATATCCTTGGGACCCGGAACTGGAGAGCAGCTGCACTTGACCGGGACAACTGGCGGAGGCTGTTAAAGGAGGCCTTCACTCAGTAATGGGTTGTCGCGGCGCTGAAGAAGAAGAAGAAGAAGAAGAAGAAGAAGAAGAAGAAGAAGAAGAAGAAGAAGAAGAAGAAGAAGAAGAAGAAGAAGAAGAAGAACCATCCATTGGTTTTACCCGTGTTATTTTATGTAACACACGCGCGCGCGCGCATATCGGAAGAGGAGCGGAGACGCGTTGTTTGTTGTGAAACTGATCCTTAGAAGATAAACACATGCGAGTGTGTGTGTTTGCGTGAATTTATTTACCAAATCTGCCTCTGAAAGCGATGACAAATAATAATTATCAGGGAAATTCTATAGCAGGAGATTAGGGACCGCTAGTTAGTTAAAAATGAGTTGTTTACTGAACGTTATCGCTTCACCGCTGATAACGGTCGCGTGTAACCAGTTATAACTGCATCCGTAACCAAAATATATATCGTTCCCACTACAGTATCTCTGCGTACGCATATCCAGTAGACTGTCTATCCCGAGAGGTTAGCGTGAGTCCAACTGTGCGCGCGAACGGTGCGTTAACATAAATTTGATGTGCAGAATATTTTCTGTTAAAATGCGCTAGTATAGCGACTCCCGACATCCTCTTTCGAGCGTACTGTTAGTTAATCATCAGATCGGACCGAAGCCACCCTATATCCTCAGGTGCTTATGCCCAATACCTGAGGATGTAGGATGACAGTCCGTCCTGACGCACTAATACTCTCTAAAGCCACTTATTGTTAGCCTTGTGAGTAGCAGGCACAGATGATGGTCTTTTGTTCCACGCAGACTCTGCAGTCCACGCATGTCTTGTTCTTCTTCAGTAGAAGAATTAGCTTATCGGCTTCATAGTTGATTCGCCGTTCGACATTTTCTATCTAGTTTATCATGCTAGTTAGTTAAAAACTCGTATTAAACATACCGCCAGATGCGTTACCAGCTCATCGTGGGGGAAGATGGAGATATGGCTGCTGTCTTTGGCCGTCTTTGGCCGTCCATCCTTACCATCATTTGTACTAGCGCCATATAAGTGATGAATCTTCCGCTCCAAAATTATTGGGCCATTAGGACTTCCTCCACTTTTCCTCGAAGCTTCCCGACAACTTCTTCCGAGCGTACTGTTAGTTCGTCATCAGATCGGACCGAAAACCTCCCTATATACTCGGCATTTACGTCCTGTACCTGAAAATATAGGGTGTCGGTCCGTCATGACGAAGTAATACGGTCTAAAGCCATTTATCGAGGGTCGTTAGACTTGTGGGTAGGAGGCACAAATGATGTTTTTTTGTTCCCCACGCAAACTCTGCAGTCCATGCATGTCTTGTTCTTCTTCAGTGGAAGAATTAACTTCCCGTCTTCAAAGTTGATTCGCCAGCGTTTTGTATCCACTTTATCCTGCTAGTTAGTTAAAAATGTGTATAAAACATTCCGCTAGATCCGAGGTGGCTACAGAATAATTGCCTCTACCTGTTGGCTGGGAAATTCGTGGCAAATTCATGACGTGGTCACGCAGGCTTCAGATGCTGTTATGTTGTTATGTCACATAAGGATATAAACGAAAAAAGAGAATTCAAAAATCAACATTACCACTGGGACAAGAGTTCAACTGATATAGGCCTGCAATTAAAAAAGGCATATAGAAGCTGCTACAATAAAGTGAAGTTTCTTAATAAGAAAGAAATTTATAATTAAAATTAATATTTGACTTGTAGGCATAGGAGTGTGACTCCGGTTGAAAAATCGGCCATACGTTGCATGAATAAAATCCCGAATATATGACCTTACTGCGGCTCTATGCTGCGGCCTTCTGCACACTTTTTTAAGCCACACTGAGAGAAAATTGAGACATTTTTCCAGAGGTTTCAGTTTTTTTTTTCAATTTTTCTGTTTTAATCGGGCTAATATATGAAGAGGGTAATATATGAATATATGAATAAATATATGAAGAGAAGAGGGTAATCTATACATTTAATCAGAATTAGATTATGTGACAACGCAATTCTCATAATGTAAGAAAAAAGATAGAAACAATATTGAACAATAGAAGTGCGTAGTATAATTTTCTAGGTTATGATACGAGTTATGAATATGAGATAATAAAAATAAAAAATGAACCAAATTATGTATGGAACTAAATAAAAAAACGCTGAAAAATAAAGTGAGAACACACAGACCAGATGACAAAATTGAAATCTTATAAGGTTATGGCAAGTACCTGTTCTTACCTATGCCAGTGAAACCTGACGGTATCAGGGAAAGAAAAGTCCTAATACAAACAGCTGAATTGAAGTTTTAAAGGCAAATAAAATGATACCTGTCAATAGAGCGGGGACATAACGAAGGTACTAGTTAAAATAAAGTATTCAATAACCAACAGAACAGAGGGAAAACACGATAGTGGGGAGGATATGTACAGAACGGAAGTGGATTAGAAACCGATTAATACAAGACCTGTGGGAAGAGTCTTACAGTGAAACGGAACAGGCTATTAGCCTGTACCATAAAACGAAGACGACGACGAAGATGAAATGTTTTCATATTTATTAATATAGAAAGTAGGAAACGTGAGCTTCCTTCTTAGACCTCCCCGTTTACTTTTAATTTTACTATTGTTTTATAAGTAATTACTGGTGTCCAAGAGAATGTGATGTGAATGTAAGGTTTCTGATGAAGAAAGCATTTTAGTCTCTCCATCCCAACTCCACTGTCAAGGGCATGAGGTAGACCCTGCTAAGTCGAGTAATCCTTGTCTAGGTTGAAATAACCAATCCCTTCGGTGGCAGGGCTCGGTGAACAAAGGAGAGACGTGGGTTCTGGAAGTCAGACGGTCAGAATGGCGATAATTGCGTATTAGAGCGACTTGAACAGTTCAAGTAACGGTCTAGCTGTTACCACCTGTGCCCAAGGTAACAGGGCGAAGTCTCTAACGGCGACTGAGGACGGCGGATGGAGCAACCCTAGCTACGGGGTAAGTACATAGTTAGGCATAGTCATAGGCCTTAAGCCAGCAACCCTGTCAATCACATTACTCCCCAAGGCGCTGGTAACGCCTTCGAAGGAAATATATTTAACGCGAAAGCCTCGTGGTAACAGCCGACGGACACCTGTGGGGCTGGAATAGGCATAATCAATACCTAATCCTTGAAATAGATGATGATGATGAAGTAATTTATGTGCTTTCGAAGTATTTACTATTCTGTCAACACCTCTGTCAGCAGTTAATATATTGTTTAGTGTAACAAAAACAAGGTAAAGAGTTTTGAATATTGAAATGATATCTCAAATAGTACTCAAATGAACTTGACACACGTGTATTCCTAAATATCGATAAGCAGCTCTTTGCTCATACGATTTTCCATACTCTTCTAATCTATAAGATTCGTTTTATCATCATACGTGAAAAATGAAACTGCACTTCAAAACCACGCACGCCACTAATTTCCAATTGTTTTTTCAATTCCGCGTTTTTCATTAGTCTGTCGCGCATAAATTAAAATCCGCGGGTGCGGGTCGAGATGTCGCGCGCGAGTACAGTCCGCTACAATACAAACGACGATGTTTTCAAACAATAAACTAACTTTGTTTGTTTCAACGCGACTGTACCGAGACGGCCACGTGTTGTTTTTGAGTAAAACAAAAACCTTCAAACACACGCTCACAGGCACACACACACACACACACACACACACACACACACACAAGAGACCGATATATATTATGTATGTGTGTATGTATGTATCCATCTTTGTGCAGAAGTGTTAAGCCTGTTAACAAACATTTGTATGAATCATGTACTGCGCTGTTACCTCCATTTGCGAGAACTGTGTTGTTTTTTACCGTTCAAGGTGAGACTGTCAACGACACGACCCGACTACACGCACACACACACACACACACACACACACCACACACACGGTTACAAATTACGCGCTATATGTTTTTCAACTAATGACAGGTGAAACAAATGCTTCTTCGACAGTCATCACCATCGACGACACATGTTGTCTGAATACATTTTCCCCGTCTGCCTGCGTTTTCTTTCCTACCGTAAAATTGTGTGACTGATGGTGCCAGTGTTCGTATAAAGTACTACAACCATGCAATCCAGTATTGGACCAAAAATACAGCGGTGGATTTTGCGTTCATGAACTCAGACTTTCTAGAAATGGTCCAGGTCTCAGAACCATAGGTGAGAACTGGGCGGATCAGTGTTTTATACAGAAGCAGCTTGATGCTTCTGGCAATTTCTGCTCTGGAACAGGGGTCTGAGACCAAAGAAATATCTATTGGCTGAGGTGATTCTTCGCTTTATTTCTTATGCAATCCAGTATAACGCGGATTATCCAGACTAGTCTCAGCAAGGTTGAATCTATACAGTCGTTAATCCGGATAAGCTGGATAATTAGGCCTATGATAGATTATACCTTGCGTACCGTACATCATTGTTTAATATTTACGGTTACCATACTGAATTTTAAAATATGGAAATTATAAAAAAACATTTATTTCAATAAGCCATGCAGTCAAGACTTCCTGCTGGAGGGGGAGGGGGTGTTGGATTTCGTGAAAACTAAAAAAATCAAAGGAAAAAGAACTCTACATTTGTTGTCGAGGATGGTGAAGCATTTTGTTCGGAGCGTGCTTCTGTAGAGGGCAGAAATTTGTACTTAGCGGAAAGAAGAGGTTACAGGCCTTCAAGATGTGTTATTGGAGACGGGCGGACAGGATTTACTGGAAGGATAGGGTGACGAATGTGGAGGTCACAGGTCAAGAAACTGTTGGAAGAACAGGACAGAAAAGGGGAGTGCTGGATATCATCAAGGGCAGAAATAGAAATTTGTTGGTACACTGTGTGCGCCAAACACAAAGTAACGTGATGATAGAAACACCGGAGGGATGGTAAATGGAAAGCGAAAAAGAGGACGGAGAAGGGTCCAGATGATGGACGATCTACGGATGCCATGTCAAGAAATGAAACGACTAGCCCAGGATAAGAAAACGTGGAGGGAATATGCCTTGTTAGGCCTACCCTTGGTCACGAAATACAATGATGATTTGGTATTTTGTTATAATCAAGAAGGTAAGTCTGGAAACATAAGGTTTAGTTTATTAGTTTAGTCTAAAATTTAACAAAGTCACGAAATAATGATGATGTCATCTTACACTAAACTATAAGTACAATAAAGGATACCAGGAATTAGGAATATAGTTTCTCCTGTATTATTTTGACGCAGCTGATTTTAACTGTTTTTTTAATTTTTTTTATTCACTTTAATGAGTTCTTGTCTGAAAATATTTTACAGCAAATGGAATTAAATCGGTCAAATCTTTTTGGCACAGAAATGAATGAATGAGTTTAATGAGGTGGGTACTCCAGGCTCTCAAAAACAAATATTTCAAAATGGCGCTATAGGGTACACAAATACCCTGTGGTTGGATGCACATTTTGTTGAAGCTGGCATACAAGCCAGTAGAGACTGTGGAGCGTTCCGAACGCCAGGTAGATACTAGGTTTACTTATGTGCGAAGAAACGAACCCACGTTTTGAGAGTTTTACTGTTACTTTTTTATTCGAAAATGCATTAAACTGAAGACTAAAATAAAAAATACGAAAATATTACTATACCTATAGTCATCGTCGTCGTCTTCTTCTTCTTCTTCTTCTTCTTCTTCTTCTTCTTCTTCTTCTTCTTCTTCTTCTTCTTCTTCTTCTTCTTCTTCTTCTTCTTCTTCTTCTTTTTCTTTTTCTTTTTCTTCTTCTTCTTTTTCGTCGTCGTCGTAGCCGTCATTACTCAAACATTACGCATCTTGGAGCGTGAGTAACGGTACTTTAAACACTGCCTGACAACTTACAAAATCGAACTAGTTTAATATATATTTTCGTAGCTGACACACAGCACAGTGTTTCTAAGTAAGATTAGATTAGAAAGTGACTGAGCAGTGTTTCTTCTGTGCCACCGGGTTCTGGTATAAGACTTGTGATGATTCTTTGCTAAGGACCGTACTAAGATTTAGTGAAAACTAAGATTAGGCTTGGCCAATTCGTAACGTTCATCATCATTAGTCATCATATTCTTCTTCTTCTTCTTCTTCTTCTTCTTCTTCAGAACGGATTAAAGCAAAAATGGTTGTTCCCGCTCCAAGCAGATAGACTAGAGCTGGTCACTCCAACGATTCTTCGGACGCCTGTAACAACCAAAAATTTAAAAAATTTTAGTGTGACTGAAAAGACGTTACATTCAGCATGACACACCTACTCAGCCCACGAGCAATAAATAAAGAAATGTGTGTAGAAGTGTCAAGTGAACGTTTACTTCAGACAATGCAAGTACGTTTCACATAGTTGTACAATAGGGCACAGGGTTGGCCGTGACAGGCTCGTCTAAAACACGAGATTTACAGCCTGCAAATGTCAGATAATGGAAACTGTGTCAAGTACCAATTTAGAGGAGAAACTGTGACGGACACACTGCCGGGTTAATTTGTAGAGTACTAGTAAAGAATAAAAAGAGTGTAAGTCACACAATAGTATATACCCTATACGAGGACGGACATCGATACCTAAAATAATAGAATCGAACTTGTAAACAGCAGGGGAACGACTTACTGGCGACAACGGATATTTACGACAGGCAGTAGGTGTGCCGTTTTGGAAACGACGTCACGCTGCGCCAGGATAGCGTTCAGAAAAAAAGGGTCAAACACAGCGAACAATAACAAGAGACGACACATTGTTTTCGTGAGAACTGCAGCGAGACCCGGAGTACGCTTAGACAATGGCATGATAGACGAGCATGAAATTTCTCCTGTTCTAGGAAAAGAGTACGGAGGCTTTCGACGCGAACCCGTGGGGAGACAGGATATCCAATCACAACCCAGCATCTACCCAGAGACCTGGTGGAGGGGACCGTCGCCAGCATAGCAACGGGAACGTCGAATGGGAAGTGAAGAACGACACTCTGGCTTAAGGGTAGGAGATCTTCCGTCCTATCATGTTCAACTTGAGGCGTGTTTTCCAGTACGGTGCATTGTGGTACACGATGTTTGATAAAAACTGCTTGCAGAGCACGCGGGAGGACAGTCTCTCATAATTTTTCAACCATATACTTTGGACGGTCTTTCATAAATTTTTACTCATATACTTTGAGCAGTCAGTCGGTCAGTAGAACAGTCTTTATAATTTTCAACAGTCGGTCGTCAAAGTTCGATTAACATACGGACGGCAGTAGGACTTTGAAATTTTGCCACGCGTCATATAACTAAGAGACTTAGACATTTCGATATTGGCGCGTATCCGGTAATAGTGTACTTTCAGTGTCTAAAACATGCGACATACGCCAGTGCTTAACAATTATAGAATTATTTATTATACTCTAATTCAGAATTGAACTAACCAGTCACACTTACATCAATAATCGACGCGTAGAACTTTCGTTGATGTAATACCGGACGGCGAAATAATAACATTATACAGTGTTGTGGTGCGATTCAATATCATGTGGAACAATTACACCGCGGCATCAAAACACTAACAGTAATGAACATATCAAACGTTGAACAATAGACAGACATATATATATACACCATAAGTAACGATGAACTTTAATACGAACACACAGCGCGAGTGAATCTGTTTCGCGTGTGTTAAGTGTCAGTCACAGCTCAGCACAGCTTCCCACACATGACCCAGCAGAGAGGAGTTACGCCGATGGAAATATCGGATAAATTCACCTAAACAAGTAATCTTTATGCTATTCTTATCATAAGAAACTCTACTGTCCTGTCTCTTTTTCAAGAAACACCCCTTGAGCATCTAATTTAAACATGATAAATATAATTAACGCCATCCATCTGAGGCATACGATGAACGCATTAGTATAGGATTTATTGTTTGAATATTTGTGTTTCTATATATCGATTACATTATATATGTATGTGTATGTTTTTCAGCAAACAACGTATTGGATTTACCTTGTAATTTGATGTATAAACATGTGTTCTTTTATGTTCTTTTCATGAGTTTATGAATGTATGTATTTACAGGGAATCTTCCATATTTTATATATTGAATTTAATGAATGATATAATGTTAATAAATAAGTGTTTATTTTATCAATATGCGTTCATCATTGTCAAATTACCTCAGAACGAGAAAGTGGCATTTGAGTGATTTATGGTAGTTTATTTTATTTTATTTATTAATGCAACAACTAGAGTCTCCATGCAATAGTTATGCTAACGTAAAGTAATTAACGTGTTATTTATTGATTACACGAGCTCATTATGCAAATTAATATATTCAATAATTACTTAATCACAGATTCGTTAATTCAGTAGCGTAATAGCATAACACCCCACAGTGTTGTATTTGCCGCCCAAAGAACGTGGGGCATTACAATTATCAAAAACTCCCAATATAAAGAAAATCTTGTATTTGGCTGCCCAACGCGTGGCAGATCTTGTACGCCCAACTCCTCTCCATCCTTTCGGCTTATAATTCTACAGTTGTTTGGGGATGCGGCAGTCATCCATTCGGTTAAGATGTTCCACACTCATTTTAGCCGATATTGGGTATATTCATAATATTCAACTCCTGCTGTATATCGACGTTTATTTTGCGATCTTGAAGAGTATATCCTGCCGCGTGCCTGAGAAATCTCATTTCGGCCGCTCGAATACGTCTGGGCTGGGACTTCGTTAACGTCAAATTCTCAGACTCATAGAGAAGCGTGGGGTAGGGCATCACCTTGAGGAACGCCAGGTGTGTTTCTTTACCCGTTTATTTTGGAATTCTCCTGACGGTCCCACACGTATGGTTGAACTTGTGGAGCTTCTTCACCACATCACTGTTTATAATGTAAGATACATTACAGCCCAGATATTAAAATTACTGACCTGATCCAGAACGGTACCATCTACAAGAATTTTTGCTCGTATAAGATCAGCTCCATAAAAACCCATCAGCTTGGTCTTCAATGTGAAGGTCTGCAATCCGAAATCCTTGCAGATTTGACTCAATGGGTGTACAGCCATCTGTAAACAGCTGCACGAGTTCGACAGGATAACCTGGTAATCAGCAAATAACAATGTGTCAACTGCAGAGTTAACAATCATAAAATGTTCCGGAAGGTTCATCTGCCAATTGTGTATGACATCGTCTGTATATAAATTAAAAAGAGAAGGTGACAATGATCACCCTTATCGTACCCCACAATTGATCAGGCCCACATTAGGAGTTGTGCTCGATCTTCCTGTCTTACTTTTTCCATATTTAAAGATTTTGTCTGGCTTAAATGATATTTTGTAGCAGATGATAACGTATCAATCGGAGGGCTACCGATCATAAAATGTTCTGGAAGGTTCATCTGCCAATTGTGTATGACATCGTCTGTATATAAATTAAAAAGAGAAGGTGACAATGATCATCCTTGTCGTACCCCACAATTGATCACGCCCACACTACGTGGTGTGATCCGTCTTCCTCTCTCAATTAAGATTTTTTTCCATATTAAGACTCTAACGCGGCGTTGCATGATCCCTTCGTTTGCCATTACTGCCCACAATCTGCCCAATAGTATTAAATACCTATAGTAATGCCACGATTGGAAAACCGGGTGCAACAATAATCACACCTGTATACTATTACAATAGCAACCAATAAAACTGTTTAACATATAACTTTTCAAGTTGGTATGGAATAAATTATTGCACTATAGATACCGCAAACCGTGTTGCATAGCTGTGTGCTGAATGACCGTTCGAAGGGTATGAGTCTAGAATTATCTCTTTGTCAAAACAAGTACAACAGTGTAAAGAATGAATCAGACCGCCAATGATTACACAAAGTGATTTCGTGCTTACAGATTTCTACACCTTACCGTAAACAATAAAGCACGTATTCATATATATAATTAATAATTTAATTCAACCTAACAGTTACATTTTTACCAGCATTTAAACAATGTTTAACAATTTCATTTAAACCATTGGTTTGGAGAGGGGCTAAAAACCCCTCGCTGAACCATTAGGAAAATCAAAGGAACAGAGTTTTTCTGGTGATGACAGAAAAACAAACCCAGACAGGAATCAGAGAATGATTGAAGGTTATTAAATCTTAAAAGAAAAATGATCTTTTCTTTTAAGAATTATAGATAGGATGAGAATTGATAGATCAGGAATAAGCAAGTCAGAAATGACTTGAAAACGTCTTCAAAGCTGCGAATATAAATGAAATGAACAAAGGGAAAAGTTGAGAAAGCATCTTGATAGAATAGAAAACAGAATGCCCAGAATGGTCGACCACTGTAAACAGAAGGCGAGAAGATCTGATGGTAGAGCTAGGAAGTCGGAACAGCCCAGTAGGTCTATACTCCATGAAAGAAAGAAAAAAGAATGACAAGAAAATTCAAGAAACCATTCAAGTTTGAAAACTGAAAATTCAAGTTACCATTGTTAGAAGTATCATGACTTACGGCTCTGAAGTTTGGACTACTAATAAACACACAAGGACAAAATTGATGACAACAGAGATGGACTTTTGGAGACGTTCGGCAAGAGTATTCAGACGTGAGAAAATTAGAAAAGAAGTCATTAAGGACAGAATGAATGTGAAAATTTAAATTGTTGATTTTATCCAAACAAAAAAATTACAATGGTATGGACACACGAAAAGAATGGCAGAAGAAAGATTGTCAAGGAGAGTTATGGAATGGACCCCACCAGGAAGAAGGAATAAAGGAAGATCACCTCAGGCTATATTGAAGGAAAGAGAAGAAGATCTCTGGATTGACAAGCAGCAGTGGAAGATGAGAATTTAATCACTTCTGTATTCTTTGGTTCCGGAAAATGTGTAAACACTGTACAGCCGGAATAATAATAAGAAAATTCAAGAACAAGAAGAAGCTTAATCGGTATTGGCAGTGAAGATGATTCGGGTCAATTCTAGAAGGGAGACGACACAGTAAAGGTACTGCTAATGTAGTCTTTCAGAAAATCAGTGTTAAATTTAAACAAATAACGTCGCGAGGCCTTGAAAGAGTGCTCGAAAATTCCAAAATCCGTAGCGCGACTAGAATGTTCGAAAAAACAATTAAACAATTGCTGATAACAGCTGTTGTTGATTATGTGTACTGTCTGTCTGGCACTTGTGTTAGTCGGTGAAATAATTTATTATTTCATAATAAATGTACAGCGCACCGTCTGACTACGAGTCTCAGAGTGGTGTTCGCTATGATTTCAAGTGTTCACGTAAGCTGATAGTGGCGGCGAGGTGAGCAGACGCTTTTCACGTGGCCTCCATTGTTTGCCTAGACAGTCAGTTGTTCTGCTAGACAGTCGTCGACACTAAACACACACTCTCACACTCCGACAACGTATGATCGAACGACGCTCATTGAATACGAGAATCTCTGAGGTTTTCGCGAATCTCCCCGGATTTAGGGTTGAATCAGTCCTACATAATTCAGATCAATACTCTAGAATTCTCTCCTCAGATCAGTACTCTTGAACAAGTATTTCCTTGTCGTCACAACATTAAAGCTTTCACGACAGGAGTTATGTTCAGTAAAATTATTTCCGGGCTGCTGGGCCGTGGTTCTCTTGTTGTAGAGCTAAACGTTTCGACTGCAGCTGCGGGAGTCATCTTCAGTGGTCTTCTGTTCTACTCCACTGCTCCTCTGTTCCCTTGGTCTCTTATTTTCCCTTCAACCGTTCATCTCCAAGCGATTGTTGTGTAACGGGTTCCTCTTCTTCGTGGAATCCACTTAATGGTCTGTTGACTTCTGTTGCTATGTTATCAAAGGACGCATCTAACCCATTCTTCCTCATCTTCCCTAGCATCCGCTATCGGCTTTTCCCGGTTCTTCTTCATTGTTTTTCGTTACCAACTGTCTGTTATTAACTTTTGTTAATCATTCTTCTTAAGTCATTATTATGAGGATCCGAAATTTCCTTGTAAACCGAACTATTCTTTTGACCTTCCATGTTTGGCAACTAAACGTCAGCATTGATTTCACGTTGTTTTCAAAATCCTGAAAATTTCTCGCCTTTTGAGCTGTCGAGATTCCCATACAGGTCCAAGTTTTCAAACTCCTAGGGTTTTTCGTTCTCTGTGCTACATCCTCATCATTTCCGTCTCTTTTGGAAACCAAGTTTCCAAAACAATGGAACAGCTTGTCTCGTTTCATAACTCTATCCGACTAGTAAAACTCAATCTCATCTCTTTTGTTTTATCTAAATTTATTTTCGAACCCTTCTTCCATTGTATCTTAATGGGTATCTATACTTATTAGCTGGGGGATATAAAGGCGATCTTAGCTTATGCTAACCTCATTTTACTTCCATTTTCCATAAGGAAATGGAAGTATGGTCATGGCGAAAAAAATCGTGTTTGAGATAATGACAGATTCTGATTGTACTACCATCAAAACATGAAAAAAGTCATTTTACGAAAAGTGGCTGTGTGTGTGTTTGTCTGTCTGTCTGTGTGTAGAATTTTTTCTATGGCACACGATAACAGCCGCAAATTCAAACAGAATCAAATAATTTTTTGCATACAACTCTGAATTGTAGAGGACTCAAGGCCTATTGTTTTTGGTGAAGATCGGTTAAGGGAAAGTGGTAGTTTACCTGCAACATTTTACGTTTTAACAAGAGTAAATTGCTTAATTTTGATAAATAAAGTATCCTGAAAAGAAGGTCATAATAATCCACTCTAGAAAGGTAGATGAAATATCTATAAATGAAAATTGTAGTTGAAGGGGGAGGGTAACTTTTTAATAAATTAAAATGGTAGTTGATGATGGAGGAAGTAAATTTTATAAGTTTTATATGTGTAATACGTTAATGACAACTAAGAAGTAGTTTCTATGGAAACATTTCATTTCACTTTAACAAAGTTAAATTTTTATCATTTTAATTTAAATCTTATATGAGTGAAAACATATCGTTCCTGGCAGGCAAGCATATCACAATTATGTAATGTTTACGTTCCCAAAGTTTTATTATTGTGATTACTGCAGTAAAAAGGTAGGCAGGACACACACACACACACACAATTCGCGTTATTTCTGGCCTCGTTCATTTTTATTTTCTTAAGATTGTACGCTTTTACTTCCATGTTCCTTAAGGAAATGGAAGTATGGTGATGGCAAAAAAAATCGTGTTCGAGATTATTGCAGATTCTGATTGCACTACACTCAAAACATGAAAAAAAGTTATTTTTCGAAAAGTGTGTGTGTGTGTGTGTGTGTGTGTATAGATTTTTTTTTTGGCAAACGATAATAGCCGCAAATTCAAACAGAATCAAATACTTTCTTGCATACAGTCCTGATTTGTAGAGTACTCAAGACCTGTTGTTTTTGGTGAAGATCGGTTAAGGGAAAGGGGTAGTTTACCTGAAACATTTTATGTTTTAACAAGGGTATTTTCTATGGCAAACGATAACAGCCGCAAATACAAACAGAATCAAATGGTTATTTGCATACAGCCCTAAATTGTAGACTTCTCAAGAATTACTGTTTTTGGTGAAGATCGGTTAAGGAAAAGGGGTAGTTTACCTGAAACGTTTTATGTTTTAACAAGGGTATTTTCTATGGCAAACGATAACAGCCGCAAATTCAAACATAATCAAATAAATTTTTGCATGCAGCCCTGATTTGTAGAGTACTCAAGACCTATTGTTTTTGGTGAAGATAGGTTAAGGGGAAGGGGTAGTTTACCTGCAACGGGTTTTTATCAAGGGTAATTTTACTTCCATATTCCTTAAGGAAAGGAAGTATGGTGATGGCAAATATCAGTATGGAGAACCATACATGACTTCCATATTCTAAGATTTATATTTAAAATCATTTTCAGCCAAACAGCCAGGCTGTGTCTTACCTGCCTTTTTATTGCTGTATTAAATGAAAAATATTATATTACATTAAAATGAAAAAATTATAATTTTATTGCCTGGCAACAAAATTATTTTATTTTTAACAATTACCATTGTTTCAAAAAGTTTAAATAAATTTTCAAGTACTTTACTCTTGTTAAAACGTATAAGGTTGCAGGTAAACTACCCCTTCCCCTTAACCGATCTTCACCAAAATCGAAAGTCATTGAGACCTCTACAATTCAGGGACGTATGCAAAACATTATTTGATTCTGTTTGAATTTGCGGCTGTTATCGTTTGCCATAGAAAATACGCTTGATAAAAAAACGTTGCAGGTAAACTACCCCTTCCCTTAACCGATCTTCACCAAAAACAATAGGTCTTCAGTACTCTACAAATCAGGACTGTATGCAAAACATTATTTGATTCTGTTTGAATTTGCGGCTGTTATCGTTTGCCATAGAAAATACCCTTGTTAAAAAAACGTTGCCGGTAAACTACCCCTTTCCCTCAACCGATCTTCACCAAAAATAATAGGTCTTGAGAAATCTACAATTCAGGGCTGTATGCGAAACATTATTTGATTCTGTTTGAATTTGAGGCTGTTCTCGTTTGCCAAAAAAAAAAAAATTTCCCTTGATAAAAAAACCGTTGCAGGTAAACTACCCCTTCCCCTCAACCGATCTTCACCAAAAACAATAGGTCGCGAGTACTCTACAAATCAGGGCTGTATGCAAAAAATTATTTGATTCTGTTTGAATTTGCGGCAGTTGTCGTTTGCCATAGAAAATACGCATGATAAAAAACGTTGCTGGTAAACTACCCCTTCCCCTCAACCGATCTTCACCAAAAACAATAGGTCTTGAGTACTCTACAAATCAGGGCTGTATGCAGAAAATTATTTGATTCTGTTTGAATTTGCGGCTGTTATCGTTTGCCATAGAAAATACCCTTGTTAAAAAAACGTTGTAGGTAAACTACCCCTTTCCCTTAACCGATCTTCACCAAAAACAAACGGTATTGAGAACTCTACAATTTAGGGCTGTATGCAAATAATCGTTTCATTCTGTTTGAATTTGCGGCTGTTATCGTTTGCCATAGGAAATACCCTTGTTAAAGCATAAAACGTTACAGGTAAACTACCCCTTTCCCTTAACCGATATTCACCAAAAACAATAGGTCTTGAGAACTCTACAATTCAGGGCTGTATGCGAAACATTATTTGATTCTGTTTGAATTTGCGGCTGTTATCGTTTGCCAAACAAACAAAATTACCCTTGCTAAAAAAAAACCGTTGCAGGTAAACTACCCCTTTCCCTCAACCGATCTTCACCAAAAACAATAGGTCGCGAGAACTCTGCAAAACCGGGCTGTATACAAAAAATTATTTGATTCTGTTTGAATTTGCGGCAGTTATCGTTTGCCATAGAAAAAAAATCTATAGACAGACAGACAGATAGACACACAGACAGACAGACAGACAGACAGACAGACAGATAGACACACAGACACTTTTCGGAAAACGACTTTTTTTCATGTTTTGAGTGTAGTAGAATCAGAATCTGCAATAATCTCGAACACGATTTTTTTTGCCATCACCATACTTCCATTCCTTAAGGAATATGGAAGTAAAAAAATCGTGTTCGAGATTATTGCAGATTCTGATTCTACTACACTCAAAACATGAAAAAAATTCGTTTTCCGAAAAGTGTCTGTGTGTGTGTCTGTCTGTGTGTCTGTGTGTCTGTCTGTCTGTCTGTCTGTCTGTGTGTCTATAGATTTTTTTTCTATGAGAAACGATAAGAGCCGCAAATTCAAACAGAATCAAATAAGTTTTTGCATACAGCTCTGATTTCGTGAGTACTAAAGACCTATTGTTTTTGGTGAAGATCGTGTAGGGGAAAGGGGTAGTATACCTACCACGTTTTTTGTTTTATCAAGGGTATTTTGTATGGCAAACGATAACAGCCGCAAATTCAAACAAAATCATATAATATTTTACATACAGCCCTGAATTTTAGAGTTCTCAAGACCTATCGTTTTTGGTGAAGATCGGTTAAGGGAAAGGGGTAGTTTACCTGCAACGGTTTTTTATCAAGGGTAATTTTACTTCCATATTCCTTAAGGAATGGAAGTATGGTGATGGCAAAAAAAATCGTGTTCGAGATTATTGCAGATTCTGATTCTACTACACTCAAAACATGAAAAAAAGTCGTTTTCCGAAAAGTGTCTGTGTGTCTGTCTGTCTGTCTGTGTGTCTGTGTGTCTGTGTGGAATGGAAGTATGGTGATGTTTTCTATGGCAAACGATAACTGCCGCAAATTCAAACAGAATCAAATAATTTTTTGCATACAGCCCGGTTTTGCAGAGTTCTCGCGACCTATTGTTTTTGGTGAAGATCGGTTGAGGGAAAGGGGTAGTTTACCTGCAACGGTTTTTTTTTAGCAAGGGAAATTTTGTTTGTTTGGCAAACGATAACAGCCGCAAATTCAAACAGAATCAAATAATGTTTCGCATACAGCCCTGAATTGTAGAGTTCTCAAGACCTATTGTTTTTGGTGAAGATCGGTTAAGGGAAAGGGGTAGTTTACCTGTAACGTTTTATGTTTTAACAAGGGTATTTCCTATGGCAAACGATAACAGCCGCAAATTCAAACAGAATGAAAAGATTATTTGCATACAGCCCTAAATTGTAGAGTTCTCAAGACCTTTTGTTTTTGGTGAAGATCGGTTAAGGGAAAGGGGTAGTTTACCTACAACGTTTTTTTAACAAGGGTATTTTCTATGGCAAACGATAACAGCCGCAAATTCAAACAGAATCAAATAATTTTCTGCATACAGCCCTGATTTGTAGAGTTCTCAAGACCTATTGTTTTTGGTGAAGATCGGTTGAGGGGAAGGGGTAGTTTACCAGCAACGTTTTTTATCATGCGTATTTTATATGGCAAACGACAACTGCCGCAAATTCAAACAGAATCAAATAATTTTTTGCATACAGCCCTGATTTGTAGAGTACTCGCGACCTATTATTTTTGGTGAAGATCGGTTGAGGGGAAGGGGTAGTTTACCTGCAACGGTTTTTTTTATCAAGGGAAATTTTTTTTTTTGGCAAACGATAACAGCCGCAAATTCAAACAGAATCAAATAATGTTTCGCATACAGCCCTGAATTGTAGATTTCTCAAGACCTATTGTTTTTGGTGAAGATCGGTTGAGGGAAAGGGGTAGTTTACCTGCAACGTTTTTTTAACAAGGGTATTTTCTATGGCAAACGATAACAGCCGCAAATTCAAACAGAATCAAATAATGTTTTGCATACAGCCCTGATTTGTAGAGTACTCAAGACCTATTGTTTTTGGTGAAGATCGGTTAAGGGGAAGGGGTAGTTTACCTGCAACGTTTTTTTATCAAGCGTATTTTCTATGGCAAACGATAACAGCCGCAAATTCAAACAGAATCAAATAATTTTTTGCATACGTCCCTGAATTGTAGAGGTCTCAATGACTTTCGATTTTGGTGAAGATCGGTTAAGGGGAAGGGGTAGTTTACCTGCAACCTTTTACGTTTTAACAAGAGTAAAGTACTTGAAAATTTATTTAAACTTTTTGAAACAATGGTAATTGTTAAAAATAAAATAATTTTGTTGCCAGGCAATAAAATTATAATTTTTTCATTTTAATGTAATATAATATTTTTCATTTAATACAGCAATAAAAAGGCAGGTAAGACACAGCCTGGCTGTTTGGCTGAAAATGATTTTAAATATAAATCTTAGAATATGGAAGTCATGTATGGTTCTCCATACCGATATTTACTTCCATATTCCTTAAGGAATGGAAGTATGGTGATGGCAAAAAAAATCGTGTTCGAGATTATTGCAGATTCTGATTGTACTACACTCAAAACATGAAAAAAAGTCGTTTTCCGAAAAGTGTCTGTGTGTCTGTCTGTCTGTCTGTCTGTGTGTCTGTCTGTCTCTCTGTCTGTCTGTCTGTAGATTTTTTTTCTATGGCAAACGATAACTGCCGCAAATTCAAACAAAATCAAATAATTTTTTGCACACAGCCCTGATTTGTAGAGGACTCGCGACCTATTGTTTTTGGTGAAGATCGGTTGAGGGAAAGGGGTAGTTTACCTGCAACGGTTTTTTTTTAGCAAGGGTAATTTTGTTTGTTTGGCAAACGATAACAGCCGAAAATTCAAACAGAATCAAATAATGTTTCGCATACAGCCCTAAACTGTAGAGGTCTCAAGATCTGTTGATTTTGGTGAAGATCGGTTAAGGGAAAGGGGTAGTTTACCTGTAACGTTTTATTTTTTAACAAGGGTATTTCCTATGGCAAACGATAACAGCCGCAAATTCAAACAGAATCAAAAGATTATTTGCATACAGCCCTAAATTGTAGAGTTCTCAAGACCTATTGTTTTTGGTGAAGTTCGGTTGAGGGAAAGGGGTAGTTTACCTGCAACGTTTTTTTAACAAGGGTATTTTATATGGCAAACGATAACAGCGGCAAATTCAAACAGAATCAAATAATGTTTTGCATACAGCCCTGATTTGTAGAGTACTCAAGACCTATTGTTTTTGGTGGAGATCGGTTAAGGGGAAGGGGTAGTTTACCTGCAACGTTTTTTTATCAAGCGTATTTTCTATGCCAAACGATAACAGCCGCAAATTGAAACAGAATCAAATAATTTTTTGCATACTTCCCTGAATTGTAGAGGTCTCAATGACTTTCGATTTTGGTGAAGATCGGTTAAGGGGAAGGGGTAGTTTACCTGCAACCTTTTACGTTTTAACAAGAGTAAAGTACTTGAAAATTTATTTAAACTTTTTGAAACAATGGTAATTGTTAAAAATAAAATAATTTTGTTGCCAGGCAATAAAATTATAATTTTTTCATTTTAATGTAATATAATATTTTTCATTTAATACAGCAATAAAAAGGCAGGTAAGACACAGCCTGGCTGTTTGGCTGAAAATGATTTTAAATATAAATCTTAGAATATGGAAGTCATGTATGGTTCTCCATACCGATATTTACTTCCATATTCCTTAAGGAATGGAAGTATGGTGATGGCAAAAAAAATCGTGTTCGAGATTATTGCAGATTCTGATTCTACTACACTCAAAACATGAAAAAAAGTCGTTTTCCGAAAAGTGTCTGTGTGTGTGTGTGTGTGTGTGTCTGTCTGTCTGTCTGTCTGTCTGTGTGTCTATCTGTGTGTCTGTCTGTCTGTAGATTTTTTTCTATGGCAAACGATAACTGCCGCAAATTCAAACAGAATCAAATAATTTTTTGTATGCAGCCCTGATTTGCAGAGTTCTCGCGACCTATTGTTTTTGGTGAAGATCGGTTGAGGGAAAGGGGTAGTTTACCTGCAACGGTTTTTTTTTAGCAAGGGTAATTTTGTTTGTTTGGCAAACGATAACAGCCGCAAATTCAAACAGAATCAAATAATGTTTCGCATACAGCCCTGAATTGTAGAGTTCTCAAGATCTGTTGATTTTGGTGAAGATCGGTTAAGGGAAAGGGGTAGTTTACCTGTAACGTTTTATGTTTTAACAAGGGTATTTCCTATGGCAAACGATAACAGCCGCAAATTCAAACAGAATCAAAAGATTATTTGCATACAGCCCTAAATTGTAGAGTTCTCAAGACCTTTTGTTTTTGGTGAAGTTCGGTTGAGGGAAAGGGGTAGTTTACCTGCAACGTTTTTTTAACAAGGGTATTTTCTATGGCAAACGATAACAGCCGCAAATTCAAACAGAATCAAATAATGTTTTGCATACAGCCCTGATTTGTAGAGTACTCAAGACCTATTGTTTTTGGTGAAGATCGGTTAAGGGAAAGGGGTAGTTTACCTGTAACGTTTTATGTTTTAACAAGGGTATTTCCTATGGCAAACGATAACAGCCGCAAATTCAAACAGAATCAAAAGATTATTTGCATACAGCCCTAAATTGTAGAGTTCTCAAGACTTATTGTTTTTGGTGAAGATCGGTTGAGGGAAAGGGGTAGTTTACCTGCTACGTTTTTTTAACAAGGGTATTTTCTATGGCAAACGATAACAGCCGCAAATTCAAACAGAATCAAATAATGTTTTGCATACAGCCCTGATTTGTAGAGTACTTAAGACCTATTGTTTTTGGTGAAGATCGGTTAAGGGGAAGGGGTAGTTTACCTGCAACGTTTTTTTATCAAGCGTATTTTCTATGGCAAACGATAACAGCCGCAAATTCAAACAGAATCAAATAATGTTTTGCATACGTCCCTGAATTGTAGAGGTCTCAATGACTTTCGATTTTGGTGAAGATCGGTTAAGGGGAAGGGGTAGTTTACCTGCAACCTTTTACGTTTTAACAAGAGTAAAGTACTTGAAAATTTATTTAAACTTTTTGAAACAATGGTAATTGTTAAAAATAAAATAATTTTGTTGCCAGGCAATAAAATTATAATTTTTTCATTTTAATGTAATATAATATTTTTCATTTAATACAGCAATAAAAAGGCAGGTAAGACACAGCCTGGCTGTTTGGCTGAAAATGATTTTAAATATAAATCTTAGAATATGGAAGTCATGTATGGTTCTCCATACCGATATTTTTCTATGGTAAACGATAATAGTCGCAAATTCAAACAGAATCAAATGATGTTTTGCATACAGCTCTGAATTGTAGAGGTCTCAAGATCTATTGGTTTTGGAGAAGATCGGTTAAGGGAATAGGGTAGTTTACCTGCAACATTTTATGTTTTAACAAGGGTAATTTTTTTATGGCTAACGATAACTGCCGTAAATTCAAACAGAATCAACTACTCTTCTGCATACATTTTTGAATTATACAGAACTCAAGGTCTGTTGATTTGGTTGAAGATCGGTTAAGGGAAAGGGGTAGTTTATCAGCAACGTTTTATGTTTTAACAAGGGTATTTTCTATTGTAAACGATTACAGCTGCAAATTCAAACAGAATCAAATAATGTTTTGCATAAAGCGCTGATTTGTAGAGTACTCAAGACCTATTATTTTTGGTGAAGATCGGTTAAGGGAAAGGGGTAGTTTACCAGCAACGGTTTTTTATCAAGGGTAATTTTTTCTATGGTAAACGATAATAGTCGCAAATTCAAACAGAATCAAATGATGTTTTGCATACAGCTCTGAATTGTAGAGGTCTCAAGATCTGTTGGTTTTGGAGAAGATCGGTTAAGGGAATAGGGTAGTTTACCTGCAACATTTTATGTTTTAACAAGGGTAATTTTTTTATGGCGAACGATAACTGCCGTAAATTCAAACAGAATCAACTACTCTTCTGCATACTTTTTTGAATTATACAGAACTCAAGGTCTGTTGATTTGGTTGAAGATCGGTTAAGGGAATGGGGTAGTTTATCAGCAACGTTTTATGTTTTAACAAGGGTATTTTCTATGGCAAACGATAACAGCCGCAAATTCAAGCAGAATCAAATAATGTTTTGCATAAAGCGCTGATTTGTAGAGTACTCAAGACCTGTTGTTTTTGGTGAAGATCGGTTAAGGGAAAGGGGTAGTTTACCAGCAACGGTTTTTTATCGAGAGTATTTTTTTTCTATGGCAAACGATAACAGCCGCAAATTCAAACAGAATCAAATAATTTTTTGCATACAGCCCTGTATTGTAGAGTTCTCAATACCTATTGGTGTTGGTGAAGATCGGTTAAGGGAAGGGGTAGTTTACCTGCAACATTTTATGTTTTAACAAGGGTAATTTTTTATATGACGAACGATAACTGCCGTAAATTCAAACAGAATCAACTACTTTTTGCAAACCTTTTTGAACTAAAGAGAACTCAAGGTCTGTTGATTTTGTTGAATATCGGTTAAGGGAAAGGGGTAGTTTATCAGCAACGTTTTATGTTTTAACAAGGGTAATTTTGTTATGTTGAAAGATAACTGCCGTAAATTCAAAGAGATTCAAACAATTTTTTGCATACTTTCCTGTTTTGTAGACAACTCAAGGCCTGTTGATTCTGGTGAAGATCGGTTAAGGGAAAGGGGTAGTTTACCAGCAACATTTTATGTTGTAACAAGAGAAATGTTTTCATGACGAACGATAACTGCCGCACATTCAAACAGAATCAAATATTTTTTTGCATGCATCCCTGAATTCTAGAGGACTGAAGGTCTATTGATTTGGGTGCAGATCGGTTAAGAGAAAGGGGTAGTTTAGCTGCAACGTTTTATGTTTGAACAAGAGTAAAGTACTTAATTTTGATAAATAAAATATCCTGATAAGAAGCTTATAATAATCCACTGTAGAAACGAAGATGAAATACCTATAAATGAAGAGGTTAGGTGAACGGGGAGGGGGTAATTTTCTATTAATGAAAATTATAGTTGAAGGGGGAGGGAAGAATTTTTTATGTGTACTACGTTATCGGCAACAAAGAAGTAGTTCTTTGTTAAAATTCCTTCCCGGGCTGTTTAGCCGTAGTCCAATGTTTTCTGCAAAACCAGACTTTTCGGCAGTCCATCGACTGCCATCATCAGTGAAAATCGAGTGCGAAAACGTGAGGTGGTATACGTTAGTGACCACAGTACTGTGGTTAAGGCTGAAGTAATAAGTAGAAAGAAGTATATTCTATGGAAATATTTCATTTTTAATATGATTTTAAATATAAATCTTAGAACATGGAAGTCATGTATGGTTCTCCATACCGATATTTTAAATGGAAAGTGCCGAAACCCACATAACACAACGTGTGCAAGCCGAAAAGGTGTCCAGCGTGGACAGCGATTTGCTTCCTCTGGATCGCTCACCAGAGTAACTGCACGTGTTTACAGAGGAACGGTTCATAGACAGACTTTTCGTCTTTAGGGAGTGAACCGTCTGCAAGATGCTCAGGGTCCATGAGAGACTTCGGAGCGATCCTTCTTTTCCGCGTGTTTGTTCTGTGAAACGTACACTCTAGATTCGCAGCTTTACTATGAGCAACGCTCCATAGGGAATGTTGAATTTTTTTTCCACGGTGTACCCTCATACACACTAAAACCTGCTCTGATGTTTTGATTACGTACATAATAATATTAAAACTTTGGAGACTTGAGCACTACTTAATGGAGATCAAACATTAACTTTTACAAGCCATTAATTTTATGCATATTTTGAAGCAATAAATGTTTTAATAAATTAATCCAATCTGTGTACTTATTTCTGTTATAATATAAGAATTACAAACTAATATGTGCATGTGTGTATGTATGAAAAATATATAAATATTTTTCTCCTCTGAAAAATTGTTTGCCCCTCCTGGAAAATATTTTGACCTCACTGATGACTAGTTATTTACTAGGCTATGTGGAATATAGCGTTACGACATGGATCAGAATGGTGGGCGTTAAACAGAAGACGCAAACGTATTAAGGAAGAAATGTTTTGCTGAGAAATTTTTAATTATACGGGTAAACAGAATCGTCGTTCTGGAATTCAGAAGACGAATGGAAAGAAAGAAAGAAAGACTCGATTTTAAAAAAGAAAAATGACTATTTTGTGTTAACAGGAAAGATTTTGATAACACTATAGACATCATTCACCCTCGGCCGATAACTCGCAGCGAGAGCCCAAGTTCATTACAGGAATCAGATCCCAGCTCCCTTTGGCCAGCTCTTCGTTCGACCTACAAACATTTTATTCAAAAGTACAGTCCTTCCTCACGAAGGTTGAGGATAGTCTTCACCCACCTGACATGGGGGTACCATTTTAGGTGATACGTCATTTCTTCAGAACTCAAGCATCCACTTAGTTAATATTTAAATGATTTTAAATATAAATTTCAGGACATGGAAGTCATGTATGGTTCTCCATACTGATTTTTTCTATTCCTATGACGTACAGCAAATGTAATTTGATCTGATCAAATCAGCCTAAACAGTGTGTGCTGTAACGACGTTAACTTGCTATCTCCGTCATCTATAAAATTTCCTAGTTTCTCGCGTGTTCGTGCTTAAGGCTCTGCAGATCTTCGTAGACAGTCCATCTCAACCGTTTGTATTTTAGCTTTCTCTCTAGTGTACCACCAGCTGCCACCACTCTGCACCATACGTCACTACGAATAATAAAATTATTATTTTATTAGGCACTGTTTTAATTTTCAGCTTCATCTTGTTTAGCCACAGTAAGGGAGTTTGGTGTTTGGATGCACTTTCCCCCTTTTTTGAATATCTTGATTCGCGTTTTCTTATTCTTCCAAAATTACGCTCCATAGGTAATTATGTGGATAACGTTTTAGTCTTATTCCTAGAATACCGAGCACAACTCCTAGTATGGTCCTGACGAATTGTGGAGTACGTAAGGGGGCTCGTTATCACCTTATCCTTTCAATTTATATATAAGCGATGTCATACACAATTGGCAGATGAACCTTCCGGAACATTTTATGACGTTGCAGTTAACCTTGTTTTCTGATGACCAGGCCATCCTGTCGAACTCGGAAAGCGGCTTGCAGATGGTTGCACACTCGTTAAGTCACATCTGCAAGGATTTCGGATTACAGATCACCACACTTAAGACCAAGGTGATGACTTTTCATGGAGCTGATCCTATACGAGCAAGAATTGTTGTAGATTGTACTGATTTGGAGCAGGTCAGTAATTTTTAATATCTGGGGTGTAATGTATCTTACATTATAATCAGTGATGTAATGAAGAAGCTGCATACGTTAAGCCATGTGTGGGACCATCAGGAGAACTCCAAAATCAACGACTAAAGAAACACACCTGACGTTTCTCAAGGTGATGGCCCTCCCCACGCTGCTCTGTGAGTCTGAGAACTGGACGTTAACTAACGAAGGCCCAGGCCAGACGTATTCGAGCGGCCGAAATGAGATTCTCAGGCACGTGGCAGGATATACTCTTCAAGATCGCAAAAGAAATGTCGATATACGGCAGGAGTTGAATATGCCCAATATCGGCTAAAATGAGTGGAACATCTTAACCGAATGGATGACTGCCGCATCTCCAAACAACTATAGAATTATAAGCGGAAAGGACAGTGTGGGGCGTCCAAAGAAATGTTGGAGTGACCAGCTCTAGTCTACCTGCTTTGGGCCGGAACAACCACTTTTGTTTTAATCCGTGCTGAAGAAGAAGAAGAAGAAGAAGAAGAAGAAGAAGAAGAAGAAGAAGAAGAAGAAGAAGGAGGAGGAGGAGGAGGAGGAGGAGGAGGAGGAGGAGGAGGAAGGAAGGAAGGAAGGAAGGAGAAGAAGAAGAAGAAGAAGAAGAAGAAGAAGAAGAAGAAGAAGAAGAAGAAGAAGAAGAAGAAGAAGAAGAAGAAGAAGAATATGATGATGATGACGATGACGCTGCTTATAGGTATAGTAATATTTTCGTATTTTTTTATTTTAGTCATCAGTTTAATGAGTTTTCGAATACAAAATAACGTGGGTTTATTTCTTCATACATAAGTAGACCTAACATCGAGCTGGCGTTCGGAACGCTCCTGTTTTGGAGCAGGTCAGACATTTTGAATCTCTGGGCTATATTGTGTCTTACATTCGAAACAATTATGTGGTGAATAAACTACATAATTTTAACCATATGTACGGGACCATGAGGGAAACTCTAAAATCAAGGAGTAAACAAACACGCCTGAAGTTTGTTCTACAAGTGATGCCCTTCCCCACACCACATCTCTCTGCGTCTGAGAATTGGACTTTAACGAACGGAATTGGACTGGCCGCCTGATCAGACGTGTTCAAGCGGCAGAAATGAGATTACTCAGTCGCGTGGCAGGATATAGTCTTCAAGATCGCAGATGAATAGCGAATATACGGCAGGAACTGAAAATTATGTGTATACTCGATAGGATTGGCCATTATATGCTAAACTGGTTGGAACATCTAAACCTCATGATCCCCAAACATTATATTGAGAAGAGTGGGGCGACCGAAGAAGCGTTGGGGTGACCGGCTCTGTAGTCTCTCTCCTTGGCACCGGAACAAACCATTCTTGAGTTCTTAGACTTTTACGGCCGGCGTCAATGTCATTGAAACGGTTGAACGCTGGGCCATTAGACCGTGACCAAACGTTTCCGCCTAACTAGCGGAGGCCATCTTCAGTGGTAAAGAGTACCAGCAGATGTTCGGCGAAAACACCTCGGTACAGAGGCAAACTATTGTCTCTGTTTTGGTTCTTCAAACATGAGAACCACGGCGTAATGGCCCGGCATTCAACCGTTTCAATAAACCATTTTTGGATTAATTCTTGTTGGAGCTGATGATAATTATTATTTGGTGTTCTGCCCTAAGGCAGGTCTTCAAATGGTAAGAGCTCTCCAAGCTGTCCTATCGCATGCCAGTCTTTTCGTTTTTTCATAACACCCTCTGATTTTAATGCTATCTATTAACTTCATTCTTCTACGCCCTCTTCTTTTTTCTCCTTCTGTGACACCCTCCATGGCAGTTGTAAGCAAGCAGTCTCTTCGTAAACAATGACCTAACAAATTCCTTTTCCTATTTTCTATTACCTTCAGGATTCTTCTCTCTTTCCCTATTCTTCTTAAAACTTCATCATTCCTTACTTTATCAACCCACCTCACTTTTTCCATTGCTCGCCAAACCCAAATCTCAAATGCTTCTAATCTTTTCTCATCCTCTTTCCTCAGTGTCCATGTCTTTGCACCATATAAAGCAACGCTCCACACATAACATTTGGTCAACCTTTTTCTTAAATTCTTATTAATTTTCTCACACAGCAGACTTTTCTTCCCATTAAATGCCTCTTTTGCTATAGCAATTCTTGCTCTAATTTCACGAGTCCAGGACATATCTTCACTTATCAAGCTTCCAAGTGTTATCTCTCATTCCTTTGGTATTTTTCCTCGATGCATTCCCCCCCCCGGCGATCCGACTGAGGGAATCTGATGATAATGATTTTATCTTATTAATAACGTCAGACAAGATCGGGCAAAATGTTTTGCTTCGGGACGATTTTGTCCGTCATCTGTGTGTGTCCAGTTTTACAGCGATTCAGAGAGTTCACTGTATCGATAATCACAACAGGCTAACTGGCACAGTCAACCGGGAAAATGCCAAAAGCGTAAACAGATTGTTTGCCCTTGGATAGATAACAACACAAACTCGACCTTAGTTACGATGGATTAATTTTTAACAAGCGTCGTTTGCAAATCTGCAAAAAGGTACAGAGATAACGGAATAAGTACGCTAAACGTTTCGATACGCTAATACCGTCTGGCGATAAGTCCGCAGAGTTTGGTTACACTCAACGATAGCTTAAGATTTGTTCTGCTTTATCGCGCGGTCACGTGGGAAACGCCAATCATCGAATGACTCGCGTCGAAATTTATTAATTTACCGTCATTTATTATAAATAAACGTTGGAGACGCCACGTGTACGATTGATTATCAGAATTTACTGATAAATTTTGATCTTAACGAAATCTCTGCTAATATTACCGGTTTACACTATGGACCCACCTTACGACATTGTCTATTTATTGTTTCTGACGTAAAGTTGCGTCAGATTCAACGGTGAATTCGGCAGGATACCTTTTTCGAATTTTTAGGAACGTCAACAATTTCAGTTATCTGAAGTTCTCTTGCAGACGTTCTTTCGGCAGAACTCTCCAGTAGCAAGTATTCCGATCAGACAACTAACTGTCCGTGTGAAATCATCTGACACGAGCACGGTAATTAAGTAATTCGTTGTACTAAAATTTCCAGAAGATTATGTCACAAATATGGCACGATATGTTATAATGTTTTCATATTTTTTTTTACTTTGTGATTTTCTGTACTCAAGGGCCCTATCGTAGTACGATACTTGATATATACAGCCGGGCTGTTAGGCCGTGGTCCATAGTTGGCGTTATTAACAGACGCTTCGGTCCCACCAGCGGAGGCCATCCTCAGTGACTAGATTGGCACGGTGACCGCCAATTCACCACAGCGATAAGGTAGAGACTATGCTTTATAAACTTTTGTACTAGCACGATGGAAAGCAGCACCAAGTGCTATCCGATTGGCTTGGGAGCACAGCATGCCAGATCCCGTTCAATACGAGGCTTTCTCCCCTTCGATTCATCGTAATGGAACCGTGTTTGAAGATTTCCACAGACTCCATTTGCAGCCGAGGGTAGTAGGCACTCTCCGAGGATAAGATCTTGGTCTCCTCAAAGAGAACGCGATGGTCAGCGTTAGGAAGTGCATGTTCGGCCACCGCCTACTTCTCCGGCCGACTCAAGCGATAACAGCGGCTGTGTTCGCCAACGCGGGTAGGGACGACGCTGCGCTTCGTGGTGCCGACATACACTTCGCCGCACGACCAAGGCACATTGTATACGCCTCCCGACGAGAGCGGATTGGCAACATTTGGATACGATACACAAATTCAGTGAAATTGTAACAAGAAACTTGTAAATAAACTTAGACGAGGAGGAGATACAGTCATGGCTGAAAAAGTGGCGAAGGAAATCCAATTAAGAAAAATGTGTACAAGTAACCTTCATTATCGGAAAACTGTCCCAACCCTGTAACATTAGACGGAAAACAATTACAGCATCCGGAATACGTCGGTGTCCATCTTTGGTCGGAGAATGTCGTGGAAAGTATAAACGGAAACAACTGAGACTGCTGTAATATGCAGAGAGTGATATTTAGAAATAGCAAATAAGTTGTCAGTATAGAAAACAATTTTAAAACCCTTATGGGCCTACGGAGGGCATACGGGGGACCGCCAGCAATACCCAAAAATTTCAAAACAAAGTCTTGATATCCAATATGGGGATGCGCTGTGGTACGTACCAAATGCAATAATACAGTGCGATTTGAATATTCTCATAGACAAAGAAATGATAAAAGGATTATAACTCAAATAATAATAATAATAATAATAATAATAATAATAATAATAATAATAATAACAATAATTTTTTTAAGAAGGCGAAAATGCTTTATTCACCGTCAGAGGAAACCGTGTTTCTCCTGGTGTGTGGGACTCTGATCCACTAAAAAAAAACCCACCTCTAATTCGGGATTCATAGTTAAGTTATCCTGGAACCACTTAGCGTATTACTTCAGGAAGGAGCTATTGCGCCCTTATCAGGCTCCTTCTAGTTGTTCCTTATCTTGTACTGACCGTTGGGTGCAAGTTGGGCCTGTATTTTTTTCTAGTAGGACCCACTGAATAAATGCAGAGGTGCGGTCCCATTCCGCCTTGCCGCGAAGCATAAACTCAACTACGCTCTCGGACGTGAACTCCCCGAGCTTCATCTCCAGTGCCATCCTCTCAATAATAATAGTAATAATGTTCTCAGAACGTTAAAAATGAGCCAAAATTCCTGCTAACGGATATTGGTCGAATAGAAAGGGTTAGAAAATTTAAGTATCTAGGAGAAAAAATTCAGTAGAATGGGTTATAAAAATGTGCTATAGAAGAAAGGATTCATAAAATGGAAAGAGCATATGGTATAACTAAAGATATTTACAATAAAAAGTAGGCCTACATATCTAAAAATGCGCGAAAATAAAACATTACAGTACAGTAGTGAGGCCAGAATGCCTATATGCAAGCGAATGTCTAGCTTTTAATTATAATTTAGACAAACTAGAAATATTAGAAAGACGAATTATTAGGAAAATATTAGGCCCACGAGAAACTTCAGAAGTTTTGAATTTAAGAAGTAATGATGAAATATATCAAAGTATAGAAAATATAACAGAAACAGTGAGAAAAACAAGACTAATATGTTTTGGACATGTATCTTGGACGACAATAGGTTAACAAAACAGATCTTCAAATATCTGTGGGGAAAGAAGTCAAGATCAAGTTGGATTAAAGAAGTCAAAAAGGATTTAGAAAAAAAATAATATAAACGCAGAAGAAGCAACTGAAAGAGAAGTTTTTCAGGCAAACGTATTAAAAATGTAAGGAGTCGAGGGTAGGAGAGAGAGAAACGCAGGTTCAAAGTGGACTGAAGACAGGAAGAAGAGACACAGCGAAAAGATGAAAGAATATTGGAGAAAAAGAAAAGAACAAGGAATAAAGAATTGAAATTGGCATGTTGTCCTCAGATGGCCGTACAAAAATTAAAAAAAATAATAATAATGGTTTCAAGTCTTACAATGGGCATAGAATAAGTACAGACGAAAACCGTATATAAGATGGACGGCCGACCTGAAAAGTCTCGCCGGATCGTGTAGCTGGAGAGAAGTGGACGAGCGAACGGGAGACCTGTGCAAACAAGCAAATGGCATAGAACAGTGGTTCCCAAACTTTTCAGTCCGCGGACCCCCCGAAATAATTAAAAAAATTCACGGACTCCGTCTGAATTCTGAAATAAAACAAACAGTAAATATGATAGGAACTCTTGTATTTTTTAATTAAAATGTATTAAAATCAAAATTCTCTTAACTTGCAAAATTATAATATTAATAATATCAAACAGAGTTTAATGTGAACAATGAAGCTGCTTTTGAACAATTAGCTCTGGAATATTGGGTTTAATGTCTGAAAATGTCAATATTAAGTCACTCTCGACATCAAGTTTATTTCTTAACTTTGACTTCAAGTACGTGATCAGGGAGAACGCGGTTAAACAAATAAGTAGAGGGAATGACAGTTAAACGCTTAGAAGCTTTTTTTATGTGTTCAGGTTGTTCAGGATAGGCGGTCATTACATATAACTAGAAGCACTAGCTGTAATTGCGAAACCTGTAATTTTAATGAACTGTCAGTTGAAAGTCCTGCCAATGAATCTTCTTTTTGTAGTGTAAGAGAGAGGTCTAGGTCTAGTCAGTTCGGCTGACAAACAGATCTGCTACACGACATGATTTAAAGAGATTATTAAAGCCATTAGTTTGAGATTACTTTTACAATTACAATTGGTTTGAACCCCCCCCCCAAAAAAAAAAACATAGGCTACTAGAATCTTCTACTAACCGTTTTAAGATTCTAAAACTTAGATTTTAAAGCATAAAAAAATCGGAGAAAATTACGGTACCCGTACATTATAATTTTTAATAAAAGTGTCTGCGGACCCTCTGAAACATTGTCGCGGACCCCACTTTGGGAACCACTGGCATAGAAGGCAAGACGATGAACGAAGAGTAATAGAAACATGAAGGTAAGAACCAATAAAGAACGGTGTAACTTCAAATCCCAAAGCACGGGAGAGAGAAAAATTGACCATACCAATCACCGGCCTCATTGCAGATGACGCATTTCACAAGTATACACAGGACAGATCATGAACATGCCGCAACGTACATTTATGACATACTGTTGTGTAGAGAGAGGTTAGATCTTATTCACACCAAGATCCAAAAGGCCAGGTAGCAGTGATTTAATCAGCGCAAGGAGCGCGTAATGGTATACATAACGATAAGGGTATAAAATTGTGTGTGGAAGTACTGACAGTATCTAGCACAGCCAGGCGTCACGTGCCATCGAGCTGTCAACAGAACTAATGTCTAGCGACGTGACACCGATATTAAACAAAACAAAACAATTATAATTCTCGTTATTTTTATCGTAGCACTGTTCGTATATTACACGTGTGCGCGCGCCGAGGTCACCGTGATCAAGCAGGCGCGCACGCATACACTGGACAAACAGGATGACATCGTGACCAACCTTTCATTACGTCTTCCGTATTTACGTATAATTTTGTTTATTTAACTCAGCACTGCTTGTTTACACTAATTTATCGTCTTCTTGTTTACCTCCTTCGTCTTCCTCTTTTCCCTCTTTTTTCTTCTTTTCTTATTCTTCTCTCTTAAGGCAAGGAAGGGACTGTGTTCGACTCGAGGTACTAGAGGGCAGTCAGTTACTGAAATTAGGGGCGACTAAGCGAAGTATGAATAAAAAATCCCTCATTTTGAAAATACTTTCCACAGTTCTATTTTAATTTTTGTCTGGCAACCTAATTTTTTTTTAATTAAAGAAATGCATTTCGAGAAAATAATAAAAAAAACGGCATTACAAATAAGTTGATTTCTTTTCAGGCAGAAAGTCACCTTTCCATATTTTCCTCTTCCTATATTTGGTCAAAAGTGTTGAATAGATGAATATTTGGGAAACTGGATGCCACGTTAGAGGATGAGCAGTTTGGTTTCAGGAAAGGTAAAGGGAGTAGGGATGTAATATGGCTGGAACGAAAAATTGAGAAAGATGCATAGAAAAAGACAAAGAGCTGTATGTTGTTTACATAGACCTTGAAAAAGCATTCGACAGAGTACAGTGGGGAAGACTAGTAGATATTTTGAAGGACAAGGGGGTGGATTGGAAGGAGAGACGGTTAATTCGTAATCTGTACCTTGGATAGAAAGTGAGTGTGCAAATCGGAAAGGATAGTTCAGAAGGAATTAAAATTGGAAGAAGAGTAAGAGGAGTAAAATTTGAAGAGGTGACAAGGCTGCTGTATGTTACCAAATTTATTTAACATCTTGATGCTTGATTAGGAAGTGCTTTGACAAAACAAGAGGGGTGAGTGTCGGTGGAAGAAGAATTGAATGTATAAGGTTTGCTGATGACATGCCTGTTTTAGCAGAAAAGGAAGAGACAATGAATGAAATGATAAGAGATTTGAATTTAGTATGCGAGGAATATGGAATGAGGATTAGTAAGGAAAAAACTAAGTGTATCGTGATTAGCAGAGAAGGAAAAGGGCAAACATAAAGATAGGCCAAGACAAAATACAACACGTGGAGTTGTTTAAATATCTTGGAAGGTTGATAAGTGAAGGTATGTCGTGCAGTCGTGAAATTGGAACAAGAATTGCTATAAAGGAATAGACAGTTAATGGGAAGAAAAGACTGCTGTGTGGCTAAATTAATAAGAATTTAAGGAAAAGGTTGGCCAAATGTTATGTGTGGAGCGTTGCTTTATATGGTGCAGAGACATGGACACTGAGGAAGGAGGATGAGAAAAGATTATAAGCATTTGAGGTGTGGGTTTGGCGAACAATGGAAAAAGTAAGGTGGGTTGATAAAAGGAATCCTGAAGGCAATAGAAAATAGAAAAAGGAATTGGTTAGGTCATCGTTTAAGAAGAGACAGTTGTTGCTTGCTTACAACTGCCATGGAGGGTGTCATAGAAGGAGAAAAAAGAAGAGGGCGTAGAAGAATGAAGTTAATAGATAGCATTACAATCAGAGGGTGTTACGAAGAAACGAAAACACTGGCATGCGATAGGACAGCTTGGAGAGCTTTTACCATTTGAAGACCTGCCTTAGGGCAGAACACCATATAATAAATATTTTGTGGGTCATCCCAAAATGCTTCTCCCTACTGAAATTATGATGGACGTTCCAGTATCGCTAACCTTCCGCCAGGATTTAGTCAGGTGGAGCCAGTCACTTGGACAGTTAGGGACTCAATAGTGCCGGGAATAAACTGATTAAAGTCCGGGCTATTGGGCCGTGGTTCACTAATGTTGTTACTCACAGACTTTTCGGCCTCTCCTCTGGAGGCCATCCATCTTCAGTGTATAAAAACGATTCGCCAACTGACACGGTGTTCGTCAGTTAACCATAGTGCCGTGGCAAAAGAATGTTCGCGGTCCCAAGGAGGACAGTTTTACTGGACTTCTGACGAGCTGTTTAGTGGAATCTACAAAAATAGGTCTATTTCTTTTCAGTTTGTAGTCTTATCCACATTCAGACGAAGTTGATATTAGGTGTTATAATATCATTGCCAAGCCAGAGCATCATAAACTTAACTTAAATAATGTTTGAAGCGGATATTAAGTAGAAAAAATATTACTCAGAATTGCTAAAAATTGTAGGGCTAAATCGATGGAGAAGCTATGTATGGGGTAAAGAAGTATGTAAAAGAGGTGGCACGAAAAATAGTGAAACGATTAAATCACCTCACTCCTGAAGCAGGGAAGAAGAAGGAAGAAGAAAGAGGAAAAATAAGAAAAGGAAGAAGAAGGGCGTGAAGGGGAGGGGAAGAGGAGGAGGAGGAGGAGGAGAAGAGGAAGAAGAAGATGATGATGATGGTAACGACGACTACGATGATGTAAAGAAGATAAATAGAGAGAATAAAACAAGTTGACTAATTTACAATCTTCACATCAGATACTAGAAAGTGCCTAAGAAGAAAAATTAGTATAAAAGAAAGAGTTGTGTGAAACGCAACGATGAGACGAAACCAGACTGTCATGCGCTAAATATAAAAAAAAAACTTTTACACTTAACTGGTTTCAAACGTATTGAATAGTGTCAGTGTACTTTCTTAGCTGCATTTGCATACGTATTCGCCTAGAAAGTAAGTCAGTAACTTACTCAAACTAATGTGTTGTCATGTCGTGGCCGTCTAAATCACGTCGACATTAGTAACGCGTTCGTATCCCCCTCACAGTGTCTGTGTCTATTTCTTTCACCTTCCTCCTGCACTGTTCCACTGTCGTGGCCGTCTAAATCACGTCGACATTAGTAACGCGTTCGTATCCCCCTCACAGTGTCTGTGTCTATTTCTTTCACCTTCCTCCTGCACTGTTCCACTCTATTACTTTTTACGCTTACAGGGAGTTTATGCAAAGTTTATAATGTGTGTGTGTGTTTATCAAATTATACAGGTGTTCTCAAAGGATGGTGCCAAACTCAGGTAATTATCCCAGTCATTAAACTGAAGGAAAAATGTCCAATAAACATATGTCGAAAAAGTCTCCGTTTTCTGTCTGTTGTCTAAATGTCTTTTACAAAAAAAAAAAAATTAATTACTGCTAAAGGGAATGAGATGTAGAGTTGAAATTTGGTACAGGCTACATAGTTTACTTGTAGCAACAACTATACTTATAGTTTAAGTATAGTTTATACTTATAGTTTATAGTTTTATAGTTTAGTTATAGTTTATAGTGTGCTTATAGTATAGTTTACTTATGGTTTTAGGTTACTTATAGTTTATAGGCTGACGCTTGAGTTTACTTATAGCAAAAAAAAGTCTCAGTACATAAAAAATATCCATTCCGTTCTCAATCCAACGATACCTTGTTTATGGAATTCGTATAAAACGTAATGGAGTTATTAAAATTCTTTCGTAACATTTACTTGACCAAACGGGCCAAGCGTTTTGTCATTAAAGGTATGTAATAACTCCGTTATTTGTTATCCAAATTCCAAAAACGTTGAGTAGACGAATAAAAGGACTGATTACGAATTTTATTTCTGAGGCATTTTTTGTTATAAGAAAGTGGTTTTGTGAAATTTAAAATTGAAACTTTCAATCAGCCGCCGTTTCGAAAATTTGTAAGATAAAAATTTGGTTATTTCTACTAGTAATTTTATACAAACCACTATGTTGTCTTTGGTATTGACGAGCGCTTTCGGCAGTCAAGCCACCTTCAGGTCATTTACCAACGCTCGTCAATACCAAAGACAACACAATGGTTTGTATAAAATTACTAGTAGAAATATTTGAGACCACTAACACTCCAATACAACAATAAAAATTTGGTTAGTTTTGAACTAATAAGAAACAGTACATTTACTAGGTATACGAAATTTCAATTCCACATCTCAGCAGCGTTCAGCAGTGATGAATTTTTCAATAAAAACATATAGCCTGTTATAAGAACATACAGACGAAGAACAATTCATTAGTTTGTTCGAAACTTTCCTTCAGTTTAATGAGTAGAGTATTATTTCCCGAAGTTTGCCACAATCTTTTGGAGACCCGCTGTATAATTTGATGTACAGTTCCTTATTATTCTTGAACTTATTCTTTTGATGTATTAATTATTTTCATCAAACACTTTTTGCTACAGTCTATTTCTTGATGTACATAATATATTTAATATTTATATTTACTTTAACTCAAGATGTTATTTTTCCTTTATTTGGAACATGTTTCGGGATCCCTAGTGCTCCCATAATCAGCCTTTCTAATTTTGAATCTTGTGGTGTACCTGTGTGCTGGTTGGATGTTGTTATGGCTTCCCATTGGTTTTTGGTTTTTTAAATTGTTATTATTGTGTGTGATTGTGGTGTATATATTAGTATTTTGTGTATTTTCGATGTTGAGTGCTTTGAAAATTGTATCATGTTTTGTACTGATTTGTATTTGTTCAGGTATTAGTTTGTTTTGTGTTTGTATATTTGTAAATTTTCCCAAATGTTCATTATGGTGCCTTTGTGTGGTATGTGTTTTATTAGTGTTGGTTATGTCTGGGAATTCATGTTCAGTGTTTATTGCATGTGTGGCTAAATTAGATTTATATATTTCTGTTTTTTTGTATGCGTTTAGATGTTCAAAATAGCGTTTTTTCATTTGTTTTTTGTTTGTGCTATGTAACATTTATTGCAATCTTGGCATTCTATTTTGTATAACCATTGGTTGTTATATTATCTTTTTTGTGTGGGTTATTTAGTTTATGTAAATTATTTTTATTAGTTTTGTATGCTATTTTATTGTCTGTGTTTTTAAATAGTTTTGTTATTTTTGTCATTTTATTGTTTATGTATATGAATGTGGTCCATTTTTATTGTTGTTATTATTTATGTGTTCTTCATTTTGATTGGTTCTTAATTGTTCAGTTTTTATTTTCTATTTTGTTTACGGCGTTTTTGTTGTATCCATTTTCATAAGCAATTCGGTATATTATATTTCTTTCTTTGTCTGTTTCCTGTTTGTTTAGGGGTGTTTTTAATGTATACGGAAACAAATCTACTATAAAAAAACTATTTGCAGTGAAGACGCCAAAACTGTAACATCGGAATCGCCGTTATGTGATTTTTCAAAATTCGAAAAAGCCTTTTAAAAGACTTTTACTAAAAGCGTTAGTAAAAAAAAAAGAAGGTACATCATCAAAAGGTAAGATTCACAGGATTCTAAACGATACGCTGACTAAGGCATGTTTATCCACTGGAGCCGGCTAAAACTCCAGAAAATGAATTGAAACCATATGAATCAGATGAAAGGAAGGTCACGTGTCTGGTGTATGTACACAGGGATTTGAGAATACTGTAATGGGAAGTCGTAACTGGAGAAATGTTGCCGAGTTTGGAAGTTAGTAGTTGTCTACAGGAAGCCACAACCTAAGTATGATTGTAATATCAGAAGAAGAAAAGATGCAGAAGAAGAGACTTATCAAAATTAAGTAAAGTGCCTGTCAAAGTTCCAGGATGTCCTCGGACGAGGATCTTTCTTCTTTCTTCTTCCGGGTATCCCTTTCCAGACTTCTTTTGGTCATCTTAGGCTGTCCAGTCGCTTCACGCCACCATGGCAAACAATGTTGTGTAGGATTAGAGTATCCATTATATCCATCTTTATAGCCCTGATATACATCTTCTTGGTTTGTTGTGTTCTCTAAATTCCACTCGATCTGCTCCAGTAGTTCATCCTTGCTTTCTTCACACAAGTGGGCTTTATTTCATTCACTTAACTTCGAAGTTCGACAGCCGAAGAGATGATTTAAGACATTTTCACATCTCCACTTATGATTGCCAAACACAACGCCCATCTATCTTTCTTACATAATTCCGACCAACACCTATTTCGTGTAAATATGTAGAGACTTTTGTATTTATACAAAAACATTTTCAAAAATTAGAATGTATCTACAATTATTCAGTCCACTCACACGGTACCACGGCCCAGAAAAGACCACACCGTTGTCCGCAGAGAACTTCGTTTGCTGTCCCGGAACCAAACAGAGGCTCAGAACAAGGCAACATAGCGTTTTGTCTACCGTCTAGCCTAAGTTTTCCTCCAAGCTGGAGAGTTTCTCTCCACCGAATCTTTACATCCTGTCGGCTGTTACGAGTGGAGGAGTTCACCGGCGATCGAACTGCTGTAGAGACCATCGCCCATATGCATGATGCTTGAGTTAGGAAATAAACCACAATACTTAACCAGGAAAGTATAGCGTCGGCTCCTAACCCCTCTACAGTAAACTGTGTTCTGGTTTTCTCTCACACGACAACCGTCCATGCCTCCGGTTGTTCGCCAGCCTCTTAGTATCTGCATATCTTCCTCTAGTCCTAACTGAGTCCACCATCCTGTACCTCTCCTTATCTCTCCTTCTAAGCCACCAAGCATCATTCCCCAAAGTGCTACTTTCAACAGAATCTCGCCTTATCCAAAGGGCCATGAATTCATCTTTTTCTTCTTTTACTCTTGAGAATTTGTCTTTCCTCAGCAATCCTTTAGAGCATTTCCTCATTCGTTACTTTATTCTCTAAACTAACCCCATGGGCCATCCATCCTCTAAGCCATGTCCTCTCCTCCAGTGCTTTTAATCTTCTTCTCCTATCCTTCCTCCTCATTGCCCACGTACAATGCTACACTACATATAAAGCATTTTGCCAGCCTATTCCTTTCAATACAGTCGCCCACCGAAATTAATAGCTTTATAAACGTATTTTTAAAATTCTGAACCCATTGCAACCTTCTGTCTATTCAAATTTCAAAAAGACACGTGCTTACGGCTCATCGTTTGGAAGGTACAACTTCTTATCGCTATCTAAACATTATCGCTAACACAGAGTTTATCGTTATCAGAATTCTGTATTTTACAGTGTACACAAACGCGCCTCGCCCGTCTAAAGCAAACAGCCGTTATGTACGAATCTTATCAGACATTTTGCCGACACTCAAGCACAACACGCCACGACTGAATGAAGTGGAGTAATCAAGGACTGCGCCTTAACCAAGTTTTTCTGTAAAACTGATTAGCCGGTTCTCGAACCTTTTACTATTACGCATGCCCTCTCTGTACCTCTGTTACCGAGTAGGCGCAAGCGACCAATACTGGACCAACAAAAAATGAAAATTGCCCGTGTGGAGTTGCTAGTCCCCCATCGGGCGCCTCCACAAGTGGCGGATAGGGGAATGCTCACCAGATATGGTGGGTACCGGGGAAATAAAATATCCGGGGCGGACCACAACTAGCAGCTGGTGCCTTGTAGATGGATATTGGTTTTTCAAAGGCTAAAAGAAGTAAACCTTGATTTAAAATTTCCTGGTCCTCTAGCTTGGGGGTTAATGCAATGGGCCAACTTCCCATTCATTGGAAACAAGAAAATGGTAGAAAACCTAATAGATTGCAGCCGGATGGATTCAATAGATGAGAATTCAATCACTTGTGTAATCTTTTGTTCCGGAAAATGTGTAAACATTGTACAGACGGTATAATAAAAAGAAAATTAAAATTGATAAAATATGATCGATTGGTACTGTCACCTACCCTGTTTCTTATGGTGATGAACTGGTCAGTGAGAAGGGCAATTAGCAGAAGAATGGGATTCCAATGGAAGCCTTTCTACAGCTGAAGGACTTAGATTTTGCTGACGATATCTGACTCAAATCGGAAACTGGACAACATCCAAAACAGAAAACAATGTAGTGTCGAAAGCAAGGAAGATGGATCTGAATATTAAACAAGTAAAGCTAAGATAATGAAAATAAACTCAAGACATCAACCCTTGAACATATCTCACAGGAGTTTGAAGCATTGGAAGATGTATAAATGTTCTGTTATTTAGGTGGAAAAAAATGATACTGTTGATAAAAAACTGATATTTACTGTTGATAAAAAAATGATAAGCAGATGAGGTTGTGACGATAACAAGAATAAGAAAATCACAAAACATATTTCATACACCAAAGTAAATGTGGTATTCAGCGATTCTCTCTGTAAGAACAAAAATTAGAATTAATTTTTAACTGCAGTACACCGCCCGTATTATTGAATAGAGCTGATTGGAGCAGAAACTCGGAAGGTTACAAGAAATACAGAACATGAACTACAAGTATTTGTCAGCAACATAAAGAAACTTTTTTTTAATCTGGTTGTCAGGAAGAATAGCACATGAAGAACTAAAGGGGAGAACAAATTAGGAAACAATCCATAAAATAATTATAAGAAGAAAATGAAGGCGACTTGGCCAAACACTCCGAAACCAGAAGAAGACAAAGCGAGACAAGTAAGCATGTGATTGGAATCTATCTGGAAAAACAGAGAGGAGAAGATCAAAGTAGATGAGGAGAAGGAGTGTCTTGGAGGAAGTAAAGCAAAGTGGCAGGACGTGGCAGCAGATCTAGGCTGAAGCTGAAAATCGAAGCATGGAAGAAATTGGATGGAGGAATAAGATGGAAGCATGTCGTGCAAGCTCTATGTTCCAGTGAACACGGGGAGGATTAAGCAAGATAGTAAGAGAGCAACGACTGCACCTCAGGGGAAGATTTCTGTAAAACTGATTAGTAGAAATAAAAATAATAAAAACGACAGCAGACAAGGTTGTTGTCTTTCACCGTTACTTTTTAACCTTTATCTAGATGAGCTCCTCAAAAAATGGAAAAACAATCCCCTGACGGTATTAAAATCCACAGAAATATAAGCTTGAAAACCATTGTCTTCGCGGATGACCAAGCTACATTAGCCACTTCAGAAGACAATCTCCAGCGAGCAATATAGGCCTACATCTTACAGAATATAACTGTAACATATCTGAACCAAAGACAGAAGTAATAGCCTTTATAGGAGATTGGCATAATTCAGACCAAAATATGCTTAGACATCACATGCATAGAACAAGTAAGACATTTCAACCATCTTGAACGAGATATAGAATATAAAGTGACGAATTTCACAAAAATGTGTAGAATGATTTGGAGAACGTTGGGAAACAAATGTAGAAAAGAAACCCAAATAAAATTATACAAAACAATGACAATAGCTACACTACTGTATGGTTCCGAAACTTGGGTCATAAAGAAAAAAGATGAACAGAAGATACAAACAGCAGAAATGAAATTTCTGAGATCAGTTAAAAGGTGTAATAGACGAGATCATATAAGAAATGAAGAGATAAGGAGTGATTTAGATATTTTTTGCAGTTAATGAAAGGATTAAAGAACACAGAAGAAAATGGATTCAACTCATCAATAGAATGGAAGAAAGTAGAATACCGAAGATGGGGACAGATTACAACCCTAGAGGCAGAAGAAAAGTTGGTAGACCTTAGAAAAGGTTGACTGTGGAATAGAAACAGGCCGCTAAAACCGTTAAGATGATGATGATAAAAAATAATTAAAATTACCCTTTACGAAAGTGCCTGCCATCTCTATTCTTCTGTTACCGATTAGGCGCAAGCGAGTTACATACTTTAGTACCAATATTATAAATGGGAAATGTGATAAAGTATGACTGGAAACGGAACTGATCAGATGGAAGTTGGAAGGTATAACCAATTGAAAACACAGGGGGAACAGTTTGTTACTTCATCTATAAGGTTTGTATACGTAAAAAAATAAGTCGGTAACTATGTTGTTTCATCGCGATGAAAGTAATATATATGTCTGATTTATTTACTTTTAAGGGAGGACCTCTCGGATCATTATTGTTTGCAGATCAGGCAGTTCTCGCTCTTTCAGAAAATAAACTCCAAAAGCCGTTCATATCCTTACCAACGTAAAGAGCAATGCAAGTGTAAGGTGTCCATTACCAACACAAAAATAATGGCACTTAAAGGAAACGTGCCGGGTAGGGGCAAAGATTTGTATAAGCGGAAAAATCCTAGAGAAAATAAGTACTTTTACTTACTTGGGGAGCGACCATTACCAATCGAAGTGGTCATAATAACGATATGAAACTGAGACCGTTCACTAAAATGTGCAGTAAGAATCGAAGAATGATGGGCTAATTTTGTAGAAGAGAGACACAATTAAAAATGTATAAAATATACAAATATTTAGAACGTCGCAGTGCCATCGCGTTTGTGTATAGCAAAGTCTTGGGTCTTCAATAAAGAATAGAGATAAGATTTCTAAGTACGGTGAAAGGCCCCATCCGACTCGACCGTATTCGAAATGAGGATCTAAGACAGGAAGTAAGAGTACTCCTGTGGGAGATAAGATTAAACAATACCGGCGAGTATGGGTGGAAGGTGTTCACAGAGAATTATAAACGGAGAATAACAAAATGCCAAAAATAGCTCTCCAATCCAACCACTTAGAAAATACGAATAGGGCCAAGGAAGATGTGGTTAGTGGAGTAGTAACAACCCAGAGACCTAGTACGGATCGTAGAGTAGGAACAGCCCAGAAGCCTTGTTCGGATCGTGGAGTAGGAACACCCCAGAGGCCTATTACGGATCATGGAGTAGGAACAACTCAGAGGCCTAGTACGGATCGTGGAGTAGGAACAGCCCAGAGGTCTAGTACGGATCGTGGGATAGGAACAGCCCAGAGGCCTAGTCCGGATCGTGGAGTAGGTACAGCCCAGAGGCCTAGTCCGGATCGTGAGATAGGAACAGCCTAGAGGCCTTATTCAGATCGTGGAGTAGGAACAGCCCAAAGGTCTAGTACGGATCGTGATATAGGAACAGCCCAGAGGCCTAGTCCGGATCGTGGAGTACGAACAGACCAGAGAGGCGTAGTTTGGATCGAGGAGAATGAACAGCCCACAAGCCTAGTCCGTACCGATGACGACGAAGAATTTTCCGTGCGGGTAGGACATTAAAAAATTACATTCGTAATGCTGTCCGGGTTATTAATGTTTCCGATTACCCGCGTCACGATTCAGGACGTTGTCCTGTAACCCCTATTTACGGTGTTCTAAACGTTACGATTTTCACTATAGTGGTTTTCTTCATAAGCAATAAAATTCCAAGCCGCGTTTTCCATAATAAACTTACGTACAAAATTTCTTACTTATCAGTAGTGGAAATTTTGGCGGTTAAAGACAGCGGCGAAGTATAATAAGTAGGACAGACATTTATGGTGATATCACGGGATTTATCTAAGCATGCAAGGTTTTTATTGTTTCTAATTTTTACTATCTTTACGACAGTCACAAAATTCGCATACTGATGTAACGTAGTAACAGATTGGTGAAAGTGATCACTGATGCAATCTTCTGTTGTTGTTTACGAAGAGTCGTATAACTGTTGTGATCTGATGCTGACGGGAGAGCGAAGTTGGCGTACGTTATTTCTAACGTCAGTCTGGAATCCGGGACTTGAAACTATAGAATCTTATTCTTCTCTTCATTTAGAAGATTCTCCTGTTTATAACCAACTACATTAATCAATACAATAGTTTTTGAACTGACTCAGTCTTCTGAACGGTGTCGTCCCTTGTATATACCCAGGTCACTGAACAGTACTCCATAATAGGTAGAACAATGATTTATATATAGCCACAAGATGGTGTTACCTGAGTGGAAACTACGATTCACCCACAGAAGCAGTCCTAACTTCCTCCTTTCCACGTTATTAGATTACGTGGCTCGTAAAAAGGAAATTTTGTGTCAAAGATTATAGTCTACCACTAACACTACTACTGCTACTACTACTAGTACTGCTACTACTACTGCTGCTGCTGCTGCTGCTGCTGCTGCTACTACTACTACTGCTACTGCTGCTGCTACTGCTACTACTACTACTACTACTGCTACTGCTGCTGCTGCCGCTGCCGCTACTACTACTGCTACTAATAATAATAATAATAATAATAAATAATAATAGTAATCTTCTTGTGATAGTTCCTATCCGTTTCGGATGCTGGATATCATACAGACTATTTTAACTAATAATAATAATAAAACAATAACAACAAACTAAACAGACTCATTGTATCTGGAGGCTGAAAAAAGCGATTTCAATTTTGTGATGGTGACTGGATGTAAACATATTTTAATGTTTACTTTGTACGGTGTAACAATAAATTTCATAAATGTGTCTGAAAGAGAAAGTTATTTTTTTGACAGTTAGGCTACCTATACTACAATTTTCAGATATTGTACTCCGAATCGGGGAGAGTTTGCTGTTTAGGTGTCTAAGGAATGGTCCAATTTCGGATGTTTTCTTTCAGTCACACGTTTCGGCTACACGTTCTTCAGCAGCGTTACTAAAAAAAAGGGCATAATTAGTTCTTAATTACACGTTATAGAATCGTTGTGAATACATTTTTTCATCGCCACTAGCATGGCGCAGAATAAATAATCTTGTTTTCAAAAGGAATACTGTACCTGTCTACCAGAACGGTACGACTCCATTTGTCTGCCTGTCTTGAACAAGAAAATACTCGACTGTCCGAGGACAGAAGAAATTAGTTTCCATTAATGGACAGTCAGACATACGCGAGCGGACAGACAATATCGTCGTAAATCAAACCCGCATTGCAGTGAAACAACCGACACCGTCTACAATATTGTACTGACATTTCCCTCATTGTGCTGACTTTCTGGCTGCATTTCGTAATTACACACGTACGTGTGTTACGCAATGAATAAACAAATAGCGTTGACTAGCGTTTTGTGCATGTCTCTGTGTACATGATGTATAGTAAAATAGGAAATGAGAACATGTTACAGAGAGAGAGAGTGAGAGAGGGTGAGAGACAAAAACACATAATTTTGTTATCTCACGTAGAGATATTAAATATATGTAGACAGATACTGTTAATGTTTCAACATTTATCAATTACCACTGCCAGTTCTTTCAACGTGGGTGTTTTTATTAATTGATTACGATAAAGGGCGGCTGATAAGGTTCGTTGATTGATTAACACTGGGATTAAACACAGATAAATAATCGAGTACGCGAGTGGGAAAGAGGAAGACACACGTTGCCTCGTTCGCTCTATCCTTCCCTCACACAGTTTACCTCACTTTTATCTGCCGCTCTCTGTCCAAAACACATTAATTCGTTTACAAGTCCTGTCAAGAGAAAAGATAAGTCAGGTAGCAGTTATTACTAATACAGCATTTATCAATTACCTTTGTCCCTTTCAACTCGGATGTTTTTAGCAGACGTCAAATTCAAGCTGTTGTTTTCAGGCAGTCCCCTTGTTTTCACATATCAAAGAATTATGTAAAATATAAGGTAGTGGGATTTACGAAGGTGACGAAATCTCTCCGTTCGAAAACTAGAATTCGCTACACCAAAGAGTGTCGCATTTCGGAGAAAAAGGGCTCAAGTTTACTGAACATCTAACCAGTTAAGACTACAATTAACTGCCTGACACCTCACGTTACGAGACAAACGTAGCCCCTTTTTCCATTTTTACGGGACGAGGAATTTTTTCTCTCTGCAAATAGGGTACAGAGAAAGTCCAACACTATATTTCAATATTAGAAACATTTCTTTCTGAGAAAGGAAGCCATTATACGTGAATAACCGGAAAAGTAACACGACCACACAAAATGAGCAGTGCCTAAGTTATAAATTCCTTAAGATAATTCAGAGGGCCTGTGGACGGATGAAAATTATGGAACATAAGCGTTAGATGAATAACATGTAAAATAATTAGACATGAAAGGCGTGTCTGAATGCGCAGTGTCAAACGATCTCACTGCGCATGCGTAGCTTTAACGCGTTGTTTTCCGTCCAATCATTGTGTGTTCAGAAGAGCTGCATGGTTGGTTTGTCACATGTTTGTGTGTCATGCACACCTCACTTCCTGCACTGTTTTCTCTGCCCCCCTGTCTGTAGAGACAAAGTGACGACGGAAAAGATCAACTGTAACAACATCCTAAACACAAGCGCACCCTTTCATATCAGATCCTTCTCTCTCTCTCTCTCTCTCTCTCTCTCTCTCTCTCTCTCTCTCTCTCTCTCTCTCTCTCCTCTCTCTTTCATCAATAATCATCAAAATTCTTCCTAATTTGATGGAGTACTTCAGCATCTTCTCCTATTTCTGAGCCAACCTCTTTATCTCCGGATAGCCACAGCACCACACATTCTCAACCATCTGCCCCAGGCCCCATAATATGTACATTCCCCAGCTTTTCTTACCCAATGCTCCATCAACCTGACTTGTCTACTCGTTATATTTCTTTACAAAATTCCTTCCTTTTCTCGTTATTACCAGAAGCCACTTTATTTTTAATTTTAATCCATTTAACTTTGTCTCAGTGCTAGCAGTCTGGCAATTTTCCTAATAATCTCTGCCATCTACTCGCCCAGACAAATATCTGGATCACCTCCACTTTCATTTGCCAGTTTTGTCAACCATATCGCCTTTTCTGGTTTGACTGCGTGAGTATGCGTTTGATTGTTTGGCTGTCTCTCATTGGTTCCTGTTTCTCGTAATACAGTTTCAGCCCTTCTGTGCGTACTCGCAGATGTTGTGTCAGACTCGCATTCACTTTATGTTTCTGTCATACATCTGTGTACATTATTGGTTTCACATTTACACATATTATGTATAATTATATACACATACACAGAGAAAGAGAATTAGAAGAGGAATTAGCGAGGGAGGGGCAGAAGAGAGAGAGAGAGAGAGAGAGAGAGAGAGAGAGACCGAGATTGAGGGATAGACAGACAGAGTGAGAAGGAAATGAAGAATTTAAGATTTGGAAAAATGGGTAATTGTTTAAGGGAGAAGAGAGACTAGAAAGAGAGAGAGAGAGAGATTGATTGGGAGAAAGGAGAGAGAGAGAGAGAGAGAGAGAGAGAGAGAGAGAGAGAGAGAGAGAAAGAGAGAGAATAAATACGCAACCAACGGCAACGCCGGTTAGCTACAGCAAAAACATGTTTGTTGAAATCAACCGGAAACCGCGGTCGCCTTGGTTTCAGTTAATTAATATTAATAACTTTGTTTTGTTTTCTTTTGTTTTGTTATTTTTTTGCAGTTCCATTAGAAACGACCGCCTAATATGGCTATTCGTCGCTGCAGTAACCAAAATGATACTTTTTACATAAACTGTACCAACAATTGTACGGTACTAACAACAAGCGCACCGGCTGTGGCCGTTTGCTTTATGTGCAAACGGTTGCGTAACATATGGTCCGGTGAACCCGCATAAATCGACACAGCTGTGCAGAAGAGAACACGGTTCACCGAGAATAGCTGGGTGTCGCACGTTCTAATGGACTTCTGCCTTCGTTGAGTCCGCTGATTGCGCTCTTGTGAATTAATCTTTGGAGCAAAAAGTACGCTGAATGTAGTCTGGTAATTTGGTATCCGCTGAGCCCGTCTTTGGGGCCGATGTACTCTGCCCCTTGAGTTCACAAGAGGCGAGTAACGTGAACTGATGCGCAAGGGGTGCACACTTGTGAAGTCATGCCCGTTCTTGAATAACTTTTTCACTGATCTCCTCGCTCGTTCCTGTACGATTCTGTTTTGAATTTCTGTTATTTCCATCCATGTTTTACAATGGGACAATCTATTTTCATTGATAATGTAAAGAATATAAAATATTTGAGTTTCGCCTGTCCCTGGCACGTCCTCACATGATAGCCCTACATGCTTTCCAGTAGTGGGCCAGCCTATCAGTGTTTTTATATCGTCTTCCAACCTTAACCGATTATACTAACCTACGACTCCCCCTTCATCTCTTTGTCACAAGATGACTCATTCCTTCAAGCTCCTCCAACCTTGACTGATTTCTCTGCCCTGCGGCCTCCTTTCCTCTCTTTGTCACACGATGTCCCCTCTTTGTCTCTTTATTCACTCAAGTTCCTGCAACCTTGACTGATTCCACTATCCTGCGGCTCCTCCTTCCTCTCTTTCTCACACAATGATCCGTTTCTTCACGTTCCTCCAAACTGGATCGGTTCTACCATCCTGTACCTTCCTTGTTCCATAATCCCACCGTCCTCGTCACTTGCAGAACGTGATCTTTTTGTCTTTGTGTTTTTGCTGTCTGCTTTGACTAGTTCCCACATATTATCTTTTTTTTTTGACACAACGGCACTGTCGTACTCATCAGAAACAAATGTAATCATCTCACGTAACCTTCACTTCAGGTTTAGACTCTCCAACTCTTCCGTTCTTCATAGGAACCATCTTTGTTCTGGACCTATCCTAATCTCCCAGAAGTTAAAACTTCATAAAATTCAACTCACTCCGCCCTTGCTTTCGTTCACCGTCTTATAGTTTGTACAGTTTTGTAATGTGTATAATTTGTGTTTATGTACCTCTCTATCTATATGCATATCGGTTTCATATTCAGTACTTATGTTGCACTCTAAGAAATCGAGCCGAATAGATAGTTCTATGATACTTTTCGCTACTATTTTAGAATGTACAGGCTGGTTCCTTTTCGAAAGCCATTACTTTTGGTATGTTGTTTGTTTTAATAATATCGCATTCAGAGAAATTAAAATCTACTGTCAGTTCTGCTGGCTACTCATAAAAATTGTTCTAGAAAATAGGGGTATTTCCATTAAAATGCTGTATATACTGTCTCTTTAAATCACTGTCGCCGACGAATAGTGTATTGTCGTTTTTGTTTTTATTTTGAATTTTATTCAATTTTTTTGTCTACGGATAACTTCTTTTCCCATCTGTGAAAATTAGTAAGATCTGAGGAAAACTTTGGGGAAGACCAGATGAGAGAACAGCAAGGAACTAAAGCAGAAGGAGGAATTTAGCACAAAATTAAAATATATAAGAAAGAGAGCACTACACGATAAGAACGAATCCGAAAAAGGTACCCTACAAAACATCTTCGAAATAAGAAGATAAGTAAGGAAAAGTAGAGATCGACTCAAAAAGTAAGTGATGACAATAGGCAAGGGTTGAAGACCGTAGAAGAAATTGAGACAATCGGCACACTTCTTCGTCCATCTTACAACGGAATAGGAAGACACGAAAAAACTAGACCAATCACTGAACGCCATAAGGCATAAATGGAAAAGATGAAGAATAAGAAGAATAAATTTCAGGATAGTACGCGTTCTGAAGAGTTAAAAAATGCGAGTCGTGAAGAGGCGGATTAACGTGGCTAGGCGACCGTGAACAGAGCTCAAAATAAAACATTTTATTTTATGTAATTTCACTTTGCATGTGTTTGTGTAAAGTGGGCTATTTTAAGTCACCAAGTACACGTTGACACAAAATTCCACACAATTAAGACCAATGAATATTATATAGAACGGTTGTTAATACATTCATTCTGCTTGAAAAGAAAATAAAGAACAAAAACTATTTTTCATTAGGCGTACAGTTTAAAAAATTTAAGAAGATACTGCCTAAATTTTAAAGTAATATTTACAGTTCTTGAACGCCTCCTTCCAGGGGCGTATTTACGGGGGGAGGGACGAACGGGATCAACCCCCCCCCAGAGGGTAGAATAAGTTGACGAATTTTGTTAAATCTCTTAATTTTTTCTCTTTTATTATTTTTAAGCTGTGTTTTTCAGGTAGTAACTCGTTTTAAATATACAAGCAGGTGTAGTATTTGCGTATACGTTTGAAACATGATGTATAGGAATAATCAATGAAATCAATTGGTATCTTGGAAAAATGTTTCATTAACGCGTATTCTTACTGTGTTTATACCGTTTACTTTAATGGGATTGATTTCAGGATGTTATCACACGTTTTTCACCCACTTTAAAGATAGTAATGTTGTTGATTAGTCTTAACTTGTTTTTCTTTTGTATGAAGCCGATTCGACCGGACCCGGACCCCCCCCCAAAGGCCAAATTCTAGATACCCCATGCCCTCCTTCTTTCTCTTTGCCTTTTGCTTTCAAGCGTCAGGTCGTTCAACCACTTGTTCTATGTTGGGCCAGGGGTTTCACTTCTGCACAGTAAAGTCTTTCTGGGTCTTTGTGGTAGCCAAATTCACAATATACTAAACCCGAACGGAGACTGATGAAGACGCATGTGTGAGAAGGACGTAATCTTATCCATTTCCTGATATCCACGTTCTAATCTTATCCTTAATCTAATCACTGAAGCGATTACTTCAATTTTGCAAAACAGCTCACTCATCTCACATGTCACGAATTCTAATACACTAATACGACGATTTACCAAGTTAATCTATGATTCTATTACTCTGTATTTAGTATGAGAGACTTAAAACTGTTCGCAAATTATAAGGTATTACTGTAGTGTATAGGACAGAAATTTTGACTGCATATAACTCGTCACCAAGAATGTTATGGCAAAATATTTTACTTGTTTGACTCAATCATCATCATCATCATAATCATCATTAACATCACATCGTCGTCGTCGTCGTCGTCGTATTCATCATCATCATCACCATCACAATCATTATCATCATCATAATCATCATCATCACATTGTCGTCGTCGTCGTAGTAGTAATAGTACTAGTAGTAGTAGTAGTAGTAGTAGTAGTAGTAGTAGTAGTAGTAGTAGTAGCAGTAGCAGTAGCAGCAGCAGCAGCAGCAGTAGTAATAGTAGTAGTAGTAGTAGTAGTCGTCACCATCATCATCAACATAATCATTTGTAGTAGACTGGGTAACCTATTCTAAACCATATTTCAGACATTACAATAACCGGTCCTAAATCGTCCCGTTTTTGTTTCACCAAACCCTTATCAGTTCCAGATAATTGTGCGGATTCCATCACAACTCGTTTCATTCAAACGTTCTCTCTATTCCCCCCTGTATGTTCCCGATGTGTTAAGAATACATAATACGCTCACATTTTGTCGAATAACATTATTTCTTATATGATATCTAAACAGCACTCTTAATAATATTCTGCGAAAACCCATCTCTGTTGCAAGTTTACTATCGTGAACACAGCCATATTTCTGTAATGTTAATAACAGTGTCCTGCCTTAATTTTCCTATGAAGAATCTTCGAATGGTTCCCAAAAGCCTCAGAAATTTATCTAATTTTTCTTCTGGATAATACCAGTGGCAATTAATTCTGCCACTCGTTAATACCATCGTAAATATAAAAGTTAAACTACATAGGCGACAACGGAAACCCCGTCCGACTACTAGGGAACCAGGGTGCGCAGTCCCTGGTCAGTAGCTGTGTCTGACCTCTCACGCCAGTCCGTGATGTCCGTTAAGCGCACAGATAAACCCCAGTAGCAGCGGGTTCGGGCCGCTTGTTCTCCCCTCATCGGCGTACTGGCTTCCGTTGAGTCGGCGGAGTCCGATGTTGGAGCGAGCGAGAGGGAGAGGATACGACAATCTGCCACTGCCACCACTGGCCTGGCGGGGTAGCGTTCCCCTGCCACCGCCAGAAGGTGGAGTAAAAGCCGTAAACCTCCGAGGGAGATCCTGTGGATCGACCCGGGAGGTCGGGCCCGCAAACATCCAGGCTTCGGGGGGTCGTCGTGTTGATCAGCGACGTACTCAAAAATGGTACCACGGGATCCAGCCCGGGCGGGGGTCCTGTCCCCCCTCCGGTGTTCACAAGTTGAAGAAAGGTTTCGTGGTGGTTGTGGTTGACCCAGCTAGGGTAGAGTTTCTCTAAAACTGGTCTTTCTGGGAGTTCGGGTGAGTGTCTTGAGATCGTTTGGACTTTGGAGGGTCACAACCGGTTCCTCTTCGGAGATTCTCCAACTCTTAGTTCGCGTCTTCTTCGACGTTCAGACGCTTTACTGTCGGATTCCTAGTGTATTTCTCATGTTTTCTACTAGTTAGGCTTCGTAGCTTAATACTAATGTGAGTATGATAATATAAACTTTGCAACACGCTAACTAAATGTTCTGGTATTCCATTCGTCTGCAGAATGGTCCATAACATTACGAAGACACATGCATATTAGACTAGGTCCGTTGTATGTAGACTGGGGTAGAAGATGTAGTCCAGTAACTGGGGTAGACATCGTGTCAAAAGCTTTCACACACTCAATGAAAGTTAAAAAATGAAAGTTAAAAATGTCGGTCGGGATGCTGTATTCACGATGCTTCTCATTCAGCTGATCAGGACAAGTCACAATCCATACAAATTCGGTCTCTGCGAAAACTGTTTTCTTCTTCTTCACCGCGTCTCTGCAACAGCACGCAACCTGTTAACAATTATTTTCGCATAACCTTTACGTTCTCTATTGAACTGGTTCAGTGAAAACATATTTACATCAGACACTTGCTTAACATATTTTTAAGTTTAAATGCAGGATAATGTAGTCCAGCTGTGAAATGCATTGAAGTTATCAACCCCTATGTTGACGTCCTCGACTTCTTTAGTGACAAAAAGAAGTTTTCAACGGGCAGTAAGGGATTAAATTTTCTGACTGCACATGTTTGACCTGTCACATTCATTTTGTGGCGTGACTTGTTAGAGGCGTAGTACTTAGAAAATACTAAGTCTTCTAATTTTTCTTGTCACAGAAATATTGTTTAGGTTTCGCCAAGTTTACATGTTTACAAGTTTACAAGTTTATTTTAGAATATTTCTGAAGAGAAACAAATTCTAAAAAAAATCTGGTATACCTGAAGTAAGTAAACACATTTACTTATAATATTCTTATTTATAACTTCAGTAACAATAAAATTTCGTGGTGCTCCATTTACGATTACAGCCGTATAAAGTTCACTTAGGGTCACGCGGTACACATTACAGTTTATCTTTAAATTTATTTTTGAATAGGATATTTTGAGCTTTATTCTATAAACCTTCAAAAATGTTGTATTACATTTGTTTTTTTTTGGGTTTTGTATACATTAAAAACAAAAAACCTTATGAAGTCTCTTACTATAAAGAACTAAATAAAAACGTCTTATTTTTCGCAGATAGACGATCTCCAGTTGCACACTGCCCCCACCAGTTGATAGATACGAGTTTTTTCATAGCTGTTTGTTCACTTTTATCTATAATTAAACTAAAATAATTTAAACTATTTCATTTGAGACCAACTTTTTGTACACGATGAAGAGCTCTTAACATTTGCGATAAATATACTTCACATAAAGTAAAAAAATATTATTGTTGTTTTGTTATATGTGTTGCGTTATCTTATCAAGAACGTTCACAAAAAATACATATCGGATACTGTTGCAAGGTCTCTCTCACTCTCCCAGCTTTTATTTCTTATCACTGGTTTTATCACACGAAGAGAAAGAGCTTGGGAGAGAGATTTCTAGACTCTCCCCACTTTATCCGCTCCCATTATCCCACTCTTTTAATAACAGTTTCTTATCTCAGATTTCTATCCTGTCATATCCTGTTTGTCACCTCTTTCCCTCTCTGTTTCTCAGACTATCTCCCGCGCGCTCTCTCTCTCTCTCTCTCCCCTACTCTCTTCCTTTCTCACTTGTCTTTATTGCCACGAGAAAAGATACAGAACTTATAAGTTTTTATTATTATTATCACTCGCATTAGCATCTCAGTCAACATCAAACTCTTATTTCTTTTCCTTTCTGCCTCTCTGCCCTCTCTCTCGTACTCTCTCTCTTTTTCTTTCTGGCTGTGTGTTATACGACTCTCATTCTCCCGATCTAGCTGTGCTATTACTTTTTATCTTTTTCTTACCAAGATTTCAACTGCTCTCTCGTCCACTCCCTTATTCTGTTAGCGTTTTCTGTCTTCTCACGTGTTATCTTTCTCTCCACCCCCTAAGTCTCTCTCTCTTCCAATCTCGTGCCAGGCATGCGTACCTTTGTTATCGCAGCTCAATAAAACTGAGTTCATTGTTACTTAGACAAAGCAATCACCTGGAGGTATTTAAACTCTTATCACTTCATAAATTAAAACTCTTACTTGTTGCGATAGTAGAAGGCTATCGCCTATTCTACCGTACGGAGAAGGTTGAGCATTAAGTAAAGTGAAAGAGAATTAATGAAAAATAGTGAAAAGCTCAATAATAAACAACAGTTTCACGATATCACAACATATTCTTGTGTAAAAAAAAATTCGTGTGACGACTGGAGCGGGCTAGCAGTTAACATATTGGTTAGGTGTCTTCAAGTTTACAGTTTTAAAATCCATTGGTAGTGTTATGTACAAGAATGTTTCTGTAAAGAAACATATTCTAAAAAAAGCTGGTATACCTGAAAAGTACTCATGGGTGAAGCCTTCAATATCATGAGCATCAAACTTAGACTAACATTGTGTGTGTGTGTGTGTGTGTGCCTGCGCGTGCCCCGCGTGTGTGATATACTTAATAACAACAAAATAATAGCAGCAATGAAATAATAATAATAACAAAAAATAGTAACGACTCGTTTAATGTTAATAGTAATAGTCCTAATAAAATAATACATATAATTAACTAAATTATATAATTATAATCAAGATGATACATTTAATATTTATAACTAAATTTACCTCAAGATGTTATTTTTCCTTATTTGGAACATGTTTCGAGAGCTCCCGTGCTCTCATCTTCAGCCTTCGCGATCTTGTGTCTGGTGAAGTATTTGTGTGTTGGCTGCTGGATGCTATTAAGGTTGTTTGTTGGTCTTTGGTATTTTAAAGTTGTATTATTGTGTGTGATTGTGGTATACGTGTTTGTATTTTGTGTATTTTCGATGTTGAGTGCTTTGAATATTGTGTCATGTTTTGTATTGATTTGTATTTGTTCTGGTATTAGTTTGTTTTGTGTTTTATGTTTGTATATTTGTAAATTTTCCCAAATGTTCATTATGGTGCCTTTGTGTGGTATATGTTTTATTAGTGACACATTGGTTATGTCTGGGCTAAAATACCATAAGACCAACAAACAACCTTAATAGGATCCAGCAGCCAACACACAAATACTTCACCAGACACAAGATCGCGAAGGCTTAAGATGTGAGCACGGGAGCTCTCGAAACATGTTCCAACTAAGGAAAAATAACATCTTGAGGTAAATTTAGTTATAAATGTTAAATGTATTATATACATCAAGAAACGGACTGTAGCAGAAAGTGATCTAATCAAGATGATATAATAATGATAATTAATTATACTGTATTTAATTGTAATTAATGATCACAATTAAATTATTAAAATATCTGGGATTCAGGCGCAGAGAATTTGGTCAGGCTATCTAGAACTGCAAATATGCCTATAAGTTGTTTTCAAATGTCAATTAATAAAGTTGTGTTAGTGGGTATAATCACAAACAGAATTAACACTGTTGCACATCACTATAGAAAAATTATTCCGATTAGCGCTTTCAAGCTTCACAGGTCATCATCGGATCTGAAAATGATCGGAAATGTTTCTATAGTGGTGTGCAACAGTGTTAATTCCGTTTTTGATTATTACCACTAACACAACTTTATTAATTGAAATTCTGATAAGATGTGAATTTTCCTATAGTGGTGTGCAACAGTGTTAATTCTGTTTGTTTTCAAATGATTAGTTGAATGTCGTCAATATGAGCGTTCTCTTTTTTCTTTTAATTAACTGTTAGATGAAATGAAGTTTTTAGTGTTGGGCGTATGTAGACAGCCCAAGTAATAGTTTTAAAATTCATCATTGAATCCTGTGCAAATGTAACAGCTTAATACCGCACTACACTTCCTGGAATCATTGTATGAATTTCCTACAGCCATTGTTTCTCCGAGCAAATGTCACAACTGCAATAGAGATTATCGGGAAGCTACAGTTAACACGTTGGTTTGTGCAAACCGCGGAATCTCGGTGAACTGATAAACGTTCAGTTTATTGTGAGTTAAATACCGTTTACTCTGAAGTAATGACATTCGTGAATAGGCCTAGTCAGGGCTTGATTTCAGGGGGAACGCGCCGGAACGGCGTTCCGGAACCTCGTGGATCCAAAAATAAGTTACCGAAAAAATATATGTAAAGAAAAACGTAATTATTACAAAAATTTACTACTACTTTTTAAATTGCCCCCCCCTCATTAGCCCTCACTACAAAACTAAACATTTGTCAAAATCAAACACCAGCACTGACCTTTATCTTAACTACTATCGTTCAAAAAATGTCCCAGTAACCTATGGAGAAAACGAAATAAAAAAACTTGCTTCAAAATTAAAACTACATGAAAAGCAACTGATTGGGAGCCTCCGAGAACATGTGCAATCCAGAATTTTTCCGGACAGTCTTTCTACCTTGAAATATGCTATTGAACCAATAGCAATATCTTCAAGTGAATAAGAGAGGGATGATTTCTGGCCATCATACACCATTGGACACAAAGAGTAAAGAAATGTCAAGAAACAAACTATATGACGACACAATGATGAAACTATGTAAACTTTTTTTAAATGTCCGAATTACAGAAACCATCACTTAGAGTTTGACTGAGGCTCCGGGATGACGCCATCATGACTGACATGTTTTCGATTGTCGTGCGGCTAACCTGACGATGAAGATCTTTAGAAATATCAGTAAACTTTATTAGCTTTTTAGATACAAGTTTATACGTATGTTACATATTTTATAAGGCTTTAAAAATGTTGACCTTCTTTGTAATAACCTGATGTAAACTTATACGCTAATATAAAATATGAGTATATTTGTGTCTGTACTACTTTTGAGTTGATGCGTTCTGGCACCTATAATTTCAGAAATCAACCACTGTATAGTATAGGCTTATAAATAAAACTACAGTGTTAATATTTCGCAATACAAATGTGTACTGCAACACTTAGCCTAATATAAAACCGCCGCTGATGCAAAGTATACAACCGAGAATGAAGAAAGTAGCTAGGATGGTAAACACATGTGAAGCCACACACTGGGAGAAGAGAGGGTGGCTTAGGTCAAAACAGGAAGAAGGAGTAAAAACAGGAGTCGCGTACAGAGATCACAGAGGAGGAAACTGGGCCGACAAAATGAAATGAAGAATGACATGCCAGAAACGACAATAATTCGACCTTTAGTAGCAAGAAATCGATTTCAAAAACTACAGTAACACAGTGCCAGAGTTACAGTAATTTGGAACCTCTTCCACCTGGAGACTACTGACAAAAGACGAATGGAGAGGATAATAATTGAATCAGAGGCGGGATTCTCAGGGGGTAGAGCAGCTATCCACCAATTACATCGTATTTTTACGACGGTCTAACTGATCGTCGTATGGTACAGTGGAAAACAAAGTACAAGGAACCAAAGAAATAACTAATAACCAGCTTTAATTGTCACAACTAATAATTTGTCACCAACAAGATAGTCTCCTACAACAATTCAAGTAAATATTGTCTACACGCAATACTAATGTCAACTATAAAGAATTCCGCACTAATTAAAACACAGCACTTCGCTATAAACACTCGATCCGCGCTAAACAAATCGTTCAACACTATTGAACTAACAAGCCTGCTGCAATGACTTTTATAGGTCGCGCACGCCTTCTAGAAATCTTCCATCCTCAATGTGCACACCACTTAATTCGTAATCAAGTGTTCTGTAGAGTACTCTGGAACGTACTCGAACGCGGCCTTGACTGAGGCAACACCTGCCACACTAGGCGGGGGACGGGTCGAGGACGCTCTCGGCTATTCTAGGTGGTTCCATTCGTTTCAATACCATCTTGTTTCTGAATGTAGTCGCAGAGCGTTTCTGTTTAAAGTTGATCAAACATTGTCTTAGATCAACTGTGTTTTAAGTGAGATTGTCCTAACTTCCGATCTTATCACTGAAAGTTACATTGGCTCAAAACTTGACCTTTTTGACGTCATTGATAAATTTAGTACGTCTGTACTGCTAAAGGTAGGAAAACAGATTGTAAGGTATACCTACATTATGGACAAGTATTCTTTTTACATTGGGTAGAATTATTGTATACATTTAACACCTCTTTTACGTTTTTACTCTCTTCGTTAAAACATTAAAAAGATGATCATGATTATTGACTTACATTTATTCAAATTTTCTCAATTTTAAGGAGGCTTTCAAAACGATTCGCCTGGGGCCCCGTAAATCCAGGGCCACCATTGGCTACAATTCTGGAAGTAGTCTTCACAGCCGTAGTTATGACGATACGACAGGCTACGTTAAGCTTGATGACAGGAAGTGCAGCGTGAATTGTTACAGTCTTCAATGTTAGCAGAAAAAGAGAGCGGTACAGAAAAAAAAAGGAAACGACAACTGTGAAGAACGATACGGTACGAAAAAGGTCAGGCTGTGACGTACCTGCTACACTTTCGTGGGGAAAGAAGCTCAACGCAGAGCGAAGAAACTGTGGACACAGCGGTGAAATGGTGTAGAATAGTAGTCCTAATAGTAATAGTAGGGGAATAGAAAAAAAAGAAGGAAAATAGGGAGGTGGAGGATATAATTAGGCGGAGGAAAAACAAAGAAGGGAGAGGCCAAAAGGGAGAGGCTGGCGAAGAAGAGGAAGACGAATAATAATAATAATAATAAATAAGAAGAAGAATAAGGAGGAGGAGGAGGAGGAGGAGGAGGAGGAGGAGGAGGAGGAGGAGGAGGAGGAGGAGGAGGAGGAGGAGGAGGAGAAGAAGAAGAAGAAGAAGAAGAAGAAGAAGAAGAAGAAGAAGAAGAAGAAGAAGAAGAAGAAGAAGACAACGACGATGATGATGATGATGACAAAAGACAAATAGTTGCTATATAGTTGTTGCTATGACGATAATAACGGTGTTTTTGACGGATTGTAAAATATAACTGCAATGCGTAGGCTATAAAAATATCTTCTGACGTCGTCTACAGGTAGGGTATCTCCTAATTTGATCGTCCGTGCGCTCAGCACTTCTCCGACTGCAGAATAAAGTGATTCTAAGAAGTATCGTATTAGCTGCTTTGGGCGTAATTTATACGGTTATTTACAGCGCACACAAATAATCCCATTAATTCAAGCGTGTGTGTGCGCGCGCGTGCAAGGGGGTGTACGCCTACGTACGTAATGAATACCTCCTGCCTCTGTTCAAACAATCGTACGAACGCTTTATGAACAGTAAAACTCGACTAAAAATAAAATTCATTTCTAGGCCGAATTACGTGTGTCCGTTGTAACAAGCACTGAATATTATTTAGTTCATTACCGGCTTAAACCGTCCGCTGCTGGGCTGTAAGTTTCCCTTAACTCTGTCCGTCTTGTGCTGCGTGGAACAGATTATCTGCACGTTTTTTGTGTGTAATCTATCCATCATGCCTGCCCGATTCTATTCTGAGCTGGTCATCATCATAACTGTGTCGCAGATTTTAGTTTTGGTCAACGGTAGAGTTTTATGCTTCTCTTTCAGTGTTATCCCCAGTGTTGGTCGTACAATTTTGGTGGTTTGTCATCGTCATCATCTTCATCAAGGTACAAATCACAAAAGCTTTGTTCCAGTCCCAAGCAGATAGACTGGAGCTGGTCACTCCAGCGCTGCTTCGGACGCCCCACACCTTTCGCCGATGCTGGCCAATCCTATCAAGTAGGCCTATACACATAATATTCAATTCCTGCCGTACATCGACATTTCTTTTGTGATCTTGATTTTGTGATGCCGTACATCGTGACACGTGCCTGAGAAATCTCATTTCGGTCGTTTGAATACGACTGGCCGGGGACTTCGTTAAAGTCCAGTTCTCAGATTCATAGAGAAGTGTGGGGAGAGCCATTACCCTTTAGAACTGATGACAGGGGGGTTCTACTGTGGTAAAATATACTTCTACAATGTTTGTTATAGACATTTGTTCAAGGTACGCTGGACAAATACAGGTGGCAAAGACAATTTTTGAATATCAAACGCCAAGGAAAGAAAGCCATCATTGAAATGTGAACAGTAAATTGAAGTAATGATGACAGGAAAACAAACAGAGATTAGAAATAAGAAAATTATGAAAGCTGAAAGCTGTTAATTCTCAAAAGAAAAATGATCTTTTGTTTTAAAAGTTTTAGATAGGTTGAGGATTGATAGATCAGGAATAAGCAAGTCGGAAATGATCTGAAAATTCCTTTAACGCTGCAAGAATAAATGAACGGGGAAAGTAGAGGATGTGGCAGCCATCCATTCTTTTAAGATGTTCCAACGATTTTAGCTGATACTGGACAATCCTGTTAATTATACTCATAATATTCAGGTCCTGCGGTACATCGATATTTCTTTTGCGTTCTTGAAGAGTATATCCTGCCACACGCGCCTGAGATATCTCATTTCTGCAGCTAGAATACGACTGACCTGGGATTTCGTTAAAGTCCAATTCTCAGACCCATGGAGTAGTGCAGGGAGGGCCATGACTTCAAGCGTGTTTCTTTACTCGTTGATTTTAGAGTTGTCTTGATGGTCCCACACATATGGTTGCACTTGTGCGCTTCGTAACCGTATCATCGTTTGTAATGTAAGACACATTACAGGCCAGATATTCAAAATTATTGATCTGTTCCGGAACAGTACCATCTACAACAATGTTTGCACGTATAGTACGAGTTCCATGAAAGCCATAACCTTGGTCTCAATGTGGAGATCTGTAACTCGACATCCTTGCAGATTCGACTCAAACTATTCGTTTCTCTACACGAATGTTCTCTTTCGTCTTTTACTTCCATGTTCCGTAAGGAAATGGAAGTATGGTGATCGCGAAAAAAATCGTGTTCGAGATAAGGGCTGATTCTGATTTTACTGCCTTCAAAACATGAAGAAAAGTCATTTTCCAAAAAGTGTCTGTGTATCTGTCTGTGTCTTTGTGTAGAATTGTTTCTATGGCGAACGACAACTGCCGCAAATACAAGCAGAATGAAATAATTTTTAGCATATGTGTCCGAGCTGTAGAGGACTCAAGGTCTATTGATTTTGGTGAAGATCGGTTAAGGGGAAGGGGTGGTTTACCTGCAACGTTTTATGTTTTAACAAGAGTAAAGTAGACTTACTTAATTTTGATAAATAAAGTATCCTGAAAAGAAGGTCATAATAATCCACTGTAGAAAGGTAGTTGAAATATCTATAAATGGAAAGGGTAGTTGAAGGGGGACGGAGTAATTTTCTATAAATGAAAATGATAGTTGAAGTTGGAGGGGATAATTTTTACTTCCATGTTCCATAAGGAAATGGAAGTATGGTGATGGCAAAAAAAATCGTGTTCGAGATAATTGCAGATTCTTTTTGTACTACCCTCAAAACATGAAAAAAAGTAATTTTTCGAAAAGTGTGTGTGTGTGTGAGTGTGTGTGTGTGTCTGTCTGTCTTTCTGTCTATCTCTAGATTTTTTCGATGGCAAACGATAAGAGCCGCAAATTCAAACAGAATCAAATAATTTTTTGCATACAGCCCTGAATTGTAGAGTACTCAAGACCTATTGTTTTTTATGAAGATCGGTTAAGGAAAAGGGGTAGTTTACCTGCAACGTTTTATGTTTTAACAAGGGTAATTTTTTATATGACGAACGATAACTGCCGTAAATTCATACAGAATCAAATACGTTTTTGCACACCTTCCTGAATTATAGAGTACTCAAGGTTGGTTGATTTTGGTGAGGATCGGTTAAGGGAAAGGGGTAGTTTACCTGCAATATTTTATGTTGTAACAAGAGAAATTTTCCATGACGAACGATAACTGCCGTAAATTCAAACAGAATCAAATAATTTTTTTCATATGTGCCTGAGTTGTAGAAGACTCAAGGCCTATTAATTTTGGTGAAGATTGGTTACGGGGAAAGGGCAGTTTACCTGGAACATTTTTTGTTGTAACCAGAGTAAAGTACTTAATTTTGATAAATAAAGTAATCCTGATAAGAAGATCTAAATAATCCACTGTAGAAACGTAGATGAAATATCTATAAATGTAGAGTCTAATTGAACGGGGTGGGAGTAATTTTCTATAAATGAAAATTATAGTTGTAGGGGGAGGGGATAATTTTTATATGTATACTACGTTATCGGCAACAAAGTAGTAGTTTGTTGTTAAAATCCCTTCCCGGGCTGTTTGGGCGTAGTCCAATGTTTTCTGCGAAACCAGACGTTTCGGCAATGCCGTCGACTGCCGTCATCAGTGAAAATCGAGCGCGATAACGTGTGGTGGTATACGTTAGTGACCACAGTACTGTGGTTAAGGCTGAAGCAATATGTGGAAAGAAGTAGTTTCTATGGAAACATTTCATTTCGTAAATGATTTTAAATATAAATCTTAGAACATGGAAGTCATGTATGGTTCTCCATACCGATATTTTATGTGTACTACGTTGTCGGCAACAAAGAAGTAGTTTGTTGTTTAAATTCCTTCCCGCCGGGCTGTTTGGCCGTGGTCTAATGTTTTTTGCAAAACCAGACGTTTCGGCAGTGCCATCGACTGCCATCATCAGCGAAAATCGAGTACGCTAACGTGAGGTGGCTGAAGAAAGAAGTAGTTTCTATGGAAATATTTCATTTCGAAAATTATTTTAAATAAAAATCTTAGAACATGGAAGTAATGTATGGTTCTCCATACCGATATTTACTTAGTGTTATCTTGTTAGCGACATCGCGTAAGGGCCGGAAACGAACTGGTTGTATACTCCTCCCCATAAAAAAACAGGAACATCCGACTTAAAGATTTCATTTTACGCCGACCGCAGTTGACAGGTAGACGCTCACATGAGTTTCTAATGGAAAGTTAACTTACTTCACGACCTTGCCCACTTGAGATCTTGATTTTCTTCCACTAGCCATTTACTGGAAAAATAAATCATCATCATCATCATCATCGTCCGTGGGCCTCAGCTTCCCTCAGGATTTTCCTTCAGACTTCCCTATCCTTAGCCAATGTCCACAAATTTTTCACTCCAAGTACTTTCACAGGCTTCTCAACAATGAAGGGTTTTATGGGATGGAGTCGTCAGCACCACGTCCAACCCCCACCTGGGGCATATTTTCGGAGTCCCAACCACTAGGAGGTTCACCACGGCTAAATAGTCCCTCCTACCCTTTCGCAGTAAGCCGCCTAACTGGGCCTCAGGAACTGGAGTTGGCTTTCTCTAAGAGTTTCATTCGCCACCGTCCCAAATGCGAATCCTGCTGCCGATTCACGTCATCCTGACAGGCCTGATCAAGAGTTACCTCCTGCAGCCCTGCCAGGACCCCCGTCTCTCGTCAACTCGCCAACCCAGTCCGCCGATGGGATTGGTCACCACAACCTTGGACTGGGTTAACAGGGTCCTCCACGTGGAAAAATAAATCATACCCAGCTAATGCCACGTCCCGCAGGTTGGGTAGTGCGATGTTTTGAATCCTATAATCTGTTTATACATACTAAATGGCTAATGTGTACAAACAAGGATCGCATAGTAGGCTACTATCTAGTATTCAGTGTTAGTAGTGTTATCATCCTAGGGAACCTAACCAACTGCGGGTAAATACTCTGCTCGGAACGCTACCATCGTAGTATTGTCGTCCCTTGACGTTTCGATCCCTGGAATCTGGGATCGTCCTCAGAAGCTGCGAGTGACGGTTGGAAGACCTAACAACCTTTGGATTAGGTTTAACCAATTACAATTAGATTTCATCCAGCAGACAGACTGAATTTCGCCTTTGTTGACTCGATTCTGGTCACCATGTTCTATAGTTCAGGTCACATGCGGTCTCTCTCTCTCTCTCTCTCTCTCTCTCTCACACACACACACACACACACACACACACACACACACACACACACACACACACACACACACACACACACACACACACACACACACACACACACACACACACACACACACACACACACACACACACAATACGCCTACACCGAATGCACGACTTTGAAATTGGATCAGACGTAAAAATCGATTCTACTGACTTTGTGGTGTGAAAATGTTTTTAGCCTTTGTGGTGGCAGCAATGTAGTGCCATAACTTAATAACATTTACACACAACAGAGATAAGACGCCGATAATACCTTACCTTATCACGTGCGCACACAGAGACATTTATTATTATCGACTGACAATAATTTAGTCGGGATTGTGGTATTTAAGCCTTGCCGGCTCGGTACAGCGCGCCCGCGCCGAGTTTATTGTAATGGAAACTTATAAAATATGGAAACACTGTCCGCCTGTCCTTGAGACTTTCTGTAGTTGTCGTCGGATACAATGACCCGGAATTTGCATTTGTTCTCTTCGCGTCACGAAGTACCCCGAGAGCGTTTAGTAAAGCCGAGTAAGTCTGTCTCTCTCTTTCTCTCTCTCTCGGTCCCGGGATTTCTGGCGGACGTGGTCGTGTTCCGGGTCGTTCATCATAACTTCAGATTTATCCCCCATAGTGGCGGCTGGTGTTATGGCTGCAGCGTTCCACAACCACAAATATAGAATAACTAAACTACAAAATAATATACGAAAACATTAAGCAGCTAAAAGTGTTATAAATTTCAACGGAGAGCGTATTAGATCGCTACGAGGTAATGTTCGCGAACTTCAAAAGTGGCGCGCAGACTGATGGTTGTAGCCCGCTTGAAACTTCAACAGTAAATGGCAGAGCTTACTACACAAACATATGGGAGGACGTGCGCTACTCTTCACAACTGCCCTATGTTTCCGATGTTTGCTAGACGGTTGCAAAGTTTCTGCAACGCTCCACTAGTAGCCCTGTAGCGCAACTTTGTGTCATGAAATCAGCACAGACTACTTGATTTATAAGTTATGTCAGGTTTAGTGTTTACGTTGGTTCAAGGTAAACGTTATCCGTTGTTTGAGGTTACAAAATTATAGTAATAATTTTGTATAACTATGATTATGATAGTTTAATGTCTTTTAACCCCTCTTCCATCCACTAAACCAATTACTGCAACCACCAAAAGTTGGAACCACCAGCCGCCACTGCCGAGTACAGACGAGTTGATTTCTACTGCCTTCATAAAGGTCTCTGTAGAATCGCCGTGTCCTCGCAACCACACTGATTTCACCATTTTATGTGTCGTCGTTTCTCCGTTTTGAAAGCCTGAATATTTCGTTTTTTCTTTGCTTCGTTCATCTCATCCATCTCTAAGACAGTGAGAAAATTCAGAAGAAAGAAACTGTCAAACGTCAGAATTTCAGAACCAACCACATGCTTTAGTACATCTGATCTCGTAAACTCCAGAAATGTAATGTTAATAGAAAAATAAAGTAACAGAAATCTTCCATCAGTGAGAATAGTAAGAGAAGTTCTCATGGGAACGTACTTGTCAGTAACTTTAGTGTGGAAATCTTGCACCCAGAACACCGACTCCTTCTTATCTTGCTAACAACCAATCAGCAACCAATCAGACGAATGAAGGGAAAAGCTAAACAGTGAGGGAAAAGAGGTGAGAAATGTGATTTTTGCTAACAACCAATCAGACAAATGAAGGGAAAAGCTAAACAGTGAGGGAAAGGAGGTGAGAAATGTGATTTACAGAAGAACTGAGAAGAGAGTTCCTGTCAAAGGTGAAGGAAGAAGGATATCCAACTTCGTCGTGCTTATTTGCTAAAATGCTAAATGTCATGTCCTTTCCGTGTTTCTACCATTTTCAAGTCCTAAGTCACGACCTGAAATGACGAAGTTGGAGTTACGGAGACTGCTAATGCAAATAACAAGATTAACGAAGAAGGATATGTCTGTTAATTGTCGGATGGCAACAGAACGAGCGCCACAACAAAGTGAAGAAAGAATACTTTAACTATTTACAAGTGTCAGAAAGGGGTTAGTCTCTTGCAGAAGAAATAATGTAATAAATATATAAATGACAATATATATTATAAGAAGTTATATTAAGCAAAATTACTTTAAAACTTTTGCTTAGTTTATAATTAGGCTATAATAATTAGTACTCTTTCTCAGTGTAAAGTAAAAGGCATATTAGAATTTATAATCAAATTTAGATCAATTTAATGATTAAAAAAAACCTATCCTGGAACAAGTTAGCAATTTTCAATACCTGGGCTACAGTGTTTCTTATAATGCATGCAACGACGTTGTGAATAAGTTACGTAAGTTCAACCTTATGTGCGGGACCATTAGCTGAACCCTTAAGTCTGCAAGTAAATGAACACCCCTAAAATTCTATGTTGATGGACCTTCCCACACTTCTTTATGGGTCTGGAAATTGGACTGTAACGAAAGGCCAGGCCAGTCGCATCCAAGTGACTGAAATGAGATTTCTCAGGGACGTGGCATTGTATACTCTCCATGATCATAGAAGAAACACTGATATGTGGGAGGAACTGAATATTATGAGTATACTCGACAGGATTGCCCAGTATCGGCTGAATTGGTGGGAACATCTTTGCCGAACGATGACTCCCGCATCCCCAAACAACTATGGAAATATAAGCCTAGGGGACGGAGAGGTGCGCGACGTCCGTGAAAGCGCTGGCGTGACCAGCTCTAATCTTTGCCGGTTTGAGAGTGGAACAAACCATCCTTGGTTTAATCCTTGAAGATGATGATGATGAAAAACAAAATTCTTTCAAATGCCAAGTGAATTATTTTTTGAGTCCCCAAAACCATCTTCCTGTCCTGTACCTCATTGATCTTCGGAGTCCATTTCTTTCTCTACTTCCTGCAAATCTCTAAGGCATGTCTCCTCCTGCCTGTTCCCATCTGTTCTTCCAATATGCTCTTCAGGGTTAAGGCCCAAGTTTCACATCCTTAGGTGACTATTAGTCTCACTGTACTTTTACAAAGCCTGATTTTTGTTGTTCGGCTGGACACCTAAATGGGAACAAAAATCAATGTATGCTTTTCTTCGCCTGGATTACTCTTCTTCGAATTTCTGATTCTTCGTTCCCATAGATTCACTCTGAGACTCTAAAGTTTCTCATCCTATACAGGTCGCCGAGTACTATTGTTTTATTTTGAAAAGCTTTATTTGAGCGTCTCCGTGTCAGTATTTTTGTTGTCTCTGAGCTTATTGTAAGTTACACATCTTTATTGTTACTCCTTAAGTTATCATCCTTACAGATTTCATTAACAATCAAGATTTATCAGTCTAGATAATTATTATCAAATTAATCAACGCCTTCCTTACAACGTAATCGACACGTTGTTTAGCGTACATTCTTTGTTCCCTGATAACAACACGTCTTTCAAAGAATACCATAATTTAAGAATTCAGGACATAATCAAACAAATATTCTCTTGGCGCGTATTCCCAGCAATCTGCGTTCCCGGTACACGATACTGTCTGTTTGTCATAATATTCTCTGAGTGTCTGCATATTTGTATAGTATGTGTTGCTTGCATCGTGTGGGTAGAAAGTAATAATTTCATTTTATTAAGCGTTTTTTCGTTGTTATTCCTGCTATTGTGTTGAAAAATCGGTATGGAGAACCATACATGACTTCCATGTTCTAAGATTTATATTTAAAATCATTTTCGAAATGAATAATTTCCATAGAAACTACTTCTTTCTTCGGCCTTAACCACAGTACTGTGGTCACTAACGTATACCACCTCACGTTAGCGCACTCGATTTTCAATGATGATGGCAGTCGGTGGCACTGCCGAAACGTCTGGTTTTGCAGAAAACATTGGACCACGGCCAAACAGCCCGGCGGGAAGGAATTTTAACAACAAAATATTTCTTTGTTGCTGATAACGTAGTAGGCTACACATATAAAAAATAATCCCCTTCAACTATCATTTTCATTTATAGAAAATTACCCCCTCCCCCTTCAAATACCCTTTTCATTTATAAATATTTCATCTACCTTTCTACAGTGGATTATTATGACCTTCTTTTCAGGATACTTTATTTATCAAAATTAAGTACTTTACTATTGTTAAAACATAAAACGTTACAGGTAAACTATCCCTTACCCTTAACCGATCTTCACCAAAATCAATAGGTCTTGAGTCCTCTCCAACTCAGGTACATATGGGAGGAAACATTATTTGATTCTGTTTTAATTTACGGCAGTTATCGTTCGTCATAAAAAAATTCAACACACACACACACACACACACACACACACACACACACACACACACACACACACACACACACACACACACACACACACACACACACACACATTTCGATAAATTACTTTTCTTCTACTTTTCTTCATGTTTTGAGGGTAGTACAATCAGAATCAGCCTTTATCTCTAATACGATTTTTTTCGCCATCACTTCCATTTACTTATGGAACATGAAGTAAAAATTATAGAATTATTATAACAGATTTAGTGTGCAATCTGAATTAGAGAATGTAAAATCAAACTAAACCATATTATTCATACTTCTGTTTACATCTTCGTGTTTAGGTTTATTGTCGTCTATTCACGACTTAAAGCGCTCTTCAGTTGTATTTCTTTGCCGGGGGGGGGGGGGGGTACTTTTTCTTTGCACGTATCCGAAGCCTACGAAATTTTTCTCTCAATCAACTCATTTCTTTCAATCTGTTTTTGTTGTATTTTTTATTAATGGATTAGTGAGAAAGAAAGAGCGTAAGTTTAATTTAAGAAAGACAATTAAATTTAATGTAAGTCTGGTCTATTGCTTTCTCTATGAAAGACTGACTACTCGAAGATTAAAGTGCATAACATTTAATAAAGATTAACTTTAATAATATTAAAATGCATTTGTATTATAAAAGTATTAATGAAACGGGAATGGGCGAAGCACTGAAAAAAGTTGATTTTTAATCAGTCCCACTTCATTTCAAAGCCAAAATACCAAATACAGTCTTGAGGGGCACTTTAGGGTTTTAGCGTAACTAACGTGTTTTCAGATACGTCAGTCAGGTAGACTAAGGAGAGCCGTTTGGGGCTGGCAGAGTGTTGGGGCCGTACTCGTTTCAAAAAGAAGACGACAAAACAATAACTGGGAATAGGGAGCGTTACCATAACATGATTCTTGGATTCAGTTTGTCCGTAAGAATCCGGAGGACATGATGTTTCAAGAGGACGACGTAACCTGAAACACTGATTGCGAAACAACTGATTTATTGCGAGAGAACTTTCCTGCTGTCACGTCTCACGCAACTGGGACCAGATTTGACCACCAAGTTCTTGTGACTTTACACCATGCAGCTTATTTGGAAATTTTGAAGTCTCATGTTTCTGTTCATACGATTCCTAAACTGAGATGGGAGATTCGACGTGTTATTGGTGAAATAAGCCGCAGTTATGTGAAAGATCATCGGAAATTTCGTCAGAAGAGGAAGACAGATAACCGATCGCATTAAGTGTATTTTGTAAAATACAATTAACACAATTACACAACACAACTACAATTAACACAATTACAATTAGTTTAAGTGTAATACAATTAAAATATCTGTAACTTTTAAATAGATATTGATGTTAATAAAATTGTAATACTTGCGTTTTTCTGGGAGACTATATTACGTTCATAAATAATTTCATTATTAGTAATACTTTTTATTAAAATAATGTTGATAAAAGAAGTTAAAAGAAGAAGTAGAAAACATTTAGCAACTGCCTCGTGAGTGGTATGGAGCCGCTTCAAACAAGCATCATTTGAAGCAAGCTACAGCAGAATAATCATCTACAAACGATTAAATAAACTTCATAAACGGTGTAACCAGTATAGAAAACAATTTTGCGTGGCATTTGTTAGTCACGAGAAACATTTTGATTCTGTCTACTGGAAACCTGTAATGAAAGCATCAGAATTACGGGGAATGAGAAGGAGATATTGTAGAGGTATACCTCTAGCCGAAGTATTTAAAAACTTATCTAGAGTGAAGTCAAACTGAAACATTAGTAGAAAAGGAAGTAAGGTATGGTGACTTCCCCCTCCCCACAAAAGCTGTTTCGGTACTCTTGTGGGAGGGCTTAAACTGTAAAAAATTTAAATGTGAAAAGAGGAATTAAAATAAATTGAATGTTATTATTTTAAATCGTCATCATTTTCATAATCATTATCATCATCGTAGTCGTCTTCATCTCACCATTGTCTCAGTACAAAATCCGTTCAGAATCTCAGATTTGAAAGTCATATTCCTCTTATGTGATTTTTTCTCTGTCTCCGTTTTAACTGACCGAACACAAATATACTGAGAACAGCGTTTTGATGGATTTATCACTCTGCTGTACTTAGTCTAATTTTCTACTTTATTTCTTTTTATTTAGTTTGTAGTTTGATTCCAGCTGTTGCGTCTTGACTAATTTGGACAGAATAATCCTCAAAAAAATATGCACACACACACACACACACACACACACACTCCCCGGCTTAACACTGTTATTGTTTCACGTTAAGTCGGGGAGACGAAACACAATTTAGCACGTATGTCAGCTCTATGTGATATTATTTTATTAACCACGGCAAAAATGTGAGACCTATCAACCTGAGACTATTATGCATAGACATACATATGTAACAAAATGATTACGGCAGAGAGAGAGAGAGAGAGAGACAGGCAGAGCGAGAGACAGAACAAACAGAAAAAGGACAGAAATACAGTAGCGCAAAAGGCGATTTGTCGTGTAAGACAAGTCGATGATATCCAATTAAAGGCCGACCTTGATTTGTCGATTGTTTAACATCGGCGTCATGGCGAGTGTGTGTGTGTGTGTGTGTGTGTGTGTGTGTGTGTGTGTGTGTGTTGTGGCGTGATACGTGGAAAGGCGCATGTTCACCCAACACCATTGTATTCATATTGCTGCTGCTGTTGACTCATGGTGTAAACTCATAATAAATGATCTACAATTCAAAATCACTTGTCAACACCTGTACGTAGCGGAATGTTCATACGTATATTGTTTATCAAATATTTACTACGTTTTTACTTGTAATTATGTAACATAACAATAAACACACGTGGATGTGTGTGTTTGCGCGCGCGCGTGCGAGAGAGAGAGAGAGCGAGCAGTGAACTATGGTTTATTCGGGTTACTAGTCACTCCGTAAGTACAGTTGACCCCGAGATGACGGTCCTCCTGTTTATCTTCTGAATTTGTAGGTTGATAGATGTAGGCGTGGCCTCTCTAACACCCAGAAATAGATTATTCTACCAGACGCTATATTGTAGGGAAACGTAACAAAACTAGGTTATTCCCAGCAGTGGCGTGTCTAGAATTTGGTCTGGGGGGGGGGATCTGATCGAGTCTGCTTCATACAAAAGAAGAAACAAATTAAGACAAATCAACATTACTATCTTTAAAGTGGTTGAAAAACGTGTGATAACACTCTGAAATCAATCGCATTAAAAAGAACGACGAGAACACAATAAAAATACGCGTTATTGAAACATTGTTTACAAGATAGGCTACTTATTGACTGAATTGATTTTTCTATACAGTATTTCATATTTCGAGCGTATATATACGTAAATGCTGTGTGATAAAGCTGTTTGTATAGTTAAGAAATAGTTACTACTATATTAGCGTACACAGCAGAACAAATAAAATTACCTAAATATTAAGAGAGTAACAAAATTTCGTCAACTTTTTCCGACCCTCTGCGGGTGGGGATCCGGTCCCGTTCGTTCCCCCACGTAAATACGTCCCTGATTCTCAGGACGGCAAATCAGATTTTTAACAGGGTGTATAATTTGTCAGAGAAAACTTTACACTAATAAAATTATATAATTTATTATGAATTTTTCCTTCAGTTTATAAAATTTTAAACGTCCTCCCCTTCCTCTTTCTCCTGCTCCTTCTCATCATCAACAACAACAACAGCAGCTTCAAAGAGTAGACCCAGTGCTCAACAAATCGTCTCTTCCTTGCTATTCCACGGTTTCACTGTCCCCCAGGCCTACTTCAGAAAAGCCAGCTATTTAATGCTAGCTACTTCAGGAAGCTTTTACTGCTCCTCCTTTACAGGTGACGCTCCCAATTCATTCTGTTCTCCTGGGCTGTACAGTAGCTTCCCTTCTTATCGTTCCGTATACGTCGAGTCTGGTACACCATTTAACAGGTTCGCAGGAACTGCAGATACCCCTCTTTGTGAGTACCTACGATTCACTTCCCTACTTGTATTGACAACGTTTCATAAAATCTCAAGTGCGCCTCCTTCCTAGTACTCCTGCCGACAGTTCTTTTCATTATACGAGACATTACACAAAATAAAATTTTATATAAAATATAAAGTAGTCAGTCCTACAAATATTAGCAAAAAGTCGAGTCGGTCCTTTAAATGTCTTTATTTTAAATTAAATTAATTTAATTTAAATCCTTTCCTTAAATTTATTTTGAATGAATTTAATCAACGTCCATTAATCTTATACTGTATTTATTAAATGTTATTCCTTATATATATATATATTACCTTATTCTTTATTCTCAGTATACTTTGGTATATCTTCTTTATAATAAGAGTATGTCTGACATTGTACAGGAAATTACTCTAATATTTGTAATTATAAGTGTGCGTCCACCAATTTTAATTGGGTTTTACGTAAATGTTTTGATTGTTTTATCGTTTAATCAATCGCGTAGTTTTTCTAACACTAGTCGGATGGTAATGGTTAATGTGTATTATACACTTATATATGTAAATATATTCTTATAAGGAGGTATTTCAAATTCAGATAATTTACGGATGTGTGTAGTTGATTAGCCTTTCTTAATTATAATTCTACGTAATTTTGTTACAAGAAATGCGTTTATGAAGATAAGATTTTATCCAACTGGTGCTTTTTTCTACAGTGACTTAGTATCAGTAACACTGACTAAACACAGTAAATGACAGATTCGCAAGTTAGAAAAACGACGAATCCCTGTCATTGTGTTTAAAGAGGAAACGCGATCACGTGTGTTCTTCTCTGTTGACCTGTCAATCAGACACTGGACTTACAAAAACTGCATTTAGATTATCTTTTGCGTTTAGCAAAATCTAAACAGGAGCTTAGAATTTGCTGGGAATACCACGGCGATTCAAGAACCAAATTAATTCAGACGACATCGACATCATCATCTACAATCCAAGGATTAGGCCCTGATTGTCTGTGCCAGAACCCATATGTTCCTATCTTCGTCTGTCTGCCAACGACTCTGTTTCCAGACGACTTGTATTTTAAGACTACTGGTAACCTGTCGGCTGACGTTTGTCTCAAATATTCACATCGTCTCTTACTATATAATCCTTAATTTTTTCATTCGAAGACTGGACTCTTAACTCCTGCCCTATTTTCATGTTTCTTCTCCTATTTAGGAGGACGTACCCCTGGACACTAATCAGAATCTTTATTTCAGCGACCTGAATTTTCTTTCCTCGCCTATATCGACGCTATGATATAAGTAAGTGCCGCCATCAAATGAGTAAGCACTGACCCAAAGGGAATGGATTCTCAAAAGCTAGCAACGGATGATTCAATATTAAACCAATGGCATGACAGGCTCTGAGCAACCGCGACCACAAGATAACGCTAGACGTTAATGTTAAAATTCTGGTTATTCAAGTTGAAAGTTTTAGAGTACAGTAAGCTACTTATGAGAAAACAGTTATAATACTTAAACGATTCGTACAAGCCTTGGCTCACTGACAACAACATAAAATAGTCATTGTTATTTATAAAATTAAAAGAATAAAATGGAGGCGACCACGTCATTTGGTCAGACGAGAAGATTCCTCACGGTCACTACAGATGTTAGCTTGGAGAGTCAGAAACATAAAGAGGACAGGACGATGGCCTTTCCCAAGACTGGGGGCGATCTGGTTAATTAGTGTGGTAAACTGAACTGGACTAAACTGAGTTGGAGAGTCGCCTGGTAGAGAAGAGAGGCGATATGATTATGATGGTGATACAGCAAACAGGAACGTAAGGACATACAGGGTAAATGAATGTTTATTAGTATCTAGAAAGAAGTAGGAACATACAACGTAATTAATTCTTAGAAAATTAAAAGCGCCCTAATCCGACAGGATTTTGATTACCTTGCTTCGACTTCAGGCTTCGTATATACAGCGTGTATTAGACACGCTTCGGCGCGTCTGTGCGCGCGCGTTCTAGGCAAAAGTGCTGCCTGTAATTCTTACTTTATTATGTGGCCTGTGTTGCTTTCACTTTTCATGACTACTCTCGTCGCTTAGTCCTCCGGTACGGTCGCGGTGATTCACCCTTTTCAGTGATTCACCAGCGCATAGCAGAAGTGCGTGGATTTCTTTCACTTCGTGTTCTGTCTTTTATTGCAATCGTTATCAGTTTCGAGGTTTATTTTTCACTTCTTGGTTTACTCGTCTCCAATGTGTTCTTTTTTATTGTCGTGTATTTCAATGGCGTAAACTTCTTCAAAATCGTTGCTGTTTCTGGATTATCACTATCGGTTTCTGATCTCTGTGCTATTTTCAGAACAAAAAGTCTTCGACTTAATATGAACTTAGTGCGTTCGTAAGTCTAAAAAAATCAAGGAATGGTACCGTCCTTCGTGGAACAGTAAAGTAAAACCCAGTAGTGATAATTAAAATATAAGACACTTATCAGACTGGTTGTTACTTATGGAGGGGAGACATTGACACTGATAAAAAAGGAACAAGAAACATTAAGAAGATTGTAAGCAAGATCATAAGACGTGTTTATGGCCCGGTTAAAGAAGATGACGAATGGAGAATAAGAAATAACCAGAAGATAGATGAGCTATTTAATCATGAGGACATTGTAAGATTCGTAAAGGCTCAACGAATACAATAGCTAGGTCACCTAGAGCGGATGGATGATCAGCGTATGCCAAAGAAAATCCTGATGGCGCAAGTCTATAAAAGCAGAAAGAGGGGCCGACCTAGGAAAAGATGGTTGGATGATGTGCTAGAAGAGCTCAGAAGAAGGAATGTGAGAGGTTACTGTGAGATGGAAATGGACAGGAGAGTTTGGAGAAGATTGGTGTTGGAAGCCAGCGCTAACGTTGGACTGTAGTGCTGAAGAAGAAGAAGAAGAAGAAGAAGAAGAAGAAGAAGAAGAAGAAGAAGAAGAAGAAGAAGAAGAAGAAGAAGAAGAAGAAGTTAAAAAAATGTTTTAAGTTAAAAAAAGGAGTAAAAATATTCAAAGGACTTCTGCACATGATTAAAAATGTTTTTTATTAAATAATTACTTTAATTCCTACTTTATTTAAAATTACGAACACATTATTATTCTGTAATCGCTCACTTAATTTCTTGGATGTTGATGGCCTCATATGTGCATCTCTTACCTCATCGACATTATTTTGTAAAAAAATGTTTAATCGACGTCTCTTCTTTTTTTGTCCAGTGTCATTTTGTACCATCTAAGGCCGTCGCGCACAGATGCAGATACATTTGAAACTCTGTCATTACATTTGGGAACAAGCCAGTGACCTTTCCATCATACTGAAAGATTTTCCAAGTTTTTATAAATAGTTAATTCAAATTTTTATTCTACTTCCTTAGTTCTGTCGTAGTTCGCTCTTTGCTTTTGTGGTCTTCAGCCTGTCAACTCTTCATGCGAGTGACTTTCAAGTAGCCGATGAGTATGATCCAGTTCCGTTGTGTAAAATATGCACTAATATCATCGTCATCATCATCATCATCAACGGAACCACCAGCACTCACTCTTTCAGTTAGTACGTGTAACAAAAGAGTACTCGTTTAAAATCTCAAAAAACCCTAACTACGGCTTTTAAAGATAATTACCAAATGATGTAAAAAGTGCTGATGCACCGGTGATGTACAAAGTAGAACTCCACTAGCAAGAGGAGGATTTTTCAAGAAAAGATCTCATCTGGTATTCAGAAACGCGTCCCTGGAAACAAGGAAGTCATTCTTAAATACTTTCGTTTGGAGGTTATGCACATGTGGCTCAAAAACCTGGACTCTGAGAAGATTTGAGAGGAGCTAACTTGAAGCTTTTGAGATGTGGTGCTGGAGGAGGGCCTTAAGAATACCGTGGACAGAAAAAGTGGCTAATGATGAGGTTCTGAAGAGAGTGGATGAAAGAAGGATTGTGACTGAAACCAAAGTGGAAAGAAGAGCAGTATGGTCGGTATTGTGATACGCCATTAAAACTGGTTCACCACCCTGATCGAGGGAATGATTGAGTGGCGTAGTGGGAGGGAAGGACCAGACAGGAGAATATGGATGAGGTAAAAGGAGAACGAATGCATGTATTGGTTTAGAGACGGTCTTCGGATGGGAAACCCACCAACCTCCGGGTTGAGGAGAAAAAGAAGAAGACCCAGAGACGGCTAAATTTGTTTTAGAAAACTGTTTAGAGAGAGTGAGCAGTTTTAATTAGTTGGGGAATGACGTTAGCTGTGAAGCTGATAACGAGATACAAGACAGAAGTAATAAATTTAGCAGTAGGCCATGTACGGTGCAATACACAAAACCTGAGAAGTAATACTTTAAGCGATACATGTATAAAATGTTACACGACAACATTCCACCAGTGACATGCGCCATTGAAAAACGAGTAATGGCTAGAAAAATTCAAAGTCCTGAAATTAGTCTCCTTTGAAACAGATTAAACTGTATATCCAAGACGGGCGTGAAACTGGAGATATGAGGGTAAAACTTGGATCTAAAAGAGTTCATACTTTGTTTCAGTTGCAGAACAAGATGGTACCAGCACTTGTACAGGACGGCGGAAGACAGAACTTGCCTAAAGCAATTATCCAATGCAGACCTGCGGGAAGAAGAGCCGTGGGGTGTCCGGCAATGAGATGGGGACCGGAATAAGTTTAGGAACCTACTCCTTACGGCGTAAAAGAAGAAGGAGAAGAAAAAGAAGAAGAAAAAGAAGAAGAAGAAGACAAATAACACCGTAAAACAAGTATATTATTGCGAATTCGACAACATTAAAGTTGTCGCATTCTGTTAAAATTGTTGGAGGCGTCCTCGCCTCCAAAAGTCTTGTCTTTCTAATTTCCTTCTCGGAGGTTCTTTTATCTCATCGCTCAGGTTATCCCATCTTTCCACTCCTCTTCTTCTTTGTTCGAAAGGTGATTCCTTTAAAAAATTTTTGGGCCATCTTTCTTCTTTCTTCATTTGCATATGACCGTACAACCACAAGTTTTTTTATTGTTATATTGGAGTGTTAGTGGTCTCAGATATTTCTACTAGTAATTTTATACAAACCACTGTGTTTTATACAAACTACCAATTTTGTAGCCGTTAAAATTTACGTTAACTTACTCTTTTTTGTTGTCTTCTTTGGTATTGACGAGCGCTTTCGGCAGTCAAGCCATCTTCAGGATCAGGATATAATAAAAACTACGAAATTTGAAGAAGAAGACATACTGAAGAAAAGTGGAGTATATATGCTCAGTTGTGGGGAATGTGAAAAAGTGTATCTGGGCGAAACGGGTCGTCAATTTTGCCAGAGATTTAAAAAACATAGGAGGGGTGAAGGAGAGTTAACGACGAATTCATTGTACACTAGGCATTTTATAGAAGAAGGACATAAATTCATAGACCCAGTCGTAAATTATAAGATAATAAAAGTGATGAGTAAAGAAAGAGAAAGGAAATTAAATGAAGAAGTGGAAATATTAAAAATAAGAAATAAAGATGAAAAACGACTAATGAATATAAAAACCACATTTGAAAATGAAGAAATATTTAGCAGCTTATTAGACAACAAAAAAGAGTATGTTAACGTAAATTGTAACGGCTACAAAATTGGTAATGTAAGACAACCCACTATGGGTAGAGCTAAGTAAGACGTTACTTCGTCAGGGGGCGGAGCTAGATAGGTCCGGTAAAACGGTATATAAGAAGTGAACGGTTTCATATTTCTCTGTTGGTAAATGACCTGAAGATGGCTAGACTGCCGAAAGCGCTCGTCAATACCAAAGACAACATAGTGGTCTGTATAAAATTACTAGTAGAAACACAAGTTTTTTGTTTCAATTATAGATGTACATACACCCATCTGTTCTCTAATTGCTTCATTTCATATGCGGTCACGTAATGCAAGTCCACAACAGCGTCGCCAGAGTCACGATTCCATAGCTTTGAATCTCTGTCTTGTTTGTTCCTAGACTTCCGCACCATACTTTTACTATATTTCCCCTGTCGTCTTGTAAATCCTTATTTTAGTACTTTACTGACCCCCTTCGTTTCAAAGCACAGAGTGTAACTGCCTAATTGTTTGCTTTCCTTGCCCTATTCTTCTTCCGATCTCTGCATCACTTATCCCTTTCTCATTGAACATCACTCCCAGGTAGCTTGATGAATTTACGCCCTTCACTCTTTTTCCTTTTCGAGAAGAAAGTCTGCTGTGCTATCATCAAAGTCAAATATTCAGCTTTTTCTGTTTTATTGTTAATCTTCAATTCTGATAGCCTTCGTCCAGCTTTCTCGGCATATAATTCATGTCATTGTTGTTTTCTGCAAATCACAAACAGCCGGACGGATCAATTGGAAAACAACACTGCACACGAAAAAGAATAATGAGTATGGCTACGTGGAAAATAAAATATTAAATACCAACGACAGAACAGAAAGAAGTACTAGAAGAAGTAAAACGGCTTAACGTAAATATTACTGCATTGACTGAATCAAAAAAGTATTAATTTTTTTTACTGAAAATTAAATTTAACTTTTCTTATCTGTATCAGATTCAAACATTGGCTGATAGTTGTAAAAACATTTTCCCTGGATACAGGTTGAAGAACCCAATGATAAGAAGTTTGGTGATATGAAAATGGGTACACGATTGTATCCGGTATAAATAAATAAATAAAAAACACAATATCCGGTAAAATGTTACGTGCCTCAACAGTTCAGTTCCTAAATCAGATTCTCACCGAACACGTGAGAAGTCGCTCAAGTGTCTGTCGATGACTCATGCTTCGCATCGACTGTCATACGTTGATAACAATGTGTTATTTCTAAAAATACTCCGGTTTCATGAAAAATCATTTTTTATGTTCAGCCTGCCATTACTATTTATTTTTTTGCACTTACATAACGCCGTAATTGCAGAGCTCGCCAGAGATAAACAGATAACAATACTAATAATAATAACAATAACGTACAGCCACTGCTATATTTAGCGAAAGTCATATATTTTATTTTTTAAACTTATCGCTCCTTGTTTATTAGAATCTCATCTCGCCCGAGCGGGTGGCGGGACGGGGCGTTGGGTTAAATCGAGGTTATCGGCGGGCAGTATTCCTCCTGATTGAAAGCAGTAAGACGATAAAAAATAATATAAACGAAATGATAAATAAAATCTTCATATATATCGATTATACACAATTTTATGAACGAAATGCAGTAAACGCTATAAGCTTTGGTGGCACCATTATCATTAAAAGGTCACCGCCGCTGATAACCTCTATTTGACCTTGACATAAACTGGATATTGGCTACTACTACTTCTACTATTATTACTTTAACACTAAGTGATATGCACCTTGGAAAACAAACAAAATTATGAGATCATATTACGAAGTTTTAAGTAATTATGAAACGACTAACATAACAAAATTAATGTATAAAATATTACCACTTTCGCTTGTATATACTTACTGTGACTTTATTCATATTGGGGTTTTGCAATTATTGTTTACACTTTCCCGTGAGTACAGACTTTACTTGTGTATTTCCTTTTACAGAACGCGTTTCGTTTAGATTAAACTATTTTTAATTGGCAGTGATCGCTGTGGAAGTTTTAAAGCCTTGTGTCTCGACCATCTAGATCTGTTCATTTCATCATCTTCACTCCAAAGATCAGGCCTGTTCCGGGCCCGTCTCCTCCTCGGTCTGCCGACGTCCTTCCAATCGGCTGGTACTCTAAGACTAACTTGTAGCCTTTTAGGTGATATGCTGTTTAAATGTCTCCACCACCATCCCCTCATGTACTCCTTGACGATCTCCTGGACCCCTAAATGTTGTCTGATTTCCTCTTTCCGTTTCTTGTCTAGGAGCCGTGAACGATTCCCAAGAACTTCATTTCTGCAGCCTGAATCTTTCTTTCCTCCTTCTTCCCGAGGATCCAAGTCCCACAGCCACAAAGAAATATCGGGACGCCCAGTGTTTTATAAAACTTCATGGAGGTGTCTGTACTAACTTTGTTGTTTAAAGCATTATAAATTGTACCAGTGGCATAAGAAGCAGCAAGAACTGCTATTCGTGGGGGGGGGGGAGACGAGACTAACTTGAAGGTTGGACAAAATGATATATTCAAGATTATTCCCATTTAATTATTTATAAACCTTATTTTAATACAAACAACTGGTTTCGAAATAGACCCACGTTAAGTGATTATGGAATTTCACTGAAGTTATAATAGTTCTGGTGGGGGGGATTGATCCTCAGATCCTCCGTGTAGTTACGCTACTGAATTGTACCACACAGATACTTCTGAACGATGACAGTTTCTTCTCCCAATCTCATTTGTTCTCCCTAAGGTTTTGTCGTCGATAACTAACTTCGTTCTAGTGAGATACTTACCAAAGAAAGTCATGGTATTCGATATAGAAGCAGAGAATCATAACCTATCTCCCTGCAAGACATTACAAAATACAAACACCGCTTTTCTGACCTTCTGTCTCTTGAAAAATGACTATACCATTCGCGTAGAGTAGGGAATTCAAATTAATGTCGCCACAAAGGTGTATTCCTTAGTCAACTTGCCCTCCCATATTCGAAACATGTCGTCTACATAGATGTTATAATATGTCGACGAAATAGGACACCTCCGGTGACCACCCTTATTCATAGGATCCTGTCAACATTCTATTCAAACCGATGGTTACAGATGTTTGCTCATTTACAGTTTATTATGAATGTTACGTATGTTTCATATACCATAATTCCTTTCTCCCGGTGTTATCGTAATTTCCATAGTTTCGCTATGTCACCGTATTCGTAGTTATGGTCTATTACATGCTGAGAGACGTTTTAGATTTGTGTGATGACGAGTGTGGCTTTTAGGTGTGTGTTCATTAGATCGTTTCTTCTGATCTGGCCGACACAAATTTTTAAAATAATTTTACTAGTACCTGATTTTACATTTTTTCGTACGAAGGAATGGTTTCACCTCAAAAGCAAAAGTTTAATACTCCAAAGCAAGGAACCAATAAGAGTAGAAACAGGAATATAGCCATCAAACCGTAGACCAAGTGAACCATTACGATTATTTGTGGAATGACTTTGGCTGTGACAAAGACTATGGTCTCCTTCTATCAGGGACTAGGCGATCATCTGTTCCGGTCCCAGATGACTACACCCCCTTCACAAACACTTCCTAGGTCTTCCTATACTTCTTTGTCCAATCGGCTTGGATTGCCGATCTTCCTTAGGTTACGTTCCAGCTGGCATCCTATTCAGGTGAGCAATACCTCTCTCTTTGTTTTCTGCAACACAATCTTGGACAGGCCTATTAAAATTGCGAACGCCTTCGTTGTAGAGTCTACCTCTTCGCGTGCAGTCTTTAACACATCCCAAGAATCTCACCTGTATGCTACTTAGATGTTTCTTCGCCGGAAACTAAGTTTCAGAATCATACAATAACACTGGGACAGCCATTATCTTATGACTTTCTGGTCGAGTCACTTTTCTCGTTTCCTTCTGTAACGCTTGACGAACTGTGCCACATATTGATTGAAGCTTAGCCAACTTATGATCAACATCATAATCCGCATCATAAGTGATGTCACAGCCAAGGTAGCGGAAATGTGACACCTGATCTATACTCTTATTATCCAATACAATCTTAGTTCGCAAGCGTTATTTGATCATGAACTCCATAGTTTTTGTCTTCTGCACAGAAATGTTCATGTTGAAATTCGAACAGACTTGCCGTAGCTAGAACATCGATTCTGGAGTTCGCAGTCATTGTTCTGGATGTTTACTTCATCTGCAAACTGTATAGGTGGGTCTCTGAATGTAACCCAGAGCAGGACCAGAAGCTCAAAGGTAGCACTCCTATCACTGGCCTTACTTTACAGGACGTTCGTAATGTCCTGTCGAGGAGTATGGTATAGATGTTAAATCAGGAAATTCTAGACGATCCATGGAGCAATTAATTGTATTTTAAGATACAAGGTACTCGAGAGGAAAAATTAAACTTCAATGAAATTATAGCGGCCCGTATGGGAGTAATTGACCCATAGTACATATAGGGAAAGCTATGGGTCACTGTCTGTGAATGAATTACAGTCGACAACTGAAAAAAATATAGTACTTGCCTCAAAAATTACATTCTTCAGAGGAGTTAAAAGACGCACTAATCTCGGTCGCATAAAAATTGAAGATGTAAAAGAATAAACTAAAATGTTTAACTTGAATTATAGATTAGAAGATTTTAAACCACATTGGAAAGAAGAATGAGAAAAGACGTCATATTCAAGACCGGCCAAACAAGTGTGGATGTATAAGTCTATAGAACATAGATCTGTGTGCAGACTAGGAAGAGATGGCTGCAGAACTTTTTAAGGGGGATCTGGCAGCTTCTTACCTATGCCAACATGAGAAGAAGTAAATGAAGAAGTTGCTGAAAAAAAAGAAAAAGAAAAAGAAGAAGAAGCAGCACGTTGGATGATACACGGCGACCACGGTACACGTTGTGTAGGAAACGGGACAGCGTGCGAAATGTATTCGCCGTGCATCCAAATAAGCGGAAACAACCAGTAAAGGGAATTACTTATCGTCTTAACTAGTTAATGTGAAGGAATTGAATTACTTATGCCATTACAAAGGTGGAAAAGATAATTTGCCTAATCCTTAAAGAGAAGAAGAAAAAGAAGGAGGAGGAGAAAAAGAAGAAGAAGAAGAAGAAAAAGAAGAAAAAGAAGAATATTACATGTACCTACAAGACACGACGTGGAATCTACAAAATAAATATGACGATGATGATGATGATGATGAAGGGAAGAAAAAAGCAAGAAGAAGGAGGAGAAGGAAAAGAAAACAGAATAAAAAGAGGTAGGAGGATCTGGAGGATCTGAAGGGTGAGAAGGAGAGGTGGGGGAGGAGGAGGAAGTGGAGGAGAAAATAAGAAGAAAGAAGAGCAGGAGAAAAAGAAGAAGAAAAGTAGAAGAAGAAGAAGAAGAAGAAGAAGAAGAAGAAGAAGAAGAAGAAGAAGAAAATATAATTTAGCGACGTTGTAACCACACATTTGTACACATTCTTAACTTAGTTGTGTAGGCCTATTCAACTATGCAGTACGTGAAAGAACAATCCAATGAGTAAGTTATTAAGTTTATTAAAGTAGAATTTTCAGATTTGATTTTTTTTCATCAATCGGACATACTGAGTACTGTTTGAGACCTAAGTAAATTATTATTTAGTAATAACTGGTGGTGTGAATTCATTAATGCTTAAAACAGTAATGTAAACAGTAACCGTGCAGTAGTACCAAGTTCATCATGTAAAATAAAACTTTAAATGGGTGCTCAAATAACACTCCACTCCACTTGTGCATTTACTACTTTGTATACAAGGCTGTATTGTATATGTGTATGTTAAACATCCGTATGTTAGCAGACACAGTAATGAAGAATGTACAAATTTTGTGGGAGCATGTTTTTACCATGAAATTCTAGTCATATACACCAGAGCCTAAAATTGTATACTCTTTGTACAAACGCCTGTCGTTCGACACCTAATCATATCCGCGAGGCATTAAAAAATTACCTAGCGGTCGTTACCTTATTCATTAAGGTATAGGGGAAAACTAGAATATTTTTATAAAACATGCGTCCACAAAGTATCCGAGATTTTATTACTAGTGTACCGAATGACTTCAAAACAGACAGTTCTCTGACGTTCGACATCTCATGATACGTGTGCATTATAAAAACTACCTAATCGTGGACATTTTAGTCATTAAGCGATATAAAAAAAAAAACTAGAGTTGCTTATGTACGTGTGTACTCTTATATAAACATTCGTCATGCGTTCGATACCTTATCTGCTTGCGATAGTAAAAATAAAAGAAAGATGAGTTTTATATCTTATCATATCCACACAGAAGCGAACTCATATGCATATGTGACACCAACTGAGAGTCAGATTTCATTACTCATCATTTTTACGAGATAACAAGTGAATCATTTTCACGATCATGCCATAAAACGTTCAAGTTTAGACTCGTCAAAAGACGAGGTACGAAAAGCTCCTGAATTTCGACACCTGTACGACAGACATAAATGGAAACTCTCGTTAACGTTTGCATTTAGACTTAAACAGAAAAACCTAGATTCGTAAGGCAGTGGTATAATAAAAACGGTGACGGAGCCAAGGCCGGTGCACTACACCTGGATTGGCAATGTCAAGCATAGATTATTGCCAAATGGGATACACATACGCCGTCGCACTCGATTTAACCTTACGAATCTATCCTAATGTAATAGTAGTGGTAATAGTGTTAATAGTTGCAATAATAGTTTATAATAGTTGGTGGAAGCGTGAAATGACATTCGCTCGGTATGGGTGCGAAACCTTGAAAACCCACACAGCTTTTGGCAGGCGCGAACGCACGTAAAAGGACTACAAGGTTTCACAATAGTGTAACAGACGTCAATGCTCGTGTGCACGCACTCGCACACTCGCCACTCGTGTCCATTCTGTAAACATGTTATGGTTGTACACGATTTGTTAGTAGCGTGTGGTGTGTATTGTGTCGACAGAATTGTATTATGTTAGCTGCTGTCGAAATGAAAGGATTTTTAACTAAGTGTTTCCTGTGTTTGTACTGTACAGTATTGTGTTTTCGCGCCAACCTTTTCTGACGCCTTTTCGAAGACTGACTTACAGGGTTTTTGCGTCACGTTATGCGCCGTACTACACGTGCCCGCACGAAATCGAACCCAAGTCCGGCGTTTACTACGACTCCCGGAACCCGGTTGCTTTCCATCTTCTGATCCGGTGTTCGGAAGTTTAGTCGAACTTTGGCAATTCGAAGTTGAAAAGAAAAACTTTTAGTAAGTTTTGCAGTTCAGTAGAATAGCATTGTTCCATAAGCCCAATTAGGTAGGGCTGTACAGTATAATGAGCACACTCAAACATTGCCTGTTACGGAGGTAAACACTGGGAGCGCGTAACATTGTTGGATATGGCAGTTCTAGCAACCAGATGACTCGTCGTATTCACTGCGTAAGAAATATCTCGGCTGCAATGGCTAACTTCTCCAAGCCGCTATTGTGAATAAGTCGACACCTGCCCTGGAGTGAAATCCCAACAAGCCTGACGCTGAACTAAGATCGACTTCCTCTTTTCGTTACTCAAGCTTCTCTTGGTTCATTAACCTGTTTTTAACGTACTCCGAAATCGGTCAGATCGTCTGTTGATCGCAACCCGTTTAAAATTTCCTTGCCGTTTAAAATCCTTTCTGGCAGCCGCTTCATACAACCACTTCCTTGACCATTTCCTAAACAGATCTTCTCGCGTTCATCTATTGATGGTGTTTTATAATTAAAAGAATGGTGCAGTTTAACAGCTACACTGTTTAATACATATATTAAGGGTATCATTCGACAGTGGAAGTGAAGACATCGCCTGGAATAACATTAAATCCTGACATCAGTCTATTATAAATACGCTCCTGTTCGATGGCGACCAAAACTATTTACAAAAAAAAAAGATGACTTACAAAAAAGGACGGTTTAAGTAACTTGTTTAAACTGAAACTTGAAAATTTCAGCAATGTAAACCAAAGTAATGGGTTTCAAAGGGCAGCAGTTAGAACGTTCTAGAATAGTAGTGAATAACAGTAGGGGGAAAATGGGGATCCTGACCCAAGTACCGTTATTCCCCCACCACCACCGCTGGACCTGCAGCATCCGCGAATTTCCACCAATAAAATTTCATGCCGCCTTTCGCGCGCCAAGTTCAAATATATGCAGCCTTTCGCGAGCCTAGATCAAAGAGATGCCGCCGTTCCCAATTTTTTTATTTTTTTTTATTTGATATTTTTATTTTTTTAATTAAATTGATTTGCATATCCGTGAATATATGCAGCCTTTCGCGAGCCTAGATCACTTTCACTTTCTACTGGACCACAGCATCCGCGACTTTTTCGCTGATCTGTGTCAAGATCCGCGACTTTTTCGCGTATCTGGACCACAGCATCCGCAATGTATATTAAATCTATATGATCAGGTTTACCAACCTATGTATGGGTTCAAACTTGATATGTGTGTGTATTATAGTGTATATTAAAATATATGATCAGGGTTACCAATCCTGCATTATTGTGTGTGTGTGTATAGAACAGATCTGTCAACATTTTTCTTCGGTGGGAAATTCAAACTATATTATAGTAAATTGTTGACGACGACTTCGATATCAACTCTCTCTCCCCTCCTCTCTCTTTGTCTCTAGACACAGTTGTCATCAGTTTTACATAAGCGTCGTGCTACTTATGGATTATTGTAATTAGCGATACTAAAATGTAATCACCAGGAAATATATATTTATCACCTATCTCGTGGCGTCCTTTTTTGACACATGACAGTCATTGACTACGATTTAGAAATTAATATACTGCCAAGTCTGTGTGTGTGTGTGTGGTAAAGTGTTACGCATAAAAAAATCTCCTTGAAATAAGGTATTTTCAAAAGTTTTGTGTACACACACATTGTATAATAATTTTCGTAATTGTAAGATACAACCTGCAAATTATTAAAATGTCTCTCTCACACATTTCTGATTACTATACAAATAATTGCGTGCATATTCGAAGGTTTATAACGAAATAAATTAAAATAAACCATAATTTGTTTTAAATAATTAAATATATATATTTACAACACTGTACACAAACATAAAATATATAGTTTACAAACCGCTATAATACAATTATTCAAAAAATACATTTTACATTGATTAAATATATATATATCACAAACATTGTTATATATAAAATATTAATAATATATTGTTTTAAATGATTAAATATATATTTACAGCACTGTACACAAACTTAAAATATAGTTTACAAACCGTTATAATACAATTATTCAAAATACATTTTACATTGATTAAATATACATATATCACAAACAAACATTGTTATATAAAATAAATATTAATAATAATTTTTTGACATTGTAAGATTTTAAAATAATAATTTCACGGCTGTAGATACAGTTCACAAGGAAGTTTATCTGTAACATAACAATACAGTCGATATTAGAATCACTGATACGATAATATTCAATTATCACATGCACACACACACACAGTTAGTGGAAAGAATCAAATGCGTTAAGTAAGTAAACTTTTTCAAGTATATGTCATTTTTCATAAGTTAATGTACTTTCAAATAATTTCTAATCAAACCAAACCAAATATTATTCACTGGAAATTTGTAAATACTACTTAGAATCAATGATACATTTATCGCATAAAGGTAATGTACTTTCAAATAATTTCTAATCGAACCAATTATTATTCAACGAAACTAAATAGAATCAATGATACATTTATCATGTACATACAAATTCAATTATTAAAGTGGCTACTTACGACGTTAGGACTCAATCTCTACTTGTGTTGTTTGATTTCTCGTCCCTCGATACACTAAATGTAGTTCTTTAGGTTTGATATGTCTGAGCTCCTCATTCGTGAAGACACCTGCATACCTCTTGGGAAGATAGACACGATACTGACGGTCGCCATCCTCCAACGTAGCAAGCACAGAGTTCCCATATTTTGTGTCCACATTTGTTAAGACCATGATGGGATATTTTTTATTCACTGTCAATTCTGAACATCGTTTGTACTCGATAGCACTTACAGCATTAAACTTTACAAGAAACGACATTATTAGAAGACACTAGTGAACACGTCTGTATCAAACCAGAGAGAACCAAACAATGACAGAATATTCGTCACAAAAGGACAGTAGAATGTGATAGTGGTGGTGGTAACGTCGGTGTCCCACTTTGCATGTATGAACATGTCCCACAGACGAAATTAAAGACACCAAAAATATAACAATGTCATTAGGAAAGTCCATTTTCATAAGAAAATAGTCACTGCTTACAGCTATGCATGTATGTACATGTCCACAACAGAATGAGAGAGAGATATATAAATGTCATCATTCGCTGTGACCTACTTTCTAAATTTGTTACATTAAAAATGTTTGTTTAAAGCAAAAATCATGAATCATCCATTCCCGAATAGCATGCACCTTATAGTTGGCACAACGGTCAGAAGAATTGAAATGTCTAAGACATTCTGTTCCATGAATTATATACGGTATGTTTTTAGGACAACCAAAGTCATCGAGATTGATGATATTATTGTGTATTATCTTTGATTGCAAAAAACGTTTTTTCTCAAAACCCTTCACAAACACATATTTATATATACGTGTATGTGATGTTAACAATGAAACAAGATTGTCGTATGGTGTCTCTCCTTCGCTCCATCTAAGTCTATGATAATTTGACGTTAACCAGTGGTTTGTCCTAACGTATTTGGGATTCGTAACGGATGTAGCAGGCGGTGTCAAAATCCAATGTCTACCAGCAAATCGCAGAACGTCCATGATTGACAGTTCCTTCACAATATATTTTCCGTTGTCGTCGAAAAAGCACTGGAAGTCGATTATAACCGCAGTGTTATCCATAATACTGTAAGACAAAGAAACCACACACATTACAAACTCTATATATATTATGTTTAAACATACAAATATCGTTGCGATATTAATATGTGAACTTACGTTTACAGACGTCTGGACTGAAGCACCGAGAGACATCAACTGACGAAAGAAACAAGTGTTGAGGAGGGTTACTATACATGGAGACGAATTTTTTTAGTAGGTGGGGAGGTGTCGTCGTCGTCGTTCTCCATGTTGATGCGTTGTCGTATCCGATAATGACCGTATGCAAGTGTATCATGACCATTGTCTAATATATAACGCTTATCATCATACGGTGACAACGCTTGCTTATTTACACGCATCGTGTACAGCGTATGATGATCGCTACGTAAACAAAGCGCACTGGTAGAAAACTGACAATGATCAGTGAGACACTTGCGATACATATCGTGTCGCAGACTCCTCTTAATTGCAACTCGAGGCACACCTTTACATACACGTTTTTGACACTCTTGGGTGGGATCTTCGTGGGCCACAAGGAACGAATAACATTTCGCACGGAGACCCACGAATTCTCTAATAGGACGACCACACGTTTCATCCTTGAACAGACCGACAACCTTTTCGTTCTTAAGGCTATAACAAGGATGAGACGTAGGGTAATCCGATGTGTCAAAAACGTGTAGGTCCTTCTTCATGTCTGCATACAAGTCTGATGTTTGAATGCTATACATCAGACTGTCTGTATCTGTCATTAATAATTTAACGTTGCGGCCGTACTTGGCGACAGCATAACGATAATGAAAGTCGTACATTATCGTTTTGCTAACGTCAAGCACCGTGAAGCCGACATACACGGGATGGGAAAGAACAATGGATTTTTTACGGAGTGAGAGCCCCACCAGATCGTTCGTATAACGAATCATACGTTTTAGCCTAGGTGTGGAAACTAGTTTTTGAAGCCGTCGTTCATTCGAGACTAGTTCAAAGTCTATATGTTTCCGTACGTTCTCCAGCGACTTACCGTATACGGCGTTGTTCATCAGTTTGAAAAGGTCTTTTTCAAAGCTGTTGACGGCTGTTTGCCTCTTGCGGGTGTTGAAATCGATAAACGGTTTCAACCAAGCGCTTTGCTTAAAACACAACACCCTATGAGTCGCTTTCAGCTCTAAGCCAAGACTTAAATACAATTTCAAATTTCGATAATGGAGAACGTAATTTTGTTTGTCCTCCAAAGTTGTTAACAACTTCTCTACGGATGACCCTGATTCGTTATACGATGATCTGTATATACTCTCGTGTAAACGTTTGGAAAAGGGAGAAAGGATATCGGGTGTTACGCGCTGGCGCACAGGTGCAAGTGGGTAGTCGGAATGCAGGTCGTGTAAGGTATCGGGATAGTGTAGGTCGACTTCGAGGATGTACCCGATGTCGGAATCATCACTCACATTACGTACGTCCAAGGACTCGATTTCGTTACGATCGAGCCATCGGAAGTCTGCGTAAGGGAGCGGTTGCGACATGGCTGCACCGTATAAATTATTACAGTCTGTATACAGAATGAAGGAGGTCGGTTTCGATACATCGTACTGATCTGGAATCAGAGGATTGTTAGCGACTGCGTGACGGTTGGATATCATCGCGCAGCCTCCGCGGACCCCAGACTCAAGGAACAGATGCAGATTTATCTCTGTTAACAGCTCTAATTCGACCCCTGTCATTTTTAGCATCGCGTTCCAAGCGAGTCCGGGAAGCGAGTAAAAATGACACGGGTCCAAACAGTAATCGCGTAAGGCCATGTCTCGGAAACTTTCAAAGACATCGGCCAGCAGCATTACGTCTGTCAACAAATACAAATCGTGGTAATCTCCAAACGTACGCAGATTGAATGCACTCCACACGTTTTGTGCGTGCTCGTAATCTGCGTCCGAAATAGCCGATTCCAACAACCGGTTATCAAAGTGTTCACGAGCGGGTAGACTTGTTTCGTTGAACCGATCAATGCTGTCAACGTACTCGTAAGGGTATACTCCCTTGCGTACGAGCAGATTGGTCTGTTCGTCGAAACCCCGTCTAAGCATTTCCTCTCTGAGCAAAGGAAATTGGCTCCCGGACGTGGACAGATTGGTAACGAGTGTGTCCAGAGAGCGATTAAGAAATTGAAAAGAGTCTATGAAACGCAAGGGACCCAGGGAGAACGACACGTAACGCTCACTGGATGTTGCAATGCAGGATACGTGTTGGTCCTTATATTTTCCTAAACCCAGCATTAAATGGTGGCAGTCGTAGCCACGAAGGTTGTGAAAGAAGACGGGGATATGACGAGGCATCTTGTAGCTTAGATTACAGCTATTGTGGGCTGCTCCCAAGAATTTCCCCGTAAGATGACAATGATTGCGTACCTTGTCATCGTCTGTCAAAGGGCGCTCACACAAATGACAAACGGTGGCGTTAGTGAACGCAACATTGTCATCATCGGACATAATTATTTGTACGTTATGTCGTACTACCTTCATCATATCCTCGGCGTCTTTCATCAACCACGAGAAGAAAGTGTCTACAACGTTTTCACCTCGATAAACTTTAGCCTCTCTCCAGAGTCTGTGTGTATGATCCACAATAGCATAGGAGAAACCTGACGGAATATGCATCGCTTCGTATGATGTGGACGATACAGGAGGAGAAGTTATTTTCTGACGGGCACCGTTGCTATCAACTGAGTAGAATTCGCCTAACTCGTGCACTGTCGTCGGGACGTTGTTACCAGGTGAACACGATTGAAGCGGAGTGATGAGGGACTCGAAGTCGGCGTAGACGGTAAAGGGTACTTTAAGACAGTGAGCGCAATTTTTAAATGACATAAACTTCTCCTCCTCTGTAGGCATTTTGGTTTTCTGCTCGCCGTGAGGTGTGCAGTAGGGGAGATGATCGGACAGACCATGTTCTGTGGTGAAACGATGCAGGCAGTAGTCGCAGTAAAATGATTTTTCTTTGTGTTTTGTTAGGGATGATAACAATTTATTAATGCTACTGATAAGACAGTAATGTTTTCGGCTATTTGTATCGGACAGAAGTAAAAGATTAACGTGATGTAATCTGTCCTTATTGGGGGTAATTCTTAACGGATAAACCTCATTTTTTGATTCGTTTCTGATATTGTCTTCTATATCATAGCCGAAAACGTTTATAGAAATGTTGGGATTCTGTGTTTCAAATTTAGAAAGTGAGTTTATAGAAACAGGGTACTCGATACCGGACATATTTATTGTGTTTATGAATGAGGTGTATTTTGAAACACGTTCTTTATGCTTTTGTTGAGGGTGTATGTGAGCTAGTACGGACCATAGAAAACACATTTCATCTTGAGGGTTCTTGATGTTGACTACTGCCTTGGTGAGTGCAAGTTTTCGCGGGGTTGGAAGGTAGGAGGATGCTGCTAGAGGTCGGTACCGTCCAACAACTAGTTCCAGCTTCAGTACAGCATCCACCGACCATCCGCTCCCGTCACGGGTAAAATTGGATATGCTATTCATGATTTTATCGTAGGATTCATCGAGTAGACAGTTCAACTCGTCGTTGTCGTCCGTGAGCAACGTACGACAACGTCCGTGGAAGACGGCGTCTTTGGTTACCTCTTTTTCTTCGCCGCTGTCACCATCTAACGCAGTTTTAGTGAAACGTATCCTGCACGCAATATGCCATTTGATACTGCGTAAACGTGCTTGTTCTGCCAGAATATCCTTGCACAATAAAGGTCGCACCTCGGTCATTATCGGTACTATATCTTGATCTTCTTCTTCTGTGTACACAGGCAGGTAATTAAAAGTTGTAAGACATCCTCTAATACTACTGTTTCGCACAATATAAAATCGTGTCATATCTGAAACAATAGAAACACATGTATTAGCTAATAGGAATGATGAATAACACACACAAATTCATGTTTGTGGTAAATAAATAGATAGTACACGTTAGTAATACGTTAGTTTATTGCAAACTGTGAAGACGGCAGCTACTCATGATTTTAGCATTGAAAGTGAAAGAAGAAAATCGTTCAAGTATTGGGAAGTGACGTTTGTCAGTCCCGACGAGTTAGCGTTTGCTGGGTTTTACTACTATCCGCTAAATTATGATGTTTGTGGACATAGTATGTCATTCATAGACGATAGAGTTAAATGCTTTTGTTGCGGAATTGAATTAGTTCATTGGAGAGAAGGTGACATACCTATGGTGGAACATGAAAAATTTTCTCCGTCATGTCAATTTCTAAACGATGTCAAGAGACAATACATTGGGGAGAAGGTGACAAACCTATGTCAGAACATAAAAAATTTTCTCCGTCATATCAATTTCTAAACAACGTCAAGAGACTATCTTGTACAGGTTAGACAGAGTTAATTCATATCAAACAAATTTGGTTTGCTACATAATTATAGAGAGAGACAATTGGTATTTAAAAAAAAATTTTTTACCTTGTTGAGGATGTCCCTGTTCCTGCTGATGTTGTTCTGGATTCTGTTGAAGGTCAGCCATGGTGATATTCAGATGTGTGAATGAATACTGAAAAACAAAGAAACTGTTATAGATATATATAGTATTTTTAACGCCGGTATTATGTTAGTGTATCTTAAACCATGAACAACGCACGCAAGACTATAGCTCTAGAGCTACACAGAGCAGCGAGAAGGAATTTCGTTAGGCGCGCGGTTGAATTGAAGGGTCTACACGACTTGTACCAGGCGGATCTTGTGGAGATGATACCATACGCTCGAGTGAACAAAGGGTACAAATACATGATGACAGTGATCAATGCGTTTAGCAAGTACGCGTACGCTGTACCATTGAAAACAAAGACAGGAAAAGAAGTAAAGCATGCACTAGAGCCTATACTAACTGCTAATCGAATGAAATATTTACAGACAGACAACGGGAAGGAGTATTACAACAGCACAGTACAAGCGTTACTAAAAAAGTATAATGTGAAACATTACTCAACCTACAGTGAGAAAAAGCTTCCATAGTGGAACGTTTTAATCGCACACTGAAGACACACATGTATCGAGCTTTCAGTGAACAAGGACACTACCGCTGGTTGGATCTACTACCTACATTACTGAAATCGTACAACAATACAACACACAGAACCATTGGTATGAAACCGAGTGAAGTGAATGACGCCAACGAACATATAGTGTTGGAACGAATAAGGAAGAACACAGCGCCTAAAATCAGTCCAACGAAACCACCCAAATTTAAAGTCGGTGACCGTGTTCGTATAAGTAAGCACAAAATGACGTTCGCCAAAGATTATACGCCAAATTGGACTAACGAAATATTCACTGTGGATAAAGTACAATCCACTACTATCCCCGTCACTTATCTGCTAAAAGATCATCTAAACAAAGTGTTGAAAGGTGGTTTTTACGAGCACGAGATTAGTAAGTCCAAAGTCGGTGACGTATACCTAGTGGAAAAGGTGTTACAACGCAAAGGTGACAGAGTGCGTGTTCGTTGGCTTGGTTTCGATGGTAAACACGATGCATGGATACATAAGAAAGATCTAATATAAAAAAGGTGACAGCACGTGCTGAAAACAGTATGCTTTCGGTATTCACAAAGATGAAGATTGTACAGCAAGCAAACAAATTACCAATAAAGGATATGGACTTTTTGGCTGGTGACGAAGGTAGTGCTAAGCGTAAACATGGCCCGCTATTACCGAACAGTATTCGCTGTATCGTTACAGGCCCAAGTTCCTGTGGGAAATCAAATGTGCTATTCAACCTACTGTTTGATGCCAACGGACTACGTTTCCGCAACGTATACGTGTTTTCAAAATCATTATTTCAACCAAAATACAGAATGCTAGAAACAGTGATGAAATCACTCGCTGATGAAGGTTTAGGTTATCATGCATACAGCGAGAACGAAGAAGTCCCGCTACCGAGTGAAATCACTGGTCTCGACTCTGTTATCGTATTCGATGACGTATCGTGTGAAAGACAAAACAATATTCGAAAGTATTTTGCTATGGGGAGACATAGCGGTGTGGACACATTCTATCTATGCCAGACATATAGCCAGATACCGAAACAATTGGTACGTGACAACGCTAACTTGTTGATATTGTTCAAACAAGACGATCTAAATTTACGACATGCATACAATGATCACGTTAACATAGATATGAAATATGATGCTTTCAAAGACGTCTGCATGGAAGCGTGGAAGGATCGTTATGGATTTCTAGTCATAGACAAAGACTCGTCAATAAATGAAGGTAGATATAGAATCGGCTTTGATCGATTCATAATTGTTTCCGACGAAGTATAAAAGTGGTTGCACTGTAGTAATGTAATCAGTCCTCTTGCTAACACACGATGGCAATGAATAAGGAGGAACGACTCGCGTATGATATAGACACGATAAGCGACAACATAAGGAAAAAATATCATGCATTACAACACGGTATCAGAGAAAGCGACGAGGCGTTTAGAAAAAATTACAGACCGATTCTGGAACCGTTAGAAGCTATTTCACGAAAGTTAAGTGGTGACATGATGGAGGAGGAGGAGGAGGAGGAGGAGCAGATAAAACAAGAAGAGCCTACACAACACGTAATAACAGAAAACGAAAGTGGTATGCAGAGTCATAACGCTTCTCATTTCGGTGAAGAGGACGCCTGGAACCCTAACGCTTCACATTTCAGCGAGGATTCATTAGCAAACAAATATATGCGTTTGTGTGAATCGGCGGACTGTAAACGGATTATAGATCGCATGTATGGTGTTCGATACGAAGGTGGTAAATTTATGATAGGTGATTCAAATGTAAAAATCGATGATAACAACAACTTTCATGTCAAAGGAAAAATTTACGAGGGTACACCTGGTCTGTATGAACTTTTGTTTATGAAACTACCGAAAAAATACAACAAGGATGATATGAGGAAATATAAGTCTATACTACTAGCAACCAACGGACACAAACAAAAATATAAACACAATACGTGAATAAACAGTAACAGTGGCGTCAAGTACCGACTAGTAATATCTAAATTGTTTGCACGAAAACGTACAGGGAGTGGCTATATGGAGATGAAACCGAACACTGCAATCGATTACGTGCATTGGGATGATCCTAACGAGTTGGTTAATAGATTGAGACTGTTAATGGCGTCTCAAAATAGCGGCCATACTGGTCATAGGAATGAAATCGTTTCGATATTGGAAGAATTACGTGAAACTGGCATTATCATATAAAAGCAGACGCACCGTTCTATAACCATCAGTTCTTCTTCATAAATATGAGTGTAGACAAGTTCGGTAGACACGACAGCGCTGTAAGAGTGCGAAAAGAAACTCATCGACGTCTGCGTGAGGATATCGGTTTAGGAGTGACTAACGACGGTCACTTTGATGTGAAAAACAAAAAGATATGCAACTTGGGTGATCCTGAAGAGTTGCACGATGTTGTTTCTTTACAGTACGTAAAGGACACATGCTTACAGTACAAGAACGACGATAACGCTACCGTAGACGCAAAAGATCATCGAATAATAAGGCTAAACGATCCGCTTAAATCAAGAGATGCAGCCACAAAACGATACGTACACGAGAAGAGTTTGAAAAAAGATCGTGCAGGTAACGTAATCGTTAATGACTGTCGACTAACGCGTGTGCAAGCGCCTGTTGACTTCAAAGACGCAGTGAATTTGGAATTTTTACATGCACACACAATCAGTTTGCAAAACGATACTTTCTACGCTGCCGGAAGAAAAATTACGAATATAGCGAACGGTATCAATGACAAAGACGCAGTCACTGTACGACAAATGCACGAATTAAAATTACATATAAAGACCGAATTGTACAAGGTCACTCAGGTATTTCACGCTCATATAATCAATCTAATAAAGTTTGTCTATAAATATCAAGACAGCACGACACAGCGTTCAGTCCTGTCTGAATATATTGAAGAGGTGGGGCGTTTAATAGACGTTCTCGATACGGAAACGGAAATCAAGGATTGGAGATCTGTTTACAAGAATGCACGTAATTCGTAAGAAAAGAAGAATGGGGCGTGGTGTAATTGGAAAAATACTTAAAAACACTGTGCCCGCTATCGTTTCGTCAGTACCTACTTTGATTAATCGAGCGGTGGACGCATTACCAGTAGAATTACACCTACCGGGCTACCGATTCTGTGGACCTGGAACAAAACTCAAAGAGAGATTGGCGCGTGGCGAGCGCGGAATCAACGAGTTGGACGAAGCCTGTCGCGAACACGATATCGCTTACGCTAAGTACAAGGACAACGAACGAAGACGCGTAGCGGATCGTGTGCTAGCCGGCAAGGCGTGGGATCGAGTGAAAGCTTTGAATTCAGGCATCAGCGAAAGAGCGTACGCGGCGGCCGTAGCGGCAGCGATGAAGGCGAAATCGGCAGTGGGTGGAGGGAGCTCGCGTAGTGGTTGCAGAAAAAACAAGAAGAAGAAGGGTTCAGGAATTAAACGTCAATCCGTGAACAAACGCAAAACGACCTGCAAACGCAAAACAGTCCCAAGACATAAACGTAACAATAAAAAAATAGCGTCAGGACCTACGTCCTTACAGACAAAAAAACTAATTTGCATACCAGTGCGTGCATTGTCTGACAGTGATTTGTATGTGTACGCAAAACTTTTGAAAATACCTTATTTCAGAGGAGTTTTTATGCGTAACACTTTACCACACACACGACCATGGAAGAATGAGAGTGCAGTTGTTAATCTAGACAGTGCAGAAGGACCTGGTACGCACTGGGTTTGCTACAAGAAGCGAAACAAACAAGTTTACTACTATGATGCGTATGGTAATATGCAGCCACCTCTTGAGCTGACACAGTATTTTGGAACCGACACCGACATTTACTACAATTACGAACGTGAACAGCCACCACACACAGTCATCTGCGGGCATTTATGTTTGGACTTCTTAACGCGCGAGTGATCAGTAAGCGACAAGATGTCTTCGCTGTCGGTCACCTTAACAGGTACGAATGCTGCTGCTCTTGTATGTGACTTTTTCCCGCCTCTCGAACTAACAAACGGCGAATGGTATGTAGGTCTATTGGACTTTACTACATACAACAGTATACCGAACGTGATTGAAGGAAAAAACAACGTGTTTCCAGTACTACGAGACGGGACAACGTGGGACTTGATAACTTTACCTACAGGTGCTTATGAAATCGGTGACATAGAAGCCTTCCTCAAAAAGCGGTTAGGAGACTCAAAGATTAGTCTACGTCCTAACAACAATACACTGAAATGTGAGCTGACTTGTGCACTGGATATTGACTTTCAACAAACAGTGTACGGTATCGGTGATATGTTGGGTTTCAAGGGAAAGCGTCTGCTTGAAGCGAATAAAACTCACACGTCTGACGCCACAGTTAACATTATAAAAGTGAACAGTATACTGATAAGGTGTAATATAGCGCAAGGATCATACAAGAACGGTAAAACCGAGCACACACTGCACTCGTTCTATCCGTCAGTCGAACCAGGATTCAAAATAATTGAATCGCCTACAAACGTCATGTACCTACCTGTGAATGTGAGTCGTTTGGACAACATAACATTATCTTTACACGATCAGGACGGTGACGTAATAGATTTTCGCGGAGAAGTCATCACTGTGCGTTTACATCTAAAACGACTATAGACATGGGCTTGTACTTTGTTTCTTCGCCACCGCTGCTACCACAGTCGTCGTCAGTAATAAAAGAAGAAGAAAGATCAGTTAGGAAACGCATCAGTACTCGTTCGAAACTGAAACGATTAACATCAGTTAACCGCCGTTTCCTGATTTCACTGGGTTTTGTTGTTGTAAACAAGTAACATGGCGAGTGGAATATTATCAGTGGAGCAGCAACCGTTCTTTGAAGACAGTATCACACACTTTTCATTTCACTCACACGCACCGTACGCAACAACAAGATATGGAAACAATGATGAAATACGTGTGCCAATACAACAACAGGACGTCTTTACACTACCGTCAGAAAGTTTCCTCTACATCGAAGGCAAGTTGGTTAAAAAAAACCCTAGTGCGGCTGCAGATACTGCACTGAATGTGGAACTGGTGAACAATGCTATAGCATTTCTCTTTGAAGAGATTCGTTACGAGTTGGCCGGCGTGGTAGTGGATCATACCAGAAACGTCGGTGTTACGTCAACTATTAAAACTTTTCTATCACTCAACAACAACGCACGTAACGCAATGGAAAACGCAGGTTGGGTGGCACCGACCACGAACATATTAAAAGTGAATGATGACGGCGAATTCAATTTTTGTATACCACTGAAAATGCTAATGGGATTCGCAGAAGACTATACACGCATCGTGCTGAACGTGAAACAAGAACTTATACTCCTACGCGCTTCTACCGACATAAATGCTATGGTTTTAGTAAGCGGACAAACGACTGCTAATTGTGTTCTTGAACTAGATAAAGTTTACTGGAAAATGCCTTATGTACATGTAGCTAATGTGTACAGATTACCACTGTTACGACTCATAGAGAAAGACCACCCGATAACTATGCCTTTTAGGACCTGGGAGTTGCACGAGTATCCTGCCTTACCACAGACTAAAAGGCAGAATTGGATTGTCAAGACCTCGAGTCAGCTGGAAAAACCACGCTTTGTTGTGTTAGCGTTTCAGACAGCAAGAAAAAATGTACTGACAGCACACGCTGATGAATTTGATCACTGTAACGTGATCAATGCGAGACTGTTTCTAAACGACAAGTATTATCCTTACGATAATTTAAACTTGGATATTGGGAAAGACCGTTTTGCAGTATTGTACAATATGTACAGCAGTTTTCAAAGTTCGTATTACCACCGTTTAGACGGTAGCCCAGTACTGACACCGGAATTATTCAAATCAAAAGCCCCGCTGGTTGTTTTCGATTGTAGCAAGCAAGACGATACACTTAAGTCTTCAGTAGTTGATGTACGTTTAGAATTTGAATCGTCAATGAATTTTCCTAGACAGACAACCGCCTACTGTATGATACTACATGATTCGCTTGTAGAATATACACCATTGTCCAACACAGTACATAGACGTGTTTAAGTCTTATTTTATACATATTTTGTAAATACTAGTTTTAAATATATATATTTTCATCATATTTGTAACATTATAATATTGGAGCTATGTGTGTGTATGTATTTTTAATTGTAAAACTAGTTTAGATATATTTTAATACTTGTAACAGTATATTCTTGGAACTGTGTATGTTTTTTTTTTTTTAAATTGTAAATATTAGTTTAGATATATTTTCATACTTGTAACAATATAATCTTGGAGCTGTGTATGTATTTTTAATTGTAAAACTGTTTAATATAATCTCGGAGCTGTGTGTATGTATTTTAATAAATGTATATATATATATATATTACACACACTTTATTATTATTTGTATAACCCACTCCATAATAATTTGATCATACACATACACGCGCACACACACATGTATTAAATTCAATAATGCGTTTGATAATGTTTTAATGCAAATAATTTTAGGAAAGTCTACATTCCGCATTCATAAGGAGATAGTCACTGCTTACAGCTATGTATGTCCACAACAGAATTAGAGAGAGATATAAATGTCATCATACGCTGTGACCTACTTTCTAAATTTTTTACATTAAAAACGTTTGTTTAAAGCAATTTTCAGAAAATTTGTAACAGACATAATAATTTGATCATACACACACACACACACACACACACACATGTATTAAATTCAATAACACGCTTGATAATGCAAATAATTTTTACGTTTAAATAAAAATCTGCACATACATTAAAATTAAATAAAATCTGTACAACTTACCAAAAAACTAGTATGTGCGTTGTCTACAGTCTAGAGTCTAGTTGTCTACAGGCGTACAAACAGTCTTTCAACTATTAAAAAAAAGATGTAGAGATTTCACGATGTATCAACACACGTTGGTGAGAAATTGCCACTATAAAAATACAGTAAGAATATATTTTCAGAAATTGTAATTTGATCATACACACACGCGTACACACACACACATGTATTAAATTCAATAAATAATGCACTTGATAATTTTTACGTTTAAATAAAATCTATACACTTACCAAAAGAAGATGTGTATACTGGAAGACAGTATCAGCCAAACTAGTATGTGCGTTGTCTACACTGAAGACGTACAAACAGTCTTTCAAAAGAAGATGTGTATACTGAAAGACACGTAATACGTGCAGTACAAGTCGACAAATAAGAAATTGCCGCTAACTTACTTCGCGTATATATAGTGTACTCTGTAGTGGGGAAAGCACGTGTGTGTGTGTGTGTCTGTCCGTTTTTAGAGTAATTACTGTAAGCGGTGTTAATGCTTGACAGGTGTCAAATTAGAAAGTAGAGTTGTCCGTTTTTAGAGTAAATACTTTATAATCCTAATTTCTGCTAATGACTAGCAGGTGTGAAATTAGAATGTGGGACGTCGCACACAAGGTTAATGACCTCTGGTTTAATTTAGCGAATAATAACTATATCTAATTCAGTATCGTTGTGTGTATGTGTGTGTGTGTGTGTGCATAGACTTGTTTCACTGTCAACGTACTCCGAATATGCATGCAATTATTTGTATAGTAATCAGAAATGTGTGTGAGAGAGACATTTTAATAATTTGTAGGTTGTATCTTACAATCATGAAAATTATTATTTAAACTGATAATTGTTTTATTAAAATCTTACAATGACGAAATATTATTATTTCATTGTTTACGATATATATTTAATGCAAAAAATGAATTTTTAAAATTACAATCTTCTGTATTTAAGTTCGTGTACACACATACAAATCGTTTGAATAAGGGAAATCTTCGAATATGCATCCAATTATTTGTATAGTAATCAGAAATGTGTGAGAGAGACATTTTAATAATTTGCAGGTTGTATCTTACAATTACGAAAATTATTATACAATGTGTGTGTACACAAAACTTTTGAAAATACCTTATTTCAAGGAGATTTTTTTATATGTAACACTTTACCACACACACAGACTTGGTAGTATATTAATTTCTAAATCGTAGTCAATGACTGTCATATGTCAAAAAAGGACGCCACGAGATAGGTGATAAATATATATTTCCTGGTGATTACATTTTAGTATCGCTAATTACAATAATCCATAAGTAGCACGACGCTTATGTAAAACTGATGACAACTGTGTCTAGAGACAAAGAGAGAGGAGGGGAGAGAGAGTTGATATCGAAGTCGTCGTCAACAATTTACTATAATAATATAGTTTGAATTTCCCACCGAAGAAAAATGTTGACAGATCTGTTCTATACACACACACACACAATAATGCAGGATTGGTAACCCTGATCATATATTTTAATATACACTATAATACACACACATATCAAGTTTGAACCCATACATAGGTTGGTAAACCTGATCATATAGATTTAATATACATTGCGGATGCTGTGGTCCAGATACGCGAAAAAGTCGCGGATCTTGACACAGATCAGCGAAAAAGTCGCGGATGCTGTGGTCCAGTAGAAAGTGAAAGTGATCTAGGCTCGCGAAAGGCGGCATATATTCACGGATATGCAAATCAATTTAATTAAAAAAATAAAAATATCAAATAAAAAAAATAAAAAAATTGGGAACGGCGGCATCTCTTTGATCTAGGCTCGCGAAAGGCTGCATATATTTGAACTTGGCGCGCGAAAGGCGGCATGAAATTTTATTGGTGGAAATTCGCGGATGCTGCAGGTCCAGCGGTGGTGGTGGGGGAATAACGGTACTTGGGTCAGGATCCCCATTTTCCCCCTACTAAACAACTAAGTTGGTAAACTAATAAGGAAAAAAGATCTGTAATGACTGGAAAAAGGATTTGACTTGGAAGCGGTAGGGGAAGGTACAGAGAGTCCGTGAAAGTTTAAGTGATAGTATTTCGAGAGTAGTGACGTCAGGGAGGCACCAGACGAACAGACAGAAGAAGCTGGAATTTTTGCTGAAATACGGTGATACCCGCAAACACTGACAGAATATAAATTACAACACAAACATAATTTAAAAGACCTATAGTTGGGTGTAAAACTGTAAACTCGGTGGTAAAGAAATAATAGGAATATAAAGAAAGATATTAGAATAATCATCCTTTTTTTTACTTTTGCGGGATAAAAACTAATCAAATTTTTACCGAAGCTCGAAATAAAATTCTTCAGCAGCTCGATGTTCCTCTCGATCTGCGGTGTTCATCTTCAGTGGCTGGTTGTGTTCTATTCAAGTTATTATGGTAATGATTGACTGTTGCTGCTGGAATGGTTAACACGGCCACGCACTGACGAGTATTCCGGAAATGAAGGCAGTGAATGGAGTCGGACAGTGGTTCCCAGCTGTGACAGGAAAATTCCAAACTAATGTCAAGCGAAGAGTAAACGTTGTCATCGTCATTATCATCTGTGAGGGCAACCGCAGAAACAGCACTTTTCCGAGCGAAAGTCTCTCAAGTCATTCTTCAGTGATTTCTTTCGTGAAGATTTTTTGTTCATTCACTCTACCATACAAGTCAACAAACCAGCCTTACGTCTAGCAACTGCCTATTGTTTGGAATCTTTATGTCTCTTGTCTCCAAGCACGTAGTTTTTTTTATTGCGGGGACCCAACGACATTTGTCGCATCCTGCATCTCAACCGCCGGTAGTTTTTGTCAGTCTCCTGTAAATTCCTGCTCCTCAAATCCTCCTCCTCCACATCCTGTCTTCAAGTTCTTCGAGGGCTACATCTTATCCTGCGATTGAGCGGATCATATTCTACCATTCTTCTAGGCCATCTCTCGTTGCTCATTCGCTGTACGTGTCCGCACCACATTAACCTACGTTGTTCAGTTATTCAATTAATGTTTTTCTTTGACATCTGCTCGCTCCCTTGTTACTTCATTTCTTACACAGTACAGCGGAGATATCCGACAAGATCTTCTCAACCAATCCATTTCAACCGTAGTCATTTTTCTGTATTCCTTTTTGTCATATGCCACCACTTGATGCAGTGTGTAAAGTGACTGTGTTTTTGGCATTACACTCTGATGTTGTAATTGGCTGCACAGTAGTTCTATTAATCTTAACATTCGTTCTAATTCTTTACGACCAGATCAAAGAGTTTAGCTTTTGGACAGCCATTCGTCGTTGAGTGAGTATGTAGTTAATATCCATTTTTGCAAGTTCCTTTTGGACTAAATATGCTCCCCAGATATATTCGTGACAGGGTCTCATAATTCCACAGTCTAGCATCCGGCTAGTCTAGCGTAGATGCCATTCACTTTTTCTCCTGCACATAAATATTCTGTTTTCTGTAAATTAATTTTAAGACCCCACTTTGTATATTCATCCATTACCTTTCTCACCATAAAGAGGCATGGTATTTATCATTAGTAAACCTTATAATTTTTCAAAAGAAGCGTATAGAGATTATTAGAAATGGTGAGGAATTATAGGAATAGCGAATTATTTAAGTTATAGAAATTGTGAGGCATAACATAGATAGCCTCAATCAAGACTCTGTAATGTCTTGCATCAGATCCAGCTATGCAACAAATTAAAAAAGCATCAAGGAGAGAGCGTGGAAGACTCATATGAGCAAGAACTGTATACATAAGGTAGGAAAAGAAGCTCTAGGATATCAAAATCCCTTGCGCGTGTCTCCAAGTTGTGACCAACTGAAATATTCTTGTCTTGCTAACTGTCCTACGGCTCTTCATTTTATACTTTAATTTTGTAATACAGCGCGCGCGCACACACACACACACACACACACATTATTTTTTTCTTTATATAAACTCTTGATGTTATTGTAGTTTCTTGCAATTATATTGTCAAATCGTCTTAGCACAATAATAAATTTCTTCTGTCAGTAAATTTTCATATTCTTATTATAAACGTTACGTATGTTTCGTTTAAGATTAAGAAGGTACGGGCATGAGTGCCGTATGGGTAATGATGGTAAAGATAGATGGCCAAAAAAATTACTGGATCGGACCCCTCCCGAAAGATGAAAAAGAGGGAAACCACGAAAGACTTGGATAGAAGGAATGTGATGGCACAGAGAAATCTAAAAGATGACGGTTGGAAAAGATCATAAAGTTTGGAAGCTAGGATAAGAAAAACGACTTTAAATGTTGATAAGAAGTCGCAAATATATTATGTATAACGCTTACAGTGTTTTAGATATTTTTAAAGAAGTTCATTCTTGCCCTTAAAGAACACCGCTGTTAACTTTTGCTGCGTTTTCTTCTTCTCTTTTTTCTTCGCGCGCGTGTGTCTACGATTGTTTCTCAGAGACATTTGTAGCATCTATGTTAAAACCTGTCGTGATACAGATGCCTCTGCCGAAGGTATAACGTAAGGTTTACTGATAATATAAAAATTTACTGGCAATAGAAATTTTATTATTAAATAAAATTATGGAGTTGTTAATTATGGAGGCGAGTCATGGACATTAACAAACAAAAGAAGAATAAGAAACGCTATGACGTTTTGATCGAAAGATTGTAAGACTTGTGTATGGTCCGGTTAAAGAAGATGACGAATGGAAAATAAGAAACAACCAGAAGATAGATGAGCTGTTGAAGCATGAGGACATAGTAAGATTCGTAAAGGCTAGGTCACCTAGAGCGGATGTATGATCAGCGTATGCCAAAGAAAATCCTGAGGGCGCAAGTCTGTAAAAGCCGACCTAGGATAAGATGGTTGGATGACGTGCTGGAAGGCTTAAGAAGAATGAACGTGATGGGTTACACTTAGATGGGAATAGATAGTAGACATTGGAGAAGATTGGTGTTGGAAGCCAGGGTTCACGTTGGGCTGTAATGCTGAAGAAGAAGAAGAAGAAGAAGAAGAAGAAGAAGAAGAAGAAGAAGAAGAAGAAGAAGAAGAAGAAGAAGAAGAAAAAGAAGAAGAAGACATTTTATTATTAGGCCTATGCTAACACAAGACAACAACTAAACATATTTATATATTTATATTTATGAAACTTTTAACAAACTGGGTAAGGTTAGTACCTTACTCCGCAAAAGAAAAACAAGAAAGGAGAAGAAAAGGAAGAGAATAAGACGAAGGAGAAGAAGAAAAAGAAGAAGAAGAGGAAGAAAATAATAATAATAATAATAATAATAATAATAATAAGAAGAAGAAGAAGAAGAAGAAGAAGAAGAAGAAGAAGAAGAAGAAGAAGAAGAAGAAGAAGAAGGCATAAAATAATATATTCTAAGTGTTATTGCTTTCCATTGCCGTGACATGTAGATAGATAGATTTTTACAACTGTAAACAAGTAGAAAATATACACCAGGTAATCCAACTCGAGGTAATGTGGACATTGGTAATAAATCAAAAGCGATAAATCAATAAAAAACAATTTTATTTGTCTGTTTACCTATTAACCGTCGATAGATAATTACGTCTTTCTCATTAAGCGCGCGGCAACAGCATTTTTACAAACCGCCGTAAATCATACAAACTGGTCTCGACGGATGTCTGTGACGAGAGGTCAGTAATCTCTTGTGTGATTCTGTGTTCACTTATGTAACCGAGTCCGTTTCTCGTTATTCCTACACGTAAAACTAATCATTCAGTCGTATTACAAATTTGATTTTAGCATTCTCGTTTAACTACTATGGAGGTGGTGTAGCTACGGGGAGGGGCTGTCCCCCAGAGCTAGCAAATTCCATAATCAGTTAACGTAGGCCTATTTATAAGTCAGTTGCGTGTGTTAAAATAAGACTTATAAAAGTGTAAAAATGAAAGGAATTATAATATTTGTAAATGAATAAAATGAGTTTTATTAACAATGACAATAAATTAAAAAATGAAATAAAATAAAAACAATTATGACGCGCCAAAAAACGAATCGGAACCTATTAAGCAACCTTTATCTTTTCCGCTTAGACACACTTACAGTAGTGTCTATGTCATGACTTCTCTAGTCGAATAATTAGAACCATCATCTTTGGACAGGTAAACTAGCAGTCTGTTGACTTTAATTCAGAAAACGAGAAGATTTTATTGACGGATTTTATTAACAAAAAAAAAAAATAATGTACTTTGACACAAACATAAGTTGATAAAAACGTTCATGGGACAACATCCTTAAACTGAAGTTGGCGCAGTAACAAAACGGTGGTTTTCAAAACATCTTCAGCTCATTTTCAAAGATTGATTTAGAATTAAAGTGATTTATAATGACACAAGATTTATTACCTTTAATTTGAATAACAATTATTCGAGATGGAATATTTTGCAATCAACGATTTTCCATATTTTTTTCAACCCTTATACTTCACAACGGTTTACTCAAAAACTAATGAGACGCGACGAACCTATAAAATTTATTTATAAAAATGTATGGGAAGAATCCTGAATATCTCATTTGTTCTGAGGAAAAGGGTGGTCCAAGGAGAAGTAATATGGTTGGGCACCTGCTACGCCATTCAAACTGGTTAGGGGCATAGTGGGAGGGGAAGGCCCAGACAGGAGTACGTGGATGGGATAAAAGAAGGAAGGAGGTATGTGGTGTTCCTGAAGCTGTCTACGGAACGGAAGAAATCGCAAGTCCACCAACCTCTGAGTTGAGGAGGCAAGAATGTTTTCTTATGTTATGTTGTGGCCATCAGTCAGTTCTACGTGATACAATACTCTTTATTATTCTATTACAAATTTATATTTTAGTGTCTTTTGTGATGTTATTATAACAGAGAATACAGTTTAATATATTAATAGCGTTCTTCCCAGGCTGTTTTCCCTTTGATTGCAGTGTACATTGTTTTCCCTTGTGAAATTTTCAGTTCTATTTATTTTCTCCCGCTTCGAGTATTCTCCGATACACATACTCTGTGCTCTGTACGTATCTAGAACCACGACTTTCTGTGATTTTCCATGATTTTTCTTGAGTTGTAGTTCTTGTTCCTCTTCCACTTTATTATAACATTGATTTATTTTCATCCCTCGCATCCACTCATCGCCATAATTACCTTTGTCAAGTTCTTTGCAATCGCTGCTGGCCACGTGATCCCGTTCATTTCGTTTTTAATCTGTTTGTATCCAGTAGTTGGAGATTCCCCATTCAAGTTTCAACTTGTAACTTCCAAATAACGTTTCTTCCGATGAAACGTCTCTCCTACTGTATTTTCTACATATAATATTGACAATTTTCTATCCTTCTTCATTCAATTAGGATTTGTCTATCACCTTTAGATCAGTCAGCGTTTTGGGGGCAGACTGATTTAGCAGTGTGAGATTTTGGATACGCCCCATAAATGAGGGATATTTTCATTTTCAAATCTGATACCACGCCGTAATTTTGGAGGTCCTTGCGATTTAAAACTTTGAACTTCCTCGCGAGGTTAGTAAATTTTCAAGTTCTTTCTGGGTTAATGGAGCCCCTTTGCAGCGTCCGTTCTGGATCTGACCAGTTTTTGCTCTACCTTGTGAATTTCATTTTCTCAGTAGCACTCATATGTGCCCACACATTTGTGTACGACATATATCCCCGTGCCTCTATCCGACTCATAGGAAGGCCCCCGATGTGAGTGTGACTATCATCCAACGTGGTTCGTACCACTATCAGACTTAAAGAATCGAATTCAATCTGTTCTCCGAACTGTGGCTACTATTTTAATTTTAATTTTTACCAGTCCTTTTTAATTATTAAATCCTTTTAATTTTTACCAGTCAGTACTTTTTTGAGGTTCTCTTGTCTTGCATTCATACCATAAGTACTTCCCAATAAATGGATTACAATGCTAAACTCTTAGGCATTTTATTCTTCACAAAGAAACACTAATTCAATACTAAAAAGTTTAATATGGTTTTCTGAGCCTGTGGCATAAACAAAAATTGCAAACTGGACAGTGGTTTCCTTACACGTGGGAATACGACCAAATATTATTAGAAAAATTTGGTAAAGCGCAAGGAAGTAGTTTTTTTTAGCAATTTGATGATTTCTATACAAGGATGACATATGCTTAGAAAGTTAGATGAAGAATATCAGAAATGGGGCCTAACAGTAAATACAAATGAGACTGAATACATTATCGTCGGAAATACATGCAGAGATATATTGTTGAAACGGGGAGTTGTGGAGGGAGTAGACTCGTACGAATACATGATTTCAAAATACGTTGTCGTAATTAAAAAAGACGGTACAAGTGTAAAAGAAATAAAAATCGCACAAGACAAGGAAAACGAGTGACGAGACGGTTACTTTCCACTTTATGGAGCAATCAACCAAGGCTTGAAACAAAAATCAAAATTTACAAGTCAACAGTGGAAAGTATTGTAACATATGGGGCTCAGGTGTGGGAGACTGTAGAACGTATGAGGAAAAGATTACGAGCCATGGAATGGGATACTGGAGAAGGTACTGTACACTGAAACTACTGAATAGTGTAAAAATGAAGACATAAGGGAAAGAATGAACATATGTACCAATATAAATGACGCAATTGACGCCAAACGATTAAGATGGCACGGGTCTGTGTGCCGTATGGGCAATGACAGGTGGCTAAAGAAATTACTGGAATTGACCCCTCCTGAAAGAAGAAAAAGAGGAAGGCCGCGACATATTTGAATGGAAGACATAAGGAATACAATTGCACAGTGTAATCTGAAGGATGATGCTTGTGAAAACCGTAACATTCGGAAGCTAGGATGCGAAAAACGGCTGTAAATGTCGAAAATCCCAAATCACACACACGCGCGAGCGCGCACGCACAAAATTTAGCACAAGGTTTAAGCGCTAATTTTCATCCTTCATTGTCATCATCATCATCATTATCATCATCTTCACGGATTAAACCAAGGATGGTTTGTTCCGGTCTCAAATAGCCAAAGATTAGAGCTGGTCACTCCAGCGCTTCCTCGGACGTCCCCTCGATTTATACTTTCAGAATTGTTTGGGGATGCGGCAGTCATCCATTCGGCAAAGATGTTCCCACCGATTCAGCCGATACTGGGCGATCCTGTCGAGTATACTTATAATATTCAGTTCATGGCGTATATCTGTGTTTCTTCTATGATTTCATTGTGTTTCTTCCTTCATTCTGAAACGCGAATTTTAAAATAAAAGTTAGCTTATTAGAAGGATAGAAAAAACATTTACAATATGTATATTGATTTATGTGCATATATTAAAGGGATTTCTCATATATAATACAAAAATAATTATTTACTGTTTTCCGAAGTGAATACTATAGTAGAAGTTATGTAGGCTATACACACTTGACCCTTATAGGAAACGCTGTGTTTAGTACCACGCCTAAGCAGAGCGTTAAGATCCCTGATGTTCCCCCAGACACCGATTGTCACATGTAGCAGTTGGAAAAGTAATGCAGCAGGGTTTCGATGACCTCAGAATCGAAGCCAAGAACCTTATCTACTGGTTTACACAAACTTCATTATTAAATACATTACTACAGTAACAATTTTCTTTTTTTTTTTTGTATTCACGTGTTTATTATGACACAGTGACCTAAAAGGTAATGAACTGTAATTATGGGTGGAGAAAAAACAAATGATTTTTGTTGAAAACGATGTCAGCCAGCAGCGGCGTTGTGGACCACAGCTTTCTTCGCGGTCGACGTGATCGTTTGGCAACAGCTGATTCTGTGTCACATTTCGTTCGCTTTCGGAATCGTAATCGCGGCCGACGCTTTGTATCTGTGTCCGTTTTTGACCTGCAAAGAAAAAGAAGAAATGCGGCGATACAGATCACAATGTGTAATTTATTTTGTACACGAAATATTACAACAAAAAAGCGATCTTTTTTTTTGTTTATTAATCTACTTCACGTCGGTAGCGAGTTGAATTACATACAACGCCGTGGTTTCGACTCTTACGGTTGTTTCTATTATCGTACTTCTACCATGATGTAAATCTATTTACAGTCTGATGAATAATACAAATGATGTTTATTACGGGATGTACAAGTGGTTGAAACTTATTCGGTAATATGTATGCATCTGTCAAACGATCAGGTATGTGAGTAGGGCGTAGTTAAGTACTTTAAATACTCAAATACAAACGTGTTTTGCTTATTCTATGGTGTTGCGTTTAATTCAAACCTAGTTTGAATTGCAATGGGTTTCTATTACAATGAAAAATCCTATTGGATATGTTTTAGTAAGAAATATATACGGTATGCTCATAAAAAACTATATGACGATAATAAGGGAATGTAGAGTTGCGTCTAAGACTCCGTACTTTAACTTGTAAGAAACTGTGTAATTGAGACTTATAAATAAGTTTTTATGGTTTAAATAAGCTAAGAAGAACAAGTGCAAATCTGTATTACTGATTACTTTTCAATAAACCATAATTCCATATAGCTGTTCCGGCAATATTAATTTATCTATGCTTATCCATAACATCGCAGTGTGTGCGGTGGTTTTAAAAATACTTTCGACGCATTTCGGCTTCCAAACTTAATCGTCACTCTTTTCTATTCTGTACTCCTCTACCTCTCTCTCGTTGTTCTTGAATCGTTCACCTCGTTTTTTGGAGCTTTCCATTCTACTTCCTCTCCGATGGAATGCATTTCACGCTGCTCTTGGTAAACTGTCATCTAGGCCTATTATACGCCGGACTCAGTAACTGGCAGTACTTAAATCTATTAACTGGCGGCTCTCAGTAGTTTTCCTGAGTCTCATTGTCGTTGTTGTTGTTTTCGTCTTCTTCTTCTACTACGTCTCCTCCTTAGGGTCCACACGTACAGCCTGTTTCGTCTTCAGTCCTACCATCTTCTTCTGGGATTATCTACATCTCTTCTTCCTCGGGGGTGTATAATCGATTACCTGTTTTCTTAGACAGTCATCGCTCATCCTCTCTGTATATGCTGTTTTCATTGAAATGAGTGCTGTGTAATCCTATCCTTCATGCTGCATATTCCTATCTCGGTTCTTATGTCTTCGTTTCCAATTTGATCGCAAAGGAAACAACTTTTCACACGTCTCAAGAACTTCATTTCAGCGGCTTGTGTACGCTGAGTATCCTGTTTCCGCAACGGCCACGTCTCACACCGATAGGTTAGCGCGGATGCTGCCAATACCTTTCCTGTTGTTTTGTTACATAGCGTGCGGTGTACAGTGCCACACATCAGTTGGTATTTATGAAGTTTGTTGGTGATATCAATCTTGGTCTGAAAAGTGACAGCACACCTAGACGGCGTTCCAAGTCGCATGACATATGAGGGATTAGGAGACCCTTACACACACACACACACACACACACACACACACACACACACACACACACACACACACACACACACACACACACACACACACACACACACACACACACACACACACACACACACACAAACGCAGCTGGCCCGCACGCCTGTGGTATGAATCGTCTACTGGGCCGTCCACTACGTTACTGCATTTTTATAATACGAATTTTTTTTTTAAAAAACGAGCTTAGCATGTTTGTAATCTCCATAAAATTTTAAAGAAAATAACACCAAACACGACGTGGTTGCGATATATTTTAGACGTACAACTAAGTGTAATTGAATATTCATTTTGGCTTTAGAAATTAGTATTTTACAAATGTTATTTAATTTTCGTTGACAATTACGCACAATTCGACTTGTAATAAAGTGAATTATGTGTGTATATTGCATATATCAAATAAAATTTAAGCCTGTAGGAGTGATTCAACAACTTACACATCTTTAAATGTAAAATATTTTCCCGAAACTACTCCATGAGTTACCAACTAGGAAAACAACTTTTAATAAGTTTCTTCGGATTCATTTTCCTCACAATTTCACGGAGGTTACAAAATGTATAGTTTAATTTGGATTATCAGCTAAATTAATAATTTTATAGTTTTGAATTGGACCGTATACTTATACGTGAACCGCCCGGGTCTTGCCTGGTCAGTCCGGGCCGGTTGTGAGTGCGCGTGCGAGAATAGGGTCTTTTAGTCCCTTAGGTTCCATCCGGTTTGGAACACCCTATAGACATTTAAAATGTCTAGGTGACATCTGTCCTGCAGGTAGCCCACTGAACCACGGCATAAATATGAATACCATTGTCTACGACACGTGGACTTAACTCAGCCTAAGGAAAGCTAGGCGTCTTGTCTCTGTTCCACTTAGGTAATTCTCAGCAGGCGTGTACACGGCGCGGCGCAGGGGTGGGCCCGTCCTATGAGTCGGTGGTTAAGTTCCGCTGGGGACTCAGTATAGCGGGTATAGATCTCTCCCCTGCCCAGAGATACGGACGAACTCCTCAACGGCGGGGAAAGCAGAAAATATAATCTTCAGGGAAACCCTGTTTTTTAAGGTTTGTGTAGAAAGTTAAGGGAGACGACTACAACAGAAAAATCAGGAGCCCGGACACCTTAAGATGGCAGCTCTGTCGCCTGTCTACTTAAAAGAAAGACGGAACCCTTTACTGAGGAAGTTCATTACTTCTCGTAATCTTCATGGAATGCGGGACTGATCTCACCCTGAAAGACCAAGGCTGTCCCATTGTCTCTAACATAATTCTAGGCCTATTTCGAACTTTCTTATAAGTGGGCCTCCTTAATGAACCACCCACCTGTACTACCTCTTCTCTCCTGTATCTAACTTGGTCCACTTCCAACTTTTCGCCCCATTCACAAGAATATTCTTTACTCTGGTATTGATGTCCTCATTTTTGTGTTCATCATCACCATCATCATCATTGTGTTCCAGGATTAAACCAAGGATGGTTTGTTCCGGTCTCAAACAGGCAAAGATTAGAGCTGGTATTTAGCGCTTCCTCGGACGTCTCACACCTCTCCGTCTCCTCGGATTATACTTCCATAGTTGTTTGGGGATGCAGCAGTCTTCCATTCGGCAAAGATGTTCTCACCAATTCAGCCGATATTTGGCAAGCCTGTCGAGTATACTCACAATATTCAGTTCCTGCCGTATTTTGTGTTCTTTAAAATATAAAAAAAAAGAATGGTGAAAACTTTCCAACGTTGAATTCACTAAATTACCATAGGATGCTTGACGAAATAGGCTATAATGGAAAAAAGAAAATTATTATAGTTCATTGTTGGACAGATTTCATTCAAAAACCAATTAATTAATTCCTAAAATGGTCACTACTCATAGTTTTTACAATTCTGAGAAAACATTAATTTATGGAATCAGTGACTTCTTTGATTCTGAATTCACAAAGTTGAAACAAAAAATAAATAAAAAAATAACTCAAGGATACTGTTGTCTCAAAAACTAAAATAAATTAGTAATTACGGAATTTAATTCTTCATATTGTGATAAGAGAGCTGTTATCTTGTTTTTTATTCTTCTGAACTATGTAGAATAAACATTAGAAGGGGAAAGAAGGCACAGAAGAAGTAGTAGAAAAGGCAGAGAACAGATTGAGAAGGAAGAGAAGAAGACAAGTGGATAATCGGAAGAGTTTGAGCAGAGGAAGAAGAATAGTATAAAAATGCGGACGAAATTCAAAAGTAGAGGAAAAAGAAGAAAAATATATTCACAAATAGAGAAGAAGAAAAATGCGATCCCACTATTAATGTTGGTGATATAATTCGGCATTTATTAGATCTAACTCACACACACACACGCGATAAGAGACAGATGGTTGTGTACAGAGAGATGACTGCCAATATAAACCGTAGACGAATGCCAAAAGTCCACACGGAACAAATGTTGCTAGGAAGCATATTGTACAACTACTATAGTGAAATGAGACTTTTCGAAGGTAACTAAAATATATCATCAGTTCGGTTTAGTGTGTGTGCGCTCGCGTTTTGAATTGCATTTACGTACGCAGGTAAAGTTTGGGCAACGGTTTTTACAGCGGTCGACGATTTTCATTACGGAGATCGGTTTATTTAAGAACGTTTCTGTTGGCTACTGCGGACTAAGCTTGTACAAACAAAGATGAGTATCGCTTACTCGCTTGCGTCAATAGTCTATTTCAATGTGTTTTCTGTGCTTTCGTGTCAACTGTCAGATAACTGAGTGGGTACAAAATTAGAGCGAACGTGGTGAACTGTTACACAGAGTCGCTCGGGTTCGGTTCACGTGCGCCACTTGGATTTGATTCTCGCAACCAATATTTCATACTCACATATACACATACACACATGCGCGTGCACGCTGCCAGTTTCTCGGGTCTGGTCGGTCCCACGTATGAATTGTTCATTGGTCGTGAAAATGATTGTTTCTATTTCAACATTTCGACACAAACCGATGTGCCACCTTCTGGCTGAATCCTGTTCTGGAATCTGCGATGGTATGACAACTGTAGACTGTACACATTAGAGTATCTGAGATAATCGTAGATGGTAGCCGAGTACCAATCTTCCTTCTGGATCTCCTGCCTTCATGTCTGCTCTGAGCAACCTACAGCAACCGTTCGTTCCAAGTCCCCTTGATAAAACGTTTAATTTGTTCTTTACATAGTAGAAAGTCTCCCAGACCGGAACAGCGTAGGTGATGACCAACAGTAGAAACGTTCTATCGATCAACTTGCCTAGTTTACGGATCCTACAACTGATGATAAGGATGACAAATATTGAAAAGAAATCAGTTGACCAAGACGAGTCGACGCTCCCCTGGTAACCGTCTGGACATGGGTACGCCCCGTGATTGGGCGGTCAAGGTTAACAACACCGAGGAACCTACCAGGGTTAGTTGGTTCTACCTATACGGACGAAGCCTCGCGATAACGTACAGACCAGCGACGCGCGACACTTTTTAGGTCCGTAAACGGCAACTTTCCAGTTGTATATCGAGGCGGCAAACATATCAAGTTGGCGCTGTAGTCGTATGATCAGCCGCTCGACGTAACGATTTTTGGTATAAACCGGTGTGTCTTCAGCAAATAGGGCTTTCTGGACACCACGCTCTCTGGATGCATCCTTCACTTAGATAGAGAACGGGAGAGTGCTTAGAACGTTACCTTAGTCCAGGCCGGTTGTGATACATCTCCTTGAAGAGACGTAATAATCGTCCATGTTCACCCAGAAAGTTCTCTCTGTCACAACACTATCGATTAAATGAAGGCATGAATCTGGGAGATCAAGTTCGCGTAGTTTGTACAAGATTTCGAATTTCTGGAGTCGGGGTTATTTGTCTATTTATAGACGCCATGGATAGGGCTGATGGGTTTCTATTGCTTGCTGAACCTTGGTGCGAACTCTGAAGTATTTATCTACCTGATGCACGTAATCGGCCCTGCGTATTGCTGTATAGGAATGGCGTATTTGATATTCTGTAGTGTATGTAGCTTGTAGTTTGGATGATTTTCAAGGATTGGTTAAATCGAAATCTATAGTCCCACTTTTTCTGCGTCTTCTCTCCTCTCAGTTTCCCATATGATAGTGTTTCTAGTTCTCATCCTGTCAAGTTTTCGGTGTGTTCAAAACAATATCTGGTATCCTGTGGCTGTAATATATTATACACTGCCTTGGCTGTGGCCCTTCGCCTCAAAGTCTCTCCTTTTAACAATCTTCTTCCAATTCTCGTTTTCTCATTTTCTTGTCTCCATCGTCTTTGGCGTGTACTTCAACTTCGTCTGTTAGCAGTCCAAAGTATTTTTATGCTGCTGTTAACTGGTCATTCGTTACGCATGACTAAACCAGATCGATTGCCGGGATTCTGTTTTATCGGCAGTACCTTTGTTGATGTTAGTTTTTGTCTGACGATTCCATTTCTTTATGTGATCTTCCAGGAAATTCAACACTGTTGACTAATCTTCAGCTTGAGGAAAAATCTCCTTTAGGGCTTGAGTGTTCAATTCAAAATCTCACGGAAACCTGACTACTGATCTTGAGCGGTGAAATTCGTGCAGCCAACAAAGGAATTAACCTCACTTAAGAGTACAGCAACGGTGACTAGGAAGGAAAGTATGAGGTAACCGTTTGCTGTCTCAGTCACACATTATCTCTCTCTGTCATGTAAAATTGCTTCACAAAGACACTAGCATGCTTCTAATGTTCTCGCAAGTCTTTTTAGAGGCGATGTTCACATTATGAAACACTGTACGAGACTGTTGTGTGCATGTGTGAGATGAATTAAAATTTGTTACCCTCGCAACGAGGTGTTTGTCCACTGCGCATCTCCAACCTATCCACCGTCCATTATGTTCAAAATCTATCGCCAGGTCTTAATACGGATAGCTTGAAAGTAAGAAGACATCCGGCAAAATACACAATTTGATTTGCACAAGACCTTGGTAAAGCACCGAGTTGTTTCCCTAAAAAAATGTTTCCTTGATAAGTACTACCGCTATTTATACGATTCAGGTAGGCTTAATACTGTCTGTTCCGTATGACTGTGTGTACTCCCACGGAAACATGCAATGAGTCCAAACTAATCTTCCGTTTGTCGACACATTGGATTAAATAGTCGAAGAGGAAAAAACAAACTGGAATGGTCTCAGGCGCTCGTTTTCTCTACCATTAGCCAAAAAATCTTGATAATTTCTTCTTCTTCTTCGTGTTCTTCTTATCCTCCTCCCCCTGCGCCTCCCCCTCCCCTCCCCTCATCCTCCTCATCCTCCTTCTTCACCGTTTTCGATATGTAGCCATTTTTTACATGGTTTCTCTTCTTCTCCTATGGCACTACAACCCTAGTTGGGCCCTGGCCTCCTTCAATTTTTCCCCCCATTCTCTTCTGTCAGTAGCCATCCTCCTCCAGGAACGCACTTTTTCCGTGGATTCTGGTATTCAATAGTTTTCGTGGTATTCTCTCTTCCCCCATTCTGGCTACATGACCAACCCACCTTAGACGCTGTTTATATGGTTTACAATGTCTTTTATTTTTCTTTATGTATTTGGAGAGACCTTGTTTGTATGTTTGGTTTTATGCATTCAATGTTCATGGTTTGGTCGTACTGTGAATACTGACTACACAATATTCCAGGTGTCTGTGTTGTCTGTAGTTAGAAACCGACCTTTTCGTACAAATCCTTTGATATTCTGAATTCGCTTTTACCACCTAAATTCTGCTGAGATAGTCGTCAACACCAATATTTCTGACCCATACACAAGTGTCGGTTCGACATTTTTTTCCTTTGCAACGTGTTTCTAAATGTGCACCGAACTAATTGAAATGTTGCCAGCTTTAGAACGTCATTAACTCTCAAGAAATATCAGAGTCTAAAAATCGGAAACGAGGCACCTGTTTCAAAACGTAATTATTTACAACAGTTTTTTGTTCGACAAGATATGCTTGCCCACAAAAACCATTAGCTCAGTCTTAGTAATAGAAACTGTCGTATTTCATAAAACTTGGCAAAGCTGGTCAAACACGCACACCGCTCATTTAAATGAATTTAATATAGTTTTTTCATAGGCAACTCTATAAAAAAATCGGCACGGTGCAACAAATTGATTTTCTTGTAAGACAAACCGGTTAGAATATACAGTAGTAATCTTTACCTACAACTTGTAATAATAACGAGATTGATTGAAGTCTCCTTGTCGGTGTCATCAGCTTGCGGAGACCGAGTATTGACAAGTTTTCTTGTATCACGAATCATGTCATCATTTTTACGGCCTTTTAATGTTCCATCTGTGGGATATACGTCACAATTTCTTTTGGTGAACTCATGCTTAACTACTTAAATTCTTCTTCATTTAGATGCCAGGTGATGTCGTTGCAGCGTGAAACTCCTGTATTCCATCATGATCATGTCATGTCATCTTCAGTATCTTCCTGTTTCCATCATGATCCACACATTTTCCTTCTGGGGTGACCTCTTTCAGACAGTAACGTGCACGAATGAACGATCATCGTCCCTATTTTTCTCACGTAGGCTTCCGCGGCCGATGTCCATTATGTGTTTGAAGTCTTCTTCCAGTATGGACCGCGTCAACAATGGCTTGTATGACAACGTTTCAGTCATATTACAATGAGCAGCCTCAGATCTAAGTCATCTGACTCAGGATACTCATTGTAATATGTGTGAAACGTTGTCATACAAGACGTTTTTGACGCGGCCCATACCGGAAGAAGACTTCAAACACATAATGATCACCGACCCTCCTTTAAAATCCATAAAATTGGGCATAAAGAAAGAAATATTCAATTCACACGAAGTAGAGAATAACGTGTGATTCTCTGATCTCCCTCCTTCAATTCTGGCAGTCTTTAATTTGCTTCGTACGTCAGACCACCTCGGCGTATAAATAGGGTGGTGCATACTACTGTACAGCGGGTACTGATCTGAAGCGCATGGCCGAAGATGCCCTTCATGGGTTCTGTTAGCACGGATATGTAGTTGATCGTAGCCCGACGTCCGGAAATTTACGGAACATACCGATTTTCGAGACAACATATTAATTTCCCACTCAGGATACAATAAATCATGATTTTTAAGAATCGGAAAGGAGTTAATTCAATATTCAATACTGGACGATTGTAATTGTCAAAGAGTAAAATTTGGGCCTTTTGATTTTTACCCCTTTGCAAATTTCTGTAAAACTGAAAGAAGCTTTGGTGGGTTTAAGTAATAATTGGTGGCGGAGTATTATAAGAATATTTTGTGGAGTGAAACTTGAATAGTCTGAAGCGAGAAATGTTCTGTTCACTTTTTAAAATGCCAGTTCCTCGTTTATATCAGATTTGAATAGGCCTAGCCCTGTAATGAATTTTACTGAATCAGTAAAGGAGAGAAGGATATTCTGGCATAGATTAAATCGTCTGCGATTGTTAATACTCTAATTGAGAACATGTTTTGTCACTGTAATAGGCCTACTAATTAAATTCAATAAATTCAATAGGACTACATGTAAATTGGATGCTTCAGTGTTTACTATATTCATTGAGTTTCTACTATATTAAAGTAATAATATTGTGGTATTGTTCAAAATAGTTTCTTCTGCAAGTAGTGGATTGGTATTTTTTTTGTCGATTCAATACCTTACGCACGTTTAACTGAAAAAAATCAGCATCATCAGAGCCATGTAAGTGACGATGATTCTGATGATGCATTTTTTATGTATCATCATCACTTACGTGCTTCTGATGAAGATTTTTTTTCAGTGAAACGTGCGTGTAAGGTAGTGAAAGGACAAAAACCCAATCCACTACTTGCAGAAGAAACTATTTTGAACAATATCACAATATTATATAATTGCTGCAAGAAACTTTGAGTTACCGGTACGTAGAATATAAAATGATAGATTAAAGTAATAAATATATATATTTAGCTAAATTATAAAGTAATATTGTCTCACGTCTCGCTTTCCTTAAAAAATTCCCCGTTTTTTGGATTTAAAAATCTTAATCCCCTTCTTTTAAATTAAATATCTGGCACGGGTAACGTCTTTGTGGTGTGCAGTGAATTCGGCTAACAAGAATGCTGAAGGCCGCCATGGCACCGCTCCCTCACGAGCACAAAGTCAGGACAGCGGATGGATGCGTGCAAATCTACTGCGTTGCAGAATTAATATTTGCGCAGTAGGTTTTTTTTTTGCGAAGACACGTGGTAGGGTTTCGAACAGCAGATTAATGGCGGGCACTCACGAAGGGGAGCGCAAGCACACGCATGGGCGTCTTCCGTAAGGAAATATGCCACAGTCCCCCCCACTCGACTGTGGCACAATAACATGACTGACAAAGGATCAATGTTGTTGTGTTTTGTTTCTCCATAGATGATGATGATGACGACGATGATAATTATGATAAGTTTTGCACACTTCTTTTGAGCATCAGAGGTGGCGGGCGACTCAGGTAAGCTGAATCCCACACACACACACACACACACAAGTTTCCTTTCCTGTACATGTATACTCTATTTACACTCTAAGGTCACATAATTAGTGGTGGATTTGAAACCTTAAAGTTTAAATTGTGTCTATAATTTTAGACCAGATGTAATTATATGACATGTAGATAGAATTACAACTACAGTGTATCTTAACATTTCGAGGGGTTGGTGGTAAAACTACCAAAGTCCAATAATGTTCCAAAAAAGACATGAGCCACTGTGGACTATGTTTGATTCAACTAGTTCCCCCCTTCTTCTCATCTCTCACCCCCTCTCCTATCACTCCTTCATTCTTGATCGAAGTCTCTCCCTCCTTTCGTCAGTCCAGATGGCACCTGTCCTCTTCTTGGGGTTTTCCTGAAAACCTTGGGCATTTTTTAATTTCTTTTTGAGTGGCAAACATTTTTCAATGTCTTGAATAATCTGGAGTTCTTCTATGTCTTATTCTGTTTCTTTGAACCACGTATTGGACATTTTGAGCTTTTTGAAATAGTTAAAAAGCTTCCCTGTTAGTCTGTCAGGATTAATTCTTTGAACATGTCCGTAGAAAGTAATTCTTCTTTTTCTAATTACGTCTGTGATTTTCTCAACACGTGTGTACAGCTCATTATTGTGGCGTCTTCTGTACTGCTCTCCATCTTGTATTGATCCCGAGATTTTTCTTAATTATATATTTTTTTATATAATTATATTTTTTATTAATTTCTATTTTCCTTTTACTTTTCGAAAGCTATGTAATCAATAAACAACTCTATTAATAATAAAAATTAACCTTGAAAAATCAGTTTAATAATTTTTTAATTTATCATTGCACTTGAAACCTCTTAATTTCAGTTTTCCATAAATTCATCTAAGTGGACTTGGGTAACTTTACCAATAAACCCCACGATGTTTTCACGTAGGTTTTCGCGGCCGGTGTCAGTCCTGCTTCCTCCGGTATGGACCGCGTCGACTATGTCTTTGTCAGACATTACGCCCATATTACAACTGGTATCTTCAGGTCTATATGAAGATACACAGATCTCCATAGACTTGAAGATCATCATCATCATCTTCTTCAAGAATTAAACCAAGGATGGTTTGTTCCGGTCTCAAATAGGCAAAAATTAGAGCTGGTCACTAGAGCGCTTTCTCGGACGTTCCACACCCCTCCGTCCCCTCGGCTTATAGTTCCATAGTTGTTTGGGGATACGGCAGTTATTCAGTCGGCAAAGATGTTCCCGCCAATTCAGCCGATACTGGGCGATCCTGTCGAGTATACTCATAATATTCAGTTCCTGCCGTATATCCGTGTTTCTTCTGTGATCATGGAGAGTATACCTGCCACGTGCCTGAGAAATCTCATTTCAGTGGCTTGGATACGACTGGTTACTTCGTTAACGTCCAATTCTCAGACCCATAAAGAAGCGTTGGAAGGGCCATCACCTTGTAGAATTTTAGGCGTGTTCCCTTTACTTGCTGATTGGGCAGCACATAAGGTTGAACTTATGCAACTTATTTACATCGTCGTTGTTTGCATTATAAGACACAGACTTGAAGATACCCATTGTAATATGTGTGAAACGTTGGCTGACAAGACATACTCGACGCGATCCATACCGGAAGAAGACTTCAAATACAGTGTACCCTTATATGCTTAAAGAAAACAATGTTACGTTACTAACGATTTTCAAGTGAACTGATGTTTTAATTAAAGCCTAATGTACTTTACAAATCTAGAGGTAAAAAGTTGGAATCACTTGATGGCAATGGATTATGAATTTGGTAAGTCTTCAGATTGGTTAAAATTTATATGTGTGGATGTACGATACACAGTATAGGGCACGCACACACACACATTTGCCTAATCCAAATCCTGTTACCAAACAACGCTATAAGGTATAAATCAAAACATAAATATCGTGTATCTCTTTTAAAATATTTGCTTCTTATTGACAAAATCTATTTTCTAAACTACTGGTTGGGTTCAGATCCTCGGTACTCCCCCACAGTACGTCACTCTATGGTTCTATTCATACGTCTAACATTAAGGAAACGACCAACATTCGCGTATGTGTGACGTAGAGTGGTACGATTATTTTACCTTGGTCACGCGTTTCCTGAATCAGTTGCCTTACGATTTTCTCGTAGTGGTTAACGGTATTCTTAACTACTGCTGTGAATTTCGCTACAATTTTCTTGAACGGGTAAAACATTATTATGTAGGGCTTTTCCCCTAACCGGCCGCCCGGAAGTGTGGGTGCGAGTGATGCAACCCGACTACAAAAGTCTGTCACCGGCTTTAGTAGACTTTTATCTTTTCCTTGTTTAGAAACAGTTGCGGTAAAATTCTAGCAATTAAATCGTGCACGTCCGTATCACGCGGCGTTAGTCACGTAGTCGGCCGTAGTAGAAATTTTCCATAGTCCCCCATGTCTCCATTACATAGACCCACACCCTCGGCCAGATTCGCACTTGCCTCCCCCGGCACACAGGCACACACATTGTGTCACACACTGTCATTATTCTTTATGTAAATTATTACATAACTTTACCGGCGGCATGGTCGAGCCGGTTAAAGCATTGTGGCTCCACTTGCAAAGTCAAGCGTTACACGCCTGAGTACAGTAACCTGGATGGACGACCACACGGTGGCTCATGGGCGGGGCCTCTCTCTAGACCAGTAAGGATAGACAGTGGGGGGGGGGACACGATTATATATTGTTGTTATTATTATTATTTTTTTCGTATGAGCCACTGTAGACTAGGTTTGGTTCAACTGGTTCCTCCCTTCTTTACCTCTGTCTTCCACTCCTCCCATATCTCCTTCATTCTTGATGGATATCTCTCCCTCCTTTCATCAGTCCAGATGGCACTTGTCCTCTTCTTGGGGTTTTCCCGAAAACCTTGAGCATTTTTAAATTTATTTTTGAGTGGTAAGCATTATCTGTTCTCTCTATCAACTACCTTTTAAAAGTCGATGAAAGCTATGTCAAATGATCAGCTGTTTTCTGTGCCTTTCAATCTTCTTCTTCTTCTCGACATCAAGGTATAACTTAGGCTTACAGCCTGTTCCGACTTCACTGAAGCAATCTCTTCCTTGGTCTACCTATATTACGTCTTCTCTGAGTTCTGTATCGTATTATTTGTTTAGGTAGCCTCATATCTTCCATTCTCTCGATATGCTGCCTCCATTTTATTTGTCCTTCCCTCATTTTCTGCTGGCCATAGAATATACGTTTAGCTCAGTTCTTATATCTTCATTTCGTATTTGATCTCTAAGGTTGCAATCTTTGGTTTTCCTCAAGAACTTCGTTTCACTTGTTTGTTTTCTTCATTCATCATTTCTCGTCATCGTCCAAGTTTCACTTCCATAAGTTAAAACAGGTGTTCCCATTACTTTATAGAATTTTATCTTGGTGTCTTTCGTTGTCTTATTTCCAAGCATTCTGTGTATAGTACCACCTATCATTTTAAATCTATTTTTATATCGATGTCGCTGTCATACTCATAAGTTACATCGCACCATAGAAAATTGAAATGAGATACCTGTTCTATAGCCTGACTGTTTATAATTATCTTGGAACGTATCGGATGCTTCTTCTAAAGGCCATAACTTTGCTTTGCAATAAAAAGGTTTTCTTGTGCTTTTCAGTAAGCTGAGATATTGTGAATATGCAATCTAAACACGACCTTCCTTCCCTAAACGATGCTCTCTTTCCGAGAGAATAGTTCCCGTTGTTGTAATCAGTCGTTTTGCTAGGGTAGACGCATACAATTTGTAAGACATGTTAAGTTGGCTGACAGGTTACCATATTCGTTACGATCTCCTTTCTTGAATACGGCGACTACCTTTGCATTTCTGTCAATCTTCGGAAATACGACCAGTGGTCCAGCATATATTGCTAAAGTTCAATAAACGATCATGCAGCAAGGCTGGCGCGTACTTTGTAAGCTCAAAATTCAGCCCATCAGTGCCCGGCGATTTCCTATATTTTACAGAATGGTGTAACAGCTAAAAATTAATCCACTGCTATTGGAGCCACACATTCCACGATGTCGGCAAATTTTGTTTCCTTCAGTTGGTCCTGGGCAATTCTCTGTGATATTACCGATCTTCAGGTTATCTCTTTGATCTGTTTGATTTAAATGCCGTAATATTTTGTAAGCCTTGTTCTGTCTACCCTGCACATCGTGCTCTATATCACTTATATATTTGTCCCAAATATTTCTTTTGATTTTCCTTACTTCTGGTAGTGGCTTAGCAGAACCTACATACATACCTTGTCAGATCAGTCTTTAAAGCTAATATTATATTCATAACATAATTTATTTATATACAGTTTAATTTCTTCGTCGGTTATTAATTTAGAGGGGAAGATTATGAGTGTTAAAGATTATTCAGATCTTGAATCTACTCCCCCACCACCGGGGGCGATATGTAACCTCATACTATAAAGTCTGAGAACAGCGTGTTCCACGTTTTACAGAACTGGTGTTCCTGTTTGTAGGTCTACACTAGATCAAATGAGCTAGTGTCTTATACAGTCTACTCTATTCTTGTGTATTTCTATTACTTATGTGTTGCAAACGTAACTAATACATTCTTTCCTCAGTGTGTGTGTGTGTGGGGGAGAGTTGTCAGGCAGACACAGTAGCTTCGTCTTTCCTGTCCGCGTGGAATAACGGAGAACAATGTTTCAGTCGACTTTCTAGAAAGACTCTGCGGTGATAATATTCTGCGGTCAGACCGGAGATACGTTGCGTAAGGCAAATTGATTACACCAGTTGTCGCGCCGTTATCACATCGTATTTGGTGCGATTATCTGACCAAAAGCGGAAGCATGTAGTCTGTTGCAAGGACGCGGTATTTTTAGTAAACGATGAAATGTACGACAAAATTTGGTGAGAATGTTGCAATCTGTTCAAGGACGAGAGAAATGTCATATAATAGAGACGGATTTAAACAAGTAAAGATGAATACTTATCGTTCGAGATCTGTGAGTCTTTGATATCGCGTGGTTAGAGCACCAATAATTTAATACTTCCAGAAACGATTTCTTAGTTAATTTATTAATTAAACTTTACCCCCTGTCTCAGAATACCCTGTGAATCTTGAGTGGGTCTCTCCAGACCACTAGGGAAGGTCTCCTCTTCCCTGTGCATCTTACGCCTTTGACCAACAAAGGTCCATTCGTCCAGTCAGCGCCTGCTTTGCCGTATCGGCTGGGTTGAAACTCAGAGGAAGGGAAACCGCGAGATGTGCTAGTGCCCATTTCCTCCTGTAGCGGCAAACTAACGTTACGGACGACTCGCCTCCGGGCAGTCGAGCCTCTCGACCACACTAGTGCCCCTCTATACTCCTGCGGGCGATGTCTTAAGGGGGCCACGGAGGCGCGCCTCCGGCCTGGCGACTGGCTGGAGCAATTCACTCAAGAGATGTCCCCATGATATACACGCATACATCGTGTATTCGTGGAGCGCACCCTAACTCCTTGTGCTGAGCGAACGACCGAGCTGAACTGTTAGAACCTGGCGTTCATCGGGCTCCGGCCTGGTCAACGCAAAAAAAAAGAACGAGGGCGCGAGACGCCCCGTGCATCTTCGGTCTGCCTGTCAGGTTTATTTGTATTTGATTAACAGTTATAACGAAATTCCTTAAGTTATACGCCAGAAGCATCACGCTGTTGCATACACGGTATTTCGCTGTTTATGATCAATTAAAACGAAGCGCAGCATTATAGTGAGCGCAGGAGACAAGCGTACAAGGAAGTGAACGGGAAAGTGTGGTCATAGCACATTGCTCTCCCGGCTACTTAGTAAAAGGCGGCAGCTTAATGAAGAGCGGAAGAAATCGACACGGCTAGGAGAGAAAGGGTGAGCGGTCCTTTTACACTAGTAGGCCTACTGGGCAGATATGGGCCAACCAAAGCCCCGGGTGTGCAGACGTGAAATGGCGTTTCGCCACCAATGGTAGGTCCCCCAGAATGGGCGGTCGTTGGGGGCTGATTCAAACCCTGGTTCGTCCAAATCAACTTCTGGTGAGCACCCTTGGCAGGGTACGCCCTGTCTGCGCCCCGGCCGGTTTCGGGGGTGACTCCGGGAGACCGGGTTGGGTTTCGACATACTGGGTTGGACTCGAGGTTAGTCTGCGGTTTCGATGGTGTGTCCGCCTTGAGCGGTGGAGACTAAGGCTGCTTTCTGCTGGTAGGTCTTAGATAGTCGATATTCCTGCACGTCTGTAACCCGAGCGTACTGACCATATCATCGTCAGGTGCCTGGTCAGCGGTCAGATCAACAGACCTCTCCTCAACGGAGTGCCGGGGACGGTATAAGCAGAAGCTTGAAACAAAATAGAGGAGATATGTGTTCTGTTAACAATGTTGCTGTTGATACACATAATTAATTATTCTCGTTTATTATAAATATTATATTTATTGTCGTTAATAATATATTTATTCATAATATTATTATTATTATATAATATTTACACCTACCTTAAAGGGCAAAAACAATAACCAATCTTATGGTTTTCCAGCTGAACGATGTCTTTCGGAGGGGCGGGAGTTTTAACCCCAACGTTCCGCTGTCTACTCCACGTGGTTAGAACACCTAGGACTAATTACGTTGGCGATGGAGAGTACACTGTAAGGGAAGAACTGCAGAAGAATCAGAGAGTGGAATACTGAGACAGATCCTTGAAGATGTGGCATGTTTTACATTTTCGGAGATGATATTATTGGCTTTGGAAGGAGGAGCTAGACAACCACATCATAAAGTCAAAGGAATGGTGACATAGAGGGATGATGGACGGGGGTAGAGAAAGAGAGAAAGAGAGAGAGAGAAGGAAAGAGAGGGTGCAAGCGATAGAGTCAACGGAAGGCAGAAAAAAGTGGTGAAAAAAGATATTATAGTGGGCCTCAAGAACAGCTAAAGATAAAGACCACCCTCTTTCATGATTAACATATTAATTTAAAGTCCTCCAGACCCAGGCGCTAATCCACTGAGGGGGAAATGGGGGAAATTCCCCTTCCCAATGATCACTTTAGACGCAATTTTTCGACGTTTTGTGATTATCAATATGACAACAAATTCATATCACGTTATGGAAAATTACTTTATATTGTAACTGTGCCTTACCAGCACGTTAATTTTTGTTTGATACATACCATAGAAACAGTAGTGTGTGTACCATGGTAGTGTGTATTTTAAAGTGAATATTATTAAAAGAACAATGAACTGACAAACACAGATATGATTTTATATTTGTACGTCAATAAACATATTGTGTTGGTAATAACAAACTGTAGTTGTATCTTCACTAATCCCTATCATTTATATTTTAGGCTTTTAAAGAATGCTCGAACTTTGTTACCCTCAAAAAGTCAACTCTCCCCCAGCCTCCAAATTGCTTGCTAGATCCGCCCCTGACGAAAACTGGCCAAGAAGGGTTTATAGACGGCAATTGGACAATACGAGATGTATGAAAAAAGGTAAAAATTTCTTAAGGGAAAATCGAAGATAATGAAGTAGAAGAAGAAGAAACGGAAGTAGTTTTCCTCTGTCCTGCTTCTCCTAATTTTTCCGTCTTATCGCATTGATTAATGTCTTTTTTTTATTTGTCACAAACTCTGCTTAACTTCTTATGTTCATTTTCAGTTGTTTGCTTTTACTTTTATGTTCGTGATGTACGTTGACATTCAAAGCTGCGACACGATTCGTTTAGTCTGACACCAATGTAATCTTTGCACGTACATTTGGAAATATTCACGCACACAGTGTGTGTGTGTTTCGCATATTTGTGCAGAAACACGGACTTGTTAATTTGCCGAACCTTGGATGCCAATATGCGAATCTTGCGTACATACGAAATTACCGTTTGCAACTTTTGGTTTTGTCCTCTCTTTAAGCATTACGCAATAACATTCCTCATAACACTTATGCTACAAATGAGTACTAACTATATAAAATCCTAAATAAATGAATTACCGTAAATGTACGTGTATATGCCACGTTTTGTGTGTGTGTGTGTGTGTGTTTTATACTGAATTCGTAGTTTTCTCCAGTCGTTGCTCGCGTGAAGCTGATTAATGTTCCTGAGAAGGACCATCTCAGATTCCTCCACATGACGGAAATAACAGAAGTGGCGCATGGGTTTGGGGAAAACGTCGTCATAGTCGTCGTCGTCGTCGTCGTCATCACCACCACCACAGTCATCATCATCATCATCTTCATCATCATCATCATCACCAACACCACTACTACCACCGTTATCATCATCATCATCAGCATCACTATCGTCGTTGTCATCGTCACACATCTCAAACATTAGGCTCTGCAACCTGTTATGAACTTAAAGAATCTAATATAACATTTAAATCCGTTTCCTTAGCCGTCCTAAGTTCCTAAAACCTATCGACATATAGTGAAGTAGTTTCACAGGAGAGCGGTTATAATATAAACTATATAGAGCGTATTTCCACTCACTTTTCTTCTCCTCCTCTTCTCCTTCTTTTTATGTCTTAATTCCATCAGCTTCATAGAAGCCTCATATTTTCTTAGATCCTAATTATCCTCTTGCTAAACGCCTTATTATGTCTCGCAGTCTTCTCTAATCCGTACTGTTTTACGCTGATTTTGCATCAATTCTACAACGTCTATTCTGCATCTAATCTACATGTCTTCTGTTCTTCGTCCATTCTGTTATGTCTGTTATTCCACAAACCTCTCTTAGGCTCTTACTGCATACGACGGATCTAAGATAATTTGTTAATTTATAACTAAAATCAATTGTCTTTTAATTCTTTCTATTTGCACGATTTTCAGTCTTCAAAGTTTATGACCTTAATGTTGTTGACAATATAACATAATCTGAACTGCCTCGGTAAGAACGTAAACTAAAGAAACGATGTCCATAGTTGAACATCCGGTGACACGTGATCTTCAGTTGGCAATTCCGACAGCCGTGTTGTATGACCGTAGAAACTACCGGGTCATTAATGGATACGGCAATTATGGTAAACCCAGGCTTGCCATAATTTTGTATTGAGCAACCGGGACACCTGTTTACCGGGGGTGGGGGGTGAGAAGGGAGGCTGGAATTAAAATATAAACATTACAGTGTTTATTACATTACTATTTTATTGGGTGTATATAATGTATAAATATAATACTTAATATGCTACATAATAAAGACTAAATAAAAGAAAATTTTTTTTTACAAACTTAAGTGCAGTATTTAAAATTGTGTTCAATCAAAAAATTACTCATTACATTAAGAATTTGCAAAGAAGTGTGTAACTTAAACTTGTTTTTTAAACCAGTCATATTTTCTACTTGAATGCACCTTTCTCAATATGTCCTTTTTGTTTTTTATTTTGTCAAAATATCCACTACAACTAAATCCAAAATTTACTTTACACAGCATCAACGCACGCACTATTGACTCCTGGATTAAACTTCTTGTCATCTGCCCAACCATTATTCATCAATGAGAACGCTCTACAGGTGCTGATGTTCCAGGAAGGCAAAAGATGTACTCAATTATCAGTCCAAGATTGAGCATGGGGTGTCATTTTTCTCAGCATGGCTGAAGAGTTGCAACCATTTTACACTGACCGTGACATTTCGGCAACCGGCGGAACACCGGGGCTGCACTCTGAAACTAGGACTATCCGGTCAAACCGGGACGTATGGCGGCAAGCCAAGGTAAACCTTACACGAATTACGTATCTATCGCTTTAGTGTACTAGTAGTATACACAATCCGGTACACTTAAACTGTTTTCTAAAAGGCCTATGCGGACAATCTTCCACTTATACGAAAGCACTCGGTTCGATTGATGTCGAATTATAGGCCTACCTTACACATGTCGGAGATTGTTTCATCAACTTCAGTAGCGTTTAATTACGGTAAATTCGAGGACTTGTAGATGTTTTCTCCAAGATAATCGTTTGTAGAAAGAATATAATGCATAACAAAATAACGTAAATAATGTTTTAACACATCGAGAAGAACAATTTACCAAGTTAATGTGTGCGTGTGTGTGTGAACGATATACAAATGAGAGTCTGTTCTATTCTACCTTAGGTCTGCCTCACCTCTCTTTTGGAACGGTATCCGTATCACAGAGTTTCATGGTTTCTTGGTTCACGTGTCAAGCTTCCACGCCACATCGAACTGTTTTATTTTCTGATTCGTTTAGGATGTAGTTCTACACGCGCTCTGTTTGTTTGTCTTTAAACCCCATTCTTAATGGCCTGAGTACGCCATGTTCCAGCGTTACGAAACTCCACTCTTGAGAATAATGTATGTTTACACTAGAGTACCCTGCATAGAAGTAATCCCGTCAAGGTCACTCACTTTCTCTGCTTCTCCCTGTCGCCTCCACGCCCCTCGCCCAGCGTTGTAGCCGGCTAGTACAGTGTGTAGCGTTTTTTGCAGTGTTACGTAAACAAATTTCTTACATCCACCTTATATGGCTCGTTTCAAATTTATTTATGCGTATCGCGTAAATGAATTTTTTTATCAGGAATAATTAGTTGTGGGTAACATAACTCAGTTAAATTCTGGGCGCCAATATTTGAGCTACAAAAATTTCTATGAGTCGACAGCATATTTTTTGTTGTTGCGTAAATATCTACAAAATTTCTATCTTTGCGTTTCTGCTCTTTCTTTGGCTTCTTTTGTTACGATTTGCACTTCTCTGAAACTACGATTTATACTGCGCTGGTTTTTCTTATGTTAGAATCTAAAGCTTTTAGCAATACACACCCTAACTTTACGAAGTACCATTAGGTCAGTTACTTTACGTTTTCCGTACAGTGAACTTACTTATTTAAAGTTTTATTGTTTTCTTCAGATTGTCCAGATCTTCTTGTCCATATTGTCCAGATCTTCTTGATTTTGCGATAACAAAAGGAATCTCGCACTTATATACCAAAATCGAACCAAATCTCAACTTAAGCTCTGATCATAGCACCATTATAATTACATTAAGCACTAATGTAATCTGGAGGGAACCTCCACCTGTTTTATACACTAAGCAGACTAACTGGGATTTATTTGAACAGATTATCAATGAGAATATCAACTCTAACTTTCGCATTACGGATTCCAGAGACATTGAAGTAGCCGTTCAATACTTTACTAAACTACTACAGGGTGCGGCATGGCAAGCTACACCATAAAGAAGAAAAGTTTTACCTGATTATCATAATATACCTCTGCACATCAAACAACTAATTCAAGAAAAACGACAAGCTCGCGGTAAGTGGCAACGAACGAGAAAGCCCCAGTATAAAACAATTCTCAATAGGCTCACCCATAGAATTCGCGCAGCTATGCAAGAGGCCCGAAACGCATCGTTTGAACACTACGTAACATGTTTAGCATCCCCATGATCATTCAATATGGAAGGCGACAAAAAAAAATCAAACGACCGGTAATCCCAGTATCCCCCATTCGTAAACCTGACGGCAGTTGGCTCGAACAAATGAAGATAAGGTGAATGTGTTCGCAGATCACCTTTCCCAGGTTTTCACCCCAACCTCATCAGCAATTGATGACTCAGAATTTCTAACTTGCCTTGATGCTCCCTGTCAATTATCTCCTCCAATCAAAGCGTTTGCATTATCTGAAGTTCTCAGGGAGATAAAACATTCCAAGACACATAAAGCCCCCGGTTACGATTTAATAGTTGGAGAAGTTCTGAAACATCTTCCCAAAAAAGCGTTAGTACTACTTACAACTATTTACAACAGTATGCTCAGACTGTGCTACTTTCCAATCCAATGGAAATTTGCCCAAATTATCATGGTCGCAAAATCTGGCAAACCCCTTACTGACCCTACATCTTACAGGTCAATAAGCCTTCTTCCACTCTTGTCAAAAATATTTGAACGACTTCTCCTGACCAGACTAAAACAAATAGTGCCCTTTAGGTACCTGATCCCTGAACACCAATTTGGGTTCAGAGAAAAACATTCTACAGTGCAGCAATGCCACAGAATAGTGAACAAAATTAGGGATAGCCTGGAAAAGAAGACGATGTGCGCAGCTGTCTTCCTGGATATTCAGCAGGCTTTTGATAAAGTCTGGCATGAGGGCCTTCTGTACAAGCTGAAGAAACAACTTCTTGATCAACTATATTTACTGTTGAAATCATATGTGCAAGATAGACACTTCCAAATCAAAATCGAAGACACTGTGTCAGTAATCTCTCCTATAAAGTCGGGAGTGCCTCAGGGCAGCGTTCTGGGGCCATACTTATATCTTATATTTACTGCCGACCTACCTGTGACAGACTACACTACCACCGCCACCTTCGCTGATGATACCGCTATCCTCGCAGTAGATCACAACCCGGAACGAGCCTTTGAGAAACTGCAAAGCCATCTTTACCTCCTGCAAGATTGGTTCCAGCGGTGGAGGATCCGAGTTAATTCTGCAAAATCCACTTAAATAACCTTCACCATGAAACGTAGCTCTTGTCCACAAGTCACCATAAACGATGCCCCCATACCTATAAAATCAGAAGTTAAATACCTGGGGCTGCATTTGGACGACAAATTAACATGGAAAGCCCACATTCAGGCTAAGAAACAACAACTCAACTTAAAAGCTAGGCAAATGTACTGGCTCATAGGTAGAATATCTCAACTATCTCTCGCAAACAAAGTCATCATATATAAAGCTGTGCTCAGACCAATCTGGACTTACGGTATAGAATTGTGGGGCTGCTCTAAACCTTCCAACAAAAAGATTCTGCAGACAGTTCAGTCAAAAATCTTGCGCTACATAACGAATGCTCCCTGGTTCATCTCTAATTATACTCTTCACAAAGACCTCAACATTCCATACATTTCTGATGTTATCAAGATGCACGCCGCTAAGTACAGGAACCGCAACATAGGACACAGCAATAACCTGGTCAACGAGCTCCTCAATCCATCACTGGATGTAAGAAGGCTGAAGAGACAGTGGCCAGATGACCTGACCCGGTGAACGTGGTAATCATCGCTGGATGGTTCCCACCTCAAGTGACGACTTATACATCACTTTTACTTATTACTCTGTGAAGTGAGTAGATTGTAAAACTGCATTATAATAAATTAAAAAAAAAAAATTGTTTTCTTCATAGCGGTTATCCTACAGACTGACAGTTGTCTGAGAACGCTGACCTTGCCTGTTGTTGTCGCTTTAATTTTGTCATACTCACGGTATTTTCCCTTTTGTAAATGAACCTGTTTTTGCTCTCTGCACGGTCGTTCCTAAGCCATATGGTTCGGAAGTTCTGTTAGGTATATGTACACTTTTGGTATGGAAACTGTGTATACCCTGTCGGCATATCTTTTCGGTAAATATTGCTGTCTGACACTTTTATGAATGTCTTTGTCATTTTTACACTCCCCTCAAAACTGTGTATGTTTACTGGCCGCGCTACTACCTTTCTTCAGTCGCACAAAGATAAATAGGACTGAGCAATTTCTGTAAACAAAATTGTCGCTGTTGTGGCAAAAGCCAATCCCATTTCAGTTACATTCCAAGTAGGTTTGGTTGACGAGGTGAGGAAGAGACGAATGAGCAACAAACAACGTCCAACATATTTATTGTCCTTAGTATTATTGACAGACGAGTTTTTCAACATACTGCTTATTTATAATAGTCATAAGGAATTCTATAGTTTATAAAGTAAGGAAAATTTATAAAATATAGAATTATTAATTTAAATTATATATTTAAATGTTTATAATACATTAATATATGAATAAGGAATTTATAATTTATTTCATAAGGAATTCGTATTGTTTTTTATAAAATTATCCTTATTTTCTTAAGAAATTCAATTCTTTTTCGCGTTTATACATACTATTCTTTTTACGCTACTTGTCCATGTAGGCTAACGTCTTTTACTATAGTGCTGATTTTTTTACTTAATTATTGACAACAGCAGCGCAGGAAATAAAAATAGAATATTTTTCGGAATCACGAATCGTGCGGTGTTTCTTCAATAATTAAACAGGGCAAGCTTACAAAAATTCGACACAGGACGCGTACAAAAATTCGTTCAAACAGACTAAAGCTGACGCGTTGTATTCAATGTTATGTATAAGTTATGGAAATTAATTGTTAATTAATTATTAACAATGTATTAATTGTGATGTAATTATTATTAACAATGTAACAATGTATTCTAATGTATGTATTAGAAACTTCCTCACTGTAAAATGTCACTGTAAAAAAGTACAGTAAAACGCAAGTTAACCAGCGAAAATATCTTACATTACACTATATTACAAAATCAGAACAACTGTGTGATACTCGTAAGGTTTTAACATGTTTTTTACTTTAAATAACATTAAATTTTATCTATAAAATGTCTGCTGTAGGCATCTATGAACCTTCAAAATGTGTCGTTGTTTTTTCAGTCTTCTATTGTCATTGATTTTAGAATTTTCAACACTTTAAAGTACAAAAATTTTTTTAATTGTGATTTTAATGGAAGTCTTATTGACAACAACAAAGTAAATATTTAATTTAAAAATGACTTTGTTATATTCTTTACATTAAGTAGGCCTACTTACTAGTGTAGCATTTTTCGGAAGAAAGGGAAACTGTTGCTTAGTGGCAACGCTGTAAGTAAGCAGTGTGACCTTGACAGTACTACTTCCATGCAGTTAAGTATAGTGTATGTTTCATTCATCACCCATACTTCAATCCCGTAAATGGTAGAAGTTTGGAGAGTTTATTGTGTACCACTAAAGATCTGCAAAATTAATTACAGACCCGCTACTGAGTGGACATTCCGTCGTTGTGGGCGCATAAAATCTGTTTCCACATTAACTGTCACGTGCTGGACAAAAACACACAAGCGATAAATCGACAGATGGATCTTATCGATTAATTAATTAATATTCAAATAGCAATTCAGCCTTGAAGAGTTTGTTGACCATAAACTGTCTATCCCCCTTCCTTACTCTCCCTCTCACTCTTTCAGTCTCTCTATATAAATTCTCTTGTACATCGTATTAATAAGTTGAATTGATATTCATTAATAAAAATCAGAAACATTAAATACATTTAGGTTTGTAGGAATCGTCTTGACTTGTACCATTACATTTTATTCTAGAGAAATTGTAGGCTCAAGTGTAGTACTGGCCACAACACTACCTTCCTTGTATTTTGTACTGATCAAGCTGGCAGCCTATTCTACCTGACTCCTAAACTACTTTGGTGATACCAAAGGAATAAGGTTGGCTGATTTTGACCCCGATCGAGGTTAATAACGTCGGAACTCTAGTAAGCGCTGTGTGACTTTAACAAAATTCAGCTGAATTGTTCCCTGACTAAGAAATATAATGGACATGGATCTACATATTTACATGATATTAGTGTATTAGTGTATTAGGTAACATATTTTAGAATACGCAGAAATGGCTCCTCTGAGTTGACTTATAGCCCTGTCAAGGACAATTGCACTTGTAGAGTTTTGGTAACGACAATACCTCGTTTCTCCTACATGGGATCCTATATTATCTATATGCATTATACATACACCATATATGCATTATCCCACACATTCTTCTTTTTCAGCGGAGCGACAACCCATTACTGAGTCAAGGCCTCCTTTTTAGGTATCTGCACATAAAAGAGTTTGACAGATGAGATATGTGAATTCTCTCCAACCCCCAACCTGGAAGACCAGGAACTTTGATTTCGGGGTGCTCTTCCCCTAGAGAGTTGCTTTCACCTCAGCTGACGAGCTCTCTCTGCCCGGTCGCAGTAGGCTAACTGACTCAGCCCATGTGTGCAACCATTGGGCTACTATAGCCTCCTCCGCCTCCACACTTGATGCACATCCTGCTGCCGATGTGCACCATCCTGCCAGGCTAGGACCCAGGATACCCCCAGACTGCCTTGACAGAACGCCCATCTATCGTTTGCTTACCGATCCACTCCGCCGAAGGGATTGATTACCACAACCTTGGAGTGGATTGATCGCCGTAACAGCGCCCACCGACGTGTAGGTGAGAGTGGAGTTGGAGTGGTGAGGCTGGTGCATTTCTCTTCTATGGAAGCATATGTTCATGTCACACCCCCTTTGGACCCCTATGTTAAGTTATGGGTAAAAATAATGAATAATTTAAGTACAGGAGCAAACACACGCTTTATTGTAGAGAATGTAGAGGTTTCCAGTATATTCTCAACACCCTATCCTACACATTAGTCTCCTACATTATCGGGGCATTGCTAAATGTGTTTATAAAGGAGACCAAATCTAGAATTTGCAAGATCTCAATAAGACTGATGTTGACCTATGGCTCAGAGCTAGATCATTTATTAATTTATAAATAAAAAAGTGACTTGGAATTCCAATAACAATATGGATGTCAGATTTTAGGTAGTTTGTGTTTGGTTAACGTACTAAGTCGTAAAGTAAATCAAGAATAAGAACTTTGAATTGTTTAACCACTGTTCTCTAAATCTTTAATAAACCATCGTACCACATAGGCCTACATATATAATATGTGTCGGCAATATTAATTTGTCTAAGCTTACTTTTACCATCGAAATATGTACACATACTCGTATATAAAAAAAAGCGAACGAAATAAGTAGTAGTGCAGGTCGTTTCTGATCTGTCAGTTTATCTAATAATGAAGTGTGTCTTCTGCATTCAAGTGTCACCAATTAGCACGTTGTATAATACGCACTGACAAACAAATCGGTCCAATGCAGCAGAGGAAACGTCCTTTGATTTCAAAGAAAATGCTAGCAATATAGGCCTCAAAATCAACATAGATAGAACAAAAATATTAGTGCAGACTAGAAGACAAAGAAACTACGGAACAATCGACAATATCGAAAAGGTGGACAACTTTAAATGCTTGGGAACCATATTAGAAAAAAACGGCACAGAAGAAGCCGAAATCCGGAACAGGATAGTCCAAGCCAATAAAGCGTATTTCGCCACATCAAGTATCTTCAGATCCAAAGACATCCACAGAAACACGAAACTAAGGATATACAAATAAATAATAAGACCCATCCTAACCTACGGCTGCGAAACGTGTATCCTGAACTCCAAACCAGCAAACACTCTCGATATCTTTGAAAGAAAAATATTACGAAGAATCTAGGGACCAGTTAATGACGAACACGGCTGGAGAATAAAATATAACTTTGAATTGTATCAAGTGTATAAATAACCAGTAAATACATAAAGAACCGCTAACACAATACATAAAACTACAGCGTCTAAGGTGGGCTGGTCATGTAGCCAGGATGGGGGAAGACAGAATACCACGAAAACTATTGAATACCAGAATCCACGGAACAAGACCAGTGGGAAGACCGAGGAGAAGGTGGGAGGACGCGGTGGATGAGGATGCGAAAGAAATACTGGAAGTGCGTTCCTGGAGGAGGATGGCTACCGACAGAAGAGAATGGGGGGGGGGGAATTGAAGGAGGCCAGGGCCCAACAAGGCCTATAGTGCCATGGGAGAGAGAGATAATAGGTCTTCATTATTTTTATAATTATCACTTATTGCAGGCACCCGACGATTCTCGTTTACGACCAAGTTTACATTATAACCTCTTCTTTTGAGTTATAACGGAGGGAACCCAAAATAATTGGTTCTGCCAATTATTTCAGGCTGCCTTATTCCAGACGAGCTGAAATTTAAATCAGAACAATACACAGTAAGACATACAAGGAATCAGGGAAGGTGAAACTGTTGATTTATATACTCCGTATATGTGTGTAACAAGAAGACTTGCTTTATTAAACATTTGAAATATAACATTTACTCCAAAGAACAGATCACATGACATTATTAATCAAATTATTAAAATTAATTGAATTGCTTTATTTAGACTACGGGATCACAACAGATTTATCTAGCTATACCCCCGGATCCGGGTAACCATTGATATTTAGTCTCTAATCTTTTAATTATATTCAATTCAAAACTTTATCTTGCAAGACTTTTTACCTTTTTGCTTCTTTATATATTCCATTAGAAGAATGGTTTTAATAATACTACGTTACGTTAATATCTAAACTGTTACAATTGAATGATATTGAATAGTTACAATTTAAATTCTCAAATTTAAGTTCTTTATATTCTTATAAAATCAATCGTCTCTGAAAGTCTCTTTAATAGAGTATTGTGTTACAAAAACTATTATCATTATTCCTCGATAGACGTGCTATCGAGTCACCTCTATTTTTTGATGTAATAATCTCCTCCATGTGGTTCCGTCTTGGGAGTCCTAAAACGTCGTCCTCGTCTTGGTCTGGTCTCAGTTGTTCATGGCTTAAAACGTCTGCAGGATAGGTAGAGTCTTCTACACAGATACTCGTTGATTCTCAGATGTCTCGAACTGCATCATCGGTAGGGTATACTAGAGTTGTAATTCAGATGGTCCATGACCACAGGTGAGAAGTTGAAAAGATTCGTCCATCGGTGAAGATTGCAGTCATCGTTTTTTTTAACACTTGTCGTTTGTAGTTACATCTTTCTTCTTGTTACAAAGTTTTTTGAAATGTTTTTTTTGTTAACGTTACATGTTACACTTTTTGTAACACTTAATAAAATACAAAATAATAATAATTAATTAATCCACACTAACAATAAATTGCATAACTTTTGAACAGAGCATTTTGCTCGTGCGTCTGCACTGCTGGGAGTCGTCATGGCGAGAGCGATATTTTTCGTCCGCTACCCTTGTACATGACAAGAGAGAGTGGGGTGTTTATTCCGCGAGCATATATAGTTCCTGTTTCTCTTTGAATAAACTTTTTTTATTTATACCAACTATCGCTAGATAAAAATACATCATTTAAATTAATTGTTTTAGTTACTCTCTGTGTCTACAGATACTTTAATTATTAACATTAGTTTACTATATTATTTTTAATTACAGTAGACTCGGAAAACATGTCGATTCCGGTATCAACAGGTAGGCGCTTGATAGCAAGCAAAGGGTTAAAAATACGAACATAATAATTATTTACAATATGCCTTTTCTTTACTGATACTTTGCCCTGATTAATTACTTCTTACATTCACATTTAGTACCTACACTTTTTATTATTATTATTATTATTATTGTGAGATTTAAATGGTTAATAGTACGCAACCTTAATTAATTAAAATTTTTTTTATTTTTGTAATTGTCACAATTTAAATCGTCACATACTCCGCCTCCTTACCAACACAGACTCCTAAAAATTTTGGTCAGCTATGTACCGAGAGTATGCTTGGGGAGTACTATATGAAATTTCTTCTTCTTCTTCTTCTTATTATTATTATTTATTATTATTCTCTTTTAATTTTAATTATTCGTTTTAAATTCTCTTTAAATGATCTTAATTCTCATTTAAATGTTCCTTCTCCATGAAATTCCCTTTTTCTCATTAAATACAGTACTTACTCATAATACTAATTTCCCTAATTTCAGCAACTCACAATATCGTGGCCCGACTGACATCAGGTTACTCTAACTCTACACGTTAGCTTTCAGCATTCAAAAATGATCTCTTGGCTCTTTTGGCTCATCATTACCCTTTTCAGTCGGCGCCGTTGTGACTTGTTACTTAACATGTATAAACACTTCTGGATTATATATCATAAACTTATTTCTAATGTAATCTAAAGAGGATCCCATACTCCACTTTAGATCACTGTTTTGAGAGAAGCGGAAATTCATGAAGATACTTTTCATTTAATTCTTTAACAATTACTCGACAACCTATACGGAAGGGGAGACACTTTACACAAGGCATTGTAATACACGGTGGTATTCATCGTTTAGGGAGTGCTACCGTTTATACAATTGAGAGAGGGTGCGTGGCTTACTACATTTCATAACACGCTCTATTGTTCTCGTACTGGCCACCACTGGTTGTTGACTATTCAACGTTACTCGTATTATTATTTACTTTGCTCTTATTTACTGCGATACGATTTACTACTACTTATTTACACGTTACACAAATTTGTTTAACTTAAGATTTATTTAGCAATTATTAATCACTTATTATTACTTTGGGGTTTTAAAACTTACGTAGAATTATTTCCTATAGTCTTACCATATTTACTTAGGACACTTTATTTACCTTTTTCTTTTATTTGGCTGAGTTTACAAGTTTACTGTTTAGGGACATGGGGTTTAATACTTCTAACAAGGGAGGGTTAACTAAGTCATTTATTCTTTTGAAATTTACGTCACAATATTATTTGCTCTACAATACTACACACAATTATTTCCTACACACTTTAATACATGGTAAACATTTATTAACAGAGATTATTATTAAACCTTTGGCATTAAATTCTATTTAAACGATCAGCTCTTGGTACTCATTTTCTTTTCTTCCGTGACCTTCCCTTCATCTCGTTTCTTAAAATCTAACTTAATTTTATTTCTACTACTAATTTACGTAACCTCACAACATTATGGCCCGACTGATTACATCTTGCGTACTCTAACTCTAGTAGTTAGTTTTCTGTTACTTTCTTTAACTCTTGTAAAGAATTTTTTCAGTGCGGCGCCATTGTGACTGAGTTATGTTCCTTATATCTATTTCGCTTACTTATACTTAAGATAATCTAAAGTTGATCCCATACTCAACCCTAGATTATTTTTAATTCTAGTTGCTTACTTTACTGAGATAAGCGGAATGTCACGAAGGGGAGTCTTTATTCACTTCTAAGCAATTAACTGTAACACACTAAGCGAGAGGGGACAAACACTTTACTTTCAACGATCAGCTGTTACGCTGGAATGTAGGTCAAACAGTTTTAAACAATGGCCTCGTTTATGAGTACAAAGGGGAGAAGTCGACTCGGGGGTGGATAGATCTCTATGGTTCCATTTAACAATAGCTGGCGGCTAGGGACTTATTTTCAAGCAGGACACAACTTATTTATTATTATTCACACATATTATTCTTTTCTTTTTTCTTATCTCACTAATACACTTTTATAATTATAATTATACTAACGTGTTATAATAATTTACGATCTTATTAAACTTTTTATTTTAAATGACTTATTATTTATTATTATTACTTTGGTCTGATTTAAGAGACGGTTTCTTTTTATTTCGAACGAGTTTATTTACTTAGGGAAATATCATTCCATTAAATTAATTAGTACACTTGTTTTATTTAATTCGATTTAATTTTCAACAAAGGGGAGATACATGGTTACTAGGCACAAGACGACACACAGGAAAGGACACGCTTCAAATAACAATACACCACACAAGAAGGGTGACCGATTGTTCTCACTCTAACTGGGGAGACCGACTACGATAATATTAAACCATCGCCAACAGGAAATTTACATGTCTGAGATTGTCGTGAATGGGGTACGTTTATGAATGGGACTTTTAACAAGTACCTACATGGTTTGTTTACATTGGATTATATGTTACTCTTACTTTACACATATCATATTTACTAATAAAATTATCTATACTATATTACTATAATATTAATTATTATTTTTATCTTATTTAAATTTCTGACACATATTAAAATACACGAGTAAATAAATCAACAGCTTATGAATAGGGACACAATTACTGTTTAACAACACAAGTCATTAAACTTTTTTTTTTTTTTAAATTAGTAGCAAAATTTAAACAAATTAGCAGAGTGGCGCATCTTATTTGTGACACTCGGTACACAATTAATTAAGCAATTAAGCAACCAAGCAGAGTGCCGCATCTTACTTGCGTCACGATGCTTACAATTATTCTCAATTAGACAACAGCACAATACACAATTAATTATTATTTACACCATAGCACATTTATTATTAATTAGCAGTTAATTATTAATTAAGAGCAGAGTGGCGCATCTTATAACCTCTTCTTTTGAGTTATAACGGAGGGAACCCAAAATAATTGGTTCTGCCAATTATTTCAGGCTGCCTTATTCCAGACGAGCTGAAATTTAAATCAGAACAATACACAGTAAGACATACAAGGAATCAGGGAAGGTGAAACTGTTGATTTATATACTCCGTATATGTGTGTAACAAGAAGACTTGCTTTATTAAACATTTGAAATATAACATTTACTCCAAAGAACAGATCACATGACATTATTAATCAAATTATTAAAATTAATTGAATTGCTTTATTTAGACTACGGGATCACAACAGATTTATCTAGCTATACCCCCGGATCCGGGTAACCATTGATATTTAGTCTCTAATCTTTTAATTATATTCAATTCAAAACTTTATCTTGCAAGACTTTTTACCTTTTTGCTTCTTTATATATTCCATTAGAAGAATGGTTTTAATAATACTACGTTACGTTAATATCTAAACTGTTACAATTGAATGATATTGAATAGTTACAATTTAAATTCTCAAATTTAAGTTCTTTATATTCTTATAAAATCAATCGTCTCTGAAAGTCTCTTTAATAGAGTATTGTGTTACAAAAACTATTATCATTATTCCTCGATAGACGTACTATCGAGTCACCTCTATTTTTTGATGTAATAATCTCCTCCATGTGGTTCCGTCTTGGGAGTCCTAAAACGTCGTCCTCGTCTTGGTCTGGTCTCAGTTGTTCATGGCTTAAAACGTCTGCAGGATAGGTAGAGTCTTCTACACAGATACTCGTTGATTCTCAGATGTCTCGAACTGCATCATCGGTAGGGTATACTAGAGTTGTAATTCAGATGGTCCATGACCACAGGTGAGAAGTTGAAAAGATTCGTCCATCGGTGAAGATTGCAGTCATCGTTTTTTTTAACACTTGTCGTTTGTAGTTACATCTTTCTTCTTGTTACAAAGTTTTTTGAAATGTTTTTTTTGTTAACGTTACATGTTACACTTTTTGTAACACTTAGTAAAATACAAAATAATAATAATTAATTAATCCACACTAACAATAAATTGCATAACTTTTGAACAGAGCATTTTGCTCGTGCGTCTGCACTGCTGGGAGTCGTCATGGCGAGAGCGATATTTTTCGTCCGCTACCCTTGTACATGACAAGAGAGAGTGGGGTGTTTATTCCGCGAGCATATATAGTTCCTGTTTCTCTTTGAATAAACTTTTTTTATTTATACCAACTATCGCTAGATAAAAATACATCATTTAAATTAATTGTTTTAGTTACTCTCTGTGTCTACAGATACTTTAATTATTAACATTAGTTTACTATATTATTTTTAATTACAGTAGACTCGGAAAACATGTCGATTCCGGTATCAACAGGTAGGCGCTTGATAGCAAGCAAAGGGTTAAAAATACGAACATAATAATGATTTACAATATGCCTTTTCTTTACTGATACTTTGCCCTGATTAATTACTTCTTACATTCACATTTAGTACCTACACTTTTTATTATTATTATTATTATTATTGTGAGATTTAAATGGTTAATAGTACGCAACCTTAATTAATTAAAATTTTTTTTTATTTTTGTAATTGTCACAATTTAAATCGTCACAACATCTTCAGGATGTTGACCTTCGGGTAGATTATCAGCTGATACTGACGTACGTATAAGGTCTGCAGAATCGGTGGAAGAAGCTGAACTATTATCTTCCCACTTGGATTAACTGTTTTCAACCTGTAACCATTAGCTTCTTACGATTTACGAAATCGTTTTGTCCGGCTAACAAACAACACAACGTAGTGTGGTATAGCTTAGCTAGGCGTGTGACAAATTGTACAACGACTTCGTTAGTTAGCCTTTGTTGTTGTTGTTGTCAGTACTGGTAGTGGTGACCTTCCAGTAACGTCCACACTGCTCCTACGCACACTTGACGGCGCAACTCTCCTAATAGTTTGTAGGTCACCTTACAATACTGGACACACACACACACGCGCGCGCGCGCGCGCGATCTGTGTGTGTGTGTGTGTGTGTGTGTGTGTGTGTGTGTGTGTGTGTGTGTGTGTGTGTGTGCACATGTATTGTAATGTACTGTAGTAGACTGCAGTGAACTCAAGAAATTTCGTTTGTTTCTGATACGAAATCGTATCCCCCCCAAAAAAAATCGTTATACTTTCCTTAGGTAATAATTAGATTTACTGATAGTCGTGTTACTAATACCACGTTTATTTTACTTACAATTTTATTTAATTATTATTTCGATATTATTTATAAGTATGTCGTTTCCATGGTTTTCCTAACCGTTTTCTTGTCGTGTTTACGAGGGCCAGTTGAAAAGTTCACGGAGCGACAACTGTAGCTTAGCGATAGAACTGACGTTTTTCGTGTGCTGCAAGATTTGTATTTTATGTGAACTGTTAATTTTCAAATTTACCTATCAATTTATTAACTGTTTAGAAGCTGTTTAAAATTAACGTGGCATGCGTGTTTTGAAAAACGGACAAAATCAAACATCGTGGTGTGATTCTTTGTTAAAAATTGTTTAGCGCCAACGGAAATTCAAAACGAAATTGTAAATCTTTCAGGAGATGCTGCGACTTCAAAACCAACGATTTGTAAGCAGGCACTTGAGTTTAAACGTGGTCGTGCGAGCATTGAAAACGTGGTCGCACTGGACGCCCAAAAAATGCAACAACTCCAGATGCGACAGCCATCTTGCACAACGCTTTTTCACACCAAGTTCTTGAGTTAAAGTATGATGCACACACTCATATGAGATGCCTGTGATTTCAGCAACCGACGTCATCCACTCCTCAATCTGCGGTTTTCCAACACTCTATGAAATTTTTTCAATAATGTCATTTTTTGTTGCACTTTTTGGACGTCCACTGCTTGGATACTCTTCAGGTCTTATACGATCACGTTTAAACTCGAGTGTGCCCCACTTACCGTTATTTCTGAAGGCGCACCATCTAACACCTTTACAATGGTTTGATTTTCCATTGGTGCTAAAACGTTTTTAACAGAGAATGAATCACAACACGATGTTCGATTTTGTGCATTTTAAAAACACGCGTGACAGGAAAATTTCAAACAGCTTGTAAAAAGTGAATAAATTGACAGATATATCTGGAAATTAACAGATGTTCACGCGAAATATAGCCTACATCTTGAATCACACGAAAGATTTTAGTTCTACCACTGAGCTATACTTTTATATAAGCTGGTTAGCAAAACTCCTAACCAGGAGAGGAACATGGATTTGACTTCTGGATTATCTACGCCAAGGCGCAGTTGCTTTCTCTACAGCTTAGAGCCCGGTCAGCCCTTGGTCTGCTGTCTCCTAGCCTTTGGGAAGCCAACCTAATCCGTACAACGTACTGCCTGGTACTGTTTATTTGATGGCAGCAATTATTTGTCAAGTCACAGCATTGTCTTTGAGCTTACGCACTTCGAGGTAGGGTAATGAACGGTACGGTAAGAAGGGAGTTAAGTCTATCATCCCGAATTATACAGTAAAAGTAAATAAAAGAAAATGGTATGGCAATCCTGAGTAAATGCCGCAGGACAGACTGCCCAAGAGACCATTGAATTAGAAGCCGAAAGAGAAGGGATGTCGGGTAGCCGAGGAAATGTTGGATACTTGAGCAGGTTTAATCATAGCCCGTTGCTTGGGACTGAAGAAGAAAAAGAAGAAGAAGAAGAAGAAGAAGAAGAAGAAGAAGAAGAAGAAGAAGAAGAAGAAGAAGAAGAAGAAGAAGAAGAAGATGTAGCAGCAGCAGCAGCAGCAGTAGTCGTAGTAGTAGTAGTAGTAGTAGTAGTAGTAGTAGTAGTAGTAGTTGTAGTAGTATTAGTAGCAGACGTAGTAGCAGTAGAAGAAGAAGAAGGAGAGGGAGGAAAAGTAGAATAATAATAATAATAATAAGAAGAAGAAGACGAAGACGAAGAAGAAGAAGAAGAAGAAGAAGTAATAGTAGTAGACTAGTAATAGTAGTAGTAGTGGTGGTGGTAGTAGTAGTAGTAGTAGTAGTAGTAGTAGTAGTAGTAGTAGTAGTAGAAGGAGAAGGAGAAGGAGAAGAAGAAGAAGAAGAAGAAGAAGAAGAAGAAGAAGAAGAAGAAGAAGAAGAAGAAGAAGAAGAAGAAGAATTACGCTACTCTTTCTTGGAAATTCCTAAGAGTATTCTGGAATTCTCATAGGAATTCTACTAATAAAGTCTATGTAAATATTGTTTCAGCTTTTGAAACAGGTTTCATTCGAACGCAAAATGTTAACAGTCCAAAAAGAAACTTAAATTCGTTTAACTAACATGATGTAGCCTATTATTCAAATATGTAAGTAGAAAGAATAATTTAATACGACATACACACATTCATTTCGAAATCATGTATGTAAGTCTGCGACTTTACGACTTATCTCTTTCTCTGTACCAATCGATGTACCTGTTCACCTGTTAACTTTTTCTGCTCATAGTCTCTTTATATTAATTACTTTTCTTGTTATTTTTCGCTTATTATCTACTGTCCTTCTTCAACACAAATTGTAGACATTAAACAGTGCAGAGAATTTACTTAAACACTGACTCTCAGGCGGAAAACATTTTAACTATTTAACAATGAAAATTTATCTCGTGGAGTGCCGGATTAAGGGGGCTGGGGGGGGGGCTAGAGCCCCGGGCCCCGCTTGTCGGAGGCCCCATGTCCGACCATTTAAAAAACATGTACCGATCAACAATGCTTGATAGCCGCTTAACTAATTTAGCAAGATTAACTGTTTGAAACAGAATGATTTGGATTTGGATGATTTGATAGCAGGGTTTGCCGAAAAGAAGAGCAGAAAGAAATATTTCAATTAAATTATTTTGTATTCTCTAATTTATTTGTACTGTTTATTATTGTAAAAAGATCTGCGAAATAAAATAATAGTAAACAGTTTTAGCATCTATTTAATCGGTATAAAATAAAAAAAATATATGAGTAAAAATACGGTTTAAGAACGATATTTTGTTTATTATATTTATTAAATGATCGTCACAATAAAGTAAAGTATTGTGCAAAACGCGAAAATTTCATACATGGGCCCCTGCTCTTAAATAGCCCCGGTCCCCTATAGCCTTAATCCGGCCATGATCTCGTGCGCTTTCTGTAGCTGCAGATTTCCTCAGTCCTATAGTGAACTGAAATCTTCGTACCACATTTAAGTAATTAAAATATTTATGTAGGCCTGTATATCTCACTGCAGGTTTCCTAATCAGATTACGTCGTCTGAACATCTCATATTCGAAGACAGATTTCATCTCTATTTTAATTCTCTAGTTCCCATTTCTAATAGTCTTGGCACAACTCTTCAACAATGCTGAGAAAAGCTTTAGTGGAAGTCTATTCTATCAGGCTAAGGTAGAAGCCCAAGCTTCTATCATACTAAATTTTCTTGTTGAGTTTTTTAATTGATAATATGTGCAGTCAGATTAGTATCTAAATATTCGCTTTATTATTCCCTGTTCTTTTTAAAAATTTCTTGCAGCATTTGAGTTGACAGCGAACAAGTGCAGAAAAGCATTATCGTAATGATTAAATGTCATACACGATGTTTTTGATAATTATTGCAATTCTTCTCCATAGTCCATTTATTATTATTTTATTGTTTTAAATATTGTTTGTTTTTATTTACTGTTTTGTGATTCCCGTTTTTGTTATGGTTCTGAATGTCGGATCCCAACAATCGAACACCAAATGAAAATTCTACGGTGGGTTGTCGGGTACACAGTATTAGACCGAAAAAAGAACACAGATATTCGGGAGGAAATAAGCATTTTAAACTTAAGTGAGAGGATCTCCGATTGTAAATGTCAGAAGTACCAACGTCTGGATCGGATAGATCAAAAGAGTATTTCCTCTTCATAAAGGAATCAGTCCTTCACATACATCGGTTGGGAATAAAGTGTTGGACAACCTCAAAATCTGTGGTAAGATCAGTTGTGAGTCCGCAATAGGTTCGTCCTTGAAGGTGATGATGACGAATATATGAAAAGATCACCAGTAGTAACTGAAGATATTTGCTGAAGTTGTGAAATGTGCACACAAGAAATAAGGAACTAAACTAATGAAAGGTATTAAACAGAAACCGCAAGGAAAAAGATAAAATAGGTCTATCAGGTAAAAGTGTGTTAATTCGAACACATTCTTATTAAATAGTTTAGTTTTTGGAAATATTTATTCACATTGTGAAATTATCAAGTGTATACGACCGCTGGGTTAGTCAGTCTTGCAAGATTGCTCTACGTTAGCAATGACTATTAGATAGGTTACTTGGCGGTTAGATTACGTGTACGTTTGAGACACGTTTACGTTATTAGTGTAAATTTTTTGTACGATATTTATGAGAAAAAATTGCTTCGTCAGTATCCTAAGAAATATTTTTTTTTTTTAATTCGCTGCCACAACTTTGATACGTTGCAACTATATGACGTGCATACAGATTGTATAGTTCTACGTGTACGTGTTTAATACGCATAATCGTATAGTATGGCATTTTTTAAATGACAGATTTATGATGCAATAAAAAATTATGTTCTGTTAACAACCGATTAATATATTTTTCAGCTTCCACTATTCCGATACCCCTTCACTGGTTACAAAAACCCGTTTCAAATACGCGCGGCCATGAATCTGTGTGGAATTTTCTCGAATACAGTAAATCTTGTTTCGAGATCGTTGGCATGATTCACTTGTCACGGCTGACTGTAACTTGCCGTTTTCCTCTTCTTTGCAATACACAGTAGGTAATTACAATTTACCAACGTGTTAATACGAGAGTTTACTCAAGGTGGACAGGTGATAGACTGATTGCTTGCCGAGTGACTCACTGTGACCGACCATGTTCGCGGCTGCGATGCCCTTCGAATACTTAGTTCTCGCTAACACGTGTGCCGTCAGCGTAACTATACACTAGCAATCCCGAGCAGACTCTAAGTCTAGGAAGGTATCTAACCTCAGGCAGCTGTTATTTTGAATTCACACCCCGTAAGGTATCGAAACCACTACGCTCACCGATTAATCGATAATCGATTTATTTTAATTGAATACAGTTGACGGTGTTACCCGTTTTAATTCGTGCCCTCACATTAACTAATACTTATTAAAAGTTCTGTGTTATAAAATAACGGGCCTGTCAAGAAATAGAAAAGGAAAGAAGATTTGCTAACAAACTCCGAGGTAACCTGTCGTGTTACGATGGGGTCTAGGAATACAAGTGACCGACAGCGTTGAACACGTGAAGAGCTCTTTAAGTTCTCAAGAGAGATGAAAAGATAGGGAAAGTAAGACGGAGGCTGCAGAAAAAAGAAAAAATAAGTAATTTTTCTCTAGCGAAACTTTAATTTCGTTTAAATAAGCGAAGCGGAGCAACGACCTCTTGAACACACAGACAAGACTAGAAGTTAAAATACTTTCGTTAAAATTAAATTACAAATTTTCGCGACTATTCACGTAAAGTAAAAAGTTGGAACAAATACAGACGGTTTTATACATTGGCTGCGCTTTACGGTTGGCTTAAAGGTCGGTTCCTAAACTTTAGAGACACGAGATCTTATAGCTTGCAAATTTGTTTCGCTACAATTATGAGATGTGCTTATTTACACTACAGGAACTATCTGAGTGTCAGTGATAATTTATAGTGTCTGTTTCTGTGTCATCCAGTGGCGGATTATCCATAACGCTAGGGTATGCTGCAGCACCGGGCACCAAGGCCTCAGCTGTCAGAGGGGGCACCATCCAACCCGAAATCACAAAAACTTTTTGAAGATAATAAATGTGAAAAAATGTCCTCAATCCAAAATCAAAATCATAAAAATATGTGTGCACACTATTCAACGAGTTCGCCGTTATGTTTTTCATGTTCGAATGAAGATGACAGATTCCATGATACTACAGTTTTTCCGCTCAAAGGGATTATTGATTGTAAAATGATTTGATGTATTTACGAATATAATATAGATTTCTTATCGTCTACTTTTGACGATTCCAACAGCTAATGCGAACCTGAAAGATCATTTTCTGTATTAAAACGCACTAAAGATATGTTGAGTTCAACTATGGGAGATGAGAGATTCTTCGTTAGCGAGGTTGAATATTGAAAGCGAGACACTTGAATCGCTCGAGTTAGAAGAAATTATACAAGCCTTCGTCAAGGCAAAAATCAAGAAAAAATGGATCGATTAGTATTTTCTAAGCTTAAGTACTAGTATGGTCATTGCAACCACTGTTTAGCTAAATATTTGTTTTAATTTGAGAGTTTAATAAAATAATTGTTAACTTTCGAAATTGTGTATGCTATTTGTCAGTGTAAATAGTGTATAAAAGTGAGTACTTCATTCCCAGAGTATTTCTATTTCCATGAATTTTGTTTCATTTTTGATGGTTTTTAATTCAAATTCCTCTCTCCCAATAATTTTTCTAAATCTTTTTTTTTTTTTTTTTTTTTTTTGCAGAAAGAACAAAATGTCGTCAACAGATCTCAACAATCTTATTTCTCTCTACTTGAATATTTTATAATATTATGCTTCAACAATATTGAAGTAATACCTCTTGAGTACGAATGTAATTTTTTGTTAACGGAAGTAAAATGTAGATTAATAATAATATTTAATAATAAAATAAATTTCTATTAATACGAACTCAAAACAGGTCGCTCACAAAGGTTTCTTCATAAACTTGACACTAATATCAGCGAAATGAATATCTGTTTGTATGTTTGTGTTTTAAGAATATTTTTGAAACAAAACGGGCTGAACATTTCGGAGACCGTAAATAAGAAACACAACGTTTCCAGATCTACTTTATTTCTTATTGAACGTTTTTCTTACTTTCCAGCAGTAGAAAATGCTTTTACGTTACATCGAAAACATTCTCCTAACCTTAAGATATCCCTAATATAGATCAACAGACATTAAAACATTAACATAAGACGCGCGCGCGCGCTCGCTCGCACACTATCATCATTAACACTTGTCTGCCCACTAATTGAGCCTCCCTGGATTTTCTCCGAAGTGGGACAAATCTTATCCAGTTTTTTAGTTTACCATTCACTGTTCTTAAGCTTGTCACCGTTGCGCTTAAGCCGTCGTCGCGATCTGTTAGTCAGTTAGTCAGCAACTGTGTCAGCCTTATACTTCTAGTTCTGTAAATGACTTATCGATCCTAGTTTAACCCACGTTCCACGATCCTAGTTTATCGATCCCCGTTTTCCATATTTGATTGATTGATTTTTTTGTGTATGTGTGTCCTCTAAAGTACACTAAATTTTGAGTTACATTTTCTGTTAATTTATATTTTATTGAGACAAATGTGAAATAACTCTTATCTACTTTCAAGCACAGTTGTTTATAAATTCTCAGAAAAACAGGAGAGTTTAATATTAGTCATTTAATTTTGCGAAAAGTAATTATTCTGTTGGGACAAGTCAGCTTTATCGTATCGAAGCAAACGACGAGTTCTGCTGTCAACAGTAAAAAGTAACCAAGAACAGCACGATTTATCTGTCAACTTTGTTTTTTTTTTAATAAAAGTGTTATTTCTGTACGTTTATCGACGGCCGAGGAATACCATCCAGATGATTTACTAGAAACGAATCGTTCGTGTTTGTGTGGATGTATCTGAAGTTCTTTTCTGGAATGCGACAGTAGTAAAGAAAAAACAAATCAGCTGACCTCCGCAATGGAAAAACACCAGCTAACCTCCGCGCGCGCTCTGAGTACATGCGACACTCTGTAAGATTACACCTCCATATATGTTATACCGTATACGTAGTCATTGCGTCAGTAACTCTTGTACTGTAATCGAATGACTGAATCAGAACACCGAACATTAGCACTGTAATTTGAGTGATTGTGCTGGACGAATGGGCTTATATTATCATTGCGATCATTAATGATATCATACTCCAAGTACATTACAACTGGAAATGGGGTTAAAGTTTTTGTTCTTTCTCTTCTTCTTCTTCTTCTTCTGATAGTTCCTATCCGTTTTGGTGTTGTATATCATACAGACTATTTTAACTCCTTTTTATTTCATAACTGTTCAAAACTGTCCTTCCCTTCCCCCCCTCGAGATCCGATCGGGGAACTTGAAGCTCCGGATGATTTTGCTTTGAACATAGCCATGATGATATTACTAGAGATATCTAAACGATCTTTAATGCAGTGGCTTCTCGTTGCCTTCTACATCCCAATGTCGTTGACTAGTAACTAGTTCATCCACCTTCGGGGCCGATTTCTCAACCCCAGGACAATGAGGTGGCCTACCCCTTGCCAGTTCATCCACCCGAAGCTGTTGACTAGCAAGCAGGATACTACTTATTCCGGTAGTCACTCGGTCGCCATTTCCTCGTCAGTTAAAACAGGGTGCACCATACAATCGAGGCTGTACTTCGAGAAGGTGAGGTTGGCGTTTGCACATGAGAGGCTATATATTGCGCATCGTATACCTTACACCCCCTTCTTCCTCTAACGGCTAATTTTGTCACTGGATCCAAGTTATTTTCCGTGCTTCATATCTTCCAGTTCCCATCGTGAGCTTAGTGTCGCCCAAATATTTCCATCTGGGCCGACCTTCATACTGTTCTAAATAAAGTATCCACTGTTCAGCTGACCTAGCTGCTGATCACAATAGGTGTTCAGAAGTTGTTACTTTGAAAGTTTTTTTGTCAAAAAAATTAATCAGACTAAATCCATTGTTGCTGATCTCGAGGCAGAGAAATTTTCATCATCGTCATCTTCACAACACGGCGTAGACAAGGTGCTGGCTGTTCCGCCTTCAAAACTCCTACAGCCTCTCTTCCTGGGTCTACCCACACACCTGTGTCATATAGGTTAGGTTTGTATTTCCAGACTTGTTTGTCTGGAATTTGACATTCTTTCAAAGTGTTCTTTCCACCGTTGCTTGTAACCTTTTAATTTTTCATTCAAGTTAAAAACTTGTAACTCTTCTCTTACGGCCTCATTCCTTACACGGTCAAGTTTAGAACACCTTTTAATTCCTCTTAAGAATGCCATTTCTGAGGTCTGTCTTTTACTGTTTCGTGTTTTGGTTGTTGTCTGTAATTCACTCCCTTAGGACAGTACAGAGACTGGCGTAACTTTGTAGAACTTTAATCATGTATCTCGACGTAGCTTGTTTCTGAAAATACGGTTGCTTGTCCCACAGATCGTCTGGAACTTACCTAACTCAACATCAGTATCATACTTCCTATCGTAGCCAATATTATTTCCCAAACAATTAAAGTGGTTCACCTGTTCTAGAATTCGATCACTAATCATTATTTTTGTTTTTAAATTTTATCGTCTCTTTTCCATTCCATTTTACATTTCTCTTTCGAATTTTAGGCTTACTGCCTTTAAGACTTCAGTGTGTGATTTCTGTCTGTATAACTTACGTTTTTCGTGGTTCTCTATGTATCGACATATTTACTGGCTCTAGCCGGGTCTCCTCCTTCTTTTCTAAGTTTCAGATTTAATTTTCATCAAGTAAAGTCAGAGGCGTATTTACGAGTGGAACGGGACCGTACCCCCCTCCCCCCACCCTGTGAGTCGAAAAATTAACGAATTTTGTTAATCTTTTACTTTTTAGGCTGTTATTATTTTTTCAGTATACCTACTAATCCAGTAGTAACTCTTTTTAGATTAGGCTATAAAATAGAATTATTAAACAGAACTTGCGTATACGTTTAAAATGTGAGATACAGGAAATTCAATCCAGTAAATAAAGCTGAATTCAGCTTCGGGGATAAACTGAAGAAAGTGAACGATATGAGGAACGCGATAATGAAATGAGAACAGATAGGAAAAGAAGAAGCCGAGGAAACGGGTGGACGAGGAAAAGGTATAGAAAAATAATAAAATATTCGTTCCTTTTTTACCTCTAAATAATGTAGGAGGCAGGGTAGGCGGCCTAATGTGATCCGTTTGGCATACAGGGAAGACAGTGCGACCAGCATCCAGCCGCCCATTATTGTCACAGGTTTTCATCCCGCATACTCATTTCCACAGGCTGAGTCGACATGGTGGCTAAGAAACGCACCTCGATTTTATTGTGTAGCCGGGAATCAAACACGGGGTTTCTATATTAGTAGCCAGGTCAGCCGAGCCTCCTGTAGAGGAATGATAAGAATCAAAACAGTATAATCAGCTGTACCGTTGTGAAGATCGCAAAGTGGTCTACTTTGTATTCGGAGACGCGCGGTTTCTAGATATAGCTCTTATCGGGGCCGTCTCACCTTTGCCGGCTAAAGTAGCACCGTAGTAGTCGGTTGTACTCGTGTCGAGTGCAAAGTCAGTAACTGAAAGTTTTGTAAGTAGGGCTTATTGCAGCGCGATACGAGCGGTGGGGTGACATATTTTGGAAACGGAGCTTTCAAAAGTTATTTTTAAATGTAGGTTAAGGTGAGAGAATACACAACACACACACACACACACACACACACACACACACACACACACACACACACACACACACACACACACACACACACACACACACACACACACACACACACACACACACACACAAGGTGTGTAAGTATGTACGAGAGAGAGAGAGAGAGAGAGAGAGAGAGAGAGAGAGAGAGAGAGAGAGAGAGAGAGAGAGAGAGAGAGAGAGAGAGAGAGAGAGAGTTTTAGCTTCCTAATGAAGAATGAAGTATGTAGTTAGATTACATTTCAGTAATAACATTCCTCTTATAATATTCTAACACGCACTACTATAATCAAAACTTAGAAAATAAAGTATGCTTCGAGGTGGAATTTGAAGTTGGAGTGAAATAGTAATTTTATTTTTTAATTATCGAATTTTCGTCTTCCCAAGGTTAGCAGTACAATAAAATAGCATACATCAGCAGAGATTGTACACACAGTACAATATTACAAGAAAGCTAAAACATTACTGTTATTATTTCTACATACGCTTAGTTACTGTGTGGAGTTCACAGCTTGTACTCCTACTCAGGTACTGAAATAGAGTATGTACAGGAAGTTAATACGGTTAAAAATGTGAACGAACATTATTGTATTATGCACAGTACTTCTCATAATTGATCGAGCGAAATGAATCTCAGTTTTAACTCGAACCTTTGGTATTTATTTTCTCTATCTGTCTATCTGTGTATTCGCTTGTCTCACGACAAATTTCGAATACATCAACCTATTTTCACTTGCTAAGAATGGATGACGTAGGATGTGATTTTTGACACAGACTCCAATTGGTTTGTGACATTGCCTTCCAATAGAAAGGAGGTGAGAAAATGTGAGGGGTTAAAATTTTGAAAAAACTGCAAAATCCATGTGAGGTATTAAAGACAATTTTAACAACACACTGAATATAGTGTTAAGTTTTGAGAAGTTAAAAATTTTAGGACACTAGGGTCCAAAAATGGTCAAAATTTGACAAAAAATTAAAATATTTACCTCGTTTGGTCTACAAGGCATTTTTACCTGAATCCTAAAGTAATATTTACTTTGAACATTTGTTAGTTTAGGAAAATTACAGGCCAAAAACGGAGGTTGAAATCTTGGAAAATTGTAAAAGTCTGAATGGGGTATCAAATTACAAGGAATTTTATTCAATTTTTTTTAAAGATACTAATTCGGTACCTTTAAAAAGCTTCTTCTTCTTGGTCTTCTCCATTTCACGGATTACGCGCATTGCCTGTTCCGTCTTCACACTATAGGCCTATCTCGCCATCTTACTCTTGGTCTGCCTACATTCCAAATCCGACCTTTGACTGTGAAGAATTCGAGTAATTGAGTACTCTGGAAGAGTGACCAGCATTTCGCAGAGGGTGACGTGACAGGGCTGCTGTCTTATGTCTAACTCTAGCCTTCATGCGTACTATCCCGACATGCGAGGTCACTCCATCCGCTCATTTCTGACCGTTATAGTGTTCGCCCTTGTTACACCGGCCATGAGCGTTCAAATAATTTCTGGAAATGGGGATGCCACATTAGCCGTCCTGAAGTTCCTCTTCTCCGCCTTCATCGCCGTTGTGGTCTTCGTCCGTAACCCTGGACAAGGGTAGAGCGATGCCCCGCAATACTTAACCACTCCCGCACCGCGGACGCGTCCAATGAGAATTACTTAAGTGGAACAGAGACAGAGGCTTTTAGCTCCCCTTAGGCTAACCTAATGCCAACGCCTGATGCCGCAGTCAAAGGCACCTTTAAAAATAATGTAACAAAATTAATATCCGACTGACAGACAACACTTTGGAGATTCTTTACCGCCTTCAAAAAGTTTTTAAGCTACGTTTGCCATAAAAAACTTTACATATTGCCACCAGTTATGTATATTTGTGAAAAATCTTAGAAATAGTCTTATAGAATCGCCCATAGGCCTAACACAGCCATAGCCTAACATAGCCAGGTCTAAATTACGGCCACTTAGATATTACGGTTATAGATTTAACTAAAAAACTAGTCGGTATTTTGAACTTTTTTTATACCCGTAATAATAAAAAAGAAATAATAATTGTCATGTTACTAAAAAAAAAGACTACAGTAGTTGAGTTTTCGTCATTTAAGTTCTATCTTTATTTTTTACTTTTTCAGGTACAGCAAAACCTTGGGTGGGTCATACCCGGAAAACAGTGGATCACGGATAACAGATTTGGTGGGTTTTAACGGAGGCCGAAGGAAGCTCCAAAGAATTCCGAACAAGAATATCGGGAGTGTATCACTGTGTTATAGCCAAGTCCATATACAGTATACTGGCGTTGGCCATTTATTTACAACGCAAGTACTACGTTTTAATCCAACAAATACCAATCGTTCGCTCAAAATAAATATATTTCGTTCAAAACAGTGAGCGAGTTTGCAACTCGGGGGGGGCTTACTGGTTTATTACTAGTCTTAAATCTCTTTGTGAAAGATAATAGAACTGTATGTAAGTTACAGTAAGAATAACAATATATCTCGCAAATAAAACACATTATGGATTAAAGAGCACCTGACATTTAGCTTCATCTCAAGAAGCACGAAATGGAAAATCTACAAAACACTTATCAGGCCAGTGCCGACATATGCTTCAGAAAACTGGACAGTGAGAAAAAATAGCGAGAGACTTCTAGGTTGCTGTGGAAGACGGATTCTAAGAACAACATTTAGAGGAGTACAAGAAAATGGAATGTGGAGCAGGCGCTATAATTATGAACTATAACATCTTTACAAAGAGCCTGACAATGTAAAGACAAACGTAATCAAAATACACAGGCTAAGGTGGGTTGGACACATAGAGAGAATGGAGGAAGGACAGCCTAGGAAACATAATTTCTACCAGAAACCAATGGGTAGTAGAAAAAGGAGAAGACCCCGAAGTAGATTCAAAGACCAGAAAGAGGAGGACCTCGGAAAGCTGAACATAAGAAACTGGAAAGCCAAGGATGCAATAGGGAGGAATGGAATCGACTCTTGGAGCAGGCCAAGACCCACCAAGGGTTGTAGAGCCGCGGTTGATAATTCGTGTCGTCTCAGAACTAACGCGTCTTAAAACTCACGAGTATCAAAATTCACGAATTCCAAGAAGAGGAATTCTACCCTAGTAAGAGTAGGTTTCTTTACCTGGGCCAGTCTCAAAACTCACGAGCCGGGCCAGTTCTCCTTTGAATGGATAAATGCCCACCCTACCCACATAACGACTGTAGATATTTGAAAATTTAATACTTCTTTTATTGCTTTGATAGCGGCTGCCTCAAAGTCGATGTTTATTTCATTTGGGTTCCATTCTGGGATCTCATTTTTTATGATATTAAGTAATCTAGTGTACGTTTCTGTTGCCTTATTAGGGGGAAGAGCAAATATCACAGGTGTTATATTTGTTTCCTCACTGGTGCTTCCAAGATCAACATGTATCGTATATAGCTGTGACAATTGGCTGCTGGAACTTTTGAAAGTACCATCCATTAGAAATGTCCTATGCGCTTTGAGACATTCTCTTCCTTTTGCGCTTGAAAATACTAATATTCTTTCTCCATCGCTGTTGTCTCCAAGAAGAAAGGTACTGCCATCGGTCATGCGTAGAGTGTCTTCGTCTAAATTAATATCGTTTCGATGTGTTGGTTCTTTTTGGACTCCCTGCGCTTTATTTCGGTGTCTGTAGAACGTTGCTTTTACATTGGAAAACTGAGGTACCCTAGTGATCAATTCATATCCTCTTTGCTGCAAAGGATTCAAATTCTTCAGTGTAGACCTGAAACAAACAAGATTATCGTTACCATCTCGTACCTAACTTATAGTAATAACCAATATTACCACCATGCCTTAAATACTCACTGATTCGGAACAAGTGTACAAATGTGATTTATAAACAGTTTCTATTGAAACGACACTGATGACAGGCTGTTAGCTGTTAGCTAAAATGCACGGACAGACACGCGCGCGATTTTATAAGGGTTTTTGGTTTTGCCTGCGGACCCTAATAAAAATAAATGTTTAACTTACCTGTGTAACTGATGTTCCATATTCTTCGCGAACTCCTTTCTTGGCTTGGCTGACTGCTTTGTACACATCGAGACTTGCTTCATCAGGTACACACTGGTGGGTTGTTTCACTTAAAACGTTATTGTCACTTGAAATTGTAACTTTACCGGCACACGGGGATGACAGTCTTTTATGACAAAACCATACTGTTTCGCCCGACTTGTTTTCTCGCTGCTTATAAAACCTATAACCGTTGTACACTAAACTTAGTTTACCCTTTTGCGAAGTAATGAATTCCATGTTGTGCACTCCTCGATGACACCAAGCAGAATAACTGAGTAAAGATCAGTGCTATACTTGGAGAATTTGGTCTGTGGTAGGATGATACTTCCTGTTAACAATACATGGGAAATCCCATTCTAAAAGTGGGTGGACATACAGGGGTACCTGATCCCTCCTGCCGTCATCGCAGGTACCTGCTCTCCGGAGTCGTGCATTTTGAGACTCATTAAAATGTTGATTTAGTTACTAAGTCGTGAGTTTTGATACTATTTTCTACGAATTTTAGCTCGTGAGTTTTGAGACTCGTGAATTTTGAGACGTAACCTGATAATTGATGTAAGTTACAGTAGATATCCTCTGCTAAGAAGCGATATTATGGGACACTGAATAAACTGTAGCCTTGACTTTCTTTGTGACGTATTTATTGATGTCGTAACTACACACTACTCTGTTGCAGGTACTACTACTACTACTACTACTACTACTACTACTACCAGTACTACTACTACTACTACTACTACTACTACTACTACTACTACTACTACTACTCATGCGTCTGTTAAATGCAGTATAAAACGACAATAATTTTTGTGTTGAGTAGGATCACTTGCTGTGCACATTGGGCAGGACCGGTATCGACAGCTGTGAACTACGCCATATAAAATATTCAAAGGACGTGTACACAGCATCTGCTGACACCGCCTGGCTACCGGTCCTGCCCAATTTGGTTTTCGCAAACCGTGCCTTTCACCGACGACGGGAACAATTTGCATTTGTTAACCACACCATTATTATATAACATTGTTAATGTTAATCTATACCGAATAAAACAAAATCTTTTGTGTGTCATTACACTTTTTTTTGTACTATTCTTGACACATCACGGAACCACTGTGTAAATCAAATATAAGTTCTTGTAAAGCATGTTTTTTAATTGGTATAACACACACACACACACACACACACACACACACACACACACACACACACACACACACACACACACACACACACACACACACACACACACACACACACACACACACACAAATGTACTTGTATAGTATTTTTATTTACAGTCATTATAAAAAATGTATTGTTTTATATTTTTATGTTCTATTTACTTTTATATATGTTATTTTATATTAATATATAATATATAAGTTTACATATCATTTTATTTACTTGTCTAGTTTAGTGTATATGTGTTATATATTATATTATAATTTATATTCATAATTACTCAGTTTTTAATTATTAATGAATATTAATAATAAACAATATTTTTATTAGAAGAATATCTGTATAAACCAAATATATTCTTGTAAGAAAAATATTGTTTATTTTTAATATTATTTATTATACTTACTTACTGTATTTATTCATTTAATTTCAAACACTCCCTTTTCTTAAACGTATTAATTAAATACTATTAGAAACGTAGTCAAGATAGATATGTATCATCTCACTTCAGATACGTTTCCAGCCTTCTCAGTATTTTATGTGTCATAAAATGCATTTTATCCATAAGAACAGATTGTATGTATAAAGTAGTTGTATGGACATATCATTAGAATTTATCTACACACTGTTGACCGATGAAACTTGTTCTTCGTCGAGTTTTTGCTTGAGCAATTATTATTTTTGTTGAACAAGAAGAATAAAAAGAATAAGGGGTAAGCGGAGGACGATGATGACAACGAGGAGAAAGGTAAGAACAAAAGGAGGATGCGGAGAATAAATCAAGTAGGAGAAGAAAAATAAAGAGTAGAAGAAGAAATCAAAAAAGGAAAGAGAAAGTAAAAAGAGATAAAGAGTATTTATTTTTATGTCAAAAAGAATTTTTTTAGCTCTGGTGAATTCGAAATATAATTCTGGGGTGACATAATGGGTGCCGTTATGAATCATAACCCGAATCATGTTCGTACTCGAGTGCTGACAACGACGTGCCAACTCCTCCAGCATGGTGAAACCGGTGAGTGGAGACATTCGAGAGAGAGGCAAAAAATAACGTCACGTGACAGCGAAGGCAAATGCTAACGTTTAACACAGAGGGCCCGTTTCTATCATCCTATTGTCTAAAACACAACTAAAGAATTTTTTACTTAAACTGTCTGTCTGTCTCCTTCTCCCTCTCTCACACTCTCGCTTCTTCTCGCTCGCTCGTCTTTTTCTCTTAGTTTTTATCTGTCTTTCCCTGTCTCTGGTTTTATGCGGTAGTGCAGTTACTTACTCCTGAGTTACGTTAGATTATCTCATAACTGCCTCAGGTCTTTCTTTCTGCGGCTTCCAATTTCTCGGTGAGGCCTTTTATATTGATCGCGAGACATTCCGCTGAGTACAGGCCCTTTCGGTCGAATGACTGTGCAGTAGCACAGTATTGAGGGACATATGTAGACGCTTCGGTTAACTAGTAGGCCTACGCCATTTTCCATCTTGTTGATCTTTGATGCCATTGATAATATCGGTACTCAGTATTACTATTATTGGTACTATTATTATTTTTATATTGTTATAACGTTATAGGGGTGATAATGACAATTACAAATAAAACCAAAAGAAGTTATGCTATTACAAACTCTTAACAAGCTAATGTACGACAAGAAACACACACTTTTACAAATTATAAACATAATTAACACTGTTGCACACCACTATAGAAAAATTATTCCGACCTATAGTGGTGTGCAACAGTATTAATTCTGTTTGTGATTATAACCACTAACACAACTTTCTTAATTAAATTTTACAAATTAGTTAACCATTGCGTAATAATACTAATGTTCTCCCATTTTCAAAAACATCTTTAACAACACAGAGTTATACGAAGTAATGGTTTTATTTTATTAAACTGCAGTGTTAAGTGTAACATGGGGACCTGTATCTCCATCTGACGATACACACAAATGATGTTGCTAAACGGGTAATGATATAAAATGTGTATGACTTGAAAGTGGAACTTAGAACTGTACTGAGGTATACAAGCGGTTACACCAATTTATGGACACAAGTAGGTGAAGAACTCGTAAGAAATCCGGTATGAAATACTGGTGTTAAAACGGTGAAGAAAATTCGGAGTCAATATCGTTATTCGTAACAATGAGTTGCGAATACGTGATTACAGGTAACGTATATGTCAGTGGGTGTGGTTGTGAATCATAACCGGAATGATTTTTGTGTTTTTGTTACCCACCCGGGCTATGACGCACGTATATACATTTGTGCCATTGCTCGCTAGTGGTGTAACTAACTATAGTTTGGAAATCCTTGATATATGGTGTTGACTCCACGCTAATTTTTTTTACTTTCGGATTTGCATTTCAAACGTTTTTACATTCCAAAAGGACTGTTCTTCTGACCCTTTCAGAACAGTTTTCACATGTGTTTATATAGTCTATTTATAGATTTTCCCAAATGCAGTGGAACTTGCTTATAACGAAATTCAAGGGATCGGACAAACGTGCTTGCTAAAACCGGATGCTCGCTACTTCCGAGTTGTCGACTCGCAAGCCTAAATTTTTATACCGTGATTATCGAACACACAGCAAAAACAGTCCACTATAGAAGAGGGTTTGCACAATTAAAATTTTTACACGTTTTACATTCTACGCTTAAAAGTGGAATTTATACTTTAAACATTTTTTAGACGCTAACATTTTTTGCTGTATATTGGCGTATAGTGCATTCGCGAAATGTAGTAAAAACATACCAAAATATCGGTATGGAGAACCATACATGACTTTCATTTTCTAAGATTTATATTTAAAATCATTTACGAAATGAAATGTTTCCATAGAAACTACTTCTTTCCACTTATTGCTTCAGCCTTAACCACAGTACTGTGGTCACTAGTGTTGAGGTATGGTTAAAAATAATTAATAATTTAAGTACAGGAGCAAACACACACTTTATTGAAGAACAGTTTAGTAGCAAGTATACATACAACGGACACACGAAATACACATTACAAAAGCAGATTTAAAACTGAACTTAACTGGTCGAGTGCATCTCTGTTTATATAGAAAAAAGCTTTTAGATCTTTCCTTTTATTTAAAACTTCCAGAACATTACTTTTGTAGACTTCTCACAGTAAACAAGCATGTGTGTGGGCTGAGGCCCCGCCCAGGTAGCTAGACCTCCCACCGCACAATACAAACTTTCACTCTACAATAACAGGTATACTTACTTAAAATTGAATGTAGAGTTTTCTAGTAAATTCTCAACACCCTCCCTAAAACTCTACATTCTCACAATCACATTAATTTTAAAAAATTCATTTTTACTCTTAAGTCCAAGTTTAGATCTTAAATAAACAAATTTTGGTTTTGACAAAGCTTTCGTAAGTATATCAGCAACTTGTTCATCACTTTTAACATAATGTACATCAATTTCTCCATTTTGAAAACAATCACGTACATAATTATATTTCACATCAATATGTTTTGTCCTTTGATGGAATTCAGGATTACTTATAAGTTTTAATGCACTCATATTATCTATATATAAATCATATTTATCAGTCTTACAATCGCATTCATTAAATAACTTCTTTAACCACATTATATCAGTTGTTGCTAATGCTGCACTTACAAATTCTGACTCGGTTGTTGATAATGATACAGATTGTTGCTTCTTACTTCGCCAAATAATTGCAGCATTTGCATACATACAAGCTACGCCAGAAGTTGATTTACGTGTAACTGTATCGCTAGCATAATCAGCATCACTATAAGCTTTAAAGTTGCCATCCTTACAATATAGTAATCCAAAATCAATCGTACCTTTTAGATAACGTAAAATTCGTTTAACAATTGACCAATGAGCTACACTTGGTTTGTCTAAAACTCTAGATACAACATTTACAGCAAAACTTATGTCCGGACGACTTACAGTTTGCAAAAACATCAAATTGCCGACAGCTTCACGATAAGGTACATTACTTACAATAGTTTTTGATAAATATTCATCATGATTACAATCAATTGGCGTGGATACAATATTAGCTTCTGACATATTAAACTTTTCTAAGATTTTCTTAATATAAGTACTTTGATGAATGAAAACAGACCCATCATTCAATCTACAAATTTCCATTCCAAGATAATTAGTAACTTCTTTAGTACTAGTAATTTTAAATTTTTTTACTCAAATCATTCAACAATTTATCAATCAAACTTTCATTTGAAGCTGCAATAAGTCCATCATCAACATAAATTGCTAACAAGATCTTATTATTATTATTGTTATATATGTATAAACATGGGTCACCCGTACTTTGACAAAAATCTAAATTTACAAGAAAATTAGTGAAGTGCTCAGTCCAGCATCTTGGTGCTTGTTTTAAGCCGTATAAACTTTTCATTAATTTACATACGCGTGAGCTTCCATCATCAAAACCTTCAGGTTGTTTCATATATATATCTTCCTTTAAGTCACCGTATAAAAAAGCCGTTTTTATATCAAATTTACCGATATGTAAATTTTCACGAGCAGAAATACTAAGTATCAATCTTATTGTATCAAAGCGAACAACCGGACTAAAAGTTTCTTTATAATCGATATCTTTCTGTTGCGAATAACCTTTAATAACCAACCGCGCTTTATAACGTTCTGTACCATCTGGATTGAGCTTCTTCACAAAAACCCAACGATTGTTAATCACCTTTTTATCTTTTGGCTTTTCCACTAATACCCATGTCTTATTTTCATACAAAGAGTTCATTTCGTCCTGCATTGCAGCTTGCCAACTATCTTTTTCTTTACTTGTAATTGCTTCGTTATAATTAGATGGTAACTTTTCAGCAATAAACGTGATCGGACATCCATAATATTCTGTAGGTTTTAATTTTGTTCTATCGCGCAATTGTCGTTCAGTTTGATTGTTATCGCTATTTGAAGATTGTAAAGGTTCTCTTTCTTCAAACACATTTGATTCATTTTTAAGTAAAAGTTCATTATTTTTAGGAGTTATAATTTCATTTTCTTCAGTTTCTTTATTATTATTGTTCAAAGAATTCAAAATAATTGAATCAGCTAATACTCTTTCAGGTTAAAAAAGTACATCTCTACTTATAATGACATCTCGCACTTCCGGAATATACACGATAACCTTTACAATCCTCATGATATCCGACCAGATAACCCCTCATCGATTTTTTATCAAGTGTCTTACGCTTTTCTTTTGATATATGTACATAACACATGGTTCCAAATATTTTAAATCTATCAACAGTAGCTGTTTTTCCATTCCATAACTCATAAGGAGTTTTATTATTTTGTTTTGTTGGGCCTGTTCTATTAATTACATGTACAGCAGTATTCATTGCTTCTGCCCATAAGAATAGAGGTAATTTTGAATTTGAATATAACATTGATCGAGCAGCCTCTACAATGATTCGGTTATCGCGCTCTGCAATTGAATTTTGTTCGGGCGTATATGGAACATTAATCGAATATTTTATACCTTTACTATTTAAAAAAGAGATCACAGCTTTATTATCGTATTCTTTACCACCATCAAAATGAATTTCTTTAATATTTGTTGCAAATTGATTCTCAACCCCGATACAAAATGATTTTAGTTTTTCTATTACTTCAGATTTTTCTCGAATAAAATGAATTTCTCTATAACTTGAAAAATCGTCTTTAAAAGAAACAAAATATAACTTTCTACCGAGAGACTCTACTTCCATAGGACCACAAACGTCAGTATAAATTATTTCGCGAGTTTTAGTGGCACGATCGATCTTTTTGTGAAAAGGCAATCTATGATTTTTGCCATAAGCGCAACCTTCACAAAAGAAATTTTCATCCGTAAATTTTATATTTAGATTTTTCAAAAAATTCTTCACATGTTTTACATTTTGATGGCAAAGTCTTTCGTGCCATAATTGTAAAACATTACCGTTGGAAATGCTCGATCTACTCTTTTGTTCTACCACGTTACATTCTTTTGGAATTAAAGTTTGAATGTCTAATTTTAGCAAACTACCAGGCTCATATTCGGAACCAGTTACAAGAATTTCATTACCATGCTTTAAAGTACATCTCGTAGCATTATGTGTTATTTCATAATCTATACCCCTTTTACCCGCATATTTAACAGAAAACAGATTATACATTGAATCAGGAACATATAATACATTATAGATAGTACCTTCTACTCGTTCACTATTTTTATAAGTTTCAAAGTCAATATTACCTTTACCATATGCAGACATTGTCATACCGTTGCCCATTCTTACACTGACTGGTGTTGTATATTCTTCGAACGTTGAAAACCATTCTCGATGCTTCGACATATGATCCGTCGCACCTGAATCCACAATCCAGAGATCATCCCGATTGCCACAGCTGCCTTTGTCACCTATTAGTGCTATCCTCGATGTTGATTTCTTCTGTCCAGAAGACGAGTTACTTCTTTCTTGATTATTCGACCATCTTCGCTGTCCATTATTCTTATTCATGAAGCATTTGTTACTTTTATGACCTTTTCTTTTGCACGTATAACACCTGAAGCAGTCCCTTTTTAAATGACCTTGTCTTCCACAATTATTACACTGCTCTTGTTTCAAATTATTCTTCTCATATTTATAAGAGTCATTCTTCTGTTCTTTATGACCGATTTTCAGATTAGCTAGCAACGCTGTCGTCTCTTCGTGTACTTCCTTTTGCTCTTGTAATCTAAATTCTTCTACCATCAAGCGCTCAGTCAAATTTTCGAGATTCTTCTTATCGTCAGATACCGAATCCCAAGCACTGTGAAAATGATTAAACTTTTGTGGCAAAGATGTTAAAACACGAGTCATCACCATAGTCTTTTCAATTTTTCCCCCGAGATTTTTCATTTTTCTAGCCAACTGTTCTATTTTTGAAATATTATACGTAACACTTTCACTCTCTGTCCACTTAAACTCAAAAAATTGTTTTTGAATCATCGACAGATTTTCATCAGATTTTAGATCATATGCTGTATTCAATTTGTCCCACATCTCCTTGGCAGTAGAACAACCCATTATAAGTTCGAGAGGCTTTCTCTCCACTGTTGTAACAATTAACTTTCTGGCAATTTTGTCCGCCTTCTTGAACTTTTCCAACAACGCGTCACGATCTTCTGCACCTGCAGCTGGCTCGGCTAATCTTCCTTCGCAAACATCCAGCACATCATCATCCTCTTCCACCAATGTGCGTACTACGAAGCGCCATTGATGCCAATTATCTTTGTCTCGAAGTTTTTCAATTTTTATATTCGGTTCCATTTTTGCACTAATATTTTATACTTGCACTCCAATTACACACTGCACTCCGATTTTAAAATGCCACTGGGCCCATAACCTGTTGAGGTATGGTTAAAAATAATTAATAATTTAAGTACAGGAGCAAACACACACTTTATTGAAGAACAGTTTAGTAGCAAGTATACATAAAACGGACACACGAAATACACATTACAAAAGCAGATTTAAAACTGAACTTAACTGGTCGAGTGCATCTCTGTTTATATAGAAAAAAGCTTTTAGATCTTTCCTTTTATTTAAAACTTCCAGAACATTACTTTTGTAGACTTCTCACAGTAAACAAGCATGTGTGTGGGCTGAGGCCCCGCCCAGGTAGCTAGACCTCCCACCGCACAATACAAACTTTCACTCTACAATAACAGGTATACTTACTTAAAATTGAATGTAGAGTTTTCTAGTAAATTCTCAACAACTAGCGTATACCACCACACGTTATCGCACTCGATTTTCACTGATGATGGCAGTCGATGGCACTGCCGAAACGTCTGGTTTTGCATAAAACTTTGGACTACGGCCAAACAGGCCGGGAAGGAATTTTAACAACAAACTACTACTTTGTTGGCGATAACGTAGTACACATAAAAATTATCCCCTCCCGTTCAACTATAATTTTCGTTTATAGAAAATTACTCCCACTCCGTTCAACTAGCCTCGTCATTTATAGATATTTCATCTACGTTTCTACAGTAGATTATTAAGATCTTCTTATCAGGATACTTTATTTATCAAAATTAAGTACTTTACTCTTGTTACAACAAAAAATGTTTCTGGTAAACTGCCCTTTCCCCGTAACCGATCTTCACCAGAATCAATAGACTTTGAGTCTTCTACAACTCAGGCACATATGTAAAAAATTATTTGATTCTGTTTGAATTTACGGCAGTTATCGTTCGTCATGAAAATATTTCTCTTGTTACAACATAAAATGTTGCAGGTAAACTACCCCTTCCCCTTAACCGATCTTCACCAAAATCAACAGGCCTTGAGTACTCTACAATTTAGAGTTGTATGCAAAAACTTATTTGATTATGTTTGAATTTACGGCAGTTATCGTTCGTCATAGAAAAAATTAACCTTGTTATCACATAAAACGTTGCAGGTAAACTACCCCTTTCTCTTAACTGATCTTCACCAAAATCAAAAGATCTTGAGTCCTCTATAATTTAGGGATGCATACAAAACATTATTTGATTCTGTTTGAATGTGCGGCAGTTATCGTTCCTCATAGAAACAATTACTCTTGTTAAAACATTAAATGTGGCAGGTAAACTACCCCTTTCCTTTACCCGATCTTCACCAAAATCAGCAGACCTTGAGTTTTCAACTTCAGGAACGTATGCAAAAAATTATTTGATTCTCTTTGAATATGCGGCAGTTATCATTCGTCATAAAATTAAATTTACCCTTTTAAAACATAAAACGTTGCTGGTAAACTACCCTTTTCTCTTAACTGATCTTCACCAAAGTCAACAGGCCTTGAGTACTCTATAATTCAGGCAGGTGTGCAAAAAATTATTTGATTCTGTTTGAATTTACGGCAGTTATCGTTCGTCATAGAAAAAATGACCCTTGTTAAAACGTAAAACGTTGCTGGTAAACTACCCCTTTCCCTTAACCGATCTTCACCAAAATCAAAAGGCCTTCAGCCCTCTACAATTTAGGGATGCATGCAAACCATTATTTGATTCTGTTTGAATGTGCGGCAGTTATCGTTCGTCATAGAAAAAAATTACCCTTGTTAAAATGTAAAATGTTGCAGGTAAACTACCCCGTTCCCTTAATCGATCTTCACCAAAACAATAGATCTTGAGAACTCTACAATTCAGGCCTGTATGCAAAACATTATTTGATTCTGTTTGTATTTGCGGCTGTTATCGTTTGTCATTGAAAAAATCTACAGACACACAGATAGACACACAGACACTTTTCGAAAAATTACTTTTTTTCATGTTTTGAGGGTAGTACAATCAGAATCTGGAATAATCTCGACCACGATTTTTTTTTGCCATCACCATACCGGTACTTCCATTTCCTTATGGAACATGGAAGTAAAATCAGCAGGCTACCTGGCAAAAAACGTAAAACTTTCCATGCCATATGTGCATTATTAATTTTTAAATTATAAAGACTTCACTCTAATTTATTTGTCTTTTTGTTCTTCGTTCTAAAGGGAACGTCAAAATTATGTTTCGCGCACAGAACTTAATTAAGCTTAAAAAGTCATCTATTTTTGTTTATTTATTAATTTTGTATCTGTAGATATCAAAACAGTTTTGTAATTTATTAAAAAATTCCACGAATTCATCACTTACATTATTTATTAGTTTCACTAAATTGCGTTAATGATTTTGAACGAATGTTTAAAATGCTGTATTGTAACGAACCTTTTTTAAACCTTAACCCATGAACAATCCTGCGATAAAATGCTCGTTGTAACCAAGTCTGTAATGAGTTATTACTCATTAAAAGCGAGTTTAATTAATTTAAAATTAAAAATCTCCTGGCTATTTCTTATTCTCCATTCGTCGTCTTCTTTAACCGGGCCATAAACACGTCTTACGATCTTTCTTTCAAACCTTCTTACGTTTCTTGTTTCTTTTTTATCAGTGTCCATGTCTCGCCTCCATACGTAACAACCGGGCGAGTAAGTGTCTTATATATTTTTGTTTATGTGTTACGACTAATGAGTTTGCTTCTCAGTAGTCTGCTGTTGGCATAGTATGCCCTATTTCCTATTTGTATCCTGTCGTGTATTGTCGTTATGGTGGCTTCATTATCTATCATGTTACCCAGGTATTTGAACTTATTAACAGCTTCAAATGACTTATCCTCTACGCATAAATCATACAGATTTCTTCTCCTTTCTGATGCAGAAATCAGCATGTATTTAGTTTTGCTGATATCTACATTGAGTCCCGTTCCAGCGGAAGTCAGTATTTATTAGTCAGTCAGCAATTATTGTTAGTTCGGTTAAGTTAGTTTTTAGTCAGTCTTTATTGAGGTTTCAGTTAAGTGAAAATTCAGTTAAGGATATTGGAAGATCAAAGAAAAGATGGTCGGACCAAGGAGTGCGCAACGGATCGTAAGGTCCACAGGCTGAAGGAGAAGAAGAAGAAGAAGAAGACCTAGAAAAAGTACTATTTTTTTTATAACATACCGTTACGACGGTCTACTTGATCGTCGTATGGTACAGCGGAAAACAAAATAAGTACAAGACACCAATTAAGTCACACTCACCAGTTTTAATTTTTAAAGTTAAACAGTTCGTAATTAACGACACAGTCTCCTACAACAAATCAAATAAAAATTGGTCACACGCAATAAAATGTCACTAATATTAAACACAATTGTATTACAATTGTACCGCCCGATAATAACTCGAACCGCACTGAACATATGTCGCTACTGTACTGAAACTCAAGGCCGCTGCCGCCATGTATTTATACCTCCGCTCAAGACCAGAACGTTCCAAATTGCGTCTTAGCGCCAGTGTGAACTACGTAATTACTTGCGGCCTTGACACAGTCCGCACGGCTGGCGGCTTCCAGAAAACTCTCGCGAATGCGTCTAGAGTCACGTATGCCACGCACATTAGAGCGAGATTCTTCTGGCACATTCGACAAACACGTAGATTGTTCTGTGATGTCGTAACACTTCCCCCTCCTTAAGCCTGTTAGTCCCGAACTGGCAAACCGTCTCTGAAGTAATACTAGACCAGGCGAACTAGGTGGACGTCCTTGCGAAAGATAATTATCCGGTTCTTCGAATTCAGTCTCGTGTGATCCGAACATCACGTTCCCAGGAATGCGAGTCTACCGCTCAACCACTAGTTTTGCTGGAATCACTCCCGTTGCCTCATTTACTGATGACCTAAACACCACTGGCTGATCCAATCTGTTTGGTTCTCGTCAACAACCTCTTGCGTAACCTCATCTTCAGCCACTTTTCCCTCGGGTGCTTCTATCAGCTCAGGAGCAAGCAAGAGTTTTGTCTCGACACCCATAGTTGGCTTTCCAAACAATTTTTTTGTCGTTACACTTATTTGTACTTTCTCTGCTAGTTCTTCCTCCATTTCCCCTTGCAATAGGGAGGGTTCCTCTTGACCAGACCTTTTGACTTTTTCTTCGGCCAATGCCACTTGCTTATTCGAATGGTTGGTAGACCCTGTCATTTTAGCCATGCAAAGCTTTATCTTCTCTTGGCCAACCTTCAGGACATTCTCTCTTAAGTCCACAACGAATCCGTAGGCATTCATAATGTCCGTGCCAAGAATCACTTCATCGACAATATCTGCAACGAGCATTTGGTGGCTAAACTCGAGAAGACCCAGACGGTAAGTCTACCTTTCCTAGCACCTTGATGGGGCTTCCAGTCACAGTCTGTATTGTACAGGAGCTAATTAGAGGCTGACGGTTGCTGACTAAGTCAGGGCGCACAATGGACACTGATGCACCCGTGCCAACTGTAAATGATGATGGTTTACCTTCCGCAAACCCATTAACAATCAAGTTTCCACTGGTCTTATGTAGCGTGGAAACTGTGTGCTGTTCTGAGGGTTTACTTCTCTAATTTGTGCGATCACTCTCTTCTCTTGGTATCTTCTTCTCCCAACAGACTACCTGTAGTTGACCACGTTTTCCACAGTTGTAACATTTCGGTCTTCTGTCTTTATCCCATCGTTCAAATCGTTGAATTTCTGAATTGTTTGTCCGACAACATTGTTTTTCTGGACCCATCGTAACGGCAATGTGATACAGGGATCTTCTGATTGCAATGTGATGGCACAAACCCATTAATGTAGCGGGACCCTGACTTGGCAGCTTCAAATTCTAGGGCGTGAACAAGAGCTTCTGAGCTATTTCGGTGTCTTGCCATTCGTAACACTTGCTGAAGTTCACAATCTCCGATGCCATCAATAAACGTCTGCACCGCAAACCTTATTCGAAAATCTTCTGGTGCTTCAGGATAGGCCAATCTAATCAGTCTGTCGATACTTGCTTCAAACTCTTGAAGATTCTCCCCGGAACGCTGTCGTCTTGTTCTCAACTGAGCGTAGTACACATCTCGCAAATGTTTATCACCATACCGTAATTCCAGAGCTTTTATCAATTCGGCATAGGTGTTTTGGTTGTCAGGTGGCACTTTCTGTAGTATTTCCGCCGCAGGTCCTTTTAATACAAGAACGAGTGAAACAGCCTGGTCTTTCTCTGTCCAATTATTTGCGCATTCAGCAGGTTCAAATTGGCGGAGGTACGTTGCCCAGTGACTGCTTCCGTCAAAGGTTGGAGCTTTGACATGAACTGTCCCTACTGCAGACAATGTTACTTTCTCTATTGACTTATTTTCTGCGTCTTTTTCTGTCTTTATTATTGGTACAGTGTGTTCACAAAGTTGTTTTGGTTCTATCTTCAGGCACTGCACAACTTCACTTTTAATTTGTTCTCTTATGTTTGCCATTGAGTTTTCTACTGCAGATATTTTATTTGACACGGATTCTTCTATGACAGACATTTTTGTAGACATCGATTCTTCTACAATCGAGACAGATTTTTCTACTTCAGCTATTTTTAATGTCATTGATTCTTGTACCTCCGATATTTTAGTAACTTGCTTATTAAGCTCACCTCGTAGGAGACCCAACTCTGCAGCGGTTTGTACTTGTGTCTGCTTTTGCTGTTGTATTAACTCCTTGATGTCTTCTGTTTCACGTTTACGTCGTTCCTCTGTTTCTTCCTTTTCTTGTCTTCGTTCTTCTTTTTGTCTTTCTTCTGTTTCTAGTATTAGTGCTTTCTGACGTTCCTCAGCCTCTTCTCTTTCCTGCCTGCGTTTTTCATCCTGTCGTTTTTCTGCTTCTTCCGCCTCCTGTCTGCGTCTTTCCTCTGCTTTCAGCAGGAGGGTTTTCTGTCTGTCTTCCGCTTTCTCTGCATCCTGTCGTCGTCGTTCCTCTGTCTGCAACAACAGCGCCTGGAAATTTTCCATCATCTGACTGGCATCCATTGTTTTCCGATTAATTACGAATTACACTCGTCTTGTACAAAATGTCCAATGTTTCCATTGTTAACCGTTCTATCCCAGTTCTGACACCACTGTTACGACGGTCTACTTGATCGTCGTAGGTACAGTGGAAAACAAATACGTACAAGACACCAATTAATTCACTATTACCAGGTTTAATTTTTAAAGTTAAACAACATAGTCTCCTACAACAAATCAAATGAAAATTGTTCACACGCAATAAAATGTCACTAATATTAAACACAATTGTATTACAATTATACCGCCCGATAATAACTCGAACCGCACTGAAAATATATCGCTACTATACTGAAACTCAAGGCTGCTGCCGCCATGTATTTATACCTCCGCTCAAGACCAGAACGTTCCAAATTGCGTCTTAGCGCCAGTGTGAAATTACTTGCCGCCTTGACACAGTCCGCGTGGCTGGCGGCTTCGAGAAAACTCTCGCGAATGCGTCTAGAGTCACGTATGCCACGCACATTAGAGCGAGATTCTTCTGGCACATTCGACAAACACGTAGATTGTTCTGTGATGTCGTAACAATACGAATCTACTGTCATACCGGCAGTCCTTCACCTCTAAAGACTAGCTGTTCAGCTTGTTTAAAATTTATATCGAGGCCCCAAGGTCTGTATTCTTCATGGAGTTTTCGAATCATGCAATCGGAGTCCTGTTCGTCCAATGCTACTACAACTTGGTCTTCTCGAACTGGTTAAGATAGTCGTCACTTACTGAGGTCCCCAGTTCACGACAGTGCTTTTTCCACCTGCTCAAGGCTGTGTTAATATACGTTTAGAATAAAGTAGGTGCTATGGAACATCCTTGCCTTAAACCTTTTGTTACTGTACAATATTGGGACACCTTAGTCCCGATTTTAACATCAGCTACACATCCTTTATAAAGGTTACGTATTACAGTAATTTAGACACCAGCGTGAATTTAATCTGATACTTCCATCCTATGGATACTGATTTAACATCAGCTACACATCCTTTATAAAGGTTACGTATTACAGTAATTTAGACACCAGCGTGAATTTAATCTGATACTTCCATCCTATGGATAGAAAAGGAAATTATATATTATAATTATGTATATAAACCACTAACGATTAGCATACACACCTTAGTGTGAAAAAATACGATTAGTGTGGAACAGATCAGCACTAACTATATACAGACTCACCGGTTAACTTTACTACACTAATGTGGTTATAATTATCCGCAGGTAATGTGGCATTAGTGCGACATCGTTTTTCGCGACAACACGTTAACTAGTGCATTTCCGTCGATAATTGCCTTTAAAATACACGCGAAATATGTTTGCACCTGATTTTTACATTCGTTGTATTTTTTTGCGATATAGTACTAACGCTTATTCAATTAGTAAAGTATTATAAATAAAGATGGAGAAGATTCTGGCACATGTTTATTTTCAAACATGTTTATTGTTTCAATTTCAAATTTGATAGGCAGGATGAACATCGTGGTAACAAAAACAATTACATTTGTACAAGCACTTGAATATATTAGCGGTGTGACATCATTGGTGTTTTTATTGGTACTTATTACTAGTATTTATACCAACACATATATAAATATTATGTATTTCTATCTCTACGATGGAAAAATACTACATCTCTACATCGACAACAGGTTTCACGAGAAAATACAAGTATTATTTTAATATTAATTAATTAAACATTTTTTAATTTGATATTGTATAAAACTAAAAAACAGTTTTTTTTTCAGTTTTTACCTATTTACACCATGAGCTGTGAGACTGCTGACTTGAGTTGATTTATTTTTCACTCCTTTCTGTCTTGTGTTAGATCTTTCACGATCTCTTGTTTAACATTTCTCTTTTGAGCTGCTTACTTCTTCTGACCCTCTTGCGAAGTTTTCTTGTCATGCCTTTCCTTTTTCAGTCCTTGAACTCTTTGTTTAGTGCGTTCTCCCTCTTTGGCTCCCCTTCGCTACTCTACTTAAGTAGACTAACAATTGTTTTTCTTTTTTCTTGTATCTTTTTTTAACACCTGTTTAGTCTTCAACTGTCCTTTGAATCTACTTTCAGTATTTTTTCTGTTTTCTGTGTTAACCAACTAAAATTCTTACGGTATTGACTGATAACTCAATGGGCACTTTGTGAAACATATTACTACTAAGATTTTTTTTTTTAACATACAAACACTTGGTAACTTTCACAGTTTATTCTTAACCTCTAACAATAGTTTCAGCCGATTAAGCTATTCTTTTAAAATAGGTTTTTAGAAAAAGCCTCTTGTGTGTTTTTAAAAATCTTAGTAAAATTCTTACAAACTGAGAGATTCTTACGTTCATAACTCTTCTCAGTGTATACACGTTTTTGTATATATATTGCGATTTAAAACTACTGATTTAATGACGAAGTATTTCATCATTAATGAGAATAACATGTCAACGTTGGGCAAAGAGTCTAGAAGAGCTCAAGAAGCGAAGAGGCTCAAGTTTGGGAGAACAAAGAGACTAATCTCGACAACGCGAAAATAAGACAAAAAGTAGGCCTAATGGTTGCATAGGCAAGAAGTATGCAAAACGGGATGCGCTAAGAGAAGGAAACGGCAACCAAGATTAGAAACACAAACACAGAAATTATGAAGTTGGGCAAATTGTTATTTTTTTTCTATACTGTGTTCGTTACTTTTTTACAGTGTGTTCCTATATTCGCAAACGCTTTTTAACTACTCTACTTTTCACAAGTTGCCTCTTTTCTTCTGTTTTGTATAAGTAAAATTTCATTATTAATTCGACTATTAATTTATTTTAAATGTTTGTTGAACAAGTTCTGTTTAAATAATTTTCTATAAATAGTCAGACATAAGGCTGAGCAGGCACTATTCGGATCTAATCAATGAGTAAAGGCGTTTGTAGATGAAGAGACTTCATCACGACCTGATTAAGTCTTCTTAATCTATACAACTTTTCCTACTTCAATTGGGGTCGATAATTCTGACGTCATGTCTACATTTGGTTCAGTCGTGCACGTGGTTCACTCTGATAGCTGCTTTTCCCTGAGATCAACCCTTAACGATCCATCCACCGCCGTTTAGGCCTGCTTCTCGATCTCTCATCCTGTACCTCCATCTCCAGCCCCCTTATCCTCACGTACGATTCTTCTCTTCTCTTTAAACGACCATACCATTGTAAGTCTTCTCTCTTGCATCTTCTTTGATATCCTTCCCTGCCTTTGAGCTAGCTTCTTTAACTGTGTTCGCTCAAGAGCCAGTAGCCGTCACCCACTTTGACAAGTTCGCTCTCGGGGAACACCGTGGCATTTTCCGAGACTGAACCGGGGTTTATTGTCACGGTCTTTACGGTCGGATGCCCTTCCTGACGCCACCCTTCTCCTTTACCCGGCCTTGGGACCGGCAGCAGCCACTACAGGACTAGTCAATTTACCTCGTGGCAGTTGCAGATTAACTCATAGAGTATACAGATATTAACGATAATTCATTTTGCTAACAAACGTAAAAAATAATTAACCAAAATGATTATTACTGTCGATTGTTTTTAATAATCGTTGCTATTACGCTCGCGCACGTGTGTGAACGCGCGCGCGCGCGCGTGTGTGTGTGTGTGTGTGTGTTTCACTAAACAAATCTGAGTCACAAATCAAAAGAACCACGTGCTAGTGTTTGTTACGGGTGCAATCGCTAACCCCAGAGTTTGCTATGCCTGCTTGCGGTTGGACGCGTTTGGTGAAAACGCAAACAACGATTATCACCAAATCTGAGCGAGAGCGATGTCGACCGGACAGGGGTGGGACTGTTAAAGAGTGATGAATCGAAACGCCTGAATAGCTGATCCATCATCACATGATCGATCACAATAATGTTGTTCAGAGTGACGTAATGTCGATTGTAGAAAATCTGCAATTTCCGCGCCCCACTGGAAAACACTTCCGGAATCCTATTCAATATAGCCTACAGTATGCATTCCGATTTCTACTGTTCCCTGTTGTGCTACTGACTAACGTGTCGATGACCAAAAACAAGAGAATATCGCAGCATTTCTATCGTCACATGTCTATTGTAACGTACTGACAATGTCTATCAGACATTTGGTGGAAAGGTTCGAAAACACATTTTTCAACACGACAGCTATACAAGCCAATAAGCTGTCTGTAAATATAATCTTATTTCAAATTATTAATAATAATTTTTAAAATGTTAAGCAGCCAACGTCTACCGAAGTCAAAGTAAATTCTCTAAAAACTTTTTAAACATATCTGCAAAGAATGTACAGACAAAATAACGTTTCTAAACGTTACGATAACGAAGTTTGTTTTGTCTGTTTTCTGTTCTTTCGTTTAACAAGGTGTATTTTATTTTCAGCTGTTGGGTATGGATATACAATACAAGCTACTGTGACAAACAAAAATGGATCAGTAAATTATCCAAGCGAAGATGCTTTCATTTAGATCTATCAGCAGGGAGGCTAGATATTTAAATTATGTGTCATTTTTAAATGTATACTCATTAGTTGTTAGATATTGTGACCGCATGTTGTCGAGCCACTTTCGTAACTCGGGCGTTAGACGGGGGTCTAGCCCGTTTCCAACCTTTTTTAATGTTAACCTGGATGATATAATCCGTGTTGAAGAGAATTAACGGTCCTGTGCTAGTGACCACCTAATCGTTATGATCAGGTCGTTATTCAGTAATCGGAAGACCAAGTTCCAACGGGTATACACATATTGAACGCGCTGTGAGATTTCTGCAGGAAACACAAAGTTATGGCATTTAAGAGGAAGGATCCATCAGGAGTGAAACAGTGACAAATGGAGAGATATTTGAACAGGTCTCACATTATCTCACATGTAGTACGCATTATCAGTTGTGAGAGAGACCAACGGTGTAAGCAGTAACTCAGGTTCTCGTAAGGACGATTAGAGAGAATCTTAGTTATCAAGGAGATAACAAGAAGGTCTCCCGAATACGACCGTATGGCGACTCCGCCGTCGTTTTGTATTGTATATTGTATTCACCCATCTAGTTTCAAGATACTGGATTGGTATCCCATGAAACTCCCGCTAGACTCACGACCGAAAAAGTGAAAAAAAAGCAGAACGTGTCACCAATTTTACTGTCAGTTTCACATGAAGTGGGGTTTTTCCTAATAACAGACTAATAATTCATCTCACGTTGGTTGACCGTCAATTTTATGCTACAATTATAGGAAATTATCACACCAAAAAATGACCTGCTTTTGGAAGCACAAAATTATTTTTTCTAAACACGTTTTGCAGACAAATCTCCTCATCACCAGAGACTACAGACTCTAGAAAGGAATATAACATAAAAAATTATCACAGAAGTCAGTGAACTTTTGATGTGACCATATAAACTGGACACGTCGGCACGACGTGCCCCAGCTGCTGTTTTCAGATAGACAGCAAAACGTACTTCTACTCCCATTACGCGAGCAACGCACCAATTTTTCAGGAAATCGAATTTTTACCCACCAACTCGTATAAACAATGTATATAGTTACTATAAATTGCACTTTTTACTTTCTGAAGCATCATAGAGGAAAATAAAAATTAAAATGTTGTGTGTTTAGAGCCACTGTAAAAACTCGGATCCCTTCAGAGCAATAAACTAGTGTAGACCCTCATAAAAGAGTTAAGATCTCTACTGCTGGTTCAGAAAATTATTTTCATTACTCGGCTTGTAATATGAGAAGGAACGCACTTCTTTGAACTTTTGTCATCAGAAACAAAAAGTTATCCACTTCTCATATAAACAGTTGCAGTGTTCCAGGGATGGCAGAGTAAAGAATCAATTGGGAAAGATCTCGGTGCTGGAGATAATAAACAAGTGGAAAGAACATACGTTGAGGACGGTTGAGAATAATCAACGTAAGGTTTTGCTTATTATAAATCCTGAGACAGGACAATTGTAGGTAGGCCGTAGAAGATGGAACAGAGAAAGCCTAAGGATCCGAGATAGTCTAACAGCATAATCCTGAAAAGTGAAAGAACAATAAAATGATAGAGACAATGATGATGATGACGATACTTAGAATGATGATTATAGTATTATGACCACAGAGACTTGATTTAAGTGATGATGATGATATTTGCTTACAAGACATTGAACCGATTGTGTATGACAGCAGCAAGAAGAGTGTAGTGTCTACGTACGCATGCACAGACCGAGTGCCAGCGTGTAAAATGTTCGACGTGTCACGGACAGCTATTCACAAAGCAAAGTCATCCGAGATGAGATAAGAATCTGCGTACTCACCAGTGGATTACCTCTGTGACTCAGTGAAGAGGCCTTCACAGTCACGTGTCACAGTCGACAGCTGGTTTGCATACAGCCAGTATTTGTCACTGATGGAGGAATTCTTGAATTTAATTTCTGTGAAAACAACTTTTGAAGATTGTTCAGAATACAAATACATTGTTCTTTATTTTTTGACAGTAAGTTTGCCAAATGATTTGTCCGTTGTGGGATGAGCCGTTGTCGGTGCCTGAATGGGTTTCAATAGAGACACGACCCGGTATTGAGGGAAACATTAGGTTTTTAAAAGAAATAAAATGTCTATTGAACTCCAGAAACTGTTATTCTTAATAGAGAAAAAAAGTTACGTTCAGCATGAGTTGAATTAGAAACTGAAAATCGAAACCTTCCATGAGGGTTTCGGTTCTTATTTTCTCTTCTTCTTCTTATTATTATTCGTTTCTGCGTTTTTTCATACTCTATGCTTTTCCATAAACAAATATCTAGAATGTTAGAGGAAATGGGGTTTACAGCTGTTAATGCAGGCAATGTGTCCAGTGGAAGGACATTAGTTTATTTCAGACTCCTCATACTTAGACAAACTAACCTTTTTCAGTCCGCTTTATGACTTCTTTTTTATATATAGATGACGCGTTTCAAAGCATTTGCTTTATCGTCAGATCGTAAAATATCGTTCGTAGGAGGTCGTCATTGGTTAAAAATCCAATATCATTTTGCAGTGTATACGCGTCAGAAGGTGCGTCCTAATACTTAAACAGTCTTTCAAAGACACAGTTTTCTGATCCATGTAAAAGCTCCGAGCAGTCTCATACAATATCCCGGTCTTCCCCGTCTTCTTTTTATGTTCTTCTTATATCTCTGTATGTAGCCTTGAGATGAGAAAGATTTTTAGCCACACACCTCTCTCATCGTAAAACCCTAAGTGCGAACATCACCAAGTACATATCATGACGAAGGTGGGGAAGGTAAAGAAGATACAGAAAAAGAAAATGAAAATAAACAAAGTAAAAGAAAAAAGCAACAGAAGAAGAAGAGGCAGCAAAAGAAAATTAGGTACGGACATAGACAATAAGTACTAACAGACGATAAGTATTAATACGAACAATCTGAAGATACTACGAAGTGGTTAGAGGTAACCTGTTATTTTACAAAAAAGAGTAGCAAATCGTTGTTTTCGTAATTTTTCTGATAGGCCTAATTAAAAAAATTTCTAATATTGAAATTTACCTAACAACAAATTTGTTTTTCGTTGAAAATAATGAGCGAGTTGTGCAGCTCAGGGAGCTCATTGTACAATAAATTGTGTAGAAAACGTGTAATCCCGTACGTTAAATGTAAGACAATATAACGGTAAGTGTCACAAGTTGAGGACACGAGCGTTGTGCAAAGTGGGCGCGTCAGCTGACAACACAGTGAAAGTGGACAACAAATGGATCCACTTGCTAAGGGGATCAACAGCGAGATCTCTCCAAAGAGATAAAACAACGAGATTAGAAGAACTGGTTACTCGTGATGGACGTACGGTGTTCTGTCAGCAAGCAAACTAACGACGGGCGCGGGGCGGATTAAGCGGGCACAAAACACGGAACTAAAGTAGTGAAATACACGAATCAATTTAGACAAAAGTTCCAAAATAGAATGGAAACGCGTTAGCCTAGATATGCGGTCTAACCGCTTCGTTGCTATTATGAAAATATTGCCCGTGTTTGAACTCTGTCTGAAGTTTAGTGTTCGTTCTTCTTTGTTTTCGTCTCTCTATTGTCTTTCTTCTCTGCCATCTTCTCCTTTGCGTTAGCCTATTTTTGTTATCTCGTTCATTAAATCCGTCATCGTCATTATTATTTGCACTTCACGTTTTAGACTTGGAGCCAGTTACGGTACCTATCTCTTCCGTGGTCTACCCATGGTTCGTCTTTCACTTGTTTTATATCTTGTTTCTCTGAGTGGCAGACTCATTTCGTTCATTCTGTTTACGTGCCCACTTAATAGTTGTCGTTCCGTTGAATCTGTTTTTGAAACTCCAGTCTTTTCTGATACTTTCGTTTCTTAATCTGTCTCGACGTCCAGCCCTTCCCTTCATAGAAATATCATTACTCGATCCTACTACATTCTACTATCAGTCGCCTTCGTCGTAAACCACACTTTACTTCCGTATACCAGTAAAGGCATTGTAGCTGTCTTACACAACTTAAGCACAATTTATTTCCGTACTTTATTCTTCAAAATTCTGCTTTTAGGCCCTCATATACGGATAAATATTTATTTATTTATCTATTTATTTTTGGTTCACTATCCTTTCTACGCTACGCTGCTACGTATTCTCGGTCCTCTTCTACGGTGTAGCTCTTGGATTTCGACTGAAGCCACAACTAAAAAATTGGAATCTTTCGAAATGTGGCTTTACCGTAGAATACTGAGTATTTCATGGACAGCACATATAACTAATGCTGAAGTTCTTAGAAAGATGAAGAAAGACAGAGGAAGTTATTAACACAGTGAAGACAAGAAAGCTTCATTATCTGGGACATCTCATGAGAAATGAACAGAGATTTTACTTATTGCAGTCCTTACTACAGGAAAAAGTACTCGGAAAGAGAGGAGTTGGGCGACCGAGAATATAATGGCTGAGAAATTTAAGGACCTGTTGGCATGAATACAACTGATTTATTCCGTACAGAAAATTAAAATAATCTGTATGATATCCAACATCCGAAACGGATAGGAACTATCAGAAGAAGACCCTTTCTATAACCATAGTTTATTTCTGAAGGGTAAATCCTCTATTCGGACTGCTTCCATCGTAATATTTTTGTCGATTGACGTTTCGATCCGTGGAATCTTATATCGTCCTCAGAAGCTGTGAGTGGCTGTTGAAACACCCTGTTGAAGGACTTGACAACCCATCGCTTAGAGGTTTTAAAGGATGGTTTATTTCACAGCCTAGATAATTAAGTTGCCTGGTCTGCTCTTGCGTTCTGTTGTCAACGACAAAATTGATGGAATTTAAGTAACAGTTTTAGTTTCATATTCACTTTTGGCATTAGTCCAATTTAACGTAATAAAATAAAGTAAAAAACGAATAAAAGGATAAACTACAAAGAGGTAATTACACATTGCAACAAATAAGTAAACAATGATTCTGCAACTTCGTTTAGCAGCGTGCGTTGCGTTTTCCGTTTTGATTGTAATTCCCGTATAAGCTTGCGAGTTTTAAGTGCCTGCAATGGAAATGGCAGTTTGAAACGCATTATTTAAAAAACAAAGTTGCAAAAACACTTGATAAATGCAAATATGTAGTAAATTTAAAGTTTACGTCACCATAAGGGCTATGTAGAAACAAGCAATGTGTGACGATTTCTTTAATTAAAAAATAAAATAAATAATAAAATAGGAAATGTTAAAAGCTGAGAGATTTAAATTTTAATAAATCGCACATTTAAACTAATTTTTATCACTGTCATAAATCATACTAATATTTAATAAAGGGTTTTAATGGCAAAAAAGGGAATGCGAGTGTACAGATAGGGAAACCTTATTAATTAACCTTGCATAGACATGCGCTAACCGGAATTAACTTGAATACCGACCCCTAAACAAACTAATAATCCTTGTAAATTGATATTAAATAAATAAATAAACAAGACCACAGTAGTGTACTATAATGAAGTCTGTAATAAAGAATATCTTTGGATAATTAAAAGGTCAAACTTTAACCCCTTAAATAGAGAATAAAGGTGGAACTATTTTGTTGCGACGCGTAAACTCCGCGCGATTTACTGACCCGTCCTAACATAGTAATTCAATCGAGATGAAGCGCTCGCGTAGAAAACACACGCTTGAACCATGTCTCAGAGAACGACAAAATGTTTTTATTTAGAAGACAGATACAACAATGTGTAGCGAAAAGTAGTGGCAAATTAGCACGCTAATAAGTTTAAATGTAAAAAACAAAAGGAATAAATTACTGTGTGAGGGATGACATCTCATTTGTATAATTTGTAAGATCTGTATGTTGTTTTAAAATAATATGGTACGAGCTACCTAAAGTGAGAACTTTATAAACAATAATGTGACGTGTGATTCTGCGACAAACAAGAACATTTACGGCACTTATACTACTAACGATGTTTAACTACTAGACTTCTGAGGACCTCTACGTTACTTCATTATGAACTAATCACTTCAGGAACTTCAACAGGAAAGTTAACTCCACTAAAGATCAACCGCTGACGAACCCCACAAGGACCCAGGACCCGGACCTCGAGTAAACTTCTGGATATCACAGGTGACACGGAGACTTGTCCTCCGTGATTAATTAAAATTCTAACAAATGAATTGTTAAAGACAGTTTAAATAAATATATAAAGACTCTAATGACAATCACTTTATAAGATGTAGTATGTCTTAGGATTCAAAATATTTGTAGTACCAAGTAATGCTGATGTATATATATAAAGCTTCACTGATACAACATTTTTAGTTTAAGTCCATTCTTCAAATCCCCCCCCCCCCAAATAGTATGATAAAATATGAATAAGTGAGCTTAACCCACAAACAAGTTTAAGGTCCCGGATCCGTGGATAATGCTAGCACTTATAAATCCATATGTTTTGGCCCCCTGTTTTTTAACAAAATCTTTGATAAATTGTAATCGTTTATTAAGAAAACCTTAGGTGGGAATATGTATGCAGAATTGTTGTAGTAATTGTTTAATAAAGAGATGTCGTTACTTTACACAAAAATATTGAGTGAATAAATCATCAGACCCCCATGTAAAAGTTCCTTTAGTTGTAACTACCGCTAGTGTAATTAATAACTACAAGTTAATTACGAGTATGGCAGCCCGTGCAATTGATCTAAGGTAAGTATGCACTGGTTCCCAATGTTATAACGTAGGTGAGACGTTATAAATGATATAATCTTAAAGACTGATAATAATTCCAATAATACAGTACACGTTAAAAACTGCATTGCAAATAATAATTCCTACAAATATTTAAGTGAAAACGAAAAATAAAATTATTAAACAAATACAGAATAATGAGCTGTACACACGTGTTGAGAAAATCACAGACGTATTTAGAAAAAGAAGAATTACTTTTTACGGACATGTTCAAAGAATGAATCCTGACACATTAACAGGGAAGCTTTTTAACTATTTCAAAAAGCTCAAAATGTCCAATACGTGGTTCAAAGAAACAGAATAAGACAGAAGAACTTCAGACTACTCAAGAAGACATTGACGAATGCTTGGCACTCAAGAAAAAATTAAAAAATGCCCAAGGTTTTCAGGAAAACCACAAGAAGAGGACAGGTGCCATCTGGACTGACGAAAGGAGGGAGAGACATCGATCAGGAATGAAGGAGATGTGGGAGAGGAGGAAGAGAGAGGAGAAGAAGGGAGGAACCAGTTGAACCAAACGTAGTCCACATTGGCACATACGAAAAAATAATAAACAAAATACAGAAAGTTGTGAGGAGTCACAAATAAAATTCTGTAAACTAAACAAAATTGTAATGGAACCCATAAGAACAATATTGTCATCACACAAAAAAAAATTGAAGAAGAACCAAGTTAACTTAGAACAAGATATGAACCAAGGAAAATTCAATCAAATTTACATTTAGAAAAGTCTTTTTCCACTGATTCAATGAAGCTTGAGGTTCCAACGTTTCGATCAGTGGGGCATTATATAAGAACAAGCTGATCATAAATATTGCTAAAATCTGTTTACGATGATTATAGGATAACGATAACTAGCTGGTTGTTACTGCTTTTGTATACAATAATTTTATGTAGATACAATATTTTGACTAGGCCAACATGAATACAGTACTTTAATGAGTTGCTTGCAACAAATCATTGCTGTTTGCAATCTTTGCAAGTTGTTTGCAACTTTCATGAACTGAACGATTTTCAAAAATCTTTTAAAAAGCATATTTAAAAATATCTTGGTGATAATGGTATTTTATGGTGATAACGATAACGGCGATTTTGGAATATTATTTCCTACCGATTTCCTCTATTAAATGATTTCATCCTCCCCAAAATCCTGTTCGGCCCCCGCCCTAGTGCTGCGGCCCTATGCAGCTGCCTGGTCGGAAATCGGCCGCTGCGTATCAGGTTCAGTCACAAACTACGACAACTGTACAAAGAACTCAGGATTGTAGATTACATCGGGCTACAAACGTGTAAGATGGACAGGACATTTAGAACGACTAAGTGAGACTGGTAATGAAACGAGAATAATGGGGAACATTGAGGACTCGTTGCGGAACGGCGTTCAACGACATGTTGGGGCTAAGAAAGTGGCAAGCGGTCGCAAAATATCGTGATCGTTGGAGACAAAGATTGAAATAAGTCCAGTCAAGGTTCTGTACAATCCGCAGCATCAGTGGAAGAACAACATTAGGAGATCAAGTAGGACCGTATGAAATGGCATGCAAGTCTGGAAAGACTTCAAGTCATTACGGAAATATGAAACGGAAGGAAGAAGAACCCCAGGTACACCGGTGAAAAGTTGGGAAGAGTAACAGATGAGCTGCCAAATGCACGAAATTGAGATTTGATTGATGAAACTTAAACAGTTAGTAATTTAAAATCGTAATTTTGTTTATTTACATTGAAGGTTGAGGTATTTGTTTGAGCCATTCGCTTTTTCAGTCATTTGTTTGAGCCACTGAAACATACTGCAGATCAACAAAGTAAAGTATGGTTTATCTACTAGGTTTTTCTTATTTTTGAAACGAACGACACTGAAATACAAAATCAAAAACAGTATAAAGACTAAATAAAAGTATTTGTTATTATTCGCCCGATGCTCTTGAGAAATACGGATTTGAAGAGGAAACAATCATTCCAAACAAAAGATGTGGCAGAGAAAAGGCGTCACTGAAAAAAGTAGATAACAAGTGTCAAACAGCTGACAAGGTGCCAACCACAGCCACCAAAATCATGTTCTCTCCCCTTCCATTGGCTTGGCAGTGTTTCGCACTTTTAGACATTTGTCATCTTTGACACATAATCGACAAACAAAAGTAATACGTTAGAAAAGTATTTTTTTTTAGGTAGTGGAAGCACGTATACACAACCACACGCGCACACATACACGTGCGCGCGCACACAAACACACATCTAGGAAAATAAAAGATAAAACGAGAGAGGGGAGAGAAAGAGAGATAGAGGTGAGATGGAGAGAGAGGTAGAGAGAGAAAGAGCCAGAGGTTCAAAATCAAATACAGTATTAGAGTCATCTGGAAGAGGGAAAATTGGGGTGATTCTCACACCAATGCAACAAACTCAACTGCGTACTGTAAACACACACACACACACACACGCCATTTTATACACAGGTCGGAAGTAAATCGGATCGGGAGAAAAATCGTTAGAAGAAATGGAAACATTTTTCACGGAGTTTTGTTGTTCCGAAAAATTTACTTTATTTGGCTGTTACACAAGTAAACAAAACAAAATACATTTTTTATGATCGAGTTATCACAAAAATTTTGTTTTTCGTAAAACTGTTGTCGAAAGGTGTTGTTTCTATTACTGGCCCTTTGGTGGCAGTAAAGCATATAGGGAAATGAACGTCCAACGAGCTAGTGCCTGAGAGTAACCTTATATCCTTCTGAAAATCAATTCTCCCTGCGCTGATAACGCAAAATTAAATTTTTCCGTAAATTGTTTTCTGAAATAAGGAGTATTTTACGGAACAAGTTTGGGAAGAAAACAAGAACATTCTACAGTATTTCGTTACTTTACTGTATAGAACCGAAACTGGACTGTTACTGAAAGCCCGCAGCCAGGATTTTATTCTGAGAGGGGATGTTGTTCTAATGGTTACTGGGGGGTTTTAATTTCTATGAATAAAAGTAACAAATTAAAAGAAAAAGAAGGATTCCTTATTTGCTTTTTCTTTGTTGTAATCTAGGAGGGAAGTGTGAAAACATACAGGGGCCAACCTAGGGGAAGACATGGGGATATATCCCCCCGAAATCCGACAAATTTTTAAAAAGTTTGGAGCAAAAAATTTAAAACTTGTGTTTTTTGAAATGTAATTAATCGACTTCCAAGTTTTGTCAAATTAAAAAAAATACTATTTGGGTCAATGACAAGTTTAAATAGTCTACAAGAATAGCCCTTATAGTCCCAATAATAAATATAACAGATGTTGAAAGAAATGGTGAAAAATGAAAAGAAGTCAGTTTGAAACCATGTAGGATACGTTTTTCCTCTGGTAACGATAAATAGGGACATATCTTTTTATATTTTAACTTAATGTTACATGTTGATAACTTCAATCACAAAGCACATAATGTGAATGAGTTTTAATTTCTTAACATTATTTTTCATAATGGACATGGGTTGTTGTAATAGACACTACCTAGCTTTAAGAATCAAAATATTGTGAAATCAAACATAAGTTCATTTAAATTTTTCGTGTTCTTGCATGTGTTAACCCTATAACACAAACACACACGTACACATACAAAATTCACTTTCTTAATTTTATCATTCTCTTTAAAGTATTTATATTCCACAGAAAGGTATTATTAGGCTTCCAAGTCAAACTTTATGTTATTAATTGATTTTTATGAAATTAGTGAATTACAGCCATTATTTACCCATTAGTTTTAATTTATTGGTTCGATTTTCATTATAATACACGTATGAGAAAAAAATACTCTATGAAAACGATATGTGGTTGAAAAAAAATCCCCTCCCGAAATGAAATCCTAGGTTCGCCCCTGAAAACATAGGGGTTATGTCGATAGATATCTGAAATTTAACGAAGTCATGAAACAATGAAGGCGACACCTTCCATTAAAACATAAATAAAATAAACGGTTCCACAAAACTGGGACAAATATGTCTCATGTTCTGTACACGTTGATAGTGTTAAGTGTTTTGTACGAATTTTTAAATCTTTGTCTTAGTGAGTACATCACTGAAAATATTGGTCTTCTTCTTCTTCTTCTTCTTCTTCTTCTTCTTCTTCTTCTTCTTCTTCTTCTTCTTCTTCTTCTTCTTCTTCTTCTTCTTCTTCTTCTTCTTCTTCTTCTTCTTCTCTACAAGGATTAGGTTATATAAACCTGTTCCGGCACCCATCTCATCCTCGGACGACCCACGTCTCTTCTACTTAATGATTTACTGGGCCAAATTAATTCCCTATAACACAGTGATACTGTGATGTACTCGTAAAAATGTTGAGTCACTTAAAAGACGTTAGGCCAGCTATTTAAGTTACAGTGGTGCAAACAACGGTACACATTCAGCACAATAACTTTTTATTCTAATAGCTGTTTTTATAGCAGTTTCGTATGCAATATTGTATGAATCAGCTTTACATTAATGTATTACTGAATGCGCTGTTTTGAACAATGAATATACCTCAATGTATTCAGTGTTGCTACTAATTAATTTATATTTAAACGAAAACAAACAATTCTCATTTAAAAGTACATTTCTATGGTACGAATTATTTCAAAACGAGTTCGCTTGAACGAAAAAGTCGTTACTGGTGATGGGTCTTGCTAAGTTTGTACTGACCAGATTTCTGCCGCTATATTGCTTAACGCAAACTTAGATTTGTTACAGATTATACAACGACTACAAACAGAATCAAGATCTAAAAGCACAGAAAGAGAAGGACAAGAAGTAAGTAGTGACGTTGTTAATCAGTGCTACTGGAAAACTCGCAGATACAGATACTACCTCTTGTGTACAGTACAGACAGCACCAGTGCAGATCGAGGCCATACACCAAGACCCAATCGAAGTCTGTAGAGTTATCAAGGGAGAAGAATCAATCAACAGATTGATTTAAGTATAACACAGCAGTCATGTATTAATCAATTAATAAAGTATGAAAAAAATATGAAATAATTTTATTTTCTAAACAAGAGTATTTTTTGTTTTTCAAATGCAAAGGAGATATTTCTATTTCTACAGATTCTGTGTGGACATTTTAAACAATATTTTAACAGTGTGTGTGTGTGTGTGTGTGTGTGAGCGCGGGTGTGGTTATTTACGAATATAAACCAAGTTTCAGTCCCGGTTTGGATTTTGTTGTTATGTATGACACTTTTATTTTTCCTCGCCCCCTTTCACTCTCTCTCTCTCTCTCTCTCTCTCTCTCTCTCTCTCTCTCTCTCTCTCTCCTTCCACCAAATAACAGATATCTCTGTTTTAGCTTTTCATAATTCTACAGATGGCTTTATAGTTCAGTGCCGCTTTCGGCAATCAATCCTCTGTCATCCTTTGCAGATGATCCCACAATTGTCTTCTGTAAATTGAAATAATAAATACCATTTATGTCCTTTACTTCGAGTTCTGCTCTGGTTTCTTCATTCCTTATTCTATCTTGCAGTGTACAATTTAAAGTATTTCGAAGAAACTGCATTTCAGCACTCTGAATCTTGCCGCTTTCCTTTTTTGTCATCATGATCCACGCCTCACTGAAAATATTGGTAGCAAAAATTGAATTAAAGCGGTCTACTCCACAGACATGAAACATCAAGCCTCGTAAAATAAATACGGCAGATCCTCAGAAACGAACATTTCGAAATAACGCTACAGATTGAGTAAATTGTTGTACAAATCAGTTCACTTGTAAATGCTATGGAGTGTTTGTAAACGGTTGCCTTCCGAACGACGGTCTCAGTTTTACCTATGTACGGAATAACGAATACATTGGAAGGCTCTAATTGTTTATTTGTTTTCGAAGAGTAATATAGCACAAAATAAAAAAAAATATGAAAAATGTGTTTAAGTTCGTATCGAAAACTCGTGTGTAACAACAGACGCATCTGTATATAATTCGAATAGGAAGCAAACGACTGTTCAACCTAGAAAACCTTTAAGTTGTTGTGGAACAATTTCTTTTTCTTTTGATGTCCTGACTAATCAAGTGTTGACGACTACCATTTTAATTACGTCTTTATATTTTTCTCGATCTTGTGCAGCATGCAAATATATGGAACAGTTCTCCACCGGTTAAGCCTGACCTGCTGAATAAAGTATTGCACAATATTAATCGAAGAGTCATTGGCAACTCGGTGAAACATATTACTTAAAAAGGGTTAAAAAATACAAACGCTTGGTAGTTTCACAATTTATTCTTGTACACTGACAATTGTTTCAGCCTACTAGCAGTTCTTTGAGAATAAATGATTGACCTATAAATATCGTACCGAGTTGTTATGGGGACGTAACGTCAAGAATTGGGACAACAATTTGAACTACCATAAAAAATAAGTCTTTCCCACTAAACAATGTCTGCGTAATATAATAATAATAATAATATCGTACCGATTGGTTATGGAGACGTAACGTCAAGAATTGGGACACCAATTTGAACTACCAAAGAAATAAGTATTTTCCACTAAACAATGTCTGCGTAATATAATAATAATAATAATATCGTACCGAGTTGTTATGGGGACGTAACGTCAAGAATTGGGACAACAATATCGTACCGAGTTGTTATGGGAACGTAACGTCAAGAATTGGGACAACAATATCGTACCGAGTTGTTATGGGGACGTAACGTCAAGAATTGGGACATAATATCGTACCGAGTTGTTATGGGAACGTAACGTCAAGAATTGGGACAACAATATCGTACCGAGTTGTTATGGGGACGTAACGTCAAGAATTGGGACATAATATCGTACCGAGTTGTTATGGGGACGTAACGTCAAGAATTGGGACATAATATCGTACCGAGTTGTTATGGGGACGTAACGTCAAGAATTGGGACAACAATTTGAACTACCATAGAAATAAGTGTTTCCCACTAAACAATGTCTGCGTAATATAATAATAATAATAATATTGTACCGATTGGTTATGGGGACGTAACGTCAAGAATTGGGACACCAATTTGAACTACCAAAGAAATAAGTCTTTTCCACTAAACAATGTCTGCGTAATATAATAATAATAATATCGTACCGAGTTGTTATGGGGACGTAACGTCAAGAATTGGGACAACAATATCGTACCGAGTTGTTATGGGAACGTAACGTCAAGAATTGGGACAACAATATCGTACCGAGTTGTTATGGGGACGTAACGTCAAGAATTGGGACATAATATCGTACCGAGTTGTTATGGGGACGTAACGTCAAGAATTGGGACAACAATTTGAACTACCAAAGAAATAAGTCTTTTCCACTAAACAATGTCTGCGTAATAACAACATTTTTTCTCGTTTTTTTATTAGTATTATTATCTATTGCACACGAGAGGTAGGCCTAAGCTGTGCTTGTTTTGTACGGGCTTCGTTAATGTACAACGAATTATTTAGTTCACATAATTCAGTGGTCACTCTACAATTGACACTTTGTTGTTTGCGGACGATCAACCTATTCTCTTGGACTCCGAAAACAGATTGCAGATGGGTATATATTTGTTAAACGGAATCTACAAAGACTCTGGATTGCAGATATCCACCGTTAAAACCAAGGTGATGGCTTTTTGTGGAACTGGTCCCGTACGGGCAAAAATTGTTATAGACGGTACTGTCCTGGAACAAGTTAGCAGTTTTGAATACCTGGGCTACAGTGTGTCGTCTAATGCAAGCAACGACGTGGTGAATAAGTTGCGTAAGTTCAACCTTATGTGCGGGACCATCAGGCGAACCCATAAGTCAGCAAGTAAAGGAACACGCCTAAAATTCTACAAGGTGATGTATCTTCCGACACTTATTTTTTTGGGTCTGAGAATTCGACTTTAAAGAAAGGCCAGGCCAGACGCATCCAAGCGGCTGAAATGAGATTTCTCAGTCATGTGGCAGGGTATACTCTCCATGATCATAGAAGAAACACAGATATACGGTAGGAACTGAATATTGTGAGTATACTCGACAGAGCCGCCTAGTATCGGCTGAATTGGTGGGAACATCTTTGCGAATGGATGACTCCCGCATCCCCAAACAACTATGGACCTATAAGCCGAGGGGGGACGGAGAGGTGTGGGACGTCCGAGGAAGCGCTGGAGTGACCAGCTGTAATATTCGCCTATTTGAGACCGGAGCAAACCATTCTTGGTTTAAACCTTGAGGATGATGATGACATCATTCAGTAAGCCTCAAAGACGGCGTTTTCAAGAAGAGTGAAACAGGTTACAACAATCACAGAATGCGAACTAAAGACACGGGGAAAGAATTAAGTGCAGGCGGCATAAACGATAAATTTCAAATTACAAGGAAAGTCAGAGATAGAGCCCGCATAGAAAGAACAGAGAAAACATGTTACCAATGACAATAATACAAACAAGTGTCTAAGGAAACGTGTGCAAAAGCCTGGGTAAAGTAGAGTTTGAAGATGAAATAGGCGTTGTTTGATCTCTGACGTGCAGACCACGAAGAGCAAAGACAGGAAGAGTAAGAAATATTGTGTGTGTGTGTGTGTGTGTGTGTGTGTGTGTGTGCGTGTGTGTGTGTGTGTGTGTTAACGATATGGGCTTGTAATTGTAGTTTTCCATTACATTTTACGACTCTGACAGCAATTCACTATATACCTACATCTTACAGACTGGCGTGTAACTCTTTCCTCGGTGCCCCCCGCAGGAATTCTTTGGGGGCCCCTCTATTACCCTTACCCTTCTTATTTCATACTATTGTTCCTTGTTGAGTAGTAACCCCTCCTTATTGCTATGGCAACTACTAAAATTATATAACTTCACAGAATAACTATTCTTTCTTGTATGATGTATATACCTAATAAATAAAACATAACTTTTGTTTCAGTTAAGAGATTGATTTGTTATTTAATATCTTTTATATCTTTGATCAGTGTAGTAAAACACTGATTATCAGACACATTACTAGTAACCAATTACAATTTTGTCGTTTATTGAACTTATATACGTCCTGAAAAAAATACAAATTTTATTAAATTTTGTATCGTACATTTTATTAACTAACCTCAAATTTTTAAGCTAACCAAAAATCTATTTCACCTTTTAAACTTTCTGCCGTCTGCCTGTAGCTTATAATTTGCAATAGTTTTAGTATAGGATTAATATTAGCACTGGAATTAAAGAAAAATTTTCTGATATAGACGCATCTTATTTTAGAAAAACAGAATCTTTGTATTTCATAACATTACTTGAATACAGTTCTTACTGGCCTCGGTGTATTCTTAATCGGATCATCGCTCTACTGTGCAGTTAACCAAATATATAACCAAAAATATAAGTGTACTTGTTTTTGATGTTAAATACGTACGGGGAAATTTGGTTTACTTAAGGTCAGTGGTTTATACCCATTCGTAAAAGATTAAAGGAAATGTTTGCGCGGGCCACCTAGTCCGCAGCCGGGGGGGGGGGGGCACTGCGGGTCTGGCAGTTACGCCACTGATCTTACAGAGGAGCGCTCTTAAAAGGCGCCGAACGAAACTTGAAAGAAAGAAGAGCAGAAAACTTGCGGACAAGGGCCCGCGATAGAGGAAACATTAAGACAAATGGAATGGCCGAAAACGTCGACCTCGTATGCGCGGGATAAGATTAATGAGAACCAGAGGAGAAGAAAAACTAAAGAACAATGTAAATTACATAACTGATTTATATTAATGAGTATTATGTTAAAAATGCGTTTAATTTTATTTTCCTACATTCTGTGTATGCCACCCTTTATGTCAGTCCGTTATGGCGGTAATTATAGACATTTTTTTTCTTCTTTTTCTTTTCTCTCTGAATACTAGGCACTCAGGTTTGTTCCGTCACACAGTGAATCTCGCCAACAGTTTACGCGCGGCCTTCCCAATGTCGTTTTTCTTGACATAATTCTAGCTGACAGCACTGAACTTAACTTAGAAATAACATTTAAATATTTGCCGTTTCTCTTACAAGCGTTAGTCAATATTATCTTCCCTTTTCATCTATTCTTAACTTCTATACGTTGTAAGGTCGTTGCAACCATGAAAAGTGTCATTAATGTGGTTAATAATTTATTTCATTTTAATAGTTATAGTTAAAAACGGAATTATATGTAGCATTTGAAAGGTATTAATACTATTTAATTATATAACACATCGTGAAGCGCAGATTCGAGCCCCGGTTATGCGGTTATAGAATCTTTAACTTTATGGGTAGTTCAAAAGATTTCCAATTTCAAAAACAATCTACAATTTTTATATTCACCTATTTCAATTCTCATCTAGTTTTCCTGTTTCATTTTTGAATTACGCCTTAACGACAAAAGTGACGTAGTTAACAAAGTCTGAAACAAAAGTAAGAGAGTTTCAGCATATGTGCGGTTCACTCAAACGAAGGAGACACGCCTGAAGTTTTATAAATTTACATCAGTGGTTCCCAAACTTTTCAAACTTCTTCTTCTTCTTCTTCTTCTTCTTCTTCTTCTTCTTCTTCTTCTTCTTCTTCTTCTTCTTCTTCTTCTTCTTCTTCTTCTTCCTCTTCCTCTTCCTCTTCCTCTTCCTCTTCCTCTTCCTCTTCCTCCTCCTCCTCCTCCTCCTCCTCCTCCTCCTCCTCCTCCTCCTCCTCCTCCTTCTTCTTCTTCTTCTTTTTCTTCTCCTCCTCCTCCTCCTCCTCCTCCTTCTTCTTCTTCTTCTTCTTCTTCTTCTTCTTCTTCTTCTTCTTCTTCTTCTACTGCTCATCTTCCTTCTTAATCTTCCGGTGTCTCCCAATGCTTCTTCCAAAAACCCTATACGTTTACATTCCACCGAAGCTTCCTATGGTTCTACAAGTCTCCGTTTCCTCCTACACGTCACTGTCTCATCCACGATACCCTTGTCTTCCGGGTCTTCTCCTCAATCTATCCAACAGACTACGTTCTTTAGCTTTCAGCACAAAAATGACACTCATGTTACCTCAATTGACCATCCATGTTTTCCTTTCAGTGTCCAACTTTCAAGACCATGAAGTAGGGTAGGTCTGACTATGGCCTTATAGAATTGTCAGTTGTGTATGCCTTAGTCTTCTATGGACAGTTCTGCATATCATGTGAAATTTGTGGATTGTGATGTCGACACATCTATCGTAGTGTAACAAATATGGTTTCCAAGATACTTAAAAACGTTAACCTGTTCTAATATTCTGTTAGTTATGTCTATCTTACATTGGTCAAGTTTGGACCCTTTATTTTAAACGTCGTTATTTTAGTTCTATATGACGATATAGTCATATGTGACAGTAAAAAGGACAATAGTCGATGAAAGGATGTCGACATTGAAAAAATAAACAGTATAGAATGACGTTAAGAGCAATCCAATTGGATTTCTGGAGTCGAGATGCGTCATTTTTTGAAGGCTCCTTGCAATTTTTTCTTCAAAACATTGCAGTAGAATAAACAAAATTCAAAATTAAATGCCTGGGAAAAACTATAAAACCAACAGTAACAGAAAACAAAGACATGAAAGTAAGGGTGCAAAACATGGAAGACTCAAAAGACGATGAATAGTTCTTTTATCTGGGAGGAACGAATTAGTTAATAAAACTATAGAAATAAAAGCTACTAACCTACTCAATACACGACTGTCCTCTTCTTTTTACACTTCTAAAGATTAGGAACTTTGCCCGCTTCGAATTCAAAGTCTGTCTTTCCATCTCTTCTGAAGTCTTCTAACATTTCTTGGATCTATGGCTTACATTCCAATGCTACTTTCGGAACTCGTCCCATGGGCTGTATATACGAGTGTTGTCTCAGTTTCCTCCGACATGTCGCGGTGGTGGTGGTGATGATGATGATGATGATGAAGATAATGCTTATAATAATGACGATGCTGGATATAAAGAAGGAGAAGAACAACAATATTAATATCAGGAAGAAAGTAATACTGCCACTTTTACATTGAAGTTCATTTCTTCCGAAATGCACTGACACTCACAATACAAGTTTAACAGTACAGTTCTGAGCATTAAATCTGATCATACCAGTTTCTGATAAAATTTAAACTTCTAGGACACAGTACTAAACTTATGACGTAATTTGGTTCTTATTTAAAGGAGCGCGCGCCGTGTTTCCCGGACACATCTGTTCTCGCGTTCTTCCGTAATGGGGTTTTTATTAAGCTGCTGATACGGTCACAGCTGTCTAGATAAAGAGTTGCAAACTGTACTTTAACTCGGCACAGCCTGTCTTCGAAACGTAACTACTTCGTTCGTCGCACTTATAGACGCATTAAAAGTTGACGTCGAAGGGACCGGAGCCAAGACTTTCCTTCTTCCACTCAAATAGTTTAAAAGCAAATATTTTTCAGATTAATCCCTCTTCAGTTTCTTACTTACCGCATTTAAGATAAGGCTTAGGCTTTTGGTATAGTTATATACATTATGTATTTTTGGGTGGGGTGGAGGATGGGGGTTTAAATCTTATGGCTTCTGTGGTGACAACCCTGATAGTTGAAATAATGGCAAGAATGAGTTAATGCCACTGCGTCAACTATGTAACTCCGGGGTTTTGTATTAGGACTACATGTTATTCTTTGTATCGGCCATCTGAGGACCACATGCGAATTTCAATTCTTCATTCCTTTCTCTTTTCCTTTTCTCCAATATTTTTTCATCTTTTCACTATGTCTCTTCTTCCTGTCTTCAGTCAACTTTGAACATGCGTTTTTCTCTCTCCTACTCTTGACTTCTTCCATTTTTAACACTTTTGGCCGGAAAACTCCTCTTTCAATTGCTTCTTCTGCGTTTATATTATTTTATTCTAAATCCCTTTTTACTTCTTTAATCCAACTTGATGTTGACTTCTTTCCCCACAGATATGTGAAGATCTGTTTTGTTAATCTATTGTCGTCCATTCTATATACATGTCCAAAAAATAACAGTCTTCTTTTTCTCATTGTTTCTGTTATATTTTCTACTTACTTTGATTTATTTCATCATTACTTCTCAATTTCCAACCTTCTGAACTTGTTCGTGGGCCTAATATTTTCCTAATAATTCGTCTTTCCAATATCTCTAGTTTGTCTAAATTATAATTCAATGCTAGACATTCACTTGCATGTAGACATTCTGGCCTCACTACTGTACTGTAATGCCTTTTTCGCATTTTTAGATATGCACTTTTTATTGTAAATATCTTTAGTTATACCATACCATATGTAATTCTTTTATATTTGTAAAGACTCAGGTTTTTATACACAGGTAGAATCTTGTTCTGTTCTTCGTCTTCTTCGCCAACTCTTCGTTAAGATCTTGACCTGTTCCATGTCTTCCTTGGACGCGCAACTCTCTTCTTGGTGTCCGATTAACGTCCCTTGCCTCTTTTGCCAGCCTTGTAGATCCGTCCAGTTTCGAGGCTGTCCGTTGCTTCATGTGGAAAGATGGGTAATCTTGTCCACCAACATCCGACCTGGACGGTCACAATTTTGTATCAAGGATTACTCCCATAGCTTCCTTTCTAGCTTCAGAGTTCCATCTATCCTTAAATCGCAGTATCAGAGCCGGGTAAATGAAGAGGCGATTTCTGATTCACGGTCCTTGATAATTACACGACTTTTCCTATATGTGACAATAATGAGGCGGATGACTAGGTGTCATCGGATGTGAGGCATTTCGGTTCCCGTTTGTATCCGTTCGGCTTAACAACGTTCTGGTTGTGCGTCTTTGTATTCAGACACTTTGTGTCACGAGTCAGTTTTATTTTTCGTGAGGAATTCAATATTTCGCATGATGTTAAATATTTCGGTGCAGCGACCATTCAAAGATGTGTCGCTCTATGGTCAATCGCGGTGGAGAGGATTTTCTACATTCCGTTTGGTCATTTTACATCTCAGTCATCATACCAACTCTTCCTCTGCCACCCCCTAGTTTTTTTACTTTTTTCGATGAGAGTGGGTAATGAATTTTATTTAGCGTAATGTGTAGAAAACAGTCAGAAATGTGTGTGTAGAAAAGTAAGGAGCAAAAAAAGTCTTCTTCTTCTTCTTCTTCTTCTTCTTCTCCTCTTCAAGGATTAGGTTATACAAACCTGTTCCGGCACCCATCTCATCCTCGGGCGACCACGTCTCTTCTACCAATAGTTCAGTGCCGCTTTCGGCAATCTATCCTCTGTCATCCTTCGCAGATGATCCCACCATTGTCTGCTGTAAATTGAAATGATTTCATTTATGCCCTTCACTTCGAGTTCTGCTCTGATATCTTCATTCCTTATTCTATTGTAACGTTGTGGGCTACGTTACAAATCCAGGGAACCCATCATAATTGACACTCGCCAATTATACAGGCTGCCTACGTTGTAACGAACTGAAATTAAACTCAACACAAATAACAATAGTATTTGCAATATTTATTAGGACACAAGGGGAAGGTATTTCACTGATTTATGCACTCACTTCAATGTGTAATAAGATGACATCTCTTTATTAACAAATTATTTGAAAAGATCCCATAACATAATTATTTATACTAAAATATTCAAAAGGGTTTTCTGTAAAACAAGGGATCATATTGATCATGTAATTTTACCTCGGATCCGAGTTTACTTTAAATATAGTAAAGACGTCTGAGTTATACTATGCTCATCTAGGAGCTTGCAAGATTACACTAACCATTTGAAGAATGGTATTATTTACTAAAGGGATTATAATTAACATTTCCATATTAACGTTACAACGTATGATTTTCAATTCTACAGTTTACATTTCTTTGGTTTTATTTATTGCTTAAAGAAAATTATAGTCTTTGAAAAGTCTCTTTCATCTATAAAGTTATGTCTCAAATGTAATTAATTCTCGATAGCCAAGCTATCGAGTCACCTTTAAAATAAGCTTTGCTGTCCTCGTCCTGGGGTGTGACCCTTCGGAATTCTAGTAGTCGGCGTAGTCATCTGGGTCGTGTCTCTGGCGAATATCTTATAGCTGTATCAGTGAGGAGATTGAAGTAATGCTGGTTAACGTTGGGTTGATCCACGTCGGTCCTGGTCAGCGTCGTATGGGTTGTAGACGTCCATATGTGCAGTTTGTGCAGGTCACATATTGTAGCGTGACAGATATAAGCATAATATTGAATGGCAATTGATCATTAGAATAATGAAGTTATAATATTTAAATTTGGAAGAAAGCATTAAGTTTAATATAAATAGATTAATTCATAGCAACTGTGGAAAGAAATCATTATTATAAAGAAAATACAAGTTAAAATAAAAAGAGTTACTAGTGATGAGTCATCCAAAACCAGTCTCATAACCAAAGGTTTTCAAGGTATAACCCAGGAAGGTAAAATAGTAAATAACAAAGCAGTACACAATATGACCAAACCCACAACGAGGGAGAATAAATAAAAGAGAAACCCTAAAATAAGCCAAGATCAACCAATACAGGTTGTGTATTTCTGAATTAAAGAAGAAGATGGAGAAGATCCCAAGAAACCTGATGGCATCAAGAACAGATGGAGAAGATACCAGTCCCAGAAGGCAGGAGAAAAGAAGACTGAAGAAAGAAGAAGAGGGCAGCATCCTGAAGAAGATGTCATGCTCTTATAAAAGACACCCAAATCCCTATATCCCCAAAATAAATATCTAAAAATAAAAGTATAACGAAATAAAAACCACATGTATACAAATTTAAGAGAGAGGAGTGTATAAAGTAAAAGTTTCCTGTGAACTAAGATGAAACAATAATATAGTACCCATGGAACAAATCTCCATTGAAAAAACGCTAACCAATTTATTATGTTAATAAGACTATACGACCATTTAGCATTAACATAATATATAAGTGAAAGTGAACCAGTGATAGTTTTGGGTATTATAAAAAATGAACCTTGTGTTTCATTCTTGGCAATCACAAACATTGGATGCAATGAAATATGCATTTTTCAATGACTTAAAATGTGTACGGTGACAATATGTTGTTCATAAGACATGAATCTGTTTAAAATAACATTTTTGTTTTACATGAAAAAAGAAAAACAGATTTCATAGTGCTTTTTGAACGGTTCATACTATTTATCTGTTAATGACAGGGTACAATTCCCCAAAGACAAGGTATAAAAGACTGTATAAAAACTGTAGAATCCTACTTATAATAATAGTTAGAAATAAGAATATAGATATAAGGTTTTAATGTATATAGTACAAGAATGTTTAAAAATGTTTTAGATATAAGGCCATTTGTTTGGGTCTGAAACAACTAACATCAGAACTATAAAAATAGTTACCACTTGTAAATAGTAGAGAGTAATTAAGATGTTAGTTAGTAAAAAACCTTTGTTGTAAACCATATTTCCATGTTGGAAATGGGAATTTTGTTGCAAAATGTCTGATTTGAAGACAACCATTTATTTAAAAAAAATATTCTTTATTCTGTTTGACTATTGTTTGTATTGTGGCCAATACTAGTTGTTTTTGTGTAATTTGAAAGCATGTTTAATTTATAATACTATTTGTAAAAGTCAGAGAGGGTATCACACATCATATATTGTTTGTAAATTATTTTGTAAGAAAAATTGTTAAAAAATCATAGGCCAAAAGAATGGAAACCAAACTTCATCAAAACAGAGAAATTGCTCATTTAAATGCAAATAAACAAAAGGGGTTTAGACAAAATAAACTTGAGATCATGCCATATAATTGCACATACCATTTAGAGAGATTTTAATAAATTATATTCAGAATTATAAATAAAAATAAAATGACTAAACTCAGAAATTTAGACATGGGAGTCATATATTTCAGAATAATGTTTCAGAATACAACTAATTCAATTAATTACCAGAAAATAAGGGAATAGGAACCTTTTAATACAATATAGGATTATTAATATTAAATATAACTGATAAAATGGCTGAATTTATATAATGACAGGAAGTAAATTTTGATGTTTTGACTCTTCACAGTATACCAAACTGAAAGTAAAATTACTATTTTTTGGACAGAAAACACTATAAAACGGCATTATTTAATCTGAAAATAACCAGAATGAACTGAAAGATTAATTTAAATCAAATCTAGTGAATAAAATTGACAAATAACCAAAGTTTAGGCATTCATATAGTGAAATAGTAAAATGTACACAGGATGTGAAAATATTTTTGAACAATGTTAAGGATAATATTATATGGGCTAAGAGTTTAATTGAAACTGAAGGAAACAGTTAGTTAATTATTGGTAGTTGAACGGTTAACATGACATACCTTTGAAAACGTGAATAACCTAACCTATAATCGTCATACAAAGCGAGTGTATAGTGAGTTATTGTGAAATCGCGAGTGACTTGTAAAATACTTCTGAAACTATCATATTATAACAGAAACGATCAAGTAACACTCCATAACACAGAACAATATAAATCTACTCCGAAAAACACCATAAAACACTAGAAAACTGTATAATACATTAAACCAAATTAGTGACGGAATCGGAGAAAGTGTTTGAACTAATAATTATACAGATACACTAAATACAACCCAGAATCACTACACCAGTCACTACACAACATATAACAAGAGATTTGCGGACACGAGAACAGAAATATTGCGTCAAAATACATTATTTGGAATGCAGCAGCAACGAGCAACATTTTCATCGACTTGACGGCGGCCATTTGCTTTGACAATTCCAGTGCCTCTTCTTGGTTCATCACAGCTGTTTGGTGAAAACAATTATTATATTTACAATTTATTATTCAATGTCTGTGTTTATTAATAACTATTAATTTGATTGTAACGTTATACTTTTTAAATATAAGCCCGATTTCTCTGACTTTGGTAATAACTGGCTGTTTAAAGAACCCTATATAATTTTTATAACATATACTTGTAACTTTTTTCGATATCCTGAGAATCGATACTAATCGATAAGAGTCAATATTGCTGTTACTTAATAAAACATTAATACTTTTCAATACTTAATAGTTCTTTATTTCTTCAATAATACTAATTACCAATAATATAATTCTAATTGATAATCTACAAGGACTTTACCACCCGTAAGTGAAGATAACCTAAAAAAAATAGAAAGGTAAACAAATATCGATTGGTTTACAGACAGTCTTATGAGTGGTGATAGATTATTTAAATTATACTAAAACTTTAATAAAAATTTTCAGAAGAGCATTACACTGTTTAAAACTTCACAGCCCTATATTAATTAATTGATCCTAATTAATTAATTAATAAAATTAAAAATTTTTTTTATTATTTTTTTTTATAAACATAATTTTTTTTTTAATTTTCTTCAAAACAATAATTTTTGTTTTGAAACTTTCGGTGAAGCTGAGCATATCTATTTCTTCATCAACTTTACGCTACTCGACCGGTCTTGCTACCATTGGGACTCGACCAGCTGGGAAACTTAAGGAAGTGTTTCAGGCCAGTAAGACGTCGAGAGCCACACCAATTAAACATATTACATTGGACTTGATTACATCGGAGTCACATAATCCACAATAGTTTATATCATCAACACACACACTCATTTATTTATTTTATTACAATATTCACAAGTAGAGTTGTACTAGAGTTTACATCTTAAGTAGAGACGTCACCTTCTTTACGTGTTGTTGATTTTTTTTTTAAATTATTACATTTCTTAAACAAACTTTTCTACATCTTATATATTTAAAATCACTAGCTCCCCACGTTTTGTAGTGGTAGCTAACCGTTATATTTAAGTTTAATTAACACATTTCTGAAGAGCTCTCGCTCGGAGGTGTGTACTGTCTGACGGCGGCATAGTAACTCTTAACTTGATATGACTGGTACATTACAACGAAGCGGAGCGAGTACTCCGCGATAATATAGTTCCAACTTTTATTTAAATATACATTATTATAACAAGATGAAACAAATTATTTATACTTATTTAATTTACAGGAATTATTTTAACTACTACTCGTGCCTTCAAATTATTAATTACTTACATTACGATTTTCAGACATTTCTAAGTTACAGACGGTTCGCTAAGCACGTTGTGTCCGGAATTAAACAGGTCAACGTATGATGATTTACTAAAGGGTTAACTGTGATATTATTAGCTTTTTACAATACGATTTTTTATTACTTGTTTAGTTAGATTTTTCCCATTTAAATGTCATACTTATTCTGGGTTAGTACAGGGGTATTAGGTTTAATAGTGCGATTTAAAAATACTTAATTGCTTTTTCAATTTTTTTTTTATTAACTATTTTATTATCAATTAAATCGTCACACTATCTTGCAATGTACAATTTGAAGTATTTCGAAGAAACTGCATTTCAGCACTCTGAATCTTGACGCTTTTTTTGTCATGACCCACGCCTCACTTTAAAAAAAAAAGTATGTGTGCTTTATTCCGAACCACGTGTCCAACGTGTATAGTCATCAGCCCCTCTCTCTCTCACACACACACAGAGAGAGAGAGAGAGAGAGAGAGAGAGAGAGAGAGAGAGAGAGAGAGAGAGAGAGAGAGAGAGGGGAAAACTACTTCCCCTCTTTTGAATGACAGAAGATGGATGTGTTTAACAGTCGCCTGCTAATTATCCACGGCAAAGACAGAAATGTGGTGTTCATCTATCAGCGAAATAATCATGTGTGGCCAAACGCACGTGTTCAAATTCGTTAAACAAAAGCGGACCGTGAGCAACACAACGCGCGCGCGCGCGCTGTGTGTGTGTGTGTGCGTGTGCGAAACAAACATACGACGTATGGATACATATCACAGTAAAATTATGTAATGGTTATTTCATTATACAGGAAGAGTTCTTGTAAAATGTAGCTCTGGTGCCATAATTTTATTGGTTGCAAAAAGAAGATATTCCACAACTATTATAATTGCAAGAAACTTTAAACGCGAGCATGTGCAAATATAAATTCGTGTATGTGTGCAGTGGATGTAATAATTATAGTAACAATTAATAAATTATTAACAAAAATCAATAATTTATATTAGATACTAATTAAAAAATGATACATACAGACTAATTATTTGGCCCAAAGTTACTGCCGGCTACAGTTTTAATAATTTTACCTCCTCTTAGTAAAAAATTAAAATTCTAGTCCCTGCATAAATTAAATTATTTATTTAAGCTATTTATCCATAGTTTATGTAATAATATAGGATATCTCGAAAGTGAAGTGCAGTTTTAAAATATAAATGTTCAGTATTTGAAGATAACTTTGAAATATATGTATGCATTCGAAAAATTTATTTGTATAAAAACCGTAAACATACAGGTAAAAAATATTTACAGTAAAGCACAAGTAATATTTCAAAGACGTCATTCTTACATTTAAATTGTTTCGTGACTGTTCGTAAATAGAGAAGTTGATATGTCATCAAAATCTAAACTAGTCATGACATCTGATTCAATGGCCGCACCAGAAGGACATTCAACAACAGCCAAAAGTCAGGCACATCTAAACACCAAAACGACACATTCTGTGTTAAAACCCAGCAGTGTATGAAATGCCTTGTGCCGGACGGAATAGGTCGTAGGACTGTCGACCGAAGAGCCAGTGTTCCTGAAGGTAATATTGTTTTATATGTAAGGAAGATGTAGAAAATGCTCTCTCTACGTGTTATCTTTACGATTGCTATATAGCAATATACGGATTGCCATATACGGTTTGGGATAGCTTATATATCATGTTGTTTATTTTTAATCAATACACTTACAAACATTAACTCGGCCACGTACCAGATGTCAAGTTGTTCGTTGGTCGCAGACTGGACACTGGGTATTTTGGTGACAGTCACGACCTCTAAAGTGTTCGCAATCTGGAATTGGATATTTGGGTGACAGTCACGACCTCTAAAGTGTTCGCAATCTGAGATACTGGGTATTTGGGTGACGGTCACGACCTCTAAAGTGGTCGCAGTCTGAACACTGGGTATTTGGCTGACAGTCACGACCTCTGAAGTGGTCGCAGTCTGGACACTGGGTATTTGGGTGACGGTCACGACCTCTAAAGTGGTCGCAGTCTGGACACTGGGTATTTGGGTGACAGTCACGGCCTCTAAAGTGGTCGCAGTCTGGACACTGGGTATTTGGGTGACAGTCACGACCTCTGAAGTAGTCGCAGTCTGGACACTGGGTATTTGGGTGACAGTCACGACCTAAATAAAGTGTTCGCAATTTGGAAATTGCGTATTTGGGTGACATTCATGACTTCTCCATAAGGAGCAATGCTGACCGCGAAACGATGAGAAATTACATAAAACAATTTCGTGAACGTAAAATAAATGAAATGTACGATGGAAAACGATAAAAATACGGTGTTTTAATATTGAACATAAAACAAAATTTGAGAGAGGGGGTTACACGAACAGAGAGAGAGAGAGAGAGAGAGAGAGAGAGAGAGCGAGAGAGAGATGTGATGGAGGGGAATGGGGTGACGGGGGGGGGAGAAACTATGGAAAGGAAGGCGAATGTCTTCTTAAGAATCTACATTCTCCGAAATAAGTCCCTTCACTACCCTACACAACAATTTGTAATTTAAATAAGATTCTTAAAAACAACAAACTAATTTGTTTTATAACTACTGGTTTAATAAGAAAAAGATTTCCTTTTGTGAAATAACAGAGAGTCCGTATTTTTTTCTTTTACTTGGAAGAAATAAAACACTAAGCATCCCTAAACGTTAAACAGCGCAAGTGATTCGGTGAAATAGTTTTAAACGAATAAATTTAATGTAAAAATATTATTCTTACAACGTTTCGAAAATAAAATAATCGATAGTTTTGCCAGTGAATTTTTAATGCAGCGGAGAACAAACTTCATAAACCGCAGTGCAATCTATTTATACGCCAACTGTTTATTTATTTATAACCATTAAGTCAATTGGAACCATAATCGTGTTGGCAGTGAGTCCGTCCAATACGTTGACACTTGCCAGAGGGGGAAACGATGCCAAGTTTTAAGAAACGTCACGTTTCTGACACCCGATGGAGGTGCGTGCTCGGCGGACGTTGTCAGGGCTTCTTAGAAACCAAAGTACGTTTTTTCTTTCAAGAACGTCGACATAAAAAATGAAATTAAAATTAATATAATAATAACGTAAATAGAGATAGTTTCCGCTTGGAGTGGGAACACTCGGTGACGAAAGAACTAACCCTGAAGTGTTGTCAGCCTCAATAGAGAATGTTCAATAATAATGTAGGCTACCGTACCTCTCTTATGGTTGTTTCACTATTTATTTAATTCACTTGCCGATTATTTAACTCAAGCACGCATGCACACGCGCGCGCGCGCGCGCACACACACACACACAGTCACAAGTGTGTTACGTTGAATTTGTTGCCCTTTTAGTTACTCTACTCTAAAACAATGTAGGCCTATTTTATATTTTGTTTTCGCTTTTCTCTTAGTTTCTGCTGGTAACAGCCTGTGTAGTGTCTGCTGTCTGTATGTAGGTCTGTATATGTAATTCATGTATACGTAACCTAATTACGGAACATCCTCGTAGAGTCGATAGTGTCGTTCTACACGCTTCTCGATTAGCCCAGCAGATGCGTGTTCCTGCCAAGACCGCGCTCAAGTATCTTCTAGAATTTTCGAGTGCTTGTTAAGGACGAATATTATGGAACAACCCTGCAGGCTATAAACAGCCAACAGCAAAGTTGGTGTTTGGGCGGGAGATCCGTCTTCTTGGAGACTTGATGTTCGGTTCACCTGAGACTCAGTCCCAAGAGCCACAGAACTATTCCTCGCAATTAGAAAACCAACTGCGAGAAGTGAATCGCTTGATAAGAGAACGGCTAAAGATAGCCAGTGATAAAATGAAAACTCGGTATGACATTCGCAGCAATAGTGTGGGTTTCCAAGAAGAAGATCAGGTTTGGTTGTACAGCCCAAAGCGCCGTCGTGGTCGCTCACCTAAACGTCAAACTAACTGGGAAGAATCTTACACTGTGAAAAAGAGAATAAACGATGTTGTTTATTGGATTCAACAGGAAGGACAGCGAAACTTCAAGGTCGTCCACCAGATCGTCTGGCGAAGTATTATTTCAGAGACGATTTTACGAACAGACTTAAGGAGAGGGAAGTGTTACGCAATTACGGAATTCAGGTTCGTGTTTCTGCCAAGGCCGCGCTCAAGTATCCTCTAGAACTTTCGATTGCTTGTTACGGACTCATATTATGGAACCCTGCAGGCTATAAATAGTCAACAGCTGGCGCTTGGCAGTCAGTTTACGTCGGACGATTTACTCAGAGCGTCTCAAGTGGTTATTAGTGAAAACTGATTATTGTGCGGGACCCTATTAGTTGACACTATTATTACTGTGGGCAAATTTAATTTGAATCATTGTATGCCTTAAAACTAGTTAATTAAAACTAGTGAATAGTGACTTCGTTGGTGTTTGTATTTTGTTTTCCACTGTATCATACGACGATCAGTGAGACCATCGTAATAATACTTTGAAGGAATATGTCTGGAGTACGGACATTTTGCGAGTGAGAGCTGAACAACAGGTGTGTCAGAAAAGAGGAGACTGGAAGGTTTTGAAACGGTGTTACAAAAAGTTGCTGGTAAATAAGTGGAACGCTGAAATGAAACATGAAAATTTGAGAATATGTATTTCAAGGTAACAGGTTATAGCCCAGACCAGGCTTGCAGAAAAGAACGCTCAATTAGTGAAAATACATACATTTATTGTCCTTTTCTTTTACACACAATTATATCAAAATGTTCTTTCGTTATTTTAAACAATTATTGAATTTTCAATGTTCAAAATCTTCTTTGAAAATATACTTTAAATAAATGTTTTCTTTATTTAAATAGTGCTGTAAATTTTAACTGTTCAAAGTCTTCTTTAAACAAAATTATATTTAAAATAAATGTTCTTTTTTACTTTACACAATGAAATAAATTTTTTTATAGGTTCAAAAGTTCTTTCTTTTTCAATTTAAAGCTTTATACTTTGATAACAAATTTATTTAAATTTGGCTTCCCTGTTCTGTTGTCTTCGTTGTCCTCCCGGTCGACGATCTCGATCCGGCCTCCAGCGATCCGTCGTCTTGGTTCCACGTTCCAGGAACTGCCTTGGTCTAGGTGTCCGTTTCCAGCCGCCACGATCAGCAAAACGAAGCTCAGGAACGGTAGCCGACTATCTCGTACTCCGTATTTGTTCCCTGCTGACACTCACTGCTATCTCGACTCCACGGGCCCCAAGGACTGCCTGGAATTGATGTTGACTGGACGATGACCACCGCGACTGCTTTCGCTGAGTGCTGTATGAAAACTCGCTCTAAGAGTTCTAAGAGAGGTAGATGAAGACTGCCTACTGCTTATATAATCTTGCACAAGGCACGCAGCAGCGCTGTCAAATGACGTCACCGCCGATATGCGCGTAGGCGTATTTTCTATATATTCTATGATATTCTGGACCGGCCACGTGTTCAATGACTTCCTTATTCTTGAATTTTCTAGAACAATGCTTTATTACATATGAATAAACTTCCATAACCTTCTATTTGCTACCCACACTACACAACACTTCACTCACATATTAAACCATATCTTCATAGTCTTTACATTGTCTTATTACTAATTTATCCTACTAATTTTAATTTTTAATAATATTATATTACTTCCAAACATTCTTCTATCGTCCTGGACACCCATAACAGCTGATAATAATTATGCTCCACCTTTACATACAGGGTGACAGCCTGTCACATTGCAGTATATTTGAGAAGAGACAGATGTATAGAGCATAAATTGAGACATACGGAATTGGTGAACGGAGTGGTTGAAGCGGGCGTGAAGAGGAAACTGCAGAGGAAGTCACAGGTTGGTGTAGCCTGTACAAAAGAAATTGCTCCGTAAGTGGGATGGGGAAGCTATGCGGGGATGAATAAATTGCCAGAAGGCAAACGAGTCTGACCTGTCGCACCTAACCAGCCTGGAAACTGAGTATCAAAACAGAAGAAGATATAATTCACGTTAAGCCAGAAGGCGGTATATATCTGATTGTGCAGCGCGAAGTTTGCGTTCCAAATGTGGAGATCTAGAGGGACAGTAGCGATTGTAGAGCCTGTAATGCGTGTATAGGGAGGGGGGCGTTAGTAGATCCAAATAACAGTCATAACCACTAACCAGCCTCATCATCATCATCATCATCATCATCATCACCATCGACAACTTGAAGGTGTAAACCATTTCTGATTTGTTCCGCCATCTCTACAGCTGATCACTCCACCGTTTCTTTGGACGGCCTGCTCATCTTCTCCTACGCTGTGGCTTATAATTCCTAACGACTTTATGAACTTGAGAATCCTACATACGACCAATGTTCCTAATTCATTGTTGTACCTTTTGGCGAATGGTAAAGAGTGTAACCTTGACTCCTAGTAGAGTCTTACGAACGCGCATTCCCTGGCCAGTAGCTGTGTCCGGCCTCTCAGTCCGTGATGTTCATTATTAACTACACGATTGAACCTTAGTAGCTTCGGTCTCGCCGGCTTTCCTCCCCTCTTCGGCGGACTTGAGGAGTCCTAAGTTGCCGAGAGAGAGAGAGAGAGAGAGAGAGAGAGAGAGAGAGAGAGAGAGAGAGAGAGAGAGAGAGAGAGAGAGAGAGTGGGAGAGGTCACAGCAGCCTTACCACTGGCCTGGCGGGTTGGTGTTCCCCTGCCCCCGCCAGAAGGTGGAGGAAAAGTCGTAGACCTCCGAAGGGGATCATGAGGATCGACGTTACGTTACGTGGTTGAGGTTGTCCCAGCTAAGATATACTTTCCCTAACACAGATCTTTCGGGAGTTCGAGAGATGGCGTTGAGACCTTCAGGCTTTGTTCTGCCACTCTCGGTTCTTCTTCGGGAGCCCCCCTACTTCAGGTACGCGTCTTCTTCGACCCTCAGACACACTGTTTATATTAATAATTAAAAATTTACCTTAATAAACGTCTTGCGACTTCTTCTTATTTCTGTCCTGACGCGTTTCAAAACCTAGGGTTTTATCTTCAGAGGATAAAACATTAAAAATTCTTCCGTCGTCAAACATTAAAAATTAAAGACACAATGACACATATACACATAATTTAAACACAAACTTAGGCCTTTTCACATTGCACAGTGCGCACTGTATGGAGGTCCAGTTCATACTGTCAAACTTATCAGAACTCAGGTCCAAGGTGCACATTTATTAATGTTATCTAGTATTGTCTTGTGTCTCGAACTTAAGAGCTGTATCAAATAAATAATGTGACTTGAAAGATAACTGATCATTTAAAACATTTCCAGGATTGGTTTTAAATGCCTTATAAATCTCGTATTCTTCAAGTGTGTTCATACGACGTCCCTTGGCACAATAATGTAATGGTTTGAAATTAGTGTCAAAATCTGTACACCCATGGTTGGACTCTATGAGGTGACGAGCATAGTTGGATTTAATATGTCTGACTTTGTAATTTTGCTCTTAGGCAAATGTTCCCTAAACCGCTCTCGAAATCGTCTGCCAGTTTGGCCTATATATATCTTGTTGCAGTCATTACATGATAACTTGTATACACCTGTTTGTTTTTCTACAGGTATTTTGTCTGTTGATTTAAGCATTTTTTGTAAGTTATTATTTGTACGGAAAATCACTTGGAAGTTAAATTTGTTTAAATTGTTTTTTAAAATAAGTGGCACTATATTTGTATATTCTGCTGATATATATTTCACAATATTAGTGTTTCTATTAATTTTAAGTTTATTTTTATTATTGTGTTTGTTTTTTAAATGTTTCTTCAATAATGTATCTATTAATGTGCTACTGAATCCGTTTCTTGTGGCTATGTATTTTATGGTATTTAATTCATCTTCAAAATCATCCGCTTCCAGTGGTATATTGATTAACCTATTTATAAAGCTGTGGAAAGCTGCTAATTTTTGTGAATATGGGTGGTATGACTCCGCATTTATAGTCAAATCCGTGGTTGTAGGTTTTCTGTAAATTTTGTACTGAAATTTATCTGCCTTTTTTATTATGGTTAGGTCCAAAAAATTAATTTTGTTGTCCTTTTCATGTTCTATTGTAAATTGAATATTATTGTGTACGCTGTTCATATAATTTTTTAATTTCTCTATCTGGCGCGTAGTGCCATTAAATATAATAAAGGTATCGTCGACATAGCGTTTGTATAAGATTATTCTATTTAAATATTTATTGTTTTGGGTAAAAAGAACTTCGTTTTCGTAATTGTTTATGAATATGTCCGCTAACAGACCTGAGAGTGGTGAACCCACTCTGTCTATGTCTGTTAGCCTAATGTTGTTGAAAAGGCCTAAGTTTGTGTTTAAATTATGTGTATATGTGTCATTGTGTCTTTAATTTTTAATGTTTGACGACGGAAGAGTGATTCCTCTGAAGATAAAACCCTAGGTTTTGAAACGCGTCAGGACAGAAATAAGAAGAAGTCGCAAGACGTTTATTAAGGTAAATTTTTAATTATTAACATTTACGCGACTTGGATACCAAAAACATGTTTATAAAACTGTTTATATTAATTTGTCCCCCGGCGTTCACGAGTTGAGGAAAGGTTTCGTGGGAGTTGTGGTCGCCCCATATAGAATTTCCCTAAAGTGGACTTTCTGGGAGTTCGGGAGTAGCGGCTTTGAACCTCGTACCATCAGGTGCTCTACTTCCGGTGTCGCCTTCATGCGATTCACCTACTACAAGGTCAGAGTCTTCTTCGACAATTGGACATTTCCTGTTTATATTAACGATTTTTAGCGTTTAATATTCAAATCTTTCCAGATTTAACACGTTACTTTTTCTATCCGCTAGGGAACTACCGGAATAAGCTCTCAAAACTTTTGTAGAAGAGGACTGGACCTGAGCTTAATTGCTCCGTTATTAAGTAGTACTATTTTTGGTCGTCGTGAGCGCCAGCACTTGAACGACACAACGTTTGTTTCTGAAGGGGATATTGTTATATTATAATATTTGGCAACTTATAACAGTCCCCCTCCCCCTCGTAAAGTAGTTCTCTGACTCAGCTAACAGATTCTGATCGACCACAAGAAACATCGTGTTTAGAGTCAATCGCCAACCATAGTGGTTACCTCTGCCATGCAGTGGCGCCAGGGGGGTGACTAGCTTCGAGGAAGGGGATGAGACCATGCGACTAGCTTGAAGGTTTCACTCTGTATTTTTCTCAGAACGAATGAGAAATTCTTCCCATATAATTGTATAAATACATTTTATAAATTCTTTCCGTCTCTTTTATAAATAAAGTTTTTGAGTGAACCGACGGGAAGTGCTGTATAACGCACGTTATTTACTAAATGTTGAGTGATTGTCGTTATTAAGAAAAGTTCAACTTTATTTTATTAATTTGCATTAATTACTTTTATTTCTACAGTTATTTATAAGCCTTATTTTAATACACCCAACTGGCTTAGAAATGTGCCTATCTTAAATGATTATGGAATTTCGATGACATTTTTATAGGTCTGAATGGGATTGATCCCCTGATCCCCCCCGTAGTTGCGCCACTGCGGCCATGTATCAATAACATTGTTAGTATCTTATCTTATCTTACTTGCCCCTAATCTTATCTTACTTTTTCAACTTCCTTACACTTACTTTTACTTTTATACGCCTACTTACGGCAGTTTCTTATTATTATCAGATTCATAGTCATTATTAGGCCTATCGTTTGCTTAAATAAGAAATAAGATTTACTCCCAGAATGTAGCTTGCACTCTCCAAGTGGTGTTGAGCTTCCGTATTGACAAATAATAACGTGACGTACTGTTGAACGAAAGTAATTGGGAACTCATACGATATTTCCTTTTCACCAGTATTCAAAAGCTTGTAGCCTATAAAAACTTAAGTTTAAAGTACATCTTACATTATTTCTACGAAAAGGCAACCACAGTTGTAAATACAGTAGAACCTCCATTAACCGAAACACTTTTAACCGAATTAACGTTTAACCGGAACGACCGACCAAAAAAAGAAAATTATATATTCCCGATTTTTACTACAATGAAAATTTTTTTCCGGATAAAACACGAAAACTAATGTAATAAGCATGTAATAAATTCTGCTTCATGTCAACAAGGAGGAAACGGGTCATGATAACGATTGAAGAAAAATCGGAGGCAATTAATTGATTAACGAGATTTTCCGAACTGTGGCAGCCGATTTTGGTGTTGGTGTTCCTACTGTTTCTGATTGGATCAAGATGAAAAATAAGTTTCAAGAGCATGCTTCGAAGATGCCAAACAAGAAAACTATGAAGACGTGTCACAAAACAAGAATGTAGGCTACATGAGGCTGTGCTTTTATGGTTCACGAAACAAAGGGACGACGAAGACGATGACACCGCTGACGAGATCTTCAGTGCCTCAGAGGTAAGAGTTTTTATTTTGGGTTAGGGCATTAAAATAGACTATATGAAACACGCGTTTTTCTCACGAAGTTTTATTCATATTTTCATATAGCGTTACGGTTCCTCAAACGATCTGAAGAATCAAAGCCCTTTGACGTTCTGCCAATGAAGCGATGGCGAGATATTGCTGCAAGAAAGCAATGTGAAAAGAAAAAGCAAAGGAAAATATAAGATTAAAAAAAATCATAAAACTAGTGTTAAAAAAAACTTTATATAAATAGTTTGATTTTTATTAAAATCTTGTGAAAATATTGTATATTACCTCCAGTTATTTTACCGCACACTTTAAAAAATGACATCTTAATTATTATCCGAAACCGCCTTCCCCCCTTTTTTCGGTTAACAGAGGTTCTACTGTAGTTATATTACTGCACAGGGGGTGAAGTGTCGATAGATTCTCCTCTGCTGTTTCTAACCTATTAACTGTCGTGCTTGGTCGGAATTAATTTTTCTCGGTAAGGACAGCAACACATACCAACCAAAAAACGGCGACGGACTGAATATGGCAATGTGCATCTGGCAAAACGTAACCAAATTGGAGAAGAAACACAACAGGTTGGTGGACTCGACCTCAAGCAATATCACAACTGCAAAAAATCTAAGGGTCAGTATATACACGAAGTGTTTCACGAGGTTTTACCCCCCCCCCCCACTTTCAGAGCTTATTCTACAAGTAAAATAAAGAAAAAGTATCATATAAAATATGTGACCCGAAACGCGTTGTTTTTTAATTTACGACAAATCACAATTTTTCTCAATTTTATGTGTCAAAGGTGACAAATACGGTTATAAAATTATTTGAGAAATTTTAATTCACACGTTGGTAATAAGTGTGAACAGGCGATCAACAGTTAAGTTCCGAGTATTCTATCTGAATAAATTTTTAACTTCATAGAAATTTATTTGCTGCTGTGTGTAGCTTGGTGTTATTAGATCAAGCAGGCAACTGTTGCTCGGTGACAGTTCATTAATAGACTATGTTTGTGGACTTATATTTTTTGGACTATTCAACTATTTTCTCGTAGTATTGTAGATACATACAGTTCTGAGAGCCAACAGAATTTTCCCATCGATTCTGGTAGTGGCTTTGAGAATAAAAGATGGGAACCCCTTTAACTGACCGTAACTTGAAAACCATCAGTGTCAGGACTCACGTTCCGTCATTTTTTTCGACGAGTGGAATAAGCTCTGAAAGTGGAAGTAAAACGTTATGAATCTCTCCCTCTCTCACTCACGGACGTGTGAACGCGCGCGCGCGCACTCGCACACTCGCACACACACACACACACACACACACACACACACACACACACACACACACACACACACACACACACACAACATGGAGTGTTGTTGTTTGTAAGATTCTACAACTCTGAAGAACATAATAACAGAAATCATGAAATAAACTGTATTTTATTTTTTATACTTCCAAGAATTTTAAAGAAAGATGTTACAACGAACAATTAATATAACAAATTAAATACCCTTTGCTTAATTAAGAAAGTTGTATTAGTGGTTATAATTACAAACAGAATTATCACTGTTGCACGTTGCACACCACTATAGAAAATTATTCCGATTACCGCTTGAAGCTTGAGAACGCTAATCGGAATAATTTTTCTATAGTGGTGCGCAACAGTGATAATATTCTGTTTGTAAATATCCTTTGCTTAAACTTACGCTGAGTTATTACAGTCAGCTGTGCCTGTAAATGTAAATAACAGGTCGTTAAAATAAAACACAAAATTATTAACGCAATTTAATTCATCTTTGACACACATTGACGTTAAAGAAACCACCTGTCTTTAAAGGTTTTAAAAGTTTATCCGACTATACGTGCGTACGTGCCGGTTCGCGCGCGTGTGTGTAACATTTGTCCATTGCATATGGAACGAGAGATCGCTCACACGCACGATAGATAAATCTTTTGTTTAAACTTGGAAATGTATGAGTGTGTGTGCGTGAGGTTTGTTGGCCTTGGGCATAAATAAACATATATTGGTCGATGATTATTTTTCTAGAAGTTTCTCTGTTTTAAGACGATACGAGTTGAGAGAGAGAGAGAGAGAGAGAGAGAGAGAGAGAGAGAGAGAGAGAGAGAGAGAGAGAGAGAGAGAGAGAGAGAGTTGTGTGTTTCGCTCACGTTTGACAGTAGTGCGGCCGTTTCTGTGAGCTAACATGTGCAGAACATATGGGAGAATTCGAGAAGGGGAACGAAGAGAGGTTCACGCGAAGCGAGCCCGAGAAAGAGAAAGAGAGAGAGTATAGGAGCCCGTCAGTCTGAGCGAGATGAAATGCTTGGAGGGGCGCGCATTTTGACAGTGGGGGAACACGAGAGCGCCAAGGTGGGGGAGGGTAAAGAACCTGCAAGTAGGACACTTGGCTCCGTACATTGCTCTCTGCCTGCTGTAGGATAAGGTTCTCTCTCTCGGTCTCTTTCTCTCTCTCTCTTCGCTTTCCTCTCACTCGCCGGCCGGCACAAGGTTAGCTTACATTGCTTCCTCGTTGTGCTCTCTCTTTCTCCCTCACCCCCCTCTGTAGTAAACAATTGTTTTACATAAAACCTCTTTTTCTCTCATAAAATGTTTCCAATTATTGCCGCTCCCGTGAGTCACGCGTATACAGTCACCTGTGTTATCGTGGCGCACGTGATCAATGGCATCGTCTTCCTCTGTACGTATTGCACTCTGTAATCATATGGCACGTCCCGAATTAAGTTATCATGAGTTCGATTTTTAACGATTTACATTTAAAGATTACTGCTCAATACATGTGACGATAACTGCTGAAATGTAGTGTGATCGACTAGAGATTGCGAAAAATTGGTCACATAGGACGTATTTACTGGTATAACCTATACCGGTATACTCGAACGTACACGCACGCACGCACGCACGCACGCACGCACGCACGCACACACACACACACACACACACAATATTATATTAATTTAACTATGTTATTTTATATTAATTTAAGAACTTGCGTTAATTCTGCAATGCGTTTTCGGAGACCTTCGTCAAAGCTTTAACAAATAACGGACCTTGCTCTGTGTTCTATCTGCTTCTCCAGAAAAGTTTCTCGAAGCTCACTAGAGCCGGCAACCAAAACAAAACTAGAATCATATTTTCTGTTGATCCCTATTAAGTGCTCCACTCCTTTCCATCATCTGGATACCACAGTAAATACGACGACACTACAGTCAAACGACTCCGAGCACTCCGGACCGTTGACCCGGCTGGCTACTGCTCTACTGCTTCAGGCTGACACTAATCAGGATCTACACAGCGTGATTACACTCTACCTTGGCGTACGCACACCCGATCCTGCTCACTGCCGCACCCGATCGACTGGAATCTTACAGAGTTACAGAACGGCGATCACTTTGTCTAATATACCGCAGCCACACCCCAACCAAAACCAGCAACGCAGCCCTTTACTCGCTAAACAACCTTTTTCCTGTCCGCAGCACCTTCCTTCACAAGCTAAACCATTAAATGCTAATAGCAAGACTCTTGTCTTTCCATCCAGACTACAGTAGAATCCATAAATAGACCGACAAGAAACGCCCAAAGACTCACCTTCCTCATAAATCGCCTGCTGGCACTAAAACTACAGGTTGGCATTTGACCTACGTAGACTAAGTTAAATTATGTTTATAGCCTAAAAACAAACTCGTACCCTTGTAAGTGCTACGACAAGACAACAAGAACTCGGAAACTTTGGTCAAACTGATAATCGGCTTGTTGCTCAGTTCATCGCGGAGTACCGTGACAGTTTGATGCTGTTGCTCAGCTAATGCTCAACGAGATGCCTGATGAAGCTGTTGTTGCTAAATCGTGTTGCTAAACCGGGCTGAGACGTGTGTCCTGCAAACTGGAACCAGATTGGTTCGTCCCTGGCTGTATCTGCGCTAGATAACCTACTCCTGTCCCGGTAGGCCGGAGAGCCCGGTGGGTGCAGTGAACCCTAGTAGCATAGCCTGACCAAACAGCATACCCCTATTCAGGTGGGGGAGGGCAGTTCAGGGTAAGTCAAACGTTATCCCGATTTTCGGCGGTGTCAGGGTTGATAATCGGATCAAAGCGTGTGCCCAGCGTTCGGTGGCGCAACCCTTAGTTGGGCGCTGCAGGAGATTATACCCGGCTTGATTTCGGGGGGTTGGTCTCCCCCCGTCGGCTTGTCTGGGTACCGACAAGTCGGCTTGCCTGGGTACCGACACGTCGGCTTGCCTGGGTACCGACACGTCGGCTTGCCTGGGTACCGACATGCCGCCTTGTCTGGGTAACGACACGTCGGCTTGTCTGGGTACCGGCACGTCGGCCTGTCTGGGTACCGACACGCCGGCTTGTCTGGGTAACGACACGTCGGCTTGTCTGGGTACCGGCACGTCGGCCTGTCTGGGTACCGGCACGCCGGCTTGTCTGGGTACCGACACGTCGGCTTGTCTGGGTACCGACACGCCGGCTTTTTGACGCCTTCGTCGCCCACCTTTATGTCATGTCTGAACAGCTATGATTTTGTATGCCACAGCGGCGAAGTGCGTTAGTCTCCTTGCGAAGAGAGGGTTCCAGCTTGGTCGTTGATGCGGGTAGTGGAAGGACAGTTGGGATTTATGTTAGTGGAAGCATTCGGAGATGGTATGGGTGATTAATGCCTGACGTACAGCGGTCACCTAGGTGGGATGATGTGGCGTACTTGCTTGTTAGTGACTGTTATGGGGCTTACCCTCGATCTACAACGAGAGTCAAGTATGTAATATACGCGAAAGAGATGTCTTGTTTGTATATTACACTAATAATACTATAAGAAAATATGCAAACATTCTGTTCGATCAATGGTTGGATTTCCTGATTGGAAGGCAAAGTCGTGTCCATAGGCCATCGCTCATCTAACCGTCGATCGCGAACAGTGTGTTGGGGGGGGGGGTTACAACCTTAATGGATAGGTTTTGTAACCTTTTGATAGACGCCTTTTCCAGCCGGCGTCTGTGGGAGCTGACTTTTAACGGAAGGCTAAGTGCTAAGGCCGAATCTGTTGGGTCTGTTTTCTTACTGACGATAAGATCACGTTTCTGGTGCGCTCTTCACGTACATTATTTTGTACACTAACAGATAAGTACGGTATAAGGCACGTTGAACAGAGAATCATAGAATCAGGGGTGAGTTTCTTCGGTTTGTTCCTATTGTAGACGTTACTAGAAAAGTTTCACTGTCAAAGCCATCGAAACCTGCAAAAGACAGGAGTTTGTCCTGATGTGCCTTAATTGGGAAAAAAACTGTAACAGTTGGGTGGAACTTAGGTCCTCGAGTTTAAAGTTCCAGATAGGGCAGGCGGTGCCAGATCACACGCGGCAGTTATATAGGCCTGACATACACTGTAGGCAATAACTAGAGAATCCGTTACTAATACCAGCACCTCTAACTCGCCTTATTATCGATAACCCCACTCCTGGTTATCGCCAGTAGCTTAGGGATGTTTTCTTCTTCTTCTTCTATATTGTCAATTCGAAGACTAGAGGGCGACCATATAAGGAGCCATCATATTTCCGGGTCGATTGGATTCTCTTGGGAACATTTTTATCCTCTCAACTTTATCTCTCCAGCCATTTCATCTAGGTGTTTTTCCTTAGTCTTTCCTTAGCAATTCTTCCATTTACTTCCTCCTTCAGCTTCGTAGATATGTAGTTATTATACCTGATTAAGTGCGCTAATCATCGGCGTTTCCTCCTGGTGACGCTTTTCCATAACACTTGTTTATCATTTATCAGTTTGTAGCAAAAGGATGAGTATACTGCCTAATATAATGGTAGATAAAGTGCATGTGGTTAGATAGCAATTTCAATACTGTTAGAAATATTGGCAGTGTTTCGGCGAAATTCAAAGGAAAATCTGCTCTCTCTGAAAGTTATCACTCTAAAGCTACGTAAGATTAGACGAACATACGTATTAGCAATCCTGTTTTCGTAGTCGCGTTCTCGTCGCATGAAAGCATACATCGCAGCAATTTTAACGCAACCTCCACAGCATGGAAAAGACGCAACGCCAAGAATGCCAGTACGGTGACTCTCCCCATGAAGAAGCGTTGACCACTTTCTTCAAATCCAGTAGAGGGACGGGAGTGCACTGAAGATGGAACCTGCCCATCTGTGTATAATAAAACAGACTTACTGAAATGACAATTACTACACTAAGTTTCATGTACCTCAACACCATCGAAAGACAGTCTTAAACACTTAATGCAATTGTTTTTTCGTTAAAGCGAATGACACTCTTCCACATCAGTCTCAGACTAACACATAAGATTTTCTAGTCGAATTCGTTAATCAGTTTCTACATCTCGGCTGTATTTCGCTAAACATTACATAATTTGAATATATCAGCTCTCAAAGATCTATTCATTTTCTGTACGACACTCCCTCTGTTTTCCGGCTGTAATCTCTCTAAAACACTTTCCACTTAGGTTTGTGTGTGTGTGTGTGTGTGTGTGTCTGCGCGCGCGCGCGTGTGGTGTAGCTTTCATAAAGATTAATAATAGATACTCCAAATATATTGTTACTCTTTCTTTTGCCCGGCGGTGAAAGTCGCTAATATCCTAATGATTATCACCGCCCTAGTGTTAAGGGATTGAAATTTGTGCCTGCTCGGATATTTCGAAACCTTTGTCGGTGTGACTGCATTCTACGTGTGTGGTTTGCCTCAGTCGCTGAACAAGTACATGTACATATAACAGATCCGAAGGGCCGGCACCAAAGTCCCCATGGGTCCCTCGCCTGAGCAAACACCGAATTTCAACCACTTTTATCTACCCACTAACCAACGAAACACACAATCCGGGAATGCAGACCAGAAAAATCTCCACTCTCCGTCCGCCGGGCACGTCGGCGAGTGGGACTGGAACCCTCTCCTCATGTACATACAACACATAAACTTGTTCAGGGGGGTGTCAGACGATGTCATGGAGGTGGCGACAGAACAAGCACGAAGAGGCACCGCCGCTCTAGAGCGCGAATCCACGGAGCAGGCTTTTGCAGTGGATACCACGGTCCGGTAAGGCAGTATTCCGCTGCAGTTAGAGGCAACAGACGAAAACTCCCCTGGCAATCGGCAGTACGCGTTAAGTTTTTGTTCCGCCCTGACTTCCGAAGCCATGTTCTCCGGATCCCGTCCTACAGGGAACAGTAAAAATAAAGCATATATCCCGACCTAACAAGGGGCGGCCGAAACACAGTGCCGGCCAAACTGTCTTTTTATGCCGTAAGGCCAAATCTGGCTGCCTATTCTATCGAACCCCTAATCTACTGTTGTGCTACAAAACGTTCCGATATTATTAAGTACTGGCTTCTTAGGAGAGTCGTGTGTCTCATTACGGAGCCAAGCATTCTACTTCTGTACTGTTATCGTGACCGTTTATCACCAAAAGGTGTTGCACCGTGCTGATAACGGTTCCATAAACGTTACAATACCCGGTGCGAAATATGTTATCAACCAATAAAAAAGATAAAATAAATTCTACTAACAATGGGCGCACACTATGTACAGTCATAAACAAACTCCTTATAAAGTATTATCGCTTTCGTAATCTCGTAACTTCGTTAGATTAAAACCGTAAACACTCATCTTATTTGTTGACAAGAAATAAACATTTTTATAATAGACATTTTTATATAGGCAGTAACTTCCCTACACGTAATGGGGCCTTATGATTTAATTGAATCGTATTATATTAATCACAGTATTCTCTTGTCAGCCGTGTTATAACCAATCGCGGCTATAAAAATAGCTGCCAGTTAACTTAAATTACGAGTATAAGACTTTTCGATCTTAAGAAAATAGACACGTTAAGGTAAAAACTGCTAAGACAAAAACAGCGCACTGTTTTTAAGTGTTCAATGTGTCCGGATTTCAAAAGTACACAATTTTGAATTTGATAATTCAAATAAAAACAATTTGAATCGTAAGCGGCTATAACGTAAAAATTGAATGCTACCCAATTTTACGTTGGTTTTATGTAGAATCATGATTATTAAATGTGTATTAGAATAAGCAATGCAAGTAATGTGACTTGATGTACGGTTAGAAACCGGCTTAGCGGTGTTTTTTCAAAAGCACACACACCCTAGGCAAGGCGACAGTCTGGCGGTGCGAAAGTTATTCAGCAAGTCACGTACAGGGTTTAAAATCATAAAATGTATTGTATTAAAAAAAAGCCATAAAGTTAAGTGAAATCGAGGGAAAATTGAGTGCTCGGACAATACAGTACCGGTAGAATTTAGAAAGAGAGGGTGAGTGAGAGAACTCGAAGTAGCGTCAGGTTCACTTTCGCGGTAAAAGCTTACTACGCGCTGTTTTTTGACGAATGGGAGAAAGCGTCATTTTTAAGCGGGTGAAATGAGCTAGTTGGGTTGGAGGAAATCAAATATCGCGGTACTTGAAACCAATGGGAACGCGATTTGTAAATATTGAGTATGGGTAACGTTTGCTGGAGTATAAAAAACGTAGTTGGGAAATTGTCAGGTAGTCTACGGCGAACTCTACAACTATCAGACTCGTTATCGCGCATTGCGATTTCATAACTAAAACTTGCGATAAGTAATAAGTACAGTATTCGTGTCGTGCGTTTAATAATATTAAACCCGGTATTACAGTAAACGAAGTATACCAAATCAAAGTAATTGTTAGACTAAATAACTTGGTGATAATTACCGAACTTCATAGTATCGATAATCGAACGCGTGCATTCGGAAGTTACGGAACGTGGGAGTGTATTCGGGATGAATTATTGATATTGCGAGCACTCAGTTAATAACATAGTTACTAAGGTGTCAAAATTAATTAGTATACACTAGTTACATGCTGAATCAGTGAGTAGGTGTGAACAGTGGTAATTAAAGTGAAACCGAAGTAATCAAGTGTTAGTGTCATCGAGTGTCAACAACAGGATCATCCGAATCGCCGACAACGCAATCTCCAAGATCACAGACTCCGAGGGAAGAATTCACCAACCAAAAGGAATTCGACTTAACAAGTAAACCAAATTGAACAATTAAACTCAGATTAATTCATGTATCTTTTGTAACTCTATTACTATTGGCAATTCAATTGGTCTATGAACCTACTTTCAATGATAATTGATGAGAAGTATAAATTCAATAATTGTTAATCATTAAGATTGTATGCAACTTGTAATATGTTAATGAAGATGTTCATTAAAATTAGCAGTCATTCAAGTTAATTGTGTTAGTAATCATTTCTTGGATACCCTGAGATAATTTTAAGAGTTCATCAAGCAGAGTTAAGAGTTTACTATTAGTGAATTTACACATATTCTAGCTCTAAACTGCGAGGGTGGTACGGGTGACATTAGATTTCTCAGGCACGTGCAGGGTATACTCTCCATGATCATAGAAGAAACACAGACATACGGCAGGAACTGAATATTATGAGTACACTCGACAGGATCGCCCAGTATCGGCTGAATTGGTGGGAACATCTTTGCCGAATGGATGGCTGCCGCATCCCCAAACAATTATGGAATTATAAGCCGACGGGGACGGAGAGGTGTGGGACGTCCGAGGAAGAGCTGGAGTGACCAGCTGTAATATTTGCCTATTTGAGATCGGAACGAACCATTCTAATGGTTTGAACCTTAAGGTTGATGATGATGATGATGACTATGACAATTTGAATCGTTTGACTTGCCACCACAGGATTTAAAGAAGTTTAAAATAAAAATCTGCCTTATTTTGTTTAGAATCTTCTTCTTCCGAAGTTACACGAGTGTAGACAATAAATTTTACAAAATCAGTTTAAATTTTATACGATATTCGGTTGTGGAAACGATGTAGAAAAATCTTCTGCGCAATTCTTAGCCAACAGTAACCTGTGACTGCTAACTAGAGAAGTAATTTTGTTCTGCCATTTGTCTTCCGTGGAACAAAAGAAACATACAACTGACACGACTGCAGACGCACAGACAGAAGATGCACGGGGCGGCTTGTGGCCTGGTTTGTGTGTGTTGTTCAAGCCGAAGCCCGATGAACTCCAGGTTCTTACAATGCAGCTCGGTCATTCGCTGGGCACAAGGCCTTAGAGAGCGGTCCACAAATACACGACAAGCGTGCATGACATGGGTCAGATGTCCAATGTATTGCTCCAGCCAGTCGCCAGGTCTGGGGCGTCACCTCTATTATTATTATAACATGACGTCATTTCGACAACAAGGTGGACGAAAGGACCGCCGTCAGTTGCGACCCAATCGTATAAAACCCGGTCGGTTGCGACCGAGGCAGAAATTTGAACCCGGCCAATTGCGATCGAAAATGTCGTCCTATAAGCTACAGACATAGAACAGCATCTATCAGAGGAGTGTGAAGAGATGAAGAATCACGCCTGAAATGCAATGCGCTACGACAGTCTCTGATGCCTATGTACTCTTACGACCAATCAACTTTTTCCTGTGCTATCGTACAGTGAACTTTATGCTGTCGTAAGGTGGTGCCAATCGTTAGTAATATTTTCATGTTATTATTATAATAATACAGAAACTACCGTTATAATTCTATTCATTCCTAGCCTAACCTAACATAACCTAACCCAACTTAACCTAACCTAACTTAACGTAAAAAAAAAAAATACTGGAAGAAAGAGTTTACTCGTACAAATAGAATAGTTACAGAATTGAAACCTCATCGAAGTTCGGAACAGAAACGTTTCTACTAGTTGTCAGTTGCGACCAAGTGAAAGTATGGGGCAGAATTGACCGGGTAAGGACAGGTAAAAATGTCGTTTCGTCGCAACTGACCGAGACCGGCACGAAATACCGCGATCGACACCATCAGCCGCGTACAGTTCACGCGCTCAGAACGTTTACAGGGGTAGCACTTTGATGTGTTCTAAGGACAGTTATGCTATCCGTGTACACTAATCAGATTCCCCCGTTAGTGTAAGGACAGGATGATGTATTGTCCACGTTGCCACAACGTTACCGCGATTAGAATTCAACAACTGTATTTTCGCCTTCAATGAAACTGACCCATCGTCGTTGTCCTGCTGTCGGTGTAGGCCTTCATTTAAGTGATACAGGAATCTTTCAACAGCGCGACTGGTTAAAGCTCAAAAATTAATTACTGATAAGAGTTGCTTTGATGCCGACGGTAAACAGCTTCAGCAAGATTACTATACAAGCAAACTTGAGCTCTGCGATCTGAAACTACGTCGCATTTATAAAACCCCGTATAAGCGACTCCTGCAGTTGACGCGGTGTTATGCGATCTTGTTTTGCTTCTGTAGCCCCCCCCCCCCCGGTAATTACTGTAGGACTTTAATTTCTCCTTTGTGGGGATTCTTATCCTTGTTAACCCTGGCCACTCTCCTCGTAGGCCTTGAGTTTCTATATTCTCCGGGAAAATTGCCTCGATTAATCCGATGGTCAGTATTTGTAAATCCGATGATACATGTTGGCTGTCACAGAAAAGCATTACTTTCTCTAATATATCGTCCTTTCCCCAACCGAAACCAACAACATAGCCCTATACTCGCTGATCAACCTTTTTCCTGCCAAACCGGCGATACGACCGTAATGCAAGAATGCGTCCCTCTGTCCAAACTACAGCAGAAAGCAGAGTCCATAAACAGACCGACAAGAATCCCCCCTTCCTAAAAACTACAGGTAGCCAACATAACACACCTGTATTGCTAATCAGAAACTTCTCCGATTAAGAATTCCCATTTCCCTTTCCCATCTCCTGCTCTCTACTCCTCCGCTAACTAGTCCTTCGGCGTAACCTTGACGCCACTTTTGACTGTCTTTTCCATGCTATGCGTCTCAGAGAGCGGTCCACCACTAGCAATGCTATGCTTGCATTACGCTGCCCCCGGGACACTACCGTTTGGCACCTCCTAAAAAACTCTCATAATCTCATAGACAACACACAACACAGACAAACATAATCTCGTCCACACACTCCTTTCTCTTCTTATTGGTGCCTTCATCTTCTCAGCGGCCGGCCTCCACTGGCCCTCGTCTTCCCTCCTAAATTTCTTCCCTACCGACTGAACGGGGTTTGCCCCCAAAACAGTCCGAGAATATAAAAAAGCTGAGGACGGTGATCGAAAAAGCATACAGTGGTATTCCTGCCTAGACGATCTCAAGCTGGCAGACTTCCCTGCCTAACTTCTAAACTCCTTCGGTGCTGTAAAACGGAGTCGTTATTTTGCTTCTTACACGAGACGTAGGCCTATACGAGCGGATAGCTTCTTATATAAGACGTTCGAATCACTACAGAGCCAAAGCATAATTTCCCTGTGCTGCTCTCGTAACCATTTATCTTCAAACGGTGGTGCACCGGAACCTGACGGTAGAAAACCGATATTTCTTTCTGACGCTCTCCACATCTGGTGGTAGAAGGATTTGTTCTAAGCAACGTTTAACTCTAATTCACCACTAGAAATAAAATATATTCACTGTTCAGTAGCGGACCGATTGTCTAGTCATTTCATCGACAAAGTTATCAGGTAAGAAAAGTAACAATTGCTTAACAGTTTTTTTTTAGACTGACGTTGCCTTGGAAAAACAGTAAACAAAATTAATCTATCAAAAGCGCAAATATATTGTATGCCCGCTTCTTGCTCCCGTCAGAGGCGGTAAAGCTTCAATGACACGTCTTGTCAGATACATGGAGAACGGCGCAACGACCTTTGTTCCACTTAGCCGTCGCACGGCCGACAATGTATACGAGCGCGCGCGTACACACACACACACACACACTTCCAACACTTAAAAACAACGTGGTATGTAGGTATTGTATGTTCAATAGTTATACTGTAGTTAATATTAAGATGCTGATTTTCGTTGTACGCTTCTTGTTGGTATTGTGTGGGGACGTTTGTAGTTCATTTCCTCCGCACATCGCAGACTACTTTAAACTATTCATTAAACCCCTGTCGTCGGGCAATATACGATCCCCATGGGAGACAGAGGTTTTCTGGTTTAAATCTACCTCAGGCCGACTCCAATCATTTTTCTGAACCTCCATTTTCTCGTATTATTTTACTGTGGTCTCTGTCAGTTAGACAAGGATGCTGTTTGTCACCAACACTAGCCTACTTAATATCTACGGTGAAAAATTGACAAAGGAGGCCTTAGGAAAACCATGAGGAATTTTAGTTATTATTATTCCGGCTGTACAATGTTTACACTGTGACGATTTTAAATGTATCAAAAATCGCACAGATTAAAATTTTTTAATTTTAATAAGTAAGAGTATCATACACCCTTACCTATACCCAGATTCCTGAATCAACTTGAAACCTTCCAGTACCAACACGCCAAGAAAAGTATTAAGTAGTGAATAATAATAATAATTACTTAAATAATTAAAAATGCGACTAGAGAAATAAAGAAATCCCTAAGTCATAATAAAATAAACATAAAGTATTTATCTTCTAATTAATGAATAAATAATAATAGAAAAAGTACGAACTATTTTCTTAGTGCGTAAATACGCCCTAGCTTACTGAGCCCTCTCCCCTAAACCGTACGCGCATTCGGCCGTAGAACGTCGCAATGAGTAGACGTGAGTTTTGGTGTTGTACACATATACGTATGTGTATGTTCTCTAGAAGTATATCCAGCGTGAAATCTTGTTATTGTGAATAATGTAGTGTCTAGAGTTTGTGAGAAAATATATAAATAAAATAGAAAAAGGTAGCCAACACATCTCTTAAAAACAAAATCAAATGTAAGTGTAACATAGTTAACTACTAGACTGTAGTACTGCAAAGTGAGAACTATAACTGTAATTAAAATAAAGAAAATGTGAACTACAAGAATCTGCACTAAGAAAAGTGAAATTACAACATTTGGAACTTCAAGTACACAACCTATCTTCGAGAGCTTCAAGTAAACTAAAAATCAACCCGATGTAGATACACCAAGAACAACGTACTCAAACCGTAGAAGACGACTGGAGATGTCCCAAGAATACAACAACAACCTCAGGTGATATCAAACCACAACTTTTGTAAATTTCCCCTTAATAAGAAGTAACAAAGAACTTTAAAGAACTTTCGCAATGTAATGAACAAATTATCAGATTTGTATAGTTTGTAATTTTGTAAGAAGTAATAGTAACCGTAATGTATATATTGATAAATTAATAATTTTGAGAAAATTGAGACCCGGATCCGTGGTATTAAAACTAACAGTTATATGAATAAATTTTGATATAACAAGAATAATATAATTAAGACCTTTGAATCAGTAAAAGCACTATTTACTAAAATAACTTCCTTTAAAATCAGGAATAATGTTTGATTAATATTTCAATAGCAATAAAGAGATGTTTTAGCTAATACCTAGTGAGTGAATACGTTTATGCAAACCTTGTCAGTTTCCTATATCATACTTGTTTTGTAATTTGTTAGTAAGAGTTTTACTAACAACGGCAGCTGGTTTAGTTTACTGGTAAAGAATTAAACTAGTTCCCGATTTTTGTGTTGTCTTGCCAAGGGGCGGCACAAAATTGCGCCACTCTGCTGAATTTAAAATTGTGTAATTTACTTGGTAAAAAAAAAAATATTGTTTACAGAGTGTCACGTACAGAAAATTGCAACATAATTATGTAATTGTTGTTGTGTAAGTTTATAAGTCGTTAACGATAAAAAGGACAAACATAAATTTATTCACTCAGAAAAAAAAAAATAAAAAAAATAAATGAGTAAAATTTTAATTATATAATAATAATATGAGTATCGCGAGTTTGCCGTGTTAAGCAAGTAATAGCTGGTAGGGAATCCATTCCAAACAAGTCAATTCCAAGCCAGTTGGTTCATGTTAAATATGTGTTGAGGAATGTAAACTCTCCCCTTTGTAAGAACCCATCTCATTCATAACCCCTCCTCCCTAAAGCAAACAAAGCCACGTTAGACAAGCTCTTTCCTGTTTTTGTATTGTTCTGAATTACCACTCTATGCAACTAGACGACACCCCAAAACAGCTGATTCTTTGTGCTGTTTGTTAAATCAATGAACTTTCCGTATATGAAATTTCTCTCTACTAAAATAGTATTATCGTTTTGTTTTGATTAATTATATATGTCAATACTGAGAATTTAATTGTTGTGAAATAAGTTATGTTGATTAATTAAGATAAGATTACATCCCAAAGCTTAATATGAAATAAGATATATGTGTATGTGTTTAAATGAATTAATGTTATCTATTTTTAAACATTGAGAAAACGAAGTAAAGTAAGTGACATAAGATTTGTCGTTCGTAATACGTCGTGTGTTTAAAGTGGTTATTATAAAAAATGACTCAATTTAACCCCGATTTCTTGTTGAAAGACGAATTAACCTATGAAGCATTATGGCGTGGTCTCCCCTACTCTAATGTAACTGTCGCGGAACTTCGCAAGACGTTACGCGAAAATAAACCGGACAAACCTTCATTATTAAGTCGTTTGAGTGTTTTAGATTTCAATAGCGAAAAAGAAACGTGTTATCGTAAGTATACAGAACTAACTTCGTACGCACAAACCCTGCGTGATGAAAAATCCCCCGCAGTAATATTACGCACCACCCAAAGAATTGAGCATCTATACCGTCGTATCACCAATCTGTTGACCTGGCCCGGTGATAAAGATATCCCTCCTGATGTACAAAAATTCGCCGAGGAAGCATTAAAACAATTACCTGAGATAATACGCGAATTACGTAGACGATCCGAATTGTTTAGATTAGACGAAATCGAAGAAGCAATGACGAAATTAAATATTTCACCTACCCAATCGCCGACTCAAGAACAACCAAACGGTACTGCAAAAATTCAGATTCTGCAGGAATCCAATATAGATCCATTCAAGGAACGGTTAAGTGGTAGTCAAGTAAATATTCAACCAGTAAACGTTACGCCACTCCCTAATGAACTAGAAAATATGACCCATACCTACGAATTACCTTCTCATTCGCGGACTAATCAACCTGTGGAAAATCCTAGAATGATGAGTCAAATAAATTTAACTCCCGAGCTCTATGGAAAAATAACCCACCCTGTAGAAAGTATTTTGTCCAATATACAAATCACTGATGGGCTGAATATTACAAAGCTCCTTAATTTTATCAAACATATCTTAGAATTAAAGGAACTGCAACAACTAAGAGATAACCAGATTTTGCAAGTTATTTTGCCTAAGTGTAGATCTCCATTAAAAGATAGAGTGTTAGAATCCCTAAGGTATAATCAATCGGTAGAAGAACTTCATACCACACTAATAAGACATTTCATTCCCACCGGTATCTACGAAGAATTGAAGCGAAACTTAGTACTTCGTGCACAAGGTACATACGAGAGACTAGCTCATTATATTTCTGAAGTAAGAGAATCTGCTTTATTGTTACAAGTTAAATGGAGCGAACAACAGTTAGTAGACAATATCATAGTAAGACTATCCCCCGAGGAGCGATCTCGACTAGCACTCGTGAAGCCACCTACAACTTTTACGGAACTAGAACTATGTTGTATACATTCGTCCGACGTCTGGTATTCTGACCAGAATAGAAATGTTTCTATGTCCCATAGTCAACAAAGAAATTCATTCCAAACTAGACCTATTGGAAATGATACCCGAAACTACCGCGATAAGCGATTCGTAAGTACGTATAAAACCCAAGACTATCCCCATGTTTCATACTCTAAACCAAAACCCCGACAACCTACGAGCGAAGTAAGTGAGGAAAGAAGATGTTATAACTGTGGAAAGGCCGGACATATTAGCAAGTTATGTAAACAAAAGCGTTATTTACAGAAAACCGACCAATCAAAAAATGTGTGAAGCTGGAAGACCGAAAATCCTACGTCTTCCGAAGCACCAGAAGGAAAGGTAACAACAATACTAAGCGTCAAATAAAGATGAGTAAAAATAAACGCAGAGATCCTTATTTAACAAAATTTATCGAGAAGTGCAACTCTATTGGTGCATGTAAAACAAGTATATGCCAACTACCCTGTGTACAGATAGACCTTGGAGCAACGAAAACCCTTGATTTAATTGATTCAGGATCTACCCGTAGTATAATTAGTAAACAGTTAGCCACCTTATTAGCTAATCATAAACTGATTAAACGTAGCCAAATGGTGAACATAAAGTGTACCACCGCAAATAAACAAAACCTAAAGATATCTCACAGTATTACGGTGAAATTAAGAATTCAGAATTTTACTTGGTACATTCCCCTACTAGTAGCTGAAGAGTTAGGACAGAACTTAATATTAGGCGCGGATTTTATAAGAAAAACTGCTTTAATCCTTGATATATATGCAAAACAATATTTTTTCAGATTTGATCGTACTCAAAAATATCAGTTCGACTCCGAATTAAGTAACGACACTGTTAGTGAAACCGCAAATATTCATTCAGAGCCTAATGAATCGAGTCTAAGTCATTTAAAAGGAAATGAGAGACTAAGAATCCAAAAGTTAATAAAAGATTTTTCTGCTGTACTCACCCCCAAGTTAGGATTAACTCATTTAATTGAATATAAAATAAATCTTAGTGACAACAAAGTAATACGACTCCACCCATACAAACTATCTCCGCCCAAGATGGAAATCATGAGAAACCACATTAACAAACTCCTTGATCAGCACGTCATTGAACCATCAACGTCTCCATATTCATCGCCTGCATTCCTAGTACCAAAAGGAACTGACAAACATAGACTAGTCGTGGATTATAGACAACTAAATAAGAGTATAGAATTTGAATCGATACCACTGCCAGACATACACAGTGCGTTTCACTATTTTACAAAAGCGAAAATCTTCACCATAATGGATCTTAACCAAGCATTCCATCAAATTCCACTAGCTGAGGAATCAAAACATTTAACTGCTTTTGCTGTCCCATTTAATCTATATCAATTTTACGAGAGTACCATTCGGTATATCACAAGGAAGTTCAGTATGCAGCCGACTGTTAGAAAAAATTTTCCATGATGTTAAATTTAAATTTGTATATCATTATCTCGACGATATAGTAGTATATAGTGAGTCAATGGATCAACATATTGATCACTTGCGTGAAGTATTATCCCGGTTAAAGAAAGCCGGACTGACCGTAAACCCTAGTAAAGTTAATTTCGCAGTGAAACAATTCTCATTTTTAGGTCACATAGTATCAGCCGAAGGTAAGGTTACCATCGATCCCGAACGTACACGCGCAATCCGAGAATTTTTACCTCCCAGAGAAGTCAAAGGTATAGCTAGATTTTTAGGTATGATTAATTATTTTTAAAAGTATATACCCCACTTAGCAGATATAGCAGCCCCATTGAATGCCTTAAGAAAGAAAGGAACGAAATTCGAGTGGACTACTCAACATCAAGAAGCGTTTGAAACACTTAAAGAAAGTATTATATCCCCACCTGTATTGCAGTTAGCGGATTTCAGTAAACCATTTATCGTACAGACCGATAGTTCAAGTGTAGCATTAGGAGCCGTAATATACCAGGAAATAAATAATACTAGACTCCCGATCAGTTATGCATCCCGGACACTGACCGAGCAAGAAAGGAAGTTCTCAGCCTATGAACTGGAATGTTTAGCCGTAGTATTTGCTTTTGATAAATTCAAACCATTTTTGGAACACAAAGAATTTCTACTAGAAACCGATAATCAAGCTTTATCATGGTTATTAAATCACCCAAAGCAATTAGGTCGTATCGGACGATGGGTGTTAAGATTAAATTGCTACAAGTTCAAAGTGCAACATATTCGTGGAACTCAAAATGTAGTGGCCGATACTCTATCCCGCATGTTCCAACTACCCAATACAAGATCTGGAGAAGACAATATTGAAACCACTACCGTTAATACACTAATTACTAATTTTCCCCTTGCATTTAAGGATATAGCATATCACCAACAACAAGATCCGAAATTGTGCAAAATAATCGAACAAATAGAAAAAGGAAATAATTCTGACAAATATACCTTGAGTAAAAGAGTACTTTGTTTTAAAAAGGCAAACGGAAAATTACTGAGAATAATCGCCCCGGAAATAATCAAACCCATGTTAATGGAGTACTACCATTCATCTACAATTGGAGCTCATATGGGAATTAGGAAAACGATACATCGTATTCGCAAGGAATACCACTGGGAAAACATGAATAGTGAAATAAAAAAGTTCGTGAAAGAATGCGAAATTTGTGCGCTGAGCAAACCAGCAAGAACCAGTCAAGTCGGAAAACTAATCTCCGAAATACCTACCACTCCCTTCTCGAAAATATACATCGACTATTCTGGACCTTATCCCCGCTCTAAATCCGGAAATACTATGCTGTTAATTTGTGTAGACTCATTCACTAAATTCGTGTGGATGTATCCTATGCGTCGTGCATTAGCATCTACGACAATTAAAATTCTACAAGAACAACTATTTAAAGACTATGGCACTCCTTTAAGCTTAATATCTGACAATGGACCCCAGTTTAAATCGAAAGAATTTGTTTTAAATTAGGTATAAATCATATTACCGTGACCGAGTACAGACCGCAAGGAAATATAGCAGAAAGATACTTGCGTAACTTAAAATCAGCATTAATATCTTATCATGCTAAAGACCAGACAACCTGGGATCAAAATATTTCGTGGATACAATTTGCATTCAATTCAGCGTATCATGAAGGTCATAAATCAACACCATTTGATTTACTGTACAAGTACAAACCCAACCATCCTTTAACCACAAAGTGGAAAATCAATGAGTTATTACCCCGCGACGTGAATGGGAATAACATACGAAAAATATGGAACGAAGCTCGTGCAAATCTGAGAGCTAATTTACAGAAATCAAGGAAGTATCATGAGAATAATAATAAGCTAATAAAGTATAAAATAGGTGATTTAGTCATGTATAAAACTCATCCTATGAGTAAAGCAGTTGATAGGATCACTTCGAAACTATCTTATCGATGGTGTGGCCCCTATCAAATTCATAAGTTCATCACCCCCGTTACTGTAGCTCTGTATGAACCCAATACAGAAAATTACGTTCGCAGAAGTCATTTGTCTCAAATAAAAAAATGTTTTTCGTGTCAAGATACAGAAGGAAGACCACGAGAAAGATAGAAAACCTAGAATACTATCTAAGTATTAAGAATAAAATATGTTGTATAGACTTATACCGAAATAGGATAAGATTGTGTAACATCCTATACTATAGGTAACTATAAACTCAAAACCCCCTCGTACGAATACAAGCGAGGCCTGATCAACCTTAGCTAATGTCCTGCGAGAATGGTATTATACATGAGAAATCTGATGACAAGTATAATGAAGATGAAGAGAAAGAAAGAAAGAAAAATAATCTTTAGCGCTGTAAACTAAAAGTAATTCTATTGTTCTTACAATACGGAATTATTATTAGTAAAATACTCATGAGTATAACTCCGTAAAACGAGTGAGCAATTCAAGAAAAAACCGGTAGTAGATATAAGAATTAAAATAAGGTAGATTTACGTTTTGTGTATTTTATATAGTAGATGTAGTAGAATTTAAATGTGACATAAGTATAAGATAATCGATTGATGAATAGAAATAAGCTGAGAGAGAGAAATTTCAGTATGAAATATGATTGTTTATTAGAATTATATTATTACACCCCCCCGTTTTTCATAGTTAAGTGCAGGAGGATGTGACGATTTTAAATGTATCAAAAATCGCACAGATTAAAATTTTTTAATTTTAATAAGTAAGAGTATCATACACCCTTACCTATACCCAGATTCCTGAATCAACTTGAAACCTTCCAGTACCAACACGCCAAGAAAAGTATTAAGTAGTGAATAATAATAATAATTACTTAAATAATTAAAAATGCGACTAGAGAAATAAAGAAATCCCTAAGTCATAATAAAATAAACATAAAGTATTTATCTTCTAATTAATGAATAAATAATAATAGAAAAAGTACGAACTATTTTCTTAGTGCGTAAATACGCCCTAGCTTACTGAGCCCTCTCCCCTAAACCGTACGCGCATTCGGCCGTAGAACGTCGCAATGAGTAGACGTGAGTTTTGGTGTTGTACACATATACGTATGTGTATGTTCTCTAGAAGTATATCCAGCGTGAAATCTTGTTATTGTGAATAATGTAGTGTCTAGAGTTTGTAAGAAAATATATAAATAAAATAGAAAAAGGTAGCCAACACATCTCTTAAAAACAAAATCAAATGTAAGTGTAACATAGTTAACTACTAGACTGTAGTACTGCAAAGTGAGAACTATAACTGTAATTAAAATAAAGAAAATGTGAACTACAAGAATCTGCACTAAGAAAAGTGAAATTACAACATTTGGAACTTCAAGTACACAACCTATCTTCGAGAGCTTCAAGTAAACTAAAAATCAACCCGATGTAGATACACCAAGAACAACGTACTCAAACCGTAGAAGACGACTGGAGATGTCCCAAGAATACAACAACAACCTCAGGTGATATCAAACCACAACTTTTGTAAATTTCCCCTTAATAAGAAGTAACAAAGAACTTTAAAGAACTTTCGCAATGTAATGAACAAATTATCAGATTTGTATATTTTGTAATTTTGTAAGAAGTAATAGTAACCGTAATGTATATATTGATAAATTAATAATTTTGAGAAAATTGAGACCCGGATCCGTGGTATTAAAACTAACAGTTATATGAATAAATTTTGATATAACAAGAATAATATAATTAAGACCTTTGAATCAGTAAAAGCACTATTTACTAAAATAACTTCCTTTAAAATCAGGAATAATGTTTGATTAATATTTCAATAGCAATAAAGAGATGTTTTAGCTAATACCTAGTGAGTGAATACGTTTATGCAAACCTTGTCAGTTTCCTATATCATACTTGTTTTGTAATTTGTTAGTAAGAGTTTTACTAACAACGGCAGCTGGTTTAGTTTACTGGTAAAGAATTAAACTAGTTCCCGATTTTTGTGTTGTCTTGCCAAGGGGCGGCACAACACATTTTCCGGAACCAAAGATTACAGGAGTGACTGAATTCTCATCTTCCACTGATGCTTGTCCATCCAAAGAGCTTCTTCAATTTCTCGCTCCCTCAATATAGCCTGAATTTCTTCTATCCAAGTGATAGGTGGTCTTCCTCTTTTCCTTCTTCCTGGTGGGGTCCATTCCATAACTCTCCTTGGCAATCTTTCCTGTGTCATTCTTTTCGTGTGTCCATACCATTGTAATTTTTTTGTTTGGATAAAATATTGCCGAACGTCTCCAAAAGTCCACTTCTGCTGTCATTAATTTGAGGAATTTTAGTAAGAGGAGAAATAATAAAGACCATTAAATACGCGCGCGAACAAGCCGTGTTGACGGAATCAGATAAAGGGCTACAATTTATGATGGAGGCAATTTGTAATAGTAGGGAAAGAGTTCGGAATGAAGATAAGTATTGGAAAATAAAGTGATGAAGAATGAAGGCTTCGTTGGCATATTGTTATAACAGTCTCACTAATCGTCGTATGGTATAGTGGAAAACAAAGAACTAGACACCAGATCCGTGTACTAAAGAAATCGTTCAACACCACTGAACTGACAAGTCGGCTGCTATGGCTTTTTATAGGTAGCGCACGCCTTCTAGATATCTTCCATCCTCGACGTGCACGGCTTGCACGAACTCGGCAACTTTTACCTGCTCTGGTAAAATCAAACGCACGAATTCGGCAACTGTCCCAAAACCGTCCCCTGAGCAAACGCACGAACTCGGCAACTGGGGGAGGGGAGGTGAGTAAAGGCCTACTTCCAAGAAAAATCACTAGCGCAAGGGATAGTAGAAAAATACTAGGAATAAATTTGTCTCGTCCTTATAAAACTTAAATTAAAACGAATATTTTGTAAAATAGTTTTTAATTCTGTTTTAGCCATCAAAAGCCTCCAAAATATTGAAATATGTGTCTTTCTTTTTGTCTTTCAGCAGGCTGAATACAAGTGGAATATAAGAACCCCCAGCATAACTGGGGATAGTAAATATCTGCTGAAAATGCTTTGGCGCATACTCAAAAGTGCCATTCATCAGAAAAGTTTCCTGTTCACGTAGATATTTTAGATTCGAATCTGTTGAAAAAACTACAAAACCTTTTTCTATGTAATTTTTTAGAAGAAAATTTTCTTCTTTTGTGGTTGTTATATCCATTTGATTTAAAGCCAACTGGAGATCAGTTGCATATTTAGGTAGTTTTGGCAGGCTCTTTAACCTAGCATGAGTTATATTGTTTCTAATTACAACATCTGCCACGCGTTGGGCAGCCAAATACAACACTTTGGGGTGTTATGCTATTACGCTACTGAATTAACGAATCTGTGATTAAGTAATTATTGAATATATTAATTTGCATAAGGAGCTCGTGTAATCAATAAATAACACGTAATTACTTTACGTTAGCATAACTATTGCATGGAGACTCTAGTTGTTGCATTAATAAATAAAATAAAATAAACTACCATAAATCACTCAAATGCCATTACTTTCTCGTTCTGAGGTAATTTGACAATGATGAACGCATATTGATAAAATAAACACTTATTTATTAACATTATACCATTCATTAAATTCAATATATAAAATATGGATGATTCCCTGTAAATACATACATTCATAAACTCATGAAAAGAACATAAAAGAACACATGTTTATACATCAAATTACAAGGTAAATCCAATACGTTGTTTGCTGAAAAACATATACATACATATATAATGCAATCGATATATAGAAACACAAATATTCAAACAATAAATCCTATACTAATGCGTTCATCGTATGCCTCAGATGGATGGCGTTAAATTATGTTTATCATGTTTAATTTAAATGCTCAAGGGGTGTTTCTTGAAAAAGAGACAGGACAGTAGAGTTCCTTATGATAAGAATAGCATAAAGATTACTTGTTAGATGAATTATCCGAAATTTCCATCGGCGTAACTCCTCTCTGCTGGATCATGTGTGGGAAGCTGTGCTGTGACTGACACTTAACACACGCGAAACAGATTCACTCGCGCTGTGTGTTCGTATTAAAGTTCATCGTTAACTATGGTGTATATATATATGTCTGTGTATTGTTCAACGTTTGATATGTTCATTACTGTTAGTGTTTTGATGCCGCGGTGTAATTGTTCCACATGATATTGAATCGCACCGCAACACTGTATAATGTTATTATTTCGCCGTCCGGTATTACATCAACGAAAGTTCTACGCGTCGATTATTGATGTAAGTGTGACTGGTTAGTTCAATTCTGAATTAGAGTATAATAAATAATTCTATAATTGTTAAGCACTGGCGTATGTCGCATGTTTTTAGACACTGAAAGTACACTATTACCGGATACGCGCCAATATCGAAATGTCTAAGTCTCTTAGTTATATGACGCGTGGCAAAATTTCAAAGTCCCACTGCCGTCCGTATGTTAATCGAACTTTGACGACCGACTGACTGCTCAAAGTATATGAGTAAAATTTTATGAAAGACTGTCCAAAGTATATGGTTGAAAAATTATGAGAGACTGTCCTCCCGCGTGCTCTGCAAGCAGTTTTTATCAAACATCGTGTACCACAATGCACCGTACTGGAAAACACGCCTCAAGTTGAACATGATAGGACGGAAGATCTCCTACCCTTAAGCCAGAGTGTCGTTCTTCACTTCCCATTCGACGTTCCCGTTGCTATGCTGGTGACGGTCCTCTCCACCAGGTCTCTGGGTAGATGCTGGGTTGTGATTGGATATCCTGTCTCCCCACGGGTTCGCGTCGAAAGCCTCCGTACTCTTTTCCTAGAACAGGAGAAATTTCATGCTCGTCTATCATGCTATTGTCTAAGCGTACTCCGGGTCTCGCTGCAGTTCTCACGAAAACAATGTGTCGTCTCTTGTTATTGTTCGCTGTGTTTGACCCTTTTTTCCTGAACGCTATCCTGGCGCAGCGTGACGTCGTTTCCAAAACGGCACACCTACTGCCTGTCGTAAATATCCGTTGTCGCCAGTAAGTCGTTCCCCTGCTGTTTACAAGTTCGATTCTATTATTTTAGGTATCGATGTCCGTCCTCGTATAGGGTATATACTATTGTGTGACTTACACTCTTTTATTCCTTACCGGTACTCTTACAAATTAACCCGGCAGTGTGTCCGTCACAGTTTCTCCTCTAAATTGGTACTTGACACAGTTTCCATTATCTGACATTTGCAGGCTGTAAATCTCGTGTTTTAGACGAGTCTGTCACGGCCAACCCTGTGCCCTATTGTACAACTATGTGAAACGTACTTGCATTGTCTGAAGTAAACGTTCACTTGACACTTCTACACACATTTCTTTATTTATTGCTCGTGGGCTGAGTAGGTGTGTCATGCTGAATGTAACGTCTTTTCAGTCACACTAAAATTTTTTAAATTTTTGGTTGTTACATAGGTCCCCAAATCGGATTTGATGTTGGATTAGCGGAAGACACTCTAATCCGATTTCTGCGCTCTGAGTTTGTTGTGGGATTCCCCTCTGATAAAGTCGCGGTCAATGACCTACTTTCCTCTGCTTGGGGTATATGGATATATATTCCCTATATTTGGTCGTAAACTACCTCTGGGAATTTATTGCCGTGCATCTGAGGAAAGATGAACGCATTTATTACATATTTGCATATCTAATTAGATATGGGATTATGTACAATAATAATAGCTGTGGATGGCAGTGCCGTCCGCTTATAATCTAACACATGAAATAATGATTTTCGACATGAATTACAATTATTCATGTATCGTTTAAATATCATTATGATATCTAATGTTCTTAGTCTATCTTGACCATTTAAAATACAATTTACGACCTGTAAATACACATTGATACATTCACTAATTATTATTGAGTATCACTCACAATACGTGTTACTATCATCTATACTAATTATATTGATTAGTAATTTATATACATTATTCAGGAACAATTAACAATTCACTTGAGATCATTATGATCATAACTAACTTTGTTTTATATCACTCAGATTTGATTAATTAATCTAATATCATCGGGTGTCTATAAAACTCGTTATAACGTCTTTTCGCAATTTATTGCTGCACATTCAATTGAACTTTTCACATCATAATTGTCTTTTCTATTTAAATTTCCACTAACACTGGCTATACACATGTAATTAATGTCGTTAGGTTGCCACATTGTGACTTAAGAACTCCTTGTACAAAATCTTTACATTATACACTAATAAGATATACATCATACCGATTAGCTAGTTGGACCGGTTTTCGCGGGACATTCACCTTATGTGTTGATCCGCCTCCGAATCCACTAGTCTAACTGATTGTCGATGCACTTTCGTTTTCCTTTGAGACTTGTGATTTCGTCTCAAAGTATCTCTTCAGCAATCGTACGTTGAAAATACCCCTCAGTTTTCCATTGCTATCGCACTCAGCGAGCTCGTATGTTGCGTTACCAAGGACGCGACTAACCTTGTATGGTCCGGTGTATAACTCGAAAAACTTGTCAATCCTTTTCATTGCGGCGTCGGATTGATGGTAGCTCCTCAACAGCACCTTATCGCCGGTAGCAAATTTAGTAATATTCTTACCATCATTGATACGTTTAGCATATTTCTCTCTTTTGTCTTTTATCTTTACAAACACATTAATATTGGGATTGTGTTCATTGTTGATGACGTCTTTGTCCAGCCACTTCTCCCATGCGCGGGTCGGCTTCTTTCCTAAGTGTGCCTCGTGGGGTGTTATTTCTATTGTTTCGTGGTACGTTTCATTGATACATGTTTCAATTACTCCGACGTATCTTGACCACTTGCTATGCTGGTCGTGTACCAGGATCCTGAATAGATTTCCCAATTGGCGGTTAATCCTTTCCGCTAAGTTCACTCGAGGATTCCTTATCGCGGTATATCTTGGTTGTATTCCCAGCTCCTCGAGACCTTTAACCCATCTTTCGGCGGTAAATTGCGTGCCGTTGTCGGTTAAAATGACTCTCGGTCGTCCATACTTCGTACAGTAATCGTTGATCCGTCGTAGTGTCGTGGTGGTTGTCGCTCTTCTTAGTGTAAATAGTTTGACAAACTTTGTGAAGTTGTCCACCATGACAAGTAAGTATTTGACACCTCCTATACCTGTTGGTAAGGGTCCATAGTAATCAACACTTACTATGTCACCTTTGGCTGATGGTATCATGGCTTTTGTTCCGCCAAAGAGCATCCTGTTGTTCGTATCCTTGTACCGTTGGCAAGAGTCACAAGTTTGGGTGTATACCTTCACTTTCTTGATCAAGCTGTCGATCGTGAAGTGCTCTTGTAACATTTTTATACACCTTTTCGGGCCTAGGTGTCCGTACATTTGGTGTATCTCTGCAATTAGATCCTTCGACACGCTGTCAGGAATGTATAGTTTCCATTCGCCACGTCGTCGTCGGTACAACTTATCATTAACAATTTTATAAAATTTACTTAATTTACTATCTATAACGTTATTCTTAATCTTATCTATGAGCGTTCCGAGTTTGGCATCTTCATTTTGGTATTTGCCGATACCTCTAATTATTTTGCCTAATTGTTGACTCATTTTAATAACTAGGTGATTAATCAAATATTCGTGCGTCTCCTCGTTTGTCTCGAGTTGTTCCGTGTCAGCCGGGTATCTACTCAGTATGTCCGCAACGACGTTATCCTTTCCTTTGCAGTGGATAATGTCGAAATTGTACTCCTGTATGGCGAGAATCCATCTTGTAATTCTGGAATTGTTCAAGTGACACTTGTGCATAAATGTTAATCCTTTATTGTCGGTGATTATCGTGAGTGGTTGGCCAAGTATGTACATACGAAACTTATCCAGACATCTAACGATACTCAGGAGCTCTTTCTCCGTCGTGAAGTAATTGCGTTCTGCTCCCTTAAATGTCTTGCTTGTAAAAGCGATGACGCCGATTTCTCCATCTTCATCAATCTGGTAAAGCTGGCCACCATACGCAAAATTACTAGCGTCACACTGAATATAGTATCTTTGGTTCGGCCGTGGGAACCGTAGAGTTACTGTGTCTATAAATAAATTCTTGACTCTCTGGAAACACTCGTCCACTTCCTTTGTCCATGAAAACTTTCGTCCGCCTTTCAGCAGTTCATGTAAAGGTTGCGTTGTTTCTGCGTATTTACTCGAGAATCTGTTATAAAAATTGGTAAGACCAAGAAAACCTTTGAGTTGTTTTGTATTCTTCGGTGCTGGGAAATCCATAATCGCCTTTACCTTGTCATCGTTCGCTTGTATCCCTTTTGTTGTAAGGCGATAACCAAGGAAAGAGATTTCTCGTCTGAAGTATTGTGACTTGGTGAGGTTGACAGTTATATTTGCTTTATTGAGGTTGTTTAGCAACGCTTCTAAATGATTTAAATGTGTTTGTATATTATTGGAGTAGCACAAGCAGTCGTCCACGTAGATGATCGTGTTCTTCTTGACCTCCTCCTCGAGGGCCACATCCAATCCACGTGTCAACGCTGCAGAGCTGGTGCTGAGTCCAAATGGCGTCACTGTGAATCGGTAGCACTTCCCTTCATGCATAAACGCAGTGAAATCCCTACACTCTCGTTTTAATGGGACTTGCCAGAAGCTACTGGATAAATCGACTCTCGACAAGTACTGCATATCACCACATCTAGCCAATATCTCATTTACCGGGGACACTCCTTCGTAATCGGGCACGGTCACGCTGTTCACTTTTCTTGCATCGAGGCATAGGCGAACCCTCCCATCCTTCTTGATAACTGTCACGATTGGGTTGACGTACGGGCTGGCGCAACGTTCGATTACTCCATATCGTAACATCCGATTAATCTCCTCGTTCACCTTGTCTCTGTAGGCAAGCGGCACAGGCCACCCTCGTTGAAAGTAAGGTGTCCTGTCCGTAACGTGAAACTCGTGCGTGTAACCCTCTATTCTTCCCGGGCACTCCCTAAAAACATTCCGGTTCCTTACCAAAATCTCCTTCAGGCGTTGCAGTATTCCTTCATCCACGCAGTCTATGCTCCCAATCTTCTCATCGATGCATCGCAGTACTTCCTCTTCTTCTTCACTGTTTATCACGTCAATATTCATGATTGGTATAATGTGCTCCTCATCAACAGTATCGTTTTTTAAACTAACTACTTTGTTTCCGATGTCGATGCGACACCCAACTTCTTGTAAAAAACTAATTCCTAGTATACATGGTTTCACTAATTCTGGTATTACCAAAAACACACATTCATATCGGATACTATCAATCTCAATGTCACACAATATTTGTCTCTTAACTAATTTGGATTTACTTCCTACAGCACTTATTATAAATGTATTCGTTACGGGTAGTGTCTCATATGGTTCTATACTCTTCTTATGGTTATTAAACCAAGTTTCCGACAACCCGTTAACAATACAACCAGTATCAAGTAAGGCTTGGACAGTTACATCATTATTAAATTTAATAGTAATCTCGGGACATTTCAATATTTGTTTATTTACAATCTCGTCGTCCTCTTTTAGTAGGTCCTTTCGTAAATCAGGTAACAATATATTTACACTCTCACTCGGAAAGGAGTCGCTTAGAAATTCTATCTCCTCCCCTCGTTCGACGTATTTTTTTTTTTTTGTTATTGTTGTCGCTGTTACCGTTCGCCCTTGGGGTAGTGCCAACGACCGTGCCACTGGGTCCTGGCTCAGCTGGTGTAAACTGTACTGTATTGACGTAGTGTTTGTTGTCATACCGACCCCTTGTTGGCTGTCGGTCACTTTCATTTTTATTGTATTGCGTTTCCCTTTCTCTCGGATTGTTCCTCCCTTCGTTGTAAGGTCTATAATGTGGTCTGCGAGTGTTATCTCCGCTCGACTGTATACTTGTGAATTCCGTAATCAGCGCTTCGAAATTTGGTATACTCGTGATACCACGTGTGACTACGGCGAGCTGCAAGTCCTTACCAAAGTGGCGAGCTAGTTTTCGTATCAGCTGAGTGTTGGTTAATGCTGGTGACAGTTGCCGACTTTCCAGTACAATCCGTTCTACATACTGGACAGCTGTGATTGGTCCATTCCACTCATATCTGCCGTACTCCAGATTGTCGCGTATATTGTCCTGGCGTTCTTGACCCCAGTACTTCAAGGTGAAAGCTTCTTTAAATTCTTCGTACGTGGAGATTTGATTCCTTATGACACGCCACCATATTCCAGCGTCCATCTCCAAGTGTCTTCCGATCCATTTAATGTCACCGTTGCTGTAGTACTGTTCCTGGATCTCTGACAATTCCTTCAGGAACTCCATTGGGAACCTGTCAGTGCCGTTATACTTTAACTCTGTATGTGTGTGTCCGTTAATTCTACTGATTATTCCAGACTCACCTTCAATTAGCTGACGCTGTAGTCGTTCTATCTGGGATTTTAATTCGTTAATACGGGTGGTTTTCTCTCTGGTGCTCTCGTCTAGTTTTTGTTCCGCCGACTTCTGTCTTCCATCTACCTCATTGATTTTCTGTTGCATTGTGTTGTTTACGTCTCCCTGTTCCTGTTGTAATTGTCTTACTGTTTGGAATAGTTCGACTCTCAATTCCTCTTGTTTCTTGTGGTTTTCTTTTGCGTGTGTCTCCACTCTGTTGTGGATCTTTTTGATGCTCGTTTGAGTATTTTGGGCAACACTCTTTAGTTCCTGTCGGTCTAATTCTCTTGTTTCCCGCACCTCTTCGAATTTCTTGTCGGTGTCCTCCTTTAACTCTTTGACGATCTCGTTCTGCTGCTTCTGAACCTCGTCTATCTTCTTATCACAATTATTTATGTATTCACGCATTTCTGCGCGTATTTGTGTAAAATTTTCATTCTGCTTTTCCAACTTTTCTTCTAATTTCTCGAATTTTTTATTAAAATTCTCGTTAATCTCTTCCTTTTGCCTTTCGAATTTTTCATTAAAGTTCTCATTAATCTCTTCCTTTTGCTTTTCAAACTTCTTACTCATAAAGTCCATTAATGCGCGCAACGTCATCTCTTCCTGCGGTTGTTGTTGGGACTCCTGTCCCCGCGCTCTGACGTCTGACGTCTCCTCGGTCGTTTGTGAATAAGTTGGTGATTCCTCTCGTTCGACACCAGGTACTCCCTGTTGGTTATTGATGTCAAAATTCATGGAATCTGTGCTACTGGTCGTCATTTTTGCAGCTTTACTACGCGTTAACATTCAGTCCCAGTCCAACTAGCTTCACACTAATAATATTTGTTCTTACAACTACTAACATGAAATATTAATATATACGCTTATCCTATCTCTACTGCCTGCTCTTTGCCGTGCGGTGGGCGCCAAATACAACATCTGCCACGCGTTGGGCAGCCAAATACAACACTTTGGGGTGTTATGCTATTACGCTACTGAATTAACGAATCTGTGATTAAGTAATTATTGAATATATTAATTTGCATAAGGAGCTCGTGTAATCAATAAATAACACGTTAATTACTTTACGTTAGCATAACTATTGCATGGAGACTCTAGTTGTTGCATTAATAAATAAAATAAAATAAACTACCATAAATCACTCAAATGCCATTACTTTCTCGTTCTGAGGTAATTTGACAATGATGAACGCATATTGATAAAATAAACACTTATTTATTAACATTATACCATTCATTAAATTCAATATATAAAATATGGATGATTCCCTGTAAATACATACATTCATAAACTCATGAAAAGAACATAAAAGAACACATGTTTATACATCAAATTACAAGGTAAATCCAATACGTTGTTTGCTGAAAAACATATACATACATATATAATGCAATCGATATATAGAAACACAAATATTCAAACAATAAATCCTATACTAATGCGTTCATCGTATGCCTCAGATGGATGGCGTTAAATTATGTTTATCATGTTTAATTTAAATGCTCAAGGGGTGTTTCTTGAAAAAGAGACAGGACAGTAGAGTTCCTTATGATAAGAATAGCATAAAGATTACTTGTTAGATGAATTATCCGAAATTTCCATCGGCGTAACTCCTCTCTGCTGGATCATGTGTGGGAAGCTGTGCTGTGACTGACACTTAACACACGCGAAACAGATTCACTCGCGCTGTGTGTTCGTATTAAAGTTCATCGTTAACTATGGTGTATATATATATGTCTGTGTATTGTTCAACGTTTGATATGTTCATTACTGTTAGTGTTTTGATGCCGCGGTGTAATTGTTCCACATGATATTGAATCGCACCGCAACACTGTATAATGTTATTATTTCGCCGTCCGGTATTACATCAACGAAAGTTCTACGCGTCGATTATTGATGTAAGTGTGACTGGTTAGTTCAATTCTGAATTAGAGTATAATAAATAATTCTATAATTGTTAAGCACTGGCGTATGTCGCATGTTTTTAGACACTGAAAGTACACTATTACCGGATACGCGCCAATATCGAAATGTCTAAGTCTCTTAGTTATATGACGCGTGGCAAAATTTCAAAGTCCCACTGCCGTCCGTATGTTAATCGAACTTTGACGACCGACTGACTGCTCAAAGTATATGAGTAAAATTTTATGAAAGACTGTCCAAAGTATATGGTTGAAAAATTATGAGAGACTGTCCTCCCGCGTGCTCTGCAAGCAGTTTTTATCAAACATCGTGTACCACAATGCACCGTACTGGAAAACACGCCTCAAGTTGAACATGATAGGACGGAAGATCTCCTACCCTTAAGCCAGAGTGTCGTTCTTCACTTCCCATTCGACGTTCCCGTTGCTATGCTGGTGACGGTCCTCTCCACCAGGTCTCTGGGTAGATGCTGGGTTGTGATTGGATATCCTGTCTCCCCACGGGTTCGCGTCGAAAGCCTCCGTACTCTTTTCCTAGAACAGGAGAAATTTCATGCTCGTCTATCATGCTATTGTCTAAGCGTACTCCGGGTCTCGCTGCAGTTCTCACGAAAACAATGTGTCGTCTCTTGTTATTGTTCGCTGTGTTTGACCCTTTTTTCCTGAACGCTATCCTGGCGCAGCGTGACGTCGTTTCCAAAACGGCACACCTACTGCCTGTCGTAAATATCCGTTGTCGCCAGTAAGTCGTTCCCCTGCTGTTTACAAGTTCGATTCTATTATTTTAGGTATCGATGTCCGTCCTCGTATAGGGTATATACTATTGTGTGACTTACACTCTTTTATTCCTTACCGGTACTCTTACAAATTAACCCGGCAGTGTGTCCGTCACAGTTTCTCCTCTAAATTGGTACTTGACACAGTTTCCATTATCTGACATTTGCAGGCTGTAAATCTCGTGTTTTAGACGAGTCTGTCACGGCCAACCCTGTGCCCTATTGTACAACTATGTGAAACGTACTTGCATTGTCTGAAGTAAACGTTCACTTGACACTTCTACACACATTTCTTTATTTATTGCTCGTGGGCTGAGTAGGTGTGTCATGCTGAATGTAACGTCTTTTCAGTCACACTAAAATTTTTAATATTTTTGGTTGTTACATAATCAATCTGACATCGTGTCTCATTAGTGTGTCTAGGGTTGACGGACTGTCACCTATTTCCTTCCGAATAAGCTTAGATGGTCTTTCATCTAAGCTTTCACCTTTCCTTTTGATTGAGTTTGAAATTGATTTCCTACTTATATCTTTTTCTTGAAATGGGTCATGATCGTGAATACCTTCTAGGCGTGAGAATAAGTTTTCACTACCTACAGTAAAAAGTTTAACACTACACTTAAAGAGTTTCTCCCCCAGCACCTCTATCCACGTTCTTCTGTCCCTTTAACAAAGCGATACGGCTTGAATTTAAAATTATTGCACATGAGGTGAACATTACCGCGCTCATTAAAATATAGTCTGTAACACATGCCTCTCTTCCATTTCTCAATATTTAATAAATAAATAACTAAATAAAATAAATACCACTTTAACAGCACGCTTATAAAGTTGACACACTCTATGCTACCATAAGTGTTAACTATTAGGTGTCACCCACCCGACTGACCTGTAAACGCCTCTCCAAGTGACTAATGCATTCCAGCAAGACTTGGAAAATCCAACGTTAGTCTCCTCCCTGCATTGCGATGACTCAAAGTCGCCTCAGAGAATCGGCCTTAGATGAACCCACCCCCTTGCTCCTGCTACCTGAGGAGAGAGTTGCCGAGTTCGTGCGTGGGATTAACTGACCCTTTTCCCCAAACTTATTTTTTGCTACTTAGAGTTGCCGAGTTCGAGTCTGCCCGACGTGCATGCCATTTAATGCTGACGCAAGATAATGCGTATTTCAAGTGGCCTTTTGTAGAATCTGGATCAAACTTGAAGGCAGCCTTGACCGAGTCAACACCTGTGCGACTAGCGGGGGGGACGGGTGGAAGACGCTCTCGGCTGTTCTACGCGGTTCGATACGGTTCTCGTTACAATATTCTTGGAAGGCAAAATTTTAGAGCAAGTTAATTCATTTAAGTATTTCGGGAATAAGATGAAATGGAACGGAATCTGCGCGGAAGAAATCAGAAGTACGAAGTCTATGGGTAAGTGAGGTTTTGAAAACGTAAAAGCTTTGTTGTCAGCAAGAAGGATTCAGATTGAGACCAGAAAGAGATTTTCTAATGTTTTATTTTAAGCGTGATTTTATATGGCAGTGAAACATCAACTATCAGTAAGAAATTAAAAGGTATCTAGCGAGCTTAAAAATGCAGCGAAGAATGATTAAGATGAATGGACTGGTAGAGTGAGAAACTATGAAGTGTTGACGAGCAGACCAGAGGAAATAAAAATGCTGAAAGTAATAAGAAGGAGGAACACGTTGGGGCACACATTGCGTAGAAACTGTCTGCAGCTAAGGATCGTAGAAGGAAAGTTGAAAGAAAAAAAGGACGAGGAAGAAGAAAGATTGGAAACGGATGATGATGATATAAGAAACGTAAGGAGCTGTAGTCAGGTGAAGAAAAATGCACAGGACCGGGAAAAATGGGGAACATACAATTGAAACCTGTTGTGGACGGTTGGATTGAAAATCGGTATGGAGAACCACAATATGACTTCCATCTTCTAATTAATTATAAAAATTATATTTAATATGTAGGCCTACACTTAGAACGAAACCAAATATATCAGCATGCTTTTGGTAAATACGCTGAGAAAGATAATCAAGATACGAATTATACCTATTTATCAAAATTAACTACTTTACTCTCGTAAAAACCTAAAACGTTGTAGGTAAACTACCCCTTACCCTTAACCGATCTTCACCAAAATCAATAGGCCTTGAGTCGTCTACAATTCGAGCACATATGCAAACAATTATTTGATTCTGTTTGAATTTGGGGCAGTTATCGTTCGCCATAGACAACATTCTATACATAGACACACAGACATACTCATAGACACACTGACACACACACACATAGACACTTTTCGGAAAATGACTTTTCTTCATGTTTTGAGGGTAGTACAGTCAGAATCAGCCCTTATCTCGAACACGATATTTTTCTCGATCACCGTACTTCCATGGAAGTAAAAAGAAGATAAGCCGAATAATTTCGATTGCTTATTGTTAGAGATATGCATTTGAAGTTTTGGCACTATATCCCTATTTACGATCCGTATCACGGTGCAAGCAAAATCAGTAGATTATTGTCGGGCACTGAACCAGACAGTAAACGTTACTTTTCTCAGACGTGACTCTCTTACAATTGTCACAGAAATGGCGAAAGAAAGTGTGCAGATTTCAACTGTAACTAGTAGTTACAGCACTATGCAATGGACCTTGAAAGGCGTGTGAAGAAACGAGGCAAAGTCGCTTGGCGTTGCAGTAAAAGCAATTGTACTTGATTAAGTAAAAGAAATAACTTTTTCTAATAGACTATGCACTATGCTCGCAGGTACAGGATAATAGCTAGCCACGTTGAAGAGGAATTAGGGAAAAACTGTTCAACTTTTACAAAGGCTATCACGCCCGGAGTTAACATTATTGAACTCCGGCCTGTTGGACCGTGGTCGATTGGTGAAGTTTCTGTCTGTAGACGTTTCGGACACACTTCCGGAGGCCATCCTCAGTAGAAAAACTTTTGGAAAGGTAACAGCCGAACGTACGTCGCTGTTGAGGCGACTGTTTGCTTTCCTTTCAATAGTGAGGTACGTTCGGCCTGTTACGTTTTCTAACATAACGTTAGGAACCATGGTCCAACAGCCCGGTATATGATATTTTCAATAAAGACTGTTCTTTTTAAGTGGTCATTTTAATTCGTAAAGGCAACTGACCCAACAGCTGGAACATGGTAACAGAAAGGCGCCATGATCAAGTTAGATCTTAATCAGAAGCCGCAATAGGAATCAAGTTAATCTCGAAAAATAAATGACGTCAGCTCCTGGATCACATACTAGACTCTCGTTCCAAAGGCATACAGAAGTTGTATCCTGCATAACCTATGCCCGTGTGTTCACATTTCACTCTTTTCGTTCTTTTTATCGCGTCTTGAAACGTTTTACTCGGCTTACCCAATGACCACCTTTTACCACCTCTCGCTTCGTACACTCTCCTGCTTATACTCGTTTCTCCGTTCTTTCTACATACTCATACTATCCCAAATAATCTTCTAGTTTACTGTTTATTACCTTCACATGTACTTTTTGTATATGAGCAGGATTCTTATACTATCCGACTAGGTTTTGTTATCATTTTTTATCTCTTTTCTACGCGGTCCGGTTTAATTCTTTGTTAAAACATTGCAATTTATCTCTCGGAAGCATTTTTGTTATTAGAACATATAACTTTATTCGGAATTTTTATTGTTGTCTATTTACGAATTTCTTTCTTTCCAAGAAATGATGAGATTAATTTTTAATCTTCTTGTTGTTGTTGCTTGCTTGCCAGGATTAGGCACTTCCGGCTTCGTCGTCTTATCCTCGATGCACTTTCCCACATGCTTATAGCTCATAGCCTGCCTTGTTACCCTATACATGGGACGTATGCATAACCATGGTTCCTCCATCTTTCTTTATAACATGACGTTATTTCTGTGCACACCTAAGTCCTGTCTTACATCGTTAGTTCTTATAAGCTGGAGTCTTGTACAACCTTTTACTGATCGAAGAAGCCTCATTTCTGACGATTCCTTCAATCTAAAGACTCGTTTCCTAGGGGCCCATAGTTCAGAGCCATACAACAACGAGGGAGGACTGCCGTCACTTCATAAAACATCATTTGAATATCCATCTTCGTTTTTCCATTCAGAGTTCGTCGTATAATGCCACATGTCTTCGATATTTGTCGGTTTCATTTATAATATCTTTGTCTTCTCATATGTTATATCACACGCCAAATAATTCAAATCTGCTACCTGTTCGAACGTTTGACCGGCAGTTATCATTTTTGCTCGTACTGGGTCTTTTCCTACGAATGCCATCGTCTTGCATTTTTCCAGTCAACCAGTGGACAGTCAATTGTAATTTGCTTCACTGTCCTGGATTATAACCTGGTCATCAATTAGCAAAGTGCACAGTGCTTCAACATTCGTGTGGAGCAATTTGTATAACTGGCAGTGCAACTTTCTTCCATGATCTTACAAGGACGTCTACGGTATATAGATATTAAATAGTGTCAGTGATATAGCACGTCCCTGCGTTATCCTTTGATTAGTTTTAATTTCCGGAGTCAGTTGCTTGCCAATACATATATCAGTTAAAATTGTTGTTTGGGTTTGTAAAGGGATTCTACTGCTTTGATTAAATTCCTGGGATATCCTCTTTCCCATTACAAGCGAATGTTAGTCTCTGTGAATACAATCGTATGTTTTATCACAGTCTACGAAGGGTACGGACGTTTTTAAAGTCTGTGAGATTTTAATATTATTTCAAATAGTCTTTCTTCTGCCGTTTCTCTTTTTGTGCCCTCTGCGTTCTAAGTTTCATCTTTTGTAGCTATCGCAAAATCATTGCGATAACATTTTTTGTTGCAGTGTATTGTGCACATTTCCCGTATTACCACGAGTCTTGTTTTCTTCAGGTCAGTCCTTATTGTTTCTGGTTTCTCTCTTATTTATTATCGTCCTTGAGGCCGATAATTAATGTTACTGAGTAGACCAAGGGAAACCATAGGCTACTCATTAATATGACTCAAATACACGCATACGCGGACAACGTGGTCATTACTGGTAGATTGCTAACAAGCTTTAAAGAAGTCTTTCTAAAACTAGACAAAAAATCTGCAAAGTGGGAATCCGTGGAAATGAAGAAAAGCCCAAGATCAGGTTACACGTAAAAAGGAGACAGGTGCAACGCCAGCAGCATTATGTGTTTGGCGATTATTATGTAGGGAGAATCACTATCTTGGCTCTTCTGCTAACGAAGATTTTAATGGGATGAAGGAAGTGAGAAGTAGGACAAGATCGTAGGACTGAATCAGGCCAGTCAGTAAGGCCTGGATGGTTAACAAATTGGCAGCAGATCTGCTGGACCCAATTCAAAGGAAAGTTCTGAAGGAGATTATAGCGCCAAGTTTTGAAAGTCGAGTTTGGAGGAAAAGCAGAGAATTGCTTACCGCTTGTAAAGATCGTAGGTTCACCGCCTTCAATAGGATATACAGATTAAGGCGGCTGCTTCGTGTTCTGAGAATGGAAACTTGCAGGAAGCATGAAAACTTAAAAGGCGTAGCAGGAGGGGTGCCATCAAGGTGGAATCATAGTGTTTTGAGTGATCTCAGGTACTTCACGAGTATCACCCACCCTCAAGATCGGGATAAATGGGCTTCATTTGTAAAGCAGGCCATGGACAGCTTCACTCGTCTGTTTTGTCAAGGAAGAAGAAGAATCACAATGATTTATTTAATATTTTTCTGTAAATATTAGATGTATCATCTGCTTGTGTCTAAAGACCATCGAACATATGTTCTGTAACAGACCGTGGTCGCTCAACCTCATGTATCGTCAGAGATTGTGATGATCGAATAAAACGGACATCGTTGGGTGTTATGCTGGCGCGAGCGCGTATGAACGTAAGACGTAAATTATTACTGCAAAACGTGAACAGCGACTTGGTGTGCGCATGCATGCATATAAATGCGTACATTCAGTTTATCGCATACATTCGTTTAATATAAATTAGTCATATTTAATGCCACAAAAATGATAGCGACAACGAGTTCTTAACACGCGGTTGGAACACCTGACGGTGATTTAAAAATACACTCTAGGGTTCTGCGAAAATGTGTAGAAATTGTGTGTATCCTAGCGCACACTGTGCCACGTAGGAGTTATTGTAACTTCCTTCTGTGTGTGCGCGTGCGCGCGCGCGCGTGTGAGAGAGAGATGACATACAAAAAGCGCTTAATCTAGGTTGATTTATTAACATCCAGAACACAAAGTGACATGAGAGAACACACAAACCTCTCCGTTCTCTCTCTCTCTCTTTCCGTTCCTTGGCAACCGCATTACACACCAGTACAAACATTACTGACCACACGCACATACACACACGTTATGACTGCTGTAAATAAATTCTGGTTTCAATGACCCGGGACAAGTTAAATATGCGCTGGCTTGTTGCTACCGAATTACCGACAAAACTAATTTGCCGTGAAATTATATGTCGGGGCGATGGTAGTGACTTGATTGCTCTGCGGTTATTGTCAATCGAATTGAGACGCGCAGAAATGAAGAGAAAAATGACCCAATCCATAGCAGCACAGCGGTGTGAGGACAGGAACAAATAAACCTATATAAATGATTAAGCGTAATAAAAGGGATTAGAAGTAAAATGCAAAGTAGGTTGGGACGTGTTCAGCGAATGAATGAAATTAAAAGTGCCACGAAAGTAACACGAGGAAACTCCGTAAAGAGAGAGAGAGAGAGGGGGGGAAGATGGACGGACAAAGAGAGAGATGATAGAGTAAAATTTTAAGTGGAGAATTGGAAGAAACGTTCAGAAGATCGGAAGAAATGATTAATTACGGCGAAAGAAACGAATTGCAAGTTCAGTCATCTTAAACATACAAAAGAGGCCACTGTACCAACCAAAACTAGTGTGCAATGTAGAAATCGCTCACTATTTTGAACGAAGTAAATTCATTATTACATAAATTTAAATTTTAGATAATTTTTCAAATATGGAATTCCTATTGTAATTTAACACTTGTAGAGCACATGATCATAAAATAAACACTAAAAATTTGAAACATTCGGATTGTGGTTACAATTTATTTTATTCTGACACTGCTGGATTTTCACAATTTTTGCTAATTTTCTATCTGTTTTTGGGGACCTGTGGTTTCTTAAATTTTGAAATTTCCAAAACGCAACATTACATTCAGATGTTAGTTGACACTCCCTTTAATTTGAAACCCCACATGGGGTCTTTTAATTTTTTACAACTTTGACAACCCAATATTTTTGGATCCCACTCCCTATTTTCGGAGGGATAAAACTTAAAAACAATACGGTTCTGTAGGTAAAAATTTGGGCACGTTTGCAAAGTTTTACGAAAATCGGTTGATGCGTTCAAAAGTTATCGTGAGACAGCCGAAACAGATACATAGGCAGAAAGATAGACAGGCAGACAGACTCGCTTCGCTCGTTCAATAAAAATTTAGTCGCCCTAAGGAAGGCGAAGACCCTCAGTGGGCTATTCAGGGTACACAGAAAGTTATTAAATAAGTCCCGACAGAATGAATCCTAACGCTTCTTTCTACAGTGCCTCATATTTCAACGTAAGCTTCAGGCGAGGTCACTTCAACTCATTGTACCATAACAAATGTCTGACATAGTGTTTGAGAAGTCCTGTATTATACACGAGGCAGTAACATGTTTACAGAAGGAAAATCCTTAATCTAAGGAGGATATAATTTACCATCAGGTAAATAAGATTTAGTATCGCATTGAATTTTCACATAGCGTTTGTTGTAAATGATAAAGTTAGGCTTAAGAGTGAGGTAAGAAGATTAATTATTGTTGAACATGTGCTCTATAAAGGACAATGGATGTACGTGAATAATGTGCTAGCAACGGGACATAACATGGTTTCCTAATGTACATTAAAATTAGATTATTAACAAGAAATACGAAACAGTCCGTGGCGAATATTCGTTTCTTCCTCCGAGACTTGGGCAGTCTCAATGTAGGCTGAAAACCAACATAATTTATGCGAAAGGATTTTGTACGCTACCTGCGAAAAGGAATAATGGGGAAGAGAGTGTAACTTCGAGATTCTCGAAGTCGAGGAGACTTCAGTTAGTAATGAGTTTATGAGAATCCAGGCTAGTAAAAAACGAGAGGCAAACTTAAATTAAGATGAATTGACGTGGTAGAAGACGATCTGAAAAGACGAAAAGTTGGGAATTAGAAAATTAGCAACCTTAGGGCAGAACCTTGACCGGTGGCGAAAGTTCAGAGAGGAAGCCAAACACCTCCAAGGCTGTAGCGTCAAGTAGAGGGTTATGAATGATAATAATGAATCTGTTTACATAGTAGCAGGCGCGGATCCATGGAGGGGGAATTTCCCTCCCCAAATGGTCACTTCACAGGAAAGTTTTTGTCATCTTGTGGTTGTGAATATGATTCAAAATTCATATCACATTATGTAGGTTCACGGTTTTACTCTAAATTACTTCAACTCAGGGGTCTCCAAACTACGGCCCGCGACAACCCGGCCGATGATGCAAGCAGTTTTTAAATAAATCGTCAAAATTTTAAAACAGTAAACTTCTTTTAGTTTTCTTTCATTGGAGGTCATTGAGTGATGATTTCAAGGAAATAAAAAACTTAGCAAGAGCAATGCTTTAGATGTTTGGATCGACCTATATCTGCGAACAAACATTTTCAAAAATGAACTTTGTAAAATCAAAGTACAGAGCTAACTTGTAAGACGAACACTTTAAATCCATTCTAGAGGTAGGAGCATCAAAATTTGACCCAAAATGGACAGACATTATATGTCAGAAGCAACTCCACACATCCCATATGTCAAGCCAAAAAACAATACATAAGAAATATCCTTGAATGATGTTTCTTCTTTACTTTTATTTTGAATAAATGAATTTGTTTTCTTTGAATAAGTCTTATTAATTTTTATTTATGTAGCCTACCTATTTTATTGACTTGAGTATTTCGTAAACTTAAAAAAAAGTAAGTTTATAATATATATATATAATTATAAATAATATATAAATTATATATAATATATATTTATATAAATAGGCCTATATATGTGGTTGGCCCGCCTGACTTCCAAGATATTTCAATTTGGCCCTCAAGTGAAAAAGTTTGGAGACCCCTGCTTCAAATTGTAACTGCACCTTACCAGCTTGCTTAATTTTTGTTTGATATATAACTTAAATGAGCAGTGTTTATTTTAAACTGTAAGTGAATATTATTAAAAGAACAATGCGCTAACAAATACAAATGTGAATTAATACTTGTTCAGTAATAAATTTATTATGTTGTTAATAGCAAACTATAGTTTATCTTCACTCATTACTATAATTTATACTTTAGACCTTTAAAGAATGATCTAACTTTTCGAAATCCTCTCCAAAGTCAACCCCCCCCCCAATGTTTGCTGGATCCGCCTCTGACAGTAGCATATGCAGACATTTTGGTTGTAATAAAAAGACACTTAAAACGACTGGAAAATACAACAAAGGAAAACAGCCTCGAAGCACGTACTTGAGGACTGAAAATTATTCAGTATGAAACCAAATACACTAAGTCGGCAGAAAGTGAAAAGTATGAAAAGTACGTGAAAAAACAGAGGTGATACAAACATGAGAGCTCTATGATTCCAGTACCAAGGAACGTAAGTAACCACAAAAATGAAAAACATATCTAAAGTGCTCAATACGGAATACGAAACATCCCGTTATAACTTAAGCAAGCAAACAGGAAGTAAGTCGATTAGTAACAATAAGAGTCAAATATATAAAGCAGTAACAAGACCGGTTGTGACATGTGCTTTAGTAACAGCTATGACGTTACGTGAAACTATTCGATAGAAAAATGATCAAAAGGTAACAAATGAACTTCTGTTTATGGTAAGAAGTCGTATAATAAACATATAACTGCTAGACATATTATATCTCCGACATTATTGAAATATTATTATTTTTTATTGATATTTATTATAATCCAAGTCCGAGTCATCGTGTGAAGCATAGTAGTATGTAAAATTTTACATGGGTTGGTTTACCAGCCATCCGCATAACCTCCACACCGGGAGGACCAGGGACTTTTCTGTCGGGGTTACCATACCTTAGCCGTTATGTTCCAGTTTTGAGGCGCCGGAAACTCTCCTTTTACCCTCTCTCGTTTGCTACATAACGCACACCCACTGTACGCCATGCATTAACACAGAGTGCTCCTCTAGGTATACAGATTAGCCGACACGAGTTCCTAAACACTATGCTGTTTGCCGATGATCAATTTGTAATCCAAGATAGTGAAGAAAAATTACAACTGGCTATCCACAAACTAAATCTGCCATCAAAAGGTTATAATTTGAACATTTCAATAGAAAAACTAAGACCATGGCATTCCTAGGAAAAGATTCGATTCGGACAAAAATTGTAATTGAAAATAAAATTTTAGAACAAGTATCACATTTCAGTTACCTAGGATGTGGTATTACATATGAAGAAGACAAAGATATTCTTAATAAAACAAACAACTTCCAAAGAATATGAGGGACATTACGGAGAACACTCAAAGGAAAGACCACGAAAGAAACACAAATAAAATTCTATAAGGTGATGGCAGTCCCCATGCTATTATACGGGTCCGAATCATGGGCACCAAGAAAGAAAGATTATAGACAGATGGAAACGTCTGAAATGAAATATCTTAGATCTGTGAAAGGTTGTATAAGATTAGATCACATAAAGAACGAAGATATAAGACAGGAATTAAAAGTACAACCCGTAACGGAACTAGTGAAAGACTATAAGAAAAGATGGAAAGAGCATGTTATGCGCATGTCTCCAGAAAGAATTCCAAGAAAAATCCTGAATTGTAAGCCAACCGGAAGAAGAAATGTTGGCAGACCGAGACGGAGATAGTGAAGCCGGAACAGGCAATCTGCCTAATCCTGGACAGATAGATGATGATGATGATTTATTATAATTGTCCGTGCTTACTCTTTTTTCAGGCTGTAGGCTACATTCTGAAAGCCGAGATCCGAGCGTTGGACTTTGGACTCCATGTATGTGGTCATTTGGAAACTCCCCAAATACAGTTCATAACTATAATTGCAGTAACCTATTTATTAGATAATAAAATGTTCAGTTTTATGAATGTTTAAAATTAATGGCTATACATTGTAATATCTGTAAATTTCCACTTAACAGGGCTATGATGTTTTACTTTTTATCGACTGTGCAAGTAACGAGTTTGAATGTGTGTTATACGTTTTCATGTTGTTCAACAACAGGATGTTATTGTACGGTTTGGAAGATGGGTACTTTCCAAAAGAAAAAGAAACTCGATTCCTTTGAAAAGAAAATTTTTGGAGCCTTATTTGGAGAAGAGAATTGGAGAGCCAAAACAAAAAATAATGATCTCAGAAGATGTACGTCACACGTACACACTGCATACTACAAAATTCCTTCAAAACTCCAAAACTACTGCACCTGTTTTGAAATGACTGAGTTCAGTCGGTTCTCCTTGTGGACGCGACTATTGTAAGGCATGTAGTCTATTAAACAAACCTAAAATGGCAGACATTAGACGCTGCCATAACGGTCCACGTTTTTCTGCTCAAACTTTCCTACAGCAGAAAATTCCCTAGATAAGTTCGATTTTTGACGCATTAGAACAAACTTGTTTTCCTTGTTAAAGGCTTGGAAATAAAATTAAAAAAAAGTCTAGCTTCGGATTTTTGAACTCCGGTGTTGAAATACTTTTATTATGCCATACTGTGTAAACCGTTTTTAGAAAACTAAACAAGATTGTGTTAGTCAGTAGTTAGACAAACGTGTTAAATGAAACTGAGATTAGAGCAGACAGGGTTTTGTTATGGTCACGGATTATGTTACAAAAATGTAAAAAATTTCAAATCAGATTCAGAATAACGGACGCAATGAGAATAACGTAAACATTTTTTATTTCTATTCAAAACGTGTGATAGGCTATATACACGATAGAATTTTGAAGAAGTGAGAAACTTTGAAGTTGTGAGAACCTATGAATGTAAACACAGAAACGACAGATATCTATAAAACAGCCTAAACTACTGAAACCAAAAAGGAATGATTTCGTAAAACATGCTGAAACAAGTTGAACTTTACTGTGTGGATTCAGGTGTTCATAGAGAATGAATTTGAATCGTAGCGTCGGTTTCAAAATTTCGGGACGCCAGGATCCCAAAAAGTATCAAATTAAAGAGAATTTTTACAAAAATCTGAATATAGTGTACAATTTTAGAAGTTTCAAAATTTTTGTACCCAAGGGATAACAAATTTGAAAAATTCATCCGGATGTCAGACTAAGTGGAATTTTAACACAAATCCGAATGTTGGAAATTTAATGTTTGTTGTTTTGTTGTATGATTGTATGCTCTACAATTGTTTTTTTTACTAAAAAAAATTAATAGCCCAATCGAGAGTTTCGTAATGTTTCTGATAATTGAAAAATTTTTGATATCGAAATTCATCTAATAATATGAATAATCTACTAATATAGTCTAATGTAATAACTTAAATATTTCGTTTAAAATAGTGATCGAGTTCTACGGCTCAGGCAGCTTACTAAATCAGACAAAGCCGAGATACAGACAATACTGAAAAATATATATAGCTACAATATCAAACCTTATGTCGTGGGGTACAATACGTGCAGTGTGAATTCTCAGTTTTTCTTTTCATTAACTTATTTTCAAGCGCGCGGGTAACTGTGAAACATTGTGTTTATTAAAGGTAGCTAGTTCACTCTGCAAATGACGGCTACAGGCCTTCCTCTATCTTGAACGGTTCGCATTGTCATATACTGGGAAGAAATACTTTTACGAGGATTTTGGAGACATTTATCGCTGTCGAGAGCATCATAAAATCGAAAGAAATCGAGAGAAATAAAATAAAATTAATGAAATTAAGACCGAGACCAGAATGTTTTACCGTTGTAGAGGGAAGGTCCTTATATGGATAGTGGTGGACGGAGATTTTATTATAATCGTTACTTAAAAGTGTTAAGACACCCGCTAATGTCAGTATATTCATAAAGTAAAATAATTTTATAGGCTACATTCACGGAGAAGTAGTAATGCGGGAGCACCTTTTAGAGAATAAGTGAAAGGGTTGCCGGTTATGAAGACTGAAATATTGAAATTAACACATAGTGCACAGGGTGAGGGAGGACCAATTAAGGTTAAGGATCTACAGCAGCATAAACAGACGAGCGTCGTCCTTCAATTTGGAAACCTAGCCCTATATTCTGAGGCGACCAATGCGTACCTGCAGTACGTCGATTCTCTGACGTCAGCAAACCGATGATTTCCCGACCTTGACCCATTCAAGTTCTTATTAATTTGCAAGCGTATTATTCATACGGGCGGGTGGTGGCCGTAATTCGCACGCCCACAGACACTTACGAGCCTCCCTGCCGGCTGTTTGTAGAGGAAGCGGAGACGTCCTTACAACTGACGTACGCATTTACAGGTCTGAATGACAAACGCTCATTATATCGGCCCTTGTTATCGCGTTGTGTGATCGTAATCATCGCTGTTGCAATTTCTTATTTAGACCTTCGGAGCCAGCGACTTGTAAAAGGCGAAATCTTTACGGTGGTCGATAAATATAGGATAAACTGCTTTCGCGTGTTTACCTCTTTATTTTTGCCTCGCGCAGTCGGGTTTGTAAGCGAAAAACATCTATTTGTGTTTGTTAAATTGAACGGGAGAAACCAATTTATCAAATTATTTTGCTTCTTTATCCAGAAAGACAAAATTAAGACTTAATAAAAGTAAATATAATTAAATCACTACCGACTCGGAACGTAAAAGTTTTACCTTATAGCCTGAACCAGTTTTCGCTTTCAAAAAGCTTCTTCAGAGGCTGCCGCTGGGAGCACTGTCCGTCTTGTTCTTGGCGACAGTATCGACTTTTGAAGGATCGATGTTGTGAGTGTGGGGTGTGATATGTTCGAACAAAGCGTGTGATTTGAATGGTGTCTGTTCGTTTAGGATGTCGTTTTAAGTGTTTTCGTGTGTTTGTATATTTTCAATTGTTCAATAGAGTCTACTTTTCGGCCTTTTGTGTTTACGTGTAGAATATCCATGTTATTGTCGATGTTTTTGTATGTGTGGTTTGCTTCAATGAGGTGGTTTGCAAAGGTGGATTCGGTAATGGAGTGTAGTGCCTTTGTGTGTTCAATGTATTTTTGTTTGAAACTACGTCCTGGCTGGCCTATGTAGAATTTGTTGCAATCTGACCAGTTTAGTTTGTAAACATACATCGAATTTGTTTTGTGCTTTGTGTGTGTGTTTTAATAGTGTGTGTTCTGTTTTGTTTGTAGTTTTGTATGCGATTCTATATCCTGCTTTTGATCCAAGAATTTAATAAAAGCGTTGTACAGTTGAAAAGAAGATCAAAAAAGAAACTTGGTAACTTTGAAAGCAAAATTTTAAGGACAAATTTTGAACTAGTGTGTGAAGGAAAGAATTGAAGACTAAGAACAAATAATGGTCTTAGGAAGCTCTATACAGACGCAGATATTGTAGCCTCAGTCAACATCAAGAGGCTGAGATGGGTGGTCGTGTAACCGGAAGAGAGGAAACGTGAACGCAAGTTAGTTCTAACTGAAAGCTGAAGAAGCAGGGGAACGTTGGGAAGACAAACCTTCAGTGCCCCACATAGATAAGGTAGTTAAAATTAAATGGAAAATAATTTGTATTGAAACGAAATCAAATTGATCCAACTTATGAACTGTACAGCATCGGTGGGAAATTTCGTTTATCGTTAGAACCATAGACATGCAGAGTAGTTAATTAAATTCGACGAATTTTTGTGAACGCCTTTTGGCATTTCTATATCAAGTTAAACGTTACAAAAATATATAGCTGGTTTATGAACTAGTCCAGGAAATGGGACATACGAAGCGTAATGAAAATCTACGAACATGAAGTTTTTACTTCATCCCTTTTTACAACAACTTACAGGTATTTTGGTCAGATGTATCGGCTGTGATTAGCGAACAGAGTTAGCGAGAAATATGGAGTTGCAGACTGCGCATGTGTCTGCCGCCATGTCTGAACAGAATTCCTGTACTACAAAAGTCTGAGGAAACATTCGCCAACAGACTTAATAAACGACTGAAGAGGTTCGTCGATGGACCTTATCAGTACACGATGAGTATTGCGGACAGTAATTAAGGTAGTAAATTTTGTAAATTTCTAATAAATGGGTAAGGAAAAAACTAACTAAACGATTTATATAGGAGTATAGTGTTGTATGGTGCTAACAAGTGATCACTGACTGAAGAGGTAGTATATGAGAGATTGGAAGCACTGGAGATGTGAATGTGAAGGTGTATGGAGGGAGTGATGTACGAGAATATAATATGGAATCAGGAAGTGATGCGAAGGATTGGTGAAGGAAAAACAAACGCTCTAGAGCAGTGGTTCCCAAACTTTTCAGTCCGCGGACCCCCTCCCAAAAGATTTAAAATTTCACGGATCCCATCTGAGTTCTGAAATAAAACAAACAGTAAATGTGATAGAAACTCTTGTATTTTAATTTTAAATGTATTAAAATTAAATTCTCCTAACTTGCAAAATTATAATATTAATGATATATTAAATAAAATTGTAATATTAAACATAGTTTAATGTGAACAATGAAGCTGCTTTTGCGCTGTTAGCTCTGCACTATTGGGTTTAATGTCTGATAACTTCAATATTAAGTAACTCTCGACATCAAGTTTATTTCTTAACTTTGCTTTAAGTTCGTGAGCAGGGAGACTGAGGTATCACACAAATAAGTAGAGGGACCACAGGTAAACACTTCAAAATGTTTTGCGAGTTTAGTATAGTCAGTCATTACATATGACCAGAAGTCAGCTAGCTGTAATCGCGAAAACTGTAATTTTAATAAACTGTCAGTTGAAAGTTCTGCCAATGAATCTTCTTCTTGTAGTGTAAAAGAGAGGTCTAGTCAGTTCGGCTGACAAACAGATCTGCTACGCGACATGATTTAAAGACATTATTAAAGCCATTAGTTTGAAATTACTTTTACAATTACAGTTAGTTTGAACCAAAAAATACTGGAATCTTCTACTAGTTGTTTTAAGATTCTAAAATTTAGCTATATATTTTAGAGCATAAACAATTGGAGAATATTACGGTATATGATGGTTTGTGTCTACGGACCATCTGAAAAATTGTCGCGGACCTCACTTTGGGAACAACTGCGCTAGAGCGTAAGATTGGCTAGAAAAATGGATAAGGCGAGACTGCCTGTTGAAGACAGCATTTGAGAAAAAGGTGAGTGTGGCGTGAGGAAAAAGTGTTAACTGAAGGTCCAGAAAGGTCGATTCGATTAACATGGAGACACCAAGAGGCTGGCGCAGAACAGGGAGGCGTGGGGTGCTGGTCATGTGAGTACCTGCAGGTTAAGGAAGAACACGCTGTGTCGATTGGCGTTTAATGATGTATATGTACATTATTTATGAATATACACGTGTACCAGTACACAGTTACTCAACATGACACAGATCATCACTATCATCGTCGTATCTACCTCGAGATACAGGTTGCCAGCCAGTTTCGTCTTCGCTCTGATCATCTTTATCTGGACCTGCCGCTTTCTTCTGCCTTTTGGCAAACCTTTTGTTTTGCATTTCATCACTAGCTTTAACAATTTTAACTGCTTCCACGACATCTCGTTTTCACTTTATCGTTCCTTCATGTATTCTGTCGTTACCGGATACAAGCCTAACTTAGCCCTTATATCATTACTTCTTTTCTAACATTATATAGTGCATTCTTTAAGGAGAGTCGGTAGGCTCTATGCTGGTAATGTTAAATTACCCAAATCTAGGTGCATTTTTCTCTGAAACCTGATAGGATAGTGTCTTGAAATTCTTATAGGTGTTTTGTGTAGACAATATGTTTTATGTCTAATGAAGTAAAAATGTCTGTGTCCACAACAAGATTTATATTTATCTTAATTTTATAACGCTTTTTTCAAGAAAAATTAATAAACATTTATTTTGCAACACCGTAAGTAGGCTATACACTTTAGTTCTACAATTCTGCTTCAGAAGGAAGAGAGTGGTGACTTACATCAGCCTTAAAATTTCAGTATCCTACATAGATCGGGACGTATTGAAAAATATGGTTAAAAAAATGCGTTTAAGGGGGAACCTTACACCCTACCTCGCCCATGTTATTTGTAGTGTTTTTATGTACCTTATTCTCAGAAACTATAAACGATAGGAAGCTGAAATGTTTACAGATTACTTTTACGACCTTATTCTGCTTTTATATGAAAGCAGAATTATACTTTGGAGTCATTTTAAAAAAGGTGATTTTTTAAAAAAAGTGTCTAAAAATGTGCTTTTTTTAAGAGTAAAACATTTTTTTATTTATTTTTTGTAGAGTATGTTTCATCATAATTCTGGTTCCACATATGGAATCTTATGAAATTTAGCTACAATAAGAATTTCAAGTCTCTATCTTTTATAGTTCTTGAGAAAAAAATTCATATGTGAAATAAGAACACAATTTTTCAGGAAACTCTCTTAAGTTAAAGAAGATATTTTTAATGCATTCCTGATAAAATAATGGGCAAGTAACACTTCAGAACAGTCCAACTCCATAATCTTTGTGGTTTTTCTTTTCTTCTTTCTTCCTGTTTTTATGTCTCGTTTTTTCATCTACATTGAATTTTTATACGCTTTCGCACCAGCATTTTGTCGATTTGCCGTAATCGCACTTTACAATTTTCATTATATTTTAAACACAAAGCACTAAGCATATCCCGTTTTCCCACTGCACCATTATTAAATGATATAACTGCATCATACACCCTCTACTTTTAGTGTTGTGATGCCGACAAATGTAGTTTTTGGGAGTCTTTTCCAAATTACCGCATTGAATGATTCGTTTGGATTCTGGGTATTTCCCAAACAGCATTTACTAAAAAATGATTTCATTAGAGAGATCTTTAAAAATTTGTTTTACTTTATTTAAAACTGTTTCATAAAGGTAATGGTAATGGAAAAAGAAATGTATACCTAAAGAAGTGTATATAGAAATGCTTGACGAATGTTCAAACTAGTGAGGCAGCGCGCAGTTGTCTCAGAGAATTGACGCAAATTTTCTTTGCACGAGTCACTTTATTATTTTTTTAGTGAGGTTACAATTTTTTAACATGGGCGTGTTATATATCATTTTGTTCAGAACATTCCAGGCTATAATAATGAACAAAAAATCGAAAATATCCCAAAAAATTGTTTTTTAGGTGTAAGGTCCCCCCTTAAATTATATCAGTGAGAACTGACAGCTCAAATTCATGACCAAACACTATTTTCACGAACAAAAACAAAACATACATGTAACCATATTCTTGACTTCACAGTTGTCGGCATGAAGTACAAAATATCTCCTTTTATAAAGTGAAAACCACATCATTTTAAGTTAAGCCGTTTATAAAAAAAGTACTATTGACAGGAATCGTGTACAAAAATTGTAATAATTTTACTGTATACAGACACTTTAGGTTATTCATAAAATGTTTTTCTGAATTAATTTATATCATAAAATATATAGCCGCCAATCATTTTATTAAGAAAACTCGAAATTTTAATAAAACAAGCATTTTTAAGAAAAGAGAATATGTTTAGTTTTTGTCCTTCAGACTCCCCTTAACAAAAATATAACGTGTCTTCCAATATAACGTGACAAATGTTTTCTTTAGTAAATGGAGAAGAGGAAAAAGACAATCAAGAGGGACAGACAAGAGGGTGAAAGCAGGTACAAGGAGCACAGAGGGAGATAATTTAGTGATCTAGTAATGAAGGAACATCGAGAATTATATTTATTTCCAAAACTGCTTCAGTGAAGTTGAGTTGCCCCCGCCAAACACTGTAGTCTTCTTTAGCAGGACAGTGTGTAACTGGGCACAGTTATTTCTGTTTGTTCGTGCCAAAACCAGTCTCATACGTATTCAAAGTTTACACAAAACGACTGACGATAATCATTTCTATAATCGGATCCACGTTATACAGAGTTAACTGTGTTAGCGAACCGGTGCTAACAGACTTAACTATGTTGTTAACACTTTGCGAACCAGTGTTAATGAGATATGCCTAGCTTATAGCTTATTCTAGCAATTCACACAGACGCGAACACGAGAATAGAATCCGTAATGAGCAGAGGAAATTTAGTTTAGACAAGTGACAGACACGTTGGGATTCTCAGACCGTGTGAACTGTCCGAAGTATACGAACTGAGAAAATCGTCATTTTCGGTTAACATCATCATCATCATCATCATCATCATCATCATCATCATCATCATCATCATCATCATCATCATCATCATCACCACCACCACCACCACCACCATTTTCATACCACGTTATAGGCTAGGTTCTGACTGTTCCACCTTCAAAGATCCTCCAGTCATCTCTTGCTAGATCTACCCACCAACCTCTGTCCTATAGGGTTATATTTCCAGCCTTGTTTGCCCAATCTTGAATCTGACATTGTTTCTATACGTGTTCTTTTCATCGTTCAATCTTTTAGTCTTACATTCAAGATAAAAACTTGTAATTCCTCTCTTATGACCTCATTCTTTATACGGTCAAGCTTAGAACATCTTTTAACTCCTATTAAGAACTGTATTTCCGAATCCTGCATTTTACTTTCTTTTTCTTGGTTGCTGGCCATAATTCATATCCATAAGACAGTACAGTGACCGCCATGACTTTGTACAACTTAATTTTGTACCTCGACCTACCTTGTTTCTAAAAATACGATTGATTGTCCCACACATTGATCATCTGGAAGAACATAATAAAATAATAACCATAGATTTCGGTTAACATAATAAAATAATAAGACCATATTTTCTGTGGCCGCTCGATTTCCCGAGTTCTTAAACCAAAATATTGTGGTCATTTCACATTTTAGTTTATTTTTTTGTATTAGTGTCCTGTAAGTCTGTGTGTGGCGTTGATTTTTCAATATCACTCGTTCAGCTTTTCCCGTTCGGAACTTGTTCTGTCTATGTTACAACTCCCACAGTTTTCGCATCCCTCGTTACCCTGTGCTTCCATCGATTTATGGTCTCCCTCTTCCTGTCTGTCCGCTTGGCTTCCAGTTTAGGACGATCTTTATTAAGGTTCAGATTTTCTCTTCTACACACATACCATGTCCACAGTAGCATATTATTCCGCCCCTTATTAGTTTACAATATATTCTTCTTTCGCGTATCTTGTATTTCATTCTATTTACTTTAATTACCTTGTATAAGTAGCCTATATCGAGATACGGAACAATTAAAGGTCAAGTACACCATAGAGTAATAAAAACGTAGTGTCAGATTTAATAATAGGGTCATTTGCAGGTGGAGGAATATATCTATTTCAGTGGTTCTCGACCTTTTCCTTCACGGCACAGTATCCTTTGTAGTTAGTTCCCGTGGGACACCAACATCGAGTTGGCAACATTGCGGAAGCCTCGATATTGTTAGGTGTAAGTGTGTAACTGTAAGCCAATAAACTACCTGTAAAATAAATGTTCTTAAGTACGGTATAACTAAAGATATTTATAATAAAAAGTGCATATCTAAAAATGCGTAAATAAGGCATTACAGTACAGTAGTGAGTGAATGTCTATATGCAAGTGAATGTCTAGCACTGAATTATAATTTAGACAAACTAGAAATATTGGAAAGACGAATTATTAGGAAAATATTAGGCCCACGAAAAACTTCAGAAGGTTGGAAATTAAGAAGTAATGATGAAATATGTCAGAGTACAGAAAATGTAACGGAAACAATGAGAAAAAGGAGACTATTATTTGTTGGACGTTTATATAGAATGGAGGACAATAGGTTGACAAAGCAAATCTTCAGATATCTGTGGGGGAAGAAGTCAACATCAAGTTGGATTAAAGCAGTCCAAAAGGATTTAGAAAAAAGTAATATACACACAGAAGAAGCAATTGACAGAGACGTTTTTCGGGCAAAAGCGTTGAAAATGGAGAGAGTCCAGGGTAAGAGATATACAAGCGCAGGTTCAAAGTAGACTGAAGACAGGAAGAAGAGACACAGTGAAAAGATGAAAGAATATTGGGAAAAAAAAGGAAAGAACAAAGAGTAAAAAATTGAAATGGCATGTGGTCCTTAGATGGCCGATACGATCTAAAAAAAAATAAATATTTTCTTAAGTTCTTTACTACGTTTCTCTTGTTTCTTTTTCAAAATAAATATTGAGTAAAATTATATTAATTGCTTTTACCAGTAGTGTGACAAAGTCTCGGAAGTTTCGCGGCACACCCGTTGAGAACCACTGATCCTATTTGAACCTTGAAGTAAAACTAGAGTGTATAAAACAAGGCTGAGGTATGTTTTATCTTAATAAAAACTGTCTAATAGTAATATTTTAATATATTATAAGCTACTATAATATAGTAATAATAATATCTTTAACTATCTATCATAAGGAAAACAGGCACAATGACAACTGGAACCAGAGAACACGTGAGCGTAAAGTTATGAGAAAACACAGGTGCGACAGGATACAAGGTGAATACGTAACTATTAATAAATATAACACTCATTCATTAAATGATTGGATCAAAGTAAAGTAAGGATAACAGCGTTGAATGACCGCGTTGTATGGATGGCGAGCATTGTGTGGTTCCCGTCGCTAAAGGTTAATCGAAAAGTACAAATCCAAGTTTCAAACTTGTATTCCTTTTTCTCTGTTTGACCAGTTTTCTTTTCGTTAATACTTTTCCTCTCGTGTTTTCTATTGTCTGTCCACTCTTCGGTTACCGGCTGTCACAACCATTTGTCGACTCACTAAGAGGGCCGTTTTGTAAAAATTGTTTTTTCATACAAAACTGAGACAGAAGAAAAGAAGAACATGAGAGTGAGACATGAAGAGAGAGATAGACAGACAGACAGAGACAGACAAACAGAGATAGACAGACAAACATGGGGACAGACAGACTGAGAAGAGGCGGAACAAGAAAAAACAAGTACGCGTTAAGCCTGAATGGGACGGTGCAAGAGGGAAGAGAGTAAAAGAGAGAGTGAAGTAAACTTTGTAAAATAAGTGAGAGAAACGGGGGCATCTGTAAAGGGTAATGCGTGAGATAGAAGAAGCCAGATATACATAGGATATGGTAGATAAGGATATAATGAGTGAGCGAGAAAGATAGGTAGGAGGGGTGAGAGTAAGATAGGTAGATAGGTAGGATAGCGGAGTAAGAGAGAGCGATCGAGAAGAGAGAAGAGAAAAGTGCATTTTATCATTCAATTATGTTGTGTTTATTAAACAATCGCGCATTACGGGTCGTTGCACCGCTGCAGCGCGCGCGCGTGGTTGTAAATTGTCACGTTATTGTGTGCAACTGCATTCACACTAACCCACGTACCAATGCAGCGACACAAGACCTTACTGTGGGCGCGCGTGAACTGCACGGCAATTTGTCATTTTGAATGCGTTGTTTAAGTTGACAACCACGTTCTCCAAACAAGCGTAATCTTCACGTTCTCCTCTTCACTCTTCTCCCAGCTGGCCATGAATAATTCATTCTTGTCCTTGGGCTAATCTAAAATAATTTGTCTCTCTTCAAAGAAGCATTTATTCTGCGCGATACGGGGTTGACGATGTTGTTTGCTTTCTGCCACCTGCTGAGTGACTCGCCTTCTGTTGAGTCCGATGAATTACCTCCGCTCGTTGAATAAGCAACGGTAAACGGTTCTGTTTTAAGAATAGCACCGTTGCTGTATAATGACATAGTAATAAAAATATTTTGTAATGATTTTTTGAAAGACTCATGTACAGCACAATGAGATCACTTTACTGACAAACCGTCTAGTAAAAAAAATGTAAATAACAAATCGATGACATTTTTCAACAAATCATAATTATTAAAACAAAAACCAGAAACGGAAAGACGAAACTCGTTTATTGTCTTCGGAAATAAAATATTCTTGAAGAACTACAATAGTATAACTTAAGAAAACGCTCAGGGTCGAAAAAATATTTCAGACGTCGCATTGCATTTTTTTAATAATCATATCGACTTCATATCAAAACAGATCGAAACAAGGACATGCGCTTGGTTTTGGCGCGTTAATAGGATTGACGAATGTTGTATGGTCAAAAAGATAAAGACAATGATCTGGCCGCCACCACCCGACTGCACAGATTGCAATGGACAAGACACGTCATTAGGATGGAAGGCAACCAAATACCTAGGAAAGTACTGATTAGTCAAATCGAGGGTAAAAGGCCTGTCGGAAGACCCAAGCATAGCTGGATTGACGCAGTGGCGAGGGATGCTGATACTTTGCTTAAAATAAAACGATGGACATTGATCGCCAAGGACAGGGAAAAATGGAGGTGGATGATTATAGAGGGCAAGGTTCGTCTCCGGACTGTGACGCCATAGAAGAAGAAGAAGAAGAAGAAGAAGAAGAAGAAGAAGAAGAAGAAGAAGAAGAAGAAGAAGAAGATATGATAAAAAAGAAAATGTAACATTTGTTGTAGGCTATAACGGACCACTGAAGAAAATGGAAGAAAAGAAGAACAACAAGTAGGTGGAGGAATTAAATTGAAAACGTTCTATGAGAACGAAATCTTCACTCAGACGAATGAAGAAATATAGGAGTCTGGACGCCGCCGGTAGGGAAAGCGGAGACAGCAGTTGAACTCTGTTATACCGACAGAGGGATTTCAAAAACTTGTCATCTAGCATCATCAGTTTACAGTTTTCTAAGACGTATGTCCACTCAACAGGACCATCAATGCAAATCGACTGTTAATTTTTTACCAGAATCGGTGCAGCAATTTTGGTGTTACAGTGGAACACACTAACATATGTAGTATAAAGCTTCCTATGTGAGGAGTTACGTGCAAAATAAAAACGAATTTTGTTTCGACGATATTTAGTTAACGTTAATTAACCCTTCGTCTGTAAGTCGTCAATGGTCAATGACAAGGTCAAGAGGAATCTAGTGACATCTCCTTCGATGGATTTAAAAACGTGTTTTGTTGAGAATACTTTTTCTGTCGACGTCCGCCATTTTTTTTTCAGGTCACTGCATATTCGAACTCTCTTACTGAAGGGAAGATTCGATTGAACTCTGTTTTGTCAAAATCGGACCACTTGTTTTTGAATTACCTTGAGCAGCCTGATAAAAATCTGTAATCAAGAATCTGCGACTCGTTCTAGCTCGTACAAATCATTATCGCCGGTCGGAAAATTGAAGAAAATGGAACGTATTCTGGAATCTCTGCAGAGTAGACCTATATATAAGCGTCAGGCGGGCTTAGCAGTTCAGTTTACACCTGGCGATTTTTGGAGTTATTAGTGATCACTGGTGATCACTTTTTAGTGGGAAGTGATCATTGTGTTATACAGTGCGAAACTGTGTAATTAAGTGACATTTATTGTAGTTGTTGGACAAACGTAACTTGAATTATTGTTAATAATGTCTTTTGTAGATATATAGCTGGTGTTTGTGTCTAATTAAAATTAGTAATTAGTCTTCATTGGTGTCAGTTATTCTGTTTCCACTGTACCTACGACGATCCGATGTGACCGTCATAACAGTATTATAGAAAGAGCGAACCGACCGTTTGGTATGTGTCTGTCTCTTTGGGATATGTCTCAAGGCAACTTTAGAATGCATCAACAAATTATCGAAAAAACTTGGCAAGCATGTTCATTTTATTACAGACCTCAGTTTTTTTTTGAGATCGATTCTTCCAAAATATGGGAGCGGGAGGCAAAAATGCAAGGGATCAACATTTTGAAAAATCGCAAAAATCCACAAGGAATATCAAATTCAATGGTATTTTAACCAGAAACTGAAAATAGTATTCAGGTTTGGACATTACAAATCGTTGAGCCGCCAGAGCCCAAAAGGTGGATTAAACTTTTTGTAAAAATCTTTAAAATCCACGTGGAAATAGCAAGTTACAGAGAATTGTACCCAAAATTTGAATATAATGTTCAGTTGTGAAAACTAAAAAATATGTAAAAATTAAAAAACTCCAGAGGCCCAAAAAGGGATCAAAAATTAGAAAATGTATGGCGGATATCAAACTAAAGGGAATTTTAACCGAAATCCGAATATTGGGTCAAAAATCGTAAAAGTCTATGAGGGGATGAAGTTATGATGAATTTTATTCAAAATAAAACTCAATGACTTATTAAGTTAACAAAATTAATATCCCTCAATATTCCTTGCAAGCTTTGGGCTCCCTTCAAACGTTTGTAAGCTACGTTTGCACAAACTTTACATGCTGTTATCAGTTAACGGTATTAGATAAAGCTTTATAAATGTCTGTAGAAGTTATGTATTAAAAAAAAAGAATAATATTGAATCGTAACGTTCATTCATCGAACCGGAATCAAAAAATTCAGATGATAACTTAGGGGTGCCACCATTGACTTCCCCAGACACAACGCTATTTATACCGCCCGGCCGCGGAGACGATAGAGGTGTCACAGGACGTTGCCATGACAGCATTTTTATTTAATCGCGATGACACATGTAAAAGTACGCGTCCACGTAATATGTTTTTGACTCGTTGTAATCATATCAATTGAAATAAAACAACTGGTTTGTGTTTTAACGTTTTGTTATAATCGACTTGAACGTTTGATATGTATGTTATTACGTAACAACAGCATGTATATTTCACCAAACATTTGAACACACACACACACACACACACACACACACACACACACACACACACGTAACTATGTACATAACAGGAGTTTTCCTCCTCTCGACCACATTTTCCACCGTATCTGTCTAAGTTTTCCCATACTCTATCTTCAAGGCTCCTCATTCTTCTTCTTCGTCACAGAATAGACTGTTTAGTCTGTTCCGGCTCCAAACTGGTCGGACCATCTCTTTGGGTCTTTCCAGGCTTCTCTTTCCTTATGGCTGATACAATAAGGCTACTTTGGGGAATATGTCACTGCCCATTCTGCTAATGTGTTGTTTCCATCTTTCTCTGTACTTAGGCCTATTGATGATTTCGTTTACTTCTTCAGCTTTCAGTTCCTCTCTTATCTGATTGTTTCTTTTCATATCTAATTTTGTGTAACCAGGTATAGAACGTTCTGTCTTCCCATCTTCAAGGCACCATCCTTAATCTACTCATTTCTCAAGGAGCTTCGGCGTCCACCTTTTCTTCTCCTTATCAGTATTCATCTATTATTAACGCCTCTTCTAACATGCCTATACTATGTTAATCTTTCTCTTCAATAATTCAATTTTAAATACTCACAATAGTGTTTCCAATTTATGCTAAATTATATTATCACAGGTGTAAAGCAGCGGACTAGCCTATAAATATTTTTAAAACTGGTTTTGAGACGACAATGTCGCGCCTCTTGGAAGGTACGCCCCCCTCTCTGACCGGGAGTTTAGTTTACCCCCCCCAATTATTCTTTTAAATCTTCTCTTTTGTTCAATCTTGTAACCCATCGCTTCTTCGCCAATAATCCAGACCTATCGATTTTATTTTATTCCTGGATTTCTTGTTGATCTAAGCCCCAGGTTTACAGCTGTGAACTACTTTTTATGTATTTTTACTTTTGATTTGGCGTTTCTGGTGATAAGTCTGTCCAATAGTACTGGAGTCATCATCATCATCATCATCATCTAAAGGCCATGCCTTGTCGAGTTAGCCACGTCTCTCTCTCCATCATTGTCCTGTTTAAATTGAAGTACGATAGAAAGTTCATCTCCTTTCCCATTTCTTTGAAGAATACCGCTCTTGGTTGTTCTCTTGGGGTTACCCCAAACACCGTCCCTTAAAAAATGTTACTTAAATAGGATTACAACAATGTTACAAAAATGTCGTAACACGTGCCCGATCGATTTTGTCCTTCTTCTTCCAAACATTTTTAAAAGTGATCTGTCTTCGTTTACGTCTCCGAGGAATTGCTCATTAGTGTTGGGCTGAGCCATACAAAGTCTTTATGTGGAAAACAAAATCTTAATTGATACAGGAAAACCGAGTGTAGACAGGAGACAACTTCTAGTTTGGGCCTGATAGTGTGGAGTACGATAAGGCTACCTATTGTTAAATCATAGTAGACGTTGCCATACACAATTGGCAGATGAACCTTTCGGAGCATTTTATGATTGGAAACTCTTCAGTTGACACGTTGGTGATGACAAGGCTATGCTGTCGAAATCGTAAAGCGGCTTACAGACGGCTGTACACGATTGAGTCGAATGCCAAGAATTTCGGATTACACATTTCCACATTGAAAACCAAGGTGATGGCTTTACATGGGCTGACTCCATACGAGCAGAAATTGTTATAGATGATTCTGTTCTGGAACACGTCGTAATTTTGAATATTTGAGCTGCAATGTTTCTTACATTGGATACAATGATATGGCGAAGAAGCTGCACAATTTCAAGCATATTTTTGGGACCACCAGGAGAACTCTAAAATCAACGAGTAAAGAAACACGCGTAAAGTTCAACAACGGACGCCCAAAGCCCTCCGTCCCCACACTTCTCTATGGGTCTGAGAATTGGACTTTACGAAATCCCAGGTCAGTCGTATTCAAGCGACCGAAATGAGATTTCTAAGGCAGTGGCAGGATATACTCTTCAAGATAGCAAAAGAAATGTTGATGCATGGCAGGAACTGAATATTTTGAGTATAGAATTCCCTAGTATCGTCTAAAATGGTTGGAATATCTTAACCGAATGGACGACTGACGCGTCCCCAAACAACTACTCAATTGTAAGCCGAAAGGACGGAGAGGTGTGTGGCGTCCGAAGAAGCGTTGGAGTGACCATCTCCAGTTTACCTGCTTGGGACCGGAACAAATCATTTTGGTTTAATCTTTGCTGAAGATGATGATGAATGATGAATGATGATGGTGGCGGTGGTGGTGATGAATTGTAGTCTACATCCAAAAGAAGCAGGGAAAGATCGAATACGGGATGCTTATGTGCTCTGACGAAGTTGGTTAGGGTCAGAAACTAGGAAATGAGAAAAGTAGTTGGAGCCGACACAAAGATATTGCAGAGACTGTGAAAACTAAAAATATAACCTTATTTGGCCACATACACAATCCTACAGTCCTAGGAGATAGATGACCTAAGACAGTATGATAACTGATGTCAAGAAGCACAGAACACAAAAGAGGAGCAGTCCTAAATATTCGTCAGGAGCAGGTATAAAAAGTGTAATGGCCAGTAGAGGCCTCTACGAAACTGACTGTGAAGACGGACTTTAGACCTATACAAGTAGTACAGGAACTGCCTATTTCTCGTCTATTCGTAATGGCCTAAGATTCTAATTGCTTTATATTACTACGTATTCGTTGTTCGTAAACCAACTTTCGGTAATGATGGTGAGTAACGGCGGTGGCGTTGCGTGGGTACATAACATCTGTTGCCAGTTGTGACAGGCCTAAAACTTCACCTAAAAATTAATTCTAATTCTTTCTTGTACCAAGTGTTCTTTTAGAGCATTAGAACATCATTCGCTGCGAGAAGAAGAGGGCCTCAGTTCAACGGAATCTGACTCTAATTATACTTACACAGAATAAATTAGAATACAAATAATCGAATTAAAAATAATAAAGCCAAACAAAGAAACACATGACTAAACGAACAAAACACAAATATGTACGTATTATCTACTACATGTCAGTTCCGAAAACGAACATAGCTGCTAACTGAGCGGTAAAACATTGGTTGGACGAATGTGTCCCCCCTCCACAGTTTGTAAAGTGACAACTACTACGAGGTCAATGACCGTACGCAGTAAAACACTGCCGATGTCTGAGCCGGCAACACAAGACGGTGCAAGCGCCCAGCAGTTCGAAAGCAATGCTATGCTTTTCTTCAAGTTTCCCTGCTAATATTGTTCGGATTTCGAATTATTCAATAACTAAAGTATTTATTCTGTAATATAATTAATGTTATTTTCTGTTATTTGCAGTACTGTTGCCGCCGGCAACAGCGGTTACATGGACGCCACGCTACTGACAGTAACGTGTATTAGATTGAGTGACCGATTTAGGCCGAGAACTTGGAAGTCATAAGATTGTTCGTCCGCTGTACACGGAACAGAGTGGACGGTCGACGTAATCCAGTGAGCAGTGAGCGAGCGAGTGAGTGAAAGCGCTCCGTATGCGTACACAAATGTACTTTCTCTTGGACAATGCCAAAATGAACTGTCAACAGATTGTATCGTATGACACAAACGAATGCGCACGCACACAACGGGAACTGTCATACGGTCTAGCGAGATATCGGACTCGGTCGATCTTGTACCGTACTTGAGAAACTGTGTCCGGAACTTCACGTGCATGAAGCGGTTGAAAATTTAGTATATAATTTTTCTAAAGGAAAGCGGTGTACGTTTAAAAATAAAAAAACGAATACACAAAAAAGAGAAAGACATTTTATGAAATAATGGCGACTGCAGTATCGTTGTATGGGAGAAAAAGTTAGGTATATATATTACAAATGCAACAAGTAAAATATCGGAAGATTTTGTTGGGTCAGATCAAAAAGTTCAGGCAACAGAATTGGGTAAAAGTGACACGCGTGGGGCCAAAAAGAATTTCTGGAGTCAGCAATTAGGGGGCAATAAAAATAAACCCAAGATGGACATTTTACAACCTTCTCTATACCTGACACGTCTGTCCACTGTCATTGTTGTAAGAAACAGATCTAGTACTGAGCCGTTACAAACTAACAGTTCACAATTCACGCTCAATAGCACGTCCGGGGTTCACACACGCACAACACACAGCATCTAACAAAAGAATAAACGATAGCAGCAAGAATATTGTTTTATTGACCTACACCATATACGTACATATGAACAATACACGCACGCGCGCGTTTCATTTTAAATACAGTATAATCAAACGGTACAATATCGACGAACGGAAACTCCCATCTACATGAGACACACCGGGCGCGCGCGTACATACTATCACACACACGCATTCGCGTCCTATAAAAACTAAATGGTAACAGTACAAATATTGTTCTGTTGTCGTATGCAATTAACGTGAAACAAGTGGTTGAAATAAATGTTTCTCTTTACATGTATATTAGGGTGTTGGTGGGAGGGTAGTTGAAGGTAGACGTGAGAGAAGTAGTGGGTACAATACAGAGAGAGAGAGAGAGAGAGAGAGAGAGAGAGAGAGAGAGAGAGAGAGAGAGAGAGAGCATGTATGTACTTTGGCACAAGTGCGTGTGCGTGTACGTGAACTGAACAATGACTATTTCAGGCGTATCGGCTCAGTTATAAGGAACTAGTTCTTCCGTTTCCAAAATGATGAGTGTAAGGCAGTACTTGCAGGTAGGAGAAGAGACTGTAAAACTGTTCCCCAAGACTTCTCGAGGGTCACGTTTATTGCAGGCCTATTGTTCGCGCAAGGAACACTTTGGGGCCCCACACGTATCGCCTTTTGCCCAGAAATGAAATTTTTAAGGAAGATGAAAGGATGGAGACGAGAAGACTGAATAAGAATGTTCCGAGACGATTGAGGGTTTTGTTAGTGATAGAATAGCACAAAATAAAACAAGATTACCGAAAATTGTTAAAGAGGGATGTGTAGGCGGAAAAGGTGTTAAACGATGGAAAAGGGAGATGTAGATAGACTAAGAGAGGGCGAATAAGTAAAGTAGGGGAAGAAGAAGTTGTAAAATATGTGTGTGAGTGTGTGTGTGTGTGTTTTAATTTTCATTTCGTTCGATTCATTTCCATTTTACCTATTTGACGTTTAATAATTATCATCAACACTCCAATTATGATTTTAATTCCAAGGATTAGGCCTTAGTTGACCTAACCCTTAGTTGACCTAGGCCCTGTCCCCGAACCCATCACCTAGGTCTACCAACGTCTTTCTGTTCATTAGATCCATATCTCAAGACCGGTAATCTTTTATCTGAAATGCGTCCATGTGCCCGCGTCATCTTTTCCTGCTCTCCTTGTACAAACTTTCGATTTTTAATTCCCTTCTAATGACTTCACATTTCGTTTCTGGGAGAGGGGATATCCTTTTGTATACCTGTTGTTGCACTCGTATGATTGTGAGGATATATGGAAATGGGCACCCCCAACAAGAAGAAAAATGGGTAGACCTAAACTGTCATAGAGAAAGTGTAAAGACACCGTTATGAACAGTAGTGGCCTCCAAATCACAGGTTGTGAGAACTAAAGGCAGATGTAATAAGATATACAGTATATATTGCAATGTACAAACGTCGCATAGAATAAGTAGTCGGTACTCAAATACTGGAATGCTTCGGATATATTAAAGCTTTGTTTTTTTAATTGCAATAATACTTTACTGCAGATTCTGATAACAAATAAAATTAAATAACTGTTTCTGTTAACCTATTTTTTACAAACTTAAAATAATTTTCTCCTATATTCTAATTACATAAAATTTTACTTTATACAAGTTCTTTTTGTCTTTAAGTTTATGACTGTTTTTAATAGTGTTGCTGATTTAATCGTTTAATCGAACCGCTTAACCGATTCAAATTTGAACTTCGATTAATCAATCAAAACTACTTAATCGCATAATAATATAGTCGATTAAAATAAATCGGTTGTTGAAATTTTCTTTTATGAGAAGTTGAAACTTGTCCATCAAATACCTGAGTTATGTCTTGTCTCTTGAACGGTAGTCCCGTTATTTTAAATCATTTAGTACTGCTGGAAGTTCCCAGAAAAACACTGAAAGAGAAAGGGTGGTGTAGTTGCAGTGGTTTTCAAAAGCCAGGTAGCGGTATGTCAGATTTAGTCCGTGTACTATAAGATCTACAATAGAAGGCTGAGTCAGGTGCCTACTACTAATTGTCTGAGAGGGGGTGAGTATGCTAAAAATAAGAGTCCCACAAGAGCCTGTACTCTCATCCTAACAATGGGCGACCGATAGTATAGTAAAATTGAAAGTTAAGGGCATATGCGCAGAAACCAATTTAAGAATTTATGGATGTTTGGTGAGTCCACTTTGAAACTGTGAATGGCGGGAGGGTACCGGAGAATCAGCTGGTATGCAAGTGAAGGTGTCGCCAACTTTAGTTACCCGTACATTCTTAGTTATTGTGTAACGTACTATCTCAGTCGTGCATTTGTTATTATTATTTCAATTTATTTTTAATTATATCGTTGTTTTACAGTCACTCATTTTTATTAGTTATTTAATTTTTTAGTTAATTTCTATTGGTAGTTTTTATTCTGTAATTACAATTACGTATAATTGTAATTTTTGTGTTATCATCCAGTAACGAGATTTGTTAAAATGGATACTTTTCCTTCAACTAGCAAAGACAGGAAAGTTATTCATAGTCAAGCACGGGAAGTTATAATAACAGTGTTTTGTTGTCCAGGATTAAAAGATTCTTGCAATTAAATTGATACGAAGAATGCGTTCCTTTATGTAACGAGAAACTGTAGAGATAGTCGCGTGTGGAAGTGTACAGTTTGCAAATTCCGTTGCGATAAGAACGGTCAGAAAGTCTGTAGTTTTTTACGTCTCAGCAGTACACAATGACAGACTAAACAACGCTCAGATATGTTTTTAAAACATTCTAATATGTAAAAGAATGTAAATTCTCACATCTCACAGCGACTAACACCACATAGCCTTTCCTCTCTGACCGTAAGCGTTTCGCGCATTTCCATGCCCTTAACTTTGAATTTTGCTATAATAGTAACAGTTGGACAGGTGGCGTGTTACAGTGTGTTTATTCAGGTGAGGAAAACTTGTTTTTTTTTCAAAGAGGCTACTTTTTGTGTGTGTGTTTCCTGATACCGTGCGTGAATCTGTGTTTTGGCGTACGAAGACTTACGAGGAAGACTCGGTGGAAGTTTTGGATATAAATTGAACGACAGTGGTAAAGTGACGGACAGGAAAACCGTTTTCTGTAAGCTTTGTGGGAAATCATTTAGCTACAGCGGTAGCTCTAGCAGTTTGCAATACCATTTGAAACACGTCCATCCCTTACAAAGTGTTGCTGAATCATCTGTTGTTAATGCAAGTTCATCTCAGTCGAAATTGAATCATTTCATAGTGAAACCAATCTCTTCATTAAAGGAGGCTGAACTAACAAATAAAATTGTGAAATGGATAGTAAAAGACAGTCGACCTATCAATATAATTTCGGATGAAGGGCTAATAGATGTTTTAAGGGAAGCTGTAGGTAGTAGTTCTTATAATCTTCCATCTAGAGACGTTGTAAGTAGACGGATTGAGAAACTTTATGATGTCGAACGATCCAAGCTGCTAGACAAACTAAAAGAAGCTGAATTTGTTGGCCTAACAGGTGATTTCTGGACATCGATAGCAAATCAAGGTTATTTGGGTGTTAGTGCTCATTGGATTGATTCTAACTGGGCGTTCTGCAGCGCTGCGTTAGAAGTGAAACATGTGCAACAAATTGTATGGAAGAATTCGAACAAGTTGTGTCTGACTGGAATCTTCAAAGTAAAGTAGTTAAAGTAGTTGAAATATGTACAGACAATGCCAGGAATATTGTACTTGGTGTGGAAAATTGGAAATACGATAATGTTAGGTGCACTGCTCATACCCTGCAATTAAGTCTGAATACAGCAATTGAGAATGCGTCTATAGATAAACTGCTTTCCAAATGTAGAAAAATGGTGGGTCATTTCAAGCACAGTCCTTATTTAGAAAATCAGCTATGCCAAAAACTAAAAGAACTTAATATTCCGCAGTGCAAACTGAAACAAGATATAGTCACCCGATGGAATAGTACATGCCTTATGTTCGAGTCTCTTCTGGAAGCCAAGGAAGGAACTGTAGCTCTAATGTCCACCAATCCATCAAACATCATTCCATTAACTGAAGTGGAATGGGAAATGACACAAAAAATGTATAAATGTCTTAAACCATGTTTGGAAATATGCGATTTTCTTGGAGGAAGTAAATACGTGACGGCAAGTGTTGTACTACCCGCCATAACTCATTTAAGAGTAAGTCTAAAAATGAGTTTAGACACGGATCCTGGTTACGTTAATCGATTCAAAACAGCTCTGTTAGATGATTTAACGGAAATAGTAAATGCCTGGCCTAAAATAGAAATGTATCAAGAAGCTACGGCTCTTGATCCAAGATTTAAATATTTGAAATGTCTTCCAAGAGAAGCAAGGGAATTAGTGTGGAACAGAATTTCCAATAACGTTGTGACCACTGCACAGACAGAAATAAAACAAAATATGAAGAAAAAAAACTTGTTTTTGAAGAAGACGATGATGACAAGAGGGAAGAAACAGCTCCGTTAACACCGCTCGCAACAGAGGTTGATGTCTACAGATCTTTGGCAGAACTGGATGATGACTTTGCAGACCCCTTACTGTGGTGGAAAACGCATTCCATTCAGCTTCCACTTCTTTCATCTGTTGCGAAAAAATTGCTCTGCGTTCCAGCTACATCGGTTCCGTGCGAACGAGTGTTTAGTGACGCAGGCAATATTGTTACTAAACGTAGAGCAGCCCTTCCGGACCATGTGAACACACTGGCAAGCTTAAAATCCTGGTTGAAGCAGTACTGACTAGGTGAGTCTAATGTTATACCATATCCTTACCTTCAAATTCATATTTGTCACTTAGTCTCCTGATAACAGTTTATATTATTAAATCTGTTGATACATATTATAATTATAATATTATTATTATTTGAATGTAATCCATGCTAATATAGGCCCTACTGATTTTATAAGTTACTTAAAAACAAAAAAAAAAGTAACAATTAGATAATACATCTATTAAAATTAAATTTGTAAGCCCAATTTGTATGATAATTTTTTAGTACCCAAACTCGATTAATCGACCAATTAATCGATGAAACCTTCTTGATTAACCTATTAAATATTTTGATCGATCGACAGCACTAGTTTTTAATAAAGTTTACATAAATAATTTCACTTCCCTTTTCGATGGACGATGCCACGTCGGCGATGCTCCGGTCCTTTGAAGCGGTGACAGTTGTACCTTCTAGACAGACGGCGATCTCGTCCTGTTTTCCGGCGTTCAGGGTCGTTCTCGTGTTGGGTCCTTCTACAATTTGTAGAGAATTAACATTTAATAGTGATTTATACTGTGTATAAAACTATACGCACTCGCCATATGCTTACGCATATCACCAGCTTTAATTATCACAATTAAAAAGTTTGTAATCAACAAGATAGTCTCTTACAACAAAGCAAATAAAAATTGTTCACATGCAATATTAATATCAACGAGTATAAAACACAATACACGAGTATTACAATTGTCCCGCACAAATATAAACACATAACACTTCGCCACAATACTTCGAGCCGCACTGTCCGACAATAAATGATCTATTTCTTTTATGAATTTGCTAACTGGTATAATTTTTATTGTTCTACTAAGCTTTTCGTCATCACTGACATCATCAGGTCTTAAACAACCTGCTTAAGACCTGATGATGTCAGTGATGACGAAAATCTTAGTAGAACAATAAAAATTATAGCAGGTAGCAAATTCATAAAAGAAATAGTAAGGATGGCTGCTAATTTAAACAATACGAAGAATAAATGATGTAAGCGTCGCTGAGTACTTGTATTCATAACCCGCCGAAATTCCAGAAACATCCATACTACGCATCAGCGCTACACTAGAACGTAATTGATTGCGGCCTTGACACAGCGCGCGCGGCTGGCGAGGTTTAGAAAAGTCTCGCATGTTGGGATCACGTACGCACACAACATTACAGCCGGATTCCACTGGTACATCCGAGAAACACGTAGAATGTTTTCTAATAGTATTTCTGCATTAAGTAACAATATTATAAATTATGCGGCTTATTTTACATTCGTATATATATATATATATGAATGTATATGAGACGTATATATGAATCATTCCACATTGCTTCTTAATTGTGATGGCTTACTGTCCCAGTCAATGTCGTTTTCGTCTCTATATATAGGCTATAAGCGGAGAAGTCCTGACTGACTGACATAGAATCAACGTAGAGCAAAAACTACTGAAGATAATGATCTCAAAATTTGAAGGTATATTCTTATGGGGTCGTAGATGCTCACTAAGAAACGGTTTTAAAAACTTTCACTCCTAAGGGGGAAACCCCCCCTCATTGTATGTATGTATGTTCCACATCTCCTCCTAAACCACTGGACCGATTTCAACCAAACTTGGCACAAATATTTTACGCGACGGGAGAACCAACATAGGATAGGTGTTTTTTTCGATGGGGTCCTTTGGGGGTGTTCTTTGGGGTCTTCCACATCTCCTCCTAAACCACTGGACCGATTTCAACCAAACTTGGCACAAATATTTTATGCGACGGGAGAACCAACATAGGATAGGAGTTTTTTCGATGGGGTCCTTTGGGGGGATCTTTGGGGTCTTCCACATCTCCTCCTAAACCACTGGACCGATTTCAACCAAACTTGGCACAAATATTTTACGCGACGGGAGAACCAACATAGGATAGGTGTTTTTTCGATGGGGTCCTTTGGGGGTGTTCTTTGGGGTCTTCCACATCTCCTCCTAAACCACTGGACCGATTTCAACCAAACTTGGCACAAATATTTTATGCAACGGGAGAACCAACATAGGATAGGTGTTTTCTTCGACGGGGTCCTTTGGGGTCTTCCACATCTCCTAAACCACTGGATCGATTTCAACCAAACTTGCACAAATATTTTACGCAACGGGAGAACCAACATAGGATAGGTGTTTTTTCGATACGATCCTTCGGGGGGTCCTTTGGGTCTTAAAAACTATTAGATCTGATTACTATGGCAACCCAATAGAATAGATTCTGGTTACCATAGCATCGGTGGAAGTCTCCCGCGTAGGAAATAGCGCGGGAGTCGTCCGACGGGCCTTCCCCGGAGTTCATCCACGGAACCCGGGGAGTCTTAGGTTGGATCCCGCGAAAGACGGCGGGGCCAGAGTCCACGGTTTTTTTAAATAAAGATATAGGTTATGATATCAAAGGTGGTGTATGCATCTTAAGAAACTTCTTAACAGTGTGTGAATTCAGAGTTGTTTCAGTTTGAATTTAAAAGTGGATAAGTTAAGATCGAAGTAAGTTATAAGTGAGTATAAAAAAACAAAGTTTTGGTAGCGAATGTATTCAGATCATAGTGTTCAGACAATATAAATGCACTTGCTTCAGTTTGAATTTAAAAATTGATAAGCTGAAATCTATAGATGTATTGTATTGTTAGAATAAGTTTAGGAGACACTAATTTAACAAATGCCTTATTTCAACATTAACACAATGAATTATAAAACGACAGTTAAATACGCAGCGCGTGCAAGTACTGTAGACATTTTATTGAAAACTAATTTAGCTGTTCGCCCTCTCCCAGAGTTAGAAATCGAGCAGGAGCATCACGCGCAACAGAATTCTTCTCCAGATATAAGAATACGTACAGTTTATGACATGTTCTTAAACAGGTGCGCTACAGAGTATTCCTCCAGTGAGAATGCGAACGTAACAATATAAGGAAGATTATACAATATACAAGTAATATAACGTTAGAACAAGAATAGGTGCCTATGAGCCTATGAATAAATTATTAACCCGAGGAACGCTGGGTAAATCGGCTAGATATAGATATCTATATAACCCAAATACCACTGACTGACTCACTGATCACGATATCTCTGAAACCACTGAATGGATATCAATGAAACTTTGAACGTAGCTTCATCATAGGTCTTAGGTGCTCACTAAGAAACGGTTTTAAAAACTTTCACTCCTAAGGGGCAAAAAACCAAATACTGAAATTTATCGCGGGAATTGCATACTTTGTAAATGAAGTGGTTGACATCTCAGTTTACTGGAAACCCCGAATACATTTAGTCCTGAGTTTTTAATCATTGTTTTAAATTGAAAAAAACTTCGTTGTTTGCAGGTTCTTATAGTCGAGAAAATTTCGAAGTTCAATTAATTAATAAATGTATGTCCTTTTTTTCTCGGAAACGGCTCTAACGATTTTCTCGAAATAAATAATAAATAGCTGTTGCTATGAATGTAAATAAACAAACTAAGAGTTGAGAATTTGTACAATCTATCTAACCCTATACTATTAAGCGAGCAATAATTGTACAATTACGTACAATGTGAAACTCCGTAGCGAAGCACGGGTATTTTGCTAGTATGATATATGGCGTCCGAGGAAATTAAAACGACACATTTATTTTAAATTTTATTTGGATTTTAATAATGTATGTTGAAAAAGTGACGGGACTTCAAAAAAATTCCCCGTTCATAGTAAAGTAATAGTCAGACAGACGTCCGCAGTAGTCTCGTACTTTAGTAAACTAGGAAAACAGAGAGAGTACACCCGATATTACTACAACACAAAGATACAAGTACGGATACCAGAACGAAAATTTGTACCATTAAGGCTGAAGGCCTAGGAAGGAAGAATTCCTTCTACAAACTTATATATTTCTCCCACACTTACTTATCCCGTCCTTTGTCGAAAAGTTGTTAATATTAGGGTTTCAATTATTTTATCATTATATCTGTCATGGTTTCCGAGGGTACTATTGGTTCTGTATAGTTCTACAGCATGGCTCTGAAACTTGGGTCATAAAGAAAAAAGTTGAACAGAAGATACAAACAGCAGAAATGAAATTTCTGGGATCAGTTAAAGAGTGTAATAGACGCGATCATATAAGAAATGAATAGATAAGAAGTGATTTAGATATTTTTGCAGTCAATGAAAGGGTTAAAGAATACAGAAGAAAATGGATTCAACACATCAATAGAACGGAAGAAAGTAGAATACCGAAGATGGCCAAAGATTACAACCCTAGAGACAGAAGAAAACTTGGTAGACCTAAGAAAAGGTGGACTCTAGAATAGGAACAGGCCGCTAAAGCCTAAAACCGTTAAGAAGAAGATGATGATGAAATTATTTTATTCAGTCACAGACGGAAACCAAAACCAGTTGTTATCAAAGTAGTTTACATTCATAACGGTAGAAGTTCTGTGGACTGTTGTAACGTATACTTGTGTATACATTTCTACTTTGTTGTGTGTAACTTTTCCACACTACTTTATGGATCCAATACTGCTGCAAAAGCGATTATCGCACAAAAAACAACAGTTGATCAGTTTTTACTCTATACGGGTTAAGCTAAATTACAGATTTTCATGACGTACAAGGTGCAACAGAATTGTGTGCAGAAATAGCGCTATATAGAAAAGCAGCAAGCCACACAGTTGTCCATGTATTGCAGAAACAGCAGTTGTATGAGCAAAGTCAATCAGCTGTTGTCGTTCGATATTACGTAAAACTGTTCGCGGTTACTTGTCTTGCATATTACTCTGTTAACGTTAGAGATTTGTTTTTCTTCTTCACTTCCATAAAACGTAGGTAAGTCCTTCCATAGGACGGGCCTCCACGGATACTCTACGTCCACGTCTGTCCTGAACGCGAACCTTGTGCACCCGCGCAACCTTTAGTTAGTTTTCCACTGTCCTTTGACGTGTAATCCTTTTCCACTTTCCACTGTAATCTTTGGTTTCCCCTTCTTCTGCTCCTCTGGGAATACCATTCCATAGTTTGTTTTGCTGTATTATCGTGAGGCTGTCTGAGAGTGTGATCGATCCAACGCCGTTTTGTTGTCTTTACCTGCTGATGGATGCATGCACTGGTTGGTGACCTGTGATATTTAATCGTTGACTCTAAAGCTCTTCGCCACCACATTTCATATATCTGCAAAACGTCTTCTTCTTCTTCTTCTTATCCTCTTCAAGGATTAGGTTATATCCCATCTCGTCCTCGGACGACCCACGTCTCTTCTACCAATAGCTTTATAGTTCAGTGCCGCTTTCGGCATTCGATCCTCTGTCATTCTTTGCAGATGATCCCACTATTGTGTTCTGTAAATTGAAATAATTTCATTTATGTCCTTTACTTCGACTTCTGCTCTGATATCGTCATTCCTTAAGTTATTCTATCTCGTAATGTATAATTTAAAGTATTTCGAAGAAACTGCATTTCAGCACTCTGAATCTTCCCGCATTCCTTTTTTGTCATGACCCACGCCTCACTCGCCTAATCAATGTGGGTATTCCAATTGTCTTATAAAATTTAATACTTGGGCTGTGTCTTGTTTTATTTCTAACATTTCTATGAATCGTACCACAAAAATTCCTAAATTTATTTACCTTCTCTCTTATATCATATTCAGACTCGTAGCTTACTGCACAGCCGAGATATTTAAACGGCGCACTTGTTCTAAAGTGTTGTTGTTTATAACTATCTTAGTCTTCACTGGATGTTTACCTTTAAAGGTCATGGTTTGGTCTTTCTTACTGAAATTGTCAGTGAGTACTCTCTTGCCACTTCTTGTAATTGAAACATAGCTCTTTGTAAATCATAATTAATATTTTTTTCTTCAAATACTTTTGCTATTTCAAATTCTTTGCCGCTGATCCCTCTAACATTCCATGAAGCTAACTTTAATTTTTCCGCAATCCATTTATTCAAATACTTATTCTTTGCCAGGGTCCTAGTGGCACAGTTTCATCCGCATAAGAACTACGTCATTCGCATATAGCAGGGAACCCATATAAATTGATGTGTTAACCTGTATTCCCGAAATCACTCTGGATTTCCATGGTTTCAACATGTCGTCAATGTATATATTTACAAAAAGTATTACAATGAATTGAGACTGGCCTCGAGGCAGACTTGTCACGGCAGCCTTAAAGGGCCGCCGGAGTAAATACGAAAATACATTCGTCTTGCTTTCCGATCGTCTCCTCCAACAGGTCAGCCGGTGCGTGTGTACCAGCTGGAGGTCTAACGCCTGGAGGTCGTTCAGTCGTATAGGTAACCCTCGGCAAACGTGTACTGTTTTAGTGATCACTGTTATTGACTATTTCCAGTTTTTTATCCGTGTTTCTTTTTCGTTTTTCGATTTTCTTGTTATAGGGTGTCCAAGCTGCCATGCGCCCTGAAGGATTAAGCGACTGCTGCCTGGACGCATGGCGCAAGAGGCGACGAAGAGGGCGCATGGCTGCTTGGACACCCTATAAGTCACGGCTTCCCGTGCGAATTATTATTCGGTGGTCACATTTCTTGGTGCAACTAATGCTCGCCCGAAACCAACCGGAAAGAGAAAAAAGGGGCCTCCAAGAGGGTCTTTGAATACCATTCATTAGTTCGCTATCCTCTTGCCAGAAAGAAAAGTCCGGTTAATATACGGATAAGAATAAACCAGAACACATGAGTGGCTTTCCCTTGTATTTACTTTAATCTTTGCGAAACTTAAAACCTGCATTTAAATCAGATTATCTGCCTGCACTATTTGAAAACTAGACGAAATTTGAAATTCTACAATGAAAACTGAAAACGTATATTCAAAAGTTCACACATTCTGTGATATTGTAAGGAGTAATTCCCAAACGCATGTTGCGACAGTTTGTTGAGCTTAATTTTTTGAATTTAATTATTGAAATGGAAGTAAAATAGAATGTTAAGTAAATAAAAAAAAAGTAAAATCATTTTTTTCAACGTGTAAAGTGCAGAATTTAATATCGTTACTCTGCAGTTATTTTATAATTTACTACTGTTATAGGTCTATCGAACTAAATATAAAGAAACAGACGAGCGGTTAGCTAGTAAAGTTCTAACATTAGGGGTGCGGAAAAGTAAAAGCGTTTGAAAACCATCGCTGTAAGGTCCTTTCACTTCAGTATTAACTATTCGCGATGTTTTTCAAAGGTCTAAGAAGCTGCGTGTGAATTTAGTGATTGCTTTGTATACAGACAGAGGCCTAGGATGGTTTTTAAAATCAGGATTTGCGTGCAGCGAGCGATGGAGCGTCGCATCCTGGCGTGAATCTGTTTTTGTGGCAGACCTGTTAGACCTGAAAAGGTCGATGAAAATTTCACTACGAACGCAAGGCCATGTGTCCAACTAGGGTTGCCAACTTTTTTTGAGGAAAATGTAACTTGTCTGTTGGAAGAGGAAAAAAAAGTATTTGTAAGAAAAAAAAGTATTATTTAAATTACATTTTTATTGCCTTAAATACATATTTTTTGTGCTTTTAGCACAAGCTAACAATTTTTGGTTATCTTTGAGAGTTTGATAGCTAGTATTACAATCTAAATCTAGATTTAAATAAATAAATAACTCATTTTTTATTAAATTTATGGACTCTCTGTTTCTCTCTTCTCGCCACTTTACATTCATCACCGAGAAAACTCTTTCAGTGAAAGCTGAGGTTGCGGGAACAGAGAGCAGATAAGAAATATTTTTTTTATTACGTAGGCTTTCACGGCCGGTGTCATTATAATATTATCTAAAACTTCCGGGCTGAAAGGCCGTGGTCGAATGCTTGATCTTCTACAGCTAGACGTTTCGGCCACACCACCAGCTTCAGTAGCAAAAAGTGTTCGAAATAGATGGTACGCCGAACACGTCTCCCAATGAACTGGGAACAAGCAAAATTATAATTTTTTTTATATTTGGTAAGTTATCACACGCATTCTTAAGTATATATTGCCACTTTTCAGCAGTACTTTTTTCTGAAAATTCTTTGTCATTATTTGTTGATTGTCTTTGGATTTTTTAATCTTATTGACTCGGAATATAAATCATCCATTTTAATATTTAATCTTTTTTACAACAACGTATAAATAATGATCTAGAAAGGAAACCGATATGGACTGCCATCTGCCGTTTCGTTCAATAATAAATAATCATTGTTAATCGTGTGTGTTCCGTTCTGTTTTATCTTAGGCATCGATAAATCGTTCGAAAATTACGTATGAGAGTGTTTCGTTTCGTGCATTACAGCAAAGACTCAAAATAAAGTATTTTCGCATACATTATTTTTATGCAAAAGTATAAAGTATATTCACCAAAAATAAAGTAGGATACTTTATTATAAAGTATGGTTGGCAACCCTATGTCCAACTGACAGCGACAACAAACACAGCGGTATTAAAAAAAAAAAAAAAAACGACGGCCCGAGAATCCAGAGAGCAGGGGACGTTTAATGACCGAGACTTTCTCTGTTTCGTAAAGCACCAACAATACAAGCATGTACATAACTAAATACACATACGAACGTTTCTTTGAACCCAACGTCTGCTCAAAGAATCGAAAAAAGTCGTAAAATCTTGCGACACATGAATAGGACACACGCGGTTAAAAACTAGAAATAGTCGCCCGTGAAGAGAGAGACAAACGCACACATTATTTCTCGGAAGCTTGGAACACATAAAGTGACTTTTTATAATTAAAACCGTAGCGAGTGTGTTTGTGTGTGTTAAAAAGTGCGTAACCCATCACACGCGCACACGCAGCTGTGCGATCCGCGAGGCTTGAGGTTAATGCCTTCCAAATCTAGGTCAGGGATTATACACTACTACACAGCTATACTCTCTCAAGTGTGTGTGTGCGCGTATTTATTTTGTAACACCTACTTTTCCCCTCTCGCTCAGTCTCACGGACTTTCGTATCATTCCTTCTCGTTTTGCCTTGTTTTCTCTTTCTCTCTTGTGTTACACGTACGGTTCTTTGTATTGCTCACAGCTGTTCCTCTTCACACACACACACACACACACACACACACACACACACACACACACACACACACACACACACACACACACACACACACACACACACACACACACTCTCTCTCTCTCTCTCTCTCTCTCTCTCTCTCTCTCTCTCTCTCTCTCTCTCTCTCTCTCTCTCTGCACACTTACGTACAGGCCATTTTCGAATTACGTAATCGATTATCGCCGTCCGTCTTATACGTACAAAGAACCAACCAAATCAAATAGCTAACGCACGCACGCTCTGAAGCGTGTTGCGTGAAACGAATTAAAATTTATTATTTAAATTTCAAATAACGAAACGCCGACTCCTCCCATCGGCTTAGATATTTAAAATTTACGATTAGTGCTCTCACACGAGATTAAGGGCACACGATGCAAAACACGGGTGGGGAGTAAACTCGGAAAGATTTTTTCACAGCCTCTGAATATCGTCTCCTCCATGGATATGAATCGAATCCACGGTCTCTGCCGCTCTTTAGCGTTTATGTTTTTACTGTATTGTGTGTACTTATGAAATATCAGACATATCAGCGGGTTAGTGGTAAAATTACCCAAGTCCAATGCTGTTTCAAAAAGATATTTGTTTTTTATTCATTTCTATTCTTCTGTCTCATTTTCTTACAAAAGCTATGTAATCAATACAGAACTCTATTACTAATAAAATTTAACCTTGAAAATCAGTTTAATAATTTTATGATTTAGGCCTATCAATTTCCGTGTTACGTAAATTCACCGAAGTGGACTTGTGTAACTTATAGCAATAACCCTTTATGATATTATTATAAGGTAGACGAGTATAAGGTTCTGTACTAACACAGAATATTTCTAGTTGGAATAATGAATATTTTTAACACGTTGGTACAATTTAATAAATTGTTTATTGCGACTTCTTGTGGAGCTTTTTCACGAAGGATATTAAATATGAAGTTGATAGTGCAGAAGTCGTCAAACGAGTAACTGAAATAAACAAATGAAAACGCCAACAAATGAATGAGCCTTATGACGCAACGATTACGTGGCGACTCTACAAAGAGAAGGGCGGAAAGGGGTAGGCAAGGAGGAACGAGTTTACGCATCATTGGTAGGAGTGGGGAACTATCAGGAAATGAAGGAATCGCAATAGACAGGAAGCGGAGACGATACCGGAAGTGTTCACGTTTACCTGTTCTTTGGATTGCGGACCATAGAAGACTTGTGGGTTTATATACGCGTGCGCGCGCGCGCGCACACACACACACAATTTCTGTGTGTATACGTCTTGTTCTGTTCCTTTTCTAGATGTATTGACAACTTAATATTATATAAATCTACAATCAATAAAGAGGTTTTTTGTTTTACTTTACCTGAGACATTTTCTTCTTCATCACCGTCATCATCTTTTTCTTCTTTAACACTACAGCCGAACGTGAAGCCTGGCTTCCAACACCAATCTTCTCCAATGTCTCCTATTTGTTCCTATCCCAGCGTAACCCCTCACACCCATTCTTCTTAGATCTTTCAGCACATCATCCAACCATCTTATCCTAGGTCGGCACCTCTCTCTCTGTTTTATAGCCTTGCACCGTCAGGATTTTCACTGACATACGCTGATGATCCATCCGCTCTAGGTGACCTAGCCACTGTACGAATGTCCTTACAACGTCCTCATGCTTCAATATTTGAATATCATCGCCAATATCACTTCCCAACTAGTTACAATGGTTCTACCATTTGATCATTAATAAGTATTTTTGTTCTTATTGGTTCCTTGCCTCCAAATACCATTACTTTTGTTTTTGTAGCAGAGATTTTCATTGAGCTGTTTGCAAATCTGATGAAGCTTAAAAACAGATTTTTGTAAATCAGATTCTGTATTTTGAATTATAAGCAAGTCGCCAGCAAACAACAGCACATTCAAATATCTGTCTCGTGATACTTAGATGCTCTTCTTTTCCATATTTGCTACAGTTATCTTTCTCTGGACATAACAACGCGCAGTCCGCTCGCCTGTCTGAAAGTAATTATCAACAAATAATTGTCTGAATTACTTTCCGGCCCCCATTTACTCTACTCAACTCCTCCTCATTAGTCACTCCGCTCCTCCAACTTGATACCCACGATCCAAACCTCTCGAAATACGTTATTTGCGTTTTCCTCAATGTCGGACATAATATAATACTATGCTCCGGACACACAATATAAGGCACTGTAACTTAGATCAGATATGCTGTAGACCTAATATATAAATAGCCATATTTTATATAGTGCCTTTCTTGATATATTAATTACAGATGTAATTTATTAGTAGTGAAGGTATGTTCTTTTCTGAGCCTTGTTTAAGAAACTGGTTGACCATGGGTGTGCATGAGAATACTTCTCGACTAGTACATAATAAATTGTGTTAATAATAATTTTTTTTTAGGCGATTTAATTACGGCTGGCGCCGCCTCTCGCATCCTAGCTTCCACTGGCGCCGGTCTAAACAGTCCTGTTCTGTAAGTCCTCCTGCATTCATTGCATCTTCGACGTCCATTTTCCATGATTGTATAGGTCTTCCTCTTTTTCTTCTAGAGGGTGGAGTCCATTCCCATATCTTCCTCGACCATCTCTCATCCGACATTCTTTTTAGGTGTCCAAACCAATTCAGTCTTCTTGCTTCTATTGTTTCTACAATGTCAAGGTCGATTCCCATCGCTTGTCTTATCTCTACATTTCTCACTCTATCTAGTCCTGTTAGTCTACAGCACCTCCGCCAGTAATCCATCTCCATAGCTCTTATTATGGATTTATTTATTTTATTAATTTCCCACAGTTCTGCTCCATATAGGCCTATACTTTCGACTATAGTTTTGTATATTCTGATTTTATTGTTTTTTTGTTATTCATGGACTCCAAAGCAGACTGTTTAATTGTTTTGTTGCTGTCTTAGCTTGTCCTATCCTTACTTTTATTTCTTGGTTGCTGTCACCATCCGATGTCATTGTTGCACCCAAATACTTGAAGTTTTTAATATTTTTTATCACTTTTGTTCCTAATTTTAGGACTTGACCTTCACCGCCTACTATAAGGTACTCAGTTTTTGAGGTATTTATTTCGAGACCCCATTTCGCATATTCTTCTGCTAGTTTTCTAAGCAATAATAATAATTGTAATAATAATAATAATAATAATAATAATAATAATAATAATACACGATTTACATACGCGTGTGTATACGTAACGCGTATGCGCTCGCCCAATGTCATTGTATTGTATTGGAGCCGTGGCCTGCGCTGTGTCAACGCCTACTTGCTGCCAGTGTACGCACCTCACGAACGAACGCGAGCCGCTCTAGATCAAGGCCGCAGTATTCGTGAATGTAAATAGGCCAATTTATATAATTGTTTCCTACTACGTCACTGTACCGATCTGTTAATATATATTGACCGTCTGTCGGGTCCATCTATTTTTGAAACCTTATCTCATTGACTCGCGCGATGTGACGTACAGAAGAGGAAGACCACGTCTTCTCGCCTAATTGGCACAACAACCTCTCGTATATAATATCGTCTCCTACGTGAGCTCCAACACGTATCACTACGTGCTGCTATAACATAAATAATATGTAAATATTTACTTTAAAAACATTATTTTTATATACGAATTAATTTGTTTATAATTTTGTTTATCACCAGTTTACAACAAAATTACATTGTGCTTATAAACTAAAAGGTTAATTAGCCTGGGTATTATTATTTTACTATGTGCATTATTATTTACTTACTGGTTTTATTATTTATTTATTATGTGCATAAGTTGCACAAGTTCAACCTTATGTGCGGGACCATCAGGCGAACCCTTAAGTCAGCAAGTAAAGGAACACGCCTAAAATTCTACAAGGTGATGGCTTTTCCTACGGAGTAACCGAGCCTCCGTGTGCTCGTTTGTTCAGGATACAAACTGTAATACTACAATAACCTGGATAACAAATCTAGAGAATTCACTTTTAAATATGTTTAACGTTATTTATCTACACACACATGTTGTTTTCTGTGTTGTGTATTTTCTATATACACGAAGGCCTACAACACGCGCGCGAGCGCACAAACTGTTTTAGTACTATAAAAAACAGATATAGTACGGCTTTTCTTTCAGATTAATGCTTTACAGTATCACTTTTTTTTTACTGAAAATTGTCTCACAGTTATTAAAGAAATTTGTTATGAAAGATTAGAAAGAGAATGAATGGCAACGGTGGAAGACCGTAGAAGCATTGAATAATGGTACTGGAGTCATTGTTTTTTGGAATAACGTTTCTGAAATGGAAGCTGCTGGAGGGTAACAATTTTTTTCCAGTTTAACGTTAGTTAAAAGTGTACTGTGCCTCATCACCTGCAAGTGAAAGAATCGTTTCCGCAATGTTTCAGCCAGTAAATGAGAACAGAATAAACAGCCAACTACAAATTCTATCGATGTAGCCTATCTACTTTTTCTAGCAAAAAAAAGCGGTACGGAGAACCATACATGACTTCCATGTTCTAAAATTTATATTTAAAATCATTTTCGAAATGAAAATTTTCCATAGAAACTACTTCTTTCTTCATAAGTACTGTGGTCACTAACGTATACCACCTCACGTTAGCGCACTCGATTTTCACTGATGATGGCAGTCAATGACACTGCCGAAACGTCTGGTTTTTGCAGTTCAGTGTTTTGCAGAAAATAATGGACCATGGCCAAACAGCCCGGGAAGAAATTATAATAACAAACTACTTCTTTGTTGCCGATAACGTAGTACACATATAAAAAATTATCTCCTCTTCCTTCAACTATCATTTTCATTTATATAAAATTACCCTCTCCCCCTTCAACTATCCTTTTCATTTATAGATATTTCGTCTACCTTCCTACAGTGGATTATTATGACCTTCTTTTAAGGTTACTTTATTTATCAAAATTAAGCACTTTACTCTTGTTAAAACGTAAAAGGTTGCTGGTAAACTACCCCTTCCCCTTAACCGATCTTCACCAAAACCAATAGGCCTCGAGACCTCTACAATTTAGAACTGTATGCAGAAAATTATTTGATTCTGTTTGAATTCGCAGCAGTTATCGTTTGCCATAGAAAAAATTCTACGGACAGACACACACACACTTTCCGAAAAATGACTTTTTTCAAGTTTTGAGGGTAGTACAATCAGAATCTGCCATTATCTCGAACACGATTTTTTTTGCCATCACCATACTTCCATTTCCTTATGGAACATGGAAGTAAAAATTCTACGCGCGTGCGCGCGCGCACGCACACATTTCGGATAATGACTTTTTATTCTTTATGTTTTAGGGTAGTACAATCAGAATCAGCCCTTATCTCGAACACGATTTTTTTCACTATCACCATACTTCCATTTCCTTATGAAACACAGATGTAAAAACACAGAAAACTGAAACGTTCATCACGTAGGCCTAAATATTATAGTTGTTGAGGATTTAAATAGTTTACTACAATCTGCTATTATATATGAGTGAGAGCGCCTGTATATTAATAATAATAAAAATAATGCTTGCTTTTTACAACAATATATTTATATTTATCGTTCGCTATAGACAAAATTTACAGGCATTGCACAAATGTAATGCACAGAGAAGGGCATTGAAAATGCTTCAATAAATCTAAAAAATATACTATATATTTATGTTCATTCACCAATCAATGAATTCATTCTTCATTCACCAATCAATGAATTCATTCTTCATTTACCAGTGTACAGATTATAAGTTAAATGTAGTCGCATTCATAAGCGAAGTTTTATATGTGTACTACGTTATTGACAACAAAGAAGTAGTTTCTATGGAAACTCACCGGTTCGCATTTTCGATAACGCACCGGCGATCGGCCGCAAATGTGCGACACGTCCTTATAAACATTTTCAATGTTAAAATTCTACGCTCATAGACAGACAGACACACACAGAGACACTTTTCGGAAAATAACTTTTCTTCGTGTGTACTAGCGGCCGAAATAAGATTTTCTAAGGCAGTGGCAGGATATGCTCTTCAAGACCGCAAAATAAATGTCGATGAAGAACTGAATGTCATAAGGAACTGAATATTATTTATACTTGATAGAATTGCCCAATATCGGTTATAAAAGGTTGAAACGTCTTACCCGAATGGATGACTATCTCATTCTCAAACACCTACTGAATTTTAAGCCGAAATGACGGAAAGGCGTGCGGCGTCCGAAGAAGCGTTGGAGTGACCAGCTTTCGTCTGTCTCCTTGCGACCAGAACAAACCATTTATGGTTTACTTCTTGTTGAAGATGATTATGATGATGACCTAAAGTGGGACTAAACATTAAATAGCAAATTATTGTTATTGCAAATTAACGTTAAGTGCTAGAGTTACTGTTGGGACTTCGTTTTGATGAAGCAAGGCTGCATCCCTTGGAATGAAGTTTTGACTATAGAGACGTGAGTTTTATATATTTTTTTATACTTGTCGTTAATGTGTTGACTTAGCGGCTTTAAATTAAGTTCGTTTATAGCAATAAGGCACAGTAACATACTAAAAAGCTCTAAATAGTTTGAAACGAAAGCAAGTAAAAAGTTCAGTACTTTTTCTCAGATCTAGCACTATCTTCCTGCATAACTTAGACTTAATATCAGACACTGACAGTCACCGTACAAAATCTGGCAAAAAGTCACAATTTCACTTACGACAGTCCCTAAAGCTTACGACAAGGATATAGCATTACCTCCAAGTGTTTTCAAAATAGGCCTATACCTAAACGGAACTCTTGACCATCGCAGGAGTCACTGCTACAGCAGGTAGTCAATACGGGCCTACCTATCAGTGACGACAAGTTTTCGTTATAGTTGCATTCTGACGATCATCGAGTGAATTTAGCCTAAAATGCAATGAATAACCGTTAAATGTTGAGAAAATTACAAGAGGCCTACAAGAACTGGAGGGTTTGACTGTAAATCCAACTGAAACGGAGTACCTAATTACAACCGGCAGGCGGGGACAGACTTTGGATTTAGGGTCACTTAAAATAAAACTACAGATTGGTATAAGTATTTTGACGTGAACGTATCTGCTAAGTGAGGATGTAACGACGAAATAAGACAAAATAGTGACGTAAAATAATGAACGTGGTGTATTTTGGAGTGGAAATGTAATGACGGTATCTGTCAAATGTAAATATGTATCTGTCAGACCACTGTGAAGCTACAGCGACTTACGGCTCAGAATTATGGGATCCTTATAAAAGAAATAAACCCAAAATAAAAACAGATGCTCAAGATATATCCAAAATATGAGATGAATTACTGGAGAAGATGCTGCAGAAAAGTAAGTGCGTAACGATACCACAAGAAATGTAATGGGAAATGATTTGGATACATTGATGGTACAGAAACCCAACGTTTGCCCTTTCTATGGAAATTCACGACGTGTGTCACAAGACAGACAGACTACTGGAGTCTGGATTTGGAACCCTTGGAACCCAGAGCAAAGGACAACAAAAAGGGCAAAATATCATGCAGAGGTGTAGTTAATGCTGTAGTGACCAGCAGAAGACTGTTTCATGTCGATCGGAAAGACTAAATTTGATGGTAGTAGAATGCGAGAAGGGGCGACAGTTGTAGACCACTAGTCCAAAGAGAGATTCAATGACACCGGACATCAAGAGGTAGAAAACAATTAATTTATTTAGGTGCTTGCGTTACGAATAAAGAGAAACAGAGGGAAAAGATACGAAGAAATCAAGCGGTGGAATAGAATGGGAAAATAGGCAACAACAAAACCTACAAGAGTATGGAGATAAGGCGAGGTAATAAACGAACACAAGACAGCTCAGGGCACCGTATTTCCAGTCGAAACATTTCTGATTGTGAACGTTGCATACGTATGTAGAATTGAAGCTTTTGAAGTGACCAGTTTCAGGAAAGTGTTAAGAGTACCGTGGACTGTCCGTAGAAATAATGCTTCATTTTGTGTGTGAATTGTAAAAGATCGACTGCTATCGACCGTACAAAGGCAAATTCTGAAGTTCCTCGGCCACATTCCGTCTTAAGATGAGACGGAATTGAACGGGTGGTCATTCAAGGCAGTGTAGACTGAAGGAGGTATAGAGGTTGATCTCTGGCCAGACGATTTATCGACCAAGTTAAAGCAATCACACATTTGCCAATGGAAGACGTTGTTAGAACGGCTAATGAAAGAAGAGTTAAAAAGGTTAACTTCATATCAAGACAGTGGATCACGACGTTTGGAAGCGAATAACGACGAAGAAGAAGAGGAAAACGTGTTTTGTAAATTTTCTGTGAATGACATCTTCTTCTTCTGCACCTCACGGAATAGCCACTTTGTCTGTTCCGTCTTCACAGAGTATCCTATTGTGAAGAATTCGAGTAATTAATTACTCTGGAAGAGTGACCAGCCCTTCGTAGAGGGTGACGTGACAGGACTGCTGTCTTATGGCTTAAGTCTTGCCGTCATGCGTACTATCCCCACATGACGGGGTTGCTCCATCCGCTCATCTCTAACCGTTAAAGTCTTCAGCCTTGTTACCCCGGGCATGGGCTTCCATACCATCCCTGGAAGTTGGGGATGAGATATCCGTAGGGATCTTTAATGCTAAGGTTTCTCCTCACCTCCTGCATCCTATGCCGTCGCCCAAATGAGGGGCCATCCGTCTTTAGGGGCAATTTCTTACCCCAAGGGCAAGAGAGTGCCCTAACCTCTGCCTGCAATAACAAAGTAGGACCGGCTGTCACTCGGTCTTCAGAGCCGCATTAGTACGTGTTCCCCATCCCCCACCACGAGGAGGTGCGGTTGGATATTACCCTTCATCGAGGAATGAGACCATAAGGCGTAACTCATCCTTTCAAGTACTGTGGAGGACGTACATATGTGAAGACAGAAAATTTTCAGGTCACTGTGGTAAGTAGGAAGAATGACTATATTCGGACACAGGCAGGAGTAATAAGGATAAAGAGAGATTCACGAAAGAGATAGTTGAGAGAACTTAAAGGATTCTTGTGAGCTACAGAAGAAATGTACGACTTAAAAGAGTTTACACACATTGTAGGTACATAAGCACTACATACATTGGGGGTGAGGAAGCGCGGGCTTCGACGTTAAGCGGATTACAAGTTTGCGTGTTCGAGTTTATAAGTTGTTTGGTTTCCATTAGAATCAATTTGTGCACAATAATTTTCTGTAATGTAAGTGTAACTGCGGACGTATTAAGCGGTGAGTAAATATTACGATATATGCTTACGATATTAAAGGTTCATTTGCGAGATCATTCGCGTCATCGATTTTGCAACAACAGTAAACAGCATATTACTGCCGTAATTTTTTGTGTGGCGTTCACAATATTTTTAACAACTAAAAATAAAATGTACACGATAAACGACACATTTAGCTGAGCACTAAAAACCGACATAAAAAATAAATAACGAAAAATACGGTTGATTATCTTTCGCGAACAAACATGTTTTCGATCCCTACTGGCAGTTTCTATCTATCGTGTTTGCTTCATCTTGCGATATTGTTGAGAAAAAATGGAGTCACATGTTGATTGTAAAAAGGGGACAGAAGCGTAATCAATTATAGTTATTTTCTTGAAACGGTTTACCAACGGTTTTCGCAAGTGAATTTTTAGTAACCTTGGCAAATAATTTCCCCGTTTTAACGTATATCTGCCTAATTATCTTGTTCGATGACGTTTACGTAGAAATGTCGTAAAAGTGACGTATTGTTTTCCAATATTATTTGCAAATCATTGTTGTTTGCATCATGTTTCGTACACACACAGGAGATTATCTGTAACTGTTTGGTTATTGCGCTAGTTATGTTATCAGTGGTTGAGGTCTTAAAATAAATACGGATAAAAACAAGACTGCAAATTTCTAGAGTGTTCCACGTTATATTAGAGTAATTTATGACAAAATAATTAAATAATTAAAGTAATTATCCATCACAGAATCTCAAGTAGTGAAGTACAGTGAAATGTGATAAATCTAAATTTGGATAATTGGAATGTTAGAATAATTTGAATTTTTTTGATCTCCCTCAAATTCTGTATAACGCTGGCAGTACTCACTTACGGCAGCAAAATGTGGATTAAAACAAAACACAAGAAAGAAGAATACAGCTCAAGAGTTGAAGTTTCTAATGACAGTCAATGGGAGAACGGGAGAGTATGGAAAAGAACTAAATAATCGGAGAAGAATTTCAAATATTTAATTCAAATGGGAAAATAAAAATCGGTATGGAGGACCATACATGACTTCCATGTTCTAATTAATTATAAAATTATTTTTAATATGTAGGCCTACACTCAGGACGAAACCAAATATATCAACATGCTTTTGGTACAATATCGGTATGGAGAAACATAGGTACATGACTTCCATGTTCTAAGATTTATATTTAAAATCATTTTCGAAATGAAATATTTCCATAGAAACTACTTCTTTCTACTTACTGCTTCAGCTTTAACGACAGTACTGTGATCACTAACGTATACCACCTCACGTTATTTCACTCGATTTTCACTGATGATGGAAGTCGATGGCACTGCCGAAACGTCTCATTTTGCAGAAAACATTGGTCTACGGCCAAACAAGCCGGGAAGGAATTTTATCAATAAACTACTTCTTTGTTGCCGATAAAGTAGTACATATATAAAAAAATTATCCCCTCTCCCTTCAACTATAATTTTCATTTATAGAAAATTACTCCCACCCCGTTCAATTAGACTCTTCATTTATAGATATTTCATCAACGTTTCTACAGTGGATTATTTAGATCTTCTTATCAGGATTACTTTATTTATCAAAATTAAGTACTTTACTCTTGTTACAACAAAAAATGTTTCAGGTAAACTACCCTTTCCCCGTAACCTACCTTCACCAAAATCAATAGGCCTTGAGTCCTCTACAAATCAGGTACATATGTAAAAAATTATTTGATTCTGTTTGAATGTGTGGCAGTTATCGTTCGTCATAGAAACAATTACTCTTGTTAAAACATAAAACGTGGCAGGTAAACTATCCCTTTCCCTTAACTGATCTTCACCAAAATCAACAGGCCTTGAGCTCTCTACAATGTAGGGACGAATGCAAAAAATTATTTGATTATGTTTGAATATACGGCAGTTATCGTTCGTCAAAAAAAATTACCCCTGTTATCACTTAAACGTTGCAGGTAAACTACCCCTTTATCTTAACTGATCTTCACCACAATCAACAGGCTTTGAGTACTCTACAATTCAGGGACGCATGCAAAACATTATTTGTATCTAGTTGAATGTGCGGCAGTTATCGTTCGTCATAGAAACAATTACTCTTGTTAAAACATAAAACGTGGCGGGTAAACTACCCCTTTCCCTTAACCGATTTTCACCAAAATCAATAGGCATTCATTTCTTTACAATTCAGGAACGTACACAAAAAATATTTGATTCTGTTTGAATTTGCGGTAGTTATCGTTCGTCAGAGAAAACATTACCGTTGTTAAAACATAAAATGTTGCAGATAAACTACCCCTTTCCCTTAACCGATCCTCACCAAAATGAACAAACCTTGAGTACTTAATAATTCAGGAACGTATGCAAAAAAATATTTGATTCTCTTTGAATGTGCGGCAGTTATCATTCGTCATAAGAAAAATTACCCTTGTTAAAACATAAAATGTTGCAGGTAAAGTACCCCTTTCCCTTAACCGATCTTCACCAAAAACAACAGGTCTTGAGTACTCTACAATTCAGGGCTGTATGCAAAACTTTATTCGATTATGTTTGAATTTGCGGCTGTTATCGTTCGTCATAAAAAAAATACCGTTGTTAAAACAAAGTGTTGCCGGTAAACTACCCCTTTCCCTTAACCGATCTTCACCAAAATCTACAGACCTTGAGTACTTAAACATTAAGGAACGTATGCAAAAAATTATTTGATTCTCTTTGAATGTGGGGCAGGTATCATTCGTCATAAGAAAAATTACCCTTGTTAAAACATAAAATGTTGCTGGTAAACTACCCCTTTCCTTTAACCGATCTTCACCAAAAACAGGTCTTGAGAACTCTACAGTTTAGGGCTGTATGCAAAAAATTATATGATTCTGTTTGAATTTGCGGCTGTTATCGTTTACCATAAAAAAAATCTACATAGACAGACAGACAGACAGACAGATAGACAGATAGACAGACAGACAGACAGACAGACAGGCACACACACACACACACACACACACACACACACACACACACACACACACACACTTTTCGAAAAATGACTTTTCTTCATGTTTTGAGGGTAGTACAATCAGAATCAGCACTTATCTCGAACACGATTTTTTTCGCCATCACCATACTTCCATTTCCTTATGGAACATGGAAGTAAAACGCTGAGAAAGATAATCAAAATACGAGTTGTACCTAGCTGTTAATATTTTAAAAATAAAGAATTAATTTCATTACATTATCTTTTATTTCAACAACGCGAAAGAAAGCGAATACCGCCCAGCGTTTGTTATCTGTGAACTTATGAAAACGAAAAATTATGTTGTGACATAGCATGGAACGATATCAATTGCTAATATTTTATTGAAATTTTTAAGTTTTCGGTCGAATAAATTAGAAGATCGATACAAAAAATTACCCCTCCCTCTTCAACTACCCTTTTCATTTATAGATATTTCATCTAATTTTCTACAGTGGATTATTATGACGTTCTTTTCAGGATACATTATTTATCAAAATTAAGTACTTTACTCTTGTTAAAACGTAAAACGTAGCAGGTAAACTACCTCTCTCCTTTAACCGATCTTCACCAAAATCAATAGGTTTTCAGTCTTCTACAACTCGGGCACATATGCAGAAACTTATTTGATTCTGTTTGAATTTGCGGTAGTTATCGTTCGCCATAAAAAAATTCTACACACAGACACACACACACACACACACACACACAGAACTTTTCGGAAAATGACTTTTCTTCATGTTTTGAGAGTAGTAGAGTCAGAATCATCCCTTACCTCGAACACGATTTTTTTGCGATCATCATACTTACAATTTCCTTACAGAACGTGGAAGTAAAAAGATAAATAAATGGAACGAACTTTTGGAAAGGATGGAAGATGATAGATTGTTTACCTTTAAAAGTAAGAAGACATAATGGATATGAAAGAAGAAAGATAGGTTGGCCGAGGAACAGGTGGGAATCGTAACGGACAACATTGTCTAAAACATGAAGTGGAGATGATGATGATCACTTTAATTTCTATTATATCAATGATGTGTAAGAGCTACCTTTAATTCGAAGTTTATTACTTCCATGTTCCGTAAGGAAATGGAAGTATTGAAACGTTACTTTGAACCTGTGTATTAATTTAATATGTATATAAACACATAAAATAATAAATCAACTATTAATGGTAACTATAACAATATATAATAATATAAACCATTGTAATGTACATAGATGTAAGTAAAGTATAAATGAAAAATTGAATCAAAGAGGCTCGACTATGCGACAGTCAGGCGCCGACAAAATAAGTTACAATAGACCCAAAACACCCTTACATGTCATAAAAGCATAAAATGTTTCTTACAGTAAATACAGCAAAAAAACGCCCATGTACCGTTAGGTCAACGGTACTGTGTCCTTCAACAGACAATAGATGACACGCCAATAAGTATGACCATTTTAGAAAGTAGCGTCACTTTTTAGGAGTCTAACGAACGTCCGCATAAGTTTATCGCCCGCTCTATGGCAACCAATCACGGATAGCGTCGGTAGTGAGCGCGAAAAAGATACAGCACCGGAATGGGTAAGTTCGAACTTACCGGCAAATATTTCAAAGTCAAGCCAATGGGAGTATGATTAACAAGAGCTGTAGTGAGGGAAGGACTCGGAAAACTATAAAAAACAAGTGAAGCAAACAAAAGGGGGAAGTCTAAGTTTAATTTTCACGCAAAACACGGGAAACCTGCGTCACTCGATGTGAGCTTTTTAATACTATAATTCTAAGTTCAAATCAATAGATTATCTCGGTTAAATAGTTGAGAAAGAATTACAGTCATCAAGAAGTTTATTTTATATGTGTGCGCGATAGTACGTACTGACCAGAAGATGTTTAACTTGTGCGCATAGATTGCAGCAAGAAGTATACTTATTTATACGTGCGCGACGTCTAGTACTAACGCGAGCGAGTGAAGTAAATAAAGAAGGTTTAATCAAGCGTGATTAGTGCAAAGTGTAGTGCGATGTCCAACGCAGGTTTACAGTTCGTCATTCTTTTACTTGGAATCCAGCAACAAGTAACAGTATATCATTTATGATTCACAACTCAATAAATTAACATAATTTTAGCATCTCAAAAATAACTCATCTCATTCTCAAAAGACCCACGAGTTCAGATACTAAATATTACAATTTATGCTATATGACATTTTTGGAGAGTTATGGTATAGTAAAGTAAGGAAAACGAGTTATAATAATTATAGAAATGGTAACGAAGTTGAATAATTGAATTTATGGAAGTTTATAGAAGTTCATAGTAGTTAAGAATTTATGATACATGTATATGTTTTGATTAATATTAAAGATTTAAATGTGTTAAGGAAGTAAATTTGAATCTACTGAATGCTCATCTGAATAATACTTGATTAATATGATTTTGAAGAATCCGTAAACTAGAGATATTAATAATTTTTTTTGTTATTAATTATAAAGAATATTAATGAGTATAGATTGGAAAGATGATATTAATGATTAATCCTCAGATGTATTAAGTAATAAGAAGATAACAATATAAATCTTAGTATCTGAACGAAGTGTTATTATTTCATAACAATCCTGAGATACTCTGCTCTGGAGCCCGAGCAAATTAATCAATAATACAAAAATGAGTGGAAGTATTCAGTAATAAATGTATCTAAATATAATTTGTAACACAATAAATCAATGTAATTACCGAGTATATGCAATACTGTCTTGAATAAATTATTTAGTCAACATTCGAAAATTACGCGAAGAAAAGTCATTTTCCGAAAGGTGTGTTTGTGTGTAGAATTTTTTCTATGGCTAACGGTAACTGCCGCAAATCAAACAGAATCAAATACTTTTTTACATAGGCCTATGTGCCCGAGTTGTAGGCGACTCAAGAGTTGTTGATTTTGGTAAAGATCGGTTAAGGGGAAGTATACCTGCAACGTTTTACGTTTTAACAAGAGTAAAGTACTTAATTTTTTAAATAAATTATCCTGAAAAGAAGGACATAATATTGCAACCATAAAGTGCATCCACTTATTTAATTAATATTTAAATTATTTTAAATATAAATTTTAGGACATGGAAGTCATGTATTGTTCTCCATACCGATTTTTTATTTATATGTCATGTGTACTACGTTATCGGCAACAATTAAGTAGTTTGTTGTTAAAATTCCTTCCCCAGGTGTTTGGCCGTGGTCGAGTGTTTTCTGCAAAACCAACGTTTCGGCAGTGTTATCGACTGCCATCATCAGTGAAAATCGAGTGCGCTAACTTGAGGTTGTATACGTTAGTGACCACAGTACTGAGGTTAAGGTTGAAGAAAGAAGTAGTTTCAATGGAAATATTTCATTTCGAAAATGATTTTAAATATAAATCTTAGAACATGGAAGTCATGTATGGTTCTCCATACCGATATTTTACTTCCATGTTCCATAAAGAAATGGAAGTATGGTGATGGCAAAAAAAAATCGTGTTCGAGATAATTGCAGATTCTGATTGTACTACCCTCAAAACATGTAAAAGTCATTTTTCGAAAAGCGTGTGTGTGTGTGTGTGTGTGTGTGTGTGTGTGCGCGCGCGCGCGTCTGTCTTTCTATGGCAAACTATAAGAGGAGCAAATTCAAACAGAATCAAATAATTTTTTGCATACAGCACTGAATTTTAGGGTTCTCAAGACCTATTGTTTTTGGTGAAGATCGGTTAAGAGAATGGGGTAGTTTACCTGCAACATTTTATGTTTTAACAAGGGTAATGTTTCTTATGACGAATGATACCAGCCGCACATTGAAAAAGAATCAAATAATTTTTTGCATACGTTCCTGAATTGTTAAGTACTCAAGATCTGTTCATTTCGGTGAAGATCGGTTAAGAGAAAGGGGTAGTTTACCAGCAACATTTTATGTTTTAACAAGAGTAAAGTACTTAATTTTGATAAATAAAGTATCCTGATAAGAAGTTCATAATAATCCACTGTAGAAACGTAGATGAAATAACTATGAATGAAGAGGCTAGTTGGACGGGGTGGGGGTAATTTTCTATAAATGAAAATGATAGTTGTAAGGGGTGGGGATAATTATTATTTATATGTCATGTGTACTACGTTATCGGCAACAAAGAAGTAGTTTGTTGTTAAAATTCCTTCTGGGGTGTTTGGGCTTGATCCAATGTTTTCTACAAAACCAGACGTTTCGACAGTGCTATCGACTGCCACCATCAGTAAAAATTGAGTGCAATACCCTGAGGTGGTATACGTTAGTGATCACAGTATTGTGGCTAAGGCTGAAGAAAGAAGTAGTTTCTATGGAAATAGTTCACATCGAAATGTATTTTAAATCTTAGAACATGGAAGTCATGTATTGTTCTCAATACCGATATTTTACTTCCATGTTCCATAAGGAAATGGAAGTATGGTCATGGCGAAAAAAATCGTGTTCGAGATAATGGCAGATTCTGATTGTACTACCATCAAAACATGAAAAAAGTCATTTTTCGAAATGTGTGTGTGTGTGTGTGTGTGTGTGTGTGTGTGTGTGTGTGTGTGTGTGTGTGTGTGTAGAATGATTTCTATGGCAAACGGTAACAGCCGCAAAGTCAAACAGAATCAAATAATTATTTGCATACAGTCCTGAATTGTAGAGGACTCAAGGCCTATTGGTTTTGGTGAAGATCGGTTAAGGGAAAGGTGTAGTTTACCTGCAACATTTTACATTTTAACAAGAGTAAAGTGCTTAATTTTGATGAATAAAGTATCCTGAAAAGAAGGTCATAATAATCCACTGTAGAAAGGTAGATGAAATATCTATAAATGAAAAGGGTAGTTGAAGGGGGAAGGGTTATTGTATTTATATATTAAAATGGTAGTTGATGGTGGAGGAGGTAAATTTTTATGTTTTATATGTGTACTACGTTATTGACAACAAAGAAGTAGTTTCTATGGAAACATTTCATTTAACTTTAACAAAATTCTATATTTTTTCATTTTAATTTAAATCATGTATGAGAGAAAATATGTCGTTCGTGGCAGGCAAGCATATCTCAATTATGTAATGTTTACGTTTCCATTTTATTATTATGATTACCGCAATAAAAAGGCAGGCAAGACACACACACACACACACACACACACACACACACACACACACACACACACACACACACACACACACACACACACACACACACACACACACACACACACACACACACACACACACACACACACACACACACACACACACACACACACACACACACACACACACACACACACAATTCGCGTTATTTCTGGCCTCACTCATGTTTATTTTCTTACATTAGTACGCTTTTTAAATGGAAAGTGCCGAAACCCACACCAACACAACGCGTGCAAGACGAAAAAGTGTACAGCGTGGATAGCGATTTGCTTCCTGTGGATCCCTGGGCAGTGTAACTGCACGTGTTTACAGAGGAACGGTTCATAGACAGACTTTTCATCTTTAGGGAATGAACCCTCTGCAAGATGCTCAGGGTCCATGAGTGACTTCGGAGCGTTTCGGAGGATGGATGATTATCTGCGTAGTTCGGTTTCTTTGTAAGAATAAAGTAAGCCTACCTAATTTTTATGGATAAAGTGACTGAAAATAACATTATATTAAACGACTACCCCATAATAACAAAAATATCTATAAATAGTGAAATTAGTTGGAGGGTGGGCGATATTTTCTTAGAAATTACCGAACCGAATTCAAGTAAATTATTTTAAACATAAATCTTACAACATGGAAGTCATGTATGGTTCTCCATACAGATATTTGTATTGATGTTATGAATTTATTCTACCGAAAACTTAAAAAGATTTGAGTAATGTATTAACAATCGATATAGTTCCATATAAACAAAATATCGTAACCACGGATACGTAAATAAAATAATTTTACGTTTTCAGAATTTCATAGATAAACGCTGGGCGATATTCGCTTTTTCTTTCGTGTTGTTTAAATAAAAGATAATTTAATCAAATTAATTCTTTATTTTTAAAATATTAACAACTATGTACAATTCGTATTTTGATTATCTTTCTCAGGTTTTTTACCAAAAGCATGCTGGTATATTTAGTTTTGAGTGCACATATTAAAAATAAATTTATAATTAAGGAGAACATGGAAGTTATGTATAGTCTCCATACCGATTATTTTGATACTGCGCGTATATTTTGGTAGTTCAGATCCCTGTTTCAGCTGTCCACTGTTGTTGAGTCTCATTGATTCAAGGGAAGGCAGAACCGTTTCTGTAAAGAACAAACAAAAGCACACGTTGTCCTCTGTAGTGATTTAGAAGTCCAAAGTGGTCTTAATCGGTCCGATCAACTCCATCTTCGCGATAACGCCAACGCCCTGCGGACAACTGCGATTTGCCGATCATTAATCTGTAATCATATTATGTTATAACACTAATAAGTATAAATAGTTTTGTGTTTTCTGTTTTGCGTGACGGAGGGACAATAACAGCTGTAATGTTGTTTGCCCCCTCGAGGGCGGTCAGTGTGGTAAACGTAAATATTGTTGACGGAGAGGTAAGTGTTTGTGAGAAAATTTAGAAACCGACTTCGTAACTAACAAGAAAGTGTGGCCTGACGAAGCGCGGACCGGCCACGTCACGGTGAAAACATATTTGTCAGTTTTGGATGATGAAATTTTCGTGTTAGCTTCGATCAGCAGAAAAATCAGGAGCTGATGTTTTTAATTGTAGCTTCTCTCTTTTCAGATCATCGAATAAAGTGTGGTTTGAGAGAGTCTGTCCATCCTGATCTGCACTAGTCCATAAAAAAATTATGAGAATGACAACAGACATTGTTAACATGAGAATGAAATCAGACATAAAATCTCAATGGAAAATAGTATTTTTCTTTCTTCTTTCTTTCTTTCTTTATTTCTTCTTCTTCTTCTTCTTCTTCTTCTTCTTCTTCTTCTTCTTCTTCTTCTTCTTCTTCTTCTTCTTCTTCTTCTTCGTTTTTCCCATTAGAGTTTAGTCGTTCATTCTTCCCTCTTAACATCACCACCACCACCACTACCACCATCATCATCATCATCATCATCATCATCATAATCATCATCATCTTCGCCATCAACATATCTATACCAGTACAGTAATTACGATATTATAAAAAAAGTCTTATAAACACAAAGATGAGACTTTTATGCTGGTACGTATTCTCGGTCCTCTTCTACGGTGTAGAATCTTGGACTTTGACTGAAGCCACAACTAAAAAATTGGAAACTTTCGAAATGTGGCTTTACCGTAGAGTACTGAGCATTTCATGGACAGCACATATAACTAATGTTGAAGTTCTTAGAAAGGTGAAGAAAGAAAGGGAAATTATTAACACAGTGAAGATAAAAACGCTCCAGTATCTGAAACATCTCATGAGAAATGAACAGGGATTTACTTATTGCAGTCCGTACTACAGGGAAAAGTACTTGGAAAGAGTAGGGCGCCCGAAAATCTCATGGCTGAGAAATTTAAGGACCTGGTTTGGCATGAATACATTTGACTTATTACGTGAAGTCTGTACGATATCCAACATCCGAAACGATAAGAACTATCAGAAGAAGAAGAAGAAGAAGAAGAAGAAGAAGAAGAAGAAGAAGAAGAAGAAGAAAAAAGTCTTGGAACAAATATCATGTCGAATGTAGTTCCTCATCATGTCGGAACATCCGTGTTGGAGCTGCAAGGTCACAGACACGTGAGTTCAGAGCTGAGTCCGCTTGATGTTTCATAATTAGTATCAAAACAAACTGAATTTCTTAAGGCAAGAAAAAACACATTGAGTAACACAGATTAATAAGTTGTATTGAACAAGACAAATAAACAAATTATATAAACTCTTTTTATTCAATATTTTTTAATTCTTCAATACTTTGAACCGAAAGCAACCGTGTTTTTGATGGTTTTAAACACCTCTCTTTTTGACCCCCAGGATTGATACACGTGGTATAGCATGTTAAAGATACGTGGACCAGTGCTACCGAAAAAGTCTTGATGTACAGATAATTTCGATAGAGGAACAGAAACTGTATGGCTTTTCCGAAAATCGTACCTTTTAATTTTTAAATTTCCGTTATTATCACATGTAGTATAAAAGGACCTAAGAAAATTTAAAAACCTAGAAAAGCCTCAGTGGAAGAATTACGAAACATTGAAAGGTGTGTAGCATTCGTAATTTACGTTGTGTAGCACTTCTCACTTACGTTTCCTTAAATAATCCGAATTATTGTTTGTAGAGACACTGTGATTGATTTTAATGTTGTAACATATTTCCTCCTGTATATTTAATGTTGTAACAGCAGCAAACTCCAACATAAATCTGGTAGTCGTATCCTTCCCCATATTTCTACTGTTAATATTTTAACCTATCGACCATCCTGTAGAAATCATTTCATACAGGCCTACCAGATTCCACAGTTCAATTTTTATTCTTAGTTTCACAATGCGGGCCCCACTTCAGCCACAATAATTACTGCATTTCAATTCAAATGTCCAATATACTCTCCTTTTCTTACTTTTAAAATGCTTTTTCCAGAACAGAGTATATTTCACCTGACAATAACAGAACCTAAATATTAAAATTGTTTACCCTTTTTTGTTTTCATATTTTTTTGAAATGAATCTGTTTCCTCATTTTCAAATCACATATATTCAGCCTAAAAATAAATAAATAAATGCCACTTTAAACGTTGTTCCTTTAATGTACGTCTAAGGTATTATGAAATGTAAGACAATAGAAACTGTTGGTGGATCTTGTAGTCCTGTTACTCGGACAGGTGCAAGTGACTGAACCTTTACTGCTGATAAAAAAGTTCCAACTTCTTTTTTCCGCGGTTACCATTAGCCTCTTTTTACCTTTACATTTCTTTGGCACAACATTATTTGATCCATAAGGCTTACAACCTAGATTGTATGATTATTATTATTATTAGTAGTAGTAGTAGTAGTAGTTGTTGTTGTTGTTGTAGTGGTAGTAGTATAGTATTAATAGTAGGAGGAAGAAGAAGAAGAGGAGGAGGAAGAAAAGGGAGAGGAAGGAAGAGGAGGGGGAGGAGAAGCAGAAGAAGAAGAAGAAGAAGAAGAAGAAGAAGAAGAAGAAGAAGAAGAAGAAGAAGAACGACAGCAATAATGTAAACGAAAAGAATTGTAAGGGAAATTAGGAAGGAAAGGAGCCAGAGGCGTTTCTAGAGCTTGTTAAGTGCGGGAGGGGGATCTGCGTATTTGGGAATAATATATTATATATTAGGGAGTACTTAACAACTCGATTGTCCTACAGGGTCCTTCTCCTGAAAGAACCCATACCAACATAAAATATAAAGCTGCCAGGCGCACAGAAGAATAAAACTGGTTGGAATGGCTGTCGTAGTCCGTAAGCGGGCGTTGTGCGCAGTGTTCTGTCGTAAGGTGACCGCCATGACCGACCGTCCACCGGCTCACTCGATATGCGCCTCAACAAAGACGGTAAGCCAGGTATGATGAGACGGTGAGCATGATGTGCGCCTCAAGCGGCTTACCGCTTATAAACAACCAGTTCCTGCAAAATTTGGTAAAGGAGAAAACATCTGTCTCCTAGTACCATGCAAAGTATCTACACGAAACATAAGGATGAAATTATATAGGCGGTATTACAAAAACATTTGCGTTTATTAATTTAGTCAATGGACAGCTACAGTGTTTACAGAAAGTTAAACAGCCAACATTTTACCTTGTATGAGACGCATTTAACAAAAGATATGTCGATTTCTTTATTCCGAAATTGAGTCAGTTTTTGCTTAACGAACACTTGTCGTTGCTTAGTTTTTTTGTCCGTCCTATGTACGCTGCCTTCCCCAACGCTATTCATTCTTATGTAGGTGTCCGTTTGTACAGATTGTACATTGTTAATGAATGAATAAATGTTTGGATGCGAAGATTGAAACATAGCGTTATGCCTCGAGTGAAAGCTCTTGCAACCATTGGTAGTGCGCCAGAGATCCGCGGTATCAGCAACCCAGATGGTCGGAAGAATTGTCGCAGGTTCTTCTTCATATGGCTCTCTATCAAGTAATCACGAGGTGCATAGTCGTGAAACAAGGAGGTTGTTGAACTCCCCCGACGGTCCGAAACAAATATTTTAGCTACCTGCTATGTACGAGGCTAGGGATCATTTTAGCAGATCATGCTAAGGATTATTAGACCCTTTTTCGAACCTTCCGCCGGCCATAAAAATGAGGCGCAGATCGAGTTTGGCCCGACCACCACGTAGGCGGCAGTGATCCACGACCTGGCCGTGAAACGGTCGAGGAACCTCACTGTTATTCCGGCTGCGTCGCTCCTGGTTCAACGAGTACACTAACAGAAACCGTATAAGTCTTGAGCACCTCACTTGTTAAGATCCCCAGTTTAAACAGTTGCGTTCCATCCAGAACCACAAACGCCCTTGATAGAGTTACGGTTTTTGCCAGTTATTTGAGGAGTTACTGCTAGCGCTTCTATCGCATAGAGGCATTGAGACTCGTCCCCATACCGGCTACAGCTCCGTTGGCCATTTCTCGCACAACTGGATCAAAAAGAAGATACACTATTCGCACATCTCTTCCGTCACACTTCTGCTTCCCATAGCAAACACTCACATTATGCTTTCAGCAGGAATAACAATAATAATTAAAATAAGAAAGTAGTTTATTTTTATTTTAAACACTGGATAATTTAAAATAAAAAGAGAACACTTTTATTTCTGGTGGGTATCTGACTAGAATTATCACTGAGGAGCAAAAACAACAATGATAAAAGAAGGAAATAGCAACATATTAAAGAAGATAAAAGAAAAAACGTATGGAAAAATAAAGAGAAGAAGAGGAAGAAGAAGGAGGAGGAGGAGGAGGAGGAGGAGGAGGAGGAGGAGGAGGAGGAGGAGGAGGAGGAGGAGGAGGAGGAGGAGGAGGAGGAGGAGAAGAAGAAGAAGAAGAAGAAGAAGAAGAAGAAGAAGAAGAAGAAGAAGAAGAAGAAGAAGAAGAAGAAGAAGAAGAAATCTTTTCGACAGTAAGTGTACAATGAGTTGCATTGGTTCACGCACTGAACTTCGAGTTTGTTCTGAATTCAACAACAAAAGATCGTTATTATATCATTTTTTCTGATGTTACGTTGGAAGACGTTTTAGGTGAATTTTCGTGACGATTGTCCGTGAAGGCGGTTACTTCGAAATGCAGTAACAGTGTTCTTCTACCGAGAATATTGGTTCAAACCTGTGACCTGCCGTTTTCATTGTTCGGCGAATAAAGGAATCACTTTCGATGTTAACGCCAATCATTACAGTTCGGTAAATTCAACAAAGAGTAATAATTCAGAAATGTAAATGAGGAATTTACATAGAGTAAGTTGCTAGTTGGGTGTCTGCTTATCCGTTACGCTCTGATTGTAGCGCTAACTGCTTCGCATAAAATGTGTACCAAGGATAACTTTTTGTAAATACACACTAACTCTTCTTCTTCCTCCTCCCCTTCACTTCTCCTTCATATAATTCTTCTTCTTCTTCTTCTTCTTCTTCTTCTTCTTCTTCTTCTAACAACATCAGATTAATGGAGGGCAGGAATTCGTTAAAGAATTATGTTCAGAAGTGCTTGTTTTGTAATGTGGACGATTGGACAGATTGAAAGAAAAAGAAGCGAAGCGTGCTGACATAGAAGAATGATGAAGGTAGATTGAGAAGACAAGTCTACGAATGATGAGGTTATTCGGAAAGTTCAGGAGGACAGAAGCTTCTCACAGCATTCGGAAAGGGAGAAGAGTCCAGATAATTGGACACATACTCGTATCTCGGCACAATGAATTCGCGAAGAGAATAACTGAGAAAAAGTAAAAGAGTAACACATACACAGGAAGGGTTCCTTTTGAGTATATAATCCAAGTAATTACAGACTTGATCTACGTTTCGTACAGTGTATTGAGGAGAGAAATGTTGAAGGTCCGAGTAGCGTGGAGAACAGCTGCCCACACCTTGCGGCTGCTAACCTGAGAGAGAGAGGGGCGGGGGGAAAGAGAGACAGAGAGATATTCCCCCCTCTCAGTCTGTCTGTTAATGGTTAGTTATGAGACGAAAATGGAGGACTAATCTAAAGAAGACAGTGCAGGTGCTGGGCTATTGTCTGTTAGTGACTTGATGGTGGTGTTATAACCGAAACGCCGTCAACACCGAAACATGTAGTGACACAGCAAAACCCTTTTATCATAGCTTAATCAGAATTCCATTACTTACGAACTGATATTAAATGGCTTATTTTCTACTAACAATAATATTTAAAAACATTTTTTTTTTTACAATTCTGGAAAGAAGTCTCAAAACCGTACTTGGTCAATGAGGTACGCGCATGCATGATAAGAATACAATTTTACACGGAATCAGAAGTAGGTTGGATTTTTGTGTGGTCGATTGTCAAGCATACGGTATCATCCCTCGTTACATTGTATTCTGTCGAAAGAAGAAGAAAGGTGAGATCTCTAAAGTATGTGAAAGTTCATAGACGCGATTAAAGGTCTTACGTACTTCCGGTCGGAGTTCTGTTGGATAGAACGTTCAGCAACTTTCATAACTTTTAAACTCTACACATCTTTTAACGCTGTTATAATTTATTTTCCAGTGAAGATACAATCTGGGAGAAGAAGAAGAATGAAGAAGAAGATCACGATGTTGATAAAGAAGAAGGAAAAAAGTAGATTTTGAAGAAGTAGAAGAAGAAGAAGAAGAAGAAGAAGAAGAAGAAGAAGAAGAAGAAGAAGAAGAAGAAGAAGAAGAAGAGCGATGGTAAATGCTTAGTCCGGGCGAGAAAACAGCAGATTCTCTCGCAATTCGCTCAAATGTGTCGAGGATAACCAGCGGAAGAGGCAGTGGATAGATTCAACCATGATAATAAAAATCTCATTTTTGACGCCTAAAATGTTATTTCATTTTTTACCGTAATATACATCCTAATTCATGCAGTTTCAATAATAGTTTATAAGTCACTACAAGCCAATAATTCTTTCTCGTAATGCATGACCACCACCCGAGCCGACAATGTGAGTTGATTATTCTAGACATTTATCGCCGCTTGGATTAATGAAACTGGACACACTGTTTATCACTAGTGACCTTGTGTGTCACAACTGTTTAACTGAACCAATCAGAGTTCATTATTTTCGCTCTCAATTAATTCTGACGCGTAGAATGTAAAAAGTTATTTGCGAATTTTCCTTTTTGGTAGTAGTAGTAGTAGTAGTAGTAGCAGGCACAGTAACAATAGCAGTTAAAATCATAGACCGTGAATATCAGTCGTGATTCAGTCCGAAGATCTGAAGTTTTCGTTCCTGCTCTACGTCTTAAGGTCCCTGCGAATTTCGCCTCACCATCGTGTCCGATATCGTTATTTTCTTCATGTATCCGAAATCATTATCATTATCATTACCTTCTTTTATAATTTATTTTCTTCTTCCTCTTTCTTTTTCTCCTGAAGTGTATCGTTCAGTTGTTGATTTCTACAAACGGTCCTTTCTCAAGATGTGACCAATTTCCTTATATAGCCCCACCGCCCCAGCACAGCCAATTTCCCCCTCTTATTTTTTCCTCTTAATAGACGTAATATATTAAGACCTTTACTTGTGGAATAGAGGTCACTCGATTTCTTGAGCTGTTTAGACTCGTTTGTCACTATCCATTTTACCTAAATTCTGTTATTTTCCTGTTTGTCCTATGGTTTTACCATAGGACGAAGGGCATGCCCGTCGCCCGCTCGTATGCAGGGTCCCGAGCTCCACCTGCAGGGACCACAGATGAACTGGTTATTAAGGGTGTGGCCTGCTACCGGCGATGGGTCTTCAGTTAGTTATCTAATTGAGGGTGAGTGTACGGGTCCAAGATTCACCTGGCACAGATTGGTAGCGACCGAGGGCGCTAATAAGGTGGTTGCTCTGGAAGCGGGCGGTGCGGCGATATAATTCACGGGGCAGTGTCCGTATAGTGGCGTCCAGGGAACGGACACGCAGGGATTCTCGGACGATTTTGTTAGATGTCAGGTAGTGGGCTTTGCACGCTCAATGGAATCCTCTGTCCAGGAGAGACTGAAGCTTTCGCTTATGAGCCTTGGCCAAGTAGCCCCATACGGGAATCGCGTAGGTACCCATCGGCGCCTATAGACGGTGGTAACCATTGCGTAGGTGGTGACGATAAACTTCCTATGCTGCGGGTCATACAGTTGCTGGAAAGCAGGGGACGGAGTTGATATAGACGATGGGCGGTCTTGCAGGCTACTTGCTCATAGTGTGTCCGCCAGGTAAGACGACGATCTAGGTGGAGAGCGAGGTACTTAACCTCCCGAGACCATGTCAGAGGAGTGCCCCCTACGTACAGTCTGTCAGGGAGCTTTCCACATCTGGAGAAGACTACGGCTGTACTATTTGGCCGCGTTGATAGCAACCCTCAATTTGTTTGCCCACTCAACGTATTCGTCAAGCTGGTCCTGGAGCCAAAAAACTGCCATTTCAGCAGTACGATCGACGGTATATACCCCAGTGTCGTCGGCGAACATGGCCAATCTGGTTCCCGGCAACCTAGGCACGTCATTAACGTACACAGAGAAAAGCAGGGGGAGGTCTGCTTCTGCCTTTGAGCTTCCAATTCAATTCCATTTCAGTCACTTTTCGTATTGGCGAGAAAACTTCTTTCATTATGTAACCGGTATTATGGAAAATTAACCCCTTTAAAATCATTATTCAGTATGCTGTTTTGGAGCGTCAAATAATAATTTTCTAGACCGAGTGATGGTTATGCTCCCCGGTGCACATACTTCCGAGCAATTCGGCCTCGACCTGCACAGAAGGACAACCATTTGTACACTTGACGTGGAACTGTAGATCCTCTGTATGGGGGATCGCAGCGACTAATGAATAATAGTAAAGCGTACGATCATTAGACACTTCATTGACATAAGGACGGACGAAATTTTACAAGCACCTGCGCTAAATATAATCCCAAGGTTTATTTTGGGTAGGCCTATATGGCCTTGTCGAGTGATCGTAAACAATATTTTTTTAACCATACGGTCGACAACTATCACGTGCATTCATTGACTACTAAGTTTCATTTAATGAACGTCGAGTTCTGGTGTAATCGATACATTCAGCGGGTTATCGGGCCCTCTTGTTAATTGTCCGTGGGTAATATTCTCGACATAAATCGATTTTAATTTTTTTTTTTGCCGTAGCTGAATTTATTATTGACACATTTAGAATGGTCAGATTTATCAAAGTGGTTTCCAAAGTGGAGTCCGCGACTATGTTTCAGGGGGTCTGCAGACACTTTTAAAGAAAATTAGAATATACCGTAATTTTCTCCAGTTTTTATGCTCTCAAAACAAATTTTAAGTATTAGAATATTAAAACAATTAGTAGAAGATTCCAGTTTTTTTTTGGGGGGGGGTCAAACTAATTGTAATTATAAAAGTAATTTCAAATTAATGTCTTTTTAATAATGTCTTTAAATCATGTCGTGTAGCAGATCTGTTTCTCAGCCGATCTGACTAAACCACTCTCTTACACTACAAAAAAAAGATTCAACTGACAGTTTATTAAAATTACAGTTTTCCCAATTACAACTATCTGACTGATTACAGGTTATATGTAATGACTGACTATCCTGAACTCGCAAAAAAAGCTTTTTGAAGCGTTTAACTGTATTTCCTTCTACTTATTTGTGTGAAACCGCATTCTCCCTGCTCACGTACTTGAATCGAAGTTAAGAAATAAACTTGATGTCGAGAGTGCCTCAATATTGAAATTATGAGACATAAACCCAATACTGCAGAGCTAATTGTTCAAAAGCAGCTTCATTGTTCGCATCGAACTATGTTTGATACAATTAATATTATAACTTTGCAAGTTAAGGGAATTTTGATTTTAATACATTTTAAATAAAATATAAGAGTTTCTATCATATTTACTGTTTGTTTTATTTCAGAACTACTCAGACGGGGTCCGTGAACTTTTAAATTATTGGGGGGTCCGCGGATTGAGAAGTTTGGGAACCACTATTATAGGGTACTGTTTATCCGGGCATTTGTACAGTACAAAGACTCGTAGGGATTATCTTTATTGTCTTTATTATTTATTCTTTATTATTTAGTGTCATACTCGTATATAGTCTTTATTATTATCTTGATTAAATTTTTACTTCCATGTTCCTTAAGGAAATGGAAGTATGGTGATGGCAAAAAAAATCGTGTTCGAGATTATTGCAGATTCTGATTGTACTACACTCAAAACATGAAAAAAAGTCGTTTTTCGAAAAGTGTCTGTGTGTCTATGTGTGTGTCTGTGTGTGTGTCTGTAGATTTTTTTCTATGGCAAACGATAACAGGCGAAAATTCAAACAGAATCAAATAATATTTTGCATACAGCCCTGATTTGTAGAGTACTCACGACCTATTGTTTTGGTGCAGATCAGTTAAGGGGAAGGGGTAGTTTACCTGCAACCTTTTACGTTTTAACAACAGTAAAGTACCGGTACTTAAAATTCATTTAAACTTTTTCAAACAATGGTAATTGTTAAAAATAAAATAATTTTGTTGCCAGGCAATAAAATTATAATTTTTTCATTTTAATGTAAATCATGTATGAGAGAAAATATATCGTTCTTGGCAGGCAAGCATATCTTAATTATGTAATGTTTACGTTTCCATTTTATTATGATTACCTACCGCAATAAAAAGGCAGGGAACACACACACACACACACACACACACACACACACACACACACACACACACACACACACACACACACACACACACACACACACACACACACACACACACACACACACACACACACACACACACACAGAGTTCGCGTTATTTCTGGCCACACTCATGTTTATTTTCTTACATTTGCACGCTTTTTAAATGGAAAGTGCCGAAACTCACACCAACATAACGCGTGCAAGTCGAAAAAGTGACCAGCGTGGATAGCAATTTGCTTCCTGTGGATCGCTGGGCAGTGTAACTGCACGTGTTTACAGAGGAACGGTTCATAGACAGACTTTTCGTCTTTAGGAAATGAACCCTCTGCAAGATGCTGAGGGTCCATGAGGACTTCGGAGCGCTCCTTCTTTTCCGCGTGTTTGTTCTGTGAAACGTACACTGTAGATTCGCAGCTTTACTCTGAGCAACGCTCAATAGGGAGTGTTGAAAATTTTTGTCCACGGTGTACCCTCATACACACTAAACCTGCTCTGATGTTTTAATTACGGACATCATAATATTAAAACTTTGGAAACTTGAACACTACTTAATGGAGATCAAACATTAACTTATACAAGCCATTAATTTGATGCATATTTTTTATATATGTGTACAACGTTATCGGCAACAAAGAAGTAGTTTTTTGTTAAAATCCCTTCCCGGACTGTTTGGTCGTAGTCCAATGTTTTCTACAAAACCAGACGTTTCGGCAATGCCATCGACTTCCATCATCAGTGAAAATCGAGTGCGATAACGTGAGGTGGTATACGTTAGTGACCATTACTGTGGTTAAGGCTGAAGCAGTAAGTAGAAAGAAGTAGTTTCTATGGTAATATTTCATTTCGAAAATGATTTTAAATATAAATCTTAGAACATGGAAGTCATGTATGGTTCTCCATACCGATATTTTTATACTTTGTTATACTACTGCACTTTGAAATTGAAATTCGTCAATTTTTACATTTTGTATAGACTTGAATTTTAAAACAGTACTCACGAAACTCATTTACATAAACACCAAACTTAGTGACTGAGGAAAACGCAGATTTTGGATTATTGGCTACAAAAATAAATGAAAATAATTGTTAGGTGAAAATAACACACACACACACACACACACACACACACACACACACACACACACACACACACACACACAGGCTTATGATGATAATTATTATTCTTTAATATAACTTAATAGGTTGGACAAAATCATTTAACACATTTCAAATGCATATACGTATAGGTTTTTGGGCATACCAATTTTATATATTTCTGAACAACGCTTCATGTTATTTAAATTTAAATTCATTGTATATAAACTCAATTCATATTTAACAATGATTCATAGTTTTTAAATTAAACTTTTATATTGTTATATTTAAAATTTCGTCCTGATCTTCCTCTGTAGATCCAGTTTGAACTCGTACAACTCGACAGTTGTAGGTGGAGAAGAAACACGTTTTTACGAATAGCGAAAACCAAGACTGTAGCGAGCGACAGGCCTGCCTGGTATAGTAGCAGCGGGGCAGTAAACTCTCGGTGACAATGGCGGTGTTACGTCAGGGACACCGGATTGCATCAGCGGCAGAAACGGACGGCGATTTGACAGCCCTTTCATAGAACGCTACCACTGGTACTGGGCCGGCAGCCAAACTGAAACTATTAACTTCGCGTTAATTCACTACATACTGTCACTGACGCCAAATTCGAATAAGATCAATATTGTACTGACATGGTTTAATCTCTCTCTCTCTCTCTCTCTCTCTCTCTCTCTCTCTCTCTCTCTCTCTCTCTCTCTCTCTCTCTCTCTCTCCCTCTCAATATAACACACACACACTCACAAACTTAGTACGGTTTGTTTTCTTTGACCATTATTTAATATAAGCATATGTAGGCCTACTTATTTAAAGTACATACGTATATACAGTAGACTATAAAGTATATGTATAAATTAGTATATATATATCACTTATGGTAAATTAAAACATTTACATAGGCGTGCGTACGACGATTACAATGGTGTGTGTAATCACTATACTATACTATAGCAATGGTGTGTGCAATCACTATACTATACTAGCAATGGTGTGTGCAATCACTATAGCGGGGCATATGGAATACCCTCAGTAAAACGGTCTATAAAATTAGTATTAAAAAAAAAGAAACTGGTTTAATTAAAAACATATTATTATCTTATTTTTGTGACTAAACAACAACGATAAGAAGAGGGAATGTCTTAAAAGTCTTAAATAATATTAGCAGTATCTTATTTTTGTAACCTAAACAACAACGATAAGAAGAAGGATTGGAATAAACAAAAGTCTTGAATAATATTTATTGACTATATTTAATGGAAAATATGTACATTAGAGCATTGATTATCCGAACATCCATTAATCTAACGATCTATTATCCGAACTCAAGAAAAAGAACAATTTTGTACTGTACTGTACAGTAATGTATTGGGCACGTGTAGGCGTAATTGTATACTATAAATTATTACAATACTGTACAGTAATAAATAAACGCTGTAGCTATACAACCTTACAATCGATAAACAAAGAATTGGCTAAAGGCGGAAGAAGCCGATCCCGGTTTTCAGTCATTAACCGATGAAGAGATAGTTGGGTCATTAATTGAACGTAATGAAAACGAAAGCGATTCAGATGAAGACGGCGAGAATGCTACTAAAACAAGGTAACCAGGTAAACGCTAAAAATAATCCAATTTAAAACAAAACAAAAAAACTGTAAGGAACACTTAATTCAAAAGGAATAACACAAGAACAACCACTGCATATTTCATAGTGTGAATATAAACAATAATTAAATCGTTATACACTGTAACACTCAATGATTTAAACAGAATAATTTTTAAAATAAAACATATTTAATGATCTTAGTGTAGTGAAAGCCACGATTTATTTAAGTTCTACTGAGAAAATGAGCACAAAGTTTAGAGAGATTTGAAAATAATTTTATCTTTAGACTGTCTTCTTCGAGTTTTAATATTTATAAAAAAAAAACAGTTTTTTGTATTATTGTTTCATTAGTTATAAAAAATAACACAAATTACTATCTGCCCTTTGATAGATAGTCTATGTTTAGGCCTATATATAATTTTTAAGGAATAAAGTTTTAATTCTTATGAACAATCATTTTTGTTTTCAATAGTGGTGAGTACTGTACAACAATATTAAAGTAATAAGACATCGTATTCCGTGTGAAGTCACTCAATGTCATGAGTTACTTGGGCCCATTTGTTATTATAAGTAACTTCACATTTTCTATAAGTGTGTACACGTCCTTAGTTCTTCTAATATACTTTTACAACTTTTCATGTTCCCTTCTTATTTTCTCCATCTGATAATGCTTATGCCTTTCGCATCCATCACTTTCTAGCACCATCATCAAGTTTTTCATTCTCTTGATCCTAGGAACATTCAATCGCGGCGCTACGCGTTCGTCGTCACCATTAGACCATCGTCTGGTCCGTTAGCTGTATCCGTTCATTTTTATTTTTGTTGACTCTACTTACATCGGATTTCTCAGAATTAAATCTTTGTAAACGAGGAATACAAATATTTAGGGGTGAAAATTACGGGCAGTGGAAGGCAAGACAAAGAAATACAATCCAGAACTAATTTGGGAAAGATGGCTATATTTACATTAAATGGAATCCTGTGGAATAAGCAAATTACAGCAGAAACTAAAACCAAAATATTTAAAACCATTGACTTACGGCTCAGAAGATTCGACTACTAATAAACACACGAAAACAAAATTAATGACAACAGAGATGGACATTTGGAGACGTTCGGCAAGAGTATCCAGACGTGATACAATTAGAAATGAAGTCATTAAGGATATAATGAATGTAAAAAATTCAATTGTTGATTTTTCAAAAAAAAAAAAAAAAAAAATACAACGGTATGGCACAGGAAAGAGTGCCAAGAAGAGTTAGGGAATGGACCCCACCAGGAAGAAGGAAAAGAGGAAGACCACCTATCACTTGGATAGAAGAAATTCGGACTATATTGAGGAAACGAGAAATTGAAGAAGAACTTTGGATGGACAAGCAGCACTGGAAGATGAGAATTCAATCACTTTTGTAATCTTTGTTTCCGAAAAATGTGTAAACATTGTACAGCCGGAATAATAAGAAAAATCTTTATAAACTTTATTAATTTTATAATCATTAAAGATTATTAAGCTTATAAGGTTATACAAGATTATTAAAGTTTATAAAATTTATAGTCGTTATTACAATTTACATTTCTTTATTGGCAATTTAAACAAGTAAATTCACATGAAACTTAAAAAAGGGGGTTTTCGACACAAATTCTTTGAGATTTACAAAACGTTTCCAAACAGCTACCCAAGATACAATTGTAAGACCCCCTTTCTCACTTTTTCAGGTCGAAAACCATATGAAACCGTATCAGATTTACCCTTTATTTTAAGTTTCAAGAATTTCAGTAGTGCTTAATAATTGTACCTTTGGAATAGAAATGAAGGTTACAATTTTCGCAAGCCATAAATCTAAAACGAAGCGTTTCCGGACCTATGTTTATATGAAAGGTCTTCTTTATTTCAGGCTGTAGAATGCACTCGTGAAGTATGTCCCATTCCTCATGCGAGACTCTGTATACTGACATAGTATACTGAAAAGGAGGGCTGACTGGGTACCTGCTGATGGAGACGATGCTGTATTTTCATTCATTTCAGAACCGTATCAGTTGTACGATCCATTTCCGTTACACAATTATGAATTAAATATGTTTTCATTTATAAGAAAAAGAACGCACAAAAATCAAACTATTAAACTTAACCTTGCGTTGAATTTTTAAACAGAAAAAACTTCTCGCAATCGATGAACGGCTGCGAACTGTTCGTCGTTTGGATGCCGACGGGCGACTTCGGCCGAAGCTTAAATAAAAAACATTCTTGTCGAGCGGCCAAAATCCATTGTCAGACCCCCCCCCCGGTCTATCGGAGAGGAGGCCGTGTCGTGTATTTAGTCGCACGCACGCGACGCGCGCAACTCTCCATTACTTGTGAACGCGTGCATTCATACATATGCAACGCACAATGTGGCGTGTGTGTATGTGTGTGTGCATGCACTTGTTAAAGCCAAACACACATCGTTTAGAAGATACAGACAGCACTTTCGCTTCCAAACACACACACACACACACTCACACGAAGTCTGGTCAATGCACCGAGACAATGTAGTAATGGTAAGTGTGTGTTTGTGTGTGTGCATTCGTTAGTGCGCTGCATAGCAACAGCACCGCCGCGCTCGCCGTTGCCAGTCTAAACATGTGATAATAAAATACGGCAGCAAACGTGCTTCGTTCTGCACATAAACAGATTCTTTTATTGTTTCATCCGTTTCTGTCTGTTGTTAATGGGCGGTGGTGAAGCGTTGTTCTTGATTGCTACGCCGGCGCCATGGTTCGATTCCAACGTTCTGAATCGCGGTTCGCTGTTGTTCAGAGATGTGGGTGCGATCAGAGCGCCATGGATTCGATGCCCGCTTCTGACACTCGGATCAATGAAATGCGGAGATCCGTGGAAGCGCGAGTATGTTTCCTAATATCCCCCGATCTACAGTGGGAATATGGGGGTCAACGAATATTTCTATAAGATCGCCCCCAAAATTTCTATATGGTATTTAGCGACAACAAGTATTATGAAGGAAATCTGGGAATTCACCAGTAAAAGTCAGCTTTTCGATTTTTTCTTGCCACATGAAGCTCTTATGCTGCTGAGAATAGAGAAGTCATGGTATCAGTAGACTCCTTTTTTTATAATCGAAATGGCTTAGAATACCGAGATTTAACCACACGCCAAAGAAGGTAGTAATGGCCAGCAAAAGGTTGTATATGCACACCTGTACATCCTTCTGCTTCTTCTTCTTTATCAAGGATAACAGGCCTGTCGAGCTGTTTCGGCTTCAATCGCCTCCCCCAACATTTAATTATTTAATTGGCCATCCAACTCGTCTGATATTTGTAGGCCTGTAATTATGAAAGAAAGAAACAAAGAAAGAAGAAGAAGAAGAAGAAGAAGAAGAAAAAGAAGAAGAAAGAAGAAAAAGAAATTTTATTGATTATAAATAAAAAGGCAATGCTCTGCCAAGAGAAAGTAGAAGACGTTAAAATGGCTGACAGAAGTAGGCCTACTCAGTAAAACATAAACATACAGACTTCGTATTTTTGCACATGGCAACCCAAGATTTTGTTATTATTATTGTAGTCGTGGGTAGAATACGGGGAGAAACTCAGCCGAATACGGGACAGTACAGAGGCGGACAGTCTCTCTCTCTCTGTGTTGGGGTCAGGAGGTCAATTTAGTGATGATTTACTTGTGCAAAATTTCTTTCAGCAGAATTTTCGTGAACAAAAAAAGAGAACTGTTCCTTCCACTGAGCGTACGCACACTAACTCTGTAGCCTACGTATACTGTATCTGTGTGCGCGTACTTTCTCGTAAACCGAGCGTAATTATCATTAATTTGAGGAGTAGTATTTAAATCGAAATGACAGGTTAGGAAATGACGCACAGCACACAGTGTAATTTGTTTAAACATGTGTGTATGTGTGAGTGTGCGCGCGTGTAACTTTCTCTTTTTCGTGAGCCGGCTCGGACAGTGTCACTCGGTGCGGCGGGAAATCCTGCACCAACAATCGCGTTATCTCTGCTACTCCAGCGAACCTCTCGTCTGCAAATCCTGTTTGTCGTTACGTTCGGTCGGTGTTTTTGTTTTTACGCTACCGTTTCATCCGTTACGTTCGCGCTGATTCGCCAGCGAAGCGTAAGACCTGCGGCAGCCTCCTGTTATTAACGAAGCCATCTTGCACTTTTACTTACTTCCGGTCAATATCGATCGTCTTACCGTAAGAACGATCCGGATCCGAAATCTCAAGAAAGTTGAATGATTCGGAATCAGAGTTGCGGAGGGGGTGTGCGAGTTGTGCAATGTCCCGAGTCTCCAATTGCACTCCTGCAACTGGTTCATTTAGAATTATTTAAATATTATTTGTCTACGTGTGGGAGGGCATGACGCTCGATTGGTGGATTCTAAACGGGGTCGCTTCCAAGACTCACCTGGCCTTGGATTGCATTTGCCGGGTCCGGAGATTAGGGGATTGTGAGTTACTCGAACCGCCCGAGCATAGAATCAACGCGCCAGACGTCTGAGGGTGTCAAGTGAGCGGACACCTAGACTTCTTCTCAAAGCTCGAGAAGAGAACCTGGGGGGGGGGGGAGTTTGCGAGCAAGTTTAAGTCGGAGGTCTAGAACTCTCTATGATTCGACGTTTATTGACAATAACGTTATGTTAGAAACCGTTATATATTAAACAGTTACCTGAATCAGGTCTCGACACCATTGAAGGTAATAAAAGATCAAGCTGTGTCACTTTATCTGAAAGCTTACTATTTGGGCAATATCCAGACCAACTTCCTGAACTGATGAGGCTATTCGATGGGCTGGATGGCGTAGAGTTCGGTTGAGCGTCGTGATAAATGAGTCACCATGAGGTGTATAATGGAAACTATGTCCCACTCTGGGAGAGAACGGACTGACCAATGCGTCATCTACCTAAAAAGTCATTTTGGTCTGACATTACGGAACAGTAGTATTTCGGCTGGGAAACCCTGTGCCAATGAGATAATTAATTATTTCTTGAAGAAAGAATCTAACAATAACAAGTTAGATTTTTTTGCTTTATTTGAGGCTAGTCCGATAAGGCAAGTCTCGGGCTGTTCTGTGGACAAGTCACCTTCAGCCGGTTTAGATAAAGATTGTGGAGACGCAAGCCAGTGTGGGCTGGCAGCTGACAAGGTGGAGGCGCCTACTTTAGAGAGTAGAATAGTTTAGAGAGTAGAATTTCTATACTCTAGTATAGAGTAGAAGGAATTTCTTTGCCTTATATATCCTTAAGTATTGTCAAGGGTTTTTCTTGGTTTTCTTTCCTCGCGTATTCAACATAAATGCTCCTCCGATTTCTGATTATTTCTACTACGTAAGATTCATTATGCAGCCCCTTGTTTCTACATTTTTGCATATTTGTTATTCACCTACTTCATTTACGATTCCAGGAGTTTTCTTATGATTTTTCGGTCAAGTATATGTAATCTTTTCTGGTCTGCCCGTGTTTCCACTGCATATGCTACTACTGTTGGTCACATTATTGATTTATATTTTTTCAGCTTTGCTACTCTTGGTAGAACGCCCAAGTGATACAAGTAAGTTACTATAATACTAGATGTGATTTATTTTTTATACCAAATTTAACTTCATATCTGCTGTGGAATGAAGAAACATCGTTTATGTGTTCGAAGACATACTCGAACCGCTTGATATTATCAAAAACTGCAAAACAAACTTGAAAGAAAGTTTTCAGTTTCAGTTTAAGCCTGTATGTAGTTTTATCTTCGTTTACTTTCAGACCAGACATTTGCGCTTCTCCCTTAAGCTCCATCAGACTGCTTATTCCGTGTACATGCATTTCTAAACACCTCGAAATTTCATCTTCTACGAGGTACAAATGAGAACGTTTTCATCCCTCGTCCACTGCCGATGGCAACGATAGAGGAGTCCTGATAGGTGGTAGGGACATGGGAAGGCCCGAAAAATGATTTATGAAGTTTGAACAGGTCTCAGCAGGACGGTAAGGTTAAATAAATAAATTTTATAAAACACTGGGACTGAATTTAAGTATTCAGCAATGGCAGTTACAAACAGTATAGAACAGTGTATGACTACCAAAGGCGAACGATGTGTTTTGTGACGAGTTGCAACAACCAATCATTCCCTGGATTGACTAACAAATCGATTGTTAAACACAGGATACAAAAACAATTAAAATTAGAAATAAAAGTAAAAATAGGACAAGCTAAGACAGCAACAAAACAATTAAACAGTCTGCTTTGGAGTTCACGAATAACAAAAAACAATAAAATCAGAATATATAAAACTATAGTCAAAAGTATAGGCCTATATGGAGAAGAACTGTAGGAAATTAATAAAAGAAATACATCCATAATAAGAGCTATGGAGATGGATTACTGGCGGAGGTGCTGTAGACTAACAAGACTAGATAGAGTGAGAAATGTAGAGATAAGACAAGCGATGGGAATCGACCTTGACATTATAAAAACAATAGAAGCAAGAAGAGTGAATTGGTTTGGACACCTAAAAAGAATGTCGGATGAGAGATGGCCAAGGAAGGTATGGGGATGGACTCCAGCCTCTAGAATAAAAAAAGGAAGACCTAAACTTCATGGAAAATGGATGTCGAAGATGCAATGAATGCAAGAGGACTTAGAGAACAGGACTGTTTAGACCAGGGCTAGTGGAAGCTAGGACGCGAGAGGCCAGCCGTAATTAAATCGCCTAAAAAAATATTATTTCGTTATTATGTTATCTCGACTTCGCTTCCTATCCATAGTCTCCACTTAAGAACCCTGGAGTTCTAAAGTCACTATTTAGGCCGTGCGCATGTGTCCTACACAAACCCACTTCGTGTCTCCAATCTTTCCAACCAGCCTTCTCTGTCTAACACATTGAGATGTTCTTATCCATCGGTGAAATACCAGGTTTATGATTTTTACTTAGCTGTTTGAGTGGGTTCAGGTAGCTAATTACTATCTGTTTCGTAAGGATCCATGTTCGAGCTCCATATGCTATACAGGGAGAACGCACTGGTAAGAGAATTCGTACCTTCAATCCTTGGTTACTTGTTGGTCTTTAAAACAAACACCAGCATGCCTTATGGCGTCTTATCGTATCTTCAGTCTTTGGTAACGTCTTTGTCTTTAAAACAAACACCAGCATGCCTTATGGCGCCCACATCAGGCGACATCCGTTTACAGTCAATACATCTTTGATTTATTAACTATAAGTTTTTAACTATGATTTAATTCTTATTTGTATATACTGATGACACAAGGAAATATGGTTAAACTACGGAATGAAGAAAGACGAGTTGAAAGACAAATGCCAAGTAAAAAAATAAGAGAGAGAAAAGAAGTGAGTGAATTAGAAACGCGGGAAAATTAACGACGATAGTCAATAAGTAGCGATTATGAAATGTAACTTCTGAATTATAACGCCAGGCAAAAGATGATTGCCATATCCAGACCATATAACCGTGAAGACTATAGGGTCACGAAGAAGACTAAGAAGACTCGGATGAACTGGACGACTGATTTGAAGCAATATGATGTTTATAAGTACGTGAATACGGCACAGGATACAGAAGAACGCACAGACCAAGGGGGCGCCTAGGTCCAAGAAGTAAACAGATCATTACTTCATCGATGGATCGTTAGACAGACAGATCGTTCTGCAAGAAATTAAATACAATTTGTCCGGATACATTTTAATTCTCCGGCGCACTTGTTGTGGTAGGCCTGTCAGACGTGGTGTACAGATGTTTATAATTTGTAATTTACATTCATTACACGCAGCGGGACCGCATCCTATGTCACACCATAACGGGCAGCGCAGCTGTCTCCGTTTCACTGGATTCCGGACAGCATGGAATATTTTCTCTCGCTTAAGAGAGCGCCGCTCGATCCTGGTCGTTCTATAAAAATTTCGAAAAGAAAACCGGTGTTCGCTTAGGTACTTGTCATAATTGTGTACGAAAGTTTTCTATGCTTCGGTTCCTCGAGGCTGCGAGCAGCGCGGTGTCAGTTTCCGTACAGAGGATGAACACCGATTTCACGTTAGGGGTAGACAGAAGAAGCTTCGGCTCGAAAAACAACGAAATATACAGCAAGCTGTTCCATCATACACAAAGGGAAAATTTTTTTACTTCCTTGCTATAATTTAATCGATACTCCCTATGCTGACGTACCTTCAAAACGCGACAGTTGCCTGATGTCTTCATTCTGTTTTTAGGTTGCCTAAGTATTAACGCTCTGAAAGAATTTCAATTTTGTACTAAGCATTTATTTTACTCGTCTATATTCTATGACAGAATAGCTGTGTAGCTGTGTTACCAGCGTTTTGTCACCGACAACCTTGTAATTCCTTTCTTGTATTTGTTCAATACAACCAGTGTATAGGAAAAAGTATATTGTTACGACGGTCTCACGGATCGACGTATGGTACAGTGGAAAAACAAAATACAAGACACCAATGAAGTCACTAATTACCAGCTTCAATTAATCACAAATAACAATATTCGTAAACAACTCGTACAATAATTCAAGTTAAATTTGTCCACAAGCAATAATAATGTCAACTATAAAGAATTTCGCACTAATTATAACAAACAACAACCACTTGTCACCATTTGATAAATCGCCCAACATTAACTGACTGATAAAGCCAGCTGCTGTTGTTTAAATAGCAAAAGTTGTTGTTGTTAAATAGCTGCTGTTGTTCTTCTCACAAGTGTTCCAGAAGAATCCATAATATGCGTCAATAGGCATTCGAAAACTCTAAGTCTACGGTCACACTTAGCGTTTCTGTCGCCGCGTTCGATACGCCGCGTTAGAATCAAGAAGTGTAAAGCATGTAATCAAATGGAGCCGGTCACACTAGGCGTACGACGTTTGCGACAGCGTTCCGAACGCAGGACAGAGCGTTTTTCCTACGCGGCGACAGATACGCTCGGCATGTTAAGTCTACGGTCACACTTGGCGTTTCTGTCGCCGCGTTCGATACGCCGGCTAACGCAGCGACAGAAACGCAGGCCTGAAGGGGTGTCACACTTGGCGACTAACGCGCACTGTTTCAGTGATCGAGATGTCTTCTTTGAGTGAAGCTGATGTGTTACTCGCAGTTGCTGTGAGAAGTTATTTAAAAAAGAAGAAAAAGAGGAGATTTGGTGTACACCCGATCAACGCTATACGTTTGACGTGCGGCCAGTTTTATACGTTTTAGATAGTCTGACTCTAACATTTTCAGACTATCTGTCTTGTATACAAAATTAATGAACAAAACACTTAATTTACCTGACATACTCCAGTTCCACACGTTATTGTGGCTGACGAAGCCTTTGCCATGCGCCATCATGTTATCAGACCATATTCTAGACAGAACCTTGATAACAAGAAACGAGTTTTTAACTATAGGCTGTCAAGAGCTCGTCGTTTTGTGGAATGTGCTTTTGGCATACTTGCCAACAAGTGGAGAGTGTTTCACACGTCTATTTTTTTTATCCAGATTTTGTTAAAGAAATTGTTTTAGCTGCCTGTTGTTGCACAATTTTGTTCGAGTAAGAGATGGTTTCCGATTTGACGATACTCTAACTTGTCCCATGGGAAATATACCAGTGGTCGGTACGGGAGGATCATCTTTGAGTTCTAAAAGAAACAGGGATATATTTGCTGACTATTTCACTGCACCAGCAGGAAGTGTTCCATGGCAGTATGATATGATTTAATCATTGTACAAATATTTTTACTGCCATAGACTTTCATATTTCAAAAAGAAAGTGTATTTTGTTTATTAGTAATGAATTTATAGTATTTACATAAATGAATGTAACAATAATGAATTTATTGTAATAAACACATTTTTAGTTATCCCCTAGTATAATTCAAAAAATTAAATGTTCTAAATAACTTAAATATTAAATAGTAAATTAAAAATAACTTAAAGTGCCATGTCCCAAAGTGGCGGACGAACACTTATCTCGTTAATAAACAATTCAGTGTCAAAAATTTTTGTTTACTAAATAATAATAATAATAACAGTAATAACAATAATAACAAGTAACAAAAATAATTAATTTAATTCAGTAATCAATACAACTTAGAGCAACCATCAACGAAGAATGAATGCGGGATACCAAGCGAGTTCTCGTGGGGGGGGGGGGGAAGCAGCGACACGAACGCCAAGTATGTCCCGCTCCATAAGTTAGTGGAACGACACTCTCGATTGTTCGAGAACTTTCCGTAATTGCGTAACAATATATATTATTCCTAACTTCTCTTTTTCATTTGTTTAGTCTCTAAGTCATGTATAACTGTACTCTAGTTATGTTTAGTCTCTAAGTCATGTATAACTGTACTCTAGTTATGTTTCTTATAGCTATGTGTCTTGTGAGTCTGTTACGCAACAACACGTTTCAAGGATTAATCCTCGTTATCGGACTGCAGAAATAATCCCACGTCAAGAAACGAACTTAATGGACAACACAGTTAAAAAATATAAAATCCAACACAATTACAGGAGAGTTGCAGCCTAGCTATTGGTCTTATCTTGGCTTGGTCCGTTATTATCCTGATTGCAATTGTATTTCTCCAGTGTTGTTCGGCAGACATGCTACATACACACGTACCTGTCCAATCGAATTACCTGTTCTACAATGACCGCCCAATATGAGATCAGCGGGAACGAGATGGTGCGCACGAAAATCTATTGTGATTGTGTTTTTTATTTTATGTTTTTTAATCGTGATGTCCATTAATTTTATTTTTTGAGAAACTTTATTGAGATTATTTTTACACACTAATGATGGTGATTAAGATTTATCTGCGCGTTGTGTTGGCCTATAACAAACGAAATCACAATACGGACCATAACAAAGGAATTTAGCATTATCTTTTTTATTTCCATTAATATTGCTTTTTTTTGGCCCAATTTAACATCTGGTTAAATGTAGTAATGATATATAGAACGTAGAAATATAGAATATGGTATAGAACAAGTGAAAAAACAATTGGAATAGATGAATCTGGAGATGAGCAAAAATGAAATCCCTCCTATGTACTGGAAGAGATAAAAAATGTAATATTCTTCTGTACATGAGATCCTTACAATATACTGAAAAAGATGAAAAGTGTAATATTCCTCTGTAAATACGACCTCCGCTATATACTGAAAAAGATGAAAAGTGTAATATTCCTCTGTAAATAAGCTGTCTTCTATATACTGAAAATGATGAAAAGAGTAATATTCCTCTGTATATGATATCCCTACTGTATCATGAAAAAAAGATGAAAAGTGTAATATTCCTAAATATAATTAATTCACTACCGACTCGGAACACAAAGTAGAACACAAAGTTAAGTAACGGACACATCATGGACAACGAAATCCAAGAATGTAATATTCCTCTGTATATGTTACCCCTACTATATTCTGAAAGAGACGAAAAGTGTAATATTCCTCTGAACGTATATGAGATCCCTACTGTATACTGAAAAAGATGAAAAGTATAATATTCCTCTGTATATGAGATCCCTACTATATACTGAAAAAGACGAAAAGTGTACTATTCCTCTGTACGTATCCCTGCTATAAGTTATACTGAAAAAGATGAAAAATGTAAATTTTCCTCTTCATATGTCACAAGCTTCCAATCGTGATATTTTCTATTCGGTGCTGTAAATCTTTTCTGGACCCCCACAGGAATCTTTAGCCTGCCTCCCTACTACCCTTACTTAATTCAACCATTGTTCCCTCTTAAATACGAACCCCTCCTTATAGCTGTGACAACTGCTAACATTATGTACGGTAAGCAGAATACATTCTCCTCAAGTCTGTCTAAACTCTCTTCTTCTAAGCCTAGGACAGTTTGATCGGTCACTTCTATAAATTTTAAAAAAGATTTCCTTAATTTTTAAGTTGGTGGGTTGTCTTGCTTCATCTTCAGAAATTGAAACATCTGCTTACTTGACACAGTTGATCTTTCCTATTAATTAATGTCTTGTGTAGTATCCATAATTGGAGGGGAAATCTGAACACCTTCAATCTTTTTCAAAATAATATATTTAGATGAAAGCTGAAAGAATTCAACATGAATTTTTGGACTTTGATACTTCTCACTGATTTTTTCCTCGTTACACCCTAGTGTTGTGAAACGTGTTAAAGAAAGGGAGATTTCCCCAGCAAAGTGAATAAATATTACCAGATTTGTGGAGCAGTAACAAACGTCCTTAAAAAGATAAAAATATGGCAGTCTCTATTGTCATATGGTTTTATAAGCTCTTTCTTAGGAAGAGTTACTGTTGGAACGAAATACTAAGGGCAGCAAAGGTTTTCATAAAGGGCAGATCGTTAAGGAAATGAATAGGTTAGGAAGGAATTGTATATTTTCTAGTAGTCAGGAAATAACGTAATATAGGAACAAATAGAGAAACCATTTGCAAAGAATGAATAACACCCGCATTCTGTGACTGGTCTGTAATTATAAACATCACGCGAGAGGTGACATTGAACGACCGGCAGCAGTGTGGCGACAGACATGAGGCCGAAACAGGACAATGATCCTAAGATTTGCTGCTGCTGGTGCTGCTGCTGCTGCTGATGATGATGATGATGATGACGACAACGATGACGACGATCTTCTTTGGACTGCCGTACGTCTACGCGAGTTTCACTTTGCATGAGTTATCGTATAAGTTAACATGTACTTTGTCTCATCATATGTCCGAACATCGCATCTAATCTGCTCGTTCATTTTGTGTTTAGGACTTCGTAATTCTTATTTAACATTTCCATAATATCGACATTCATAGGTTTCTGAAAAATAAAACACAGAAGGATACCCGAGAGAAATTTTATAAAACTGTAGCTGTCCCCACATTCCCCTGTATGCTGGTGAGACATGGACTCATGGTAAAACGAACGTACAGAGGATTCAGGCAGCCGAAATGAAATTTCTGAAAGGGACGTAAGGTTGTTCTCTCTTGGATCGGAAAAGGAACGAGGATATTAGATGCGAATTAAACATTGTATCATTGCACCAGAAGATTGAAGACCACAGAAGGAGATGATGTGAAGACTTGAACCGCATGCCTGATCTGGCTTGAGTTATCACCCTACTGGGAAGAGAGATGTCGGTAGACCGAGGAGGAGATGGGTTCCAGAACAGGTCTAAGGGCTAATCCTTGGAGTGGTGATGGTGATATCATGATAATGATGATGATGATGGCGACGTCGATACCAACTTGGGCGATCAATAATTTAAGATATACAATGGCTACGAATACCATGAGCATGTGACACACCATCCTTGCTCCTGTTCTGAACACAAAATAACTGGTCCGAAAACTACCCTTCAAAGCTACGCATGCGCAATGAGATCTTTTGGTACAGCGCAACCAGACATCCGTTTCAAGTCTAATTACTTTAGCTGTACCAATATAAGTTTCTATAAAGTGGCCACGGTGCCTTTTCTGCTATATGGATCGTAGACTCGGCCTCTGTCGCGTAGTAATTTTTAGGAAGCTGGAAGCTATTGAAATGAAGTTGCTCAGATCAATGAAATACTGCACTAAATTCGATAACAGTAGGAATGATGTTAAACGGAGTCTATGGGATGTCTCATTCTTGGAAGAAACGATCAGCCGTTTCCAAGTGCAATGATTTCAACATGGGGACATGACGGAGAACAACCGCAACCCTAGAAAATATTGGTCTACAGACTTAAAGGCCAAAGGGGTCTAGAAATATCTAGATAACGCTGAGACGATCAACTCTGAAGCCGTAAGAGACTATAAACCTAGTGCTTGCTCCGAAGAAGAAGAGAAGGTTATGTAAAACCTGCGTGTAGTAGTAATATTTAAAATTTATATTTATTTTACCTCAAGATGTTATTTTTCCCTTATTTGGAACATGTTTCGAGAACTCCTGTGTTCTCGTCCTCAGCCTTCGTGATAAAACACAACATATACACAACATCCCAACATAAAACACAAAACAAACTAATACCTGAACAAATACAAATCAATACAAAACATGACACAATATTCAAAGCACTCAACATCGAAAATACACAAAATACTAATACATACACCACAATCAGACACAACAATACCACTTTAAAATACCAGAGACCAACAAGAAACCAAAATAGCGTCCAGCCAACACACAAATACTTCACCAGACGCAATATCACAAAGGCTGAGGATGAAAACATGGCACAGGAGTTCTCGAAACATGTTCCAAATAAGGGAAAAATAACATCTTGAGGTAAAATAAATATATATTTTAAATATTTTATATACATCAAGAAACGAACTGTAGCAGAAAGTGATTGAAGTAGTAATATTATGGCACAAATACGAGTATGATAATACTTGCAGTACGAAGCAAATGGCACAAAATTATGATAATATCTAAAAACTTGGTAAGGACGGCAACTTAGAGGTGACTGTGGTGAATTCTGGTAACCAACAACAGGAGTTGATTTTCCACAGTGGGAAATGTGTACAGGCGTGCACAAGCTACAAGTACTTGGGACTGAAAATTACAGAAGATAAAATGGCGAAAATAGAATTGAATTGCAGCCATTAGAGAAAGAAGTACAAAAGGCAGACATGTAGATAGTATACTAAATGACATTCACGGGACACACAAATATCAAAATACAAAAGTATAAGAAGTATCATAACTTACAGCTCAGACGAGTGATAAAGCCGTAAAGAAAAGAACGGAACAATTTTTGAACGCTAAGGCTAAGGAAGAAAATTTATGTACGGATGATGGTGATATGGGAGCGAGGAATTGCCACGACTTGAAGAATTACGAATGTGTATGAATCTCTGACGACAACAAACTGGTTATCCTCCAGTCTCTTAGGAATGAGGCCTAGAGAACAGTGAAAAAAAGATTTACTTTTGGAGGCGAGCATCGGGAATTTCAAGAAAGCCGGAGGAAATAATGGGGGACTTCAACGGTGAATGCTGCTCTGGTATGGTTGAGTGTAAACGATGGGCCAGGAAGGTTAATATACCAGTTCCTGGGGAAGAAGAAGGCAAGGAAAATGTTAGAGGACTTTAGAGTAATGACTGGATAGAGAGGATTGGAGGAAAACCAGTGGAGATTAGGAATCGCAGGACGTCGAAGGCGTTTAGAACACACACACACACAAAATATTAAGGTTAATAAAGTGCAATAAAACTTAAGCAACCGGAAATCAATAACATACGAAAGCGGCGTTCGTTAGCGGGCGGTTTCTGAAAACTGGGTGGTGTGTTGTGTGTGTAGCTTTTTCGGCAATTTGTTTCGCGCGAGTAAATCAGCTGGCGGTTTTTCGTAACGAACAGCTGGCCGGCCGCTGTGTATTCGAGCGATACTTTCCTAAAACAGCCGTGAACCGAACGAGTTTTAGAAAGGACGTTCCTTGCGTCACTCACTCACTCACTGTCGTTTCATTGAGTGAGTTCGTTGACTGAGCGTAGCCTACTTCAGTGTCATCGTCGTCGGCGTTGGAAACCGAGGTTACACTCCGCCCTTCCCGATCGATATCACACAGTGGTGACAGCACACGATACACGTACGCCACCGTCACAGAGAGAGAGAGAATGTCATGTATTTAACACCGACACTTAACTGTTGTTTGTATTTGTATCGTGAGCAGCTCTAGCTAAGTAATGAGTGTATAACTTGCAATTACACACACTGACACAAACACACAATACGCGTGCGTGTGTGTGCAAAGGGATAGGTAAATCTGAACAGTGAGTGTTCTGGTGTTCTCACATAACGCTGTAGAGTATATTTTTGTATCTCTGAGGGTCAACAGATATATTAGACGTCGCATTGATTTTCGTCTCTTTCTTGTCGTCAAGGCTTGGTCTCGGGTTGCCTCTTCCGGTACCCACCGTTTTCTCGGCCTCTCTCGCAACACACTGCGCTCGGTTTATCTTTCCATCCTTCATACGTTTTCATCCTTTCTCCCCTCATTCCTTGTGAACGCTGCTACCGTTTCCTTCTGTAATCTGACACGACTAAAAGCAGATATTTGTTCTTCTTTTCATTTCCTGATAGGTCACCTGTCATTATCATCACCACTCCAAGGACTAGGCCTTACATCTGTTCCGGAACCCATCTTCCTCTTCGGTCTACCGACATCTTATTTCCCAGTAGGGTGATAACCCAAGGTAGCCACAGGAAGACTTGCGATTCAAGTGTTCACACCATCTCCTTCTGTGGTCTTCAATCTTCTGGTGCAATGATACAATGGTTAAATCGGGTCTAATATCCTCGTTCCTTCTCCAAGCCAAGAGTGAACAACTTTGCGTCCCTCTTAGAAATTTCATTTCGGCTGCCTGAATCCTTTGCATGTCCCTTTTACCAAGAGTCCATGTCACACTAGCATACAGGAATGTGGGGACAGCCACAGTTTTATAAAATTTCATTCAGGCATCCTCTCATGTTTTATTTTTACCTATGAATCGTTCCACAGATGTGTCTAAATTTTGTTAGTTTATTATGCCAATCAATGTCCATATGAGATATTACAACCTAGGTAATTAAAACGACTAACCTGATCAAAAATCTGATTTGATAGGCCATCTGTTTATCGGTTAATTCAATTCTCTTATTCATTTCCTTTAGCCTTCACTGTCTTTCTTCGTTTCCGACAAATTTCTACAGCCCTCTGTACTGTCGTTTCCTTGGTCTGGTCTCTTTTACGTTTTCTCTACTTTCCAATTCCCAGCACGATCTTTGTAATGCGTTATGATCTAGCCTGGCACTGCCTCCATACCATTCCGGTTGGCTACTATTCTGCAATCTATGGATCAGTGGAGCAGGGAGGGAGATTCGGGGAGTTAACCCCCCCCCTCCAGAGGTAACTCTCTCCCAGAAAGAAAATATCAAAAATTAAAAATGCGGCAGGAAAATGTAATTATATAAGTTTAACTAAATAATTAGGGTAATAATTGGTCTTATGAATACGAACATTTTTGATTAAGTTTAGGCCTATGTACTCTTACAGAGTAGGAATATTTGTTCATCCAGTAGTGTATCCAACTCGGTTTACGATATTTACAGTGCAGTAATTTATTCCTTCTCCAACTTGAAAACTTTATCATCATCTTCTTAACGGTTTTAGACTTTGCGGCCTACTTCTATTCTAGAGTCCACATTTTCTTAGGCCTACCAACTTTTCTTCTGCCTCTAGGGTTGTAATCTTTCGCTATTTTCGGTATTCTACTTTCTTCCATTCTATCTATGTGTTGAATCCATTTTCTTCTGTATTCTTTAATCTTTTCTTTAACTGCAATAATACCTAAATCACTTCTTATCTCCTCATTTCTTATATGATCTCGTTTATTACACCTTTTAACTGATCTCAGAAATTTCATTTCTGCTGTTTGTATCTTATGTTTATCCTTTTTCTTTATGATCCAAGTTTCAGAACCATACAGTAGTGTAGGTATTGCCGTTGTTTTATACAATTTTATTTGGGTTTCATTTCTACATTTTTATTTCCCAACGTTCTCCAAATCGTTCCACACATTCTTGTGAAATTCGTCACTTTATTTTCTATATCTCTATCTTGATCATAAGTAATGTCACGTCCAAGATAGTTGAAATGTCTGACTAGTTCTATGAATGTGTTGTCTATGCATATTTTGGTAAAACCTGTTATATTAAACAGTTTTTTTTTTTTGCTTGCTGTTCGAAACTTACGCAGATGTGCTTATGATTGTAGGCGGTTTTCGATCTGTATTTATTCATATTTTCGTATTTTCTAAGTTAGTGCTTTATTACTATTAAAATCTTAAAACTCCGTTATGCCGTACTACGTGGACATACAACCGTAGCCTCTGCAACAGCCACACGTATACGTAGGCCTACACCTTGTAGCGCGATTTAGAGAAGATTGGCAGTGCCTGGTTTATGAACCTCTCTGATTCGTTTTTATGGCAAAACCAGAATACGGTTAAGAAAAGCGACGTTTAAAAAATATTCGTACAAAACATTCAACACTATCAGCGTCTGCAGAGATGGTAGAAAACCTGTGCCTATTTTCTGGTAGCGTATCGTTTGTCTTGTTTACATTGTAATGTAAGATGTCCTTATTGTTTCATGACTAATTAAAACTTTAGACATATACTACTTTAACACTTATGTTTCTACACTTACCTTCTTGATTACAACAAAATACGTATAGCAAAAACAAGTTCTTTTCCTTTTAATTTCTTCTTCTTCTTCTTCTTCTTCTTCTTCTTCTTCTTCTTCTTCTTCTTCTTCTTCTTCTTCTTCTTCTTCTTCTTCTTCTTCTTCTTCAAGAATTAGGTTATATAAAGCTGTTCCGGCACCCGGACGATCCACGTCTCTTCTACAAATGGATTTATAGTTCAGTGCCGCTTGCGGCAATCGGTCCTCTGTCATCCTTTGCAGATGATCCCACCATTGTCTTCAGTAAATTGAAATAATTTCATTTATGCCCTTTACTTCGAGTTCTGCTCTGATATCTTCACTTCTTACTCTATCTTGCAACGTGTAATTTAAAGTATTTCGAAGAAACTGCATTTCAGCACTCTTAATCTTGCCGCTTTCCTTTTTTGTCATGACCCACGCCTCGCTCGCATAAATCAACGTGGGTATTGCGATTGTCTTATAAAATTTAATCCTTGTGCTGTGTCTTGTTATATTCTAAGATTTCTATGAATCGTACCACAAATAATCCTAAATTTATTTACTTCCTTTTAATTTTTGTAGTATTATTCATAAAATCTAAGCCCCCAGAAGGTCCGCCAGAAATTATAGCTAAAATCAAAGTAAATCACACACACACACACACACACACACACACACACACACACACACACACACACACACACACACACACACACACACACACACACACACACACACACACACACACACACACACACACACACACACACACACACACACACACACACACACACACACACACACACACACACACACACACACACACACACACACACACACACACACTTGTGAAGTTTCTTAATGACTGTGGTGAAGATACTGGACAAACGCGCTTCGGGAGTTGTAAGTAAATTATTCATTTCTCTATAACGTTTAGTTCATTAGATTTATGTCAGTAGAATCCAGTTGTGTTTGATAAAGAATTATGGTTGTAATAATTTCATTAAGACAAGCCGATGATTCGTTCTTTAGAAAACTACGAGAATTAATACCCGCTTTATTCATTTAAACATGGTAAATGATTTATAAACTGTTCTTTAGGAAGGAACAGAACCGAGAGTATGACAAATGTATTCAGTTCTCTACGTTTTGTATTGAAATCATTTGTACCTAAAGTCGAGGTTTATTTCTAATTATTTATTATTCAAAATACCTCATTTAAAAAGACGTTGGCGATCAGAATGACGTGTATTGGATCGAGTAAAATATGCACAAAATAACATAATACAACTGATTACATTCATTAATATAATGAACCGTTGAATTTGCAGCTGTACTGCTCCTCCTGTAGATCGATTTTAGAATGCTTATTTTTAAAAGTGCCCATTTTACGAAATTCTTTTACTCATTTCTGTGACAAAACAAGTAGACTGGTTTAATTTGAAATTCTACAAATAAATAAATTCTACAGATGTTGTAGAAGAAAATCTGTATCAGTTGCCTGGTAGCGTGTATTTTATTTAAGTAACACGCCATCTTTATTGTTTCATGGCTTTTTAAAATCTTACATACCCGTTAATGTAACGCTTATGTCCCCACAGTTACCGTCTTTGTTATATTAAAGAATAACGAGTTCATTTTAATTTTAGTAGTTTTATACTCAAATCGTATTCCCCCTCCCCCCCCCGAAAGAAAATTCAGGCTGCTCCCCTATTATGGACTATCGATTTCTCATTCATCACAATCGTGATGTCTTCGTCCCTAATACGATCCCAATTCGTTCTACCTACCACTTGCAAATGCAGCTCAGTTTTGACATTTCTATATCGCTATCATTCCGGTTTCAGCGTCAGTTTTACGGATCAATATTTTAAGCAATAACTTTTAAGTGAATAATTTATTAGCATGCCTTAATACACGTATCAGTTTTTTATCCACTTCTTTTTCTTTTTATTTTTCCTTCTATCCCTTCTTATTCTCTTTTCCCCTCTAGTCACCCTGTATCCTCGTAATCAGTCGCTATCTTCGTTATCGCCACACGACGTTTCGTATGTGTGAATAGGTTTCGGTGGCAGAGTTGTTGCACAATCAGCGGAAATTCCCATGAGTTTTATTGCTATCCAGTGGCAAAGGATTATTTTGATCGTTGTTCTTCATGAATGTTTTTGTGAATGAATGTTCCAAATTGACTAATGGAGATGAACAGCAGCTTAGAATATTAGAGCGTAAAGTCTTGGAAAACATTTTTTGCGTCTGGTCAAACTGAATTCATGGGTCGTGGAGGATACGAATGAATTATGAACTGGATCAGTTAATACATGGTGCTGACATAGTCCCGGCTCATCAAGAGTAGAAGATTACAATGGCTGACACCAGAAAACTAAAAGAATTGCAGACTGGAAACCAATATGTAGAAGAATTAGAGGAAGATCTACGAAAAGATGGATAGATAACGTAGAGGATGATTTCAGAAGTATGAATGTTGGAGGGGCTGAAGAAGGTTGTGCGGTGGGGTGGAAGGACGGAATTGGAGAAAAGGCATTGACCAGGCTAAGACCCACACTGAGTTCTGATGCCAGAAGAAGGAGAAGAAGAGGAAGAAGAAGATGACTTGTTGCATAGTGTATAAAGAAGACTACGGTAAAATCAAATTTGAGCACATGTTTGTCGCTGCAATATTTATTTCATAGATCGTGTGACAGGTGGATTTATTCACTGGATGCACTTGGCTCGCCGTGAACACACACTCGAGGTCACGTTTTCGATGCACTACTACTACCTGTATGCACTGACACACAGCCGGTGTTATTTGATACCAATTAAATACTGATTTCGTAATGGCTGGAACTGCACACCGAGCTGGTGTCACTTGTTCATTATTCAGCGATTATTTCTCTTTCACTGTTTTATCGGACTTTTTTTTGACCGATTGTTAAATACCCGACGACAATGTGGTATTCTTACAGAACATGAGAACATTTTGGCCCACTCATTGTTACTTTTTCCCTAACTTATGAATTAAAACTGTTTGCAGATTTGATGAATCGTGTCTCCCATTGTCTTCTTTAAGTGTTTAATAATACATCCATAAAGCGACTGGAAGAGACTAATTTTGCTTTGAACATCCTTATCATCTTGATATGTGATCCTGCACCCTAGATATTTAAAAATCTGGCACTTGTAATATTGGCGAGTCCTGTACGACAATATTTGTTCTAATATGATTTGCCCCAGAAAAAGCCATAACTATTGTTTCAGATAAGGAAAAGTTTTGATTGTAATCTGTTAAAATCCCAGTAAGACAAAACAACGACGTTTGGAGGTCATTTTCATTATCTTGGATGGCCACAAGATCGTCTGCATACATTAAAATATTTAAATAAAATCTTTTTCCCAAGTATAATCCTTTGGGGCCGTCCAATTTCGATTTCCTAATGGCATCACCTATACAGATATTAAATAAAACAGGAGAAAGACTGAAATTCTGCTGAAAGCCTTGGGTTATTCTAGTGGGCTCTGATAATCTGTTAGTTTTTATCCGTATCTGCGTTTCATTATATAAATGCGTTCCTTTATTAAACGAATAGGGTATCCTCTTCTCTGCATTATCCTCCATATAATGTTGCTCTATCCAACCTGTAAAATGCTTTTTCGAGGTGCACAAACGCAAGCTGTGTCTCTGCATTAAATTCAATTATTTTTCCACCATTTGTTTTAACATAAAGACATTATTAATTGTGGGCTTTCCCCTCCGAAACCCATGTTGTTCTTTTAATACCAGACTCTCAGGCGACAGTTTTACGTCGGCGATTACTCAGTGCGTTTAAGTGGGGATTTATTCAAGTGAGGTTGTACTGTCTGGCCGCGATTGGAGTGCGCAGGGTAGGTAAAGTGGGGGAATGTACTAAGTAGTAACAATGCATCTGCCGGTCTAGTGGTGGGGACGCCAAGCCGCGCATTCCAATCGCGGCCAGACAGTAAGTATTGTGGCGAAGTGTTATGTGTTATAACTGTGCGGGACTCTACTAGTTGACATTATGATTGCATGTGGACAAATTTTTCCCGGATTATTATACGAGTTGATTATAAACTGTATTAGTGATTAAAGTTGGTGATTAGTAACTTGATTGGTGTCTGTAATTTTGTTTTACACTGTACCATAGTGAGACCGTCGTAACAATACTTTGAACGATGCTATCGTATATACGCCATTTGCTACCTTTTGATACTTCCCTGTGCTAACATATTCAATTTAACCTTCAAAATGCCTTCCGATCCAGATCAATTCTTCATCATCTTCACAAAACGGCATAGACAAGGCGTTGCCTGTTCAAAGATCCAGAAGCCATCTCTTCCAGGGTCTACCCACACTCCTGTGTCCTATAGGTTTGTATTTCCAGACTTGCTTAGCCAATCTGGAGTCTGACATTCTTTCTAAGTGTTCTTTCCACCGTTGTATGTACTCGTTTTTTCATTAATTTTTCACTCAAGTTAAAAACTTGTAATTCTTCTCTTATGGCCTCATTCTTTATATAGTTATACGGTCAAGTTTAGAACACATTTTAACTCCTCTCAAGAATGTCATTTCCGAGGCCTGTATTTTTCTTTCTTGTTTCTTGGTTGTTGTCCATAATTCACATCCATAGGACAGTACAGGGACCGCCATAACTTTGTCAAACTTTACTCAGTTCAATACTTTGTCTAATCCTTCCTCGTCTTTCCCATTTTCACTGACATTGACTCCTACTAGGTACTTGTAAGCCCGTCAGCCTTTGATTTCTTCACTATCTTCCAACTGTAAGCTGCTTTGCGGACTTCCTCTACTCAGATATTGTGTTTTATAAATATTTATCGGTAAACCGAACTTTTCATATGCTTCTTCTATTTTTCTTGTCATAAATTCCATGTCATCTTTATCTTGGGCTAATAAAACGTGGTCACCTGCAAAAACCTTTTTTATTACATTTTTATTAAGAAGTATGCAATGTCGTCTGCCAACGCTTTACCTTGGTTTCAGTTTGTTAGTTATCCGAGAGTGTCGAGGAAAAGTGACGCATCAGCAACATGGAAGAAAGTACACAAACATGTTTACAAAGTTTCCAGTCGAATCGGATTCGCGCGCAAACGCCAAATATCGACCCTGCACGGTAATTGCGAGTCGGGCCGTCGTCCCTGGTTCGGAAGTCTTACTAAACGCACAGCTCATTAGCGAAATAATAAATAATCACGCCCACATATTCATTACTCTTTCAGCGCGTATTTCCATATCTACTTTTCAAGATTATTATAATTACTCGATCGCCGCAATGATGGCAATTAGCGTGGAATGAGCGCGAACGCGTTAGATAAAACACACACACACACTCACATACGTGTCAGTAAATAATTATATATTTGATTAATAGACAATGGTGGTGCGGTGCGAGGCCCGGGCCCACGCGTATGCGTCGCCGAGAGAAAACAAATAGCAATAATTATCGTCGTAGTTTCCAACAATGCGTGCGAGGTAATTGTTGCTAATGATATTGTTGCGCTGGCTACAGTGTGAGGCGAATTAATCAGCGGATTGGAAGCAATTACCATAATGGTCGGTTGCGAAGTCTGGGAGAGAACGCGCCGAGTAGAAGCAATAGACAATGTTGTAGCAAGGCTGTCCGACTCGCTGTTCCAGAGGGCCACTTCTTTATACGCACGCGTTCCGGACACACACACACACACTTTACATACCCAAATTACGTTCGCTTTTTATTACATTGTTACTAGCAAGCCACAGAGAGTAACACACATATGCGCATTTCAGCGTACATTTACGCGTTTTGTCATTCTTAAACACCTGTTCTTAACATTATTAGGCCATCAACAGTGTCTGAAACAATTGGCACGGTGTCCGCCAATTCATCCCAGTGTATTTTGCCTGAAACGGATGGACGATCAGCATATGCTAAAGAAAATCCTGAGAACGCAAGTCTATAAAAGCAGAAAGAGCGACCGACCTAGGATAAGGTGGTTTGATGATGTGGTAGAAGATCTCAGAAGAATGGACGTGAGGGGTTACACTAAGATGGCAATGGATAGGAGACTCTGGAGAAGATTGGTGTTGGAAGCCAAGGCTCACGTTGGGCTGTAGTGCTGAAGAATAATAATGAGGGGTTGGGAGAGGGAATTGACAAGGATTAGATATTTCCAAAAACAAAAAGGGAAAATATTTTGTTCGGTTTTACCGGGGGAGGGGATAAAAATACCTGGGGCCGCATGTGTGTGTACCGCTTCGTTGTAAAATTCTTACTGTTGTCATGAAAAGACGATTACATGGTGAATAAGAAGGAAGTGGAGGAGAAGAAAAAACAGAAGAAGAAATGAAAGAGCAGAAGAAAATGAAGGAGAAGAAGAAGAAGGAAAAGAAGAAGAAGAGAGACGACGACGACAATGATAATAGTAACCAGACGATCTTTATTCTCAGAAATTATTAGATGTTTTTTCGTTTCCTCAAATTTATCTTGCTTACTGTCGCGTATTCTCTTTCTTATTCTTCTTTCTTTTTTACTTCTTCTCCTCCTCCCCCTCTTTCTTTATCTTCTGTCTATAACAGAATCTCGCTTATACGTACGTGGTAATTGGTACTGTTGTGGCTCGATTACCGAACACTTGAAAAGCGATACTAAAAGAAAATAGGGTACAAATTAAGCTCCAGATACAATAAAATCAATCATTCTTTAGGAAAACCTTTCGAATGGGCAGTCGACTATCGATTGCACCCCAGAGCCGGTATTGGGGGAAAATAAATTCTGCCCCTAATTGAGCGTGTGTCGTAAGCTATGCGTGTCCGAATGCACCAGCGTACTGCACCGGCAGCTGCAGCAGGTGTCATTCGATACATATTAAATATTACTGTTTCGTAACGATGTAGACTGCTCGATAAGCGGCAACCGGTGTCACTTATTCATTATTCAGCACTTAGCTGTCCCGCGGAGAGCGTTATTTAACCGACTGGCTAATAGCCGACAACGTATGTTTGTTACTGGTGCGATTAAATTTCGGACACGTAACTCGCTCGTCGCTTTCTCTTGAACTGAAAGATCTACCGGTTTGTCTGTCGTTAACGCCTACTGTTCCAACTCATCTTCTCCACCTCTTCTTTCGTCTTCTTTTAAGTATCTACTTACCTATCTAACTATGTGTCCAAGACAAAATTGCTGGACTACCGTGGTAATGTAAGGTTTATAAAGGTAGTAATGAGAATAAATAAGTTTTATAAACTAGACAGGACGGTCGTTGTATTCGTTCGCGCGTGTTGTGATCTGTGTTCCTGCGCCACTGAAGATGTCCGTCATCGGTACGGTCGAAATGTCTGAAAGTGAACATAGACATTCTAGACCACGGCCTAACAGCCCGGAAAATTGTGATAATGTAAGGTTTAGTCCACTGTTAAAAATGCCAATTTCAGTTAGTTGCGAATGTGTTTTTTTTTCTGACTAGTCGATTGTACTTGACTAGTTGAACTGTATGAGTTCTTCGGCGTCTGGAAACCTTTTAACAATAGGTTTCTCCTATTTGCCGCCAACTTTATCATTTAAGACTCCGGCCTTAATTAAAACTTAAACAATATGATATGTGATCAAGTTTAGACACAATTCCTGGCTTACCTACGTCTACACTTCAACCGGCAATGCCATAAAGATGGGACGGGAAAACCAAGATTACTAAAAATTGTTAAAAATTACTAACCGAAGTGAAAGAGAAAGGGAACGAAAAGGTAGACGAAGAAAGCCGGTTATGAAGAGGGTAGAACAGCTAAATTATCTAATCCCTTAAGTAGAGGAGAAAGACTATACTTAACTTACTCGTAGATTTTCGCTAATGTGGTGTGATGGGTTCTATTTTCGGACTTAGTTCCGCGTTGAAATTAATTGTTTTCCCCGAAGGGTTTACTGCAAAGTTTCGATAGATACGCCCCTGCCATTTTCAGAATGATTCGTCCTCTGTGTCCTTTAATGCTTTTTTTCGAGTAAGTGTTCCTATACTTACGATGCCGTGGGGTTGAAGAGCTTGTCGCCATTACTTCGCGGCCGTCTTGCCCTGCTGCTGGCATTGCAAGAACGCATAGTCCAGAACTGTTATGGTGTTACAACCCAGTATACAGGCGAGACTGGGTATAACATCAATTTCGACGCGACTACACTACTGGCTGTTGCAGAACTGCTTCGCAAGGGAATCTACTGAGACTCAAGAAAAGACGGGATGCGTTCAACAAACAGAACGACATTCGCTCTGGAAGCCAATTCTTAATTCGTATAATACCACAACCGTTGTATGTATTAATATTTAGGATACATATGGTTACACTAATATAGGGTCTCACGAATTTAGTGATGTCGCGGTAGCCATGAGTGTCGGTGGAGGAGGTAACCGGTCACAGATGGGGCGAGCTACAGTCTGTCATTCAATACGTCAAGCATAATTGGTCGATAGAGAGGGTTGTTTCTACTGTCACTGCGTTTATCGAAAGTCTATTATTTTACCTCAACGAAGGTTCATGTGAATTATGGCCTTGGAAGACACGATTCCTTTTCTTCTCACAATTCTATCCTGACGTGGATGAACTGTTTTAGACACGATTCCTTTCTTTCTCACAATTCTATCTTGTCGTGGATGAACTCTTTTAGACACGATTCCTTTCTTTCTCACAATTCTATCCTGTCGTGGATGAACTGTTTTGGACACGATTCCTTTCTTTCTCACAATTCTATCCTGTCGTGGATGAACTGTTTTAGACACGATTCCTTTCTTTCTCATAATTCTATCCTGTCGTGTATGAACTCTTTTAATGCTGTCGATCTAGACGGCAAGAGAAACAGTGGAGTGGTTGCGGACTGCCTTTAATGGGAAATTGATCTCAAGATTTGGCCTGAGACATCTCCGGATGCAGCTTTCCCAAACTTATTTCCCTGAGGCTACCTAAAAGACAACAGACCACTAACAATTCAAGAACTGAAGCACGAAATACTGGATGAGACAGATGATTTAAACCGCCATTTTGAGATGTTTGAGGGAGCTCACGGAGAATTTTTGTCGAAGAGTGCAGGAACTGATAAAGCACCTACAAGATTTTTGTAATTTTTAAAAACTAAGGAATGAGGAACATGTTGCAGCTATTAAATATCTGCCTTTAGTTCCACGTTACTCTCCAGCATTCCTGTGGGAGCCTGTGAAAACCGTCACATCTTGTTGTCGGATCCTATTAACGTTAACAAATAAAGTCCATGTGTACAACAACTAGAGTGACAAGAGTTAATAGAAATGAGTGAAATATAAGGAACGAAAGGAGACAACACGACAAACTGAACAGTATAATAATCAAATGGCGCTTATGGCATGGTAAGCCGCAGATACTCTAGAGCAGCCGTTCTCAACCTGGTGCTCGCGTAACTAAAAACGGTGCTCATCATGGATGCATAAAAAAGTGCTTGCGAGCAACAGTGACCCCTAATTTTCAATTATGAACTATATAGCACGGCCGTACAGCTGTTGTCCACCAACAACTGAGTATAGCAGAATACTGTTTGGAAACCTTTGTTACTTCTAAGAGCACTACTTGCAGTGGTTTCCGGAATTGTCCGTAGTTTACGAGCCGATACCGATTCTATTGTTTGCAGCTTTAAAAGGCAGAGACAGCCTACGAGGGATTTATTACTGTAGGCTCCAGGTTGTCTCATCTTGTAAATGGGCTGTTAAACACGTACTAGTGCCCTCAAAAGAAGCGGTTATTCAAAATATTTTAATTTTATTGCCTCTGAAATCCCTACACTTGGCAGCTTTAAGTAGGTTCTCACGGAAATAGTCACATAGCATTTTACACTTAGCTCAACCAATCAATTTTCATATTTTAAATAGCCACTACCATAGAGGTATGATAGAGGTGGTGAACTGGCTGAGAAACCGTCCGGCTGGAAAAGAGAGATGGAATCACGTAGGGGTCATTTCTGTCCTTGTCTGCCTCTAACGCTGAACTGACGCTGAATCAGCTGATCCGCGCGAGTTCCACTCTCGCGCATGCGTCAGTAGACAAGGATAGCTTCAACAGACATTGCTTCTGTAGCACAATTGGCGTGCTTTGTACGTTGTATAGGTAATGTGGGAATTGTAGAAGATTTCTTTTTAACAATTTTACCGCTCCCGGGTACAACTACGGGGCAAGACATTTACAAAGCTGTCGCGAATTTCCTGAAACCTAATGGCATTGACTTATCAAAGCTCGTGTGTGTGGTTACTGATGGCGCACCTTCCATGGTAGGTAAAAATAAAGGATTTGTCGCTCTTCTGAATAATGATGAACATTTTCCTGCCTTTGTTCACTATCATTGTTTAATTCACGTTGAAAACTTAGCCAGTCATCTTATATCTGTTCCTGAAATTTCAGAACAGTTAAAACTGATAGTTAAGTTGATCAACTTTTTGGTTTCTAAACCCCTGAATAAACGCTTACTAAAAGTCTTCTTGCATGATTTATCAGCGCCACATTCAGAACTAATCCTACATGCGGATGTTCGTTGGCTAAGTCGCGGGGAAGCAATTACAAGGGTCTGGAAAGTTTTCGAAGAAATCAAAGCATTTATTTCTGCAAACGATTATGTCACCAAGTTTCCAGAAATATTCGGGGATGATTTCAAGATCAATCTTGCTTTCATGGTAGACCTATTTAAATATCTCACCGAGCTATTTCGTCTTCATTTTATATCTCACCGAGCTATTTCTAAACGTCTTCAGGGTCAGAAAAACACAATTTGTGAACTGAAAGAAATTATATTTTCCTTTCGATCAAAGTTACAAAGATTCCTCGGGACGGGAAGTAAAAATGACTTGGTTCATTTTCCTGAACTGGCACATACACTCTCGAGTCTTGGTCGTCCCCAAGATATTCTCTTTAGATATTATTCACTTCTCCTTAGATATTAGTGAAATTCTGAGTAACATTCAGGGCCAAGGATCTCATTAGCCTGGTGAGTGTATTTATTATTATTATTATTATTATTAAATTTTCATGGTGCTCTCCCACTTTCCCCGGATTATGAAAGGTGCTCTCAATCACAAAAAGGTTGAGAATCCCTGCTCTAGAGCAATGGTTCCCAAACTTTTCAGTCCGCGGGCCCCCTCAAAAATTAAAAATTTCACGGACCCCGTCAGAGTTATGAAATAAAATAAACAGTAAATATGATACAAACTCCTATATTTTAATTAAAATGTATTAAAAACAAAATTCTCTTAACTTTCAAAAGTATACCATTAATGACATCAAGCATAGTTTAATGTGAACAATGAAGCTGTTTTTGAACAATTAGCTCTGCAATATTGGGTTTAATGTCTGTTGATTTCAATATTAAGTCACTCTCGACATCAAGTTTATTTCTTAACTTTGACGTTAAGTAAGTGAGCTGGTAGAATGCGGTTTCACACAAAGAAGTAGAGGAAAACACTTCAAAGATATTTTTTGCGAGTACAGGGTAGTCAGTCATTACATATAACCAGAAGTCAGCTAGCTGTAATTGCGAAAACTCTAATTTTAATGAACTGTCAGTTGAAAGTCTTGCCAATGAATCTTCTTTTTTTGTAGTGTAAGAGAGAGGTCTAGTCAGTTCCGGTTGTCAAACATATCTGCTACACGACACGATTTAAAGACATTATTAAAGCCATTAGTTTGAAATTATTTTTAGAATTACAATTAGTTTGAACTAAAACAAATACTGGAATCTTCTACTAATTGTTTGAAGATTTCAAAATTTAGATTTTAGAGCATAAAAAAGAAGAAAATTATGGCATATTCTATTTTTTCTTAAAAGTGTTCGTGGACCCTCTGAAACATTGTCGCGGACTCCACTTTGGGAACCACTCCTCTAGAGGAAGATATTAAAGAACAGGCAGGAACCAATGTTCAGTATTAGCCTTTGTGTGGCTTTCAGAGAAAAAATAAAATATACACTAAGTTAGATGTATTCTGCCGAACTAAGAGGATCAGATCCCGTAATTGCCTGCTTGGGATGCTACAACACACGGTAGCCTATACCTCAAACAATTGTTTTTAGCAAGCTACTTTGTTTGACTCAAACCAAAGGCACGCTGTTTTTTTTTTTTGCAACTGGCATTACAGCCGGCTTCAAACATCTTATTTGATATAATTGTGCATTCCTTTCACAGTAATTTAACATTATTACGTTTAGAACTTCCTGGTTATTAAGAGCGTGGAGAGAGGGAGAGTGAGAGAGACAGAGTGAGAGGGGAGGGGAGTCAAACACACAGAAAAGCAAAGTAAATAAAATCGATGATTCCACTGCCGGTACGGAATGAGGTGATGTAATTTGTATGGCAGTGAAGAGAAAGCTTAACAGAGTTAGCGCCCTCCGGCGGCGATGCCATTGCACTCTGCTAAACAAATATGACATTTCACCTCATATACACACTGTTTTACACTAATTTTCTATACAAAGTTTTTCCCTTTTATCTCTTGTGCTAAGTAAACACATAAATTGTAGTGATTTTTTCTTGACTATTAAATTACCCGTTGAACTTTACAAGAATGCAAATGTTTAAGCATACAAACACGTAGACATACACTAGTATAGTTTATGTATATACACGCATGTACGTATATGTGCGAGTATTTTAAATTTTATGACACGTGACGGAAACGAGAAACCATGTTTCAGCGACAAAGGTGTCAGGCACTATTCTCACGTCGTCAGCCAACTCCGTCTGTTCCTCTGGCAACAAACGCGACAGCTCGTTTCTGCTCCCGGTATTTTTGCCTTGTATCACGCCTTTAACTATTCTTGCTTTGGAAACAAACTGACAAAACTCCGGGCAATTGGGCCGTGGTCCACTCTTCGTGTTACGTTCCAGCCTTCTTTCTTTTACCAAAGTCTCAGTTTTGCCACACTGAATATGGTCTCCAGAGGAGAGGCCGAAGCGTCTGTTAGCAACAACAGGAATGGACCACGGCCCAGAAGCCTGGCGTGTAGTCAGTCTGTCAGCAACAACAGGAGTGGACCGCGGCCCAGTAGCCTGGCGTGCAGTGGGTCTGTTAGCAACAACAGGAGTGGACCGCGGCCCAGTAGTGTGACGATTTCATTAACTAAAAATATAGTAATTAATAAATAGATAATGTAAAGGCTGAGAAATTTTAAATTTTAATAAAATCGCACATTTAAACTAAGTTTTATCGCTATCATAAAATTATAATAATATTTAATAAAGAGTTTTAATAATAAAATAAAAAGGAATACGAGTGTACAGATAGGGTAAACCTTGTTAATTAACCCTGCATAGACATGCGCTAACCGGAATTAACTTGAATTCCGACCCCTAAACAAACTAATAATACTTGTAAATTTGACATTATTTAAATAATTAAACAAGACCACAGTAGTGTACTTTAATAACGTTTGTAATTAAGAATATCTCAGAATAATTAAAAAGTAAACCTTTAACCATTTAAATAAAGGAGAAATGTGGAACTATTTCGCTGCGACGCGTAACCTCCGCGCGATTAACTGACCCTTCCTACATAGTTACAGAGCAGAGATGATGCGTCGTTCAACCAGTAAGCAGCTCAAAGCAGAGCGCTGTACAAAATATGTACTTTTTGTTAAATGTGGTTATTGAATCGTGTGAAGAGTTATACAACGAGAATGTAGTGTGTAACAGAAAAAAGTAATGTAGAAAATTAAGTGCGTAAGGTGACATCTCCCAGTAAGAAATATAGTTAAAGTTATTTTAGTGTTGTACATGTAAATTCAGATACAACCGTACTATTACCAAATGTGATGTGCATAACTGTAAAATGTGAAGACGAAGACCTCAACTGTATTTACAATACCACCGAGAAACAGGACGACTTCATGACACCGTAACATCCGAATCGACATTACTTGAGTCCGAGGACCTTCACCAGAAAGACTACCACGATGACAACCCACTACAGAGAGAGGACCGAAGAATCACGCGTGGAGGACAAGGACTAAAACCCTTAACTAAGAGGTGACGCGGAGGCTTGTCTTCCGTGGATATGTATCTTTTGAAATAGAAGTAATTGTAAACTAAAAGACTTTAAAATGACAATCTCTAAAGTTTAAGAATAAATGTTGTAACAAGTAACTTCAGTAACCTTAAGTTGTAAAGTAACACGTGTGATGTAGCGTTGGAACATTGCACTACTAAATGAAACCATTCCTCAAATGGTATAAAGAGTAATAAAGTAATTCATTAATGAAGTAGAGTAAACTTTAAATTCCTAAGTAATACATAGAAACTCGGATCCGAGGTTAAATGCGCTAACTGTATTATAAATCTTAATGTAGAAAACCCATTACAATTTTCACTGTAAGTTAAAAGTTGATATGTTATGTATAATCAAATAGACATAAATAAAGAGATGTCATCTTTAGTACAATACTAATTGAGTGCATAAATCAGCAGACTCCCCCCCCCAGTTCCTTGTATATTAATTGTTTTAGTGATTTGATTAATTTTCAGCTTGTTACAACAAAGGCAGCCTGTATAATTGGCAGAACCAATTAATACGGGTTCCCTATGTTATAACGCAAGTAAAGATGTTATAAATTGCGCCACTCTGCTTTCTTTTGTCACACTGCTTTTGCTTTTTGTAAAAAAAAAAAAAAATCAGGTAAATAATTTTATTATTAACATGCGCCACCTTGTGTTGTTTAATAAGTAATTGTGTGATATTAGGGACACCCTGTTGATCTATTCACTCATGTACTCTAATATGTGTCTAAAATTTTAAATAAAATAAAATGATAATTATTATTATAATAGTATAGTAAATAAGTAATTTTAATTATGATTTAGATATAGGAATGTACATAATGTTAACTTAACACGCCACAAGAATACGAAACAACATCAGGTACGTGCTTGTCAAAAATTTCATTCATCAACATGTCGGTTTGTAAACAAAATCTGACCGGTTAAATTCTTGTCCACGCCTGTGTAAAACTGTCATAGTTACCTCCCGCAAAGTTGAGTTAGACAATACGCAACCCTCTTCGATTGTTCTATTGTTATAAGAAGCGTGTATTATCCTGTGTTTAGTAACCGAGAATTCCCCCTTCGTTGAACGTATATTGACGCCTGTGTGAGATTTCTCTCTCTCACTACCAATGTAAAATGATTAAAGTTCACATTTTAATCGTTTATGTGTAAAAAAAAAAAAGGAAAGAGGAGTATAGAATTTAATGCGAATAGTAGAATAAGTATTTATAGCCACTCACAATTCAAAAATGGCTGTATTTAACCCTGATCTATTATTAAAAGATGAGCTGTGCTACGAAGCTATTTTACACGGTTTAAAACACGTGAACGTAACAGTGTCTGAATTGCGCAAATCATTACACGAAAGCAGATCAGATATACCCTCGCAGTTAGATAGATTGCGTGAACTCGATTATGACAGCGAACGAGAAACCTGTTATGCGAAGTATAGGGAACTGACGTTATTATCTCAAAACCTTCAAGACGAAAAATCACCTACTGTAATATTGCGCGTCACGCAACGAATAGAACATTTAACCCGCCGGTTGAACAATTTATTAAGCTGGCCCGACGTCACCATAATCCCTGCCGATGTGCAAAAATTTGCGGATGAGGCATTACGCCAATTACCCATAATTATCAACGAATTACGACGAAAGTCAGACTCATCTAGAATAGAAGAAATTGAGCACTCCTTACAAAAATTATATATTTCCCCGGTTCAATCCCCTACTTTAGAACACCCTCCCTCCACCTCGAACCACGAATCACCCACCGTATCGAAGATACCACCGACTCATGAACAGTTACCTAGTAGAGAATTAAATACCCTAACGATATCAGAACCCCCACAGCCTAGTGGTCACCATACTCGCACTAGTCGATATGCGATTACGACTCCTAATGCAGCCACAAATCCTTCGAAATGTATACCAAATGTAAATTTTAATGTAGACCTGTACGGAAAGATTACCCACCCAGTAGAGAAAATAATTAATGAAATTCCTTACACTGATGGCTTAAGTATTACGAAACTGTTAAATTTCATCAGATACCTCCTGCAAATAAAAGATCTACAACAATTGAACGATTGGCAAATCCTGCAAGTAATCCTACCCAAATGTAAACCACCCTTACGAGGTCGTGTACTGGAATCATTAAACTCGACTCTTCCAGTAGAAGAACTTCATACTGCCATAATCAAATATTTTATCCCCACGGGAATTTACGAGGAGATTAAAAGAAATACCGTACTTCGAGTACAAGGAGCCCATGAAAGACTGGCCCACTATATTGCAGACATCAGAGAATCTTCACGACTACTGCAAGTCGACTGGAGTGAGAAATAATTGGTCGATACTATTCTAGTAGGCTTATCTCCTGAAGAACGCTCCCGTTTAGCACTAATAAGTAGGCCCCACTCTTTCGCTGATCTTGAACAATGTAGTATTCACTCTTCAAATGTATGGTACGCAGATCAGAACAGACATGCATCGCTATCCACAACACAATATAGAAAGGAAACGCAAGCCCTAGTCACAGATGCAAGAACTCTACGAGAAAGACGACCATTTCGGCGACCAACCTATTTTCATGGCCATGATAAGTCCAAGGAGCCTCAATCTCGACAGGAAACCAGTGAGACCCCACGTAAAGAAAATGTATGCTATAACTGCGGGAAACCTGGACACATCAGTAGAAACTGTAAACGGAAACAGTACAATCAGAAAACTCAATATCAAAAAAACATGTAAGGCAGGGAGATCCGAAACCCTGTGTCTTCCGCAGCATCGTGAAAACAGGTAAACCTCTGAGAGACAACAAATTAAAACAAAATAATAATAACCAAAGAAAATTAGACCCCTATGTTAGAAAATTTATTGATAATGTAACGGGATTAATAAATGTGATTTCAGTAAGTGTCAATTACCGTATATACAAGTTGATCTCAGTGTTACATCCACCCTCGGATTAATTGATTCCGGATCAACGCGAAGTTTAATTAGTCAAGAGCTAGCCAATAAATTATTTAAACACAATTTAGTTAAACGCAGTCAATCAGTAAATATTAGATGCGCTACAGCTAATAAACAAAATTTAATGATAAAACTTATCATCACGTTTAAAGTAAAAATTAAAAATCTAACGTGGTATTTTCCAATGTTGGTATGCGACGAGTTAGGACCCGAGTTAATATTGGGAGCTGATTTTATCAGTAAAACAGGAATAATTCTAGATATTCACGATAAGAAATTTTACTTTGGATTCGATCGTTCACGAAAATATAACTTGGATGATAATGCAAATAACAGAGAAAGTACTGGAACTACTTCTACACATCTAAAACATCACGAATCTGAATTAGGTCATCTGGAATGTAAAGATAGACGGAACATGCAGACATTAATAAAACAGTTCTCCAACGTCCTCACCCCAAAGTTAGGACTGACGGACCTGATAGAGTACAAAATCAATTTGAGCGACAATAAAGTAATACGTTTAGCCCCATACAAGTTATCACCTCCAAAAATGGAAGTAATGAGGAACCAAATTAACAAATTGTTAGAACAAGGAGTCATCGAACCCTCTACTTCATCCTATTCATCACCCGCGTTTTTAGTACCCAAAAGTAACGACAAACATAGACTAGTTGTGGACTACAGGCAACTAAATAAACGGATAGAATTTGAATCTATACCGCTTCCCGACATTCACAGTGCTTTTCATTATTTTACGAAAGCAAAAATCTTTACCATCATGGATTTAAATCAGGCATTTCATCAAATACCCCTTTCGGAAGAATCAAAACGTCTAACCGCATTTGCCGTCCCTTTCAACCTGTACCAATTTACGAGGGTACCCTTTGGTATATCCCAAGGTAGTTCTGTATGTAGCAGATTATTAGAAAAATTATTTCATGATATAAAATTTAAATATGTGTATCACTACATCGTTATCTACAGCGAATCAATTGACCAACATCTTAAACATCTACGTGAAGTACTATCCCGATTGGAGAAAGCTGGATTAACCGTAAACCCCAGTAAAGTAAATTTTGCTGTCACACAATTTTCATTTTTAGGTCACATCGTAAAAGCCAACGGAAAGGTAAGCATAGACCCCGAGCGAACCCGTGCTATCAGAGAATTCTTACCACCGCGGGATGCGAAAGGAATAGCCCGATTTTTGGGAATGATAAATTATTTCCACAAGTATATCCCACATCTAGCCGGAAATTGCAGCACCTCTAAATACTTTAAGAAAGAAGGGAGTTAAATTTGAGTGGAATGAGCAACACCAAACCGCATTCGAGAAATTAAAAGAAAGCATCATATCACCCCCAGTACTACAATTAGCCGATTTTACAAAACCGTTTATAGTGCAGACAGACAGTTCAAGTGTAGCCCTAGGTGCAGTAATATATCAGGAAGTAGATAACTCTAGATTACCTATTAGTTACGCTTCACGCACCCTGACAGACCAAGAAAAAAAATACTCCGCATACGAATTAGAATGTTTAGCTATCGTTTTCGCTTTTGAGAAGTTCAAACCCTTTTTAGAACATAAAGAGTTTTTGTTAGAAACTGATAATCAAGCATTATCTTGGCTACCAAATCACCCAAAACAGTTAGGTCGTATCGGAAGATGGTTATTAAGATTAAATTGTTTTAAATTCAAAGTACAACATATTAGAGGCACCCAAAACGTAGTTGCCGATACACTGTCACGTATGTTCCAGCCGAGTAGTAAAACATACGAAAACAAGGAGAGTAGAGAAACGCCGATTATCAATACTTTAATTACCGAATTTCCTCTTCCATTTACGGACTTAGCCCAGTATCAACAACAAGACCCACGTTTAAGACCAATTATATAACAACTTGACAAAGGAAATAAGTCAGGAAAATACATATTAAGTAAGAGAGTATTATGTTATAGAATAGCGAACGGAAAGTATTTACGAATAATCGCCCCTGATATTATTAAACCTATGCTGATGGAATACTGTCACTCTTTAACCATTGGAGCACATATGGGAATAAATAAAACCATACATCGAATTCGTAAAGAATATCACTTGGAAAATATGAACAGTGAGATCGCTAATTTCGTGAAAAGGTGTAAGTTGTGTGCACTCAGCAAACCAGCGAGAAACAGCCAAATAAGTCAATTAATCTCAGAGATTCCTGCTACCCCGTTCTCTAAAATCTATTTAGACTTTTCAGGACCCTACCCGCGTTCTAAATCAGGAAATACAATGTTACTAATTTGCGTAGATTCTTTCAGCAAATTCGTCTGGATGTAGCCCATGCGGCGAGCATTGGCTTCAACCACAGTAAGTATATTACATCATAGATTATTTAAAGAATTCGGTACACCAGTCCATCTAGTGTCGGATAACGGACCACAGTTTAAGTCAAAGGAATTCAGGAACATGTGTTTCAAATAAGGAATAGACCACATTACCACTACAGAGTATCGTCCGCAAGGTAATATAGCTGAAAGGTATTTGCGAAACCTAAAATCTGCTTTAATAGCCTACCATGCAAACGATCATACGTCTTGGGACCAGAACCTATCCTGGATACAATTCGCCTTTAATTCAGCCTATCATGAAGGACATAAGTCTACCCCATTCGAATTATTGTTCAAATACAAACCTAACCACCCATTATCCACTAAGTGGAAAATATATGAGTTGCTACCCCTTGAAATTAGGGATAAAAATATAAAGAAAATCTGGAATGAAGCTCGCGCTAATTTACGAGCAAACTTAGCGACATCAAGGAAATATCACGAGCGAAATAATAATAATAATGAAGTAAAGTACCAAATCGGTGACTTAGTTATGTATAAAACACACCCTACGAGTAGTGCAATCGATAAGACAACCTCCAAGCTATCATACCGATGGTGCGGTCCTTATCAAATTCACAGATACTTAACTCCAGTAACTGTAGCCCTGTACGAACCCTCTACTCAAAAATATGTACGAAGAACACATATTTCGCAGATAAAACGTTATCACAAGGAAGGAAATGGTAGAGTGCAAGCAAAATAAATGTAGTAAAAGGTATATGTTTTGTACTCAACTGCTAAAGAGTACTTGAGTAACAATTGGCTACCTAATCGTATAAATAGGTACGAGGCCTGATCAACCTTGAATCCTATTCATCGAAAGTAGAGCAAAGTGAGAAGTCAGCTGACATCGAATATGAGTAATAATTAAGTAACAAATTACTTAAGGAGTAATTCTATAACAAGAATAACTCACAACTAAAGAAAAATCCGGTAGTAGTCGTAAGTAGTAGAGTTAAAAAAAATTTATAATGTTTACAATATATTTTATAATGTGTGAATTTTATGTAGTATTAGAATTAGTCTGTAAAGTATTATATATATATATATATATATATATATATATTGAGAGTAAGAATAAGCAAGTCGAGAGTGACTTATGCAGCTCGTAATTTTATACAGAGAAACGAGTGAGAGAAATTTCACACGGTAATCCCCAAGCATACTCCCGGTACATTGCTGACCAAATAAGCCGGAGTCTGTTTTTAAGCGGCGGAGTATGTGACGATTTCATTAATTAAAAATATAGTAATTAATAAATAGATAATGTAAAGGCTGAGAAATTTTAAATTTTAATAAAATCGCACATTTAAACTAAGTTTTATCGCTATCATAAAATTATAATAATATTTAATAAAGAGTTTTAATAATAAAATAAAAAGGAATACGAGTGTACAGATAGGGTAAACCTTGTTAATTAACCCTGCATAGACATGCGCTAACCGGAATTAACTTGAATTCCGACCCCTAAACAAACTAATAATACTTGTAAATTTGACATTATTTAAATAATTAAACAAGACCACAGTAGTGTACTTTAATAACGTTTGTAATTAAGAATATCTCAGAATAATTAAAAAGTCAAACTTTAACCATTTAAATAAAGGAGAAATGTGGAACTATTTCGCTGCGACGCGTAACCTCCGCGCGATTAACTGACCCTTCCTACATAGTTACAGAGCAGAGATGATGCGTCGTTCAACCAGTAAGCAGCTCAAAGCAGAGCGCTGTACAAAATATGTACTTTTTGTTAAATGTGGTTATTGAATCGTGTGAAGAGTTATACAACGAGAATGTAGTGTGTAACAGAAAAAAGTAATGTAGAAAATTAAGTGCGTAAGGTGACATCTCCCAGTAAGAAATATAGTTAAAGTTATTTTAGTGTTGTATATGTAAATTCAGATACAACCGTACTATTACCAAATGTGATGTGCATAACTGAAAATGTGAAGACGAAGACCTCAACTGTATTTACAATACCACCGAGAAACAGGACGACTTCATGACACCGTAACATCCGAATCGACATTACTTGAGTCCGAGGACCTTCACCAGAAAGACTACCACGATGACAACCCACTACAGAGAGAGGACCGAAGAATCACGCGTGGAGGACAAGGACTAAAACCCTTAACTAAGAGGTGACGCGGAGGCTTGTCTTCCGTGGATATGTATCTTTTGAAATAGAAGTAATTGTAAACTAAAAGACTTTAAAATGACAATCTCTAAAGTTTAAGAATAAATGTTGTAACAAGTAACTTCAGTAACCTTAAGTTGTAAAGTAACACGTGTGATGTAGCGTTGGAACATTGCACTACTAAATGAAACCATTCCTCAAATGGTATAAAGAGTAATAAAGTAATTCATTAATGGAGTAGAGTAAACTTTAAATTCCTAAGTAATACATAGAAACTCGGATCCGAGGTTAAATGCGCTAACTGTATTATAAATCTTAATGTAGAAAACCCATTACAATTTTCACTGTAAGTTAAAAGTTGATATGTTATGTATAATCAAATAGACATAAATAAAGAGATGTCATCTTTAGTACAATACTAATTGAGTGCATAAATCAGCAGACTCCCCCCCCCCCCCAGTTCCTTGTATATTAATTGTTTTAGTGATTTGATTAATTTTCAGCTTGTTACAACAAAGGCAGCCTGTATAATTGGCAGAACCAATTAATACGGGTTCCATATGTTATAACGCAAGTAAAGATGTTATAGTAGCCTGGCGTGTAGTCAGTCTGTTAGCAACAACAGGAGTGGATCGCGGCCCAGTAGCCTGGCGTGGAGTCAGTCTGTTAGCAACAACGGGAGTGGACCGCGGCCCAGTAGCCTGGCGTGCAGTCAGTCTGTTAGCAACAACAGGAGTGGACCGCGGCCCAGTAGCCTGGCGTGTAGTCAGCCTGTTAGCAACAACAGGAGTGGACAGCGTCCCAGTAGCCTAGGCGTGGAGTCAGTCTGTTAGCAACAACAGGAGTGGACCGCGGGCCAGTAGCCTGGCGTGTAGTCAGTCTGTTAGCAACAACAGGAGTGGACCGCGGGCCAGTAGCCTGGCGTGGAGTCAGTCTGTTAGCAACAACAGGAGTGGACCGCGGGCCAGTAGCCTGGCGTGGAGCCTGTCTGTTAGCAACAACAGGAGTGGACCGCGGGCCAGTAGCCTGGCGTGGAGTCAGTTTGTTAGCAACAACAGGAGTGGACCGCGGGCCAGTAGCCTGGCGTGGAGTCAGTCTGTTAGCAACAACAGGAGTGGACCGCGGGCCAGTAGCCTGGCGTGGAGTCAGTCTGTTAGCAACAACAGGAGTGGACCGCGGGCCAGTAGCCTGGCGTGGAGTCAGTCTGTTAGCAACAACAGGAGTGGACCGCGGTCCAGTAGCCTGGCGTGTAGTCAGTCTGTTAGCAACAACAGGAGTGGACCGTGGGCCAGTAGCCTGGCGTGTAGTCAGTCTGTTAGCAACAACAGGAGTGGACCGCGGTCCAGTAGCCTGGCGTGTAGTCAGTCTGTTAGCAACAACAGGAGTGGACCGCGGGCCAGTAGCCTGGCGTGGTGTCAGTCTGTTAGCAACAACAGGAGTGGACCGCGGGCCAGTAGCCTGGCGTGTAGTCAGTCTGTTAGCAACAACAGGAGTGGACCGCGGGCCAGTAGCCTGGCGTGTAGTCAGTCTGTTAGCAACAACAGGAGTGGACCGCGGCCCAGTAGCCTGGCGTGCAGTCAGTCTGTTAGCAACAACAGGAGTGGACCGCGGCCCAGTAGCCTGGCGTGTAGTCAGTCTGTTAGCAACAACAGGAGTGGACCGCGGGCCAGTAGCCTGGCGTGTAGTCAGTCTGTTAGCAACAACAGGAGTTCTAGTTCTAGTTCTGCCTCTGGGTCTATTTAGTAGCATTTTTCGCATATGGCCACATCAATTTCTTTTATTTCTCTTTCTTTTTATTGTTTTATTTAATTATTTCATTATATCAACACTCGTGGCGTGTTTCGTACACCTTCCTTCAACACACCTCATACAAGAGCATCTTACGCAGACAGATAACGAACACGTTCCAAATACAAACAAAAGGGAGGAAGGAATGACAGAGCATTTGAATGGCCGTTGAATAGGTCATTTGCAACGTCCACGAGACGGGAAAACGCCTGTGACGTACAGTACGCTAAAAATAATAACGCCAGGGCTGAGGATTTTCACACGGGGCTACTGTTCGTTAATCTACCACCGCAGAGTGGATGTCGTCTGTCGACGCCGGTGGCTACGGAACGAGACGTGAAACAGCAATCAGCACCGGCAGTAACGAGAGACCAGTAATTATACCGCGCTGGTCGTCACTAGAATTTTAATTAACGTACTTATTGTTGGCACACTAATGCTACTTTAATGTGTCGGGTCTTATAACGACAACGGTGTCCACAATTTGGCTTTCAAACTAATTGCACATCTTGTATTTTCCTTACAGTTATTGTTTAAATGTATAGTTACAAGGATCGCATTGAAGTTACCTTAAAACAGTGAAATTAAAAATCGAACACCAGTGGAATCGATAATTATAATTTTCAATAACGTTTTAATACAACAATCACATTCGTATTACAATAGTTCTTTTATGTTGTACTGATATCGAACATACACGTTATACACAGTAAGTAGGTAAAAGTCGTCAAGTTAAAGAAATTCACTATTCGTCGGCCTATAACAGCATTCTGTTAGCCTAAGGGACTTATTCTACAGGGCCACTCGAGTAGCTCGCGCGCGCGACAGACTAGACGCCCGTGTAAGCCCACCATTGTGGCGTGGCCTAGCTTCCGCGGTGGCATGGGCAGGCTTCCGAGGTGGCCTGGGTTGACTACTCCTTCACCCAGTATGTGAGATGTCGTCGTCAGGTAAAGATGACGAACTTTGTCTGCTTCTATTACTAAAAAGAAGGAAACGTAGACGAAACAAGGCGATTGGTGTGCATCCATTACTATTAGGAAGACCCTCTAAAGGAGACTTTTACACTCTTTGTGACGTCTGGGTCATGCTTAACGCAGACGTTTCGCCATGATTTTTCGGTCTCGACATTGTTAGAATATTCCGGTTTAGATGAATCCCATATTGCAGGTTCTGCTTCAATATAGCTTATAAAATCTTCGACATTGAGTGTATCAAGAATTTTAACTACCCACTCTGGGGTTTCTTTTTTCGGCATTGTGAGCAAACCGCCTGCTCATACAACGCCAAAGGGAATAGTCAGTCAAGGTCGAGGGTGGGGACGCGACTGTGGCGCGCGTCAGTGGCCCACTATAATAAGCTCCACAAGAAACAACGGCCCACTACCCGGCGCGACAGACGCGAGGGTGAGCCACCGGTAACGAGGGTGGGCGCTGGAGTGGCTAGCCCGCGCGACAGACGCCACCCCTAGCTTCCGCTGTGGCCCAGTATAATAAGCTCCATATGGTTACGTGTATTGCTAAGAGTGGCTTGTCTGAAGCTGTCGCGCGCGCGAGCTACACGAGTGGCCGAGTATAATAAGGCCCTTACACTCCATTAATATTGCTACGACAATTATGTAACGCTCTTGAAAATTGGAAAGCGTCATGCTACAAGTTCCTCGACTAGCCTAGCGTGCGGCGTCTGTGCCTACAAGAGCGTGCACTCACGTAGCTTCTAGACTGTTCGAACTCTTGTAACTATGCAAATTATGTCGGCATGCCGCAAGGAATATAGAAAATTATTCTGGAACCTGTGAGGGATCTATATAAGCATCCGGCTTAGTCAGTTATACCTGGAGATATTGTAGAGTGCGGATGAAATGAATGTTGCGAATGAGTGTAAAGTGATTATTGTGTTTATTAGTGAGGTATTGCTTGTGACATAATTATTGCAGTTAATAAGGTGACATAATTATTGCTTGTGGACATATTTTACTTGAATTATTGTATGAGAATACCTTGTTGATTTCAAATTGTTATTTGTGACTAATTAAAGTTGGTAATTAGTGACTCCATTGGTGTCTGTATTTTGTTTCCACAGTACAATACGACGATCCGTGAGACCGACGTAACAACAGCATACTCCTCTGTCGCTTGCATGGGCACTTTCCCAAATTGAATAACTCCCTTGGCTGTGTTCATATAAGCACAGCCAAGGTTACCTGTGGAGCAGAGTAAACTAGAAGCTTCTAAGATAGTTCTATATTAATCGAGAGGTCTCTGAAATGCGCGAGAAGTTCCTGAAATATTCCATATACCTGTTTTTTATGGATCACTGTGCTGCTCCAGCAGGAAGCAACGGCCTTCACGTAACATGTTTTGAAGACGCGTTGTCGTAACAATATAAATATCCCCCAAACACATAAATATCAAAGAAAATAATGAAGGAATAGACGTTGAGTACCAGACGAAGAGCAAAAACCGAGAACCGGTAGTAGGTTCAAAGTTCGGAGAGTTGCTAAGACTCCTCTGAGAATGAGAAACTAGAGATTGGGTCCGCTGAGGCAAAAGACTGTTAAGATTCAGTTCGAGCTGTAGAAGAGGACACACACTTATTTCTTCTACTGGCGTGTGATTCTTCTGACTTGCTTCTCTATTGTCATCAGACTGTTGTCCATCGTATGTGAAAACATAGAAATACTACTACATAAGTATGCATATGTAGTTTGTATATAGCCTAAACGCACTTGAGGCAAGGAAATTAGAATGACATCATCTGACAGTAGATGCAGAACATCGTGTGACGTAAGGTAGGACTACGACGGACAGAAAAAACATTCTACATAACTGCCTTACGTGACTTGTGTGGCGTCAAAACCAACGCTTTGTTTCAAAGTGCTGCAAACTAAACATAGACAGACCACCGATAGCCAGAGAGAACAATGCAGGAACAGATAAACGCCGGTGCGGACAGACGAGACGGAATTTTTCAAACGTGCTTCCGTTCTCACTCACTGTCACCACTGTCGCTTAGATGAATGTTAATTATGGGACATAATTAACCCTGTCCGTATACTGGTATTTGATTGAATCTTCAGACAGTCAGGTCAATTTTGAGGCCAAGCTAAAGTAACGGTTGGACGTTAAACCGCAGCAAAGAAAGTACAGTGAAAAAACATAGTGAACGGATCGAAGAGCGAAGATACAAGGCATAAATATAATCTGCTTTAACAGGAAAGTCGCCTTTTTATCTTTCAAAGCCACCGGGTATACGAGGTAGTTTTAACCTCAGAAAAAATTAGGCGCTTTAAAAAATATCTATGGGGTGAACTTCTTGTTCTTCTTCTCCTCCTCCTCTCACCCTTCTTTTTATTTAAGTTCGTCTCTTCCTTCTGCTTCTTCTTCCTTTAGCTCTCCAACCGTTGATGGGTTTTGGGTCCTCAAAAATCGAATTCCCGAATTCCACTCTTTTTCTAGATCCAGTAATTCACGTCCATCCTCGTATTCCTACCGTTCTCAGATCGCCTTCTACACAGATGGACCACCTTTTCAACAAGTTCCTCCAAGTTGTGTTCAGTAGTCGCAAAATGGTTTTTTTTTTATTGCACGAGGAAGCCTGTAGAATGACAAGCCTGCATATTGCCTGTATGACACATTTTACACATATTAGACATATTACACATTTCTTGAAATGTGTAAAACCAAATAATATCAGATACAAATAATGCGACACTTGGAATACGCACACACGGACGCGTGCGAGACTAGAAAATAAATACGGGCACATTAAATACCAGATTTTATAGAAGATTTCAAGATCCATTTCTCTACAGAATATTTCATGAAGTCGCATTGAAACTGCTGGAGAACAGCTTGCAGAAAGAGAGATCTTTATCCTATATATATATCCGACCTGACCTTTGATGTTCATCTATTTGGAAAGTACTATGCATGCAGGATAGCGACAAAAAGAAACGAGTCACGATCGGGATTCTCGATTTTGTTTTTCCTATGCTATATTTTTGGTTTGTCAGACGTTTCATTTGTCTGGAAGAAGATATCCATCATCGAACCACGACCGGATAAACCACCCGGGTTAACATCGGGTAAATCAAAAAATACGAGAATTAAACCGCAGCATGACAGTCGCAGAATGTAAGTAATGATCCTGTTCACAGCGTGATGATGATGATGATTAACTTGAATGTACAGAGAATAGCGAATGTATGTCGACAGGCCGGTAAAGAGGCTGCTACAGGTATGCAGAAGAAGACGAAGAAGGAATACGTACGAGCTTATTCGTACGTGTGTGCGAACGTTTATAGAGAACAGAAGCAACATAATTTCTGTGGACAAATACAATGTTTAGTCGGGGGCCGCTAAGTGGTCGTTAATTGTGGCCGGCGGTCGCTGATTGGCTGCACAGCTTGTTGCAAACGTGACTCACCCGTGTACACTCTGCATTCACGTGATCCGCTTGTTTTGTAAACCTAACGTTTGCCTAGCATCTCTGCTGATTTACATGAATATAAAAAATAATGAAATAGTTGTTCCCGTTTGAACGAGTGATCTTCCAAACCAGGTTATATACATAGTCGTCGCCGTCCTCCTCCTCCTCCTCCTCCTCTCCTCTCCTCTCCTCCTCCTCCTCCTCCTCCTCCTCCTCCTCCTCCTCCTCCTCATCATCATCATCATCACCGCCACCATCATCGTCGTCATCTATAACTGCCATCATAATAATAATGATAATAATAATTATCATCATCATGCCATAATCATCGTCACCAACAACACCACCACCTTCATGAATATCATCACCACTGTACCAAATATTAAACCAAGTTTGGTTTGCTCCGCCTACACATTTCTAGCCGCAACCATTTCTTTCTTAACAGACCATAGTTCATCTTCCATCCAATTGTTCATATATTTGCATTTTTCGTTGTTTTGACGACTTGGTATGAGGAATTTTTAAATGTCTGGTGATATTTTTTTTAATTTAACAAGACCAACCATCACCTTATCTCTAGTATCTCTTAATACTAAATACATATCAGCCAAATTAAGTCCAATGACATCCTTTAGTTAGTTCTGGTGTTCTTAACTAAACACTCTCACCCGTGCGCAATGCTCTGCTTTTATAACACAAAACACTACACAAGTTCAAATGGCTTTGTTCTCTTCAGTCTTCGGAGCACGTGTTGATTGTCCAGCAGCTGAAGAACTTCTGCATTTTCGTGGAGGTGAAGCCTTTCTTCATGCTTTTTCGTAAACCTTTTAATCTCTTCTTTAATTGTTGGAATACGTAGATCTCTGTGGATATCGGCGTTTCTAACATACCATGGTGCATTTACCATGGTCTGCAAAACTTTGTTTAGGAATGTTTCTATTACCCTGATGTTACTATCTTTCGCCCCCCCCCCAAATTGAATTCCATACAGCCAGGTGTATAAAGACAGGTTACGATCTGATGATGAAGCATAAGCTTTGAAACGCGTCATCAACTACAAACAAGAAGTCACATGGCGGATTGAAAAAGGTTAGTTTGTCTGTTCATACAAGTGACTTGGATATTATTGAAAACATGCGTGCACTTGTGTTTCCTACAGCTTGCCGTGTATGATTCCGAATCGTGAACCTCAACGCTGCACACCGATAAAGAATTGAAACTTTCGAAACGACCAGCGCTAGAATAATGTTACAGAGTACTAGTACTAACGCTCCAGTTCTGTGTGAATTAAATATGTGTGGTAAAGGCCGGCTGCTACCAAGTATACAAGGATAAAGTCAGAAGTTCTTCGGCCACACGTTAAGACGGGACGGAATTGATAGGGAGGTCTTTCAAAGTAAAGTAGACAGAAAGCATTAGTTTTAATATAGAATGCACCTCACCATATGAACAAGATCTTAAAAGATAAATGCGACATGCCGATAAATAAGGAAAAATAAGTCTTGCAGTCTTCCAAAAACGGAAAACCGAAGGCTAAAATATCTTGGGAGCTGAATTACATCAGATGGAAAATGGACCGATGATGTAAAAAGTTGAAATACACAAACAAGACGAGCGTTTTTCTAGAAAAGATCTTTTCTGGCGTCCAGAAACGTGTCCGTGGAAACCAGGAAGAATTCGTATAACGTTTCATTTGGAGCATGTGCATGTATGGCTCAGAAGCCTGGACCCTGCGGAATTTGGAAAGGAGCTACGTCGAAGCTTTTGTGATGTGGTGCTGGAGAAGGACCTGAAGATTACCGTGGACAGAAAGAATAACTAATGATGAGGTAACGAAGAGAGTGGACGAAAGAAGGCTTACGATTAAAACCACTTCGGAAAGGAGAAGCCGTATGGTTGGTCACCGCTACTGGTTTACCACACTGCAAGAAGGAATGATTGAGGGCGTTGTCAGTGGGGAAGGCCCAAACAGGAGTACATAGATGAAACTGGTTTACCACACTGCAAGAAGGAATGATTGAGATCGTTGTCAGTGGGGAAGGCCCAAACAAGAGTACACCGATGAAACTGGTTTACCACACTGGAAGAAGGAATGATTGAGGGAGTTGTCAGTGGGGAAGGCCCAAACAGGAGTACATCGTCGAAACAAAAGGAGGAATAACATATGTAGTGGTTAAGATACTGCCTTCGGAAAGGAAGAAATTGCAAGCCCACCAACCTCTGGGTTTGGGGAGAAGAAGAACAAAGAGAGACAGAAAGAGGAATAGAGGGCGATCACGGTCCTATTTATCGGACCATTATAAAACAATGACAAATTTTCCATTGGTAGATATTATGAGAACGGTTGGCAACCAGCGTGGAGAAGATTATCTTCTTTACAGACACACAGGGTCACGAAGTTCCTAAACGGACAACATAGAAGACGAAGTCTTCTTCTAAAGCAGTATTTATTCTACCAGAGGCACTCTTCTACTACCAGGGGTACAATTAATGAAACAAGTTTGTTGGATCTTTTCAAAATGAAAAATATGATAGTCCTCCCCATGACAGAAAGATAACAAGGCATTTCAAAATACGAGGTTTCTAATATTCTTTATCAAACTCCTCCCCTTGGTACAATAAATGTCACCAGGGTATATATGTCATGGTGGTAGTCGACTTGAGCAGAGTGACAAAGCAGTAATTGTTTACGAAAAACAAGTCAACAATTTAGATTGATTGTTGTTTAGGCCGTATATTGTAAAATCAATATTACTTGTTTGTTTCGAAAACCTGTTATCAGTAACTGCACGCAGACATACGTATAAACACACACGGCATTACGGTTGACAAAAACACTCTAAGGCCACTCAAACGCGAGATGTAACCAAATATGGTCAGTTAGAGTTGTTTTTCGCAGACGTTCGTCTGGTAAACACTTTTCACGAGTCTCATATACGTACCTGTCGTCTATAGAGTACTCAACGTCTGTCACCGTCTACGGAGGAGACTTTTTTACAACTCTTGGTTTCTATAATCCGATATAATAAGTGTTATGAAATTTAAATAGCTATAACCAGACACAAAAACAGTTGTGTGTGTGTGTGATCTGCTTCATCATACAGCAGTGTTCTGAGTGACAGATTCCAGATAACACCGCCGGCCGTATTTCTTCGTATCTAATTCAGGCTTGAGCCTACATGCCTTCATACGATACAGCCCTTACATTGTCTGTCAGTGACGTATCTCTTTTTCCTAGGCCTTCCGCACGAAACCCTTGCGGGCCCTCCCTACCATCCTTACTTAGTCCATGCCATTGTTGCCTCTTAAATACTACCCCCTCTTTATAGCTGTGACAACTACTACATAACGTAAACAGAATACATTCTCCCCAAGACTGCCTCTCTTCTTCTAGCCTAAGTCAGTTTTATCGGTAACTTTTATAAATCCTAAAAAGTTTTAACTGTAAGTCGGTGGGCCTCCTTGCTTCGTCTTCAGAAATTGAGACATATCTCATTATCCGATATTTTCTGTTAATGTTTTATTTTGTATCCATCATTCTTATAGAGAAAACTGAACACAATCAATCTGTTTCAACATAATATTTTCAAGTTTTTTTTAGATAAAAACAGAATGAGTTCATTTTGAATTTTGGGACTCATATACTTCTCACTATTCTTCGGACCACTGATTATCTCTCGCAACAATGGATCGTACTTACTTAAAAGACCGACAATTGCTAAAACGTTTTCGCTGTTGAGCTGGCCTAGTCTCTTTATGACCTGCAAAGACTAAATTTAAGCTGCCAGTGTCAGAGTATCATTTACAACGCGATCCAGTACTTTGGACCGTTTATTAGTTTCCTTTCGTAGCTCATAACGAATAACGATGGGATGCCGGTGACCTTGTTCCATTCTGAACTGGAATGACCGCCCTACTGTGCAGTTAACCGAATAATTTATACTCTTGAAGTACCGTACATGACTATGTACTGGTTAAAAACAGTAAAAAATTAAAATTTTATTTTATCCTCACTTTTTTCCACCCACTTAGTTTCTTCCATCAGCTTCCAAATCATATTACAAGACGGACGATATGACTTAGTAGGGGATACGACTTCGTTCCCTACTTTTTATCTTGGTAACGGACGAAACAATAATAACCATGAAATATACGAAGGCATATAAAAACGTTGGGTAATACTGATTTTAACGTTTTTTCTTAAGCTGCTGCCGTATTTATACCTGAGACCTGTTAAGGCTTCTGTAGAAAGATAACAACATAATAGGACGATCTCTATAGCTAAGACTTAAGTAATGACTACTGCTGCAACGCCACTGAGGTGCAAGTTAGTACTAGACAGAGAAATTATGGAGCAGATAATGGATGTCAACGATACGAAGTTATTTAGGAGTAACGATAACAAGCTATGGTTTAATAGGCAAAGAAATAAAGTGCCGGGTTACAAAACCAATTAGAGTGTCAAGATGTATGAGTAATATTATTTGGAACAATACACTTTTTTTAATTTCCGGAATGAAAGCAAGAATACTTAATAGTACAGTGACACTTATCTGGACGTATGGAGCGAAGGCAAGACCTGGAACCACGACAGCAAGAAGACAAACACAAGTAAGTGGCCGTTATGAAGTTAAGAATAATGATAGGCAGAACACGGCGAGACAGAATAACAACGGTCAATATTCGATAAGCATGCCGTGTGGCAGACACAGTGGACTGGGTGCAGGAAAGGCGACAACTCTGGAATGACCATGTCGGCAGTTGTCATGGATGATGACAGGTTAGTCAGGAGGGCGGTAGATAATCGTCCATAAAGGCAAAAGACGAATTGGTCAACCACTAATGCGATGGGACGATTGTAACTAGTAATGTAGTTGATATAAACAAGAAAATCTCCTCAGAAGAAGAAGAAGAAGAAGAAGAAGAAGAAGAAGCTTACAAATCGAGGGCTTCTCGAGGCGCCAGAATTGTCCAGCTCGTTGAGCAGTGTAACAGTGACGAGAAAGTGTAACAGTAGTACAACAGGGAGGTTATAGCAGCGGTGAGAAAGGATGGACGGAGTTCAGCGCAGAGTGGAATTAAAAGTGACAAGCGCTTACGAAACGGATTCCCAAAGAGCAGTTGAGCTGGTAAGTAGGATAAATCCTGTAACTTATTAGCGGACAACCGAGGGAGGCTACGTAAAGGAGGAAACGGTCAAAGGGAGGAAAATAAACGCAAGGAGCGCGGCAGATGGCAATTAGACTGTGGCAAAGGTTATGGGAAGAGAACGCATAATGGACAAAGAAACTAACACCGAACATCGGGGAGTGGGTGAAACGTGGTTATTACGTTACTCAAACGCTGACAGGTGATTGGGCATTCAAGTCGTCTGAAAAGAATCAGAAAGATTGGTGCACTGTTGTGGAGATACGGATACATCGTAACCCAGATTCTTCACTGTTCTAGATAGGGGAATTGTAGACATGAGAAACACCTCACTCGTGAAACGACCAAGCGACCAGATGTTATGAAAAACTGCTAGAAAATTAATAAATAACATGTAAAGAAAAAAAGAAGTAAAGATTGACCGAAAATTCGTAAATATTTTCCGTCGCCTTGTCTCAGTATACCACTTCAGGGAAGTATAAACGGAAATATAAAAGTAAATTTCTTGCTTTATGCGGACGATAAGTAAAAATACACAAAGACAAGGCCAATTATAAAAGACGATGTTCACATTTAACAATGCCCTACAGAATTGTGGTCTATAGATTTCACTACACAATCAAAAGCTAAGTAGCCTGTAGATAAACGTCCTATTAGGACGACTATAGTTATTATAAATCAAATTTTACACCAAAATTATCATAATACTTAATTGAGATAAGATATACGGCAACGAAAGTTCAGTGACTGGGATAATAAGTTATCAAAATTGAGAAGCAACTGTGGAACTGTCCAATACCTACAGAATTTTCTTTACTTCAACATGTATGATTATTACATTGTCAAACATTTATGAAACGATACTGGTGCCAAGACACCAAACTGAGTTATTTCATTACCGGTAACGAGGCGAGAGGGAGTACACGGAAATCCATGAATAAATGAATATTTTACAGACGAAAGCGTATAATTCACGCGGCCGGCCGTCACTAGGAGGAAAATAGAAACAAACAATACACGCGAGAAGAACATAACGAAAGACAAAGGAGAAAAGAAAGAAGCGGCTCGAGGTGTTTACGTGGAGAAGGCGGAGTATCGACAAATTAACATCCATTGACGTCATAAGCATAAATAACATTAATATTAATTAAACGCGTGGTTATAAACATAATTCTTTAGACGTGATCAGCCCACGTATTGTGGGAATTAACGAAGCACACGCCAGCGAATAGCCTACTTGTATGTGATACTGAATGAAGTGAATTTACTCGCGAAAAATATTACTTCCATGTTCCGTAAGGAAATGAAAGCATGTTGATCGCGAAAAAAAATTGTTTTCGAGGTAAGGGCTGATTGTGATTCTACTACCCTCAAAACATGAAGAAAAGTCGTTTTCCGAAAATTATCCGTTTGTGTGTCTGTGTGTACAATATTTCTATGGCGAACGATAACTGCCGCAAATTCAAACAGAATCAAATAATGTTTTACATATATGCCAGAGTTGTAGAGGACACAAGACTATTGATTTTGGTGAAGATGGGTTAAGCGGAAGAAGTAGTTTATCTGAAACGTTTTACGTTTTAACAAGAGTAAAGTACTTAATTTGGATAAATAATGTATCTTGAAAAGAAGGTCATAATAATCCACTATAGAAAGGTAGATGAAATATCTATAAATGAAAAAGGCAGTTAAAGGGGGAGGGGGTAATTTTTTGTATTGATGTTATAAATTTATTCAACCGAAAACTTAAAAATTTAATAAAATATTAACAATTGATATCGTTCCATGCTATGTAACCACGGATACGTAAACAAAATAATTTTTCATTTTCAGAAATTTACAGATAAGAAACGCTTGGCGGTATTCGCTTTCTTTCGCATCGTTTAAATAAATGATAATTCAATCAAATTAATTCTTTATTTTTAAAATATTTACAACTACGTACAATTCGTATTTTGATTACCTTTCTCAGCGTTTTTACCAAAAGCATGCTGATAAATTTGGTTTCGTTCTGAGTGCATATTAAAAATAATTTTATAATTAATTAGAACATGGAACTCATGTACGGTTCTCCATACCGATTTTTTAAGTGACTTATATTGTTACGTCGAAAGATCAGTGTATTGTAACGTTATATTGATAATCCGATGTTTACATAAACACTACAACAATAATGACTCCTTTTTTCTACTATCAATGTGACTTAGGAATACTATCGATTGCCTATGTATGCTGTTCGTACGGTACACACTTCAACTGCCAATAAGTCGACGTGGGGCCTGAAAAATAATTTTTTGTTATTCACCTCGATTTTATGTTGCTACTCGGATATTGAGCCAAGAGGAAGGACAGTTGTGATATCATGGGTCTATGTCTGCTGGATTCCCATCACACTTCGCCCTGTCTTGGGCGACATCCATTTCTTTAATCTTCCCGATCTGGTTTCTGTTCACCGACTTCTTTTCCACCCCAACACTATTGGGATTCGAGAGCTATGGGGTCTTCCATATCTCACATATCAGTTGTATTTTGTAATGCATGTTTTTTCCTTTTCTTTTCATGCTACCCGCTATGGGCCCCGCCAGTGATAAAGGTGGCAAATAGTCAACGGCCCTAGGGGCGGAAGAGGATCTTATTCCAACAACACTATAGACGGAAGATCCTACGGGGGTTGGTCTCCGAATGAAACCCAGAGCAGGACCAGATGCTCAGAGATAGCCCTCCTGTCACTGGCTTTACCCAACAGAACGCTGGCAACTGTGTGTGTGAATTTGGATCAGACAATGTGGCGGGGCCGTGGAATGCCAAAGAAGAAATTGGCAGTGGCAGTAAAGCAAATTCAAAGACACGTACACACATAATCTTCTTCTTCTGATAGTTCCTATCCGTTTCGGATGCTGCATATCATACAGACTATTCTAACTTTCTGCACTGCTGGACGGAATAAGTCAGTTGTATTCATGCCAAACCAGGTCCTTAAATTTCTCAGCCATGATGTTCTCGGTCGCCCAACTCCTCTCTTTCCAAGTACTTTTCCCTGTAGTATGGACTGCAATAAGTAAAATCTCTGTTCATTTCTCTTTATTATCTTCACTGTGTTAATAACTTCCCTTTCTTTCTTAATCTTTCTAAGAAATTCAAAAATTCAACGTTAGTTATAGGCCTATGTGCTGTCCATGAAACGCTCAGTATTCTACGGTAAAGCCACATTTCGAAAGATTCCAATTTCTCAGTTGTTGCTTCAGTCAAAGTCCAAGATTTTACACCGTAGAAGAGGGCCTAGAATAAGTAGCAGCATAAAAGTCTCATCTTTGTGTTTATTGGTAAATCGTGACTTTTCAATAAACTCTCATTCTAGTATACACTGTTCTTGCCTTTTCAATTCATCTCTTTATTTTTTGAGAGTGGTCCCATTGTTCATTGACTACAGTACTAAGATATGTAAATTTGCTTACACGTTCAACTGGCCTTTGGTGTATATTAAGGGCGCAGTTTGTGAACTTTTCGTTAGCTTCGTTTTATTAACATTGAAGTCTAGTCCATATCTACGGCTGCTTTCTGTCACTCTATTAATTAGTTGTCACAGCCCCTCTAATCTATCTGCGAATGTGACGGTATCATCCGCATAACATATGTCACACATAACACATACACATCACACATTACACATAACGCATAACACACATAATGAAGCAGTTATTTTTGGACAGTCACGATGACAAGAATTTTATGATTGACAGTAATAAAAGTGTGATCAAAATTTAAAAAATAAATAATTCTATTTACAGACATGATTGTTACATTTTATCTTTACATTGCAGTAACATGGAAACGCTGTTAGCGTAGAGTGGTGACTCCGTGTGTGTACCTGTTGTAGGATTAGTAGTGATCTGATAACGGTGTTGTTCAAGCCGAGTGCTGTACTCGACGTTACAGAGTGGCCTGGACCTCCTGCTGTGACCGCACTCTACCATCGTCACCGTGTCTTTTGTAAACCTAAAGCTTGGACTTCTAAAAATGAGGCACGATCGCGAATCGCTCAAGTTCAGAATATCCTGACCAGTAGTCGGTAACACGCGTGGGAAACACTGGAATGGATACGTGCTGGTGGTGGCGCAACGCGAATATACTCTCTCTCTCCCCTTCTCTGTGTGCCTGTCTGTCTATCTGTCTGTCTGCCTGTCTGTCTCTGTCTGCCTGTCTGTTTGTCTATCTGTCTGTCTCTGTTCCTCTCTGTCTCTGCCTGTCTGCCCCCACACACGCGCGCGCACACACACACACACACACACACACACACAGCCTGTAGCCTACGTGTCTCAAAAATAAGACGACGAGTTTGGTTTTGAATAATATTTAAATTGTACCCTTCAAGACAGACGAAGAATGACGATATAAGGGAATAACTTAAAGTCGAAGGGACGATTATTCCCGTACAATGATTTAAAATTACAGAAAAGACGGTACCAGCACTTGGTACCAGACCTGAGGGAAGAAGAGTTTTGGGACGTTGACAATGGTTTATCCACGTATTCCTTGCAGAGTGGAATGAAAAGAATCACACACACATACGCACACAGATTTCGTATAGAATATTAGTAGGTTGTGCATTATAGTACTAGCGAAGGGGTATAATAAAAAATTAATTCATCTTCGTTTAAATGTCAGACCTTGTGGCAACCAGGAATATCTGTTCTCCACCATTCTTCTGAGAGCATTATCCTCAGCATCATCGTCACAACCATCAATATCTGAACATCGTCTAAATGTTATTCCCTCGGCCTGTCTTTTCTTGTCTTCCCCAACAGTTTTCCTTGACAAATGTTCAAAATAAATCCGTTATGTATGAACGTGCGGCCTAAAATGTTGTCTTACTGTTCCTACCATTAATCATCATTCGTTTTGTGCTCAAGAGCAGGTCTGATACGGCATGCTTCCTGCACGCTTTCCTATCCCAGGCTAGGTTTTCATTTCCTGATATCGCATCTGTGTATCGTCTATCATCTGGTCTCTCCTCTGTCCTCTATTCCTCTTTCCATTTACCAGCCTCTTTAGCGTTTCTACCATCACGTTACTTTGAGTCAGCTACATAGAGTGTTTCACTTCCTACCCTTGATAATATCCAACACTCTCCTTTTCTCTCCTCCTCTTCCAAGCACATCCTCATTCGTCATTCTATCCTAACAGAAAATCTTTTCCGTCCTTCTGCGTGTCCACAACTCGAAGGCCTGTAAGCTGTTTTTCTCTTTTTTCCTCCATGTCCAAGTTTTTGCCTCATATAGGAACATGCACCCGAACATAACACATCGTCATTCTCTTTCTCAGCTTTTTATGTCTAGTGTCCTGCACAATAGTATTTTCCTTATATTAAGGGCTTCTTTAGCTAAGGAAATTCTGCATTCCACTTCTTGATTACAACACGTGTCATCTGTAAGTAAACATCACAGATATTCTACCATCAGTTTTATAAACATTTTCTCTTTCACTTTTCAAAAATAGTAACGGCTTCCTTTGTCCACCGAAGTAGCTTAGGCGTAGCCAGGGTAGGCTGTTGAGCCGTTCGACATATAAGAGAACTGTAATGGTCAGCAGCTTCCGCCTTCCGCTCATTATAGTGGCTGACATAATGGTTATCCAAGATAACAATGGCTGAGTCGAACTAGTGCAGTAAAGAAGTGCATCAAGAGGAAGGCCTCAAGGTAAGTTCATACATGCCATTCAAGTTTGACGGCGATATCGCCGGTTTAAACAGCAGGAGTTACAGAGGAAGCATGCGTACAAGAGATCAGTAGAAGGTCAGGGCGAGGGGGAGATACACAGCTTACGTAACAATGATCGATGCCCGTAGTGATATATCGACGTTATAACGCGGATACGGAGGCAAATACGGTGAGACTACGTGACTGCAGTGATAACGGCACACAAGGTAACACTCGCTATCACTGTGACTAACGGAATATGTATGCGGAGGCCACGGAGCTGTTATCTATGCGCCCGTGTATGCACGAATTGATAACTTCACGCTCGGGCGGGGTAATAAAATGCAGGCATTTGTTTATCGCGAAAGAATGCAGCGGTTATCTTGTCAAGACGACATTGTAACGCTGCAATTTGGTGCATTTCTGTTGCTTAATTGCTTTCTTGACAGTTGGCATTGACTGAATACGTCAACGAATTCCGCCTGAAGGCCGAAGCCGTTTTTTTAGCATACTGTCAAAACCGGAATGAAGCTCAACACGATTATGCTGAAAGGAAAGGGAAACGGTTTCCCGAATATATAGTTAATGTGAATGAAAGTCTACAAGGACACGAGAACCGTGACGCGAGCTCCCGCTTAAAATTAAAAAAAGAAATAACAGTAAAAAGCAGAAGACCAGTTACAAAGGGAGACATTTACGTACAATAGCATCATACAAGAATAAGGGCTAAGATCTCTGCTGTAAAATCTAAAACGATGGTATTTAATGGCAGGTAGCCTATGAGAACTAAGATAGTTGTCAATAATTAGATTTTGGATCAGGTTAGTAATTTTAATTACCTGGGTTGTGATATTTCATATGAAACCGATATTAATTGGGATAGTAAGCTAAGGAAATATAGATGCATCTGTGGAACGATTCATAGGTACCTGAAAAATAAAACACGGAAGGATGCCCGAACGAAATTTTACAAAACGGTGGCTGTTCCCACATTCCTATATGCTAGTGAGACATGGACTCTTGGTAAAAGGGTCGTGAAGAGGATTCAGGCAGCCGAAATGAAATTTCTGAGGGGGATGCAAGAGTGTTCTCTCTTGGATCGGAGAAGGAACGAGGATATTAGACGCGATTCAAACATTGTATCATTGAACCAGAAGATTGAAGACCACAGAAGGGGATGGTGTGAAAACTTCAATCGTATGTCTGATATCCGTCTACCTGTAGCTGCCTTGGATTATCACCCTACTGGGAAGAGAGATGTCGGTAGACCGAGGAGGAGATGGGTTCCGGAACAGATCTAAGAGCTAGTCCTTGGAATGGTGATGATGAAATAACAGTAAAAATGTTATGGTTCAACTTAGTTGAAGTTAGATAAGTCGAAATTTTCCTTCGCCTGCTCCTCCCGTTCCTCCCCCCACCTCTTCATCGTCCTGCTTTTATACACCTGTGCCGTCAGGATTTTCTTTGGCATACGCTGATCATCCATGCTTTCTAGCTGACCCAGAATGCGTTCTAAAATATGATTTGTATTCGCTGAGCCTTTACGAATCATACGATGTCGTCATGCTTTAAGAGCTCATCTATTTCCTGGTTATTTCTTATTCTCCATTTATCGTTTTCCTTAACCGGGTCAGAAACATGTAATAAATCTTTTTTCAAACCTCCTCAGTGTTTCTTGTTCCTTTTTTTTGCTGATGTCCGTACGAAGTGTAAACATGAGGAAAATTGTAGTTCTATAGGCAGGAAAAACAAATTCTGAGTTTTGAAAGAATTAAAAACATAAATAAATATATAAAAGGAACAGAAATACTGGATAGAATGAAATAACATTTCTAGGCTACACGTTCTAAAGTATGTAGCCTAAAAACGCAACCCGTTCAGAACGGATTTATTTTGAATAGCTATCCTTTCCCTTCTTTTGTACCATTCTCCTAGTTGTAAACCTCTATCTTCCATCTCGTCTATTTTCCTTCTTCAACGATCTTCTGGTCCTACCTCGTATCCTTCTTCCATTTGGACACTAGTTCCTCTTATTGGGCCAACGATCCTCAGATATTCGTTCCATATGTTTATACCAAAATGTAAGGGCATACTACATGTGGTTTTTTTACATTTGTGGTGTCTAATATTGTTTTATCGATACGAATTTGCTTCTTTGAGGCTTCATTTGTAGCGCACTGAGGCCTGGACACTCCAAAAGACCTTTTCGGAAAGTCCACTTTCATTGGTTGTGCCCTTCGGAAGATTCTTTGATTTAGCCTTCCAAGGTTCAGACTCAAAGATGACTGTGTTCCCTAAGGGGGCAGCGTAAATCATCTTCTTAGTTTTGTGGATTATTTTCGCACTCCAAAGAACAGAATTCAGCTGTCCTATCACCGTTTTGCCTTGTTGAATGAGCGAAGAACGAGTGACGGAGTGTACTTCAGTACAGGGGTGAATTGGCGAATAGCTGCCAAACTATCGCGACACTGAAGATGGCGTCGGATGGTGGGGCCGAAACCTCTGCCATCAACAACAGTCGACCGCGGCCTAACAGCCTGGCTATGGATAATCTTAACGATGTTGACGCCTGTCGTGAAAGCTTAAGATCTGTGAGCGAAGCGAGTTCTTAAGATTTTACTCAACCGTTTGGCATTTGTCTGTCGTCTGTCTGTCTGTCTATCTACTTGGGGTAAGTCTCACGATAACTTTTGAATACATCAACCGATTTTCGAAAAACTTGACCACGGATGCTCATATTTTATCCTACAGAACCCTATTGTTTCTGAGATCGATCCCTCCAAAAATAGAGGGTTTGGAAGGCAAAAATGTGGGGAGTCAAAATAGTGAGAAATTCGTCAAATCTCATGTGGGGTATCAAATTAAGGGGAATTTAAACCAGGATCTGAATACAGTGTTTATTTTTAGCAATTTCAAAATTTTTGGCCGTCAGATCTTAAAACATATTAAGATAAATTTTGATAAAAGTTAGTGTGAAATTTTGATAAAATCATAAAAATGTATGTAGGGCGCCAAATTAAATAGAATTTTATCTAACATCTGAATGTAGTGTTAAATGTTGAAATTTAAATATTTTGGGACTCCAGGGCCCACAAAGGAGATCAAAAATTTGAAAATATTTGTGGAGATCCAGTAACTGTTAGAACTGTAACCCAAATCCTAATGTTTCGAATTTCTCGTTTATTGTATGACTGTGTGCTCTACAATTGTTATATAATTTAAGAAATATAGTAGAGAAATCGGGATTTGTGTAATTTTACACATAGTTAAAAATGATCGAATGTAGGAATTTATGTAATGATAAGTGTATTTCGTTGAAATGAGCGAGTTCTGCGGATCAGGAAGCCCACTAGTTTTATTTTACACCTGATATCTTCATCACTCCTGCCATCTTGTGATAACGACATATTTAAAACATTATTCCGAACATTATCATCACCACCACTATCATCATCATCATCATCATCATCATCACTTCGTGGATAGGATTTCTCCTGTTCCGGTCTCATGACTCCCGCCATCTTGTAACTGGCCTACCTACAGTATTCCGAACATTTCTGAACGCAAACAGTTGGGGAAGACTGAGAGGGATCGGCCAAGTAGAAGAAAATTCTTGTACAGTGACGACGGTGGACAGAAGGTTTGATAGACAAACTAACCTTTTTACTTCCATATTCCGTAAGGAAATGGAAGTGTGGTGGTCGCGAAAAAATCGTGCTCGAGATAAGGGCTGATTCTCATTGTACTACTCTCAAAACATGAAGAAAAGTAATTTTTCTAAAGGTTTCTGTGTGTCTGTGTGTCTAGTGTTCAATTTTTTTCTATGGCGAACGATAACTGCTGCAAATTCAAACAGAATCAAATAATTTTTTGCATACCTGCCTACATGAAGACAAGTAATTTTTCGAAAAGTATCTGTGTGTAGAATGTTTTCTATGGCAAACTGCCGCAGATTCAAAAGAATCAAATAATGTTTTGTTTACCTGGCTGAGTTGTAGAGGACTCATGGTCTATTGATTTTGGTGAAGATCGGATAAGGGGAAGGGGTAGTTTACCTGCAACGTTTTACGTTTTAACAAGAGTAAAGTACTTGAAAATTCTTTTAAACTTTTTCAAACAATGGTAATTGTTAAAAATAAAATAATTTTGAAAGGAATTAAAATTATGAAGGGAATGCCATTACTAGGCACAGCTTTTTATGTCCATAAAAGTATAATAGAGAATGTAACAGAATTCAAATCTAGTTCAGAAAGAATATCTCTTCTAACAATTAAATGTAAAAACAAAAAATACAAACTCGTTAACTGCCACGCACCAATAAATGAAGACAACAGGAAGAATCCACAAAAAACAGAAGAATTCTGGGATCTTTTAGGGATTGAAATATCCAGGATCCCCAAATCAAATGTTATAATACTACTGGGAGATTTCAAGGCTCAAATAGGCAGAGAGAAGAAATTTGAGAACATCGTAGGGCAATATCCAGACCACAAAAGAACTAATAAAAATGGTATGAGACTAATTAATTTATTTAAAGGTTCTCAATTGAAATTAATGTCTACTTTCTTCAGAAAGCTTCCAAGAAAGGCTAAAACGTGGATATCTCCAAAACCGATGTTAGGAGAATTTCAGTTATATCATGTAGATGTAGCTATTTCTCGAAGAAATATAAGGAAATTATGAATGTGAAAGTAATAAGAAATGGCGAATTTGATTCTGATCACTACTTGTCTAAAATTAAACTCAAACTCCTACCTAATAAAGTTTATCGAAAATTACAAAAGCTATTAAAATATAATACAGACAGACTTGCCATAACGGAAGAATCAATAAGACAATATCAAGAAGAAATTAAAATAGTTGAGCATGGTAAATGGCAAGAGTTATCTACAGAAATCAATAGTGCAGCAAAGATAACATGTAGTTTAGTTAAAAATAAAAGGCAAGTATGATGGAATGAATTGTGTGAAGAAGCATTAGCAGAGAGAGCAAAAAAATGGAAAAAGTGGAAAGCTCAGGGAAACCTGTACACTACGAGCAATTTAAGCATCAAAGAAAGGAAGCAGCAAGGATAATAAGGAGAACTAAAAGATCTTTTGAAAAATTAAAACTTGTTGAAATGCAGGAAAATGTTATAAAAAATAATTGTCGAGATTTCTATCAGACTTTTAAAAATAAACTAAAGGGTTACCAAACACCAAGTGTTTGTTTTAAATATGAAAGTGCTAGAATTGGCTTAAGCAATGCGGAAAATTGTGAAATACTTGCAAAATATTTTGATCAACTTTTAAATTGCCCGGAACCGGTTCAGAGATTGGAACTGTCAGACATTTATGAAAATTTGGAAGAAGATACACCTCCGACTATCGAGGAAATTGAATAAGTAATTAAAACTTTGAAAAATAATAAAGCTAGTGGAGAAGACTCCATATCAGCTGAACTTTTGAAATGGTCTCTACCAAAGATAAAAATGATCTACAATTAAGTTTTGAAGAAATTTGGAAAACAGAAAAAATCCCAGAAGAATGGAAGATGGCCTTAATACATCCGCTGCATAAGAAGGGTGATAAGCAAGAGGTTAATAACTACAGAGGAATATCTTTACTGCCAGTTACATATAAAATATTTTCGAAGATTCTATTGAAGAGAGTAGAAAAAAACATTGGATAGCCATTTGGGTGAATATCAGAGTGGCTTTAGGAAGGGCAGATCCTGTCCAGAACAAATATTCACTCTGAAGTCAATAATCCGTCACAGGCTACTGAATTCAAAGGAGATTGTAATAACATTTGTTGATTTCAAAAAGGCCTTTGATTCTGTTGATAGGGAAACTATAGATAGAATAATCCGTGAATTTGGTGTTAAATCTAAATTGGCAAATCTAATCCGCGAAACCCTTACGGACACAGTCTCAAAAGTAAAATTCATGGGAGAAATATCTCAACCATTCAAAATAAATACAGGTGTAAGACAGGTGATGGTTTATCCCCAATTATTTTTAACTGTGTCCTGGAGAAAGTAGTGAGAATTTGGAATGAAAAATTAAAGGAATGCAAAATATCACCAATCATGTTGGGAAGAAGGAACAAACGTATTGAAGTAAACTGTTTGGCATTCGCAGATGACTTTGCTATACTTTGTGAACGTCTGACATCTGCAGTAACACAAGTTAATTTTTTAGAGGACATAGCCAGTAGAACAGGGTTAAGAATTTCTGCAGAAAAAAAAATTTTCTCACGAACATTACAAACGCGCCAAAATTCCTGGTAACAGATATTGGTCGAATAGAGAGGGATCGAAAATTTAAGTATCCAGGAGAGATAATTTAAGAAAATGGCTTGGAAAAATCTGCTATAGAAGAAAGGATTCATAAGATGGAACGGGCATACGGTATAACTAAAGATATTTACAATAAAAAGTGCAAATCTAAAAATGCGAAAATAAGGCATTACAATACAGTAGTGAAGCCACAATGCCTATATGCAAGTGAATGTCTAGCATTGAATTATAATTTAGACAAACTAGAAATTTTGGAAAGACGAATTATTAGTAAAATATTAGGCCCACGAAAAACTTCAGAAGGTTGGAAATTAAGAAGTAATGATGAAATATATCAAAGTATAGAAAGTATAACAGACACAATGAGAAAAAGAAGACTATTATTTTTTTGACATTTATATAGAATGGACGACAATAGGTTGACAAAGCAAATCTTCAAATATCTGTGGGGGAAGAAGTCAACATCAAGTTGGATTAAAGAAGTCCAAAAGGATTTAGAAAAAATTAATATACACGCAGAAGAAGCAATTGAAGGAGAAGTTTCTCGTGCAAAAGTGTTAAAAATGGAGGGAGTCCAGGGTAGGAGAGAGAAAAACCCAGGTTCAAAGTGGACTGAAGACAGGAAGAAGAGACACAGTGAAAAGATGAAAGAGTATTGGAAAAAAAGGAAAGAACAAAGAGTAAAGAATTGAAATTGGCATGTGGTCCCTAGATGGCCGATACGGAAAAAAAAATTTTGTTGCCAGGCAATCAAATTTTAATTTTTCCATTTTAATTTAAGTCATGTATTAGTGAAAATATGAGCCTGCCTCGTATATCGTTCCTGGCAGTCAAGCATATCTCAATTATGTAATGTTTACGTTTCCAAACTTTTATTATTGTGATTACCGCAATAAAAAGGCAGTAGAAGACACACACAATTCGCGTTATTTCTGGCCTCACTCATGTTTATTTTCTTACGTTTGCACGCTTTTTAAATGGAAAGTGCCGAAACCCACACCAACACAACGCGTGCAAGCCGAAAAGGTGTCTAGCGTGGCCAGCGATTTGCTTCCTGTGGATCGCTGGCCAGTGTAACTGCACGTGTTTACAGAGGAACGGTTCATAGACAAACTTTTCGTCTTTAGGGAATGAACCCTCTTCAAGATGCTCAGGATCCATGAGAGACTTCGGAGCGCTGCTTCTTTTCCGCGTGTTTGTTCTGTCAAACGTAAACTGTAGATTCGCAGCTTTACTCTGAGATACGCTCCATAGGGAATGTTGACAATTTTTGTCCACGGTGTACCTACATACACACTAAAACCTGCTCTGATGTTTTGATTATCATAATATTGAAACTTTGGAAACTTGAGCACTACTTAATGGAGATCAAACATTAACTTTTACAAGCCATTAATTTCAATTTATCAACTTGACAAAATCTTCAATTTATATTTAGATGATTTAAAATATAAATCTTAGAACGTGGAAGTCATGTATGGTTCTCCATAGGCCTACCGATTTTTTATATTCGCACTATGTTATCGGCAACAAAGAAGTAGTTTCTATCAAAACATTTCATTTCAATTTGTCAAACATAAAACTCGACTTACAAGGTGGGGGATATTTTACTAGAAATTATCGAACCGGATTCAAGTAAATGATTTTAAATATAAATCTTGTAACATGGAAGTCGTTTGTGGTTCTCCATACCGATTTTTCAGTCCGCTAAGAGGTGGCAGGACTATTAGGATTCGATTAGGCTTTACGGAAGCTACTGTCGAGTTTCGAGTATTATAGTGAAGTGAGAAGAGCCTAATTCAACACAAAGTTGATACTAATTTTAACAATGCATTATCGATTGTGACTAATTGGCCCCGACCTTCCTCATAAGATAACATTCAGGCGGTACAAGGCCGACCGGCACGCGGAACAGCCGTATCGATACCCGGTGATGAATCAGTTTCCATTCGGAAAAATTTTTTGAAAATTTGTCTGCTCACGTTTCCTAAAGATAACAGCGCTGCTGACTCACAGAGCGGAAGCGTATATAATTAAAGTACATTTCCAAAGCGATAACGAACGGTGGCTATGCGTGATGTAACGGAGAAAGGTGTCCGTAGTGCAACGCTGCTGTTAGTCATATATTATAATTTATTATTCAGTAGTATGACAGTTGTCACATGACGAGAACTGTCGTTTCAAGACAGTCAGTATATGTTTTAAATATTTCGTTACGCTGGATATGATCAGTTTCGCAATGGTGTAAGACAATATTTTACTTCCATTTTCCGTAAGGTTACTAATTTGTTCCACTACCCTCAAAACACGAAGAAAAGTCATTTCCCAAAAATTGTGTGTGTGTGTGTGTAGATTTTTTTGGCAATCGATAACAGCCGCAAATTCAAACAGAATCAAATGATTTTGTGTGTGTTTGCCCGAGTTATAGAGAACTCAAGATCTGTTGATTTTGGTGAAAATCGGTTAAGGGAAAGGGGTAGTTTACCTGCAACGTTTTACGTTTTAACAAGAGTAAATTACTTAATTTCGATAAATAAAATATCCTGAAAAGAATGTCATTATAATCTACTGTAGAAAGGTAAATAAAATATCTAAAAATGAAGGAGGTAGTCAAAGGGGAGAGGATAATTTTTTGATAACTACCTTTTTGATGTAGAATAAAGTACTTCATTTTGAAGGATAAGATACCTTAATAATTACATATAATGAAACTATTATTCAATAAAAGTGTAAATATCAAAAATCAGATTGTTCGGTTAAGGGGGAGGAGTAGTTTTCCTGCATTGTTTTGTGTTTTAACAAGAGTAAAGTACTTAATTTTGATTAATAAGTGCCCCGAAAATAAATTCATGTTAATCCACTGTAAATGGTAAATGAGATATCTATAAATGTAGAGAGTAGTTGAAGGGGATGGGGGTGATTTTTTGAAATTACTTTGCAGATATCAAGTAAAGTACGAGTATATAATATGAAAGTGTAAATATCATTAATTATGATAATGGTGATAATATCATTATCATTAATGGTGAGGATCGGTTGAGGAGGAGGGATGATTGTCTGCGTAGTTCAGTTTTGTTATAAGAATAAAATACCTAATTTTTATAGATAAAGTGACTCTAAAATAACATTATATTAAACTACTACCCCATAATAACGAAAATATCCATAAATAGTGAAAATCGTTTGAGGGTGGGGAATGTTTTTTTTATAGAATTTATCGAACCGAATTCAAGTGAAAGATTTTAAATATAAATCTTAGAACACGGAAGTCATGTATGGTTCTCCAAACCGATTTTTTACTTATTGTTTTCTAACAAAGTATATAATACTTTTTACTTACATTATTTACTCCTATTTATAAGTACAGCCAACTATCGTTATTCGCGCTAATGATAACGCTATATCATTATCAGTAATCATCGATAACAACATGTCTCTGATACATACGCTAGTAGGCTAAGTTCCCTGAGCTGCAGAACTCACTAACTATTTTGAATGAAATAAATTTGTTGTTTGGTAAATCTCAATATTAGATCATTTTGTCGGTTTAAAAAATTACGAAAACCAGATTACTTTCCTATTTTCTTAGTAAAATAACAATTGTAAAGCAGACACTCATACAATAAATGCTAAAAATTCAAAACTACTGCATTGGGTGTTTACTTAAATTTATAACCATAATGCCTAAATCACAAATAATTTAGTCCTGGCTTTTAAATGTATGTATGCTTACATAGACATCTATAGCCCTATTTTGATATCCGGTATATTACTAATAATAATATAAAAGAGTTTTGTAAACGTAGCTTACAAGGTTTTTGATCCAAAATTTGGGAAGATAGTTGAGGGATATGAATTCTGACAAATTATTAAAGATACTGAGTTTGTATCTTGAATAAAATTTCTCGTAACGTGATCTCCACATAGACTTTCCAATTTTATTAAAGTTTTGAGTTCACTTATGGTGAACAAGTGGTGCAAGTGGTGCTCTTAAAGTTAGAAATTTGCACAGAAGTGCTACATTTAGATTTTGGTTAAAATTTCTTCTAGTTTGATATGCGGCTGGATTTTTACCATTTTTGCAACTTTTTGATTCTTTTTTTGGTCCAGGTGTCTAGAAATTTTGAGATTTCTAAGTCTGTACACTATATTCAGATTCTGATAAAATTTTCCTTTAATTTGTTACCCCACATGATTTTTCCAAAAGTTTGAGCTCCTCACATTTTTCCTCCCGCCCCCCTGTTTTTGGGATAATCAGTCTCAAAAGCAACAGTCGTCTGTAGGGTAAAAATATGGAAGCGTAAGTTTCACGAAAATCGGTTGACGCATTCAAAGTTTATCGTGAGACAAACCCCAAAATAACTGTAATTGGATCACTACATGTTCCGTTTTTCTGATTATGGCCATTTGGCCTTTTCTCCTCTTCTTCCAAAGGGCTAGAGCACTAAGTGGGCATTGGCTTCCTCTACTATTCGCATCCACTCAATTATTTTTCCTCCCAGCCCAATTCCCGATTCCCGTTGACGTCTCCGATTCCTTATTATCATCCTTCCCCAAAATCCGCTTCCATCTCCTACAGTTATTGATTTCTCGGTTTGTATTTTCGCTTCATCTCCCACTTCGCCATACAAGATTCTCTCTGGTCGCCTGCCTCGAAGCATTCTCTCCACATGCCCCAACCAGACAATTTTTTCTGACTTAATAAATCGTATTATATCTTCGTGTGTAACATCTAACTCACAGTTGTTCCTTTCTTCCAAGTTTCGCCTATTTTTGGATGAACATAAATTCCCCTTATTATTTCTCCTTCAAACAACTTTTAAAGTGGAGATGTCTACTGTCGTAAGGGTTCAAGCTTCAAAGCCAATTGGCCTATATGCCTATACTTGAACTAAAGGTCTAATGAGAGCTTTATACACTCTAAATTTTGTTCTTACCTGCGTTTATCTATACTCAGCATAATCCTGTTCATAATCTGTACGCTTTGCATTTTCTAGTCATTAACGTACTATCATTATTAACGTCTCCGATTTACAAGTAACTGCAGGCGGTACATACTAATTAAAACTTTAATTTCAAAACACAATATAAGTACATAATTTATGATCTTGATGCTAAGAAGTATGAATATTTATGGCGAATGTATTTATTACACTTGCGGGGCAGGACTCTGAGCGCGCGCGTGTGCTCGTGTATGTTTATATATATATATATATATTGTTTTATTCCAAAGCCCACATACTTAGTCGGTGTATGAATAGAACACGTACATGCAAAGTTGTTGTTGTTATGATAGCTGAATCAAATTTGCAATTATAATTTACCGTACATCTTTCAGTTCAGAATAAATAAAAAAAAAAAAAGACATAACACATATATATTCAGTCGACATTCAAGGGCACACGTCCATTTGTGTGTGTGTTTGGACGGACGTGAACTGGGTCCCTAATCATGTGTTTAGCACACATGCATATGAACTAGGACACACCTTTGCTCTGTGAGGTTAGTGGGGAACAACAACCGCTCAGATCTTCTGACTGGAACGAAAATGTCGTACTTAGTATTACGAAACATCACAATGTGCCCAAAGAATATGTAGTGAATACACAAAGAACAAAGCGCTCGGGTTTACCTGGTGTACATGTATTTGATTTCTTCATAACATTGAAGCTCTCACGGCCGAAGTCAACCTCAGTAAATGGACTGTTGGACCGTGGTCCTCTTTTGTAGAGCCAAACGTTTCGACTGCAGCTGTTCTGCTTATCTGCCGTCATTTGGTCGCCAGAGGAGCAGAAGAGAAGACCCACTGAAGATGACTGCCACAGCTGCCGTCATTTAGTCGCCAGAGGAGCAGAAGAGAAGACCCACTGAAGATACTGCCACAGCTGTAGTCGAAACGTTTGACTCTGCAAAAAGAGGACCACAGCCCAACAGCCCGGAAGATAGTTTTACTGTTTAATTTCTGTTTGTCTGTGTAACGGCCACTAAGGCCGTTACGCAAAATTTAAAAACTAGACCACTTGGCCTAGAGGAAGCGAAAAGTGTGATGGAGCCCAGAATGACAGGATTAGCAATGAACACTCTTGTAACCAGTAACAATTTTTATTAGTGCCATTTTCGTTAAGAACATCAATTAAGTTATCATAAAATATTTAGCTATAAGTCTTTCAAACAATTGGATTCTAGTATCATTTGCCTTAACAACATCAATTTAAGTTATCCCAAAATATTTAGTTATGAGTCTTTCAAACAATTGGATTCTAGTATCATTTACCTTAACAACATCAATTTAAGTTATCGTAAAATATCTAGTTACAATTTTATTTGAAACAGCTGTAGTTCTGGTACCCTTTTGTTTGAGAGAATTACTTAATGTTAGTATAAAATTTTACTTACAGTTGATTTAAAACAGGTGGAGTTGTTGTTGACTGAAGTTTAATAATTGGAACGCTCCCACCTGTACTTGTTGAAGAACTCAAATGGTACCATGTAGACCATTGTGCGATGAGTGCTGGTGGTGGTCCTTGAAGTGTGCAGACGTTCCAGCGAGTCTCATTCAGCGCAGATGTCTTTCGGTGTTCTGTAGCAGGAGTATTTATGGGCCTGACGGCTTCGGGGAGCATCCTGCTGCACTTCTCTGCAGATAGTGATCGGTGTAAATGTTACTATCTCCGCATCCCCTTCTCCCGGCTGTACGGGGACCCTATAACATTTTTATTTGCAGATTAGCCGTCAGAGAATACAGCCACCCCTACACTCTCTCGCCTCGGAACACAGACACCACACACACACGGTCACAATTTGTATCAACACTTTAGTTGCTCTTATTAATTTGCTATGGTTTATTTTATCCATTTACTTTTAACTAAACCTTTACTTTTATTATTTTTTTCACTGTAACATTTACTTTTAACTTCATCAAAGACAATTAAATGCAAGGTCACCACGTGTTCCCAGACCGGAAGTAATGTGTAATTCAATTTTACAATAGGAAAGTATTACAATAAAATAGGCTTTACAAACGTGTGGGCCACACACACACTTACACAAATATAACACACATAATCCATCATTAAATGAACGTAGAATAAAATAATTGAGCCTCACCTGAAACCCTTTACTAGCTTATGAAGTCATATGAAAAAATCCACGCAACGCTTATCCCTGGGCCGTCAGACCATCGAACACTCTATTGGAAGGTTGGCGACGAAATGAGAAAGAAGCCTGTATGTATCCTTCGACCCCACTATGCTACATAAGCTCAACCTGTTACGAATTGCAACATAACTTTTGGCAAGCAACCCATCAATCCGCACAACAAGCAGCTGATACGGTTTACTAGATAGCTTCGCCGTAGCGCAGACACGGCCTTAATAATCGAGTTAGCTGTGGCGCCCAGCTGCTACGCGCTTTGGCGGCACTGATCATTCAAATCACACCGGGAAAATTCAAACCCCGGCACAATATGGTGTGCCTAAAAGGTAATGAGACTCACTGTCTGAAATTAATTATTGACAAATTAACTGCATAAGAATTTTGTCCCCATCAAAACAGTTCGTTTGGGAAACATGACACTCGGGAAGACGTTGATACCGGTTACTGAAACAATACTGGGAGTCTTAAACTGTCAATGCCTTCCACTGGGCCGTCATAACCTTTCAACGTTTTCAACATTTTCACGATAACGGCCTCGGACTCGACTGTTAATTTCTGAAAAGAAATTAATCATACGGACTAAGTCTGTTTGAATTACGATATGAAAATTTCTGTGACGAAAGCAAAAACTATGGCTTTTGTGGGAAAATACACCGTGGGAACTAAAATTGTATTAGATAATACGAGGGCAGAGCACGTGTCATGTTTCCGGTATCTTGGCTGTGACACCAGTTATGACGCAGATCATGATATTGATCATAAGATGCCGATGTTTCACAGTCAGTATGTGAAACAATTCGTGTAGCATTGTCACGGAGAACAAGGGAAGACACTCGAGTAAAATTTTATAAGGCAATGGCTGTGCCAGTGTTGTTGTGTGCTTCTGACACTTGGTTCCGTTGAAGAAAAATAATAGTAGAATACAGACGTCGGATATGAGATTCTGGTGACCTGTTGGAGGTTGCATACGAAGGGATAGACTTTACAATGAAGACGTCCGCAATGAGCTGAAAATTGTTATTAACCAATACAAGATCGTATTGCGAAAAAACAGAGAGATTGACTGGTCGTCTGAATAGGATGCCGGACGGCAGGTTGCCCGAGGAAATTTTGGCCGCAGTGAAAGCCTATTGGACAAAGAAGTGTTGGAAAACCTAGGGGGCCTTGGTGAAGTGGACATATTTCTTTTGGGACCGGAACAGGCGATGGAAAAAACAGGAGGAAGAAGAAGAAGAAGAAGAAGAAGAAGAAGAAGACTAAGACAATATAGTAAAGAGGTGGTACGTCACTGAAAGCTCTATTTTGACAAACACGATTGAGCCTTTTCGTGTTGAAACATTAAAAAATCTCTGGCTGCACACAAATCGTGCAATAAAATCCAGTAGACTGTCTCTGGTGAGCCAGCATGTAGTGAACGTAGACAATAATTGCTGGTATCAAACAGCTAGCAGGTTGATGAGATCTCAGTTTTGATACGTTTGCGTCAGTTCAAGGTGTGTACCTGAAACATGAGCCCAAGACGTGCTTTTATACCCGAAGCGTGTTTTAACTTGTTATGCGTTTTTCTTTTGCACTGTCTTAATACAAACTTTTATTCCACAAAGGAGGTCAATATTATTGAGATTTATTTTCGTGAGGCGAGACAGAACAATGGTACAATCGAATCTACGCCTAATACGATTCAGAAATTGAAAATTTTAATGAACGTAATCAAAGGCGATATGTATCTTCTTCTTCTTCTTCTTCTTCTTCTTTTTTTTGTCTGACCCTTCTCAACATCGGATTGTAGGACGATGTACATAGCCGTTATTTCCTGTAAACTCCTACACGATTCTGTCACACTCTTTCAATGCCGGCAACTGATATATCATCCTTGGGTTCTTCTCGATCTTTTACTGCAGAGTTCTTTTTTATTTTTCTTGGTTCATCTTCCCTACTAGCACGTCCCAATAATTTCCATTGCTAGACCTCCAGCAAATGCGTTAGGGGGTTTACTTCTAAATTTTGTCTGATCGATTATTCGCATGAGTACCTGATCTCTGCTGATGTCATTGTACTTGCGTGTTTGTCAACCATAATCCAACTTTCTGCTCCATACATTATTGTTCGTAGGTATACAGATCTGTAGTTTTGCTTTCTTACCTATTACTCTCCTTTCCTTATAAGTGTGTTTTCTATTGTATAATATATTGAATTTGCTTTCCTCACAGGATTTGATTATTTCCTTATATATTTTCCCATCCCTATTAAAAGTGACACCCAAGTATACTGCTTGACTAGAACCAATTGTTCACCATCAAGGATAATTCTCAGGGACTGTTCTCATTTCCTTACAACATGCATAACTTTACTTTTCTTTATATTCATTTCCAAGTCTTTTTTCTTCCCAAATCTTCTTTCCATTGTACCACACTTCTTGAAGTTTATCACTCAAGTCTTGTATAGGTACTATATCATCTGCATATAGCAACCATTAGACAGGAATTAAACATTCAGTCGGTTACATTACATGAAGAAAAATGGAAAGAACATATATCCAAAATGCAGGAAGAAAAGACTTCAAAGTAGGCTTTGAATTATCACCCGATAGGTAGAAGAAGCGTGGGAAGACCGAGGGTTAAATGGTGAAGACGGAACAGGCTGTGTAACCCTGGAAGGGCAGAAGAAAAAGAAGAAGAAGAAGAAGAAGAACAAGAACAAGAACAAGAACAAGAACAAGAACAAGAACAAGAACAAGAACAAGAACAAGAACAAGAACAAGAACAAGAACAAGAACAAGAACAAGAACAAGAACAAGAACAAGAACAAGAACAAGAACAAGAACAAGAACAAGAACAAGAACAAGAACAAGAAAAACAACAACAACAACAAGGAGAAGAAGACAAATTTAGAATTAAAGTAATTCCTAATGACATGAAATTTATCATCTTTAATTTGAATGACAATTAATCAAGACAGAATTCAATCTGAATCAATTTGAAATCAGCGTTTTCCATTTTTTTCAACCATTGTACTTCACTTTGCATGGAAAACAACCCTTCCATTGCTTTTAAAGATTGCTTTCCTGTATGGTGTAAACTAGTACTAAATGGTCAACTAATTGAGCAAGTGCATTCATTCAGGTTCTTTGGATGTGACTTGTCGGTGAGATAGATGTGGAAAAAAACAAAGAAGTTTAATCACATGTATGGCACGATAAGAAGAACACTGAATGGAAAGGTCAGAAGAGACACTCTTTTGAAATTTTATAATGTGATGGCAGTGCCGTGCGGCCTTTATGGCAGTGAGACTTGGACACTGAATAGGCCTACCCAAAGCCGGATACAGGCTAATGAAATGAGATTTTTACGATCGGTACTAGGAGTATCACGGAGGGACCGGTTGAGAAATGACGGTATAAGGAACATCCTTGGAATATACAATTTAAACGAAAGGATAAAGCAATAAAAACAGAATTGGACAGACCATGTTGAAAGGATGTATAAGAACAGAATACCAAAACAAATTTTCTTTCATAATCCGAAAGGCGGCGGAATATTGGAAGACCAAAGACAAGATGGTCGGACCAAGGAGTGCGCAACGGATCGTAAGGTCCGTAGCCTGAAGAAGAAGAAGAAGAAGAAGAAGAAGAAGAAGAAGAAGAAGAAGAAGAAGAAGAAGAAGAAGAAGAAGATACTTCACGTTGGTTTGGTCAAACAATTGAGACGAGAAGAATTTATAAAATGTATTTAAAAAATTGTGTGGGAAGAATCCTGAATTTCCTGAGGAAAATGTGGGTTCAACCTTCAAGCTAGTCACATCCCCCCCTCCGGGAGCAGTTCCTAGTTACGCCACTGCTTTACGTTATACCACGGCTAGAGGAGATGCAACAGGCCATGGGCCCAATGCTCGAGCGAGCACGAACAATTATATGAATATTATTTCCAATTGAAATCGGATAACGTTAATTGCTATCTCAGTGGGTAATTTTAGCGGCAAGCTTGGCAAGCCTGACTGTCTATGAAGCCTGCAGACAGCGGTCTGTTCATCAGCGAAACACGTGAATCTAAACAAGTTATGAATGAAGTCGTACAAGCAACAGAAGTGTCCTTTTCATACAGAGTCTGTTGGACATTGAAACTGATTTAATCACGGATTGATTGATTAATTTTGTGTGTGTGGGTGTGTGTGTGTGAGTGAGTGACAGCGCGCGTGAGCATTTTAATGAAATAGTGATATACCGTGTCAGTTTGAAAAGCTCTTCAAAAAGAAAGATATAATTTGTCGAGTAAAAAAACAAGTTATTGCAATCCACCGGCTTGTTCTGTTTTGCATCGTCTGATCATGTGACAATGAACAACATTTTGTATCGATTTCAAGGTAAACGTATTGTCTCTGGATGGGTGAGCACACACACACACTTGCGCTTGTGAGAGTGGTTGGTTGTGTCTCCGTTTCGTGATAAACGTGCGAGTAATATAATTATATTTATTATTTGAAAAACCGCCATAATCACACGTTACAGCATTACGATACGATATGACTAATGTTCGTCGATCAAGGTGTCTGTTAGACAGCCTTGCACAAATCACGAATCACGCGCGCCAAGTGCAACTGCAAATTTGTGGTGTAAATATTTTGCCGGATTTGTAGGATTAATGATTGCAGCTTACGTGTCCCGTGCACTTACGTAAGCCCTCAAATATCGCAGGTGTAGGTGTATGACCAGTGGCGTAGCTACAGAGGGAGGGTCAGGATGATAAATCCCCCCCCCCAGAGTTATTAAAAACTTCAGTAAAAGTCCATAAACACTTAACGTAATCATAAATAAATTGAGTAATCACGTACGTGATTAACTGACGTATGTGAGTAATTAACATAAATTGAGTAATCACGTACGTGATTAACTGACGTATGTGATAAAATATATTTGTCTTCTTTTTTTTTGTAATTTCAAGAAACCGTGTTCGGTAACAGTGACGTGCGATTCTGCGATCAAATAATACCCCGAGTAATCTAACAGAAAGATTTACAGATTATGAGATTATCTGTATGTTGAGTACACACAGATACACACACACGCACACGCACACACACATGTTATGTGTTATCAATTGAGCCTTGCTTAATTACGTTAATACTATGCGATACATGAAATTTTCAATTAATCTCTTACAATGTATATAAATGAAGATGAAACCCATGTACAAATGAAGTCAGAATTAACCCATGTATTATGGATGAACGCCGGTTAATGGATATGATTGTGGCTTTCGTTTCAAATACCTTTCCATTTTTCGCGTTCCGCGTGTTCGTCTAATTCCCAACCGTTTTTTACAAGCGCATTTCATATTTAATACTGTATTTTTTCAATACTTGCGAAACACACTTTTCTTGGTAATTGTCCAGAGTCTAAACCATCAACCCTCCTGCGATATCATAGTTATATACAATGGCGTATCTAGGAGCTTTTTCTGGGCAGGGGGGATGAGACTTCTTTCTGGGCGGGGATGAGACTAGTTTGAAGGTTGGACTCCCCATTTTCCTCAGGACAAATGAGATATTTATGATTCTTCCCATGTAATTATTTAAACAATTATTTATAAACCTTATTTTAGCGCACGCAACTGACTGAGAAATAGGCCTCCGTTAAGTGTTTATGGACTTTTATTGAAGTTTTTAATAACTCTAGGGGGGGGGATTTATCATCCTGACCCTCCCTCTGTAGCTACGCCACTGGTCATACACCTACAAAGCCTAATCACGTGCCAGGGCCGTCGCTAGGGTGCTTGCCGCCAGTGTGCAGTTTTACCCTCCTGAATATACTTTTCATGACCCTACTTTACAACACTATTTAATATTGTTTTAAATTAAAAATTGATCCAGACATAAATAGTAAAATTGACAAAAATAAAGTTATTTTGTTTTCAAAAATTCAAAAACTTGTTTTGCTGAGTACTTACACGATGTAATTGGCAGATGTGCTCGTAGAAGTGTTGAATACATTTTCTAATATATAATAGTTTATTTGCGCGGTAGTCTCTTCAGAGTTTTTATAACTCTATACTTTATTAAAAGAGCGCTTTTTGCGCTTTGGTTTCAGAAAATTTTTAATAACATTGCTCAAACTGATAACCTCACAAATTTCATGTTCTATGGATAGAGTAGCTAGGACTGATAACCTTTCTTGACTCATGGAAGACCGTAAATAGTTTAAAAAAAATAATTTTTAGGTTCGAAAACAAACGTTCGCCTTTTCCCATTGTAACCTAGCTGATGCCAGTTCACTGGGGCAATGCTAACAAAACAAATATCAAGAACAACTAAATAATGTCATATACCTAGACCTTGTCGGTATTAATTGTTTTAATTTATTTTGCAATATCTGCTGATGAATTTGGCAGTCTACGGCCGCGCTTTCGGTATGGTCGCCCTTGTGCGGTGCACATGGTAGCGGCGGCCCTGACAGATGCTACAGCCACAGAATTTATGTCTGGTGACGTTTTCCACAAAATGTTTCCTGACGTATCCTCTTAAAAACTCCTCCACCACGCTTTCTCCTCCACTTCACGTATCATTCTCCTCGACATCGCACGTTAAAAGCCTCTAATTGCCTTTTAATGCTCTTACCCTTTGTCCACGATTCACAGCTAGTGATCCACGTTTTACAGACATTTTATGAAAACTTTTTCTTTTAACCTCTTGTTCTTCCAAAGAGCTACATCGTTGAGCGACTTTCTCCGCTACTCACCTCCACTCTCTTTATCTTCCTGTCAGGAACCTTAATATCCTGGTTCCCAAATCCGCTTCTACCTCTTGCAGGCAACCTCGGTTTTCCGACCTGCCTCACTTCTCCCCTACCCCATGTCTCTTTGGTTGTCTATCGCGAACCCATTCTGTCCACGTGCTCAAACCAGCCAATACTTCAATACTTCTGGTATGATAATGCGTAATACGTTTCTTTCATCGAGTATAACATCTGTCTCACAGTTATTCTTCGTCTTCCATATTTTTTCTTCTTTCTCTGGTGCATAAGTTTTTCTTATTGATTATCGTTCAAAAGTTTTGTAGTGGAGATATCTATTGTTGTAACGATTGAAGTTTTTGATTCATGTATTACCAATGATTCAAGTTTATGATTCCCATGTACATTAATTTCCAAATCTATCTGTTAATAACAACTAATAGATATTGTCTGATCGCTAGACTGTCGCAAAACGAAATTTACGGCTACCGTATTACCGTTTAATTAGGCCTATATTATATCAATGCGTATACTAGCATTCTCGCGACTTAGTTATTATTTAACGTGTAGGTTTACAAAGTTTTACAGGATATATTTTTTCAGGATATTAATGTTCTATAAAGTTATAGCGGTCGCTGTACTGTCCTACGGATGTGGATTATGGAAAACAACCAAGAACAAGAAAGGAAACTTCAGGTTGGAAATGGAAATGATAGGTTGGAAATGGGGTTCATAAGAGGAGTTAAACGGTGCTCTAAATTTGATCGTATAACCTACCGTAAACGTGACCCTAACTTGACCCTTGACCCTAAACTTGACCGTAGTGAGTAAATAAGAGAAGAATTACAAGTTTTTAACTTGCATGAAAGACTAAATGATTATAAACAACGGTGGAAGGAACACTCAGAAAGAATTTCAGATTCAAGACTGGCCAAACAAGTCTGGAAATATAACCCTATAGGACACAAAGCCTAGGAAGAGACAGCCTATGTGTGTAGGGCTAGGAAGAGATGGCTGGAGGATCCTTGGAGGCGGAACAGGCAACACCTTCCCTATGCAGTGACGTGAAGAGGGTGATGATATTTTGTCTATGTATTTCTCATCTTGCCACTTATTTTGTAAGCCAAAGAGGTGCAAATGTAACTCCTTGCTGCATCCCTTCAGACCACTCATGCTTGCAACAGGAGTAAACAAATAGATTTGTTGGCAATTAGATCTGTCAATGTAATACCGAATTGTAGGTTGGTTCCAGAAACCGAGGCAAGCTAATATTTAAGGAATCGAGGCATTCTAGTGATACCGACAATAACTGTGATAGCAGTGAAGGGAAGATACTGTTCACACAGTTCAGCCAGAGAGGTCCGTTGTGGAGGAACCTCCATTTTTGAAGAACGAAGAGCCAGTTCACGTCAAAAATCGTGATGAAATGTCATCAAATCAGGTAGGGAAGGTCTTAGATTCTGATCCTATTAATTGGCAAATGAACGAGAGCACACGCGATTATGTAGCAACGTTTGGATTTAAACAGAACACTAGTGCGGACTGTAAAACCAAAGAGGGAATATAATGATGCCCTTCCCCCCCAACAGAGATTTTGTGGGAGGGGGCAAATTTATACTGCCTACGGGCGGCAAAATGTTAAATCCGCCCCGGTCCTTAGTCGTTATACAGTTGTACAGTGTAGTAAGTAGTAGTTTGCTTAGTGGATACCGCGTCGGCTCACTTTCTGAGACGTCCCGTGATGTGATCCGGTCTGGAAACTCGTATAACGTTTCTTAATTATATTAATGTACCTTACGACCATCTATCTATAGCATTTGGTGTGGTGGAAAGAAGGTTTGTACATGCCAGCTGTTTGTAATTTAACTACTGTATCTGCTAAAACTTACAATACTCACAAAACACAATCCTTTCCTTTTCTTTTTCCTGGCGTTACAACTCACCGTAGGTTTTAGCCTGGCTCGATGACTTTTTTCCATTGCGCCCTCTCATTACACCTCAAACTAACGGCAAATGGCGATTTCCCGAAGGAACAAAGATTAGGCATAAGAGTGAATATAGACACGTCCACAGTGTGCTTCCTGGAGAGTCTTACACGGACTCCCTGTTGCCTACAAAATATTTCCACTTTTCCTTGTTAAAAATGCACACTACATGAATTAGGAACAAGTGAAGTATATCTTTTATCACACTATTGAGATACTGGTACCTCTGAAAAGAAAAGAATGAAGTAGAGTCTCCAAAGGGATGACAGTATGGAACTACGTGGAAGAAGGCGAAAAGTAAAACACAGAAAGAATTTTTTTAAAGTAGCCTATACAGGATGTTATGAACAGGTATTGAGCCAGATGATGCTAAAGACTAACATAAGTGGTGGAATTAATAAAGGGGTATTCGATGCTCATACTTTGTAATTTAGAAATTTCCTTTACATATTTAATATCTGGTGTAGTATGTTTAATGTGCTGAATATTGTTAATGGTTATAAATGTATATAATTACGTTTTTTAGTGTTTCGTGATGGGAGAAATCACTCGGCACTAAGGAAATTCCTCAACTGAAAAAAAAGTGCTCACGGGTGTGCACCTACGTTACACGCGTAGTCGATACTTAGCGTGTAACACAATCTAAAGGAACATTTACAGTACAATAATAGACAAGACACAAGCGAGCTTGGTGTGGTGTATTGAGGCCGCGATCCCTCTCGTGTTTATTGTACAGCCGTACACGTGTGAGCGGGCACCAGCTTCGCCTCCTAACAGCTGGAGGTATGGCATTCGGCCAGCGTTTCTTATACAGTCGTCTTCTTGTCTTCACTTAGCACAGAAACAAAAGCAGAAGACGCTAGCTAAATGAACAAAACGAACGAACACTAGCCTATGCCACCGAGTTATTAAAACGTTAGTTTCTCTCCGAGTTGTCTGTTGCTAGTCCTGTAGTTAGCGCTTTAATAGACCAGTGCGTATGGCCGCGGCTATTAAGGTAGAAATCTCAGATTCGATCCCTAGCAGCATTTTAGTATCTTGTTACGTTTTTCAGGCCCTCAGGTCGATTCAGTCTGAGGAAATGAGTACCCAAGGTGATCTATATTATAGAAATGACAAAAGTGCATTCTGTATCTGACGTACGCATAACAAAGATCTGCCGCTGTATGCATTTGAAATAAGTATCTGTGATATTTTGTCCTTGAATATTTAAAGAAAATATTCCCTTAGCGTTCTGAAAATGTTCAGTCTCTATTTGTCGTATTCTACTTCAATTTAACATAATTCCCCGTCAATTAAACTTCAATCAAAAAGACCCCGTCAATAGTAAGAATGTACTCAGCATAAGCCGAAATACAAGAAACTAAAGAGAATTTTTTTGCGCGGAGGAAGACATAACCTTCTACAAGTTATTATAGAGGGCAAATTCCAAGGGAAAAAGGGAATCCGGGAAGAAGGCGTACTACTTGGTTAAAGAATTTTAGACACTGGTTCAACTGCAGCTCCACCAACTTATTTAGAGCTGCTGTGACTAGTGTTCGTATTGGCATGTTAATTGCCAACCTTCTTAGAGAAGATGACTTTTGAAGAAGAAGAAACAGAATTTTGTAGTGGCAATCGTCTGTGAATGAAAACAACAAAGGGGATGAATTTTAGGTCGAAATGGCGATGGTAGATGACAGTCACAAGGCAGCGACTGCGAAGACTGATTAAAGTTAAAAAGACAACTAAATACTTTAACACCTTTAAAAGGGAAAACTCAATAAAGTGAAAAAAGAAGAATAAAAAGTAGAAAAGGAACGAGTAAAATAAAGAAAATAAGAAGGCAAAGAAGAAGAAGAAGAAGAAGAAGAAGAAGAAGAAGAAGAAGAAGAAGAAGAAGAAGAAGAAGAAGAAGAATTAATCCAGAAATATTCACTTGATAATATTTAAGAGAAATATTTACGATAAACGTTATTAATGTCTATTTTTTATAAAAAAAATAAAAGCAGAACTGATTTTCGGATATCTTAAGTTTGTGTTCTACTTCTTTGGTTTTGCCTTTGTGAAACATTTGAGACTCCGATAATCATTCGATCAAGGGCACCGGTCACGTTGCGAGACACAGCGATCGTTGACGCGCTATGCAAAGAAGCAGATTGACAGCAACACGGAAAATGAACGTGAAAAATGATCGGACTGCAAGCACATATCTCTTTGTCTGCCAGACACGGGTGTTGGACCCAAGATCAAAAGCTGCGACGAGTCCGGAACCCAGTGGGTGTTACACGTTCCGTATGTTTCACGGATCTAGTCGGCTTGACTGCTACTTACGTTTGCCAACACTAATCGCGCGTGCACACACACACACACACACACACACACACACACACACACACACACACACACACACACACACACACACGCGCGCGCGCGCACACACGCACACACACACACACACGCGCACGCACACACACACACACACACACACACACACACACACATTGTGCAATGTTTTTGCAATTTTAAAACAAACACTTAGCGGTTTGTCTTGGCGCCGAATCATCAAATACTCAAATTTGTCATAGCAATTAAGATAGTATTATTTAAAGTGCTACACATTTTGCACCGCCCATACAAGATGAGCGTAATGAATATTTGTTACATTTTATGTAGTCAGAATAAACCTCATAACAGAATACAGCAAAACAAAGACATAAAGAACGAATTGTTTACCTATGTATACATTTCTGAATGAAACAATAAAAGAAAAAAAAAGTTTTGGTCTCTGACTGAAAGGTATTGTGACCATCTTGGGAACCGCCCGTTGATAATGTATAAGTGGCTGCCGGAACAGGATCAGTGAGAACTAAATTTTGTGGAGATAAGAAAAAGTCGAAGAATAAAGGAAGACAAAGAAGAAGGAGCAGGAGTGGAGGGGATGAGAAGGAGGAGGAGAAGAAGGAGGAGAAGCAGAAGAAGGAAAAGAAGTAGCAAAAGAAGAAAAATGAATGTAATTAATTTTCTGCCGGTAGTGTGATTCGTTGTGAGCTGTAAGTTGTAAGCTGGCATTTGAGTCAGCTATAACTTGTTTTAAACTCAATATTAATATGAAAAGTGTTTTTTGTTAAACATAAGCAACATAATGCAATCCAACATCAATACACGAATTAGTATTTTTTTTTTTACCATTGTCAACACGGGAATTTTTGTTAAGTTAAAGTAATTTTGATCTAACAGAAAAACGTATAGAGAATTAATTATGTCTTCTTCTTTTTCTTCTCCAACAAGGATTAGGCCTTTGACCTGTTCCGGTTTCACAGGATTTACCTATGAAACTTATGAGTACTGTAATTTTTTACACAGATGGGATACCAAACCATCGTATAACCCCCAACCTGGAGGACCGGGGTTTTCATTCCAGGGTCTCCTTCCCTTAGACAGGTTGCCTTCACCGTGGCTTATGAGGCCTGTCTTGTCTACCCACGCAGTAAGTCTTCTAACTCAGTATGTGTCACCGTACTCCGCTGCCACGTTAGGTGTTTGCTCGTTACCACGTTACTATCTCTCGGGATTCGTTACCACAATCTTGGAATAGGTTGCTCGACTGAACAGGGTCCACCGACGAGTAGGTCAGAGTGGAGTTGAGATGGAGAGGTTAAGGACCTTCTTCATCAGGTCTTGAGTCACATCCATCCTCTTGGACCCCAAATTAATTAAGTAAATTATATAATTTATAATATATAAGTATATTATTAGGAGATCTCTACAGACTAATATAAAGAAAAAATAATACTAAGATCTTTACGTTATCGATCCACAGTTACGATATTGATGCGAAACATGGATACTGGTAAAAGGCGATACAGCCTGATTGTAAACGAATGAACTAAAATTTCTGATACTGATAGAACCAGGATGTAGGAAAACTGACAAGAAAAGAAACGCAATTTAAAACATTTGACTTAAATAGTAAAACAAGGGGAAATAGGAACAAGTTGATACCCCAGGTGCAGAGAATGAAACCAGGAAACTGATTTACACTTTTTACACACTTCAGATTGTTGGCGGACAGAAATGTTAGGTGATCGGACTAAAACGTAACCCAAATTTAGATGCTACATGCCTTAATCATAAAGGATGTCGACGGTAATGATATTAAAGTTACTGGTTTACTCTTGACAGAGTTCAGTTTAAATGTGGCTACATCCTTAGTTTAGTGTATTGAACAAAACTAGACGTACTGAATTTGGCAAAACGTTTTTATCTGATGAACCTACATACGAACACACGTACCCATCCACTCGGGGGTCTAGCAGGACTTCATGAAAAATACGCGATAGATGCGACCAACTATCCCCCGCTTTCGGAAGCGAGTACGCTGTTCACTCCGCCACCCACAATCCACATAGTCATTGTTTTTCTTTATAATCGACAATTCTTGTACTGTTACATTTGTATTATCAACTGATTTAAAGTTGGATAAAAATATCTTACTTTTACTAAACACCTCTTTAATCGTGGTTACGTACCGTGGTAAATGAGCTGGACGAAATCGCTCAGAATAGAAATCACGGGGAAGACATTCAATCAGCAACACTTCGTTATACAAGTGCTAATAACGAATGACAAGTATATTCCTTAAATGGTCATACACACGAACATCTGCAACAGATGCATCGTGTAAAGTGTTTGTAAAAAGCGTTTATGTTTACCCAGAGCACTGGAGTATGCCCATCATACACTTGACTGCATTTCTTATCTTATTATTCACACACTCCACACAATAGCTGCTAATAACTCTGTAATGACATAGAAATAACCTGTGTTATAAGCAATTAAGTGTTTTGTTTTTGTATTCACGCGTTTGCTAAATGGTAATCGCACTCGAAACGGCTCAGTTGGCGTGTTGTTTTTCATAAAAACTGAAACATCACCATCGATCATGATTAAACTACTTACGGCAGTTTTTGTCAGCATGGATGCTGTTTGTAGACTTTTTCTGCACTGAACAATGAGCTAAGAAACATGTACATGTAACTAAGAACGTAGGTCGGAACTCTTTAAAAAATTTGTCAATACCGGCACATTAGTGCCTAGTTTTTATCGTTAACGTCGACAATAAAAGTAACGTTATTAGTCGTAAATGACTTTTGTATCTCCACCCATGCAGTTGCATCGTTGACGTGTTTCTGTATGCCATTTAAATAAAGGCAGAATCACAGTATTTAGAAGTATTTATAAGTGGTTGATTCCACTTGCCAACTAACATTTATTTGTATGTGGCCCTCGAAGTATGTGGAATGCTGTCGTAGCAGAGATGTAATTAGACTTTCATTTCACCAAAGCGCTGTATCATTTCATCTAAGACATTCATGTCACATCCGAGGAAGCGCTGTAATCTTTGCCTATTTGAGACCGGAAAAAACCATCCTTGGTTTAATCCTTGAAGATGATGATGATTGCATCAAAGCATAAAATTACATATTTCTCAAAGTCTGTAAGTACATATATATGGGCTTTCAAAACAATGAAACTTAGCTCTAAGAAGCCTGGAAGAACTAGAAACTGCGTAGGGAATCGTTTTACTGTAATTTCTCTAGAGAGTGGATATTTCAAAAAATCACGCACAAAACTCAATGCTTTCAAATGATATGCACTTTAAAGTAACTGTTTTAGAAATGTCCTCTGACGAAATAAACACTACACACAAGATAAATTGTTTAATTTATTGTTGAATATAAAAAAGATTAATAAAAAATATATTTTAAAATTGTTACATTATGAAATTGTATTATTTCTTTTATATTATATTGTACTTATTTATACCATTGTATTATATTATACTGAGTTTCTTTAATACAGCTTGATGGATTTGTGTGTTTAATTTTAATAATTCTTGTTATAATCAAGGAATTTATTTGATTTGTTTTTGTGAAGCTGCAAGAGGTCTTAGTCGTGTTTACTTATGTGAGGGGAGCTTCAACACGGTCGTTTCTAGGGGGCCCCTATTTTTTCGTCACTCTTTGTGTTGTTGCAATACTGTGTTGAAATAAAGCTTTTTTTTTTTAAAAAAAAGTTAAACTGAAACGAAAGCTGAAGAACAATGTACAGTATACGAAACAGCAGTCACCAGTGACGTCACTGACGCGACTTGCTACTGCGCAACCATCTCGTGGTAACTACCGTGTACTTCTAAACACATAATGATGTTCTGCTCGATTCACGTCTATCGAAGGTTCTAATTGTCAGCGGGGGTGAACAGTAACTGTATCCTTAGATACAGTCTACGAATTCTCGAGGCTGCTCCACATTAATCACTTGGGCCATTCGTGGATGCAGACAGTAATGATTTTTACGAGGTTAAGGATAGGATGTCTTCATCGTCACCTCTGTTGCGTGTATTAAGCATTTCTATAGTTTTAGTTTATTTTCTCTCTCTCTCTCTCTCTCTCTCTCTCTCTCTCTCTCTCTCTCTCTCTCTCTCTCTACATAGGTTTTCCCTTCCGGCCGTCTTTGTATGTATTTATGTGGCTGAAAAATATCCAATTTGCCACACCGTCTAGCAGGTAGGAAAGTGTCAGATCACAAAGGATGAACGTAAGTTAACTGCCACACCACAAACAATGACCTTGACAACTATGTGTTGATCATTAATAAAGTAAACCCTTGTCGTATGAGTTGTTTCATTCGCTTTCCCAGCGTAGAATTTCTGAGGATACATGTTTGAGAAGTAAATAATTATGGACATTTGCTATGATTTGGTAAAAAGAATATTGGTGTAGTAAAACTTCGTGATCATATCTGCAAAAGAAGTATTCAATGTAGGCTACCAAACAAACTGAAGACTGTAATGTCTGACAATGTGCCTTAGTTTTTGTTAGGTTAAAAGTTTTTAAAAATTAGAAATTTTTTAAAAATAATGTATCAGCTTTACTGACTTTTGGACACGAAAAATAATGCTGTGTGTGTGTGTGTGTGTGTATAGATATTAATTATAATCGAATAATATAATTAAATTACAAATAATATAAATCAATTATAAATAATCGAATATTTATAAAATCATATGGTAAGAATCCTTAAGGAAAATGAGGGGATCCAACCTTGAAGTTCAAGAGACAACATCCTTAAATTAAAGAGCAAAAGGGTAATAAAATTAGGCTTTTCAAAATATCTTTAGACAAACTGATTTTTAGAATGTATACTAAGAATACAAATTTAGAATTAAAATGATTCCTAATGACATGACCTTTATTACCTTAATCTTAAGGGTTTTCAGTATTTGCTCATACCTTATATTTCACGTTGGTTTTCTCAAAAACTTTGAGACGCAAAGAAATTCTAAATGTATCTATAAAATTATATGGAAACAATCCTGAATTTTTCGTTTGCCGTGAGGATAATGGTCACAACGTTCAGGCTAGTCCAAGGCCCCCCAGGCTAGGTTCAGGCTAGTTGGGCGTTTTTATTCGTCCAACCTTCAAGCCAGTCTCATCTTTTCCAGAAGCTAGTGTCATACTCCCCCAGGAGCAGCCCGTAGTTGTGCTGTTGCTCTCCAGAATCCGCCACAGCCCCTCTCCCACAAGAAAATCCTAGCTGCACGCCTCGAATATCTGATAATAAAATACATAATTTCCGATTTTATTTATAGCTCTCTAAGAAGTAGTTTTAGGTAACATGTACTTTTAGCAGGAAACGCTGGTCTGAACATATCGACAGTGAAGAGAACATAATCAGTATCTGGAGCAGACCAGATACGACTGAAAAAGTCAGTTTATGGGTTCGTTAACGGCTCCATAATACTGTTATTATCATCTTGTTTACACATATGCAACATCAGCTGACTAAGCAGCTAATCAGCTGTACAACATTCTACATATCCATAAACATAGTTTTTAAATCAACGCGATGCGCTGTGATTTAGTGACGTGGTGTGTGTTGTACGCTGCGTCTTATCGTCGAGTTATGGCCGAGTTTAATTGATACATTAAGCGTGCGTATTGCAAGCTGTTATTGTTTGTCAAGGCCAGAGTGTGCAGGCCTACGACTGTGTATTGTACAACACTAACTGGGATGTCCGTCTGGTTACAGTCACATATAGTCGCAGGCAGGACAGTAACGAAGATAGAACGGCAGGAAGATGGGAAGTAACGAAGACAGTAACAGCTATTCAACTATTTTCTTCTTCTTCTCTTCAAGGATTAGGTTGTATAAACCTGTTCCGGCACCCATCTCATCCTCGGACGACCCACGTCTCTTCTACCAACGACTTTATAGTTCAGTGCCGCATTCGGTAATCGATCCTCCGTCATCGTTTGCAGACGTTCCCACCATTGTCTTCTGTAAGCTGAAATAATTTCATTTGTGTCCTTTACTTCGAGTTCTGTTCTGATATCCTCATTCCTTATTCTATCTTTCAGTGTATAATTTAAAGTACAGTACTTCGAAGAAACTGCATTTCAGCACTCCTGAATCTTGCCGCATTCCTTTTTTTGTCATGACCCACGCCTCACTCGTATATGTCAATGTGGGTATGGCAATTGTCTTATAAAATTTAATCCTTGTTCTGTGTCTTGTTTGATTTCTGTTCAACTATCTTTTTTCTCTAATTGTATTCCCAAACTTTCCATTTTTAGATGAGTCTTTCTTCGTCATAGTAAATCGGTTTACAACGTTTTCTTCGTCTTCTTCTTCTCCTCAACCCAGACGTTGGTGGGCTTGCAATTCTTCCTTCCGAAGACCGTCTCTCAGTCACCGCCAGTGGTTGCCCGTGCTTAGGTTGCATGATTGTACAACCACCAATAATTCCCAAATTGTATTTTAAATTATAGAATTATGAATAAAACAATAACTAATAATAATGTTTGGAAGCTAAATCATCGTAATTAATCATTTGCCGATTGAAAAGCACAGAGGAATACTAAAAATCGTACATGCTCTTGGAGTGGTGTATGCAGAAACTGTGACGCGGTTTGTATACGGGGAAATACAATGGAGTAGTGCTCCAGCTGGCTAGACTCGGTTGTTCGTATTACAGCGGTATAGGCTCGCTTGGTATGATTAGGGTCTGCAAACCCCGCTTGTACGTCAGCCGCGCCACCAGTCTGTTTGTTACTTCCATGTTCCTTAAGGAAATGGAAGTATGGTGATGGCAAAAAAAATCGTGTTCGAGATTATTGCAGATTCTGATTGTACTACACTCAAAACATGAAAAAAAAGTCATTTTTCGAAATGTGTGTGTGTAATTTTTTTTAATGGGAAACGATAACAGCCGCAAATTCAAACAGATTCAAATAATTTTTTGCATACAGCCCTTATTTGTAGAGTACTCAAGGCCTATTGTTTTTGGTGAAGATCGGTTAAGGGAAAGGGGTAGTTTACCAGCAACATCTTTTTTTAATCAAGGGTAATGTTTTTCTATGACGAACGATAACTGCCGTAAATTCAAACAGAATCAACTACTTTTTTGCATACCTTCTTGAATTATACAGGACGAAAGGTCTGTTGATTTGTTGAAGATCGGTTAAGGGAAAGGGGTAGTGTACCTGCAACGTTTTATGTTTTAACAAGGGTAATTTTTTCTATGACGAACGATAACTGCCGTAAATTCAAAGAAAATCAAATAATGTTTTGCATACAGCCCTGAATTGTAGAGTTATCAAGACCTATTGTTTTGGTGAAGATCGGTTAAGGGAAAGGGGTAGTTTACCTGCAACGTTTTATGTTCTAACAAGGGTATTTTCTATGGCAAACGATAAGAGCCGAAATTCAAACAGAATCAAATAATTTCTTGCGTGCAGCCCTGAATTGTAGAGTACTCAAGACCTGTTGTGTTTGGTGAAGATCGGTTAAGGGCAAGGAGTAGTTTACCTGCAACGTTTTTTTTATCAAGGGTAATTTTTTTCTATGGCAAACAATAACAGCCGCAAATTCAAACAGAATCATATAATGTTTTGCATACAGCCCTGAATTGTAGAGTTTTCAAGACTTGTTGGTGTTGGTGAAGATCGGTTAAGGTAAAGGGGTAGTTTACCTGCAACATTTTATGTTTTAACAATGGTAATTTTTTCTATGAAGAACGATAACTGCCGTAAATTCCAACAGAATCAACTACTTTTTTGCATACCTTTCTGAATTATAGAGTGTTCAAGGTTTGTTTATTTTGTTGAAGATCGGTTAGGGGAAAGGGGTAGTTTACCTGCAACATTTTATGTTTTAACAAGGGTAATTTTTTTTATGACCAACGATAACTGCCGTAAATTCAAAGAGAATCATACACTTTTTTTGCATGCTGTCCTGAATTGTAAAGAAATGATGGCCTGTTGATTTTGGTGAAGATCGGTTAAGGGAAAGGTGTAGTTTACCTGCCACTTTTCATGTTTTAAAAAGAGTAATTGTTTCTATGACGAACGATAAATGACGCAAATTCAAAGAGTATCGAATATTTTTTTGCATGCATCCCTGAATTGTAGAGGACTGAAGGCTTATTGATTTTGGTGAAGATCGGTTAAGAGAAAGGGGTAGTTTACCAGCAACGTTTTATGTTTTAACAAGAGTAAAGTACTTAATTTTGATAAACAAAGTATCCTGATAAGAAGCTCATAATAATCCACTGTAGAAACGTAGATGAAATATCTATAAATGAAGAGGCTAGTTGAACGGGGTGGGGGTAATTTTCTATTAATGAAAATTATAGTTGAAGAGGGAGGGGAGAATTTTTTATATGTGTACTACGTTATCGGCAACAAAGAAGTATTTTTTTGTTAAAATTCCTTCCCGGGTTGTTTAGCCGTATTCCAATGTTTTCTGCAAAACCAGACGTTTCGGCAGTGCCGTCGACTGCCATCATCAGTGAAAATCGAGTGCGACAACGTGAGGTGGTATACGTTAGTGACCACAGTACTGTGGTTAAGGCTGAAGCAATAAAAAAGAAGTAGTTTCTATGGAAATATTTCATTTCGAATATGATTTTAAATATAAATCTTAGAACATGGAAGTCATGTATAACCATACATGTTTGGTAAATAAACATACCGATATTTGGTAAATAAAAAGTGGTGCGCCAGGTTGGAGTTTTTAAGTTCGTTGTTAGTATCAAACCAATTCATCGTGTAAATAATAGTCCATATAAAGGATTAAAGTGTCATAGTGTAAGGTATTTATTATATTTAACTGGTAGGACGCAATGAATTCTGTCGAAACCGGCGTTCAGTTTAGGTCCTATTGAGGAAAAATTGAAATTAAGAGAGTAGGTGGGCCTACACCAGACCTTTCAAATTTTAATCAAAGTGAAAACTCAGGTAATAGAATATTTAATCGTAAATTTAAAAAGATTCATACAATGTAAAAAAGATACGTAAAAAAGATTGGCTTAAAAAAGATTCGTGGTTACGTGGGTGTGACACTAAAATTGCAGTATTTTTCTCTCCTTGTGTACTGTTTGGAGGGAAGGAGACTTGGACATTTCCTATTCAGAGAATAAAACAATTTTATTCCATCTGCAACCCCCAAATGTTTCAACCATCAGCCGCCACTGATCACCGCATACCTTCTTCCTCCTTTTATCTCAACTATATACTCATGTCTGGGACTTCTTCTCTCACTATGCCCCACATTACCTCGGTCAGGGCGGTGAACTAGTCTGAATGGCGAATAGCAGGTGACCCACCACGTTGCTTCTCCTTTCCCAAATGGTTTCAATCACAAAATCTTCTTTTTCTACTCTCCTGTAAACCTCTTCATTAAGCACTCTCTCTATCCACGACGTTCTTCAGGCCCTCCTCCAACACTACATCTCAAAAACCTCAAGATGGCTTCTTTCCAATTTCGTCAGGATCGAAGTTTATGTGCACATTCTCGAAAAGAAACGTTTTATGAATTTCTTCCTCGTTTCCAGGGACTCGGTTCTGGACGTCAGAAGAGATCTTTTTTTTTTCGAAAAATGCTCCTCCCGCTTGTGCACTTATAATTTTTACATTCCTGTTGTATCTCCTATCTGACGTAACGCAACTCCTGAGATATTTAAAGTTATTAACTTGCACTTGTACCTACCGTCCAGAAGTATTTCAGCCTTTGACTTCCGTTTCTGAAACACTTCATGACTTTTGTTTTTTTCTTTCGGGACACTGTGTGGCATTTACCTTTTAGGACTTTGTTCGTTCCGCTGAGTACATTCTGTAATTCTTTCTCGTTGTTTCCTATAAGCGCAATGTTATCAGCGAAACCGGATGGTATTACAGCATACATACAGCATTTATCATTTTTCGATTGTTGCTGGCTTCCATGAACTTTGTCGCCTACTCAACATACAAGTTGAACGCTAGTGGAGCAGTCCACAGTCTTGCCTAGTACCTTTTGATATATTCGCTTTGGGTCATGGCCGACTCTAGTGGAAGGCCGGAATGTCAATCGTGGCAACGTTGCGTCTGAGGCCTATAAGCGTAGTGTAATAAAATAGCTAAAGTGAACATGTTATATTTTGATTTCATTTCATAGCATTATTAAAATCATGAGTAGGCCAATTTATAGCTAAATCTAAATGATATGCCTGTGCGCACTTAGTACTATACGTTTAAGTTGAAGAAATTAGTGAATTAGTGTTCTTCTTCTTGGATCCTTCAGCCTTTCGACTGGTTTGTACCGTCCCCGCATATGTCTCAAAGGTATAAAATTGTTAGGCCTAATGAATTAATTTTGTTCGAATTATTGAATTCGTATCATATGAATGAGTTAATTATAATATTTATTAAATAACAGTATTTTACATAATAAACTTTTAATTTGCAAACAGTGAAGAATTATAAAACTGCTGTTAACCGGCAATTAAAAATGATGCGATTTGATTACTGAAATACATAAATTAAGAGATCGTCTAGTCGGCCTCAAATATCAGCTGGTACCAGTGTTGCCGCGTTTAATATTCCGGCTTCTACTAGAGCCGGCCATGTATGAGTCCATCCGGTCTTGTAAGAGCTTTCTCGTTTTTGTAGAGTTGTAGGATAATTCAGCTACACCTATTGTCCGCCACTACGTCTCTGAGTACTTCGAACATTATATTCCAGTTGATGTTATCAAATGGCTTTTCGATGACAACAAAGGCTATCATTATACAGTAGATCGTTTTCTTACGTCTTCCAAATCTCTCTCTGAACACTGAACTTTTGACCCCTAATTATAGACCTTGTTACTCACATCTTTCTCTATACCGATTATTCATGTTTTATTCGTAAGAAAAACTTGCACCTACTTAAAGAAGAAACTAAAGCCTATAGTACAATGGCAATACTTACACTACTGTATGGTTCTGAAACTTGGGTCATAAAGAAAAAAGATGAACAGAAGATACAAACAGCAGAAATGAAATTTCTGAGATCAGTTAAAGGTGTAATAGACGAGATCATATAAGAATTGAGGAGATATGAAGTGATTTGGATATTTTTGCAGTTAATGAAAGAATTAAAGAATACAGAAGAAAATGGACTCAACACATAGATAGAATGGAAGAAAGTAGAATACCGAAGATAACGAAAGATTATAACCCTAGAGGCAGAAGAAAAGTTGGTAGGTCTAACAAAAGGTGGACTGTGGAATAGGAACAAACCGCTAAAGCCTAAAACCGTTAAGAAGATGATGATGATGATGAAGTCTATAGTTAGTACTTGATTTGTAAAATAAACTAATCCATGTAGGCCTATATCTTAGACGTAAACTGTAGGTCTATGAAGAAGAAACTACGTCTACTTTTGCGAAGAAGAAACTTTCTTCGTCTATTGATTATTATTTTTTCTAATGTCGAATAAATGAGTTTTCTACAAGAAATTCAAGAAGATAAAATCTGTTATCAGTATACGATAAAAGTCGGATGAAAACTGTTACACTGTTACAGTCTTTTCTGTAGGTCTACACTATAAAACAGCAGATGACCGTAAACTACAACGGTTTCTTCTGGAAGGAATGGACGAACAGGATGTGTAATGGATTTCAATGGAAGGAAGGAATCAAGGAAAAAGTGGTCATATTTGTAGGAAATTAATTGGGAGGGAGTAATGGAAACAAGACACTTTATAGGTTTAGAAGAAAATCAGTGGATAATGTGGATAGTTGGAGACTGAAAATCACATAAAGTTGGATAAATTTATGAACCGAGATAGACAGACTGCCAGACAGAAGACAGGTAACCAAGTAGGCAGGTAGACGAAGTTAGATAGACAAACAGACGGACATGTAGGCAGATAGCAATAGACAGACAGATAGATAGACAGCACACACACACACACACACACACACACACACACACACACACACACACACACACACACACACACACACACACACAAATTCAAGAAATATGTGAATGTAAGTAGTATCGAAAGATCAATAATTCAAGGAACAAAAAAGGTAAAATAAGAACAAAACTAAAGTTTAGACATCATGGGGAGAAAGGTGGATGTCTTTCAAATGATTTACAATTATGAATAACGACATTTATTTATGAGTATGCGTGAATGTTGAAGAAGGAAGGAATTAAAACTTAATCACCGATAATGTTTCAATGGGTGGATTAAATTAAGGACTCATGCATTATTATGCATGTATTATGAGATATGTTGATCATTTATATACGACAAAGCACAGGGAGAATGTTACTTAACCGGACAAACGGTAATCAAAACTTCGAAAAAATTAAGCCCGGTGGTATTTACTCGACTTAAAACTAGACAGAAAACTAAAACTTGTAGTGAATTTCCTTTGTATTTGTGTAGTTAAGCGAAAATGTAATGAAGACACAGTAGAAGAAACGCTCAAAAGAGAAGTGTAGTTCAAAGATTTCGTGTCAGAAAAAACTAGTCCTTGAGAAGCAACGACGTTGTTTTGTTACAAGGGAGAAAATAGAAAGAGTTGTTCTGTCTGTCTGTCTGTCTCTATCTTTTTTACGTAATTGATACACCAGTTTGTATAGAGTTACATCCCCCTGCAACGGTAGCTCTCACTTTCTTCGCAGTCGGTCTGTCTATTATAGCTCTTCAATTTCACATCGGTTCAGTACTCGTGCGAGATAACAGCGCAGACCTTGAACTAGCAAATTGTAGGGTTTGTGTGCCGTGCTTTCGCTAATTGGACTTACACGAGTGTACGCTGCTGAACTGTACTGTACTGTACTGTACTGTACTTTAATTATACAGAACGAGAACCCCGCCGCCCTTTGTGGACGTAACCACCAATTTCTAACTCTTAAATGTTTATTAACTTGCTGCTGCATTTAATGCGTCCAGCGTTTCTAAAACATATAAGCAATTTGTTGTACTGTTTTGTTCTCACTCACTGCTGATGAAAGAGAGATAGAGGAGGAGCAGAGGCAGCAAAGGAAGGCGAGAGGAAGAAAGGGGAAAGCGAGAGAATGTTAGAGAGGTGAACGTGTAGAGTATAAAGAGAGAGTGAGGGGAAAGGATAAAATATATCAGAGAGGCTGTAGAAAACAGAAACACAGAGGTATGAAAAAGATACGAAACCAGAAGTATACAAGCAAGGGAGGGTGCAAGAACAGAGGGAAGAGTGAGAGGGAGAGAGATGGTGAAAACAGAAGATACGATGGGGTAAAACGAGAGGAACAGGGAAAAACAGAAATCAAGAAAAACAATACTTAGGGATAAAGAGTGTGAAAACAATTTATTCCGGCTGTACAATGTTTACACATTTTCCGGAACCAAAGATTAGAGAAGTGACTGAATTCTCATCTTCCACTGCTGCTTATCCATCCAAAGACCTTCTTCAATTTCTCGTTCCCTCAATATAGTCTGAATTTCTTCTTTCCAGGTGATAGGTGGTCTTCTTTTTTTCCTTCTTCCTGGTGGGGTCCATTCCATAACTCTCCTTGACAATCTTTCCTGTGCCACTCTTTTCGTGTGTCCATACCATTGTAATTTTTTGTTTGGATAAAATAAAAAAATTCAATTTTTTACATTCATTCCGTGTCTCACGTCTGGATACTCTTGCGGAACGTCTCCAAAAGTCCATCTCTGCTGTCATTAATTTTGTTCTTGTATGTTTATTAGTAGTCCAAACTTCTTAGTAGTTCACAAAAAGCTCAGAAGTTCGTGAAAACAATATGAAACTAAATAGAAAGGCAAAAATGAGAAAGAGGGAAAAGTCAGGGAAAACAGGGATTGATATGTGAAAAAAGAGGAAAAGTGAGATAGTGTCAAGCAAACAGAGAGAGGGAGGAGAGAAAGGTTAGCAAACTGTGCCATAAGATAGACTTTGAAGGAAAATTGGAAATTTGAAGAACCAGAAAATCATAGAGTAAGGAACTGAAAGAAACGGAGTGGAAGGGGTAGGGAGACGAGAAGTTTTTGTGGCTTTGGGAGTTTCTGTTTTAAAGCGACGCTAAATCTGTCCGATTGTCTGTGAAATGACATTCATATCTATATGGAATGATGTGGTGTTTTTTAAGCGCATATGGAAACATTGTTTGTCAAGTCGTTGTTGTCTCGTTTACAACAGAACCAAATTAGTAACACACTCTTAATAGGCAAGACATGTTTATTTTTGTACAACCTTTAAAAAACAAGAGAAATAAACGGCTCAGTGTATTACGAAGTATCCAGCACCACGAGGACTTTCTAAAACCGCTAAGCGTTTGTAAAAATTCTAGGGTTGTAGACGTAGACTCACAATAACTTTTTTAAGAGGAGGAAATGCTTTATATACCATAAGAGGAAACTGTGTCACCCGGTGTGTGGGACTCTCACCCACTAAAAACCCACTTCAAATTCGGTCATTGATAGTCTACCGTCCTGGAACCACTTAGCATACTAATTCAGGATGAAGCCTATTGCGCCCTTATGGGGCTTCTTCTCTTAGTTGTTCCTCATGTGTCACTACCCGTTAGGTACAAGTTGGCCTGTCTTTTTTTTTTATTGTAGAACCCACTGAATAAATGTAGAAATTCTGTGACATTCCTCCTTGCCACGAAGCCTAACCTCAACTACTCCCTTGGGCGTGAACCCTTCGAGCTCCAATCCAGTGCCGTCTTCTCTCTTGTGAATCAGCTGCGCTTGAAAAAACATCAATGACAACACTCACCATCATCACACGTAACAAATGGTAATAATGATGGTAATAATGATGGTGGTTGTGGTGGCTGTAGTGATGATGATGATAACGATTGATCTTTTTGTACTACCTAAATAGTTGGAAATTAGGGATTGTAGCCATTCGCCTTACAAGAAAGGTAGTACTGTAGCTGGTACCTATGCTTCAGGCATCTATTATTATGCGAGGATGTTCCCCAGATAATAATTTCCACAGACCGTTTCGACGTGGTGCCTGAGAAACTCGCCTTGATTTTATGTTGCTCGGACACACAACAACCTGCATAAACTCGTCTCAACAGTGTCCCATCGGGTTCCACTTCAGCGACGTCGGTTCTTTACAAAAGTGTTCTCCAGCCACTGATGGGATCGTCGGATCGTCTATAATGTTTACTCACATACGCATAACTTGAGAATTTTTCAGCAGTTCGTTCATCATAGAAAACACTACTGCTTAGTTCCAGAAAGTAAATTTTCTTCAGATTTTCACATTCGGTTTAATACTGGCGACTTACTAAGAAAACAACGGCAACTCAACTGTTGACTTGGTATTTAACCGGCTAGGGAAACTACAGAATTCAAAATTCATGGGCATCGAGTAGTTCCGAAAATTGAAAGATATTAGGTATGTAATGATAATGTGATGTATTTTTATGTACTTACACTTATTGTTTTATTAATGTTACCTATAATTCAATTTTTTTATATTTTTTTATTCTATTGTTTTTTATACAGCCTAAAGGCACCATATGATGTTATTATAAAGCGATCGATTTCATAATTATAGAGCGTAATCAGAGATTCATAAATGAATATACTCTAGTATTATTTATTTATTTAATATTTACATATTTAATGATAACATTAAATAAAACTATAATATTTAGTATTTATTCATTTACGAACCTCTGATGATGTTGATTTAATGAATGGAACGTGCGTAAGGTGATAATACAATATAATTTTTCTTGCAGAAATAGTTAATATCTGAAGAACAATTCATAATGTAACACCTGCAAGAAATACTTAGAGTTACCTAGAAAATAAATATATATATATATGTGTGTGTGTGTGTGTGTGAGTGTGTGTGTGTGTGTGGGCGCGCGCGCGCGCTTGTGTATAACTGAGAGAGAGAGAGAGAGAGAGAGAGAGAGAGAGAGAGAGAGAGAGAGAGAGAGAGAGAGAGATACAGACAGATAGACAGACAGACATAATAACTATAAGGTAAGCAAGCGATATTAACTTATTGATCATGATTGATGGTGAATATGACCGTGGATGATGGGGAAGACGGTTCACGACGAGCGGAGCGAGTGGGTAGACGGACGGGTAAAGAGCGACGAGATGTAGGACCTTGAAGATGAAACAACAGGCAAACAATGAAGAGGTGATAAATAAGGTGTAACACCAGCAACAACTTTGTTTACAACGTGTTTGGACAGCGATGATGTCATTATTAAATATAATATCGGCAAACGTTACATACACACACACACACCCAACTCGCCTATTAGAAGAATACAGATCGTATCATGCAATATTACTGCGCGTAATTTTAGTTCTCTTAAAACAATAAATTAAATATGAATACATTGTAAGCTGACGTAAATGTAGCTCGTTATAAGAGATCTTTTAAGCGCGTTATTACACGCGAGGCTGCATCTCGTTTTTCTTTTATGTAGACTACAATATATGGTCTGACAATTACCGTCGTTAAATTTATAAATAAAACGTTTCGATCCCTACTTATCCCTGATCGCATCGGGTGCTCCGAAAGATAGGCTACTACTAATACTAACCTTCTGTTAAAAACTAATATAGTTTTTATATGATACCCACAAATAGAAATGAACCTGACAAATCAAATATTAAGCATAGTCCTATACACAATTAAATGTAGAAAAAAATATAACAAAACATAGAAATCAACACAAATATTCAACACTTACTCCTTGACAATCCGCCGAGCCGCAATTTTTTTTTTTTTAAAGAGTAGTGATGGTGTTTCCCGATTTTGATCGGCGGACTATAAGGGCAAGTGGTAATTGTTTCAAAAAATATTCTGTATAATTGCGACGTATCATCGAAAATCACGCTGAAAAGTTGATTTTCTTTGAAAAGTTGACCAGTTGCCATGCCAAGTGCGTTCCTCATAGTCCTCATGGTTCGCCGACCTCGATGTTCCAGAACGTTCTAGGACGTCACCTTTCGCCTCTTTCTTCGGTTTCCAATTCCCAGTTCTTTATGGTACCTTTACTGATATCTGCCAATACTTCGTACTGGTAAAGCGAATAAGCGAACAGAAATGGCAAGCACTGTGTTTATAACACGAAAGTGCTGCTTACCAGTAAGTGCCTGGGAATTCGCGTGGTGCGTTGGGACGTTCTCCAGGCTTACTCTGTGACACAGAGGCTTAAGAAATGCAAATTAATTGAGGCTTATGGAGACACGAAGACTTCTCAAATGGCGACAGTGTCGAATAGTGCGGTTTTACGGTTGGTTGCCAAAGAGAAGAAATTTATTTTTAATATCTAAAAGAGAAAGTTGGAGTACTTTGGGCGTGTTTTGAGAAGAAGCAAACGTGAAGTTCTACAATTGACACTTCTGAAAAAAAAACAATCGAAGGCAGAAGATTATCAGAACGGAGAAAAATTTGGTGAATGAGAAACCTGCGAGTACGGTCCATTTCACGTCAATAAACTTTCTTTTCCTCACGGCGGTGGCCAATAGCGTATCTAGAATTTGGTTTCCCGGGGGGGGGGGATCCTGTGTGATAATATCCTGAAATCAATCCCTTTAAAGTAAACTGTAATGACACAATAAAAATAAGCAAACACGCGTTATTGAAACATTGTTTAGAAAATACTTATTGACTGAATTGATTTCCACCTATTTCACATTTCAAACGTATACACAAATGCTGTGTGATAAATCTGTTTGTGTATTAAAAAAGAGTTACTATTATGTTAGTGCACACACAACTGAAAAAATAGCCTAAAAATTAAGAGATTAACAAAATTCATCACCTATTTTCTACACTCTGGTGGGCGGTCCCGTTGCCCCCCCCCCGTAAATACGGCCTTGGCGGTGGCTGCACCGAAGGTCCTACCTATGGTCCTATCAACCTACGCCGGGAAACAGCACCATCAGGAGAGAATCACATTCCGCGGGAGGCTTGAATCACAAGAGAAGACGTCTCCAGGAAGCCGATAGAAAACGCCACCCAGATGTAGGTTCTAGAACGAAAATAAATGCCTCCCATGGTATTTTAGGCACCGGAATTCGATACGTTACAGTAATCTTTTTCTGAATATTAGGTTTCATTCACTTAAAAGTGTAGGCTGTGTGTATGTATGTGCGTGCGTGTGTGTGTGTGTGTGTGTGTGTGTGTGTGTGTGTGTGTGTGTACGTGTACGTGTAAATTGTAGCTCATCGCATCATTCTTTCAGTAATAATATAATTATCACGAAAATTATTACGTTCGTATGCAAGTGTTAAAAATGTACCGTCGACGCACGTTTCGTGGCATCATCAAAGGCTTAACTTATTAACAGTTTTAACGCTTGCATATGAACATAATAATTTTTTTTTACACATCATACGTATATGTGTAGTCTTATACATGCTAATTATATTTATTTAAATTATTGTTGGAAGTAATTTTTAAATAAATCGTTACACTTATGTAGTTTTTTTCAATTTGTATGTCAATAAGTGACTTAATATATTGCCATTTCATAATAAAAACATGAAATATCATACATAACGCTGTGGAGGTGTAACAAAAAGATTAGTTTTTGGACTTTTTAGAACCACGATTGATTAATTTTTTTGTTCCTTTTTTAATAGAGAATTTGTCGTTATTTTTAATTGATTTTGAAGACAAAAATTTTATATATACAGGCCAATATACCGGTATATTATATATATATATATATATATATATATATATATATAAAGTTTAAATCTACAGGCCTACGTAACGATGTCGGATTGGCCTACGAAAAGTCTGTTGCGCTTAGCAAGTTATACTTTACAATCGCCAATTCTGACACGTGTTTTAGAATTAATTTTTATCGAAACGAATATTATTACTTTTTATAACAAACATTTTAATCTGTAAATTTGAATAATTTAGATATTTTATTGAGCCATCCTATTTAAATGCAGTATAATTATGAATGCGTTTATAATAACCGTATCTTAACACACTCAAACACGCACACACGCACGCACGCGCGCGCGCACACACGCACACACGCACACACAGAGAAAATGAGTGATACGATCCGAAATAATTATTTTATTTTTAAAATATTTGGTACACTACTGTTGAAATTATTATAATCAGCCGGGCTGTTAGGCCGCGGTCCACGGTTGTCGTTATTGACAAACGTTTCGGCCCCACCATGGAGGCCTTCATCAGTGTCTAGATTGGCACGGTGCCCGCTAATTCATTTCAGAGACGAGATAGGGACTGGAGACATAGTCACCATCTTCGAGGTGAATTGGCAGACACCGTGTCAATCTAGACACTGACGATGGCCTCCGACGGTGGGGCCTACACGTTTGTCAATAACGACAACCGTGAATCACGGCCTAACAGCCCGGCTGTTAATAATAATTTCAATGATGTTGAAGCCGGCCGTGAAAGCTTACGAACTTGCAGTTGGCGCACCGGTTGCTGCTAATTCTTACAACAAATGTTTCTTAAGGTTTATTTTCCGTTTTACAGGCTTCTTTTTGGTAAACATACCCACATTTTCGTAGTTTATTTCGTTTTATTTATTTCGATCCTTCCTTTTTCACCTATGGAATGATATGACACGACGTTCTTCAATTTCTTAAGTTCTTTCCTCTTTCGCCAACATTCCTTCATTCCTTCACTCTTGCTCGCACTATCCTTAAGGAGACAATAATATTGATAATAATAATAATAATATATTTTAATATTATTATATTATTATAATAATTATATTATTATGATTACGATTATTATTATTATTATTTATTGTTTTAGACGGGGAAAAATGCTTTATGTACCGTCAGAGGAAGCACGGCCTCCTACCTACTAAAAGACCACCTCTAATTCAGGCATTCATATCCATCCTGGAACCACTTAGCGTATTACTTCAGGATGGAGCCTATTGTACCCTTATCGGGCTCCTTCTAGTTGTTCCTCATCTTCTACTGCCCGCTGGGTGCAAGTTGGGCCCGCATTTTTTTCTAGTAGAACCCACTGAATAAATGCATTGATGGGGTCCCATTCCGCCCTATCACGAAGCATAAGCGCAACTTTCGCGTTTGATCAATCCAGGATGTTTCGTATGATTGTAATGCATTTTCTTATCATATATTTTTTAGTTTATTTTGCATAAAATTCACTAATAAGGTGTAAATGGATAGGACAAAAGGAAGTACCAAACAAAAAAGCCAGAAAAAAGGAACAAGTGAAAAGGAAATCAGAACAACCCGTAATACAGTGGACTATCTTAAAGAAGGTTGGTTTTGTAAACGTGGTAACTTTGACAACAAATCAACTTTTTATCAAAAACGAATTTTTAAACTGCGTACAGTATACTTTTTTCTCAGCTCCTATTATACGCAGGAACACAATTCCTGTATAAGTTATAGGTCTAATTAAGTTGTATGTATTGAAGCTCAAACGTTAGAAGAAAATAAATTTAAAAGCAATAATATTTTAAAATATATTAACCAATTTCTTTCAAAACAAAAATTGAAAAGCGTAACTTATAAATAAAGCGTTTTTTTTTTGTTCAGATGGTTAAAATACCTTTCCGGAACATGCTGACCGAATCTCAAGTTTATGTCTCTAACAGTTTTTGGATAAGCGTTTAATTTGTTTAATTTAAAACGAGGAGAATAAGCGGGTACAACCCCGTTAAACGCAATGACAGTTTGCCAACCTTTATTTTATTTCTCGCTTTGGATCTGAATAGGTTATGCAGGAATTTAATACGTGCAGTACATTTTTAAGGTAATCGTAGAAATTATAAACTGATAATCATAAGCATCTCACTCTAAGCATAAATTAATGTTATTTACACGATTTGCACTGGATTTCCGTTAAAACTTGAACGATCAAATTGTACGATACGTAAGGGCCAATTACATACATGCGACGAGCATAACTCGTGTCTTCATCTTTCACTTTTTACCTCACACAGATGTGAATACAGTTCAGATATACAATTTCAACGTTATCCGTTCTCCATATTACGAATGTCATGAACAAAAATGTTCACGGACACCAACTCTCGCTTTCTATCAGGCTATCTCTCTACGTGCACATTATCTCTCTCTATCTCTTCAATCTCCCCTTCATTCTCTCTCTCACTCTTACAAGCACACGTTTTTGACTTTTCAGAACAACGCCTCCGAACCCTACTTTTACATACACGTACATACAACAACACACACACACACACACACACACACACACAGCAGTTCCGTTAACCGTTGAATACATTATCCGGCACAGTTACTTTTTTTTTTTAATTGTCGAGTGGTTCGATTTAATAAACTCGAAATCGCATTTCGCGGAACAGAAATCGGCACCGAACGCGATCGAATTGAATCGATTCCGAGAATCGCGGTAAATTTTCTGTACCAACGAACGTACAAGTATGATTAAACTGATTTTTTTTTAATTCGTTCGTGGACCACAGCTTTGATCTGATTTGTCGTAATTTTACGTTCGAACCGGTAAATGTACTGTTCGTCTAATTTGTAAATTACAGCGTCTGAATAATTTCAGAAAACGCTAAAAATTACACACGCGTGTAAACTCGATGTGCGTGTCACGTTTATGAAGAAGTTTAAGTGACTTTTGTGAGCTCGTTTTGAACTGCAACTCCGCTTTGGTCCTGAATAACGATTGCCACAAGGTTATGAAATAATTGGTCTCACCATGTGTTCTCTGACTCAGTTATTTTCCAATTTAGTTACCACCCAAGAAATGGAATGAAGGACGATTGGGTTTACAGAACATATCAAAGCTATAATGACTACTTCAGAAACGTTCTGGTATACACGATCTTAAGACACTGACGTAACTTTTTTTCTGGGCCCGTCGCGGGAATCTTTTGCGAGCCCCCTTACTACCCTTACGTAATTCATGCCATTGTTTCCTCTTAAATACTAACCCCTCCTTATAGCTATGATAACTATTGACATTATATAACATAAACAGAATACGTTCTCCTCAGACTGTTTAACATCTCTTCTTCTAAGCCTAGGCCAGATTGATCGGTCACTTCTATAAATCCTAAAAAGCTTTCATTAATGTTTAAGCCGGTGGGTCTTCCTGCTTCATCTTTAAAAATTGAGACGTATCAGATTTTTTGACACAGTTGATCTTTCATATTAATGTCTTGTATAGTATCCATTATTACGGAGAAAACTGAGCTGATTCAATCTGTTTCGAAATAATATTTTGAACTTTTCTAGATAAAAAAAATTATTTTGAATTTTGGGACTCATATACTTCTCAGTATACTTCGGACCACTGATTATCTCTTGCGAAAATGGATCGTATTTACTCAATAGATCGATACCTGCCAAAACGTTTCCGCCACAGGGCTGGCCTATCTTCTCTTTATAGCTTCTATAGGCCAAATTTAAAACTGCCAGTGTCAGAAACGCATCCGACCGGTTCTTTTGCCTACCCATGAGAGTTTAATGTAGGCCTGTCCAACGCCCAAAGGGTCACTTATGTAGTAAACACGCATTTCGGAGGCTGTACTTTTACTTTAAACATGGAAAGTGTAAGTCTCATCTTTCGCGAGGTGTGCAAGGTCTAACCGCAGAAGTCACCCGCCTCGACTTGGCAGCGCATCGTCGGCCTTCGGCACCAGTGCAGGTTTCTGCAGGTGAATCCTTAAGGGAGCCACGGAGCTGCGTCCGCGGCGTGGAGCCAGGGCGTAGATATCGAGTAAATCCTCTCTTGCACGCCGTATCGTGCAAAGGGGTCCAGCATCCTAACGACTTGTGGGGAGAACAAACGACCGCCTTGCATGGTCAACGCAAACAATTCCCGCGCAACTTCTGTCTGTCTGTTGGGGGATTTGCCAGTTGTAACCAAACTGTCAAACTGTGTATGTTATATCACGAAGCTGCTACTGCCTGCCTGGAAACTTTATCTATGATTCCACTGGGGATCTATCCAATTAGGGAGGTTGCAAGTCCTATAACCCCGTTGGTATTTGGCTATTATTATATGGCCTTTGCCACTGGTCATTATTGCTACCAGTACTACTACTGATACTACTACTACTACTACTACTACTACTACTACTACTACTACTACTGTTATCAACATTATCATATTGTTTAGTATAATGAATTCTTATGCATATTCATGAAATGATTTAAATTTTAACAAGTATCTGTTTATGTATGTTAATAATTACTTAATTTTTTGAATATTTAATCTCATTAGTTATTTAAGCAAGTGTACTTACTGAAAATATTATTTATATTATTTTATATTTAAAGAATTTGCTGTGTTCACCTTAAGACGGCAAATAATATTAAATTTTGTTCAGGCTACCACTGGACAATGAAATCACCGTCAGTATCATACTGAAGTTATCGTGTTACGAATAAATAACTCTATAGGTTATTCATCTAACCAATTATTTTTCCATTAGGGTTTAATGGGATATTAAATATTCTCAATTATTTAAACACACGTTTTTGCATTTACTGTGTATATATACGGGGCGAACCTAGGATTTCATTTCGGGGAGGAATTTTTTAAACCACATATCGTTTTCTTACGGTATTGTTTTTCTCATATTATAATGAAAATCGTACCAATATTAAAACTAATGGGTAAATAATAGCTGTAATTCACTAATTTAACTAAAATCAATTAAAAATATACATAAGATAGGCTTACAGTTTGTCCTGGAACCTTAATGATACCTTTATGTGGAATATACATACTTTAAAGAGAACGTTAAAATTAAGAAGGTTAACAGCATGCATATAAATGCTGTGGATATAAATGTTTATAACAGGGTTGTAGATATAAATTTTACAGCATGTAAAGTAGTGCTAATTATTTTTGTTAAAAAATACAATGATTGTCGACTGCGACAATCAAAAGGAAAAATAGAAAAAGAAAGAGAGGTAAAAAAACGAAGAAATAACTATTACTATATTCTTTGATAAATAATTGTTTTATTTATCCTACTTGATATTTAAAAATATCGGTATGGAGAACCATACATGACTTCCATATTCTAAGATTTATAATCTGAAATATGCTTGCCTGCCAAGCACGATATATTTTCTAATATATAAATAATTTACATTAAAATGAAAAAATTATAATTTTATTGCCTGGCAACAAAATTATTTTATTTTCAACAATTACCATTGTTTGAAAAAGTTTAAATGAATTTTCAAGTACTTTACTCTTGTTAAAACGTAAAACGTTGCAGGTAAACTACCCCTTCCCCTTAACCGATCTTTACCAGAATCAATAGGCCTTGCGTCCTCTACAACTCAGGCAGGTATGCAAAAAATTATTTGCTTCTGTTTGAATTTGCGGCAGTTATCGTTTGCCATATAAAATACGCTTGATAAAAAACGTTGCAGGTAAACTACCCCTTCCCCTCAACCGATCTTCACCAAAACCAATAGGTCTTGAGTACTCTACAAATCAGGACTGTATGCAGAAAATTATTTGATTCTGTTTGAATTTGCGGCTGTTATCGTTTGCCATAGAAAATACCCTTGTTAAAAAAAACGTTGTAGGTAAACTACCCCTTTCCCTTAACCGATCTTCACCAAAAACAATAGGTCTTGAGAACTCTACAATTTAGGGCTGTATGCAAATAATCTTTTGATTCTGTTTGAATTTGCGGCTGTTATCGTTTGCCATAGGAAATACCCTTGTTAAAACATAAAACGTTACAGGTAAACTACCCCTTTCCCTTACCCGATCTTCACCAAAATCAACAGATCTTGAGAACTCTACAATTCAGGGCTGTATGCGAAACATTATTTGATTCTGTTTGAATTTGCGGCTGTTATCGTTTGCCAAACAAACAAAATTACCCTTGCTAAAAAAAAACCGTTGCAGGTAAACTACCCCTTTCCCTCAACCGATCTTCACCAAAAACAATAGGTCGCGAGTACTCTGCAAATCAGGGCTGCATGCAAAAAATTATTTGATTCTGTTTGAATTTGCGGCAGTTATCGTTTGCCATAGAAAAAAAATCTACAGACACACACACAGACACACACACAGACACTTTTCGGAAAACGACTTTTTTTCATGAGTGTAGTAGAATCAGAATCTGCAATAATCTCGAACACGATTTTTTTTTGCCATCACCATACTTCCATTCCTTAAGGAATATGGAAGTAAAAATTTGTGAAGTACACATGTTTCATTATATGTTTATTAGATGTTTAATTGTTTAAAATCAGAAATATTAACGTAAATTTGGTCAAATAAAGCGCGTTAATTACGCGAGTACATGGGATAACACTGAAATTGTTCAACTCCTAACGTCACGTGACTTCAAAAATCGTCGTACACTCCATGGCCTGTCTTTTTCATAGGCGTCAGTTTACGGTCAACTAGCGGATAAAAGCAAACAGTCCCTTCGTTGCGGAATTAAATAAAACAGCTGACATGGCTCAAGCATACTGTAAAGCACGTCGTCACATGAATCATATGTTTCAAGTTGCTTGTAACCAGTGGAAAATCGTGTCCTATTCTCTTTCAACTCGACTTCTTTTCATTTTTCACCACTTCTTTTCATCTGTTATATTTATTATTGAGAATAAGGCATATTATTGTAGATTATTTAAACTTGTCATTGACCTAAATAGTCATTTTTTAAAGTAGAAAAACTTGAAACAAAATTAATTACATTTTTTAAAACACGGAACCAGTTAAACATTATTTGATACATTTTTTAATTTTTTAGGATTTCGGGGGGATATATCTCCCATATCCTCCCTAGGTTCGCCCCTGTGTGTGTATATATATTGTATTTTTACTTAGATTCCCTCTCCTTACAGCCTCACTGTTGGGCTGGCCAATTTGTAAAGAACTCGTTTACGTTATTTTATTTAGTTATATGAAGATGTGTGGAAGCACCACTGTTGGATTCCAATTTGGAATACAACGTCTACAAGTATGTGAGTGGGTGTACTGGGGTTCAATCCAGCCCCACTTTGGTTTGCGTCAATTTATAAAGAAATCAATATGTGAGGTACTGCTGTTGAAACGTCCGTCTTATTCAGACCCCACTGTTGTAAACCAATTTTATAAAGAACTACTTGTTAATTCTGTGAGGACGTATGTTATATTATATGCTGCACGCTGGAAACGTCAAATTATAAAGAAATCTTGTCTATGGGTGTAATTAGTTATAATAGACTCCTGTGTATCAAACGCCAAGTAATACGTTGCAGGTGGCAATTCGTAACAATTACAAATGTTGTTGCCTGTCTTAATTAATGTTTTATTAATGAATATATCTTTCAGTGGTGACCGATGGAACCTTCGGTAAATAGATTATTAAACAAACAAATTTATAATTATGTTCTTGAATTTATAATCGTACTACTCTATAGACTTAACTTAGTTTTCAGTGGTTGTGTAATATTAGCAATATGTATGGAGCATTAACTGAATGTAAGGGGAATTTGTGTCAACCCTAGTCACTCGTTGGTAGAAAATTTCATTCAAATTTAGTATTAAACACAAGCTAGTTCAGCAATCTTCCGTCCCACCAGCTGCAAACTTTGAGCGCTGTTACTAGTAATAAGCGTACTTATAGGTTAGTTATTCGTTATGTTTGTATCAATCTTTTTGTAAATTATTCCACCCACCACATATAGTATTTATTCTGCAATAACTTAAACGTTATCTCATACAATAAATGTACTTTATTTATTTTCTCTATTAATTAACAGGTTACGTTGTCTCAAAAAAACAATAATACGATCCAATCGATCATCCAGACATATATCGATTATTAATTACTCAAATTCTAAAAACATATACACTTGAAAATAATAACAAATAATTCTTATCCCAGGGTTCGTATAGTTCTTGGAACCATTAGTAAGGCCAGGTAAAATGCATAATTAAGGTTGTTCAATTTACAAAAATAAAATTATTTACTTTAAATACAGTGAAATGAAAATAAGTTTTTTTTTTTTACCAAACCGACGAAAATTTCGTCTGGCGGTGGACGTTTGTCAACAGTGGCCCAAAACTCAGCTTATCTCGTCTTCATCCAGTGAAATAGCTCTGGTTTTCAATAAAATTGATGGTGGTGTGTACTGGTAAACCCTCAGGAAATCTTCTGGCTTCTATTCTTCTTTTACGATCTTCACAATTCTTGGTCCCAGTGAAATGGAATTAGGATCCCAGCTTCTCTGCTGCTAATGAAGGTTATTACGCCAAATCGAGTCTTCTGGTATTTCCAATAATTCCGTTAGTTCAAACTTTAATTCTTTTACTGATCTTCGATTTATAGTATGAATTGGTTTAATACCGAATCCAGCGGAATTATTTAGTGAATGAGGTGAGAGGCTTTCAATTCTTTTTACTGTATTCATTTACAATTTGGAGGGTTATTTAATTTGTATTACTCATTAGCATTAAAGTATAATTGTTTTACAAAAAGGGTTTTTCAATTTTGATACATATTTCCTTTAGATTTATTCATATTTTTTAAATATATCGGTCCATCTCAACCTAATAGCTTGTAACAATCAGAACGAATTAATTCAAAATCAACAACTTCTGCAATTCAGTTGCCTTAACAACCACGTTTTCTATATATCCTTGAGCCGGCATTATAGAATATTACTACTCCTTTCCAATAAAATACTCCATGCTTGGATTAATATTGAATCACATAAAATTCTCCCCTAACCTTCCTTCCTGAACAGTAAATGTTTTACCAGAGTTTCGTTGGACTGGGTTTCCTAAAAAGGTATTAATTTCCTTTCACTAATATGGAATTTAGGCCTATAGATTCACTTACAACCATTATAACATTATTTGGTTTTTTAACTTAATTTTCTTTTTACCTGACCTACTGTACAATTAATTATTGGTTACATGGTTAATTACATGAATTTTAATTTACTGGTGGTTACCTTTTTTATATTAATTAACTGGTTCTGGAACCCTTTATTAATTTATGATATAATTGTCAGAACTACTTGTTAGACTTGAAACACTGGTCACACTCCTGATCCAGTTTATAAACATTAATTAAAACAACAGTATTTTTCAACTTTATACAATACTGAGAACTTAGTACAGTGCCTAACATTGGTAACTATACTGGGTTGTATAAAGACAAATCTAATATAAATATAAACATAATTATTGATGAAGTATTATTATCAAACAACATCATTTCATTTTTAGCATATTCAACATACAACATAAATACTCTGTAGACCTTAACATGTCACAGTACAAAACAAACATTTCATTACATTCAATCATTCATTGGTCTGGCTCTTTTACATTTAACATTAGTCATTGCCTCCTTTTGACTTGAGGTACTTCTCAAGCACATGAACTATTGAACAACCTTAAGTCAGGGTATGGTCCTTGACCATATTTCATTCAATTTTTATGTAACGTTGGGGAACCTCAACTATGTTACGTTACAATATATATATATATATATATATATATATATATATATATAGACAGATAGATAGATAGATTATTCCTTTGTAACGAACTCGCTGAGTTTCCTGCAGATCTCCCATGTAATATCTAACTGCAATTAGGTTTATATTCAGATTAATAATTGAAATGACGTTTTCTTGCAATAAGTTCTGGTTATTAATGTAAATCAATTTTTATGGCATAGATATTTTCACTGTGTTAACACATATACGTTTAATACGCGTGTAATTATGAAATGATGGCAAGATAAATACGACTCGTAGCATTATTTGTACGATAATGATGACGACGATGGCAGTGGCTTTCTGAAAATAATATGAAATATGTATTTTTTTATTATTTGTACACAATAGCCTTGCCGTTAAAGTGTACATACTACACATATCTTCCTCGTGAATTAGATAATTCACTTTATTCAAACGTCCCTGTCATTAGCTATAAACGTTTTTCACATAAATTATTTAACGACTGATTAAATTTATCTGTAAGTTATGCAACTGGATTCCTTAACTATGCAATGTAATTAATCAGTACTTCTTGTATAAAGAAGGTATAATCTTCTGTACCCCTCCAATGACACGCACTTACTTCCGTATATGCTAATACCAGTTTTAACCATTGCGGCCTGAAGTGTTTCGACGGTTCCAACAAAATCGCTTTGTTGTACATCCAATATTTATATCTTCTTAACGTATAGATATTATAATTATTTCTTCCTTATAAATGACTAACGGGTCTGAGAATTGGATTTTAACGAAAGGCCAGGCCAGTCGTATCCAAGCGGCTGAAATGAGATTTCTCAGGTACGTGGCAGGGTATACTCTCCATGATAATAGAAGAAACACAGATATACGGCAGGAACTGAATATTATGAGTATACTCGACAGGATCTCCCAGTATCGGATGAATTGGTGGGAACATCTTTGGCGAATGGATGACTGCCGCATCCCCAAACAACTATGGAACTATAAGCCGAGGGGACGGAGTGGTGTGGGACGTCCGAGGAAACGCCGGAGTTACCAGCTGTAATATTTGCCTATTTGAGACCGAAACAAACCTTGGGGATGATGATAATGATGATGATGATGATGATGATGATGATGATGATGATGATGATGATGATGATAAATGACTAACTTTATCATATCAAAGAAATTACAAGACCAGTTGGTTCAGCTGGACTCGTCGCTCATCTAGAACTCTGTATTGCGGAGCGTAACGTAAACGTTACTTATCAACTTATTAACCAATTATATGAAATTCATGATTTTTAATACATAACAACGTTACGAACAAACTTTTAGTAAAAAGAAACTGCACTAATATATGTGAAGGAACAAAAAGGAAAAGCAAACGACAATTAGACATACGATTAAAAACGTTCACCGTAAGTCCAACGATATACGTTTTTTATGACCTAAAAATGTGAGTTATGAAGTACTTGACGATTAAACGGAAGCCCAGAGAATCTCTTAATGCGTTCACGACAATATTTTGTGCCGATGAAGATACCATGAAAATACATAAAACTTCTAATATTTAACAAACAGCCCGTCTAAACAAGTAGCCCCAAGCTACCGGGGACACGCAGAGATGCTGCGATCATGTTCCGGGGGTGTGTGAAGTGTACAGACAAACGCCACACTAAGGAGTGCATGAAACCGGAGTAGCCTCAACCAAAATGCCTCCAGTGTGGAAAGGCGCTTCCAGTGCCATGCAGAGGATGCAGTGTAGCGATTAGACTCCAGACAATTATGAGGAAAAGATTTTTAATTAGTTAAAGTTTTAAAAGGGCTTATTCCCTTGTAGAATATAATACAATGTATATATTTATGTACAGGGGGTATTTACTGGGGGGGGGGCTAAAGGGTCCGCCCCCCAGAGGGTCGAAAAAGTTGAAGAATTTTTTTAATCTCTAATTTTTAGGCTGTTTTATTTTATATTTTTCAGCTGTGCTCGGTAATATAGTCTGAAACGTTCTTCAAACATTAACTACTTCTGCAAATAAAATTGTTATTCTATTTTCTCCTGACGCACGATTCACTGATCACATTGGTATCATCAGAGGATTATAAATGAATTCAATAATTCATATCTATCTATAATTTATTATAATCTTTTGATGATACTGATATGATCAGTGAAACGTGATCAGTATCATCAAATATGAAATTATAGATAGATATGAATTATTGAATTCATTTATAATCCTCTGGTGATATTGATGAGATCAGTGAAACGTGCGTCAGGAGAAAATAGAATAACAATTTTATTTGCAGAAGTAGTTAATGTTTGAAGAAAATTTCACAATATAGAAAGCCACAAGAAATATTTAACAGTTACTTACAAAAATAATGATAATATACTTCTTTCTTAAATATATTAAACAGGTTAATTACACAGCATTAGGGTATAGCCTACGTTTGAAATATGAAATATATGAATATCAATTCGGTCAATAAGTATCCTTTAACAATGTTTCAATAACGCGTATTTTTATTGTGTAATTGCCGTTTACTTTAATGGGTCTGATTTTAGGATGTTATCACTCGTTTGTTTTTCAGCCACTTTAAAGACAGTAATGTCAATTAGTCTTAACTTGTTTTTTTCTTTAGTAGCCGACCAGACCCCGGACCCCCCCCCCCACCAAAGCCAAATTCTAGATACGCCACTGTATATGTAGGCATATTACAAGATGCAAAAGAATAATTGTTTAAAAACAAGTTAAATAGAAACATAATCATTTTCGAAATTCTACTTATTTTGTAACTATTTTCTTCTATTTGAATCCAGTTTCTTAGGATTTTTAAAACAATTCAGAACGATGTAAGAATAATAAAGCCTTTCATATCCAGAGCCACATGATTTTAAAAACCATGGAGGGAGGCACCGCGGGAATGATCTTTTTAAGTTCCTGGATTTTGTTGTCCGTGAATTAACTAATTACAAATATAATACTATTGACTCGGAACACTAATTTTTTTATTGGTAAAAATGTAAAACGTTTACCTTGTAGCCTAAACCATGTTCGCTTATTAGAAGCTTCGTCAGAGGCTCAGACGAAGCTTGTAATAAGCGAAAACGGGTTCAGGCTATAAGGGAAAAGTTTTACATTTTTACCAATAAAAAAAAAAAAAATAGTGTTCCGAATAGTATTATATTTATAATTAGATGTTTAAGTCGTATTACTTTTTTGGCCGACGACAGGATACGAACCCATATCGCTTTTTGTGGGCGGGAAGCACGCTGTAAACTACACCGTCTCTCCTCCACTAAGTTACATGGACGTATGTTACACTACGCCGTGAGATCGTTTCGGGTAGAAATGTTAATTGAGTCCCGAAGGCAGTCGTAACCTCACGCGATGAGAAACGTTTATCGCTGACAAACTGTCTCGCGTTTCCTAGTCAATTCCCGATTGTCAGACGTCAGTTATAACCCAATACTGCACCTATTATCTCCCTAGATCGGTACAGCACAGTGCGGAATGGTTTCGGTTAATCGTCGCCCGCTGCGTTTGTTATTATTACCGACTGCGAGTTCGTTTATCGATATTATTTCGATGGCTTCTTTATTGGAGCGGCGACCGACAGTAACACATTTCCACGGTCGCGCCGCGTTATCCGTTAATCCGTTTCCAACGGATTTGTTCGCGTCGTGGCCGAAATGTTTTCACCTTGTGCGTTGCGTTCAAACCGTTTCTTCGTCTTCCCTATAAACCTCGTTTGTAACACAAACACCTATTGCAAACGCGAGTTCACATACACAATTGTGTATACATATTTAAAATTTATAAATACTTTACCTCAGGATGGTTTTTTCTTTTATTTGGGACATGTTTCGGGAAACGTATTGTTCCCATCCTCAGCCTTCTTATTTTGAATCTTGTGGAGTACTTGTGTTTTGGTTGGTTATTGTTATGGTTTCCTGTTGGTTTTTGGTATTTTAAACTGGTATTATTGTGTGTAAATGTGGTGTATATATTAGCTTTTTGTGTATTTTCGATGTTGAGTGCTTTGAAAATTGTGTCATGTTTTGTATTGATTTGTATTTGTTCAGATATTAGTTTCTTTTGTGGTTGTATATTTTTAAATTTTCCCATATGTTCATTATGGTGCCTTTGTGTGGTATGTGTTTTATTAGTGTCATGTTGGTTATGTCTGTGAATTCATGTCCTGTTTTTATGGCGATTAAACACACTGGTGATCACGCTGCTAGGCTCATCAGAGGTAGACACAATATGAGATGGGGGGATGATTTAGCAAAACATATGAGGTCTAATTCTGTCCATATTCCGAGGCTTGTCACTGAAATCCTTAGTATATAAACGTTTTTTCCAAGGGATGAGTTACTAGCCCATCGCCTCAACCTCCAACTTGGAGGACCAGGGACTCTTCTGTAGGGGTTACCATTCCTTCGCCGATTTGTTCCAGTTTTCGGCGCCGGAAACCCCCTTTTACCCTCTTCCGTTTGCTACACAACTTACACCCATTGTACGCTGTGCATTTCCCAGAGGTTAGGCGACTCATGTCTTCTTGGACGTGGAAGTAGGATTTGTTGGTTGAGCTGATGGTTTCAGAGAGCATTTCCCAGGGTTTTAGTGTTATGCAGGCATCGGCAACCTGCATAACCCCCGAGACTCTTTACCAACCTTTGACCCCCAGACTTTTGACCTTTAACGAGCTTCCAGAGTTTCTCGTCTGGAACGTGTAAGGAATGGCGTAATAAGGGAAAGAACAAATAGAAAAGAAACTATAATAATTGTAATAGAAGATATAAAACGTAAACAGCTTTCCTGGTATGGACACATAATGAGAATGAGTTAAGAAAGAATACCTGTGATTGTGTTCAAATTCAGACCTAGCAACAGAAGAAAAAGAGGCAGACCTAGATTAAAATGGATAGAAGTGATCGAAAGGAGTATGGAAGAAAAGAATCTGAAGAATGAAGATACACAGAATAAGTTGATATGGAAACTGTGATGCGGGATACGGCAGTAGCTGTGGGATCCCCGCCAATATATATATATATATATATATATATATATATATATATATATGAGATCTAAACCGTATTTGAGATAGATGACGTTGTCACGTGTTACAGAAGAATGGAAAAACCAAGGATGGCCACATCTTAAACAAAAGGAATAAGTCCTCGCACATAGACAGACAAACAAACAGATTAGTCTTAGATTAGTAATGACGTGGAAAATGTAAAGTAAAAATGTCAGATTAAAATTCTTAGTCCAGACTGAACATGATAGGATGGCATGATAGCATGGTGTATTTAAGCCTATATATACACCAAAGGCAAGCCTATACAGGCCTACGTCTCTTCCCATATTACGGAACGATATCGACTACGTATCTCTGGCACGTATTCAAACTTCGTGTAGGCCTACCTGAAAACGCCTCGCTTCATTCATACGGCTAGGGAAACCGTACATTGATACAGGGAAACCATAGTAAAAGACGATGAGTTCATTCATGTAGGGTGAAGCAGTACGTGTGTGATCCTGAGGATGGGTACAGAAATAGTAACGGAGCACAAACGCCCTGACAGCGAAGCACCGTTTACTTGTTCAATCCAGTAACAATTGAAAATTTTGCATTCACAACGCGTAAATGTCACTCACTCACACGCTAATCGCTAATTATTTTCATTTTCTATTCGCTTATAAAACACAGTTCTCACTATTGTATAAGCGATTAGACAAAATTAATATGTTTGACATTTAATAAGTCTAGATGTTAGTTGAAAACTTTCATCTTAAGAAAAATAAAATTAGATTATCATCATACAAATTCAGATTAAGGTTAAAAAGTTCAAAAAGCCTGTAGACTTAATGTTTAAACAAAATATAATTTTGACAAGAAAATAAAAACCGGAAGACATTATTATTTTAACGAAAATATCGCAACAAAATCGTCGCTCTTATGGCCACACACACACACACACGCTCTCTCTCTCTCTCTCTCTCTCTCTCAACACCATATTGATATTGATAGGTCGTTAGCACTTGTTGCGGAGAGAATGTCTGCCCATTATAAGTCTCCAGAGCACATATTTGTATGTGTGTATGTAGGCCTATGTACATTTGTGTGTGAGTGTGTGCATGTGTGTAGATTCATATTTACTCACATTATTCTAGTTCTTCTAATTTATAATAAATAATAATGTTAAACATTTTTTAACAATTAAAAAAATTTTTTTTAGTACGTTTTGTTGTTTTCTATTTACAATGTTTCGTCAGTTTTTCAATGTACTATCATCATACTTATAATTCATATTATGAATTATTTATACAATTAATAAATAAAATGTTAATAATTAATTATTTATGTACATTACAAATAATAAATTTATAAATAATAATTATTATTTATAATAACTTATAAATTAACTAATTTAATTATATGTAATTTGGTTTAATTTACTATGACATATTAACTATTATTGTAATTAATTAATTATTGGTAAAGATGTATCTCAGTTACTTGAAACATATTTTAAACATTAAACCGAACACATAGGCCTATACTCTACGATGAACCTGGTCTTGCTACTGCTAAAGTTGATTCGCCCTGGCTGTTTTATTTCAACGGTACCCTCCACGCATTACGAACTGGTGAGTACTTCACCTATCCACTAATTGGGGAGCTGACCGATGAGAGATCTAGCAATAGTGTAGCACTACAATAGACCTACGTTCAAGAGCGGCTAGCCCGCAGACAGACACTGCTCCGACACCAACCGAGTGTACAAAAATTAGTGTGCCCATTTACAGGACTAAGAAAATAAAGTGGAGATAGCGGTGTGTGTTATGTGAGAAAGTGGCGATTGGTTGCTGAAGTTAGAGTGTAGGCCAAAGGGCACAAAGAGGTCTCTCTGATGACGGGGAGGGGACGATCCAGTCAGGTACAGGGAACTGGACGACATTTTTAATCTCGCGTTTAATCATGAGGAGTGAGACAATGTCTTCAGTGCTCGTAACTTGCGCTAACTAAAGACACAGAAAGAAAACGTGTTTTGATGAAACGAGTTGATGCATTATAATAATAAGAAGCCTTTCTCTTCATTATTTTATGAGGTAATGTTGGCGAAATTGGTAATGGAAATATACACACACAGTAATTACACAGGATGTAAGCATAAGAAGAAGTAATTATAACCTTATGCCCATTTGGAAACAAATCTTCTTCTTCTTCTTCTTCTTCTTCTTCTTCTTCTTCTTCTTCTTCTTCTTCTTCTTCTTCTTCTTCTTCTTCTTCTTCTGCTGCTGCTGCTGCTCCTCCTCCTCCTCCTCCTCCTTTATATTTGAACCGTCGTAGTTTACTGACTTTAGTTCGGAAAAACGAGAAGATTTTATTTCAGGATTTTACATAAAAATAACGTACTCAACACGAACAACAAGTTTGTTCTTGGGACAAAATTGTCGCATTCCTTTAACTAAAGTGCGAATGGGTAATAAAATAGGGGTTTTCAAAATATCTTCAGAAAGACTCATATTTACGATATTTATTAAGAATACAAATTTAAAATTAAAGTGATCCTAAATGACACAATTTTTGAATACCTTTAATTTGAACAACAATTAATCAAGATAGAATATTTTTAAATCCGCGATTATCCATATTTTCCAACCAATATAATTCACGTTGGTTTAGTCCAAAGTTTTGAGACTCAAAGAAATCGTAAAATGCATTTATAACTTTATATGGGAAGAATCCTGAAATTCTCATTTTGCCCTGACGAAAACGGGGGATCCAGCCTCAAGCTAGTCTCATCCACTTGCAAGAGGAGCACCTAGCGGCATCACTGTAATACCGTATTTGTAACTCGAAAACAAAAAATTTTCAAATATTTTCTTGTCGCAGTTTTCAAAAACTTCGACTATCCACGAGTTAAAAATGTGATGATGTTTAGAACGACTGAAAGAACACTGAAAAAAAAAAACAGATATAAAAATGAAATTTTATGAGGTAACGGTGGTACGTGTTCTTACCTTAGCTAGTGAAATTTGGAGGACAAGAGCAAAGAAAAGCGGCTAATGCAAACAGCGGAAATGAAGATTTTAATGCGAGTAAAAATTTATCGGCTGTAATGTTAGATGTGGAATGAAGATACAGGAGGCCGAATTGAATATATTTTCTGTGGTTAACAGAATACAGGAATGAAAACGACAGTGGATGGAATCAAGGGCGGGGGGGATGAACGGGACCGGACTTCCCTCCAGAGGGTCGAAAAAGTTGACGAATTTTGTTAATCTCTTATTAATTTTTAGGCTATTTTATTTTTTATTTTTTCGGCAATGTACGCTAATATAGCAGTAGCTCTTTTTTAAATATACAAACAGATTTATTACACTTCATTAGAATACATACATTTAATGAAAACATGAAATATAGGAAAATCAATTCATGTAGAGGATTCAGTGTAACGATTAGATTACAGACAATTATGAGGAAAAGAATTTTAACTAGTTTAAGTTATAAAAGGGCTTATTCCCTTGTAGAATATAATATAACGAATATATTTACATACATAGGGAAATATTTACGGGGGACATCAAGGGACCCCCCCCCAGAGAATCAAAAAAGTTTATATATTTTGTTACTGTCTTAATTTTTAGGCTGTTTTATTTTATCTTTTTCATCTGTGTACGATAATATAGCAGTAGCCCTTTTTTAAATATATAAATATACAAACAGGTTTATTACTAAGCATTAGGCTATACGTTTGAAATATGAAATATATGAAAATCAATTCAGTCAATAAATATCTTTTAACTATGTTTCAATAACGCGTATTTTGATCGTCTTATTACCGTTTACTTGAATGGGACTGATTTCAGGATGTTATCACGCGTTTTACAGCCACTTTAAAGAGAGTAATCTTGATTAGTCTTAACTTGTTTTTCCTTTGTATAAAGCCGACCCGAACCCCCCCCCTAAGCCAAATTAGATACGCCACTGGATAGAACCGTTTACAGAATGGAAGATCGGAAAGGAAGAGTGGATGGAAGAGGTAATCTGGCCAACAACGGACTACAAACCCACTGGGAGAAGATCTGTTGGACGTTCTTTGCGGAGACGGTTGTCGTGAAAACAAAACAGCTGTTAGCCTGCCGTGAAGCGAAGACGACGGGTAAAGTTTGCTCTCTCTGCGAAAAGGGCAACAGACGAACCGCTGTCATTTCATTATCACGAGACTATATGAATGCTATTTTCGCAGTCTCTCACCGTATATCTCCCACACAGCCGCGTAATGATACTAAAAAACAAACAACGTAATTTATTGCCTATTATCTTCTCCTTATAATATGCTTTAGTCTAAATATATGGCGCGGCTTAGACCGTGTTTTATGAACAACAGACGCGTCTGAGCGGAGGGGGAGTTCATCCGGAAGCGCAACCTTGTCTCTGTTATCGCAAACATTTTTTGGTCCCGAAAACATTTTACAGATAAACAGTAATTGCTCATCGCTAATTAATATTAATTAGTACGCGAGCGTATGACTGCTGCACAAGGTCGCTCGACTGCTGGTGAAAACGTACCAAAAAAAAAACCCCGAGTCAGAGTGTGTCTAAGGTGCGGAACGTGCAAATATTAAATAACGGATTTTTGTGAAGTACATAAATGTAACGCTACACGATAAGAAATACGACGAAAAAACTGTTAAAAAACAAGGGTATAAATTTTGCGATAAATCTTTGTGCATCGCATGAATTCTGTGATATTACTAAGACTTGTTTATGTAAGAACAGTGGGAGGGACACAGTGTGATTCATTTTTCTAATAGTTTTAGAGACGCTACATAAGGATTGACGTAACTAAAAACCATACCCTCATTCGAAAAACGTGGATTCAGCACCCCCCCTTCGCCACCGAAATGTTTTTTACTCCATGGAATGTATATCAAATAAAATAGTGAGAAACACACGTCACTATACGTCGCGAGTTTAACATATTGTTTTTTCGTCTGTGCTTGTGTGTATAGCCTATAAAAAATACGAATAAAAGGTACAAACTAAACATTCGAAATTAGGGTCTAGACTAAACGTAATTATGGAATAGGCTATCATTGATCATCATCATCTTCTTTTAGACTTTGCGGCCTGTTCCTATTCCACAGTCCACCTTTTCTAGGTCTACCAACTTTTCTTCTGTCTCTGGGATTGTAATCTTTCGCTATCTTCGGTATTCTACTTTCTTTCCATTCTATCTATGTGTTGAATCTACTTTCTTGTCTATTCCTTAATCCTTTCATTAACTGTAAAAATAAACTCCTCATTTTTTATATGATCTCGTCTGTTACACCTTTTAACTGATATCAGAAATTTCATTTCTGCTGTTTGTATCTTCTGTTCGTCTTTTTTCTTTATGATCCACGTTTCAGAACCATACAGTAGTGTAGGTATTGCTATTGTTTTATAAAATTTTATTTGGATTTCTTTTCTACATTTATTTCCCAACGTCCTCCAAATCGTTCCACACATTCTTGTGAAATTCGTCACTTTATTTTCTATATCTCTATCTTGATCATAAGTAATGTCTCATCCAAGATAGTTGAAATGTTTTACTTGTTTTATGCATGTGTTGTCTATACATATTTTGGTCCGAACCGGTGCATCACCTATAAAGGTCATTACTTTTGTATTTGATTCAGGTATGTTACAGTTATATTCTTTTCCTATTTTATGTAAGATGTATTGCTCGCTGGAGATCGTCTTCTGAAGTGGCGAATATAGCTTCGTCATCCGCGAAGAGCTTTTTGTTTTGAAGCTTTTATTTCGGTGGGTTTTAATACCGTCAGAGAATTGTTGTTTCCATTTTCTGAGGAGATCATCTAGATAAAGGTTAAAAAGTAGTGGTGACAGACAACAACGCGATCATTGATTAGTTTGGTTTTTCTGAATTCATTATTTATAAAACGATTTTAGAAAATTAGAGATTGAGAATTGGGCACTAAAAGATTAGCATTTTATATTTTAATTTTCAGTTTTACCAGCTAAAAAAATCAGTATGCAATTTTTTTGTATAGTTTTAAAACAATGGAACTACTCTTTCAATAGAATATTTGCCTTAAATGTGCTACTGGTTTAATTCTAAGTTTTAAGTAATTAGATACTGCATTTTGTAGAGTTGTAAAATTGTTTAGGACACGAAAACGACTAAACTCTGCTCAGCTAACTTTCTAGGGTTCTGGGGTTAATTGACGTAGATTCTCCAGTTCACGTCTGTTTTCCACTAAGTATTAGTTTGAGAATTTTATGGTTATATCCTCAAAATTAAAAGCTAAGTATTCCATGATATTATTTATTATTAGTATTTATAGATTATATAATTAATTATTTATTATTACACAGGTTACCGCTAAAAGCGGACATCTTCTTTTTATAGAATATAACATGAACGACTTTATAGCCCTACAAAATTGAACAACATTTCTTGAAAACGCAGCATAGTTTTCAACAGAGGATTGATTTAACGGATTTCCTTTTCAACTTTAGCCATTTTTAACTGATCGCCGTAGTTTTCTTTAAGACTAGTATGATTTCATAAGCTTACCATTTTAGCCTAAAATTTTCTAAGTAAATGTAAACAATTTTTAATTCATTGTCGTCAAGGGGCACTTTCCCGGCTTAGGTTTCTGGACTTGTTGGACTTTACCAACGTTTCAACGGAATTCCGATACTGCGGCGTCCTCGCGCTTGTTAAGGACGCAACATTCTTAACGTGCGGTTCACATCCATTTGGTCGGTCGTTGTTCCCAATTCAACTTATGTCTATGCATTTCCTTTTCCAGTGGCTCCACTTCGCCTCATTCCCTATGTATGCTTTTATTATGCAATTCTTTTTTCGTTTATCATTTATTTGTTCTGAAATATTTCATCTCCGATGTTTGGAGTCTTTACTCCTTTGACTTTGTTCCTTGATATCCACGTTTCACCTCTGCAAAGCACTGGAGAAAGAGCCAAACTATTATATAAATGACTTGCATATCCAATCTAAATTCTGTATGTCTTTCTGTCTTTGATACTGCGTCTTGATACCTATTAATTTTGTTGACAAACATGAATATATGTGACATTACAGCCAAGATACTGAATGTGAGAAACTTGCTCCACGGATTTATCTCTTAGAATTGTTTCCTTTACACAACTATTTTGTGAGCTAGTAATCATATCGTTACGACGGTCTCACTGATCGTCGTATGGTACGGTGGAAAACAAAATACAAGACACCAATGAAATCACTAATAACCAGCTTTAATTATCACAATTAATAATTTGTAATCAACAAGATAGCCTCTTATAACAATTTAAGTAAAAATTGTCCACACGCAATAATAATGTCAACTACAAAGAATTACACACTAATTAGAACACAACACTTCGCTACAAACACTCGATTCGCGCTAAAGAAATCGCTCTACACCACTGAACTGATAAGCCGGCTGCTAAGGCTTTTTATAGGTAGAGCAGACGTCCTCCTTACTGCACGCCGGCTTAACGCGTGTCTCGAGTGTTCTTGAACACTCTGGAACCTACTTGACAGAGGCAACACCTGCCCGACTAGGTGGTGGGACGGGTGGGAGAACTCCCTCCGTGTTGTTCGAGAGGTTTCTCGTTATAATATCTACAAATTTCGCCAATAGCTTCCGAATGTAGCTTCTTACATTTTTGTACGCACCCCTCCTGCTGAGAATTCGCTCGTCATACTACAAACGCTTTCCCACTTGTGGCACTGCCTGTGAGAAACATAAAAAGTTTGTATTTTTGTGTTTTCTTTTTAGTTCTTGTTTATCGTACACTCGGGAGAATACTAACCAACTTTTTATGTCCAATATGGCTCTGATTGTTCGTTTATCTCTTTTCTATAGAAAGTTTGACCACTTACATTTTTCTTAATCTATAAATATTTAATTCTCGTCTTAATTTTGGTGTTGCTTAGTTTTGAAGTTGCTAGAGGTACTCTTTGCTGGATGTCACCTAGGAATTATTAATAGTTATGAGCCAATAAAATGATATAAATAGCCGGAGCGTTACCGCTGGAAACGTTGTAAGCCGCCGAAGGTAAACTTCAGAAGACAGCCTCAGAATCGAAAACAAGGAGAATTCTTCTTAGATATTGTCATTAAGCCTTTGCTTTTTATCTCTGTGTGAATCGTTATTGGTTCCAAGTAGAGAAGCGTTGAGGTATTCTACGAGTAACCCGAACGTGCACAATTTATGGGGCACTGTTTCACAAGTACAGGCAAACTAATTGACGAAAGCAGGTAGGTAGAAGAAGCTGGGCAGCTAATTAAAACAGGCAGACTATCCGATACGGTTGATAGGCCGCACGTCTAAAAACCTAATGGCTAAATACCGCAGGGGAGAAAAGGCATAATTCACAGGACTGGAATCTGTCAGATATTACAGATAATTATGTCAGATATTTACCAAGATAATTACAGATAATGAGACACGACGCAGGTAAATCGCAACTGCCATTTTGTTACATTTACCTTTCTGGCAGACAGACAGAAGTTTCGCGGGGTGTCTTGCGCTCTGGTGTGCGTTATCCGGGTCGCAGCCCCAAGAACGCCAGGTTCCTCCTGTACCGAACGGTAGTTCGTTGGCAACAGAAGGAGTTAGGATGGCGTTGAGGAGAGGATTTCGTTGACTGCTGCTGTCTGGGTCCACGCCGGGGACGCAGATCCATGGCTCCCTTAAGGTTCACCCGGATGAGCGTAAAGCCTCGCTGGCGTGGACAATAGGCGTCGGCCGGATCGATGGCTACTACGCCCAGGCGGATGGCTCCGTGCAATTAGCAATTTGCAACGTGACGGTTTCCCGTGTCTAGGATGACAGTGCAGCCTAATCGGCTCGAGCAAATACATAACGTTTTTCCCTTTCTAATCATTCCTGTTATTTGTTTGTCTGCGTCCGACCTCAATTATTCAAAGCTTTACTTCCATAGTTTGTCTTCTGAAACGGAGATTTCTTGAAGGAAGTTAAATTTGTTCCTGGTGGATGAAGGACAAAGACCGGCTGGATGCAGCGGAGATGTCAGTATGGAAAAGGCAAATAATGTAGACAGAGAAATAGTAGAAATAATGTTTGAAAGAAGTAGAGGTAAAACAAAACACATAAAAGTAATGGAAAATAGGAAGAACAATTCCGAGGCCGTATAGACAGATATGATTGATTTATTCTGAATTTTGTAAAGAAAATCTGTTCGAGAAGACATCGGGGCTCCGCCCAAGAGAGAAATATTAAGGACTGGAATTTGAAGCTGCGAGACATGGTCAAGATGAGGATTTCATGGTTGCCAGGGTCAAGGTCTGGCCTTCGGGTGATGAATGAAAGATGTTATGTATCCATATAGTCCGTATATATGGATTTTCGTGTGAACTGAAGAGGCGTCCTGAGGCGGCCTGTTCCATTCGCTGAAGTTTCATTTTGCTTTCAATTCTTATTGTTAAGAGTTTTTTGCTTCGTATAATATTATGGAGTTTCCTGTTCTACGAAAAAATTCTTATTACCTTCTTTTTAACTTTATGTCTACATTTATTTCATAATACAGCAATACTTTTCACGTTTGTGCTATTGGAATTACAATTCAGTCTTCTTTTATTATGTGTACGTACACCGTCTATAATATCGACAGAACATACTCGAAATTTCCACAGGATTTGGTACTTTAAATTTCTATTTATGTATTAGATGTCCGTCTTCTATTTGTCTCAGCAATACACTTGCATCATTGCTTTTTTTTTGGGGGGGGCTGACTTTGGTACATTCTTTTGAATTATCCTTTGCGTTTCTGTAACATCTACTACAATTCCGGTTGCCATCCAGATCGATAACAACCTGATTGTTCGCAAATAAGAATCAGTGGGGATTATATTTTCCAATGAAAATGTCTTAAACAAGTATTTCAATAAAAACCAGAGAAGAGAAAATGTATTATAAAAGATAAATTGGATAAGTGTACTTAAAGACGCATAGCGCTCAATGTACGCAACGAGAATAAGAAGAATGGTCAGCCTGAATTCAAAGTTATTGTTGAGTGGACCTCGCTGTGAAAACGTGCGGTGAGGCACAGGAGAGAAATAAAAATGTACTTGGGCGATTAAGCAGACACATTCTCTTCAAGAGAGAAAACCAACTTAGTAGGTATAAAAATTCGTATTTTTGTTCGAACATTATACATCATAAATGTTTGTTTCCCACACGAACATATGAAAAAACACACACACACACACACACACACACACACACACACACACACACACACACACACACACACACACACACACACACACACACACACACACACACACACACACACACACACACACACACACGTATTAACAGCTTATTTGACATCGTTTGAATCCACCAAGGCCAAAGAAAGAATTTCTTATGCTTGAAAAGGGATGATATTCGCTTGGTGTAAGGTCTGGGTTGTAAGGCGGATGATCAAATTGTTGCCAGCCAAACGTTTTGAGGAGATGTGTTACAGCGGCAGTGTGTGTGTGTAGTGGCAATGTCCCGGGTAAGCATCCTACTTCGCTTAATCTGGATCGGACTAAGCAAAAAAGTCGTATCCATCTTGGTGCCATTGAAACACACACACGCGCGCGCGCGCGCGCGCAAAGTACTTAATTCGGGGACACATTTCTTAGAGAATACGAAGTCGTTTAGCCGAGTAGTAGATAAAATTGTAGACCAGTTATGCTCACTGATACATCTGTAAGACACAAATCAAACTGTATGAATAGTCGTCATTGATTTCGGGCCTGCACAAAATTACACGAAATTAAGCAGTAAGATATACAAATAAATCTATGTATGTGGACATTTAGGCCTAAAGCACACATGTGGATAGTAGTTTCTTGATTGACTGCACTAAGGAAGGCTAATGTCAACCATGTGCAGGACTCCCACAGATGGGTCGGTCAGTAACATTGGATACAGACGCAGTGGCTCCACCACGCATACACTAGATGAGGCCAAGGGCAGCTATGTGTGCCTGTTGTACTAAATAAGAAGGGGAAGCTTCGGTTAAGATAATTGTTACAAAATCTTCTTCTTCTTCTTCTTCTTCTTCTTCTTCTTCTTCTTCTTCTTCTTCTTAACACTACAGCCCAACATGAGCCCTGGCTTTCAAAACCAGTGTCTTCTATTTGAAATATCTACCGGGCTGTTTGGCCGTGGTCCAAGGTTTATATAAAAACCAAACGTTTCTGCAGCACCATTAGCTGCCATCTTCAGTGGATATTCGAGCCTACCTAACGCGGGGTATCGTACGTCATGCCCACAGTACTGTGGTGAAGGCCAGTGTCTTCTGCTTTAGAGTAACCCCTCACATTCATTCTTCTGAGATCTTCCAGCACATCGTCCAATCATATTATCCTATGACGACCCTCTTTCTCCTTTTATAACCCTCAGGATTTTCTTTGGCATACCCTGATTATCCATCCGTTCTGAGTGCCTTAGCCACAGAATTCGTAGAGTCCTTACGAATCTTACGATGTCATCATCATTTAATAGCTCATCTATCTCCTGGTTATTTCTTATTCTCCATTCATCGTCTTTCTTAACCGGGTGTGAAACACATCGTACTATCTTTCTTTCAAACCTTCTCAGTGTTTCTTGTTTCTTTTTTGATAATTTCCACCTGTCACCTACGTAAACAACACTCGGTCTAACGAGTGTCTTATATATTTTAATTTTTGTGTTGTGGCTAATGAGTTTGCTTCTCAATAGTCTATCGTGAGCACCGTGATACAATTTCCTATTTGTATCCTGTCATGCCTTATCGTGTTTATGCATCCTACATTATCTATCAAAACACTCTTCACTGATTACAAAATAAAACCCAAAAACGTTAGTTCTGCGTGATAGCCTGTCACTGATTTTCTTTGTATTTATTTTCGTGCCAGAATGTGTAAAGTATTGTTCCAACTGTAACGCGAATTTATTTAAAATTATTTTATATACATATATACAAATTAAGTACGACTAGTTACGAGTTTTTGAATACCGTTTTCGAAAACAGAGATATCATAAATTCCTTGTTAATTGCTACAAACGAGTTTGTTTTTCTCACCAAAGTACTGGCTTAACTTTTGTTATCTGTGTTGACACAAGCAAATATGGAAAACAAAAGAATGAAATTAACCGTGACAAACAAAGGAATAAAATAGAACTAATTGTGTGCAATGATAAGTAAAATTATACGGTTTGCATAGGCTCGCTGATAATAATTCAGAACAATGTGTCATCGAGTGAATTAATGTTACATAATGTAGCACGTTAGTGTAATGAGACACTCACACAACAAACGTTATTCACGCGAGATATACGGGCACGTGGAAAACGGGGAACAAACGTAACGCCGTTTGTGTATGTGTGTGTGTGTGGCACAATAATTCTTCTTCTTTTACTATCAGGGAATAGGCGAATTATATGTTCGGGTCCAAAAGGAGTATATCCACTTCACCAACACTTCCTTGGTCTTCCTATGCTCCTATACCTCTACTATAGTAAGTTCATGACCCCCATCGAAATTTTCACAAGATGAAAGGTATACACACTATTTGACAGATAGAGAATCGAGGACATAAAAAAAAATGTTTCCCAACTACGTTCGCGTATTTCAGTACTACTCCAAATAAAAGAATGTACTTTGCAGTGATTATTGCATTTACGATATATTATTTATTTTTATTTCATTTCTTCTTCTTCTTCTTCTTCTTCTTCTTCTTCTTCTTCTTCTTCTTCTTCTTCTTCTTCTTCTTCTTCTTCTTCTTCTTCTTCTTCAGGAATTAAGGAATCACCTGTTCTGGTCCCAATGAAATATATACACTTCACTAACGCTGCCTAGGTCTTCCTACACTTCGATGTCCAATAGGCTTGTATTACCAAACTTCCTTAGGGAACGTGCAACCTGTAGAGTCTGTCTCTCGTTTACAGCCTTTAACAAATCACAAGAATCTCATCTCCGATACCTGTACTCTAGTGAGATATTTTTTCACCGGAACCCATTTTCAGAACAATACAATAACACTGGCACCAGTGCCGAATTTACCACTAGGCCGCAAGCTAGAGATATTTTTTTTAACAGAAGTATTCTTATAAAAGTAGGAGGCACTTCGATTTATTTAAGTATTATTTTTTGAAATTAAATGATAAATTTTTGTTAATAATACAAATAGAAGACAGTTTTTATTTAAATTTTGAAGACGCTTATTTTTAAGTCGTTAGCATCCTTGAAAAATAATATGCGCATGCGAATTTTGAACGTCCGCCTATATTGCCCCCGAATTTACACGACCGTGGTACCACCGGGGGCATTGTTTGTTATCATTGTTGTGACTGAACGGCTTGCGATTTGAGATTATGTTTTTATTTTGTTTTGAATGTAAAGAAGGTTTTTAGCTTTGTGTGGTGGGCAGCGTGTTGTTTCGTTGATATTTATTAGTGTGCAAACTTTATGAACATAGAATTGAATCCGTACACTAAACGTATTCATCATGAACATGAACATAAACATTCACACGGCTAGTGGAGCCTACAAATGTAAGATTAAAAAAATTAAAGATGAAGCTCATTTGGAAACAATAAAAAAAAAATTAGATCAATTTTTTTTAAACTACGCAGGTTTCTAATTATAGTCCTGCAGTTAAATGTGCATCAGAAACTGACTTCAACGTTCCAAAACTTCTGCAGCAGAGGTTGCAGACGATCAGACCATTAATACTTCCGTGGATAATTTAAACATTCAGGGGAATCAAAATAGCCGGGGGGGGGGGGAATGGCCAGAAAACTTGGCCTAGGGCCTCAAAAATCTTAAAATCCGGCACTGACTGGCACAACCTTCTAAAATTTAAATCGAATCTCTTTCCTTGTTTTCCTACAGTAATTAATTTCTAAACAAACATATCTGGAAATTTTAAGCTCAAGTTTGAAGTACATTTTTTTAAATCTGCAGAGCTTGAATGGCGTTCTTTGTGACACCGACTGCCAACGCGTAAACGCGATATTTTGTTCTCTCTTATAAACAAAGCGTTAAAAAATCCTTGTCTTAGAAAGTAAAGGATCTTTTCTCGTTAAGAAAAGGACAGACTTGCCACTAAACGTACCGTAGGTTTGCGCCTGAATGTTGTTTTGTGAGTGTTACCACCCACGAAACTGGAAGTGTGGTGTTAAAATATTTTTGAAAACGACCACTGATGAGTGATAATCTAATGTAGTATTAGTTTTTAAAATGTGCGACATCAGGTCCCTAAAAGATATCAAAATTAAAAAAAAAATCACAAAATTCATGTGTGGTAACAAAATAAAGAGAATTTTAACCACAATACGAATATGTAGTTTGTTTTTGAAATTTCTAAATTCTGGGACATCAGGGCCCAAAAAATTACTAAAATTTTAAACCGTCGCAATAACATACAGTCACCTCCTTCTGGTATTTTTAGGGGACATAGCCAGTAGAACAGGCTTAGGAATTTCTGCAGGAAAAAAATTCTTACGAACATTAAAAATCGCCAAAATTCCTGCTAATTGGTCGAATAGAGAGGGTTAGAACATTTAAATATCTAGGGAAAATAATTCAAGGGGATGGTTTAGAAAAATCGGCTATAGAAGAAAGGATTCATAAAATGAAAGACCATATGGTATAACTAAAGATATTTACAATAAAAAGTGCATATCTAAAAATGCGAAAATAAGGCATTACAGTACAATAGTGAGGCCAGCATGCCTATGTGCAAGTGAATGTTTAGCATTGAATTCTAATTTAGACAAACTAGAAATATTAGAAAGACGAGTTATTAGGAAAATATTAGGCCCACGAAAAACTTTAGAAGTTTGGAAATTAAGAACTAATGATGAAATATATCAAAGTACAGAAAATATAACAGAAGCAATGAAAAAACGAAGACTATTATTTTTTGGACATGGACGACAACAGACTAACAAAGTAGATCTTCAAATATCTGTGGGGAAAGAAGCCAACATCAAGTTGAATTAAAGAAATCCAAAAGGATTTAGAAAAAAATAATATAAACGCAGAAGAAGCAATCGAAAGGGAAGTTTTTCGGGCAAAAGTGTTAAAAATGGAAGGAATCCAGGGTAGGAGAGAGAAAAACAACACAGGTTTAAAGTGGGCTGAAGACAGGAAGAAGAAATATAGTGAAAAGATGAAAGAATATTGGAGACAAAGAAAAGAACAAGGAATATAGAACTGAAATTGGCATGTGGTCCTCAGATACAAATAAAAAAAAATGTATTTGGTTCAAAATAGTAAGCAAGAGAGCACTTCGTTCAGTTCAGTGAGCCTACTAGTCTTATAAATTTTAGAATTATTTGCCAACCGGTGTTTTAGAACACGGCTACCGACTCCTAGCATATAGCCAAAGTGTTGATGGATGAGAAGATTCAACAGTATTTGCGTTCTAGTAAGTTAGACTATTATTACTTTTTTTAAGGATTATTTAGCTAACAATTAAGACGCAAATTTTTTGCCGTTTTACGTCGATTTTTGCGGCAAATCTCTTTCTCATATTACTACAGAACTCACGGTCTTCGCTTGCATATCTAATTACCCAACAGTCAGCGCGATCACTGCTTTGTTCCGCGTGTACTGTAGCGGGCGGGTAAAATAAAGCCGCGAGCGAATGTGGGCGTACGTGGTGGTGGTGGCTTTGTGAAATGAAATGACATTAATTGCCGGAGCGAATGCGCGCGCTCACGTTCGCCCTTATACGCACGCAACGCTATTGTCATTGGGCTAGGTCAGTTGAGCTGTCACACATTCCACGGATCTGTCTCCCTCTCAGATATTATTTATGAAGTTCTTGTTTAACAACATCTGCGAGATCAGGCAGGCACCATTATACCGTTACCTACTATCCCGTCACATAAATTAATAGTAAAACATTAATTATTGTCGTTTTCTACGTTAAATGTAAAGGAGTAATAAAACCGTGTAGTCTTATAATGAGGGAATAATTGAAATAAATTTAAAAGAGAAAACGATAAAACTTTAAATTTATAGGCGTAGGCTATTGCTTACAAGTAATTAACCTACCGTTGTTGTAGTAGGACTTTACGCCGTCGGTATGTTTTATGGTCATATACGCCGTGCGCGCGCTTTCTCGTATGGGATACGGTGTCTGTATATCAATTATGTGACATAATCACGGCGGTGAGGTAGACATAAAGTAGGAGGAGACAGTCGAGGAAGCGACCTCGTTTCCCTGCCTGAGAATTAAACTGACACAATATGATGGTAGGGGTAGGAAGAATACAGAGACAAGACAAGAGTATCTATATGGCAAAAATAACTACCTTTCCAAATACGTAGACCTACGGCTTGGTTAAAGCTGTGAATTAGGAAGCGGCTTTTGAAAGTATGTATCTGGAGAGCGGCACTCTACAGGTTGTAGGCATATTGGTAACCGATACAAGAGGCTGTATATGAGTGATGTTTCAGGTCAGTTCAGTTTGCGACCCCAGTGGTCGCAGTGTCCGGGCGAGCCCGATGATCGCCGGCCGCTTTGAGACATGGGTTGCGACCCACCCCGCGCTTTTGAGGATGGGAATCTCCTTTTTTGTTTTTGTTTTTGTTTTAGGAAGGATGGTACCACGTTTTTATTAATTCTGAGCCGCGCAGCGATGCCTAGCGTTTGGATCGGGGGAGTCTGCAGAGACCTTTCGGTTGGGAAGGCAGGATTTGCTCGCCCGCAACGGCTCAAAGTACGTCTTCCAGCTCAGGAAAAGTCTCTAGAGTGTGCCTGATGGCAATACCAGATCACACGACAGGGTGTAGTTGAATGAGTCCTTTGCTAAAGGCGGTACTAAGCATGCCTAAGGCTCGTGCAGCTTCCGATCCATCTGTCGCCAAGCTCCAGCGCGACAGGAGTTGGCCGGAGGGATAGGAGATGAAGCTTCGCAAGGGCGGCGGAATGGGCCGAAGAGAACTTGCTGCGGGAGGCACTGACATGTGACACTGTTTATGTATCAGAGCCACATCATGATGTGGCAACGCAGTTCTTCCGTAAAACCACTACTACTATCCTATCCAGTCTTATCAGGATGTAGGTTTTACACCATATTTATTCTTTGTATAATTCTGCCTCTCTCTCTCTCTCTCTCTCTCTCTCTCTCTCTCTCTCTCTCTCTCTCTCTCTCTCTCTCTCTCTCTCTCTACCTATCTATCTATCGATCTATCTCCCTTCCTCCTCCCTTCTCGATTTAGTAAATATCTCTCTCTTTCTCCAGTGATATGCATAAGTATTCCTTTGCTTCATTAAGTCTATCCGCCCGTCTAACTGGGGAGTCGGCATCACTGGAAGTCCTTACGTATTCTCCAAACAAAAAGACTTTTCATTTCTCTTATTCTTTCGGCTAAATGTCCGAAGCAGCTTAGGTATATTGATGTGTTTCAGAAACGAATTATTTTTCTATAATTTTTGTAACAAGGTATCTGTCTAATTATATTTTCGTTGTTCTAGTCAGTTCTCCTGCTTCTACGATAACTATTAAAGTCGCGAGTATTAAGATTTCGAAGAAGGGTTATCGAAATCTTAGGCTAGAGGCCGGATGGAAATTTCGTGCCTTTATCAATCCGTAATCCGTACTGCAGCGCTACTTTGTATTATAGAGTTTCGTTTCGAGCAACTGAGATACAAATAACGTGTATTAACTTCATTTTGCTCGTTTTTACACGAAGTAAAAGAAAGGCAATTTCTTGACTTTCCAGAATCTGTCTAATGCATTTCGATGCTTTTTTTTTTATTGAAGCGTTAAATATACGAGTGCACAGTCACTTGTAGGTTTAGGCGATTTGCCTCAGAATTTTCTTCCATTACACCGAGGAATAGGGAAGTATGCTAAGAGAATTACAAAAGTTTGGACACCTATAAAACCTTAACAAATTCTCACTGAATCTCCACAAGTCCTAATTCGGCGTCCAAGAAGACACTAGTCGCGCGATCCCTGATTACGTGTCGTTATGCAGCTGACAGAACAGAGCGCAGGGTAATCTCCGACACTGGAGTGTTTTAGGCTAGAAGAGAGGAAACCCCCTATAGAAAACTTGTTCTTTCAGTATTAGTGTTGATTCACTGTTAATAACCAATTCTTAAAAAAATATTCCGTACTTGTACTTGCAAACAAAACCTCACAACTAGCAGTAGTAAGTTCATAACCCCATCGAAATTTTCACAAGATGAAAGGGATACAAAGGATGTGACATGTCGAGAATCGAGGACAAAAAAAATGTTTCCCTACGTTCGGGTATTTCAGCACTAATCCAGCTTTGCAGTGATTGATACCTTTAGGATACATTAATTGTTTTTATTTCATTTCTTCTTCTTCTTCTTCTTCTTCTTCTTCTTCTTCTTCTTCTTCTTCTTCTTCTTCTTCTTCTTCTTCTTCTTCTTCTTCTTCTTCTTCTTCTTCCTCCTCTTCTTCTTCTTCTTCTTCTATCAGGGGCTACGCGATTCACCTGCTCCGGACCCAAATAAATATATCCACTTCTCCAACGCTGCCTAGGTCTTCCTACACTTCGCTGTCCAACAGGCTTGTATTGCCAAACTTCCTTAGGCGACCTGCCGTCTGGCATCCTAGTCAGATGAACAGTCCATCTCTCTTTGTATTCTGCAATACGATCTTGGATATTTAAAATGTTCAACTCTTTACGAATGTCTCTACGTTGTAGAGTCTCTCACTCGTGTACAGCCTTTAACAGATCGCAAGAATCTCATCTCCGATGTCCTCTATACCAGTGGTTCCCAAAGTGGGGTCCGCGGACCCCTGGGTGTCCGCAGACACTTTTAAGAAAAATTAGAATGTACCGTAATTTTCTCCGATTTTTTATGCTCTAAAATCCAATTTTTAGAATCTTAAAACAATTAGTAAAAGATTCCAGTATTTTTTTGTTTTTCTGTTTTGTTCGAAACTGATAAATTGTAATTGTAAAAGTAATTTCAAATAATGGGTTTAATCATGTCTTTAAATCATGTCGTGTAGCAGATCTGTTTGTCAGCCGAACTGACTAGACCTCTCTCTTACACTACAAAAAGTAGATTCATTGGGAGAACTTTTAACTGACAGTTCATTAAAATTACAGTTTTCGCAATTACAGCTGGCTAACTTCTGGTTATATGTAATGACTGATTATCCTGAACTCGAAAAAAAAGCTTTGAAGCGTTTAACCGTGTTTCCCTCTACTTATCTGTGTGAAACCGCATTCTCCCTGTTCACGTACTTGAAGTCAAAGTTAAGAAATAGACTTGATGTCGAGAGTGACTTAATACTGAAGTTGTCATACATTAAACCCAATATTGCACAGGTAGTCCTAATTGTTCAAAAGCGGCTTCATTGTTCACATTAAACTATGTTTGATATCATTAATATTATAATTTTGCAAGTTAAGAGAATTTTGATTTTAATAAAAAAAATATAAGAGTTTCTATCGTACTTACTGTTTGTTTTATTTCAGAACTCGGACGGTGTCCACGAATTTTTAAATTATTTGGGGGTGGGGGGTCCGCGGGCTGAAAAGTTTGAGAACCACTGCTCTATACTACTCAGATGTTTTTTCGCCGGAACCAAAGTTTCAGAACCATACAATAACACTGGAACAACCATTACCTTATAAAATTTTAATCGAATCTCTTTACTTGTTCGTTTCTTGTGTACGGTTGCTATTTATTGCTAGGGGTAGGCGGTCCGGCCCGCTCATAACTTAAGTCGAAACAGCCCACTGTATAGGGTTCTGTGCGTTCGTTATTTGCCGACCGTTGCGGCACTGTATTTCAATTAAATACCACCACAGTAGTGGACATACGCACGTGCACTTAGAGTTGTGTATGTATTTAATTAATAAAGTGAACGGAGCGGCCTTTCTCATGTACGCTCGGAAACGTAACGACAATAACAACCGCTCCAATCTTATTGTCTTTATTAGTTGTGTGTGTGTGTGTGTGTGTGTGTGTGTGTGTGTGTGTGTGTGTGTGTGTGTGTGTGCGCGCGTGGAATGTTTTAATTGGTTTCCGCAAAGTAAATTATTTATTCAATGAAGGCAATACAGTGTAGTACAGCTGACATGTAAGCCCATGTACTGCTGCTACCGTTGCGGGGAGCCAATTTATCACACACACACACACACACACACACAATACATATGTACGTAGAATGGAAAGGAACACAGAAGCGATTAAACAGATCTTCAATAAAAGTCGTAGTTAATTGTTTTGCCACGTGTTTGGAACACTCGTAGTTTAGTGCAGCATATCTAGAATAGAGTATGCCTAAACGCTAGTGTAGACCAGTCATAGGCAACATTTGAATTTATGGGGAGCTCATATATAACTGAGGACCAGTTCGATGGGCGCACCCCTCCACCCCCCTTCAATGGAAAATGTAAAGTTGCGGAGCTGGACGTTGGACATCAATGGTCAATAGCTGGACGTTACGTTAACATTAACTGTCGCTTTATGATACCCTTGCGCTTATATTTAGCGACGTGGAACACTGAATCAAAAAAATTCCGGTATTTTTCATATAAATTTGTGAAAATTTTTCGCATTAGGAGTAGGCCATCAACAATCTGTACGCACACGCACGTTAAAACTAACAAAACTTTAAACGGAAAAAAATGGTTAAACAGGAAAACATTTTAATAAAAATGAATTAAATAATTTACCATAATGAAAACTATTTATTTTTAAAAAGTACACAGAAATGCAAAAACTGAAAAAAATACATTTAAAACGTAAACGAAGGTTTCAGTTCCTTTTCTTGAAAACACTAACTTACAGTAATTATTGTATTAGGGAAAAGTAAAATTTGAAACGGCTAATACTATTATATAATACAGTACTTCGAAGCACGTACAATTCGGGTGCTTTCGTCCGCGGGCGCGTCAAACCTTGTCGACAGGCGCCGGGTTGCCGACCGCTGGTGTGGACTATACGGCTAGCACAGTGGTGTCCAACTTAAAAGAACACTTGAGGACCACACAGTTAAACTCGTGAATCTACCGGCGGGACTCGTCAATTTTTAACAAATAACGTAAAACTAAAAATTCAGTATTTAATTATCAATACTTATATTTAATTATAAATAATTATAAATTACAGAGTTAATTAACAAATTGAACATATCTAACTACATATTTTAACGGTATAATCTTTATTGTGTCAGTATAATAATGAAGATACAAGAAAGACAAGTTTTGTGTAAGGCTTACACGGGCGGAGTCGATGTTTTTCAAATTATGTTCTTCTTCCGGGCGCTGTTTGTCCGTGGTCCACCGCTGTACACCTCGGCAGACGTTTCGACCGTGCCACTGACTGCCATCATCAGTGCAGAAATGAGCTACACACCAACGCAAATGTCACAGTTAGTGACCACAGTACTGTGGTCAAGGCAGCGTTCGCGGAGGATCGCTTGTTCTGTTCGCCGGTAGATGCGACCGGCCCGAGGCGTAAGTATGTTCTTTTTAGGTTTGAGGAAACGGGGAATGGCCCTCCGTATCCCGACACCTCGGTAAAAAAGCCAAAGAGCAGAGTAGACAGGCCTTCTTCTTTTGTAGGCCTTCGAATCTTCTTATATATTTAAAAACTTCCTCCCCGTAGAGGGGTTATAAGTTTTATCTAAAGCTTTGACCGGAGTCAAAGTCGTTCAAATTATGCTCTTCTTCAGGGCCGTTTGCCCGTGGTCAAATGCTGTACACCTCAGCAGACGTTTCGACCACGCCATTGACGGCCATCATCAGTGAAAAATGAGCTACACACCAACGCAGATGTCACAATTAGTGACCACAGTACTGTGGTAAAGGTTCTACAAGAAAGATATTAAACATTTTACATTTACATAAACTCTTCAGTATGAAAACTGTGGACGATCTGCTGAAACAAAGGTCTTATATTTATGTCGAGTTGCAGATTGAAAACACTTCCAAACGTACTTTCAGTAACAGATACGACTGAGTACGAACCAAAGACGAAACATCAGAAAAGCGCGACTGATTAGTCAAGGGATGGAAGGAAGGAAACAGATTGGGTCTTGTAATGTCTTCTTCCTCTTGTTGTTGTTGTTGTTGTTGTTGTTGTTGTGGTTGTTGTTGTTCTTCTTCTTCTTCTTCTTCTTCTTCTTCTTCTTCTTCTTCTTCTTCTTCTTCTTCTTCTTCTTCGTTCTTCGTTCTTCGTTCTTCGTTCTTCGTTCTTCTTCTTCTTCATCTTCGTCTTCTTCCTAGTTAGGACTCTGTCCTGTTCTATAACAACGGTCCTACATGCTGTTACTCCACCTCTTCCTTCGTATTTGGTTGGTTATCTCTTGCCTTTTACACTAGCCTTGTGCCATCACATTCTTGATATCTGTTCATTCCATATCCTTCTTCTTTCCGCAATCTAAGAATTAATACTCGTATCTGTTACATTACACGTTTTTCTTATACTTACTGTTGGCAACATATCGTACCTTCTCTTTCCTAGGACCCTCCGTAATACAGTCATTTCTATAGTTTGTCGTTTTCTTAGAGTTGTTGCTGGATCTGGCCTGGTCGCTGATCCAAAGAATATTACTGGACGTACTGTGCTTTTGTAAACCCTAGTTTTTGCTTCTTGTGTGAGGTAATTATTATTCCGTATAAGGTTATTCATACATCCAGCAATTCTTCTTGCTGTCATCAATTGATGTTCCATTTCTTCATCTGCTCTATTGTTACTTGTAAGCCTTGTTCCGAAGTAGAGCACATTCAACACATTCTATTAAACAACTAAAATAAAAACTACTGTACGTTTGTTAGCGTAACATTAAAACATTTTTTCATTCATAGGTTTCTCCATTCTCAGTAAAAATAATATTGTATTATTCACTTATGTAATAAAATCAATAGAGTAAATATTAAATTGGTTTCCAGTATAAGGTCGCGGGGGTGGGGGGTAGTTGGCAATCACTGGGTTAGGCTATGCTGGGACTGGGGTCGTGTATATACTGAGGGACTGTGGTGGGAGAAGCATGCTGACGATCTGCAAAACATGACAGAGGATCGATTGCCGAAAGCGGCACTGAACTATAAAGCCATTGGTAGAAGAGACGTGGGTCATCCGAGGATGAAATGGGTGCCAGAACAGGTTTATATAACCTAATCCTTGAAGAGGAGTAGAGAAAGAAGAAGAAGAAGATAAAATTGTAAATGACAAAATAGAACAATATCATAAGCGGCAGTGGTCATTATAGAAATTATTGAAACCAAAATATTAATAAAATTGTGTGGAGACATGCCAAAATTTCGGAATGCTGGTATGGAAGAAAGGTGGCGGGGTAAGTTATGGAACGGCAGCCGGCAGCAAGACGAAAACAAAAAGACCACGATTTCGGAATCGTGACTAAGACGATGTAGAATACCAAGTTACAAGAGGAAGACCGAAGAGACTAAACTGGGGAAGAACTAGTAATGTGTTTCCACTCTCACTGTAGAAGAGACAAAGAAGAAGAAGGAGAAGAAGAAGAAGAAGAAGAAGAAGAAGAAGAAGAAGAAGAAGAAGAAGAAGAAGAAGAAGAAGAAGAAGAAGAAGAGATTGATTGTTGAAGAGACGCTAGGGAAAAATTACGAAAGAACTTATTAGATCGGACCGATTGGTTCAGGAAGGTCTAATATTTCAGAATACGGCCACACTCCTATGGCCACTATCCAAATCCTGGATAGGGGTTACAAGAAACCAGTAGTTAATAGCTACATCCTAACCAATAGTCTAATAATTGCTGTGTTGTGTGTGAACGCATGCGCATAATGTGTCCGCAGTATTGCATTTGTAGCCTGACAATTATTAGCATTGAATTTTACGTCATTGTATTATTATACGTAATGGCGTATAGCTTTTCTCAATGTCATTTTTGAGGACACACGCTTACTCTGACTCAGAGGACAAACCATTTAATCGGAATTATTCGGATTTGTATTTTTACATGGATGAACACAAATTTGTTATAAATTAATTTTGATAATTCTGCACGCTAGTTTGTGTTTAGTTTTGGTAATCTGATCTATTCGCGGTTTGATAAACGCACAGGTTGTTCGTAAGTTGTAACAGCTGTTAAGAGCTTACGCGGCCCTGCCTGTGGTCTACTAGCTGGCATCCACGTCCCCGGTGACGAGAAGACGGTTGGTCAACTCTTGTGGAACAACGGTATTTAGTCGACATTATAGCCTGAAAAAATCTAGAATACGATTTTGCCTGGTCGAGGTGGAGTGAAGGAGAACAGATCAACGCTGTTCTCCCGTAAAGGCACTAGTCCGATCCTATTCCAGTTTCATTCAGGGTGCAGGATAACTGCGACATGCAGCGTTTTCTCGCGGAGAAGTTTAGAATTAGAGCTGAGGCCTTAAACTAACCTTGCCATTCGACTTTGAGCAAAGAAGGGGCACGTGACATGCTCATGTCCGTTCCGGATTGTCGCAGCCAACGGCAAAGTTATATTATAAGGTGGCGTAACGATACAAGGACAGAAATATGAGTACCCGACGAGAGGTTACACTGTTATAACGCCCGGTGCTTTGGGAGTACGTAGAATAAGACAAGTAAATACGACTCCAATAAAAGACGAGAACTCTAACGTCACGGGACATCAGCGTAATAGGAAAGGAAAATTTTGGCAGTGAACAGACCAGAGGCCAGTAGTAGATGTAATACGTCTAAAGAATATGATGCTTAGCAGGACAGAAGACTGATATAGCTGAATACTGTTGTTCAGACAAACGGACAAGACTTGGTCTTAAGAGAAAAACGATTGGCAAACGTTCCCTCGGTAGTTAACTGTCATCCATTTGCTGTTGCTGTTGTTGTTGATGATGATGATGATGATATACAACACCATCGCCACCACCACCACTACTACTACCACTACGACTACTACTTCTACGGCTGTGAACCTAACCTAACCTAACCTACACCATGCGGCGCCTCTCATACCCAAGCATCCATCTTCTTCTATCTTACCTATCACTCTTCCGTCGATCTATCTTACATAGCTTTCCTCGCTCAATCGTAGTAGGGGAATCGGGATCTATCTTCCCTGCTCTGTTTGGGCCGTACCCAGTGCCATTCTCCTAAGCGGCTCATTCCGATAAAACACATCTGAACTCAGTTCCATCGATAATGTTTATCGTCAGCTCTCTGTCTAATTTCTACACCTATCTGTCCTGTTTATTAAACGGCTTCTCCTTTAAAAGTCCAACTCCATCGTTTTTAGTTCCCCTCATTTTCCCTCGAGACCTCCCACATTTCTGTTCCATACAGTGTAAGACTTTTTTAAAAACATTTCTTTTGCACGTCATTCGCAACATTTTTATTCCGAAGAATTGAGTGCAACTGTCGTATTGCTACTTTCTTTTGCTTTATCTGTGTACATTACTCCTACTTGATTCGATGATGACCGTAAATACTTGTAGGCCTGGCCGAAATTAACTAAGAGCCCATCTTCCATCTTGAGATCGTTTCCTACTCCCATGTCACCATGCAATCCATCTTGATGAAATTTATTTACGTACGGGAGGTGATAGGCTACATTCTGTTGTTACTTCGGTTCGCTCCTTTGTTATTTGTTGTCGGGTTATTTTGTTGTTTGAATCCTTTGAAGGGATGACGCGAAGTCTCGATAGTTTCTTCAGACTCTAAAAGTGGCATCATGAAGAATAACAGTCTTCCTTTGAAGGACTTTCAAACGACAAAAACGGATTAAGTATTCTGAAAAGACAACATCTTTTATCCTTGAAATTACAAGAAGACTGTAATGAGACTTAAGCATACTGTGGCTTTCAATCTCTACATTCTTACATCAGAAAGCATTCGAAGATTAATCTCCAGAGACCTGTGAACGCACGTGTCTTAAGAATAACGACACTTTTTTTGGAAACACATTGCTTAATAAGTTAATAAAAAGCATTAAACATCCATATCAAAAGGCACAAAAGGTCTCACGGATTAAAAAAACGCAAATTGGAAAGGTCGTTACTCTGAGCTAAATGATAACCATGCATTTGCGTCATTCAAAGACTTTATGTTAATAAAAAGTACACAAAAAGATAGATTTTTTTGTGAAATTCCTTTTCTTCATCTCCATCCGCAGCGATAGCCGTGTCTGTTTGTTTACGACTGGCAATTATATATATACAAAACTGGTTCTGATAATCAATCGGAATTACTGGCTATCTTGGCTCGTTGTTTTTCTGCTTAAAAGTATGTTAATTGTTAATAACAGTGGCTGTACTTACTGTAAAAGCGAGCCGTTATTTGCAAAATTCCATGTTATACGTTGTAACCGCGTTGGCATTTTACGGTGATTTATTTTTCATTTCGGAAAATACGTATTTAACAAACAGTTGCGAGTATTTTTTTTTAACTTGTAACAACAGGAAAAAAACGAAGTCACGACTCTGATGGGTGTTTTTGTTTTTAATGAGAACCGGTCTCAGGACTGCGGATGACGCTGTTACACTTGCTTCAATTTGTATTTTATTTTTTTTATAAAATCCACTTTATTTGAAAGCATTATACAAGGTGATAGACAGATAGAGATACTTTTTATTCCCCTAAAACGTTTATGCGTGTTAATGATAATGGTAACTAGAAATTAAATCAACCACCTGTTCCAGTATACGTTTGGTGTTAAATGTACCTAATTGTCTGTTTTAGTACAACATTTAAGTCTGCATAAAGTAAAAACAAAGACAACACTTTACATGCCTGAATAAATGTGGTGGTGTTATCTTTAATACAATGTTAGTCTTAAACATCTAAGTAAACAAGACAGAATTCTTGCCAGATATAAAGCAAAGAAGCTTGTAACTGTTATAATGCGTACATCAAGTATTGTAACCCTTGATTGTCATCATCATCAACAAGTTTTAAACAAAAAATAGTTTGTTCCGGTCCCAAGCAGACAGACTCCAACTCGTCTTTGGACGTCCCACACCCCTCCGTCCATTCGCTTGTAATACCATTATTGTTTGGGGATGCGGCAGTCATTCATCCGGTTATGATGTTTTAGCCGACATTAGTCAGTTCTGTCAAGTGCCCTCATAATATTCAGCTTCTGCCGAACATCAACGTTTATTTTGTGTTTCCCGCCACTTACCTTAGAAATCACGTTTCGGCTCCTTGAATACCACTGGCCTGGGACGTCGTTAAAGTCCAATTCTCAGACCCATAGAGAAGTGTGGGAACGGCCATCACCTTGTAGAACTTAGGGGTCTTTCTTTCCACGTTGATTTTAGAGGTCTCCTGATGGTCCCATACATATAGTTGAACTGTTGCAGCTTCTTGACCACATCTACAACAGTTTTTGCTCGTATGAGGTCGGATCCATGAAAAGCCACCACCCTGGTCTTCAATGTGGAGATCTGTAATCCTAGAACGTTGGCTTCAATGAGTGTACAACCATCTGCAAGCCGCTTTCCGAGTTCGACAGGATAACCTGGTCATCAGAAAATATAACAATGTGTCACTAGAGAGTTACCAATCGTAATATATTCTGGAAGGTTCATCTGCCAATTGCGTGTGGCATCGCCTATATATAAAGTAAAACGAGATGGGCACCCTTGTCGTACTTGACACTAGGGTTGTGCTCCATCTTTCTGTCTCAATTAAGATTTGGTTTCCACGTAAAGACTTTGTATGGCTCTAGAGAAGTGTTGCGAGATTCCTTTCTCTGCCATTAGTGCCCACAGTCCGCTCTTCTTCACTCTATTAAATGCTTCTGGACTAGTGTGAAGATGCAATCTAAATATGATATGCCCTTCCTGTAACAATCTATGCCCTTCCTTAATTGTAATTTTACAATGCAAACATAATACAAGTTAAAAGCAAATCCTCAATTTTAACATGGTCCATTTGTCTGTCTGTCTATCTATTTGGGGTATGCCTTACGATGATTCTTGAATTCATCAACCGATTTTCGTAAATTCTGGCAGGCGTGTCTATATTTTTACCCTACAGAATACTATTGTTTCTATGACTGATCCACCAAAAACATAGGAGGCAAAAATTGAGTGAAAAAATCTCAAAAATCAACAAATTACTCGGAATTTTAATCATAATCTGATTCAAGTGTTCGTTTTTGAAAATTTCAAAATTTTTGGACACAAGGACAAAAAAGTGGATGAAAATTTTGACAAATTCTTGGAATTTGTTGTCCATGACGTGTCCGATTTTGTCAACTAACCATATAAAATAATTCTGACGCGAAATAGAATTATTTTAGATAAAAAGTATTAAATTTTTACGTCAGTGCCTTAACTAGCTTTCGCTGATTTAGAGCTTCGTCAAAGGCTGCCGGTAGGACCGCTGTCCCTACTGCTTTTGGTGACGGCGCTGTCGTTCAAAAGATCGTTTTGTGTGTGTTGTGTAATATGTACAAATAGTATGTGTGCTGTGAATCGTGTCTGTCCATCTAAAATGTTGTTTCTATGCATTTTTGTGTGTTTGTATATTTCTAGTTGTTCAAGCGTGTCTAGTTTTGGGCCTTTTGTATGCACGTGTAGAATTTTCATGTTGCTAATGTAACAAATTCTACATAGGCCAGACAGGACGCACCTTCAAACAGAGATATACTGAACACATAAAAGCATTACACTCCACCACCCAACCCAACCTTTGCAAACCATCTCATTAAGGCAGAGCACACAGGCACAAACATTAGGGGTTTGCTAAACACTGCGGTCGGGGTGTACACTAGGTCATCACCCCTTTCTGCAAAGCATACTTGTAGGGCAGATGTTGAGTAAGACTTCGGCGCCGGAAGTGTGGTAGACGAGAAGGGATGGATGTGGTTCTAGGAGCTCCAAGGACAGAGCTTTTACTTTAGAGGTAAGTACAGTAACAAAAATAACAAAAGAAACCTATCTATGTATATCAAATTCTGGGGCTTAGAGGGTTGGAGTCCGGCTACTAATCTAGTTGTCCCGGTTCCATAAAATCAAGGTATGTTTTTTCCAGCATCCATGTCAATCAGCCTGAGATAACAAATTGGGGTGAGATAACGGGTGAGTGATGAGCTCCCACTATTTTCCTTGTAAGCCGAACGGCTCAAGTTGGCAGCCTGCTCCGTCTGGTTATTATTCTGAACTACGTTGGTAATACCAAAATGAGCCATTATTATGCATGCTATTAGCTAGTGGTTAGATTCCAAAGCTACGCCCATCATATTTATGTATATAACTACTATTTACAATAAAATTTATAATGAGCAGCAGAAGAAGAAATGAATTCGACCTATCCTCAGAGAAAAGCACTTACGCTCGAAATTCGACTACATATTGGTACGAAGACCCTTCAGGCTTAGGTACGTAGACCAGTTGCGGCTCCTATTGTAGGTACCATCGTTTCATAGGTCGCCTTTCATAGGTTTCTTCTTCCTTTGTGTTTATAATTTAAAACGAATTTCGGAAACCTATCAGCATCTAATCTCTTACGTGTTTTAGCATTCGTCAGTGCTCTCGAGAATGTTGTAAACTTTCAGATTTTGCCTTATTACTTCATTTCTAATACAGCCTAGCATTGAGACTCAGGCAACCTCTCTAAGGAAACGCATTTCTGCAGTCTGTATTCTCTTCTTTTACTTAACCGTCGTGGTACATGGTCCACGTTTCGCTCTCCTATAAACTCACGGCCATGGTCTTATAAAACTTTACCTGTGTGTGTTTTCTTGTTTCGTTTTTTAAAGTCCTTTTGTCGTCCCACACATAAAGTTTAACCTTTCAATTCTGTGGTAAGATAATCGGCGGCCGAGGAAGTAGGAACCAGAGACCTGTTCGATGTTTGTACTTCCTAATATAATTTTGCACCTTACAGGCCACTTTACAGCGTTAACATTAGTTATAGTTTTTTCATCGGGTATGTCCAGATCAAAACTACGAGGTTCAGTTGAAAAGTTCGACATCTGTAGCTTATCGGTAAAACTAAAATTTTTCGTGGTCTGCAAGATTTGTATTTTATGTGAACTCCTGTTACTGTCAACATCTATCAATTTATTCATTGTTTAGAAGCGTTTAAACTTGACGTGTCACGTATATTTTGAAAAACGGACAAAACGTGGTGTAATTCTTTGTTAAAAGTTGTTTAACGCCAACGGAAATTCAGAACAAAATTGTAAATATGTCAGGAGATGCTGTGACTTCAAAACCAACGGTTTGTAAGTAGGCACTTGAGTTTAAACGTGATCGTACGAGCATTGAAGAGACCCCCCCCCCCATTTCACAAAAAAGCAACAACTCCAGATGCGGCAGCCATCTTGCACAACGCTTTTCCACACCAAGTTCTTGCGTTAAAGTATGATGCACACGTTCATATGAGATGCCTATGGTTCTAGCAACGTTATCCACTCCTCAATCTGCGGTCTTCCAATACCCTATGAACCTCAATCTGCGGTCTTCCAATACCCTATGAAATTTTTTCACTAATGTCAATTTTTTGTTGCAATTTTTGGACGTCAACTGCTGGGATCGTCTTCGGGGCTTGTACGAGCACGTTTAAACTCGAGTGCGCCCCACTTACCGTTGTTTCTGAAGGCGCAGCATCTCCTAACACATTTGCAATTTCGTTTAGATTTTTCATTGGCGGTAAAACGTTTTTAACAGAGAATTCGTCACAACGCGATGTTTGATATTGTGCATTTTAAAAACACCCGTGACAGGAAAATTTCAAACACCTGGTAAAGAGTGAATAAATTGACAGACATGTCTGGAGATTAACAGGTGTTCATGCGAAATATACGTCTTGCAGCACACGAAAGATTTTAGTTCTACCACTGAGCTATAGATGTCTCCCCGCGAACTTTTCAGCTGACCCTCGTACATATCCAAATACTGAAATTCTCTTTAGTGGCGTAAAGGATGAACTACAAGTATGCAGTATGATCGACAGGACATTGGCTTACCGAAACAAGTGCCGACTTCTCCAAGTTAATGCTCAAACGGAAAACGATAGGCAGAAGATGTGTGAAGAGGACGTGGAAAAGTGGCTGGAAATCTGAAAGCGGAACAGGTCTTCTCTGGACTGGAATGATGATGATGGAGAAGAAACGAATATGAGGCATAAGAAAGGACCGGAACAAGTGCAGACTTGTCCCAGGTTAATCCTTAAATACAAACCGATAGGCAGAATATGTGTGAAGAGGGCGAGGAAAAGGTGGGTGGAAATCCGAAAGAGGAACAGGTCTTCTCTGGACTGGAATGATGTTGATGGAGAAGAAATGAATATGAGGTATAAGAAAGGAAAGAAGAAACAAAAGAGGAATCAGAACTTTTTGTTTCAACGAAGGTTTAAAAATCGTTTATCTTCAGGAGATGAGAAGTAATATCAATGAACTTTTTACTAAGACCGTATGTAGTATGCAGACCGTGTGTGTGTGTGTGTGTGTGCAGACGCGGGTCCACGGAGGGGGGAAATGGGGGAAATTTCCCTCCCCAAATGGTCACTTCACAGGAAAGTTTTTGTCATCTTGTGGTTGTGAATATGATTCAAAATTCATATCACATTATTTAGGTTCACGGTTTTACTCTAAAATTACTTCAAATTGTAAATGCACCTTACCAGCGTACTTAATTTTTGTAACTTAAATGAGCAGTGTTTATTTTAAACTGTAAGTGAATATTATTAAAACAACAATGCGCTAACAAATACAAATGTGAATTAATACTTGTTCAGTAATAAATCTATTATGTTGGTAATAGCAAACTATAGTTTATCTTCACTCATTACTATAATTCATACTTTAGACCTTTAAAGAGTCATCTAACTTTTAAAATCCTCTCCAAAGTCAACATTTGCCTCCCCCAAAAATGTTTACTGGATCCGCCTCTGTGTGTGTGTGTGTGTGTGTGTGTGTGTGTGTGTGTGTGTGTGTGTGTGTGTGTGTGTGTGTGTGTGTGTGTGTGCTCACGCGGGCTCGCACGCACTCAGTCAGTCACTTATTCATTTATTAAAAAAAAAAAAACTGCATAAAAGATGCTGCCGGGAGGGTCCAGTGCAGAAATATTGCATACGTAATGATCGTTATTGCGATCTTAATGATGTTAACAGAGCTTCTAGACTCAGAGGGAATTAAATAAATGTGAATACTTATTAGATAGGCTGTAGCACGCTTGCATTAGTAATAGAAATAATAATAATAATAATAGTGATAACGTGTTTTGCCAGGACAACAAGTGGAGGACGGGGCGATCAGAGCCAGCTTTGCTGTCTGACCCGGGGCCATTGTCTGCCCTGATTGTGTATGTAGGCTGTATACTCACCAGCTGTTTAGCATTCTCTGTAATTTATAGTAGACGCGTTTAATGACTTGCCAGTAATATATTTATCTGCACACAACGGAGTGAAGGAAGTCGCTGCTGCGTGCGGGTAACTGCCGCGGGTCTGAGGGCCAAATTAGAGCGCTCGTTCATGCGTGAAATGTAGAATGAACTTTGACGGTGTTTTCTTTTTCTTTTTTTTAACAATTTGTTTTTTGCAGCACGTTTGTTTGAAATTTGATCCAAGATTTTCGCATGTTACGTGACATAAATATAAGATAAGCGAAACGACGTCTTTAAAAAATGAATAATAATCTGTTTTTTTTTCATTGCGTTATTTTTCACCTCATGTACTGGTCACGTTTTGTTGATTACATCGAGGTGGCGGTGAGCGATTTCACCGCACAGAAGTCAAGAAACACAACGAGGACCGGGGAGCAAAGGTGGATTCGTGATCGAATTAAAGGCGGTTAGATTTCTTCAGACAAAGGAGACCTAGTTCAGTCACATTCGCTACATACATGTAGCGAAGCATCCTGAACAAGAAATTGCGCATTAAAGGTGGTGCATACCCGGTTCTGTAATCCGAAACTTTTTATTGCCTAATGTGTCTCTATACAAATAAGTAAAACTATTAGTAATCTTTGTATAAATTTCGGACAATCTTCGGATAAGTAATTCGATTGTTGTATTCTCCATTCTGTATGTGCGATGTATTAAAACATATGTGTTTCTGTGAAATGTCGACGAGATGGTCTCCTGCATCTTCCTTTGACACTACAATCTTGCGTGTGTTTTAGTCCCTAGCACTATAGGTAACCACTTCATTTTATCTTCGGCAACCCTTCTCCATTTACGAATTCCCAATTTCCACAAGTCCTCTACATCCGCCAGCCATCTGCTCTTCCTCTTCTTTTGGTTTCAATTGGTTTTCACTCGGTTATCTTTTGGTGTTTTTAGCTGCATCTGTTCTTGAGCATACCTTAGCTGTCTTATCCTTTGAGACTTTATGAACGTAACTAGATCTTGATTACTTAGTAGGCCTACTGCATTTAAGGGGAAGTTAAATTCCATCTCGGAGGAATGGAGATTAATGTGGATGGCACAGGGACCTATAGAAACTGTAACAGTGCCTTAATACTAATCTGATACTAAATCACACCTTCACCTGCCCTACAGTTGCGGCGGCCATGCAGGCAACAGATCATAATCCTGAGCAACAGTTATATGCAAACAAAATCATCGATACAACTAAAGCAGTCCAACACGCACACGGAAATATCTGAGACTCTGCAGACGAAACAAGTTCATCCTAATTCGCCATTCGGTCCAAATATTTTTCTCAGTATTTGCTTAAATCTTGTACTTATGGAGCTCAGATGCAGGGCGAAGATTGGAGGTTCAATGGATGCATTCAATGGAAGAGTTGGTCTACTACAGGGCGATTCGCTGGCTCCTTAGGAATATTAACTATTGCCCTTCAGGCTATAGTAAATGGTGAAGTGGACCAGGATGGGACTCCCTTTAATAACATGACGTACTTCCTTATGCAAACTATGTTGTAATTATTAGTAGAGCTCTGCTCTCTGTTAAAGAAGCCTTCCCAAAACTGACTGAAGAGGCACGCAAAATAAGACTTAGAGTAAATAAAGGTAAGACCAAAATAATGGTGTCAAGAAAGAAGAGGTGTTTACAACGTGCTCACTGTTTTGTAGCAGTCTTTAGTTTCCAATACCTTGATTCTACTATCCTGTCGCTAAAGACATTGGACGAAGAGGAGGAAATAAGGAGAAGGATTGCAGCTGAGAACAGAGCATACTTTACTTTGAATAGAATCTCGAAGAGCAAGTTAGTACGCGAGTCAACGAAGTTCAGGTTTGTGAGGTTGTATGAGACCTTAATTAGACCAGTTGTGCCGTATATCGGCGAAACCTGGATCCTTAATAGGTCGGCGGTGGAGTTCCTGGACAGACTTGAAACGACATTGCTTAGGAGGATTATAGACCCAACACGTGAAAACGGAATACGACAGCGTAGGAAAGATTGAGAATTGTATGTAGCACGCGATGATCTTAGCATTACCCCCTTCACTAAGATACAAAGACTTAATGGGCTAGGTCATTTTCTGAGAACGGAAGACAGTCAAGAAGCTGTACAATGGTTCTTCTGGTGGAGTACTACGTAGAGGATGGCCTACGAGTCGATGGAGACACAGTTTTCTTTATGATCTCATCAGCTTAAAATAAACACTTCCCTTGCTCAGCACCGGTATTGATTAGCGACGGTGGTTGAGGAGGTCAAAGACAACTACATGCGTCTGTTGCCCCCCCCCCAAAATAAAATTTTCTTAAATCAGAAATAATAAGATTTATTAAAAACGTTACTATTTGTTGCCTTCCTAACGTATCATTATTACCGGTACTAATCTTAATAGTTACTCATATCTCGCAAGTAAGTGTCTTATGTCTTTTCCGTTTCTTTCACTTTCCCCTACCGTAAAGTAAAACCGGTCTTACGAGAGTTTTCGATCAGCTATTTTATATTTCCAATTTGATGATGATCTATGAGGCTCAAAAGCGCTAATCGCGAATTTTTTATATATTGGTGTGCAACAACAGCGTAATTTGTGTTTGAGAAACTGTTTATCAGACAAGCAAAACGAGATCAAGGAGAGGCCTTCCCTTTAGGTTTATTTTCTGTAAACTAAAAGAACTGGCACAAATAAAAGCATTAACGTGTTGCCTGACTCCATTCTTCTCCTGAATTTTAATGTCATTTCGTCAAATGACTTCTCTATGATTCTTAAAAAAAAAAATTTTAAAAAAAATTATCGTCGTCCCCTTTTAAATCTTCGTACAGATTATGAAATACGCTTTTGGTATATGTAATATTTCTTAGTCGTGATAAAAGAGTTCTTAATCCGGGCTGTTAGGCCGTGGTCGAGTGCTTTGATCAGTCATTTTATAAACGTTTCGGCCACTCACTGGAAGCCTTCTACAGAAGAAAGGAGTTAAAAGTGTTCGAGAAAGGATGGACAGACGAATGTACCCCTACCCGAACCAAATGCATTACTTTTACCTCGATCAGGGGTATGTTCGGCTCTCCACCCTTTGTCGGACACTCTTAACTTTTTCTACTGAAGAAGACCTCCGGCGGGTGGGTGAACCTTTAGAATATGACCGACAAAGCAAATGAGCACGGTCCAAAAGCCCGGATATGAATTGTTTTATCATTGACTCCGGCAGTGATAACGTACGTAATTGCTTAATCATTTTACCATCTAAATACAACACAACCGGATCCATAACGATAGAACAAGTGAATGGCCGAGTTGGCAACATTGCTGCACCTCATTTCAGCAACTGACGACAGGGCCGCTGAAATAAATAAACATCAAAAAACGGACGACAAATTATCGTCGACAGCCGACGATACGAAATGTTCGCTCAGAAGAGTTCTAAGAATGATTAAACAGCATTGTAGGCTAAAAGCACTTAGTTTCTAGTGATAACATTGCAGCTAGCGGGTGAATTCTCTCGTTACGAGTGCTGCACTGACACAGCCGGAGCCCGTGTTTACGGCTATTCATTATTTGACTGTGTAAATCTTCCTTAATTACTTTGCAAGCGACATTTACACGAGGCTCTGTAGATAAACTTGTTGTCATGGTGAAATATATATGTTACACACAACCACACAGACAGGAGCGCTAGTGCTTGCGTATAAGGAACCTAATAAATAATGTGTTTGTGTGTAATGTGTAAATAAATACGTAAACATACATACGTATACAAATACGTTTGATGTATATAAATACAAGAAATCATCGTCATCTCGACTTGCCTGTCCAGGTCTGAGCGAATGCCCCTCACAGTCACTCTCTAGCAGTGGGGAATGGAAATTAGCAGTGACGGTTGTAAAACCTCCAATAATTCCCGAATTGTATTTTACATTATAGAATTAAGAATAAAACAATAATTAATAATAGTGTTTTCACGCTAAGTAATCGTAGTTAATCATTTCCCCATTGAAAAGCACAAAGCAATTACTAAAAACCGTACACTCTCTTCCCGCGGTGAATGCACCAACTGTGACGCGCTTTGTATATGGGGAAATACAATGGAGTAGTGCTCTGGCTGGCTAGACTCGGTTGTTCCTATTACAACGGTATAGGCTCGCTTGGTGTGATTAGGGACTGCAAACCCCGCTTGTACGTCATGGCGCCACCAGTCTGTTTGTTGGTAAATAACACGTGGTGCGCCAGGTTGGAATTTGTAAGTTCGTTGTTAGTCAATCCAATTCATTGTCAAATGTAAATAATAGTACATATAAAGGATTAAAGCGTCATAGTGTAAAATATTTATTATATTTAACTGCTAGGACGCAATGAATTCTGTCGAAAAACTTACCGAAAACGGCATTCAGTTTACGTCCTATTGAGGAAAAAATTGAAATTAAGAAAGTAGGTAGGCCAACACCAGACCTTTAAAATTTTAATCAAAGTCTAAAATGAGGTAACACAATATTTAATCGTAAATTTAGAAAAGATGCATACAATAAATATTCGTGGTTACGTGGGTGTGATACTAAAATTGTAGTATTTTGCTTTCCTTGTGTATTGTTTGGAAGGGAGGAGTCTTGGACATTTTATATTCAGGGAATAAAACAATTTTATTCCATGCAACCCAACTGCAACCCCCAAATTTTTCAACCACCAGCCGCCACTGCTCTCTAGTGATTTCTCTCCAGAAGAAACTCTACTAAACTCTATTACAGAAGTTGAAAAATCCATGAGGGTCAGTTGAGCAGTTTGCGGAGCGACATCTTTTGGCTAGCGATACAACTAAAATCTTTTAAAAATACTGCAAGTGTTGCAAAACCGTACGAGTAACAGTGGCGGATAGTGATTAAAAAATGTGATGATGTACAAAAAAAATTAAATCTCAAGCAAGAACAACTTCGGGTTTTTATTAAAATATTATTTGTCCTATTTATTATCTACGAAAACGTCCATTCATATCCTTTTCCTTTTATCAGTTATATAGCTTAAGCCCTTTATTCTAATTGGGAGTACGTGTGCGTATGTAGGTACGTGTTTATGCGCGGTGTGTGTGTGTGTGTGTGTGTGTGTGTGTGTGTGTGTGTGTGTGTGTGTGTGTGTGTGTGTGTGTGTGTGTGTGTGTGTGTGTGTAATATTTGCAAGACATGACCTTCCTTTTTATAGCGTATTGTTCATAATAATGACTTATTCAAGTGCAAGTATATAATTAATTTTCTAAAAATACATATTTTGTAAAACCGTAAGCAGCCAGCATTATCAGATATAAAATTCTTTGCACTTCTGAATTTATATACGTTTATTTAACTCCTGACGAAATGCTTCCCTTGTAATACTCATTAAGGGGACCAAAAAAAATATTTATTTGTATTTGAGTTATTTGAGTTAATCTTGTGTGTGATGAGCGTGTTTTAAGTGGCACGTTTCGTTCGGATTCGACAGTGTGGTTAGTCTTGTTCAGTTTGCTTATAATTGTGTGGTGTTGGATGCTTTCTACACGAGTTTATAATGTGTGGGCTGATAATTTGCGGTAGAAAAATAAGACTATAAAGAAAGTAGGAAAGCTGCAGTAAAAGAAGAAATTTAACGAAGAGGAAGGAGAGAAGGATGACGAAGAGAAAGGTCAGATAAGAATCAGGAAAATTAGCGAAACAAATAAAAGTAGGAATCGAAGCTAAGATTTAAAAAATATAAAGACTAAGGAGAAGAAGAAAAATATAAAAGAGTGTGAGGGGAATGAAAATTAGAAAGAGATGAAAAAGAAATGGAAGGAAAAACATGATAAAGAGAAGGTAAAATAATAAGGGGAAGGGAAAGTAGAAGATAAGTGACGATAAAAAACAAAAAGTAGCATAAAAATTAAATTATAAAATACTGGTCACCGAAAAAGTGTATAAAGATTTTATAGTTTGAAAAAAGCAGTACTGGGAGTCGTACACACAGTGGTACGACAATCTCATTACCGCCTCTATAAAAGGCAATTGCTTTACATTGTCCTTGTCTGTCGTTGACAAATCTTTGACCCGACAAACGACTGTAGCTGTGACAGATTGTCAGTCAGATCGCTGCGACTGTCGCTGAGCACCGCTGTTACACAAATTATTTAACACAAGTAAATCAATTTGTTAAAATCCAATTACGATGCGAGAAAAGAAAACAACAACAGCAACAACAAGAACAGTGGCTGAGCAATCGATTTCACCTGATTATATATCGGTCGCGGATACAGTGACGCGGTGACATACATCGAAAAACGCGCTTTTCTCCGTTTCTAGACTCTTTTCGAGAAGAAGCGACTGAAAACTGTCAATGCTAATACTCAGATTTCCAAAATATAATATTTTTTGTATCTGTGAAATCTTATTCATGCATTTTAAATCTAAGAACATATCGCCTTCTTAGGTCAGCGGCTGAAATAAAACACTCGTATTACTGTCGACATCTTGTTTGTTCACCGTTATCACAAATAATTTTTACAAATAAAAAGTGTAACTCAGAAAATACAATTTTGATCCACAACTGTGATCATTAAAGCGATCGTAATTTATACGAACAAAAAGTTAACACACGAATGTGGCATCAAAGACACGCACTAACTCTGTAACTCACTAATTGAATTCTGAATCTGCTCTGACTAACGCTTTTTTTCGTGATGTTTGAGACTTATCCAGAAGGACAAGCCTCGGGCTGATCTGGGGCAAGCCCCCTTCAGCCGGATGGTAGGATTTGAGGAGACGCACGTCGGAAGGGAAGAAGGTGGAGGCACACGAAGGTAGAGTAGTGCATGTGTGTACTATTGTGTGGATTTAGTTTGTAGCCAATATAAAGTAAGGTAAAGAAAGTGGCTGATGGAAGTGCCATTAAGTTTAGTTTATACATGAGTGCGGCCAAGACAGGGACGAGTAGCGCAGGTCGCCAAAGCTGGAAGGAGGCGACAGAGAGGCGTCAAGGTAGGTGGGGGACACAAAGAAGAGGGCTAAAGACTTGGTAAGAAGTTAGGGAAAATTTAAGTTGTTATGTGATCAGGAAGTATGATGGCAGGTTGAGTATATTGAAGTTGGGAGTCAGGTGTTTCTATTTATATGATGATGGCGGCGAGAAGTTCTGGGAGGAGGTTCATCGGCTACGGTAATGAGGCGGTTTATGAGGAAGGAAGGTCTGTGCGTGTTGCGGGTATGTATTTTACAAATACTTCTTTAATTTACATACACATTATTAACCTCCTGAACTGTCTTTGATATTCAATTTTATAATTTTTGATATGTAACACGCCAATATTTCTTTGATGAATATCTCAAAAAATTGTAAAAGTGCTGTCTCAAAATCCTATATAGTTCTGTTGATCAAGGTGGCTTTTATCCGTCTCTTTAATTTTTATAGATGGCAATGATGTCAATCACAAACATGCCTCATTTGTGATTAGCCGAGAGCATTCCAGGCTCTAAAACTAGAATCTTATAGAACAAACTATGATAACTATAAATGTATAGTACGTTGATACAGACCATTGTAGTGTATTCTATAAATAGTGTCTCTATAAATAGTATGCATCAATATACATAAGTTATAGGCCTACATCAACTGTGGATAATGTAAATACAAGTAAGCACGTACTCAACCTACACGAGTACCATAACCTACGTACTATTCTAACGACAAACAGTTTTAATAGTACCAATCACAATATTACTTAATATACTATACAATATTCATAACATTACTTTGAATGCGGCTTGGCTTGGGACTTCTCTGGTATACAACAAACATTAACGAATTAGTTTTCTTAATGAAAGTGCGCGCCCTGCCTTAACGATTGCCATTCCGTTAACACTGTATATACACATGTTCCAAAAAATGTATGCACATATTTCCTACGCCCATTCAACAGAAAGAAAATAAAGTTTATGACCGTATCAGTGGTACCTGGAAAACAAGGGTCATCACTTTCAACATATGCACTAATTCAAAGACTGTTATTAGGAGGACCTCTTAGCTTGGCATACAAAGAGATATATTCTATATGACTTCATAAGTCTCTTCTGTTTCTATACTTACAAGGTTTCACACCTTTCATATTTTATTTTAACGTATACTTTTACTATACTATACTGTACACCATTACAGAACATTCTACGTGTTTCTCGGCTATCCCAGCTGTAATGTGTGTGTGCGTACATACTGCTGCTACTTTGAGACGAAGGACAATTACGTGACACTTCTCACGCGTCCGTTAACGAGGCTGTTCCAGGCTCGCCGGCCCGCGCGCACTGTGTTCAAGGCCGCAGGCAATTACGCTCTAGTCTTTTCTGGTAGTGTTGACGCGTATTATGGATTATTCTGGAATCTAAGCGGGGTATAAATATAAGCATTCAGCGACGCTTAGTTTCAGTTTAAGTGGCGATTTATTCCAGTGAATTTCGAAGTATTGTGGCGAAGTGTTATGGTTTTATAATTGTGCGGGACAATTTTTGTATTTGATTTGTTGTGGGAGACTATCTTGTTGATTACAGATTGTTAACGGCGATAATTAAAGCTGGTTTTTAGTGATTTTATTGGTGTCTGGTATTTTGTTTTCCACTGTACCATACGACGATCAGTTAGACTGTCGTAACAATACTTTTGATATACAAACGTGAAAGGAGACAAACTTAGATAGATAGATAAAAAGTAATTAGTTACTGCGGCTTAGGAGGATCTCTTGGTCTGTAAACTGTCTTTTGGCAGGCCAGTCTTCTTCTGGATTGACGGGAATAATCTACGCAAAAGGTCGTCTATGGATCCATAGCGAACTAGGTGATCAGCGGCGTTGAAGTCGTCGCCACGTGACCACATCGATGAAGTCGTGAAACAGACGTCACGGTTAAGTACGATAGCTTAGGAAGTGGATAAAGTTTGTTTGTGTTGGAGACACTAGATACCAGTTGGTTGAAGAGATACCACTAGATACTGGCATAAATATAATACATATTAAACCACGTGTTTCCTGGAATAAACTAACAGACTAAGACACACACCGTTAACAACGAACGTTCAGAAGTGTAGACGAAGAATACTAATGTAATGTAACGAGCAAAAAATTTAAAAATTTTTAAATTTTCTCCTCGACGGAGTGCGTTCACACGAAGCTGTGTCAACGACTTCCAGTTGACGCAATAAATAAAGCGTAATGAGAAGATGTCAGAGCAGCGTCGCTAACTAGACAATAGGAAGACGTTAAGTTCGACTCGGCTATAGAAATTGGTTGTACGAGATGACAGGGAAAGTTTAGTTCAGAATTATTACCCGCAACAGCCGAAACAATGTAGGCGAGGACATTCACACTTGTACTGAGAATTGTAGCAGATGTTCAACCAAGTTACGTCAGTATACGATGGACTACAAAAAGGGGAAACTATATGTTTACAAAGGAACGGACGTACTGCACTTTAAGAAACAATACGTGGAGCAGAGATCAGACAAAAACTCAAGTCATGTTACTCAGCTGGAGATATCGTCTAAGTGTCAGACGGAATTTACTTGTGGAAAGTTGGGGTGACTTCACCAGCCAGCAGATGTCCAAAATTATTAATAGCTACAAAAAAGGGGTGTAAGAAAGAACAATACATCGGAAGAACCTAAGTACAGATGAAAGGCAACCCAGAAAAACACTGCGTTTACTGCGGACAATAGATTGATAGACAGGCATATAATAGCTAGAGATTCTACGAAACGGGTCAACGTTCGACAGAGCAAAATCGGAGGGTGTCTGGCAACCTATCAGAAGACTAGAGCCACGAAAAACACTGGTGGAGAGGACAGTTTCCATAGCGACAAAAACAAAGAACCTATCAGAAGAACGATGACGGAGAGTCTTAACATAGTGGGACAAACTATTCCAGGAAAACTCAAAACTGACCTATCACGAGTAAAAAAGGCGTGAACAGCGCCAGGGACAAAATTTTGAGTAGGGACGAGTTAATAAAACTATATGTCCAACACGGGGACGAGAGCAGTATTATTTCAAATTTTCAAGAGTTTACTCTAAGTACGGGGGCCAGTATTACTCTAATTTTCAAACCGTATACTTTAAAATTCGGAGCAGTATTATTTCAAATTTTCAAGAGTTTACTTTAAGTACGGAGCGAGTATTATTTCAAATTTACACGAGTTTACTTTAAATTCGGAGTCAGTTTTACTCTAAGTTCTCAAGGGTATATTTTAAATGTTCGGAGAGGTAACTCAAGTTCGGGAGTTAGTACATCAAATCGTAATTTAACAGACTTAGTGAAACCATCATGTCATGATAGTCAGACTTAGTAAACTTTTAATAGTGAATTTCGAAGTGCGATGTAACGAACTTAGGTAATGATCGTTCAAAGCGAACAATAAGATCGTAACACGAACAAATATCATCACATATGTACTATACAAAACAGATGAACTTAAATTTATTCAGTGTTATTACATCTCATTTAAAACATTAAGAACACGAAACATTGAACTAACTAATCAATCACACATATATTGAAAAAACAGTGATATAAGTGGAAATAGACATGAACAGCAACGTTAAAATGAACACACAACACACATCGTAAGATGAAGTATTCACGTGAACACTAAGACATTACTTATTTACATAAATCTACTTCGACGCGAGTGATCGGGAGTGTGTGCAAGTGTTTGTGATATCAGCGGCAGTCAACGAGATGTGTCTTCATGTCATCATTATCACCGAGACCGGACATCACAGAATACAAATGGATATTTCATAAACTCAAGTAACCATTATTTTAATTATTACTATTAAGCTGCTTCTACTGACCTGATTCTTTCAAAGAATTCCTCCCTGGGAAATTATTAGTAAACGTAATGAGTATAAATCAGAATTAAAAACGTAATTAACGAATGTGTTAACAAAAACTATCTGGGATTAATGAACGCATCACTAATTAGAATGTGAATTGTTATCTCATTTGATTTATATATGTATGTATGTCTTCTTTGTTTCAGCAGATATTTAAACTTAAATTTTGTTTTTATAAAATATGTATGTATTTACAGGTACATCGACGTTTTATATGTATGACTATAATTTATTATGAATGATAAATAAATTAGTTATTTAAGTTGATTCTACATATGCGTTTATTATTACCACAGATAACCCAGATGTTAACTTAATTTTTAAATAAAATACCAAATAGAATTTTAAGAGTTTCTTTTGCTCAGCTATATAAAATGAATTGACAATATTAATTATTAGATGATATCAAGTGTTGTGTTATAAATAATCAGAATAGCTATTCATTGTATTAATCACGCATCCAATGTGTGACACGAGAAATAGATATGACTAGATAATCATAATTAAAAGAAGTTTATTTAATTAAAAGATAAATAATTTATGCCAGTAATTTGCATAATATTAATTGTAGTAAATGACGCTCCTAGAACGTGGGGCACGGCAAACACAACTAAATTGATTAATTCATTAAATATTAATATAATATTCATTATAGTAATATAAAAAAGAAAAACTGTATATATAAGAGAACAATACTGTGAAGAATTCGAGTAATTAATTACTCTGGAAGAGTTACCAGCCCTTCGCAGAGGGTGATATGACAGAACTGCTGTCTTATGACCTAAGTCTAGCCATCTTGCGTACTATCCCCACATGAGGTGTTGCACCATCAGTATTGGGAATGACACAGGCCGAGATATCACTACAAAAATATCGAGGTTTCAGAATGGTTACAGTATCTGGACAGAATAGAAGATGGACGACTACCTAAGGTTGCGTTCCAATATAGGGCCTTTGGTACAATAGATGTAGGAAGACCAAGAGTAAGATGGAGAGATACTCTCTGCAGACGAAACAGACAAAGTGCCTACTCCGTGAGGCAAACAAGAAGAAGAAGATAAGAGGACAATCGTAGTCCTTCAGCCTTTCGACTGGTTTGTACCCTCCTCGCATATACCCGTGGTGCGTGTGGTACTGAGTCTCTCACAGGTATATGGGACCTACAGTTTAACGCCGGATCCGAACGGCATAGTTTGGGAAGGTTTATACTAAGCAGGATACCTCTCGCTGGTTTGCCATTGCCTTGCGAGGGGGAACGGTCGTATCTAAATCAGATGGCCCCCGGCGGGAATTGAGCCCGCGCCGACAGCGTAGCAGCGCCACACGCTAGCCACTACGCCACGACCGCTCCCCCTCGAGGGACAATATAGAATTAATATGTTAAGTTATACATATATGACAAAATTATATTAAATTAAGTTTTACAAAACGATAGTTTTTGCCATTCTATTCTAGTGACATAAGGGTTATGATCACAGAACAGACTTCCTAGAAGAGATTTCTTCCGGGGGCAAAAGGGTGCACGAGGGCCGACAGAATTGGAAATCAAGAAATTAGCGACGAACTAAGATACAACTTCAATGAAAAAATGAAAGACCATGGGCAAAAATGGGTAGAGCACCAGATATGTGTAACGAGAACCTGCCGGAACAAGCTTTCAGATACACAGTACTAGTAAGCACCCTGAGCTGTAGAAATTGCTCACTGTTTTGAGCGAAATACATTTATTATTAGGTAAATTTCAAAATTAGAAAATTTTTTTAATTATCAGAAAGGTACGTCACTAGATGAACATAAAAAATGGCGCATCAAGCTGAACGAGAAAAGTCGTATCAATTTCACCAACGGCAATACAGATTATTTACCAATCGTAATCGATCAGCAAAGAATTCCACACGGAAGCTCAGTGAAGTATTTGGGCATGACTCTGGATGCCAAACTTAGCTGAAAAGAGCATGTTAAGAAGAAACAAGAAAAACTTGGATTAAAATTGAAGAAAATGTGGTGGCTGCTTGGAAGACGCTCTGAGCTGGCGCTGCATGACAAGCTGTTGTTATACAAACAAGTCTTGTAACCGGTGTGGGTGTATGGTGTACAGCTTTCGGGTTGTACTAAGAAATCTAATATTAAAATAATTCAGACTTTTCAAAAAAAGGTTCGTCGCAGTATTGTTGGTGCACCATGGTACGTAAGAAATGATGACATCCGCCGGGACTGAAAATGCCTACGGTTGCTGACGAGATCAAACGGGTTGCGGATAAAAAACGAAAGAAGGCTTCATGAACACGTAAACATTGAAGTGCTACAACTGCCTGATAACGCTGGACTCGTTCGGCGATAACAGAGACAGAAACCGTTATTAACTAAGTTAATAATGTTATTAACTGAAAGTGTGAAAAATGTAGCTAGTTATAACCAACTAACTGACGCCTGGTGTTCAGGAAATACTGTCGAATGGTAGAACTCATTATATGTAAATTGCTCGGTTTTGTAATCGAATCCAGCAGTTAAAAATTAACAATCTGCCTAGGCGAGAAAATTAACTGATGGTCGTAAAATACCGACGTATTTAACAAAATAATTGAATTGTCTAAAATAAGTGCTGGCGTTACTTTAGATAGTGACGACTTGCCTCGACCCTTATGCCCGCAAGTGTGAATCTACAGCATGGTCTAGAATGAGCACGGAGTGACGGGACCAGTGGGCTGTGCGGTACGAAGGGCATGCCCGTCGCCCGCTCGTATACTGTGTCCCTAGCTTCAAATAGTGCTCCTGCCGCAGGGACGATAGTAGGCTGGATTTAGGGCGTGGCCTGCTACCGGCCGTGGGTGTTCAATTAATTAATTAATTAATTGAGGGTGAGAGTACGCCGAGGCCGGGTCCTAGATTCTCCTGGCACAGATTGGTAGTGACCGAGGGCGCTAACGAGGTGGTTGCCCTGGAATCGGGCAGTGCGGCGATAGAATTTTCGGGATACTGTTCGTATAGAGTGACGATTATACTGGAAAACCTGCAGCAACCTATCAAGTGACACGTGGCGGGCATATCCTGCTGTGTAGCAAAGAAAGTTACCTTCATGCAGGTTGTCCTATTGGACGTTTCATGCAGACCCCTTCCGTAGTCCAGGTTCCTGTACGTAGTTCCTGTAGGTTGTTTTTCCTTCGATCGGCCATCTAAGGACCACATGCCAATTTCAATTCTTTACTCTTCGTTCTTTCCTTTTTTCCAATATTCCTTCATCTTCTCACTGTGTCTCTTCTTCCTGTCTTCAGTCAACTTTGAACCTGCGTTTTTCTCTCTCCTACCCTGGACTCCCTCCATTTTTAACATTTTTGTCCGAAAAACTTCTCCTTCAGCTGCTTCTTCTGCATGTATATTATTTTTTTAAAAATCCTTTTGGACTTCTTTAATCCAACTTGATGTTGACTTCTTCCCCCACAGATATTTGAAGATCCCAGTAATTATTTATTTATTAGCAATCTGAAAATACATTCTTCAAACTAATCTGCTGATTCGTGTTCATACATAAGAAATGTATAACTAGATGGCGTGATGATGTGTTCTGTCCAGCGATGTCACCTCGTGATCCTTAAAGGTCGGGTGGTCAAAGCCTTCTCGATCTTCTGTCGATTACAGGCTGTAGACATGGCATGATCAACGCGTTACGATGGTCGTAAAGCCTTGTGTGGCGTCTAGTGCCACGTTTGTGGTTGACTTCACGGACTTATGGAAGTCTGTGTGCAAAGTGTGGTTGGACACATACCACGGGACATCAGCGATAGCTCGTAGGATTTTTGATTGGCATCGCTATATGGTTGCTATGTTAGCTTTTGTGGCGCAGTCCCAAAGCTCGATTCCGTAAGTCTATATGGGCTTCGGACAGTTTTATAGAGAATAATTTTGTTGTCTACAGATAGATTAGATTTTCTGCCTATCACTCAGTTATTTTTCTTAAATCGTATATCTAGTTGTTTTCTTTTCTGTTGTATATGGTGTTTCCTGGTCAGTTTCGTAGTCTCAATGAAGGCCTAGCTATTTGATCACAAAGACCACATAGTAATTAACTATAAAATTTTAGAGCAAGTCTCTCATTTTAAACACGTCGTATTTGACGTTTCCTATGAACTTTAAGAGCACATCGAGATAACTTTTCAAACGACTTGCGGAATTATTAAAAGAGTAGGCCTCCTAGGAAAGAAGACGAGAAGTGAAGCAGATGTCATTTAAAAAAGTTACGACTCTAACCTTTATCTGGTTCACTCTTACTTCACTGATATGATTCGGAGACATAAAATTTATCCAGAAAGATTATAAGTGATGTCCAAGCAACAGAGATGAGAATTCTTAGATATATTAAAAGTTTTTCAATAACAGACAGTCTTAGAAATTATGACACAAAAGTAGAATTGTTTACATTCTTTGTCAACAGCAGAACTGAGTAGAAGTCAGAGCGGATGGGCCAAACAAGCGGAATAGAGAGAGGGAAAGCAAATTTAAATTATAAGCCTGAAGGGAAGAGAGATATAGAATCTTGCAAGGTATGGGTTGTAGACCGAGGCAGCGCCTAGTTCTGGAGAAAATAATAAGGTTACATGTAGATTGTTCACCGAGTACCAGTCTATAGGCGGTAAACACAACAGTACTATAGTCTAGTTTCGTAAGCCGAGCCGAGTTAGTAACAAGGCGGCACCTAAGAACTTTACACCCACGACAACACTTAATCTCGCCACAAGAGCACTCACCTGGGACTATCAGTTGCTGGGAGAGAGCAATGCGAAAATGTTCAGTACAAATGTTTAAAGATATGTGTACGGTGATCGCAAGCAGGACATTAAATATTATAAGAAAACCCTGCTGATAAAGGTGTTCGCAAGTGGTACTGGTTGCAAGTGGGAAGGCCCCTTGACCCCCAAACGAAATAACAAAGAAAAGCAAACTTGTGCTTTTGTCATCATATTTATTAATAGTCTCATGTACTGAACTCATTCTTTCGTGACTCATAACTAATATTTATATAGTCGTATGTTACAGCAGACACATTGTGCTTTGTGCTAATTATTTGAATGTCTCTTAAATAAATACTCCCCGGCTGTATTTACCCATTGTGAAAATACTGTACTCCAGTTGGACAGTTTTACTACTATGATTGCCACGATTAGAACGACAAAGCATGTGTGTGCACCGCGAGCGCGTCACATGCGTGCGACGTACCAGAGTGCGTGCTGGAGTCAATGCAAGCCGCGCGCGCTCGCACTGACCTTCAACACGCAGACTGCATCGCAGGACAGGTGCCGGCTCAAACGGTGCTGTGTGAGTCTGTACGCGAGGGCGTCACACGCTGTACGCGCGAGAATGCGTGCTGGAGTCCATGCAAGGCGCGCGCTTACATTGGGCCCCAACACACAAACCGCGCGCCAGCGTTGTGTCCGCCAAACGGGTGTGTGTGAGTGTGATGCTCGTGTCTTAACCGTGACAATAATAATAGTAATAATAATTTCATTACCTGGAGCGTTTCATAATCGGTGAACGGACCACGAGAGAAGTTATGCAGACATTGACAGTAAACGTTGCCGGTTTAAATTAAACTAAATAATTCAATAATTTGTATTAATTTTGATCAATTTCCTGGAAACGGAAAATATATTGTTATTAAAAATTACAACAATGAAAATTTTCAATATTATTTTTTAATCAGTTCACTACTATGTAAGTAGAGTGAAATAATTTGTTATAATTTACTGTTTAAACTAAAACAATAAAGTAAGGTTTACGCCACCCGTATCTATAATTCGTTGAAAAAAATCATAAATTGCTTCTTATTGTCTGAGAAAATAAATATTAAAAGACTAAAATACCATAAGCGGATGTGTAAATCAGATATAATTAATTAAAAAAAAAGATAATCTAACCTTTTCAATCCGCCTTGTGATTTCCTGATCTAAAATCAATTATGATGCGTTCCAAAGAATATGCTTCATAGTGAGATATTTGAAATATCCCTCGAACGAGGTCGTCACTAGTTAAAGTACATATATTGCAATTGCACTGTACACGTTAGTAGGTACTGTATGCAATATTCAAGTTTTGTCGATGCTTATTGTGGATTTGGTGGACAACGCGATATCACCTCCTCCGAAAGCTTTAGCCACAGTACTGTGGTTCACTGACTGTTAGACCTGTGTTAGTGTTCAGTCCTCAAGAACTGAAGATGGCCACCGATGGGGTGGCTGAAACGTTTGCGTCAAATGACATCGGACCACGTCTGATAGCCCGGCACATTAATCAGCTGTTCCGGTCTCTATTTTCAAGCCATTTTTTGCGTGGTCTTCCCACATCTCTTTTCCCTGTAGGCACACATTGTAAAACTTGTTGAGGTAGCCTTTCCGCTTCCATTCTACCTATATATTCAATCCATCTCAGCTTATATTCTTGCATTTACAGAGAATATTCATGTCTTATCACGTCGTTTCTAATTCTATCGTTTCGTGTACATCGCTTTACGTATTTGAAGAAATCCATCTCTGCAGCTTGTACATGACTTGTATCTTTTCGGAATATATACCCACGTTTCGGAACCGTATCAAAGAGTGGGGTCTGCCATAACTTATAGAACTTCACTTGAGTTTCCTTTCTTGTTTTTCTCCCTAAAGTTCTTTTAATAGTAGGCCTACCACAAATCGCCTGAAATCTGTTTATCTTTCTCTCGATGTCCTCGTCAAACTCCACATGTAATTTCACATCCTAGGTATTGAAAGTGGGATATTTGTGGGATATTTGCTCCAGCACTTTATCATTGATCGTAATTTTTTATCTTAAGCTATGTTTACATTTGAAAGTCATTACTTTTGTTTTATTAATCGATATATTCAAATTATATTGAACAGTGTGATGGTTCAGTTTTGAGTGGCTCTACAATGAAGAGAATAATCGATAATAATCTGCCACCGTCTTGGAAAGACTATTCAAAAGGTCTTCCAGTATTACGTAATTTTTCTCTAAAGTCCAAATGAATTAGTAAAAAAAAGTGTTACGAGGACAAATACTAGTGTTACTGCACCCTTCATATAAACCAAAGGCCAGTTGAACGTGTAAGCAAATTTACATATCTTGGTACTATAGCCAATTAACAATGGGACCACTCTCAAGAAATAAAGAGCAGAATTGAAAAGCAGGAGCAGTGGACACTAGAATGAGCAGTTTATTCAAAAGTTACGATTTAACAATAAACACAAAGATGAGACTTTTACGCTGCTACGTATTCTCGGTCCTCTTCTACGGTGTAGAATCTTGGACTTTGACTGAAGCCACAACTAAAAATTGCAATCTTTCGAAATGTGGCTTTACCGTAGAATACTGAGCATTTCATGGGCAGCACATATGACTAATGTTGCAGTTCTTAGAAATATGAAGAAAGATAGGGAAGTTGTTAACACAGTGAAGATAAGAAAGCTTCAGTATCTGGGACATCTCATGAGATATGAACAGAGATTTTACTTATTGCAGTCCATACTACTGGGAAAAGTACTTTGAAAGAGAGGAGTTGGGCGACCGACAACATCATGGCTGAGAAATTTAAGGATCTGGTTTGGCATGAATACAACTGACTTATTCCGTGCAGCACTGCAGAAAGTTAAAATAGTCTGTATCAGTGGTTCCCAAAGTGGGGTCCGCGACAATGTTTCAGGGGGTCCGCGGACACTTTTAAGAAAAAATATAATACACCGTAATTTTCTCCGATTTTGTATGCTATAAAATCTAAATTTTAGAATCTTAAAACAATTAGTAGAAGATTCCAGTATTTTTTATAATTCAAACTAATAGTAACTGTAAAAATAATTTGAAACTAATGGCTTTAATAATGTCTTTAAATCATGTTGTGTAGCAGATCTGTTTGTCAGCCGAACTGACTAGAGCACCGCATCGACGCAGAACCTGATCACGCTGTGTTAGTCTACATTGTGTCTTGCTTATAAGCACTGTATCTAAGCAAAACGTTTCTCCATGTAGCTGGTTTTATGCCTAAGTAGCTGGATTTCGACACATGTGGCTGGAAAGATAGAGCCGAGGTTGGCAACGTTGGCTGTGCAACCGGAACTTAAAGACTTAATATTGAAATTATCAGACATTAAACCCAATATTGTAGAGCTAATTGTTCAAAAGCAGCTTCATTGTTCACAATAAACTATATTTGACACCATTAATATTATAATTTTGGAAGTTAAGAGAATTTTGATTTTAATAAATTTTATTAAAATGTAAGAGTTTGTATCATATTTACTGCTTCTTTTATTTCAGAACTTAGACAGGGTCCGTGAAATTTTAAATTTGGGGGGGGTCCGCGGAGTGAAAAGTTGGGAACCACTGGTCTGTATGATATCCAACATCCGAAACGGATAGGAATTATCAGAAGAAGATAGGCCTACCTGTGTACAAATGATCGGATCGTAGAGCTGACGTCATATCTTCCATTATTATGCGCGCATTCAATTATACTTATTTAACGAAAATTTCGGAATCTAATACCTTTCACTAAAAAAAAATCACAAAACGAATTGCGACAATGGGGAAAGTGTTTGCGTAACGGCCGGCCGGTGAAATTCTGCATCGGAACGCGCGTACGCACGGCAGCAATTACACGCGTCTGAACGGGGGAATGTGCAGCCGTTTATTGTTTACGCACACAACCGCGCGCGCGCGCGCACTCATTCCTTGCCTTATATGTGCGTTCTTGTTTACGCCTTCTCTCTCAATAAAAGATCACAAGACCACCTTGGATGGACGTGTTGTTGTAGCCTGTAGTACGGTTATGTGCGAGCGCGCGCCAATGCGTACGCTCACGTATACGAATATAAATTAACATAATAACACGGTCAACAAGACGCTATTAACGAGTCGAAATTCGAATATGTGTGTATATAAAATTCTAAACTTACGTGCTTTTTAACTATGCGCGCTGTCGTGCTGTGTCACAACTGGATTTTGGGTTATATAATTTGGGTTTCCAACATTTTTTCTTTAGTCAGCATTCCAGCATTACTCAAAAAGACAAACATCTCTATTGTCCGTTCAGTATTTGAGAGTTTAATCAGTTCTTTTTGCAATATGTAGCTTTCACTGACGCTGAAAAAGCCTTTGAAAGAGTAGACAGAAATTTGTTGTGGCAAGCATTAGGAGAACGAGCATACCCAAAACAACTTATAAGAACTAGCCGTTATAAAGCCTACCTATATAGCGGAACAAGAATAGCTATTAAAAATAATTATAGTATCACTCACCAAATATCTGTCAATCAAGATGTTAGACAAGGGTGCAGTATATCGTCTATTTTTTTTTTCAGCATTTATATCGACGATCTAGTAATGAAACGAAAACAACCAGTAAACCCTGGTATTAAGATATCACGTGACAGATATTTGAACGTGGTGTTGTTTGTCCCATCGAGGTGCAAGTACCTACCCGTCACACGATTGGGAGAGCAGCACGACGAGTGGTCGAGTGGGACCGACGACTTGCTTGTAATTCAAAATAACGACGTGCTTTACAAAAATCTGTCTTTAAGCACCGTCAGATTAACAAACAATAGGCTACAATGTGAAAATCTCCACAACAAAAACAGAGTTACATAGCATTTCGAGGCATGGAATCGATAAGAACAATATAATAATTAATAATAAAATTGTAGAACAGCGTTTTAACTATTTTTGGGAAATGATAAGAACTGTGATACTGATGTTAAGATAGGTTAAGTTCCAGTATAATACAGATAACTGAATTCATGTGATTACATGAAGAGAAAAGTAAGACCTAACTCTCGCATGTAAAATTCTCATAAGTTGCTTTTCTCCGTCATTATATCATCATCATCGTCGTCGTCGTCGTCGTCGTCATCGGCGTCACATCCTCCTTCTCCTCCTCCTCCTCCTCCTCCTCCTCCTCCTCATCCTTCTTCCCCTCATCCTTCTTCTCCACCTATTCCTCATCCTTCTTCTTCTTCTTTTCTTCTTCTTATTTTCGTCTACTACCTCCAAGGATCAGTTGATATTACCTGTTTCGCCAGCAAATTCAAGCCACATTTTCTTCTGTTTTCCACGAGGTAGCTTCCCTTTTCGTTACTTACCTCGGCAATCTGCCAGCCGTGATGACGCGACCACCTATTCCGATAATTATTAATCTTGTAATTTACTGATGAAACTTCATCCCGCGTAGGCTATATCCTCGATCCTCACGCAGAAATTTCGTCTCGGTAGCTTGGGCCCTACTTTGCATTGTTACCCAGTTTGCAGACCCCTTTATAACATAGTAGGAACTGTAGTGGCTATAAAACTTCATGTGGGTAGATCCCTTTACTTGTATTTTTACTTAAATTCTATCTTCTGGCACATCAGACAGGAAAAAAGTCAGTCTTTTAATCGTATTGGTAACAAAAACCGTTTATTACCGAAAAAGTACTGTGATTTGAATTATCCAAATTATTGAATCAATCCTATTAAATTAAATGCATTATTATTATTATTATCATTATCATTATAAAAAGTAACAACTAAAAAAATAAATTTTACGGCGATATTAACGTCAATGACTTAATTTTCCTATTATAGATACACAAAGCACATGAAACACACGCACGCTTCCACACGATAAGCAGCATGTCTGCAAAAATCAGGCACGTGGAACGTGTTTTCTGCATTCATTACCTTGGAGCGAGAGATGCACATTTGCAGTTACAGACTGTACAAATACCTACAGTAGCTTGTTTTATGCATTCTATTCTATTTTATTCTTTCCACTTAGTAGACTGTTTAAGTACAGAACATATGTTTACTTAGAGTAAATAATGTTTAATAATGGAATATTTAATTGTAAAAAGTAATGACTAATGTGGGCTTTTAATAAAATATTGACAATCGAACGAGTCTTCGAACAAATTGTGTCACAATTAGAGGTTACAATTAACAAAATGGAGACAAGGCAATTAGGAAATGGATTTTAAATTCGGCTAATTTAAAATAAACATTATGCTATCACATGGGTAGGTACGTTCCCTACATCCCATTTTGTTAATCTTGTTCTCGACTTGAGGCACAATTTGTTCTAGAAGATTTACGGCATACAAAACGTTAAGGAAAATATACACATTTTTGAACTGTCCGAAAAGTCTTGTATGACCTCTATTGGCATAAGCTTCTCAGATCTGGCTAATGTCAGTAAAGTGAAAGAACCTGAACGCAGGTTCACCAGTCTGAACGCAATATATTGAGGAGGATTTTGTAGCTACTTGAGAGAACGGTTCAAGGCTCTTTAACCTCAAATGTACGATTTCCACTAGTGACTCGATTTATAAATTATCCTTTGCTTAAATTGACTGGACATGTACTCTAGACTGAGGACAGTGAACAAACTATGAAGCATGCAGTGGAAAATCCAGGGGGCAATGAAAAAAATGGCAGACTTAGGCTAAGGTATCTGAAAAATATAACACGGAAGGATACCCGAATGAAATTTTACAAAACTGTGGTTGTCCTAGTATGCTAGTGAGACTTGGACTCTTGGTAAAAGGGTTAGGCGCGAATTAAACATTGTATCGTTGCACCAGAAGATTGAAGACCATAGAGAAGATGGTATGAACACTTGAACCGCATGCCTGATATCCGTTTACCCGTGGCTGCTTTGGGTTATCAGCATACTGGAAAGAGAGATGTCGGTAAACCGAGGAGAAGATGCGTTCCGGAACAGGTCTAGGGCCTAATCCTTGGAGTGATGATGATGATGATGATGATTTAGGCTAAGGTGGGTCAGTGGATGCGAACTGACTAAAGAAATATAACCATCGGAAATTGTATCACGGCAACTCTCGTTCTTGGCCACGAGCGAAGTACCTCACAAGAGACAAGAGTCACGGCAACTCTCGTTCTTGGCCGCGAGCGAAGTACCTCACAAGAGATAAGAGTCACATGAAGAGGGAAAGACGAGTATGAAGAATATATTAAATTAATAAAGTATATTTGTAAAATAAGCAATCAGAAGAGTTTAAAGATTTCGCACATTTATGGATTTAAATCTGAAACAGAATGTAAGTGTCGCTCCCAGGAGCTACGGAGGCTACAGCTGCTTCTAACCGAAACCAATCTTGATTGTAAACTTACTTTCTTCACTGAACCGGTCCACCCGCAGCACCTATAATGTAACCCTTGGATAGTTTAACCAAAGTGTTACGTTACAAAGTACATACATATTTAACATGATAAAATTTCTTTTTGTTTTCACTATCTCAAGTTGTATTATGGATACGCGAGAAAGTTTTGGCCAACACAGCATCTGCGATGTTTTATTGCCTCGGCAGCCCATGATTCGATGTAACTTTAATGCTAAGCTCAATGTTTAATGTTAACGTTAATGTTAATGTTTAACTTTAATGTTAATCCTGTCAGTTCTCCCTCGTGTACTGTTAGATGATGGATGTTCAGATCGGCAGTCATCTTCATCTTAACCTCAACATTTGTAACATGGTTGCTTCTGCCGAGAGTCTTACGAGGGAGGAAAGCTGATATACGTTTTGCCCATGCGCTAGTCGTTATTCTGAAATCAAAAACGTTCAATGCATTTGGCAAGGGGAGATAAAGACGGTTTTTTTTAGGTGAATTTTGTAGTTCTTCCTTTAGGGGACAACACACATTTTACGTAATTTCGATTAAAGAAAGTTAGCACGATAAATAGGGCCTCCTATTACGGAATGGAACCACCTCCGCGACAGATGTTCGCAGGTTGGAAAGCAGTTTGCTGACGTCATACCAGTTTTTCGGTAGATTGTAGTGGAGTGTACTGTAAGAATTCTCTTCGTTGCAGTGTAGTAGACGTTCTAGTAAGTAATCGAACTGCAGAGAACTGAGCCTCCTCCTCAAGTCTATATCCAGTGTCCATTCCCGACTTTCTCACGCCAAGACCCATGGTTCATCCTCTGGACTTTTGCCAGGCAGTATCTTCTAATTCCAATATAAAGCATTAAATACTCCTATAATTGCAAGTGCGTTGGGTCTCTGTTGCTCAGCCCGTCTTTAGTTCTCCACTTCATCTTCATCATCATCATCATCTTCTTCTTCTTCTTCTTCTTCTTCTTCTTCTTCTTCTTCTTCTTCTTCTTCTTCTATATAGCCTTAATCGCCAGTTTTTCTTGACGCATGAAGGGGATTCGCTAGAGGTCGACAAGTAGCCCGTAAAACTGCCAACTGTACAAACTCCGTCCCCTGCTTTGCAGCAATTCCATGACCCGCCGCCAAGGGGAAACTCATTGTCACCACCTATGTGATCCCTACGCGATCCCTGTATGAGGCTACTTGGATAAGACTCATAAGCGAAAGCTTCAGTCACTCCTGGACCGAGGATTACGCTGGGCGTGTATAGCCCACTACCTGACTTCTAACAAGAGTTTCACTACGTGTCCGTTCCCTGAACGCCACCATACGGACACTTCCCCGAAAGTTCTATCGCCGCTGTGCCCACTTCGAGGGCAATCACCTCGTTAGCACCCTCGGTCGCAACCCCGGCCTCGACGTACACTTGAGGGACGCAGCATACGAGCGGGCGACGGGCTTGCCCTTTGTCACACATAACCCCTCACCTGGCTAGAGGTCGAATCTTCAGTTATTACCATTGTGCCACGTATGAAGGACAAATTTCATTCAGTACTTTAATCACGAATGCATCACACATTCTTGCACGTGATATGCATGTCTGCAAAAATAATATTCCTCGCACAGCTGCAGCTGCGGTGCATCCTGAGGGGGGGGGGACGCGTGATCGTGCAATGCGCAAACACGTCGTCGTCAGATCAGATGCAACAAACGGACTGACTGTTTGTACAGCTGCCAGCCCCGACGTGTCTTGTATATACAGTACGGCAGTGTACAAATACATTGCGCTGGTAATGCATTCGTACATCATGATTCATCAGTGCATCTATTGTAAGCGATATGGTGTACACAGGCTGATTGTCTCAAGGGTAAAGTGAGTCTGGTAGTGACACGAGAAAACCTAATTATTCTTTCTGTCTCACACACACACACACACACACACACACACACACACACACACACACACACACACACACACACACACACACACACACACACACACACACACACACACACACACACATCTGTGTAGAAATAGCTCTCTTTTTCTTCTGCTTTTGCAAGCTAGAATTAGACTACATGTACATTTCGATTTCTTAGGATTCATTAATTCCATCACTTGTACTGTTTCCGAGGACCTACCAAAAGACTCTTCTACCTTAGGATCTGTGAGCTAAAACTTTCTTCGACTTCCTTCCCGTCTTCAGCTCTCAATCCACTATTTTCCTATTTATTCTTTCCAGGTAATATCCTATTTTTACTATTTTCCTAAGGTAAATATCCAGTGAGGACTAAGATAGTTATGAACAACAGCACTTAGAATAAGTGAGCCGTTTCAGATATCTCGGCTGTGCAGTAAGCTATGAATTTGAATATGATATAAACAGAAGATAAATAAATTTAGGAATATTTGTGGTACGATTCACAGAAATCATAAAAATAAAACATGGCACAGCACAAGGATTAAATTTTATAAGGCAATTGCAATATCCACGTTGATGTATGCAAGTGAGGCGTGGGCCATGACAAAAAAGGAAACCGGCAAGATTCAGAGTGCTGAAATGCAGTTTCTTCGAAATACTTTAAATTATACATTGCAAGACAGAATAAGGAATGAAGATATCGGAGCAGAACTCGAAGTAAAGGATATAAATGAAAATAATTTCAATTTACAGAAGACAAATCTGTACAGAAGATGGTGGGGTCATCTGCAAAGGATTGCCGAAAGCGGCACTGAACTATAAAGCCATTAGTAGAAGAGACGTGGGTCGTCCGAGGATGAGATGGGTGCCGGAACAAGTTTATATAACCTAATCCTTGAAGAGGAGAAGAAGAAGAAGATCCTTTGCCTCCTCTATGACGTCCATCAATGAGCATGTTCCTAACTCGTTCCTTGTATCCCTGACTCCTCATTTCGTTCCCACTGGAATATCGAGGGAGTCCGTTTATATTTTACATAAATAAAAGTAATACGTAATATACATAATTATGCATATGAAACATAATTACTTCGTCTTTTCATTCTCCTTCTTCTTTTCCTCCTCCTTCTTATTTTAATATTTTTCCTCCTCCACCCCCTCCATCTTCTTCTTTTTCCTTTCCTCTTCTTGTTCATTTCCTCTTCTTTTCCATTCCTTCTCTTTAACAACCGGGAACTTCTGTTCTCCTCTATTATTTTGACTCCTTCATACCTTGCGATTAACATTATCATGAGAACGTAGCCCAGGCAGTTCCTCCTCGGTCAATCTGTTCCTTTTTTCTCGACAGTCTTCCTTCAAAAATATTCAGAATGAATCTATTAAATCCATTATTAATTTCAGTATACTGAACACTTGACTTGCGAATTTTATCTTTCGTTGATTTTTTTATTGATCTCATAAGTTTTATTTCCCTTTTCTTCTTCTTTACATTAAACTTGTCGTTATCATTGGTGTTTACATACAGGCCTACGTCTCCAGTACTAATATCCGGGACTATTTTCTCCCCAACACGCCGATGTCACTTTGTACATAGCGTAGCCTATATAATATTTCACCTAAGTACACGTACAGTAAACTTCCATTTATCTTCTATTAACCTTCCGTTAAGTGGATTGAAACGCCCAGTTGTCCGGCATGTATGCCCCCGATACTCAGTACCAGGACACGTGTAAATTCAAAAGAAGAAAACAATGAAGACTTGTCAAATTCTGTCATTTTAAAAGAGGCCCATTTTGCTGTGAATATTTTTGTAAACTGTATTGAAGCTAAGAGTCATTCGGTGATCCAAAATACGCATATTATACGGAACGAGTTTAATAAGAAGGGAGCCAAACAAGTAACGTAATTCCATCCCTGCGTAGCGAGTTTCCTACAGCTACACCGCCCTCTCTCACATCCAGCACATCACAGGCTTCTGTTGTAATAATCAACACGTTGCAAGCCTCTTTTCCACATCTCCTCGAATGCGTACACTTTCCATGGTCTCCTTTACACCGTTTCCGTCTCCTAGGTGGAGTCCATCTTTTTAGTGCCAACGCCAACGAGCATCAGACATCCATCCCACGTGGCCGTACCGTAGAAGATGCTTTGCACTTATTGTGTCTAAAATCGTCTTGCAGTGGCGGCCCGTGCTTAGGTTGCACGGTTCCACAACCCCCATTAAAACCCGAATTGTATTTTAAATTATAGAATTATGAATATAACAATAATTCTATATGTTTGTTTTCAAGCTAAATCATCGTAATTAATCATTTGCCGATTGAAAAGCGCAGAGTAATACTAAAAACCGTACACGCTCTTGCCGCGGTGTACATGGCAAGTGTGCACCAACTGTGACGCGTTACACGATATATGGAAAAATACAATGAAGTAGTGCTCTGGCTGGCTAGACTCGGGTGTTCCTATTACAACTATATAGGCTCGCTTGGTGTGATTAGGGACTGCAAACCCCGCTTGTACGTCACGGCGCCACCAGTCTGTTTGTTAGTAAATAACACGTGGTGCGCCAGGTTGGAGTTTGTATGGTTTTGTTGTTACGTTAGTTGTGGAGGAGTTAAGATAGTTTGTTTACAACTTCAAATGTTTTCTATAAGACAACGAGAAAATTATAAATCTCAGAACTTAATTTATACACTATTACAATTTAAATTACTATATGTAATTTATACTATATTACTATAGTATTAAAAATTACTATATTTGTCTAAATTAATGATTTTTTTAATACCAGTAGTGAGCGAAACATGTTAAAAATAATTTTTAATAATTAGTGATAAATTGTAACTTTCCTTGTGAATACTTACGTTTCTTAATGTCCTCGTACGTTTCGGCGTGCTGTTCACCTTCTGTTTTTACAGAATTTAAATTCTGTTTTTAAACCTCGCTGAAGAAGGTGAACAGCACGCCGAAACGTACGAGGACATTAAGAAACGTAAGTGTTTACAAGGAAAGTTACAATTTATCACTAATATTAAGTGCGTGAAGAAGAGGATGAACCATCAAAACAATTTTAATAATTACATAGTTGAACATCCCTTAATCTGTTTTTAGGTATAATATATTTTACTATGCTATATGTTGACTGGTATATGTATAAACGTTTTATGTACCAATCTAATATCTAAATGTTGATTATTGCTTTTAAAATTAATTAAAAATATCATTACATATAGTAATTTAAATTGTAATAGAGTATAAATTAAGTTCTATGATATTATAATTTTCTCGTTGTCTTATAACAAACATTTTAAGATGTTAACAAACTATCTTAACTCCTTCACATATACAATGATACATACATACTCGCGCACACGCGTGTACGCACATACACGGACACACACTCACATACACAAACACGTTCACCCAAATAATTGTTCTGTTGTGCTTGAGATTTCTTTTGTATTCATACACAGGTCCTGATGATGACAATAAACATTGTCGAAACGTCTACACAAATAAGTTAAAAATTGTGTTACATTGTTGACCGTTCCTCAGAAACCCTTCACTGAAAAATTTACATTAATGTTTACTATTCCGGCAAGTGTGACAGTTCGAGGCCGCTGAGAGGTCGATCATGCAGTATTATCGTATGTATTATTTTGTTTTGTTTTACTCTCATCCTTTCTAGAAAATTTCGAGTATCAATGCCACACAATGTTGTGGGGTGTCCAAGCTTCACTGCATTAGCTAAGGCGCACATTGAGCTGCGTGGCGCAGTACGGGCAGGACAGAGCAGAAGGAAAAAAACTGTGTGGCACAGTTATCCACGTATATTGGATAGCAGTTTGTGCGGCAGTGTGACGGAGGCAGGAGCAAAACTGTGTGGCACAGTTGTTCACGTATATTGGATAGCAGTTTGTGCGGCAGTGTGACGAAGGCAGGAGCCGTGTTGTAACCAAAACTGTGTGGCACAGTTGTCCACGTATATTGGATAGCAGTTTGTGCGGCAGTGTGACGAAGACAGGATCCGTGTTGTTACCAAAACTGTGTGGCACAGTTATCCACGTATATTGGATAGCAGTTTGTGCGGCAGTGTGACGAAGGCAGGAGCCGTGTTGTAACCAAAACTGTGTGGCACAGTTGTCCACGTATATTGGATAGCAGTTTGTGCGGCAGTGTGACGAAGGCAGGAGCCGTGTTGTAACCAAAACTGTGTGGGACAGTTGTCCACGTATATTGGATAGCAGTTTAGTGCGGCAGTGTGACGAAGGCAGGAACCGTGTTGTTACCAAAATGTTGTGCGTATAACCAAAAACATGTTGGCGGAATATCTTGATTTGAGCTCTGAGTCAGATTCGGATGCCGAGTTAGAAATATTATTATTACTCTATCAGAAGTCAAGGAAGGTAAAGCTGTGGAAAAGTGGGTACATGAATGAAACAGGAACTCACGGGGAATCCGCACTAACAAGACAATTCTCTAATGAACGATTTGTCAACTATTTGCGTCTGAATCGAGCGGAGCTCGAAGAAGTTCATAGCATGATTTAACATATTATCACATGTGTCACATTCACAAGTGTGGGATTGGCCACGTCTGGCGCATTGGTCCCCTGCCCTGCTCTGCGTTTCCCCTTCAAAGACGGAGTCACAGAAACTGAGCTGCCCTGCCTACATCACCAGAGCGTCAATGTACGCCCGGCAAGTGAGGATGTCAGGAGGCAACTTCATATTGACAAGACTATTGTACGTAATAATTTTCACTCCATTCCTTCTTTCGCATCGTCCTCTTCCTTCAAATTACCAGTCCTCGTAACTTACCAGTCCAGCTTTTCTTATTACATTTTGGTTCCTCTGGGCTCCTTTTGATTTTATAAATAAATATCTATTGGTTTTAATTTAAAGGTAGCTTATTCTATTTACTTGTATGAGGTAAATATGATAGAGATACGCGCTATTTCTGTGTGTGTGTGTGTGTGTGTGTGTGTGTGTCTCCACCTACTTTATGTAATGCGTATCGACTGGACAAACACAAACAAACAGGTTGGAAAGATAAACACCCAAAGGCAACGACAGAACGTACATGGAAATTAAGTACTCTCGTTTATCAAACACTCGCGCACAGAATGCAATTTATAAAACAAGTTTTGTTTTTTTCTTTATAAAACAAACAATTAATTGGTTTTCCTCGTGTAGCAGACATCACATTAACCGTGTACATATACTACCGTTTGCGTTCAAAACGAACTGCTACTTGATTATCTGTATCAGTCAGCTGACACCGTTTTCAGATCAGCTGATTTACGAACAAATTATTACCGTTTAAATTCGAATAATATTCAGAAACGATGATTGTTGCGTGTGATTAAGTTTCGCCCGAAGCCGGCGTTTAGCAGAGATGGGGTGGTACGCAGAATTCGTCCAGTCACGTTTGTGTAACGTATGTTCCGATTTTTATTTTTTGCCAGTACTTTCGTTCTTAGGCTTCAAGGATCACGACTTTGTTATTGAATTTTATGCTTCTTGTGGGTTTAATTGGGTCTGTATTTAGGAATAATTTATGTTCTCATTTTTTTCTTGCACTAGCAAGGGTTTCTGTATTCAGTCCGTTAAAGTGACTCCCATGGTTTGGAGAAATCCGTTGGTGGGGATTCTGCGCTGTGGTTTGACATTTTTGGCTAGGGCGAAAGAAACTACAAAGAGACTAGATAGAGTGAGAAATGTAGAGATAAGACAAGCGATGGGAATCGACCTTGACATTATAGAAACAATAGAAGCAAGAAGACTGAATTGGTTTGGACACCTAAAAAGAATGTCGATTGACAGATGGCCAAGGAAGGAATGGACTCCACCATCTAGAAGAAAAAAGGAAGACCTAAACATTCATGGAAAATGGACGTCGAAGATGCAATGAATACAAGAGGGCAACAGGACTTACATAACAGGAGAGTTTAGACCGGCGCCAGTGGAAGCTAAGATACGAGAGGGGCGCCAGCCGTAATTAAATCGCCTAAGAGAGAGCGAAAGAAAAATCTTACTCCAGTGGTATAGTGGTGGTATTAGTGGCACTAATCAACCAGTGTCATCGTGATCATCTGTTCTTCATGTATTATGCACTTCGCTGAGCCGATTCCCATCTCCCTTGTCTCCCATTCTCCCCCACTTTAGCTAGACATCTCCTTTCTTCCGCTTCATATCTTCGTGCCTTTAGTTGTAATCTAATTTCTTGCATCCTTTCAGATGATCGTGTCGTTTCAGCCGGTCCGACTATATTCTCCAATCCAGGCTGAATATTTGATACTGTTCTCTTATCGTTTCGTTTCTTAATCTGTCCCTTCAGGTTCGTCGTTTATTGTTACAAATCTGATCTCTTGTTCTGGGATTCTTCTTTATCGTACTTTTGCTGTAATTAAACTATCTGCAACACACGAGTAAGAGTATCGGCAGTGTCTTATAGAAGTTTACACACTCTCGCCTTCTTTGTCTTATGTTTTACTACACATTGAGCGATAATGGCACAGATATTATTATATTATTAATCCAATTTTTGTATTAATTACCTCTTTTCGGGGAAACAGCTAAGGTTATCATATTTGAATCCTCTAATAACCTTAGAAATACATTATATTCGAATTCTGCTAGGCAAAACCCATTTCCTTTTGATACAGAAAATTAATTATTTATCTTTAAGATATTTTTATACAAAATACTTAAAATATATTTCAGTTGAAGTGGAGATTATAGGAAAATAAACGTTCGAAAATTAAGGTGTGAAAATAAAACTCGTTTGATACTCTTACTTAAAAAGAAAGTACGAGGGTCGATCAAATATAAACGAGACTTTTGAAATTGGCACGAGATATTTTAACGCTCATTGATATTGGCAACAGTAAGCGTTGGTAGCAGTGCCTAGACATGCGCAGCGCTATACGGTTATTTGAAAAGTCGTTTGTTTCATTGTTGTCACAATAAGTGAACAGGAGGTGCATGTGTCCGTTGCGCAGCATGTAATAATTATGTTTTTAGTGTGTGAAGGTGTTAAACCAGCTGAAATTTTGTGCTGATTGCGTGCACAGTTCGGCAATGATACACGTTCGAAGGCTCCACTATACTCCTGAAACCAAGAGGTCGAGTATGGAGTGGCGTGCAAAAGGTGAAGCAACTCCAGTGAAGGCGAAAACACGTTTGTCTGCTGGCAAGGTTCTCATGACCGTCTTTTGGGATGCTAAAGGCGTTGTGTATGTCGATTTTCTACTTGAACAAAGAACAATAAATGGTGCATACTACTCTGAACTCTTGGGTAAGATTATAGAGAGGCCTATAGGTCCAAATGGCGCAAGATTCCGATCCTCAGCGTCTTGATTCTTCACGATAACGCCACACTGCTGCTGCTACGCAAGCAAAATTGGAAGAACTGCACTGGACAGCTTTGGATCATCCCCCCCTACAATTCAGACTTGTCGCCATGTAACTATCATTTGTTTGGACCCCTCAAAAAAGATTTGGCAGGGAAAACATTTTCCAGCGGAAAAGAGGTGCAAAACCTCGTGCGCGTTTGGCTACTAACACGTCCAACAAGTTTTTGTGAAGAAGGAATAAAAAACTGCCAATGCGATGAAAAAAACGTGTAGACAATAGTGGAAGCTATGTAGAAAAATAGTTTTGTATTTGTTTTCACGTATATTAATCTAATAAAAAGTTTCTCAAAAGGTCTCGTTTATATTTGATCAACCTAGTACATAACAATTTTATTTATGTTTTATATCCTACATTTGTATAATTGTTTGGCTACTGACTTAAAAAAAGCAATAAAACAGTTTCCTTAAACACTTGAAATCTTGGTTAATAAATAAAAATCTGTTGAATACGTGAATGCGAAATCTTGGTCAGTGTGTTGCAGTGAAGATGGCCGTCGGAGGCACGGCCGAAACGTTTGCAGCCAACAACTTTAGACGACGGCCTTACAGCCCAGCAAGCCAAAATTCTAATAATATAATGTTGGAAATTCTCCAATAAAATCCACGTTACAAAACGTCTCAAACAAGGTTGCTCTATTCCCCCTACACTTTTTAAAAGATATTTGAAAGGCACGCTGAAAGACTGGCGAAAGAAGTGACGCAGTATGGGAGATGAAAGCATCAAAACATCTTTACTTTCGGTTTTGCTGACGACCAGGTGATCTTAGCAGAAGACGAGGCAGACATCGACTGTCATCGTTTTAAACGGGACCGAAGCTTAAGGTAGCAGAAAGCAGATTAACTGGAGTAGATACGTACTAAGTGGAATTTCTAAGAGCTGTGAAAGGCTGCATCCAACACGATCATATGCGAAATGTTGATACAAAGCAAGAACTCGGAGCATTCCTGTGGAATTGAAGCCAAAAAATTACCAATGAGCGTGACTGGAACATGTGCTCCGAGTGGAGGGTAACGGTATACCAAAAGTGGATCTCCTATAATAAAGAAAAATAATATAGGGCCTACAGGACGTTCAACTAAGAAGTGGATCGTGGAGTAGGAGCAAGCCAAAGACCTAATCAGTATCGATGAAGACGATGTAAAATTATTTATCATCATCATCATCATCATCATCATCATCACGGATTAAACCAAAGATGGTTTGTTCTAGTCTCAAATAGGCAAAGATTAGAGCTGGTCACTCCAGCGCTTCCTCGGACGTCCCACACCTCTTCGTCCCCTCGGCTTATAGTTCCAGAGTCGTTTGGGGATGCGGCAGTCATCCATTCGGCAAAGACGTTCCCACCAATTCATCCGACATTGGATCAATCAATTGGGTGATCCTGTCTAGTATACTCATAACATTCAGTTCCTGCCGTATATCTGTGTTTCTTCTACGATCATGGAGAGTATACCCTGCCACGTGCCTGAGAAATCTCATTTCAGCCGCTTGGATGCGACTGGCCTGGCCTTTCGTTAAAGTGCAGTTCTCAGACCCATAAAGAAGTGTGGGAAGAGCCTAAAATTATTTATTAAACAAAACATTGGAGGAACATGTCCCTCCCCCCTACGATATACAAGTTATTTTCGTTTATCTCACTTTATGTTCCCTTACTCATGAAAAAAGTGCCTACGTGTACATACAAAACGAATGTGTGAACACAAATGAGTGTATTTAATGCTCTATATAAATTAACGTTCTTAACGAGTGACATTGTTTGTCAAAGGTAATCTCCACAAGAACGCGACATTAACAGATACACAACACACGGTACTCGCCCAGACACATGTACTGTACCAGGTCGATTTATAACGTCGACCACAACGACATAATTTATATACTTGCCTCATAATAGGTCGCGATACAGTTACTAGTGACGCGGGTCTGTAAGTGGCATCCTTTGGTTAGTTATCATATGTGTACAGTATTCCATCGCTAACCGCGAGGGTTATGTTCCTACAAAACCTGACCGCTTGTGAAGTCGACACTTTTAGGAAGAAAAATTAAGGTTACAGGAATCTGAACTCGCTTACTTTATCCTTATGCTTTGTAAGGTGGTTTGTAGAGCTGATTATTTTATAGGATTTGGTATCCATATTTTTTCCATATGCTAATATTTTTTCCCATATTACCACCTGTCATGTCCTGTTTAGGCTTCCAGTTTTTTTGCCTCTACAACTCTTCTCTAATGGCTTTTGTGTCATACAGTATCTTTGACTTTATCTGTCGCCTCCAGCCACCTCTTCCTGGGTCTACCCATACACCTGAATCCTATCGGTTTATATTCTCAGACTTGTTCGGCCAGTCTTGAATCTGACATTCATTCCATTCATACAAGCGCTGTCCAAAAATTATCCTTCTATTAGGCGATGCACACAAACTAGTTGTCATAGCAACACGGCGCATGCGCAGTAGCGACCAGAATCATTTTACATGCAAATTCATCATCATCATCTTCACATTACGGCACGGGCAAAGTGCTGTCTGTTCTGCCTTCAAAAATCCTCTAGCCATCTCTTCCTGGGTCTACCAGTACACCTGAATCTTATTAGTTTATATTCACAGTCTTGTTTGGCCAGTCTTGAATCTGACATTCTTTCTAAGTGTTCTTACCACATTTGCTTATAATCTTTTAGTCTTTCATTCAAGTTAAAAACTAGTAATCTTCCTCTTATGATCTCATTCTTTATACTATCAAGTTTAGAACACATTTACTCCTCTTACGAACCCCATTTCCGAGGCCTATATTTTTACTTTCTTATTTCTTGGTTGTCGTTCATGATTCATATCCATAGGACAGTACAGGGACCGCCATGACTTTGTAAAACTTTAATTTTGTGTCTCGACGTACCTTGTTTCCAGACATACGATTGATTAACCCACAGATCGCCTGGAACTTGCCTCACTTAACATCACTATCATAATTCTCATCATGCCCATTATCATTTCCCAAATAGATAAAAGGATTCTCCTCTTCTCCTCTTCAAGGATTAGGTTATATAAACCTGTTCCGGCACTCATCTCACCCTCGGACGACCCCTGTCTCTTCTACCAGTGGCTTTTATAGTTCCAGTCCTTTCTCCGAGGCTGCTTTGGATGCTACAGTATTTCAAAGTTTTACATGAACAGGTTACTGGAATGTTGCACAACCCCCTACCAGGAGGACCAGAGACTCTTCTGTCAGGGTTACCATACCTTAGCCGAAAGACCCCTGTTTTGGGACGTAGGAGATTCCCCCTCGCCCTTCTCTTTCTGAGATAGGATTTGATGGCTTTGTATCAGTTATTCTGATACTGAAAGCTTCTTAGTATTTCCAGTGCTCATCTATCGACATCAGTGAGCACTCTAAGATCCTAAGCCACCCAAAATTAAGAAATTAGAATTGAAAAAGGACACCCTAGGCCTCGATTACTCTAAGAGCGTCGGGGTCAGAAAAGAACAAGAGGCAGTCAGGAGGGACTAGACAGAAAAGACTAAAGGAAGGGATCTCACACAAGACAAGCTGAAGCAAAGTGAGAATCCAGCCAGGGCACACCGGGATTGCCAAACCCGTATCCACAAGATGACGACCCTGATTTACTGCTCTATAATTTGATCATTAATTATTATTTCCGGTCTTTTGGTTCCTTGCCTTCCAGGAAGATTCAGTAGCAGGAGATTGAGAAGATCCAAATTTCGGGGGGAGGGCAAGAATAATTTTCCATTTGGTGGATAAGGAAGTGGTTCAAACACTCTTGTGCCATCTCAGTCAGGGGGTGCTGCAAAATTTTGAAAATTTGAAGTACTTTACCATCTTTATCCTTTTCCTCTCAGATATTAGACACTTGACCTCTAATCGTGACACGGTGTTTCACTAAAGCCGATTTATAATTAATGGATTCTTTATTCGTTGACACGGATGCTGAAGGTAGCACAAATCACAGCTTTACAATGAACTGTGTAGTCAGAATTATTTACTTGTTTTCTTTACCTTTTCGTCTACGATGTTCAGGGAGAATAGAATTCAGTATCCCTTTTACAGCTGATAATACCGGGTTACAAAAATGAGAGGAACATTTGATGATGTCAATGCCAATAATAAAACATGATTATTGGCTAAAGAGGCATATTGAAAGAACGTATTGGAGAAATCGGACCTTCATTTATATTCGGGAATTGAATGCAGAAAAGAAGATAATGAAAGCCTGGTGTTGTCAGAGTAACGTCTACAGGCTAAAGAGAAATTACAAGAAGAATACCTGTGTAAAAGGTGCAATGAGGTTTAGGCAGGTAAAGGGAGTGTCAAAGCCGCGGCGTCCTTAATAAATCAAGCAAATGTCCGGCCAAAGAGAATTATTTCACAAATTGAACCGAAAGCGTCACAACGAGGTTCAAGTTAACCTGTGCCAAGTTTAATTCAGGTGTGTGTGTGTGTGTGTGTGTGTGTGTGTTTTAAGTGTGTTACTGTCAACCGTAAAATTGATTTATTACGTTCCCCAACGATTTGTTTTAATTCTCTTTTCATTCATTTTATGAACGCGCCCTCGCGCGCGTGTGACAGATTTATAATTAATGGATTCTTTATTCGTTGACACGGATGTTGAAGGTAGCACAAATCACAGCTTTACAATGAACTGTGTAGTCAGAATTATTTACTTGTTTTCTTTACCTTTTCGTTTTGACTTTTCGTATTTTTTGACAAACTATATTTTACTGATGACAAACACAGAATAGGTCTTCCATAAGAAATGAATGGGCGTGATGTAATTATCGATTTTTAACCAAACTGGAGGTGTTATCGACTTATCTGAGCCAAATAGACCACACGAATTTAAGCAAGGATGCTTCAACAGCTTCTAACATGTGCCTACTGATACTCAGCAACTCCTGGATCCGAAAAGTGCGTATACTAATACTTGACTTCCCTCTTTCGTCACCCAACTAACACAGGTTCTAAGATTACAAACACTATCCTTACCAGCTGTCAGCTTGTCATTTCTTATGCGAAGAACTGAATAGAGTTGAAGGTATAAGCTATGACGATCTGAAGACCGCTGTGAGCATGAAGTTTAATGTACAAAGCAATGAAAAGTACGGTATACGCATTCACGGTGTAAGGGTAACACAAGACGGTGAGACGGGTAAGACAAGAGTAAGAGCATTTACGGTGTAACGGCTTTCTTCCATTTTATGTACAGATCAGAGCATTTATATTTTTGAAACATTTATTCCCCCTTCACGGTAGTCGGATGTCCCGAAAATCGGAACCATATCGGTTTATTATTGTTGTATTGAGGTTTCAAAAAATTAAAAACACCTTACGACCTTTACCAAATTATCAATATTATTAACGAAATCTTTTCTGTCGTTGGGAAAAGGCAGAAAAATCTGTATGTTTGACAATCAAAGCAATTATAATTTACGCCGTTTGACTTAGCCAAAAGCCAGAAGCGAGCCTGAATGAACGCCCGTACATATATTGTCGGGAGAGGTGGCGAGCCAACTCTGCCGTTCCCAGGGGCAACCCCCTGCACCGATCCCTTGGTATCCGCTGCCCACAACCCCCCACCCCACCCCACACTCGCTAGGTCAGTGTCTAAGGGCGGGAGATGGCCTCCCACAGATGTTTTAGGGGAGTGACACACTTAGCCGTGCCCCCGTTTCGATTGAAATCTTACGGGGAGAATGTTGCCCAGCGGGGACCACGTGGACGAGGTGGTATCTCCGGGACGGGACGGTGCTCAGGCCGTTTTGTCTTCTACCTGGACTTTGTCACTTTCGAGCTGAAGAAGAGTGGATCATCTTGCATTTGATGGTAGGCTTAGAGTGAGTGTATCTTCTGCGGGATATTACTCCAGGGTCTTCTTACTCTCTCCAGCCCGTCTACAGAATTCCTGTAGTCCATATGGAAGACCTCTTGTTGAAGTAAAGTTACTGGGAGCGGAGGCCACATCGCTGTCGCCTGGTGGAAAGCGGCACGAAGATCCTGAACAACCGTACAACCGACGTTCTCTATTTTTAAAAGTAAATAAAAATATTTCTTAACAATAAGAAAATTCGATTTATACGGGAAAGATAATAATGCGCCATTCTCTTATATTCCTTTTTCCAATCCTGCAATCTCCAGACCGGCTCACCGTATACAGTGCACGCTATTGTACAGTGGGGCGTGGTGGAAAGCGCATGCGCAAAAGCTGATGCGCGTTGTGGTATCTATGGTTTCCGCGTATGCCGGCGTCAACTGTCAGTAAAGTGCTTGTTACCGATTTACTACGCAGTTTCAGCATTTACAGAATCTGTTTCTTGTCCGTCATGTGCGTACGGTAGCTCTAAATATTTGAAATGATGTAGGCCTACGCTTTTCAATAATACAGTATTCTGTGCTGAAGGAAAGAATTGTTTTTTGTACGTTTCAACAAGCGACAGTGTACGAAAGGACTCCAGTTACTTGATCGGAAAACTCCATGACGAATGAAGAGAGGTCTTGGGGTCTCGAAAGAAATTCTGAAAAACCATACAGCTGGTTATTGGAAATAAAGAAACGATATTACAGTAGACTCATAAATAATTATTATTATTTTTTTAATTTTAAGCGCCACATTGGAAAAGAATGTAGTAGAAGTGGGGAAGACTTCATCATCCTCACAACACGGCTTAGGCAAGGTGCTCCCTGTTCTGCCTTCAAAAATCTTCCAGTCATCTCTTCCTGGGTCTACCCACACACCTGCGTCCTATAGGTTGTATTTCCAGACTTGTTTGGCCAGTCTGGAATCTGACATTCTTTTTAAGTGTTCTTTCTACCGTTGTTTGTAATCTTTTAATTTTTCATTCTCGTTAAAAACTTTTAACTCTTCTGTTATGGCCTCATTTCTTATACGATCAAGTTTAGAACACCTTTTATCTCCTCTTCAGAATGCCATTTCTGAGGCCTGTATTTTACTGTCTTGTTTTCTGGTTGTTGTCCATAATTCACACCCAGAGGACAGTACAGGGAGAGCCATAACTTTGTAAACTTTAATTTTGTATCTCGACATACCTTGCTTATAAAAATACGGTTGATTGTTCCACAGATCATCTGAAACTTGCCTAGCAAAGACTTCAGTAACGAAATAAAACAAGGGAAGATAGTTATGGCGAAATAGCAGCTGAATTCTATGCTTCTGAGTGGAAAAATAAAAATCCACAAAACCAAGAAGATAATCTACTCTGGTATCTCAGAAAGCATAGTCGTTGTGGCTCTGAGATTTGGAAGACGAACCAAAGGAACTCCCAAAGGGTCCACTCGATGGGGAAGACCTCTATAGGTGTTCTGGAGTATCCAGGTTCCAATGTATAAAAAATAAACACCTTAATTCATGAAGACTAGACAATATTAGATATCATAAATAATAGTTGCCTGATATGGTATGGCCAATTAGAGCGAATGCTTGACGATTTTTGGCTGGAAAAACTTGTTAAACAAGGTTCGAAGTAAGGAAAAGGAAAGAATTAGATCCAGGAGATTGTGATAAGAGGATATTTACAAAAAGATGGAAGAAGAGGTTTAAAACAAAGAGAGTGGGAAGACAGAAACCTAAGGCGAACAAAGTGCGATAGGTAGCAGTAGGCCCTATCTGTGTATATACTTGCATACCGATGCGTGGGTGGGAAATTAAAGATATATTTAAATAGGTTTTTAAAAGACATTATTCCTTTCTGATTTGACAACAAATCAGGGTTTTAGAGCATAGTTCACATCTTTTACGTTCTTATGCACATCTAGGCGTCACAGTGCAAGAATAAGGACTCTCTTATCCTAAACAAAAATTATGTCAATTAGGAAGGATAATGATTTTCTGATCAAGGCGCTGCCAGGTGTTCATTGCAATGAAGCCGGTGCAAGGCTTAATTTCGATAACCATTTAGATAGTTAATTCTAATGTAGTGATTTAGGTAGTTTAGGTAGTTAATTATAAAATGGAGTGAAAGGAGTAGTGAAGATAAGGGAAGTGGGAGAGAGAAAGACTGAAGGGGAATCGCATTATCGAGTTGTATTGTGAATAAGGCTACGGGTAATCTATGCGAGCGGATAATTACTTTTAGAAGACAAACGTTTACTTGCAACTGTGAACGAGAAGAAAGGTACGAGTAGGCCTATTCGTAAAACTAAATGCTGTCGCCTTGTGAAAGGACCATGAATGTGGTCGCTTTCCTGCTTTCCTTTGTTGAGAATAACGCTGTTTTCGGCTTAACGTCTGATTTATTCTTCATAACACGTGTGGTATGACAATAAAGGAGAGGAACACAAAAAAGGTGTGCAAATGCCTCATCCCAGGCGGATGGCTCCCGATTCGATCTGGCCGACGCGACGTTGTTAGGCGACCTCACCTATCGTCTACACAAACGTCTAAGCTCCTGCGAGTGAATCCTTAAAGGACCCACGGAACCACGTCACCGGACAACCAACGAACTCCTTTCCTTCACGCCGTGTCATGCAAAGGAGATCCATGACCTAACTCCTTATGCTGGAACATTAGCTGAATAACAAAACAAGAGTATGCGGACGTAATCGAGGGTTATAAAAAGAATGTAGTCGCAGACCCAGCGAAGAGCGGGAGAGGAAAAAGAAGATAAAATGTTTCCTCCATTCTGCTACGAACCGCTGACGATCAGATCAGATCAGAAACTGCTCGTCTGCGCTGACATACAGACCTGAGATTATGTGAGCCCGTAAAAATACATGTTTACGAGGGTGTACACCGTTTTCGCTGACGCGAACCCTATAGCGACCGTGTTTAACGTAACATCAGTATGATTTTAAGCTTCTTCTACTGAAATCTTAAGAATCCATGGTCAGGCCGGTGCAACCACACTCATACAAAGCAGCCTTTCCCGCCTTGCATGCTAGTTTGGGCAATGGGAACTCTCGTCCTAGTCTCCATGTGATGCAAGCATATGAGCGCGGAGTACCGGGAGAAACTGGTATTCGCTGGGCTGCGACACAGACACGCAAACTCTTCAGTGTGGTAAGACATACCGCTCGTCTTTTCTCCGCCACAATGATTCCTCCTCGCAGAAGCATTGTGAACGTTTACTGTTGACAAGAATAAAATATGTATTCAATCCAGAAAACATGTATTCGTTATTGACTTTCAGTTGTAGCTTTCAACAGCAGCTACAAAAAAAAAAAAAAAAAAAAAAAAAAATAGTTGAACGTAAACAGTTTTTTTTGTTACTGTCACTTTACTATAATCTTCTAGAATGTCTATGGAATGTGTGTGTTAGCGTCTGTGTTTGCTCGCAGAAGATAAGCAACAGAAAAACGTGCAAATTTTTTTTCCACATGGCGACGGCTAACCTTGACGCCGTGTGATAAAATTTATTTCTCGTCAGGTAGAAACGAAACAAAAACATCTAAAACATGTTTGAGAAAACTTGTCAGAGATTAGAGACCGTTCTCGATCGCTACTTGTCAACTGATGCCAAACTGGGAATGGCTTGTTGGAACGCTTCCAGCACACCGAAATCTTATTAACTGACTTCAACCCTACTATCTTACCGCTGTTTCATCAATATCAATTCATTATTTCGCCGGGTAATTCCGGTTTTAGTTTTTCGTTTGCTGGACACTAAATTAGTCCTTCTCCCTCTCTTCCCCATGCCAATTTTCTTGTTGTGTTCCATTTTATTTTAAGCGTTCGCTTGCAAGGATTGTCTGCGCGGTGTTTGTTACCGTATCCGTGTTGTCTGGTTTCCCAACATCAAGTTAATCTTCCTCTTCATGTTTTTCTAACTCTATAGTCTCTCTGGGGATGATATTGCAAGTCCTACAATGGCAGTCAACCTGATACAAGCTTGAACTTTTTTCCCGTTGTATTCTTCCTATTCTTTTCCATCATCCACTTTTGCCGTCAAACGTTGGGGCCCTTATCTGAACTTCCTTTTATCGTGGCAAGGTCTTTTTCCTTTTAGTACTAGGTACCTTCGCAACATATTCTTCCAATTCCAGTCTTAGTCCCCTCTTAGTCTTACTATTTTTGGGCGAGCTTCCAAGATGAATTTCAGTTTCAGTTTACCAAATCTTTCCAGTGATATCCCCCTCCTATGTTTTCGTAACCGATTCCTTCTGAAACCGGGGTTTTCAGCTTGATTGCTAATTCGGTTTCTTTTAGTTCTTCCAGCTGACCACCTTAAAAATCTCATTCTGCTTGCTTGAAATCTCAATTTATGCTTTTATAGCGTGGTGAGGTTTTCTGTCCCACGTGGAAACGAGGGTAGGAAACTGCCTCGTGGAGAATTAGTTCCTCTGTGACTTCCTTCCTAGCTATTATAACATGGGATATTTTATTTGCCTTCCAATATTTCGTTTAACCATATTATGGTTCGCATTCTGTACACGATGACTTAGGCCTATTCCCTCTTTAAGTGATTTTTATTCATCGATTCTCGAGCCTCTTTATCTGCTCCAACTGTTTCCTTCCCATTTTAACAAGCTGGGGTTCTCTTCATTGGTTTGTTTGATTATCACCATCATTTTATTTTTGCTCGCGTTGATCTTCATATCCCAGTGCTGATGAGACTTGCTCGATCAGTCACTTTTTATTAGTTTTATTATTATTATTTTTTTTGCGTACGAGCCACTGTGGACTACGTTTGGTTCAACTTGTTCCTCCCTTCTTCTCCTCTCTCTTCCTCCTCTCCCATATCTCCTTCATTCTTGATCGATGTCTCTCCCTCCTTTCATTAGTCCAGATGGCATCTGTCCTCTTCTTGGGGTTTTCCTGAAAACCTTGGACATTTTTTAATTTCTTTTTGAGTGGCAAGCATCTTCAATGTCTTCTTGAGTAATCTGGAGTCCTTCTGTCTTTTCCTGTTTCTTTGAACCATGTATTGGACATTTTGACCTTTCTGAAATAGTTAGCTTTATTTTCTATTTATTTATTTGTGTTTTTTTTTTGGCAGGTGTGTCTACTTTATGCAACTGGCATAGCTGTGTCAGTCTGAGCTACAAAATGTGTTTGTTCTTGTTCTTAAACACCGTCGTATTGTGCAGCACGTAAATTGTGTTTCGTCAACTGTGCAATACTGCAACACCAAAGGAGTATTCTCAAGCGCGCGGGTGTTTGTGTGATTCGTGTGCGATGCTGGTTTGGTGTTCGTGTTCTTTGGCTGCCATAGTAGTGATTCAGTGCTGGTCGTGATTCAGTCCTAAACCAAAGCATCGGCGTTCATTTCGGACTCCGAAATGGCGTCGAATGTCTCACTTGTTCCTTTGCTAGAGTCGTTGGTTTCCCTCGTGGACACCTGTGGCTCTGTTGCTCCTCGTTCATCGCCTCTACCTCGTGACTCCTGTAATGAACGTGAAATTGACAGTGATTGTGGTGTTTGTGACAATGCGTTTATGTGCATTGTGGGGCCGATATACGAGCAGTGAAGGGCAAGAGCGCCAAATGCAAGACAAAAATGGCCACTACCCCGCCTCCCGTTACGCTGTACAAGGGTCTCGTCCTGTTACAAGACTTCCGTTCTGTACAGGGGTTCCTGTCAGAGTGGTAGATTTCTTTTCATACGTTCGCTTCTCCTCAAGAGCGTAAAATCAAGGTAGTCATTTCAGGAATTCCTTCCCTTACCACTCCGTCTACATCAGGCAGGAGCTCATTGCGCTCGGCTTTGCGCCGAATGCGGTGTCCCTGCATGTTGGAAAGGGCGAGTATAAGAAACAGTTTCCTTGTCAAACTCCAGAAGTTCGATCAATTCGGCGAGATCTATGGGTCTGCAGAAATTCTTGCAGATCCGAATACACGTTCGCACCTTCGATGCGAGGCCGGCCTCCTCTCGGTGTTTTAGGTGCCAGAGATTTGGCCATTCTAGCCTCTTCTAGTATCAACCCTCGCGTTGTGTGCTTTGTGCAGAACCTCGCCGAGGCTGTGATAAGCCGAAGTTGGGATTCACACCCATCTGCGCTAACTGCGGCTATGTTCATCCGGCAAATTATCGGGACGTACTTATTTCATCGCAGCCCAGAAAATGCAGCGGCTTCTGGATTATGCAATTCTTCCGTACTATTTGCGTTTAAGCAATATTGTCAGCGTATACAAAGGCATGGAGTAAGGCGTTGGCTTTTCCACTGGTCTCATTCGAAAAATTTCCTATTTTGCATTTCGCTTTTCTTCTTTTCCATTGCTTGAGGATCTCTTGTTTATAATGCAGTTATTTAACAGCTGCTTACTTTAATCTCGAGTCATCGAAACGCAGGTCTCTAGAACTTGCGTGGGTTGCTGGGTGCACGTCCGTTTCCGGGGTATGGCACCTGGCTACTAATCTAGAGGTTATGACTTTGATTCCCTGGCTCCCACAAAATCAAGTTGCGTTTTTCACCCCAGGGTCGACTCAGCCTGTGGAAATGAGTACCTGGGATGTCATAATGGGAGGGTGAGGCGTAATGCTGGCCACACTGCTTTCCTTGTATGCCAAACAGCTCATGAAGCCAACCTGCCCTGTCTAACTACTAGTTTGCTGAGGCGCTGAAAAGGAGCCATTGTTATGTTTAAAATCTGCACACCCAAGTCGTTTCATACTCCTTCATTGAGTACATTATCCAGCTTAGTGCATCCTTTAGCGGTCGTAATATATACTATATACTCTTGCAGATTGATGTATTGAAACGAATGGAACCACCTAGAATAGCCGAGAGAGTCCTCGCCCCGTCCTACCGCCTAATGTGGCAGGTGTTGCCTCACTCGAGGCCGCGTTCAAGTTCGTTCCAGAGTACTCTACAGAACACTTAAGTAGCATTAAGTGGCGTGCTCATTGAGGATGGAAGTTCTGTAGAAGGCGTTCGCTACCTATAAAAAGCCTTAGCAGCCGGCTTGTCAGTACAGTGGTGTCGAGCGATTTCTTTAGCGCGGATCGAGTGTTTGTAGAAGCGAAGTGTTGAGCGTTATAATTAGTGCGGAATTCTTTATAGTTGACATTATTATTGCATGTGGACATATTTTACTTGAATTATTGTAAGAGACTACTTTGTTGATTACAAGTTATTAATTGAGATAATTAAAGCTGGATATTAGTGACTTCATTGTTTTCATGTATTTTGTTTTCCTCTATACCATACGACGATCAGTTAGACCGTCGTAACAGTATTAATTGTTTCTGTGGCCACAAAGGCGCGACATTGTGGATGGTAACAATTTCAAATTTTAATAAGCTCCAAAATTTTCCATACATCACCGGAACTGGTTCAAAGCATTATAATTTGCGCGTTAATAACAGATTACATAAAGCTGGATCATTATATTGCTCTTGCCTAACGATCAAATGTTTCCAGCAGCCAGTGTTTTCAGCCAAGTTGAATTGTAACGCTGTAACGGATGTCAAAATTTGTACGGACAGGAAGTGTGCGTTACACTGAATTTTTATGAATTTTTTGTCAAATCGTTTTCGTAATTTCTGAATTTTAGTCCGTTTAACAAATTGTGCGCACGTGTTTGTGTGTTCTGTATTCTTTCTAAACCTATTTCGTAACCGAGTTTGGTTTTCCCTGTCTGTTATGTCGGATACTGGTAATAAATTTCACCGGAAACCTTCACTTGTGTTACGAGTACATAAGTTGGCTTACACAATTGTAACCCATATAATTGCATACTCGGTAACAATTTACGTGGAATAAATGAAACAAAGGGATCCCACAACAGCTCATTAGTGACATACAAAGTCTTTATGTTGAAAGTAAAATCTTACTTGAGACAGGAAGGCTGAGCACAACTCCCACTGTGGGACTGATAAATTGTGGGGTGCGACAAGGGTGCCCGTTATGACCTTCAATTTTTAATTTATATGTAGACGGTTTTTTCGAGAGCAGTTGAAAATATCTTTACACACTACGAACCCCGTAGATCCTAGTTGAGTGGGACTCTAACCCACTAAAAACACCTCCTTTAATGCTAAAACTGAGCAAGGGGTCATCCAGCACCTTCTCCTTCATGTTTCCTTCACGGGTGATGGGGTGAAGCCCAGTGGCTCATCCCAAGATTATTCTGTCTTACTCTCATGTAGAGTTGTATGGATCCATACATATTAATTGCTTTCTATTGCGATACCAGATCATGTGGCTTCTATCTTTTGAGTCGCCTGAGGACGTGTGGAGCTTCTTCCACCACGTGTCGCATTATTGAGTTATCGTGGATCTGAATTCTCTGGTCATGTTTGTCTGCATATTTTATTATTATTTCGCTGACATATTCTACATTGAGGTCTCTATGTAGGTTGTCGTTCGGCTTCTGAGTAGTTTGTTCTGAAAGGTTTGTATCTTTTTAAGTCCTTTGTACAGCCCCACAGCTGAATTCCGTAAGTCCGCGCAGGCTTCAGAACTTGTTTGTACAACAGCAGTTTGTTTTCAACTGTTAGTTGGGATATATAGACGGTGTTATACAGAACTGACAATTGAATCTTCCGGAACATTTATGACTTAACTCTGCAGCTGACACGTTGTTGTCTGACGATGACCTGTCGAACTCGGAAAGCGGCTTGCGCATGGCTGTACACTCATTGCAAGCATTTCTGATTATATGTCTCCACACTTAAGACCAAAGTGATGGATTATCATTGAGCTGATCTCATGTGAGCAAGAATTGTTGTAGATTGTACTGTTCTGGAGCAGTCAGTAATTTTAAATATCTGGGCTACAATGAGTTTTACATTAAACTCCACATGTATAGTTTTCCTCCAACGATATGTTGATTTTATCACTATTTACTTTAAAAATTTGTAAACTTTAGAGTGTCTGAAGAGATAAATGAAGCGAAAATACGCTAAACAGTGAACATGGTCTTCTGTTCTTTACGCAGGGTGTTTTCGTAGCATAGGTCACTCCTACGATAGCTTCTCTGTTTTCTGCCAAGCGTGAAACCTCTCTGCACTCTGGGTGGCGATCAACGCCGTCATTTTTCTAGTCAAGAGAGCCTCGGTTCTTCTATTTAGGATTAACAGCAGGAGGCAGTATTTCTGAACTTAGATAGTCGTGAATAATCAGATTAGTCATTTGAGTTACCTGGGTTGTAATATCTCATATGGAACTGATATTGGTTGGGATAGTAAGACAAAAATATTTAGACGCATCTGTGGAACGATTCATAGGTACCTGAAAAATAAAACACGGAAGGATAACCGAATGAAGTTTTATAAAACTATGGCGGTCCCCTCATTCCTGTATGCTAGTGAGACATGGACTCTTGGTAAACGGGACTCAGGCATTCAGGATTCAGGTAGCCGAAGTGAAATTTCTAAGAGGGACGCAAGGTTGTTCTCTCTTGGATCGGAGAAGGAACGAGGATATTAGGCGCGATTTAAACAGTGTATCATTGCACCAGAAGATTGAAGACCACAGAAGGAGATGGTGTGAACACTTGAAACGCATGCCTGATATCCGTCTACCTGTGGCTGCCTTCGGTTATCACCCTATTGGGAAGAGAGATGTCGGTAGACCGAGGAGGAGATGGGTTCCGGAATAGGTCGAAGGCCTGGAGTGATGATGATGATGATGAGGCAGTATTTCTCCCCCCTCAAGGCGTGACGAAAGTAAGGGATTTTTCTGCTTTCAATAGTGTTTAGCAATTCGCTCTACTCTGAGTATCCGCCCTTCGAAGGACGTCAGACTTGGAGACATCGTCATATACAAGGGAGGTGACATTGTCGAATACATTAAAAACACGAAACTTGACATGGCTGCTGAGACATATCAACACAACCAAAGAAAGGTAACTTAAACAAATTTAAAATATATTTCAAGGCAAGAAGTCAATCGAAAAGATAAAATAGAAAGCTGGTGACGGTGACCACGACTTTAGGCAGTAAGTATTAGAATTTGGAGGAGCAAAGCTAAAAAAACGTGGGATGAAAAAATAACGAGAAATGTCGATACGCAGGAAATTAATACAAAAACAACGAGATGAGATATTTTAGAAAGAATTTGATTAACGTCATTTACAATTAAAACACCACGTTTTTGTTCGACTCAGAGCTAGAAAATAAAGACCCCAAGCGATGAAAGTTTGACACGCAAATAAAAGATAATTTGCTTGTAAAAAACAATTGCCACATTTTATGTATTTTATAAGTTATGTTTCCTTATTGTCGAAAGAAAGGTATAATAAATAGTGTGCGAGATAGGAACACGTTCGTTTCGTAGTAATTATCAGTAAAAATTCGTTTGATTGTTGTTTTCTACACTGTGTAAGCCAACACAACAGCTGTACCGATTGTTGGGGACACGCAGCAACAGAGGTCTCTCTAACGGTAGTGAGGCCGTGACGCCTAGTCAACAGCTGATCTGAAGTGTAACAGCTTTCAGTCTAATAAAGACTGAAGCACTTCCTTTCTGGGTGAATGGCTTGCGCATATTTATTATATATTTATTTGTTATGACGTAATAAACACGACAATTCCGGTGAAACAGATATGTAACGATAATGAAAAATGTTTATATTAATTTCAATTAAATTTGTCTGTTTTAATCCGTTTACTTTTGATAGTTGCAACTAATTTTATTAAATTATGTTAATTATTTTCGCTGGCTAGTATGAAAATTGTAGTAAAATCATCAGTTCTATTATTTATACACTGTATCATTTACACATAAATTTACAAACATAGATTTAAATTTATTAATACAAATATATTTTATTTACAAATCTAGATTTGATTGACGTACACCATGGAGTTCACCGAGGATGTAACACTTTTGATGGATTTTATGAACATTTATAGCCTATCACTGAATTTTGATAATGTAGAATGAACGCGTAGACTCTGAAATGGAGTTATCTGTCAATAAATACTTTTGTGTTTGCAGACGACCAATTGCCAATTCAAGACGAAGAGAATAAACTACAGTTATCCTTATATCCTTTACACAAGTAAAACAATTTATGGTCTGAATCTAATTTAACAGTGTCGACAAATAAAAGAAAGATTATCATTTTTCAAATAACAGAAACTAGTATATTTCAAGTAGAAATTGGTGATGAAGTAACATAAAACTTAGCTATTGGAAATGGAATTACTTATGGCTGTGGAAGAGACATTGTCATCAAAATAGCAAAATTTCTGTGGAGCATATAGTTGAAACCTGCCGTAAACAGTTTACTAAAGAAGAAGAAGAAGAAGAAGAAGAAGAAGAAGAAGAAGAAGAAGAAGAAGAAGAAGAAGAAGAAGAAGAAGAAGAAGAAGAAGAATGGTTTTCTCTATAACAATATGTAATAATACATAGGGCATAGTACATATTTATTATTACATAGTAATAACAAATAATATAAAATATTAGTAATAATTTGTTACATACATTGAATATACGCTATAATGTTATATCATACATTAATTCAATGTTATATACATTGTAGTTTTAGTTAAAGAGTAATGCTATACTGACAGAATACATTAGCATAACAATCGGAGAAGAGAATGTTTCCCGAAATTATAGTAAGAGTCAGAGGAACTTCGCATCGTACTGCTAAGTCCGAAGTTAACCGATTACACAGGAACCTTTGCGTAGATAAAGAACTACGAAATTTCCTGTCGTTTTCTTCGCAACTAGTAGGTCTATATTCTCGTCAGTTCTATGAGCCTTTTCGTAACGATGTCTTCTCGATATTCTACACGATCTTCCCTATACGTCCATCCCAAGTAATTCTTTTCGCATCTCTTTCCGTTACTGACCATGCTACATGGTAAACCACATGGCTTTATAGTGCTCAGCACTGTAAAGCGCTGAAAAGTATAAATAATACTTTTCCTGTTTTGAAACAATCTGACTCCACCACACGATGTTCAAATTGTTGTCACAATGTCAGCGCCTTAAGGTCCGTTCTCTCCTGACTGACTCGAGAACAACCCTCCTCCTCCTCCTTTGCCCTCCTCCAGCTCTCCTTTGTATTCCGTCTATTAGGGCAAGTCCTAAGTATAAACACGCGTCACTGCCTCACACGTTTTGATCGCCCTCTAATTACAAACAATCTGCGCTTTCCCCAACACATTTATATTTAGTTTTATCAATATTCGTTGAAAATTCCCCATTTTCATACTGTTGTTTAACTTTTGATATTTTTTTGGTATCTAGTTAATATCGATGGAGAAATGTGTACCAATAAGTATCGGCAACAGTGTTACAGTGTTAGAGCTCTTCGTAGCAAGGAGTACGAAACACGCGCGCTTATTGTAAGGCTACGTTAAGGAATCTGTTGTACTATTGTTTGATTTTTATCAAAGACAATGGGCGTGTTTACATATTGTTTATTCAGACATAACAATAAACTATCCGACTGCTTCTGCTTGTTAAGTTAAGTTACCATTGTCTGTCGGTAAGAACACCTACGCGGAATTCAAACAGCCAGGCGTTCGTTTGTCTATTGTTAGACTTGCGATTGTCTTCAAGAGAAAATCGATCACAACTGTCTTATTACGTCAGAATAGACTATTCAACGGTGCTAACTGCTGACAGTTAAGAGTTGTCGCCAACTAGCTATAATTAATGTATGCTACACTAGTAAGCCACTTGAGCTGCAAAACTCCCTCAGACTTTTACAATTTTTTTTTAAATTTTCACTTCCGTTTTTGCCCTGTGTGTCCCTAAAGATAAAAGTTTTCAAAGCAAACACTACATTCGGTTTTGGATTAACATCTTTCTCTTTAGTCTGATATCCGGCATGATGTTTACAATCTTTCAAAATTTGCATACAGTCTTTGCGCTCTAGTGTCCAAAAAGTTTAAGTTTTCAAAGTTTAACACTATGTTGATATTGTGATTAAAATTCTGCTTAATTTCGGTGATAGCCCACGTGGATTATTGCTATGTTTTCAAAATTTTGGTACATTTTTGGGGGCCCTGGTGTTAAATTTTTTGTGGTTTAAATTTTGAAATTTCAAACCTAAACACTGTGTTCAGACTGTAATTAAATTTCGGTTTAAATTGATTCTCCACATGGATTTTTCGATTTTTTAAGAATTTTGGCCCCTCAAATTTTTGTCTCCTGGCACCGTGTTTAGAGGGAAGACAATAGGGATCTGTACGTTGAAAGTGTAAACACGCATACCAGGTTTAACGAAAATCGGTTGATGCGTTCAGAAGAATCATGAGACACACCCCAAATACGTAGATAGGCAGGCAGACAAATGCCAGATGGTCGAGTTAAAACTGATAACTCAGACCCTTAAATACATTGTTTCAGCTGCCTGAATCTTGGTCTAATCCCTTTTCCTCATCTTCATCCGTATAACAATACGTGGAACCATCCTTACTTATTCAAACGTAAAATTTGTATCCCCTCTCGTGTTTATATTCCAGCCTGTTTATACGAACTCCACAAACATGCAGGAATTTATTCACTCTACTGACGGAATCATAATTTTGTCCATGCGTGACACCACACCCTATGTAATTTATCTTACCGATCTGTTTCAGACTGGTATTACAGATAATTTCGGTCGTGTTGGATGTTACCCTGAAAGCCATCATTTTTTGTTTGAAAACGAAATACTGAAGTCATATTCATCAGGATCTTTCCAGAATTCAAAAATATCCTTTTACAAAGCATCCTCTATTTCGTAAATATAGGTACGCAATGTCATCAACGAATACATTAATTGTCGCGTTTCTATCTAGTTTTATATGTGGTGGAAGCTTCACCGCCAGTCCTCCGATAATATCGTTTATGTGTATAGTTAAATAATAGCGAGAACAAACTGAGTTTTTGTCTCAGTTCTTTGTTAGTAAAACAAAGAACTTGTTCCGCTCCTGCGGAAAACCGGCCATTATGTTATTGTTAATATCAATTAACGTTTTGGACACGATCAGAGACAAAGCCACCAAGGTCTTTCTACGGCTGCTAGACGATTGCGTGTCATACAGAAGTGTGGCCGAACCTCCAGGTTAGACGTTACGTGTTTGCCTAACGGACCTAACTTGTAAACAATTAATGTTATGAAATCTAGACATTAGCAGAAGGACGATGTTTTGTTAATCTGTAGAAAAGTAATAGTTAAAACATTTAAAAAGGCAAGATGGAATAACGTTTTGAGACTAATCAGGGTCCAGAGAAAGTTGTAATTTATAGGAATGGGAAGGAGAAGAAGATGAAGAAGAGGAAGAAGAATAGGAAGAAGAAGAAGAAGAAGAAGAAGAAGAAGAAGAAGAAGAAGAAGAAGAAGAAGAAGAAGAAGAAGAAGAAGAAAGATGAGGAGGAGGTCGACGACGACGATGACGAAAACGATGGCAACGATGCCGCCGACGACGACGACGACCACGAGTGAGAGAATGATGGCGCTGATGATGATGACGACGACGACGACGACGACGACGATGATGAAGAAGAAGAAGAAGAAGAAGAAGAAGAAGAAGAAGAAGAAGAAGAAGAAGAAGAAGAAGCCTCTATCTACACCTGGCTTCGAATGCAGTGGGCGAAGTGCATGTCCTGTAAGTAAAAAACTAGGGATTTGAAAAAAAAAGAATAAAAAGATATTAATACAGGTATATTTGACTCTAAAATATATTTTATAAACATTTTCATAAACTTTAATTAAAGCGACTAGTGCACTCATGGATGTTTCTAAAAATATAATAACGTGAGTATGGGTGGTAAGGAGTAAGGCACTTGTCTAGGGACGGGGTTGAGTAATGTTGTACGATATTACGTTGTTAACGGCTTGCTTGTGTTTAATCTGTTTGGCTTTTACGTTTTTTTCTGACGAAAATTTACACAATACTTAAGCCTTAATTTGAGAAGGGTTGCACAAATAACGACCGTCATTAAAGAGAAACAGTATGATAATGTTTAATAGCCGTAATATAACGTAAGATTAATTGACGGAATGGGTTATTGCGGCTAACAGATGGAAGTTATTAACGGTGCGTTAATTTACAAAAAATATATACAACAGCGGCAACAAAGGAGATGGAACATAAATTTTAAGTGTGAAATTAACTTTGTAGCGGTGGGAACCGCGGGAAGCGTAAAATATCGTAACGATTCCATGTAATCCGCAGTAGCAGACAGGATAATTAATTTAAAACAATGCTTCATTGCTTCTACTCAACAACGTCGTCTATTTATCATTAGGAATCGAGAGGAGACAGACATTTTTAGCAATTCTTAGATTTTAGGTGTTATTAATTTGTATACATTAAAACATATAACGAATAGCTTGTAAATACTACATAATGGAGCCTTTTGTGCCGCTGAAGTAGCTTTTGTGATTGAGTCAGTGTAGGCTTCAGTAGATTTTGAGGCGCTCCAGTAGATAGTGGTTCAGAAGCATGGACCATGAACTCAGCCCAAGAAGATTTGATCAGAAGATAGGAAAGAAAGATTCTGAGGATGATATATGGAGGTATCCAAGATGGTGGAATGTGGCGTAGGAGGACAAATGCCGAGTTGTACGAACTACACAAGGAACCGGACATCGTCACAGTAATAAAACAAGGTAGAATTAGGTGAGTAGGTCCCGTACAAAGAATGACAGAGGAAAGGGCATTGAAAAAAGTATTCACTGGAGGACTAAGAGGAAGAAGACCATGAGGGAGGCCAAGAAGAAGATGGGTGGACGATGTAGATGAAGACTGGGGGTCTGTAGGTGGAAAGAAGTTGTACAGTATAGAGGGGAGTCGCCCCGATCTGGAGGCCAAGGCTCTTCATGAGCTGTAGCGCTGTGGAGGAGTAGTAGTAGTAGATAGTATGACCGCCCCTGCCCTTAAGTCGGCCATTGTTATCCACAAATCTCGATTGCTAGTGTAGGATCTCGACTTTCACAGGCTGAACTGAATCGACTTGAGGTCTAGTAAATGCAACCTGAAGTAATGGCACTACCGGAACCATTTTCAATGGGCTACTAGACCCCTTGGTCTATAAATCTGTACGCGTTGTTATGTTATTAATCCAATCCGGTAACACATGAAAAATTACTCATAATTACTTGATAAATTTTAACACAGTCCGATCAGAACTGATTAATCAAGACTGTTAGAGACAACAACGCGTCAAACAAGAGGAGGTTTGGGAGGACTAAAAGAGAGGGTGAAAGGTTGTAGGAAGCTGATGGAATTGTGATAGGAGAAATCTCCTGAAGAACAGAAAAGGAAGAGAAAGACGTGTTAAGTGATGAGACCAAATAAACATAAAATCTTGATGACCTTCTCGTCCATCTTGGAAACGTCAGTCTTTTATGACCTCTTTTGTTTCTTGGCTCCAATTTGGCGATCTTTGTGACCACCTTCCCAGCTTCTCCCCTAATCTAACGTCTTTTCAATCTGTTGTCAGTCGCCCGACTGGTTTTATACAGGTTCTCGTCAAATCTCTTCATCCCCGAACACGTAAAACAACCGTCATCCTCAACAGTCTCTTCTTCATATTCACTGCACCGTGCACAGTGGCGGCTCGTGAGTACATCTACAGGGGGTTCACAATTAATAATTTGCAGTTTTTGAGATACACTGTGTCAAACACTTGTGTGTCGCTTGCAATATTCATATAATTTAGGCGCTGCTATACCTTGATGTAATGTATTAATTTTGAAACGAAATGTTATTATAGATATTACTGTACTTTAACTATTTCACAACTTAGGCCTAATAATAAAGGATTACTTTATTGATCATACTTGTTATAATATGCTAATTGTTCTTTTTTACTAAAACAATTATTTTCATTTAATTTTAAAGTAGTAAAATAAACGCAAAACAGAAAGCTTGTTTTAAGTGTTAAATATTTAGATAGTTAGTCATAAGCCTCATGCTCTCAATTATTAGATTAGATTATTAAACACACAGAAAAAGGAAAATAATCAAAGTCGCTGCATATGATGGTAAGGTCTAGTATTTACTTACACAAATTTACTTGGATGGCAACTTACACAAATATTTTCTTTAAGTACAGTTTTTGTAAACAAAGTCCATCCTTCTATCTTTTCTAAATTTATTATTCTAGTGCCATAACAATCTGAGGAATCTCAATCTGAAAGTGTGGTGATTAACTTGTACAAATTTCAAGTCTGTAGCACAAAATAGATGCTGAGAAAATGGCATTTTAACATATACGGTTCCCACCCCCCCCCCCTTAAATTGACAAGACTCCTTTGAAATGTTATAAGAACTTCACATCGAACACTTACAGTGCGTGTACCTAATAAAAACTGTTACACTAAAAATAAAATGACAAAACTTTAAAATGAAACATCGAAATGCTTACAGGACATGTATAGGTAGGTTAGACAGGAATACACACAGACACTTGAATACACGCACGAAAAATTTACTCTTGAGTTTACGTATTTGAAGCCGTGAACGTAATAAAATTATTGTGCTAAAATAAATACACAAACTTTAACCAAACGTTTACAAAACTCACATCTGACAACAGAATATAGGCGGGCATAAATGAGAACGAAGGTAGCCGAAGTTGCCCGAGTGGCTTCACGCTGTCAGTCTACAGACTCAAGTCCGTGCAGCTACTGAGCTGAGCTGTGTCAGAGGCAGCTCATCGGTATTCTCCGTTAAGCCGCTTGTAAACATGTTTCCCCCCCCCCCTACCGGGAGCAAATGGACTCGCCCGTCTGTCGCATATCCCGTGTGTACAGCATCGAGAGCGGCGCATTCAGTCCGCTCCTAGTCACTTGGCGCGCTCTACGCTGTTTTTCATTGTCCGCTCTTTTAAACTTACTGAAGATAAGCCATTTTAGTACTGCGTCAATAAAGATGTATAATATATATCGTATAATTATTTTTATAGGGGGTTCACGTGCACTTGTGCTCTTATGGACGAGCCGCCACTGACCGTGCATAACCAAAGTAATTAATCCTGGACGTCCCAGCCAGTGCCTTACAAATCTGTCTTGTCTTCTTGTTATAACTATCCACAAAATTCTCTTTTCTTCGTTATTTTCAGGCTCATGTGTTACTTTGCCAACCTATTTTATTTTTAATATTCCTCTGTAGCACCATGGTTCAAACACTTCTGATATTTACCGGTTGAGTTTCGTATTGCCGAAAGAGTTCAAACTCGTACAGCCTAATTATTGACAGTAACAAATTTTTCTTCTGCAAAAAGCTTTTTGGCTTACGGTAGACTACTCTTGATGTCTTCGTCGATCGCTCACTACCCTGGTAGATGAACTCATCCACTGACACTAAGTTATCCTTTCCAGTTTTGATATTAAAGAAATCATTACTTTCGTCCCTTTTTGATTTCTTACCGTGTTGATTTTAAAGTCTAAATATTCACCTAAAGCAGTTCAACGTGTAAATTAATTACTTTACACATTGGGGGTCGATACCAACTGTACAAAACGATACAGGGAAAGATACAAAATGGTAGGATTTTGGCAGATAACAGAAGTTATTGCACTTTACAATCTCTGCTCGGCAATAAACATGTCTCAAGAAAACTGAAAGAAATAATGTACAAAACAGTCATGCAGCCAGTTGTTATGGACGGCTCGGAGATAAGGGCAATGTATGATAAGGGCAATCAATAGAAAAGAATTAATGGTTGGGAACGTAAAACTTTGCGACGAATATGAACTGGTGAAGGAGGGGGATAACTGGACTATTAGGACCAACTCTTAGGAATAAATAGATTATTTTAGGTGGCTCAGTAGATCAGTGGGTATGGCACCTGGCTACTAATCTAGAATAGAGGTCCCGGGTTCGATTCCCGGGCCCACACCATAAAATCAAGGTGCTCTTTTCAGCCCCCAGGTCGACTCAGCCTGTTGAAAATGAGTACCTGGGATAACATCCTGGGGATAATAATGGACGGCTGAAGCGTAGTGCTGGCCACACTGCCTTCCTTGTATGCCGTACGGCTCAAACAGTCTACCCTGCCTTCTCCTAAGCTATTATTTATAGATTATTTTAAGAAATCTATATAATGACTCAGACTTGGTGGCAAGCACTGAATGCAGAACGATTAAGTGGCTTAGGCATGTTCAGAGGGTAGACAGAAGAGTCCCGAAAAAAATTTTGCTGAGGAACTTGATGGGAAACACCTAAAAGGAAAGCCATGAATAAGATGGTTGGATAAAGGGGAAGAGGGACCTCATACAAGTGGAAGTCAGGAGGTGCACAAAACGGACACAAGACAGGGAAGAGTGGAAAGCCGTTGTTGCACAGGCAGAAGTTCTGCAAATACCATGGCGTCTTAATGAATGAAAACCTCTCATAATCATTTCTCGAGAACACTCAATACAGTTTCTAGATATCCGTTATGTTTTCTGAAAACAGGAAAAGAGAACATCATCATCAACAAACCTTATTAACATTTTATTCACTCTCTCTCTCTCTCTCTCTCTCTCTCTCTCTCTCTCTCTCTCTCTCTCTCTCTCTCTCTCTCCTCTCTCTCTCTCTCTCTCTCTCTCTGACTGTTACTCCAGTCTCCAACGTCTCTTCTACTTCCGTTCCTGCCTCTTCCATGTAAAATAAACAACGAAGTCGAAAGACTGCACCCTTGTCTTTCTTTCCTCACTGACACTTCTCTTTCTTGGTTTTCTTCTATTACTATAGCTACTTGTTCTTATACAGATTAAAAGGTATTTCTCTGTCCTTATATATCAAATCAACTTTACAAAAAAGTCGAAACAGTTTATTCCATTTGGCATTATCAAACCTATTTTCCAAGCCCATAAACGTCATACGAGGGTCAGTTGAAATGTTCGCGGAGCGACAACTGTAGCTTAGCGGTAAAACTAAACTTTTTCGTGTGCTGCAAGATTTGTATTTTATGTGAACACCTGTTAATTTCCAAATCCATCTATCATTTTATTCATTGTTTAGAATCTGTTTAAAATTGACGTGTCATGCGTGTTTTGAAAAAAACGGACAAAATCAAACATCGTGCTGTGGATTCTTTGTTAAAAATTGTTTAGCGCCAACGGAAATTCAAAACTAAACTGTAATGTGTCAGGAGATGCTGCGACTCCAACACCAACGGTTTGTAAGTAGGCACTTGAGTTTAAACGTGGTCGTACGAGCACTGGACGCCCAAAAATGCAACAACTCCAGTTGGGGCAGCCATCTTGCACAACGCTTTTTCACACCAAGTCCTTGAGTTAAAGTATGATGCACACGCTCATATGAGATGCCTCTGATTTCAGCAACGTCATCCACTCTTCAATCTGCGAGCTTCCAACACCCTATGAAATTTTTTCAATAATGCCATTTTTTGTTGCACTTTTTGGACGTCCACTGCTGAGATAGTCTTCAGTGCTTGTACGACCACGTTTAAACTCTAGTGTGCCCCACTTATCGTTGTTTCTGAAGGCGCAGCACATCTTTACAATTTCGTTTTGATTTTCCATTGGCGCTAAAACGTTTTTAACAGAGAATTAATCACAACACGATGCTTGATTTTGTGGATTTTAAAAACACGTGTGACAGGAAAATTTCAAACAGCTGGTAACAAGTGGATAAATTGACAGATGTATCTGGAAATTAACAGGTGTTCACGCGAAATACTTTTAGTTCTACCACTGAGCTATAGATATCGCTCCGCGAACTTTTGAACTGACCCTCGTATGTGTAACTTTGTAATTTTGTTCTTCTTTATTATTCCCCCTTCGATAATTAAGCGCCGTTTCAGAATTAATATTGTGTCCATACTAATTTTGTTTCGTTAATACTGTAAATCATTTCAAAATTTTACAGATTGGTTGCGTATCCACTGATCTGCCGTCTATCATTTTAGTCCTTTTTATTCATCTCTGTAGAGATCGCAGTTTTTTGTATTATTCTGTCTGTCTCTCTCTCCCCCCACACACGCGCACCACAAACGTTGGTTAATGATACTGTTCAATTTAATATTGGAAAATCTATTTCACTTAATATCGAATATCGTACGAACAAGACACACACCAAGTGTCTTAATATGAAAAGAGTTGGAGATCTGGAGTTATCTCCCCACTGCAACCGGCAACGCTCCTAAATTCCCCTTATTTTATTCAACAGGCCTTTCGTAATCAGTTGTTAGATTACAGTTGTTGGTTAACGATCCTGCGTCCAATAAAATCGCCCAGTTCATAGTATATCCTATGCCAGTATAAACATAAAATCGTTTATTTATAATGATGATAATATTTAATGTAAGAGCCGTGGTAATTGTGTGATGTCGTTAATACGAAATTTATGTAACATCTAATAGAAAGCTGGTATCGACGTTAATTAATAGACTCGCTACTATCGATTCTGCAAAGCATTAGGCTGTCGACTTCGTACCGTAATAAAGAGAAAAAATCGACTCGCTTAAAGACATTACAAGGGTCTCCGGCTAGGTCAGAGTAGTCATTACTGTAGAAGCCTATTACCAAACCGACTATATATGGAGAGGCGTACCGGGCCATTTGGTGCTCGCGCGCGCACGCATACACACACAAACACAAACATTCTTAATCCTTTCTGTGATATTGTCTTCTAACAGACTCGACTCGACTCCGCTATTAACTATAGAGAGGTCAACCACGATTCAGCTAAAGTTATATCTATTGTCTACGTCGTGTTTGAAAGCTTCTCTCTGTTAATTTCCTTTTATAAAATTTCTTGGAGAGAACATAAGAGTGTTGTCAGTTTCTTTCTTCCGAACATTAGCACTTAAGTCCGTTCCGCCGCTACACGTGACGTTTATGAGTTTATTTTACCTCTACAACTTGTAGATTGTCCGTCGTTTTGGACAGATTATGTTAAGTCCTCGTGTGACTTATCTTGTCTCAATGGCGCAACAGGTTGGGACATGTTACAGCTTCTTCTACCACAATATCACAATCTTCCACCACAAAAAACCTTCAATCTATTTCGAATTAAACTGCTCGAAATCACTCAGTATAGTGTTACTCCAACACCGAGCACATTATCAGGCTTCTGGTCAACATTATGAACAACCCTTAAATGTTTGGTAGTGACCGTCGATGGAAGGTTTAGCGAGAATCGCTGAATGAGTGGACCCAATTTGTACATTACCATGAACAGTAGACTCTATTGTGAACCATAGATCTCCTACTAACTGACGAATCGGGAATTGTATAAGCTTTGGCTTAGATCATCTCCGTAATCCTTTGAGTTTCTGTTCTTCGTTGCCGTTAGGCCTTCCTTTAGATCATACTGCGCCCAACTTAACAACTTCTTGATCGGCCTACTGTTTTTCACTGACTCACCCGTTCCCGTTACCGAACCCTTATGAATGACGTTAGTACAAGATATTTAGGCTATTATAAAAAAAAAAATAGTCATCTCTACTTTTGTCACTCTAGATTCATTTCTCCCACCTTCTTCTTCTTCTTCGACAAGCATTATACCGTTAGGTCTGTTGCGACTCATAGCTCTACCCTTCTTCTTTACTGTCGGCCAGTATTTCCTGCTCCCTTTGGACTACAAAATAGGATTTGTTTTGGCAAGTGTTCGTCCTCCTCCATTCTTAACACGTGGTCCTTCCACCCTTCTCTACAATCTTCTTTCTATGATCAAGTCAAGGTTCTCCCTGATTTCATCATTTTCAAGTTTATTACAGCAGAAATTATCTTAGTAACCTCACTCAGGCGACTGGACTCTATTTAACGTCCAGGTTTTTACTTTAATACATAAACTACATAGACTACAGCCATAACTTTATAGAACTTTATCATCCCATCCTTTCTTACTTTACTCTTAAGCGATCTGTTTATCGTGCCGCACGTCACACTATACGCATATCTCTGTTTTTCCTTCAGTTGACTGCCGTATGTTTTCTCCATTCTGTCACTGCCACCACCTTTTCTGGGGCCTTCCAACAAATCTCCTACCTCCGGGTCTGTATTAGCCGTATTATACTTCCGTCGATACTCTTCCTTTCTCCGTCCTTTCTACTTGTTGTTTCCATTCATTCCCGTTTTCTTCAATTTTTCCTATCATAAACTCGTTTCCGATCAATTTCTTATATCCCATTTCTTTAATCTGACCCCTCTGCTATTCTTCGTCACGTTGCTGCACATCATTGCACACGAGTCTTAAAAGTTATAGTCCTCGAAAGCACGTTCATTTACTAATCATAACTATACCGAAACTAAGCTAGAACCCATGGAGTTTACCGCTATATTTGGGGGCTCGCATAATTGGGCGGCTTAGGAATGGCAAGATGACCTTCGTGAAGTACAAGTACCGGGATATGTAGGAACTAGAGTAACGAGTGATGGACGGAGTTTTACAGAATTAGTCAGAATTATCCAGGCTAAGAATACGTTAATAAGAGGAACAGTCTGTTCACTTCGAGAACGTCGCTTTTATGGTGAGGGACATTTTGATTGTCGAAGACTTATGTTTCGAGCGTTGCTTTGAAAAATTAGAATTTTGTGGAATACACGAAAAGTAGAAAGGAAAATACTCCTTTGTAGCTTTAAAAGCGTGCTCCTATAGGAAAGCGACAACGATAAACTGGAGAAGTTTGATAAAGTTTTTCGGAGAGCTCAAGAGAACAGACTCCTTCTCGAAGCGTTTAAAAAGAAAAGAGTTTTACAGTACCCAAAACGATGTCCCAAGAATCAGATTTGACACAATAAGGTGATACTTAGGGATCTTTTCCGTTATCAGCAGATTCGAGGAGTGTCAACAAAGTGGAAAGTGACCATTGTTGACAGTACGCGGCAGGACAGACGTCCTTCCCGTCAGATTTTATATTATGTGCCAAAAGGTAAAAGACATTTGGGGAGGCCCCGTAAGATGTTGGAGGCCGGAACAGGTGACGATTCGCAAAGCCCCTGGTAGCAGGAGAAGAGGAAGAAGAGGAGGCAGACGAAGAAGAAGGAGAAGGAGGAAGAGGAGGATAAGAAGAAGAGTGGTGGTGATGATGAAGAATAAACTCTATCTAAGGTTGCCTTCGAACGACTGGCTTCGAAGACAACAGGCGAAATGCGAGTCCTGTAAGGAAAACGAAGGATTCGAAGACAACAGGCGAAATGCGAGTCCTGTAAGGAAAACGAAGGATTCGAAGGAAAAGAAAAGAATAAAAAGATATCGTTACGCTATTACAGAACATTACCAGCAGTGTCCAGCTGTAATGTGTGTGTTCGCACATATTGCTGCTACTCTGAGAGAAAGACAAATTACGTGACACTTATCACGCCTCGAGCACCGAGGCTGTTCCAGACTTCACCGGGCCGCGGGCACTGTGTTCAACGCCGCAGACAATTACGCTCTAGTGTTTTCTAGTAGTGTTGACGCGTATTATGGATTATTCTGGAACACTTGTGCTATCTATTTAAACAACGATAGCTGCCGCTTAGTTTCAGTTTAACTGGCGATTTATTCCAGCGAGGTTCGAAGTATTGTGGCGAAGTGGCGAAGTGTTGTGTTTTACAATCGTGCGGGACTCTATTAGTTGACATTATTATTGCGTGTGGACAATTTTTATTCGATTTGTTGTAACAGACTATCTTGTTGATTACAAATTATTGTTAATTTGTGATAATTAAAGCTGGTGATTAGTGACTTAATTGGTGTCTTGTGTTTTGTTCTCCACTGTACCATACGACGATCAGTTAGACCGCCGTGACATTATTAACATAGGTATAGTCCAACTAAACTTTAGTTCATAAAAAGTTACATGTACTTTAATTAAAGCGACTATTACACTCGAGGATATCCCTAAAAAGTAAGGACGTCGTATGATATTGTGTTGTTAACGACTTGCTTGTGGGCTTTTTAGTTAGTTTTTTTTTTTAAGGAAAACCCCTGGCAGAAGGATAAGAGGTGTTAGAGGAGTAAGAGGAATAAGAAGGGACGAAAGCGCAGTTAATAAGGGCAGGCCCGCCCAGAGGGTTTCCGGGCCCCTGGGCAAACCAGATTGTGGACCACCCCCCAAACGAGGTAACCGTCTGTTCCCCGAAAATGCGTGTATATGTGGTTTTATATATAAATATAAATACAAATATAAATGTATTACATATACATATACATATAATATAATATTTCGGACATAGCCAGTAAAGAAGAAGAAGATGCGAAAGGCGACGGACAGCAACAGCGGCACCGCGCCGGTCTAGTGCTTCGGTTCAGAGTATCTGTTTTCAAAGCAATTAGCGATGTAATTTAATAAAGAAAAAATTCATCAGATGATCAAAAGAAAATATCTTAACTATAAAAATGTGTCAATATTCTACTTATCTTTTTTGTTTGTATATAAAAAAAAAAAATAATGAAGAGTAGTTTTAAAAATCTACAAAAAATCATATGTTAATCATTTCAAAAAAATATCCGAACCTCTCGTCTCGAGATCCCCTGGGCAATGCCGACCTTGTCCCCCCCTCTGGGCGGGCCTGAATAAGGGGCATACTTCGGCACAATTAATCTTTAAAAGAAATTGTTGGAGGGCAAATAGGAGGGAAAATTGCAGAGATAATGCACGTTTGTAATACACGACCCAAATATTTAAAGATATATGATTTGCGACTCGTTATTCTTGTTGTAAAGGAAGGCTGAAAACCGAGAACCCAAGACAGAGACATATCTAGGTAACCTTTCTCGTCTTGCTTTCGATAACTTTCCTCCGATCGCGTTACTTCTAACGTCGTGCCTTTTGTCAGAACTGACATCGCATCGCAGGTATTTAAAACGTGAAGCTCGTTCGACAGTAATCTTATTTAGGGTACTGCTGTTTTACTTCTGACGGATTAAGTTTCAAACATCCAAAAATAATTGTTCAATAAGCGCACAACATAACATGCGAGCGGGGAAAGTTATGAAACAATTACGTCTCCGTACACACATAACAACGTTCAAGGTTTCGCGCGCGCGCACACACACTAGAAATAGAATCGTCCGCTAGTTTTATGTTTGTCCAGTGTTTTTACGGCCGACAGTTTTATTGCTAGCCCAGCTACTGACCTCGGTCATTGTGGTACGCGTTGCGCACCACATGCGTGCGTGTCTTATCGCGCTTGCGCATGAAACATTAAACTATTTTATTGTCGTCAGTTTGTCTGTGCGTAGCGTACAGAGTGTAGCGTAAAGGTCGTTATACTGGCGTTGTTTCTGTACTTTGCTGCGTTCGGTTAACGATTAGTTTAGTTCAAGGGCTCGTGTCCAGTCGATAAACAGACGGCGAGCCAAATGGCGTTCTCAAGTGGATTTGACTTTTGTTAGGGGCTTAGTAGGCCACTGGGTATGGTATCTGACTAGAATTCTAGAGGTACCGATGCCCGGACATACCATAAAATGAAGGTGCGTTTTTAATCCTCAAATCACCTCAGCCTGTAGAAAAATCTTCTTCTTCTTCTTCTTCTTTTTCACTTCAAGGACGCGGATGACCCACGTCTCTCCTACCAATGGATTTATAGTTCAGCGCCGCTTTCAGCAATGGATCCTCTGTCTTGCATTGCAAATGATCCCACCATTGTCTTCTGTAAGCTGAAATAATTTCATTTATGTCCTCTACTACGACTTCTGCTCTGATATCCTCATTCCTTATTCTGTCTTGCAATGTTTAATTTAAAGCACTTCGAAGAAACTGACTTTCAGCACCCTGAATCTTGGCGCATCTCTTTTTTTCATGACCCACGCCTCACTCGCACACGTCAATGTGTATATTGCAATTGGGTATAGACAACTGCCTGTAGAAAAGTGTCTGAGATAATACCGTGGAGTAATAGTGGGGGCACCATGAAATCAAGATGCGTTTTCAGTCCCCACGTGAACTCAACCTGTGGACAGACTACCTGAGATAACATCCTGCGGTAAAATGGGCAGGGTGAAATAAGCGCTAAAAAGAAGTCACTACGATTATTCATTTATTTATTAGCAGTCACAAAATACAAGTTTCTATGAGCTAATTTGACGATTCAACATTTCTTCTTCTTCATCTTCTTCTCGCTTCAGCGATTAGACACTTTGCCTGATCCACCTTCATCAAGAACAACTTATCTTTCCTTAGCCGTCCAACATATCGTTTTCCCTGTGGTTTGTAACTGTTTACGATCTTCAATGGATGTGCTGACTCCATCGTACTTGTTCAATCGGTGTTTTGTCCCGTTTACTGCAACGTAGAACATTCCGCAGGTCTCATTTCATGTGCTTATGTTCTTGTTTTTATTGGCACCCAACATTCGCAAGTATACGCCGGCACCGGCACAGTCATTTCAATTTTGTGTTTCATCTTATGCCAGTCACTAACGTTCTGTTACTGTGACACAAATTACCTGAAATTCATTCGTCTTCCTATAAATGTCCTCGTCTTTTATAATAATTAATTAAAACGTAATATAAGCAATTAAAACGTGATAATTATTGAATTTCTCTCATACACAAGCGCTCATTACAGCGTGCAGTGGAGGAGACACCCGATGATAGAACTAACCCTTCTCACTTAAACGTTAGACTATGTGCGCACGAATCTACACCTCCTCATTTAAAAGTTAGTGTGAACGAATTCAGGCTTCCTGTTAGGCCTCTCCTTTTAAGAAGTTACGACATCTTTTTTCCATTTCTTCTTCAGTCTTCTTGGTGGAGGATCCGCCTGAAGTGGGACGATTGTAGTGTTTGGATGACACTGAAACGTGAGAAAGTGTGTCTTAGTTTTCAGGGTAATATGTCACTTATGTTCTAGATATTAAAATCATGTGTAATGAACGTCTGGTTAGATACAGACCGTAGGGCATCCTCCTCCCAGACCTGAAAGCATTTGAACCAAAACTGGGCGGACAGTGTCAAGGATAGGAAAGAACAGGAAACATTATAAATATGATTTGGGCCAAAATGGCCTATTCGAAAGCTGATTTACATAAATTTAAAAGCTGTTAAAAAATTTACTTCTATTTATCAGCAGCATCGCAGCCTAGTGTCTTTCTTAATGCGTCACGTAGTCCACACAATGCAGGAATCAATTTTACTTTGTCAATATTATTAAAAAAAGGCATTAGTAGAAAGACGGATAAAAGGATACTTCATAGTTTATTTGAATATTTAGTGATCTACAGAACAAAAATTGTACCTCTTACAAATAAAAAATAGAATAAAATCCGACCACTGGAGTAAATTCTGTGAGATAGGTTACTCAGGAGTACAAAATTCTGACAATGTAGATACGGAGAAGGTTGGAAGTATACTTATTTATTTAGTCTAAATCTCTTACACCAAAATGATATTGGGTTTTGTAAATCCTTGTTTATATTACAAATTAAGCTAAATATTAATTCATTAACTATAAAGGTCAAGCAGTAAACATTCAAAATCAATTTTATGTCTTGCAACATTTAAATATTCGCCTCTAACATCCTAGTGGTTCAGGATTACCTACTGAGCGCAAACTTCTGCTACTGGTACTTATTCTCGCCTGGAACTTTTTCATGCCTTTCTAGAATCTTCCCCACCGCGTTAACCCACATTTTCATTGTTCTTTCTTTCTTCTTCCTTATTCATACCTTGGCTTTCCGTACTCTCTTCGTCTGTCTGTTATTTTTCACTCTATATAGACGACAACACCACCTTAGCTGCCTGAGTTCCAGTATCGGCTACACTCCAAAATCATTTCTCCTTTCTGGTTCTGTGCTTTTTAGTTATCCCTGTCACGCATCACAAATATTTCTTTTCTATAGTAAATATTCTATTTTTCTGGTTCTTAGTTATTGTATAATGGAAGTGACATAGTCCATAATCGGAAAAATAGAAAGGGAAGAATTTACAGTTTTATGGTCATGTGGTCACGTTTAAAGAATGGTAGATAGTAATGGCCAAGAAGTTGTTAGAATGGTCTCAGCAAGAACTAAAGAACCCAGACCTCCTTTAACATAGGTGTATTAACCAAGGCATGGACGAGAGCACTTAGTGGGAAACTATTGGGCAGATCAAAATTTATGGAGTAAATGAACGACTAAGATAAGAGGAAGAGCAAAGAAGGGAAGTTGATAATAAAACGTAGTACGTATACTATTAGTGTATAATACCTGCGGCTCTCTCTCTCCCCTCTGTCTGTCTGTCTGTCTAACTACCTGTCCGTCTGTCTATCTCTCCCTCTCGCTCTCGCTCTCGCTCTCTTTCTCTCTCTGTTCATGTGGCATGACAGTTCATTATTAATCAGTTATCTGCTTCTACATCCGTCTCCGCACATTTCTATTTTCTGCGGAGTCTCGTCATCAATTCATGAAATTCAGGCAACCCATCCTTTCTGCTGTTGTTCCGCCACCTAATCCGTAATCCTTCCTTCTTACTTATTTCACACAAATCGTACCTTCTCCCCTTCCTCCATAACATCATCTCCCCCTCGTCCTTTCTACGCGTCCTGCCAGTCAAAGTTTCCGTGATTAGACAAAGTTCACCAAGTTGAGGTCATAGTATGCTTATTCACATAGCCATTCAAGCGGAGATGAGCTTCATCCACAGGTTGTCAATGAATTCATCATTTTCGTTTATTATATACTAGTAGTGAATAATGGGTTGGAGTTCCTGCAACCTGTACGGGTGGTAATGTGAATCCTGTGACAACACTCGAATAATGGGGCTGTAGTGGTACTGCCTGTTGTCGATCTGGACGTTGTGGGCTTCTCCTCGAATAATGGGGCTGTAGAGGTACTGCCTGTTGTCGATCTGGACGTTGTCGGCTTCTCGTAATAGCTTCGATTGAACAGTTTGGCTATTTTGTGACGTACGAATGTTAGCACCCCGCTTAAAGATTTCTTTTCTAGTACCAAACCCGTTCCGTACCCATGTTTTATTTGGTGTTTTGCCCTAAGGCAGGTCTTCAAATGGTAAAAGCTCTCCAAGCTCTCCTATCGCATGCCAGTCTTTTCGTTTCTTCGTAACACCCTTTGGTTTTAATGCTATCTATTAACTTCATTCTTCTACGCTCTCTTCTTTTTTCTCCTTCTATGACACCCTCCGTGACAGTTGTAAGCAAGCAGTCTCTTCTTAAACAATGACCTAACCAATTCCTTTTCCTGTTTTCTATTACCTTCAGGATTCTTCTCTCTTCCCCTATTCTTCTTAAAACTTCATCACTCCTTACTTTATCATTGCATCGATTGGTACCCATGTATCGATTACAAATGCTGACACGACTACGTGGATATTTGGTTTGCTATCTATGTTTCCAACTTTCTTTTATGATATCTTTGTCACTTCTACACAGTGGCGTACCTAGGCCAGTGGAGGCCCGGGGCGCAGTGCCGGATTTAAGATTTTTGAGGCCCTAGGCTAAGTTTTCTGAGCCCCCCCCCCCGTGATTTAGAAGTAATATATGTACTGCAGAAGTAATTTGATTTAACTGCAGGGCTATCATTAGGAGCTGGCGTAGTTTTAAAAAATTGATCCAGTTTTTGAGTTTTTTTTATTGTTTCCAAATGAGCTTGTTCTTTAATTTTTTTTAGCTTACGTTTGTAGGCTTCACAAGCCGTGTGAATGTTTGCGTTCGTGTTCGTTATGAATACGTTTAGTGTACGTTTAGTAAGTTTGGAAAATATAAATTCTATGTTCATAAAGTTTTCACACTGATAAATCTCAACGAAACAACACGCTGCCCACCACACAAAACAAAAAACCTTCTTTACATTCAAAACAAAATAAAAACATAACCTCAAATCGCAAACCGTTCAGTCACAACGCAGATAAACAATGATAACAAACAAGGGTGGTACCACGGTCGTGTAAATTCGGGGGCAGCATAGCCTGTATAGCGGACATTCAAAATTCGCATGCGCAGATTAATTTTCAAGTATGCCAACGTCTTAAATTAAGCGCGCAATATTTAAATAAGAACTGCCTTCCATTTGTATTATTAACAAAAATTGATCATTTAATTTCAAAATATCATACTTAAATAAATCGAAGTGCCTCCTACTTTTATAAAAATACTTCTGTTAAAACCCTTTCGTGGTTGGTGGGACATATGTGTACCACTTATTGTTTTCAATCCCTGGCTGACTGGTGCACGTTTATCCCACCTATGGCTAGTGGTGCTATCTTGTGAGAAGACTAGTAAACATAAAAAAAATATTGTACTGTTGTATAGTTACGATGTTGGTAGCAGTGGCCATATTTGTTGACAAAGTGCATCGTTTTGGAGCCATAACCTCTTCAAATTGTGTAATGTTGTGTTTATTTTTCTACTACATCAATATACAATGAGTAAAGTAAGTGATCGTGTTTTTAGCTATTTTATTATTATATTTTGGTCATACCTACACCCATTTCTTGAGTTTTAGATAAGTATATAAATTTACTGGTGCACATAAATTAGTGGGACACATGTGTCCCAACAGCCTAGGCGTCTACCAGATTCATATAGTAGCAGTCAAATAAAAACTTGATATTCACTGAAAGTATTTATATTTTTAAAGTTTTTATAGTAATTTATAATTAGGTTATAAGCATATATTTATCTCTAGTATTATAACCTATACTTGTGCATTGTCAAGTGCTATTATATAACCCATAGACCTACTTGCAGCTTCTATCTGAACATTATTGATAATAATATTACCTCTATTTGCTTCTGAAACATATTATTCTCTTCCAGTTCTTGACTGAAGAAGACATTTTACATTTGATTTACTCAACTCCTATTGATCCAGAAACATCGGACATTGAAGGAGATGACGATGCGTTAGAGGAGTTTGACAGCACAACCTCTTGTGCACCACCACAAGATGACAGTTTTGATTTCCTCAATTCATTGAATAATGGGTCTGTTAGTAATCATCATGATAATACAGAAAATGTGTTTTTACCTCAACATCAATTACAAGATACATCGTACTCTAATGGTGGTAGCAATATAAATCCTGTGCAGATAGAAGAAGAAAGTGATAGTGAGGACTGGGATTATGATGTAACAGAATTCGAAGGACTGTGTAGTAGTGTTCATGAGATGCTACCAAAACCAACATACGAGTTTTCTAAAACTGATGCTGAATTAGTATACTTGGAACAGTTTCTAGATGAAGAGATACTTAGCAAAATATGCTATGAAACAAATTTGTATGCTTTTCAAAACAAAAGTAAGAACTGGAAAGATATAACAGTTAGTGAGCTAAAAGCATTTCTTGGGGTTAACATTATAATGGGAATACATGTATTACCAGCAGCTTGTAATTACTGGAGTTCAGATCCAATATTGAATGTCCACAGTGTATCAAATGTTATGACTGTATCGCGGTACAAAAAGATAGTTGAAAATCTTCACTGTAATGACAATTCTAAATTTCCATCCAAAAATCATCCACAATATGACAGACTTTACAAATTAAGACCGGTAATTACAATGCTGAATGCTAAATGCCAGAAATGTTATGTACCGTCACATACGCTTTCAGTTGATGAATCTATGGTGCCATTCAAAGGGCGCACAACACTAAAACAGTACATGCCGCTAAAACCCGTGAAACGAGGGTACAAAATATGGTGCTTAGCAGATTCTGCAACTGGTTACATTACAAATTTACAAGTGTACACTGGAAAAACTGCTGTTTCTGTTGGAAATTTTACGAATTTTCAAATGTGTGAACGTGTTGTTCTCGATCTGTGTGAACCATACTTTTCAACAAATAGGCTTGTCGCATTTGACAATTTCTTTACCACATATAAATTAATGAAGACACTACGAAAAAATGGTCTGTACAGCTGCGGTACAGTAAGGGGAAATAGGAAAGGTCTGCTTTCAATTTTATCTAATACAAAAATTAAGCTAAATTGTGGAGAGTTCACATTTTTAGTCAAATCCTGTGTTGCAGCTGTGAAGTGGCAAGATAATAAAGCCGTTTCATTACTTTCAACTTTGCATAATCCAAAAGACGTTTTTATCCAGAGAAAACAAAAGGATGGGTCTCGAATTGACATTTCTTGCCCTGAAGTTGTAAGAACCTATAATAATATTATGGGTGGAGTAGATAGGTTCGACCAACTGCGAGAACGCTATGCGATTGGGAGGAGATCTGTAAAGTGGTGGCACAGACTGTTCTATTTCTTTATTGATTTAGCAGTAATTAATTCATTTCAGTTAAAAAAACTAGTATGTGGAAAAACTGACCAACTATCTTTTCGTCTTCGATTGGCAAGGCAGCTAATTGGTAGTTTTTCCAGTTCATGCCAGCAAAAAGGGGTGTCACAGGAGTTCCAGATGAGGTCCGATGTACTAATGTAGGAAGACACATCCCAAAGTCATCTGAAACTAGGAGGAGATGCAGATATTGGAGTACAAAGAGGGAAGACAAACGGACCAAAATAATATGTTCATCATGCAATGTTCCACTGTGCGTTACACCATGCTTCTCAAAATTTCATGAAAAGTGAAAGACTCATGGATCTCTATACATATTTTTTACATTTAACATTTTGTGTTTATCTTATGTTCTTTTTTTGGTAAAACTGAGTGTTTATATTTATAGTGTTTTTATAGAAATTGTGCGGACTATTTTTATTTTATAAAACATATCTCATAAAAGGCGAGTTTTCAAAGAAGTAAAATGTATAGACTTTGTGTTATTAAAAGTAATTTTTTACTCGAATGTTTTACTTTATTCAAATATAATAAAAAAACTTTTATTGTAAAAATTACATACACAATAACGTATGACACTTAAAAAAATTGTGTAATTGACGTGGTCAGTGGAACATATATGTCCCACTAATTATTTTGGACAAAAGACAAAATGCAAAATTATGTCATATACTCCATGTTATTAATAGTATTTTTAAGGTTCTGAAACCAAGTTTTCAAACAAATATTGCAACCCACAAATTTTAACCGTGAAAGGGTTAAAAAAAAATATCCATAGCTTGCGGGCCCCTCTGAGCCGCGGCCTAGCCGGCCTAGTGGTAAATCCGGCACTGCCGGGGCGGATTTCACTCTGAGGCCCCCCCTCCCATAAGACGGGTGTTTATGATCCAATTTATCTTTAAGTACTACATAGCAAAAACACTTTACTGTTATAGATTTGTTGTCTAATTACTGTATTGATACATCTAGTTAGCAAACTTTATAAGAAGCTGTAGTTATGATTCAGGAAGTTGCCGCTACGGTGTTGATGTTTCTTGAAAATATTACGATAATCTATAGAATCTATAATATAGAAACTATAATAATCTTCTAAATACTAGAATGAGTTTAGAACAGTTGGTCGAAAAAACAGGACAAGGTGAATTCTGTGTAGGGGGGATTGTGCCTCATATACGAACATCTCCTAGTGTTGCGTTTCAGGACGTGACAATAGAACATTTGCAAATAAATTAAAAAATTTACCAAAAAACTTAATTTTCCAAATCTGGAGGCCCTCTACTAAGTGGGGCACGGGGTGGTCCGCCCCCACGCCCCTGCTTAGTCTGCTACCGCTCCTACAGAAGGTTGTCCCCAATTTAAACTTCAAAGAAACATACATCATGGTAGCAAGGTCCTAACGTAATGTATGTTTTATTTAGATTTCTAAATAAAGTAGTAATAAACCGTATATAACGAAGAAACAACAGTCACACACACACACACACACACCGTGTTAACGTGTTTATCAGTCTCCCTTCCTGGAAAACAATTTTACGCTCCGACAAATAATACTCGAAATGTCACACAAACGATGACATTTCGTACCTAAGACGTTTACGTCAAGAAAGAGAGAGAGAAAAGAGAGAGAGAGAGAGAGAGAGAGAGAGAGAGAGAGAGAGAGAGAGAGAATTCTTTGTGGAAAGTTTATTTCTCTGGAAATCAAACGAAATTATTTACGCGTTAAATGACGGTATTTGAAGTTTTGAGAGTAAATAATTATAGGTTTTCTCTGCGTTGTGTACGCTGTTCGTTCGTGTATGTTTATGTTAAAAGTGTTGGCAATTTGCATGAAGTCGATGTTTGCAAAGAGTTAAAACACACATTAACGCCAAAGAGTAATGAGTCGTGGCAGGCGGGATGGTGGAGAGTGCTGTGTTGGCGGTCAATATTACAACAGGGCCGCGGGGTCGGTGACCCATCACACTTTCTTGCTCCATTTCATGCTTATTATAATTGACTTTCTCTTGTCATCTCTGCTCTGTTGTTTGTCCCCCACTACCGTGTCATCGTATGACAACACAGAATTGTCACTCGGCTGATGAAAACTCATCAGCTAAGTAAGCGGGTTTTTTTCGACCAAATCTCTGCATAATGAATGTCACACTCAACACGTGAACGAAAGTTTTATAAACATCGTGTGCATTACACTGATATCTCTATGTCTTTGTATATTGCTAGATATAATGTGTGGAATGTAAAAGGGATTCGATTCCTGGTTAGCTTTGTAGTTTCACATCTTTCTCGCAGAAGCGAATTAAATGACTTTTTGTCTTATCGCTTAGCCCGTTTTGTCTACGAGGCGATAGTTCTTCTCCGTATTTTCCTGACTTCCACTTCTTTCTTAGTTTGAGGCCAATTGAGTTCTCTCTTCTTCAAGATGACAGCCAACTCATTATTCCACGATTTCTTGTGGACTTCCACGGCTTCTTGTGCTTCTCATTCCCATCGCCCGAATCGTTTTCGGCGTTCTCTCTTCCCCCATTCTCTGTCCATGACCAAACAAACTCAACTGCTGCGCCTTAATTTTTTCCACTACTCCGAATATCCCTAACCTTCGTCCAATTGCCTCATTCCTTAATCTTACCCTATTTTCGAACCCCTTCAGTCTTCCGTATGACGCTCGAAATTACTGAACAAATTATCAAAATTAAAATATGCAGAAGCATAATTAGACCAATCGTAACATATGCATATGAAACTTGGGTATTAACGCAAAAATACGAACAGTACCTATGAATATTCAAACGAAAAATACTGAGAAAAATTTTTGCACCAGAGCAAAATAAGGATAGCTCATGGAGAATACGAAGGAATCGTGAAATAAATAATCTAATACATGGAGCTCATACAGTAAGTTTTATAAAGAATAGAAGAATGGCTCGGACACACAATGAGAACGAAACAACACAGAATTACAGAACATTTCTAGAAAGGAGATCAGTAGGTAAGAGATCAAGAGGAAGGCGAAGGAAGAGATGGATCGAGGCTGTTGAGGAGGATCTGAGGAATATGGGAATAAGAAGATGGAGTAGACTATGTAATGAACGGTCTGAACTGAGAAAAATCGTTGAACAGGGTAAAACCCTAAGTGGGTTGTAAACGCCAGTAGAAGGAGAAGAAGGTAAACGTGATGAACATATCAGAAACAAATAAAACAAGGAAAAACGGTGACAGGGCAGCTGTATTCGGTGCATTGGGGTCGAAGAATACCCAGACAACAAAAGATGCTTTACCCAGACAAAATTACCCAACAAAATTACCCAGTGCTTTACTCTGGCAAAGTAGAAAGAATAGTCTTATAGGTCTGAAACTTGCTTGGTAGATAAATTAAAAAAACTGCAGAAAGGCTCCGAGCAGTGGTGATGGGCATACGAAGAGTTGTGGATTATCTAGGCTCGGGTGCGTTAGAAATGAAGATATCAGGAGACAAATTTACATGAACGGAACAGTATTGGATATCATAAATATGATATGCCTCACATTGTATGATCACGTAAAACGAAAACCGTTGGCCTAAAAACGTTTTTACCTGGGTCCAATGACAGAAGAAGGAAATCGGTAGACCCAAGAGAACGTGGAAAGAGGATATCTATGAGGCGATGGGGAAAAGGTCTACAACGAGGGGAATGGGTTGACGGTAGAGACGGTAGTAGACTGCACTCACACGTGTTTCGAAGGAAGAAACAGAGAAACAAGAAGAAGAATCGAAGAAGAGAAGAGAATCGATGGTAGCATGAGAACCCAAGTCTTGCGAGGACCACGCGCATAAAGAAGAAAGAAAAGAAATCTGCACATATCACCTTCACAAAATGCCATGGGACATCAATTGTGAAATTAAATAACGAGGCTATCCCGGTAGCCGACTCTGTAAAATACTTGGGCATCCACTTAGACAAAAAACTGATTTGGCGCAACCACATCTGGATGAGGAGAAAACAACTGGACACCAAGTTTCGCAAGCATTATTGGCTCCTAGGCAGAAAATCATTACTGTCAATCCGAAACAAGCTGTTGGTGTACAACACTGTCTTCAAGCCTGTGTGGACATACGGCTTACAGCTTTGGGGAACTGGAACTAAATCCAATGTCGCCATAATGGAAAGATTTCAGACCAAGGTGTTGCGTGCCATAACCAACGCACCGTGGTTCATCAGCAACAAAGATATCTACAGAGACCTGGACCTGCCCTCAGTCAGTGAAACCATTGCGATATTCAGCGAAAGATATGTGAAACGGCTTGACGAGCACACGAATCCTTTAGCCGTAAATCTACTAGACAACAGCCTGCAGACAAGACGTTTAAAGTTAACATTCCCTCGGCACTTACCTAGACTCTAACACTATAAATATGTTATACATAATCTGTTACTTTTAAATACTCATATAGAGAACTAGTCAATGGACTAGTTCTTTTCATGCCATGCATTATGTAAACAATTATCCTTATTGTTATGTATTAACAGATTGCATAAATAAACGTAAATAAAATAAAGAAGAAGAGGAGAGATATGAGTTTATGTAGAGAAATGCCGTGTTGTAAGTGTAAATGGAGTGTAGTGTCTGACTACAGTCCACATTCGACTGTCTTCCGCGTCTCTTTACATACCTGCACCACCACTGCACTGTTACCTTGGGTGTTAATTCCGTTAATCTAGTTGCTACCAATTAACGTGGACGTGTTAATCGTTGTTAATACATGTCTGTGTATCTCTACTTTGGGTTACCTCCATCTGTTTGCACGCATACATTAACTACCACTATTACACCTCGCTCGCTGTTCTTTTAACGCATACCGTAAAATTATGTTAATGTATTTATCGGAGTGAATACATTCCGGCGTTGTTTCGATAAACAGTTTACCCAATAAACAACTAGGCCTATACACGTTACAAACGAATGCTTTTCATGAAAGTATTGACACAAAATTCTATTCATATTTATCTAACTGATAAAAGTTATTGTTTATTTTTTTGTTTAAAAGTTTTGTTCCAAATTTAGTTCTCATTATTTATCTAGTTCCATGTGGGAAGTTATTTGCAATCCATGTTACTTATTTAGTCTCCATGAAAGAGTTAAGTCTTTTGGTTCTTCTTATTTTTCGTTCTCCTTCAGATCACGCTTCTAGGTTTTCAAATTCCGTACTCCTTTGTTTTCCCAATTACCTTATTGCATTAACTTGTCTTGATGCTCTCCTTTTTCTTTACAACTTCCTGGTCAACTGCCATTTTACAACTTTCTTTGTACTCCTGTGTTTGCCGTATGTAGAATTTGTTTGGAACTGAAGCGGTCTACTGTCCGATATCTTTATCATGGAGCCAGACATATTCTCATAAGTCTAAATATTACTTTCGTAAGTCCTTGAATAATTTGTCGTGTAAGTTGTAGATACCTTATCATTTAGTCTAAATGTCTTATTGTCTTACAAATAATTCCGCCTCGATCGACCATTTCCACATTTTCCCCGACTATTGCTCTTAAGTCCATTATGTCTGAACACATGGTCCCAAATCTATTCTCTTTGGCGAGAACTTTTCCCTTATCAACGAATTATATAAGTTTTCATTTTCTCCTTTACTTCAATTAAAATTTCATATTTATTACTCATTCTTTCTACATGGTTTTTATCACCCATCTCCATATCCATACTTCTACTACGTTTAGCCGGCCAAACCCATTGTGTACTGTAACAACTTAACTAATGTAACCTGTCCTCATTTCCCCTAAACCCTGTCAACGGTATAAAAGGGGTAAAAGTATATAAGAAGAGCTATAAAGGGAGTGCAAGGGGATCATCCATCCATGCTCAAACGCTTCTTTTTGTCCATCTCACCTAACGTTTAGTCTACACAATTAGGTCTATTCACTTCCATGCCGTTTCAGCCAAACGATATTCTCTGGCATGATTTGTTCACCGTGTCTACACTCTCACCACTATGGCAAACAGTGGAGAACATATTTTTTAAGTGTATGTTCAGAATAGTTGTCGATCTTTTTTGCACTTTTATATTTGCTCTGCTAATCCATTACTTGATATACGTCTTCAGTCATCTAACACTTCTTTCCCCGCTGGTTTCTTAAACCCCAGATTGTCGCTTCCTTCACAAGTTGCTACTCTCTTCAGCATCTCCCAAACTTCTTCCACTGAATTCACCCTCTTTTTTCTGCAGTTACATAATTTTCAATAGCGTGTTCGAAATTCTCTTTAGCTGTTATTTCATTTTAAAATAAAATGGATAGAGAATGTAACAAATGAACGGGTTCTAAACAATGGGAGAAAAAAAGTTTGTGGATAACGATAACAAGAAAACTAGATACGTTGGTTGGCCACTGGTTGAGACGTACAGGATTAATGACATTGGTGACAGAGAATTCAGTGAAAGGGAAGAACTGTAGGGGAAACCTGAGATTATAATAAATGTGTCAGATTGTTGAGGACGCTGGATATTATAATAGGTATTCGGAGATAAAGAGATCGGATCAGGATAGGAGGAGCCTCGTCAAACCAGTCAGGTGATTGATGACAGAGAGAGAGAGAGAGAGAGAGAGAGAGAGAGAGAGATCTGCCATTGCTTTATCTTTACTGAAGATCTCTCTTATGAGTCTATTTCGTGGTGAAACATTCCGCAGGTATCTGTGCATCTTTTTCTTAATTATAAATTTGTATACGTCATAGAGGAGGAGAGTACGTCCCTCTATCTCTAGTCAGTAACCGTATCTGTAGCTTTTTCGCAACTGTCTACATTTGAACCTCCCATCGTGATTTTGGTCCAGCACTAATATTATCTTTCAGTGGATTCTCCGTGTAGTTACTATCGTACTGTCGCTAAAATTTTCTATTTTCTCGTCACATGTTTTCTTTGGACTCGTAGTTATGCTTATTGTCTGTCTTTCGAACTCCCTCGCTTTGTCTTCGTCACTGGCGGTCAATCAGAATTAGATTAGATTAGATTTAGGAAACTACTGGCCTCTAAGCGGATAAGTTAAAAAAGAAGGGAGAATAAAAAAAAAGAAAAGAGTAAATATCTAAGAAAAATCTAACAAAATATTAGAACAGCCCATTATTTACGTATAAATTTAACCAAGAGACGTGCTCTTGTTGTGGGGAACGTAAAGCACGAGCGAACGCAAACAAACGGTCTGAGCCAACAGTTTTGTCTCACGCTGACTTCACTCGAACTAATCAGACCGTGTTTGTGCCGTTCTCCACTTCTGGGACTTTGTAGCCGCCAAAGTCTGCTTGACACTTCACACCCAGCAAATTGACAGTGATAGCGGGTAACGGTTACAGAGTCATGTCTGGCTTTTGTACTAACTTTGTTGGCAGTTCCGCAATATCTGTCACTTAACCCTTTGCTCTCGGTGGAAAGTTTTGAAACTAAATCTAGTACGGAATAACGAATTGTACCTTATATTGACTGACAGTATGCGGCTCGCATAAATGTTTGAACAAATACGAGGGTCAGTTGAACAGTTCGCGAAGCGACATCTGTAGCTTAACGGTAAAACTAAAATTTTTCGTGTGCTGCATTTTATTTGTATTTGATTTGTATTTTAAGTGGACTCCTGTTAATTTCCAAATCTATCTATAAATTTATTCATTGTTTAGAAGCTGTTTAAATTTGACGTGTCAATGCGTGTATTGAAAAACGGACAAAATCAAACATCGTGGTGTGATTCTTTCTTAAAAATTGTTTAGCGTAAAATCAGAACGAAATTGTAAATGTGTCAGGAAATGCTGCGACTTCAAAACCAACGGTTTGTAAATAGGCACTTGAGTTTAAATGTGGTCGTACGAGCATTGAAGATTATCCCCCCCCCCCACACGGGACGTCCAAAAAATGCGGCAGCCATCTTGCACAACGCTTTTTCACACCAAGTTCTTGAGTTAAAGTAAATGGCACACGCTCATATGAGATGCATGTGATTTCAGCAACGTCATCCACTCTTCAATCTGCGGTCTTCCAACACTATGAAATTTTTTTAATAATGCCATTTTTTGTTGCACTTTTTGGACGTCCACTGCTGGGATCATCTTCAGTGCTTGCACGACCACGTTTAAACTCGAGTGTACCCCACTTACCGTTGTTTCTGAAGGCGCAGCATCTCCTAACACATTTACAAATTCGTTTTGAAATTTCATTGGGGCTAAAACATTTTTAACGGAGAATTCACATCACAATACGATGTTTGATTTTCTGCATTTTGAAAACACGCTTGACAGGAAATTTTCAAACAGCTGGTAAAAAGTGAATAAATTGACAAATATATCTGGAAATTAACAGGTGTTCACGCGAAATATGCGTCTTGCAGCACACGAAAGATTTTAGTTCTACCACTGAGCTATAGATGTCGCTCCGCGAACTTTTTAACTGACCCTCGTATCTGTTTGTCGGGTTGTTAGGCGTGGTCTATCGTCTATCCAACGATAGATCACAACCCAACAACCCGGCAAACAATGTTTCTAACTTTGTAACTTTGTTGACGCCGGGTGTGAAGGCCCTTAAAAACTCTAATTTCCCATTTGTACCGCCTTTAAGGCTACGCTTCGACAGCCTGAAATAGTTACTATTATGTTGTTTCGGACGCCCGCCATCGGCAATATCAAAACGCTTCGGCCGCTAACGATCTTTAGTTGCACTGATAAAATTAAATGGTAGAATAGTTTGTTCCGTCTGGTCCGTCCTTCTGTACGGAATGGAGCCATGAACCCACAAGGTAGCTACAATGGGACGTGTGGAGGCCATGAGGCATGGACACTTAGAATAATGTTGTGGATCTCTTGAGTGGGTTGAGTTTAGGCGGCTAAGTAGACCAGCGGGTATGGCACCTGGCTATTAATCCAGAGGTCCCGGGTTCGATTCCCGGGCCTGCGCCATAAAATCAAGGTGCGTTTTTCAGCCCCCCAGGTCGACTCAGCCTGTTGAAAATGAGTACCTGGGATAACATCCTGGGGATAATAATGGGCGGCTGAAGCGTAGTGCTGGCCACATTGCCTTACTTGTATGTCGTACGGCTCGCATACGGCAGCCTACCCTGGCTGACTCCTAAGCTGCTTCGGTGGTACACATGGGAGCCATTATTATTATCTCTTGAATGGACGGGGTCTCCACCTTGAAAGCCCTTCGAAGAGCAGATAATCAATGCGAACGCCATTAAAAGCAGAAAATTCTCTTGTCTGGGGGGGGGGATAAATACAGCCTCATACAATTAATCCTGAAATGAAGAATCGAGACCTATCGTGACGTTGGAAAACAACGGCTCTCCGGGCTAAGAAACGTAAGGTCGTGGACCGGCATCCAAGACGCAGAGGAGCTTTTTCACACGACAGAAGATAGGAGGAGGCAGACCCCGAGCACACCACATTAAGAAGAAGATAGAATAGTTGTTTCTGAGGATTGGGGTGTGGAATCTCTGACAACCAGCCAGACGAACTTCTTTGCAGGTAAGCGGGTTATAACTTACGCTTTATCGTAATTCCTGTTTCGTAATTTTTATTAATTTATGTTATTTCGACAATATCTTTTTGTTTTTTTTTAGGCAGTTTATTCTACCGTTTAATTTTTCGATTAGTTCACCTGAAGACAGCCACATATTCGTAATGTTATTATTATTTTAATGGAACCTGACTGAACCTTCGGGAAGGAGGAGAAGGTTAATTAAATAAACGGTTAAAAAACAGTATAACTCGGCACTAAAAGATTCAAGAACTACCGGGCTGTTGGGCCGTGGTCGAGTGCTTCTAGATAGAGACATATTTTTCTTCTAATCGGCGACCCGCCAGAGGCCTTCTTCAGTAGTAAAAAATGTTCGACACGGGACGGCTTCCTTATACCTCAGCTTGGGGTATTTTCTGATCACATATTATTTTTGTTTTTCTTTCACTATTATTTTATTTCTCTACAAATCTGTGTACTCTTTTTTGACCTCTTGACATGCCTTTTTATTTTCCATTTCCCTACTGCTTCGCTCACATCCTTTTCTATATAATTTTGTAGTTTCCGCAATTTAGCTCCTATATTCTAGTATTCTTCTATTTTATTGGTGTATATTTATTTCTGGCAACTGTATGGTAACCTCACCTAACCTAACATAGAACATAGAACTCTTTTATTATTCAGTGATTTAATCTTTCCTTCTATAAGCAGTGGGATTGTTTTTACGTGTTTTGTTATCATCCGAACAACACATTTTGCCTAAACATACGCTAAAGAGTTACTTTAAGTAAATACTCCACCATACAATTTATGTTAAAAACCACCTTCCGTTGCGTCATCGTTACTATATCATATTCATTCATTGATGCAATCTACGAAAATATACGATTCATTTTTGTTTTGTTTACATTAGTATTAATCTATTAAACGTTGCACTCATAAAGCCAAGAGTATCGGCAACCTAATAATTAAACAAGTTGTGTCAAGGCCTTATGAATTACGAAGCCATTGTTGTTCATTGTACAAAACTTGTTTGTCACAACTCATGAATAATATTTCATTCCGTTCCGTTGTTCTTGTTTTCTGCGCGACAAAAGTAAATTATATCTATACGTATATACAATAAAATACCGTGATCACTTGTTCTCGTTGGTTGTTGGCTCACGAAACCGAAGCAATAGGGTGACGGAGCCATGGCGTGGTAACAGTCAGTCCTACGTTGTGTAGTCGATTGCACTCGTAAACGTCAAATGAAATTCCCAACTCAGATAAATAAACCGGATAAATAACAAACAATCTGGATGTTGAATTGTTGTCGTGTGTACTAAAAAAAAAAAAAAACTAAATCGCAGATATACTCTGACAATTTGATATATGTGTTTGCGTGAAAACTGGAAATTACGGATTCAACTGGAAGTTGAAATATTACAGAAGATAAAAATGTTGTGGGCGAATTCATGAGTATACGTTGAAGTCGCATGCCTGCCTGCCACGAGCATACAAATTTCAATGACGTTTTCTGATTTAAAGAAATTACGTACAGTAACAATTACAAATATTATTATAAACAGTTATCGTGTAAATACTGTACTATGTTATACAATATGAATCGCTGTAATTATTACAGTTTATATATTAATAATTATTATATTATAACAACATTATTGATAACGATGATGATGAATATAATAACAATAATAAATTACTTTTCTTTTATAAAATTGCTAAACTGCTACAATTGTTATTGTTTAGACAAAGCTTTTCGTCATTACTGACATCTTCAGGTCTTCGTTGTTTAAGACCTGAAGATGTCAGTAATGACGAAAAGCTTTGTCTAAACAATAACAATTGTAGCAGTTTAGCAATTTTATAAAAGAAAAGTAAGGATGGCTGCTAATTTAAACAATACGAAGAATAAAACATGCGAATTGCAAGCAGATAACGTTGTTTAAGACCTGAAGATGTCAGTAATGACGAAAAGCTTTGTCTAAACAATAACAATTGTAGCAGTTTAGCAATTTTATAAAAGAAAAGTAGGGATGGCTGCTAATTTAAACAATACGAAGAATAATAAATTAGTTTTATTTACGAGGTTAGGTGGAAAATTTGCTGAACAAATATCTGGAAGTGTGCACACTTCCGGGATCTGTGGGTTTGGGAATTATACGTACCAGACCCGTTAAAAAACCACTTCCATTTCCTCTTCTAGGACACTAACCTGGAACTGTCTGACACATTACTTAGGGCTATCCCTAGTGTTCTTCAGCCCTAAGGCTCGCTTTTGACTTGTTACTCTTCTTCTATGTTAACGTTATCCAGGTCTATCTTCTTCGCCTGAAGAATCTCTTCAACGAAGCGTGCCACACAGTTCCTGGTGTCCTTCACTCGAAACATCGCTTCTACAATAGTATTCGGGGATATCTCCTGCCTAATAACTTCTCGCAGCGTTGCTCCCATCAGTCGCAGACGAAGGTGTGGCTGACATCGTCTGCGGCTCGCAGACAGTACAGGCACTCTTATGACTCGGCCTTTCCAACATTCTTCAGATAAGCCTTGATAAAGTAATAGTCGATCTGCCCATGCTGCTTCTCCGTCCACGGAACAGCCTGCTTGACGAGCCTTCTTGTCCAGCGACCTCGCTCTTCTTGCTCCCAAGCTTTCTACCAGCTCTAATAATAATAATAATAATAATAATAATAATAATAATAATAATAAGTAGGCCTATTATTATTATTATTTTTGTTTGTATCGGCCATCTAAGGACCACATGCCAATTTCAATTCTTTATTCTTTGTTCTTTTCTTTTTCTCCAATATTCTTTCATCTTTTCACTGTGTGTCTTCTTCCTGTCTTCAATCCACTTTGAACCTGGGTCTTTCTTCTCCCACCCCGGACTCCTTCCATTTTTAACACTTTTGCCCGAAAACGTCTCTTTCAATTGCTTCTTTGGCGTGTATTTTATTTTTTTCTAAATCCTTTTGGACTTCTTTAATCCAACTTGATGTTGATTTCTTCCCCCACAGATATTATTATTATTTTTTTATTATTATAGTAATAATCTTAGAAGGATGGAGTCAGGAAAGATAGCAAACAAGATCCTCATCTTTCAGGAAAATAGAATAGCATAAGTACAATGGCTGAAACAAATATATTAGGTTGGAGAAAAATATAGAGCCAGGGGTGGGGGGAAGACAGACTGAAGAGAAGTGTTCAGGAGGAAAATTGTGGAGGTGAAGGATCTTTCTTGAGAGAAACCAAGGAGAACAAAAGAGTGTTATAGGAAGGAGAACGAGCTAGAGCGAGCCAGGGATTAAAGGAGAAAAGAACTTCAGAAAATATAGGAGGTTGTGACGTAAAAGAAACTAGGAAATAAAAAGTATAGGAGGATCAGAAAATAGGAGTATAAAATTATGGAATAAAAAATTCTATGTTTGTATATGTTTTATCTTTAATAATTGATTACTGCTGAACGGAATGAGGTGTGGACCAGTAAGTGTATTATTTCTTATAGTTACAAAACAGACCAAAAAGTTATTTTAACAAATTTTCCAAATGGTTGCTGATTAAATTCTAAATTTTACAAAAATCGGTACTTATAAAAAAAAATCATATTACAAGAAAACTAATTTATTTATTTTCAATACAGCGATACCTTGTCTGTGGATTCCGATAAAAGATAACGGAGTTATTACAAAATTGTTCCTAAACAAAAAATTTACATATTTTCCTTATAAGAACTGTGTAGTTTATCTGCTTATTAAACATTTAAAGGAACTGGATTATTTTTTCTGATTACCAAGTCCTAAATATAATAAATTTACATAAATATTTAATTATGTAATTCCTTCTCTTTTCCAAAATACTGATCATGGTATAGGCGTAGCCTACGTATTAATGCTCTATTACTAAATATGAGTGAACATCCGTTTGAGGCATGAATTACCGTATACAGAATTATACACTAAAATTAAAAATTGCAACATCATGGCCAACAACCTGAAGTAATTTTTCAGGCTCTTAGGCTGTGGTCTAGGTTGTTCGTGTTTATCACCAGACGTTTCGTCCATCTGATTAGAGCAATACAGAGTCTTTATGTGTAGAATAAAATTTTAATAGAAGCAGGGAAACCGAGAACAGCTCCTAGAGTTGGCCTGTTCAATTGTGGACTACGACATGGGTGTCCATTATCATCTTTTCATTTTAATTTATGTATTGACGATGTCACACAAAACCGGCAGATGTGTCTTCCAGAACATTTTGTGATTGGTCACTCTACAATTGACACTTTGTTGTTTGCGGACGATCAGGCTATCCTGTCGGAGTCTGAAAACAGATTGCAGATGGGTATACATCGGTTAAATCGAATCTGCAAAGACTATGGATTTCAAATATCCACACTTAAGAGCAAGGTAATGGCTTTTCGTGGAAGTGATCCCATACGGGCAAAAATTGTTATAGATGGTACTGTCCTGGAACAAGTTAGCAGTTTTGAATACCTGGGCTACAGTGTGTCTTATAATGCCAGCAACGACGTGATGAATAAGTTGCATAAATTCAACCTTATGTGCGGGACCATCAGGCGAACTCTTAAGTCAGCAAGTAAAGGAACACGCCTAAAATTCTACAAGGTGATGGCTCTTTCCACACTTCTTTATGGGTCTGAGAATTGGACTTTAACGAAAGGCCAGGTCAGTCCCATCCAAGCGGCTGAAATGAGATTTCTCAGGAACGTGGCAGAGTATACTCTCCGTGATCATAGAAGAAACATAGATATACGGCAGGAACTGAACACTATGAGTATACTCGACAGGATCGCCCAGTAACGGCTGAATTGGTGGGAACACCTTTGCCGAATGGATGACTGCCGCATCCCCAGACAACTATGGAACTGTAAGCCGAGGGGACGGAGAGGTGTGGGACGTCAGAGCAAGCGCTGGAGTGACCAACTGTAATCTTTGCCTGTTTGAGACCGGAACAAACCATCCTCGGTTTAATCCTTGAAGATGATTCGTCCATACCGTTGACGGACATCTTCAGTGGCGCGGAACACCGATCGCAACACCCGTGAACGAATACAAACAAAGACTGCTCTGTCCTGTAGAGGCACTTATATTTATGAAGTTTTTCAAGACGCTGGTTGGCATTTTTTGGTCAGTCACATATAAAAAGTGTATAAATATGAGTTCCTCAACGGAACAGAACAATCTTTGTTTGTATACGTCCGTGGGTGATTGTAATCTGTGTTCACATGCCACTGAAAACGTCCATCATCGATATGGACGAAACGTGTGGTGATAAACACGAACAACTTAGATTACGGCTTAACAACCAGGAAAATTGTGATAATGTAAACGCCGCGCCGGCCGTGAAAGCTTACCTTCATATAATCTAAAGTAACTTCAAACAACTACTCTTGCAATTCTTCTTCTTCTTCTTCTTCTTCTTCTTCTTCTTCTTCTTCTTCTTCTTCTTCTTCTTCTTCTATGACGTCACTGTTCGAAGTCGAACCTTAGGCTCCATAATCATCCGCCTACATTTTTCCCTGTCCTTGGCGGTCGATGTCCATCGTTTTATTTTAAGTAAATTGTATCAGCATCCCTCGCCACTGCGTCAATCCAGCGTGTCTTGGGTCTTCCGACAGGCCTTCTACCCTCGATCTGACTAAACAGTGCCTTCCTAAGTATTCGGTTGTCTTCCATCCTAATGATGTGTCCTGCCCATCGCAATCTACGCAGTCGGATGGTGGTGGCCAGATCATTGTCTTTATACAGCTATATTGTATACCTCCTCATTGTGACGCATTCTCCATATCCCATTTAATTGGATTGGTTCGTATATTCTCCTCAAAATTCTCCTTTCAAAAGTATTGACTATGTTAGCGGCTTGTTTGTTCAGAGTCCAAGTCTCACTGCCATATGTATCACCGGTCTAACCATAACTTTATATAATGTGACCTTGGACTGATGGTGGATATTCCTTGTCTTGAATGTAGATGTTAACGAAGCATATGTTCCATTTGCGGCCCGTATCCTTTTCCTTATTTCATTTATTTCTTCATTGTTTTCTGGCGTCCAACACCCCAAATATTTAAACTGATATCAGGTATGGTGATAAACACGAACAACATACACCACGGCCGAACATCCCGGAAACACCGACCGTAAGCTTACATTCATTTAACCTGAAGTAACTTCAAACAACTATTCATGCAATTCATCTTGGTAAAATAATGTCAATGAAAGTCCGCTGTTCTTATGAGGACAATAGGCTAGATTTTTTTTGTTACGAAAAATGTAATAACTCCGTTATTTTTTATCCAAATTCCATAAGCCTAGGTACCACTGGATTACGAATGCGAAGGCTAATGTTTAATGATATAAGACATTTTTTGTTATAGGTACTGAGTTTTTAAAAATCTAGAATTAATTATTTTAGTGAGCCGCCATTTTGCAAAATTTTAAGGTAACATTTTGGATGGGTTCCGAAAGGGGGTGTGACGCGAACATATGCTTTCACTAAAGAGAAATTCACTAGACTCTCCACCACAACTCCACTTTCACCTACACGTTGGTGGGCCCTGTTACGCCGAGCAATCCACTCCAAGGTTGTGGTATCCAAATCCCTTCGGCGGAGTGTATCGGTAAGCAAACGAGAGATGGGGCAGCCTTGGGGTATCCTGGGTCCCCTGGCCTGGCAGGATGGTGCACACCGGCAGCAGGCTGTGCATCTAGTGTGGAGGCAGAGGAGGCTACAGTAGGCCAACGGCTGCACACATGGGCTAAATTAGTTAGTCTACTGCGATCGGGCAGAGACAGTTCGTCAGCTGAGGTGAAAGCAACTCTCTAAGGGAAGAGCAGCCCGAAATCAAAGTTCCTGGTCCTCCAGGTTGGGGGTTTTACAGCAGGCCAGTAACCTGGTTAAGTGAAAGTATGAGTACTTACAGAACTCATACGAGCTTCGGAAATCGGATGGGAAATAGGGCAAAATGACCTAAGCTAATGCAAAAGGATCGGTAGACAGAGGAGGAAATGAGTTCCGGAACAGGTCTAAGGCATAGTCCATGGACTGCTGATGATTGTGATGACATTTTGGACTGTTTCGTACGTGTAAGGAATAGTAAATATACCGTGTATAAGCCTGCCAGATTTCAATTTTCTTATTCGGTGGTAATTAACGTTTTCTACTAATACACACAGACATACAGATGGACAACGATGGATATTTCGTCATATGTTTATTGGACATTTTTCCTTCTGTTTAATGAGCAGAATCATTTCCCGAATTTTGGCACCTTGTTTTTTGGAATATCTGTATACAGAAAATGTTTTGTTCGAGTACTTAAATAAGAGGTATAATTAATAACACAGAAATCTGCACTTCTTTACATGATTCCGCAGGGTTTCACGACCCGAGGCAACCGTGTTATGTTTTAAAACTTTCGGGCTTGTCGGCAGAGGGTTTATATTTTCACTCAAGGAAGTGCTTCATCGACTGCGTCTAAGGACGAGCAGCGAAGTTTCCGGTGGAGTGTTGCTCCGAACACGCCCGACAAACCTAAAAGTTCTCGAAGATAACATGGAAGCACACCTTCATCGATACATAATATAAGAAATGTAAATACTTGTTAAAACTAGTTAAAAGTTTCATGCTCAAGCCAGAAATGTTATCGAACGCAAAAAGAAAACAGATTAAGACTTTAGGAATTACGTACATGTGCAAAGTTTCCATCTTATAAATATGGTTTTAAATCTCCTCCCTTGTTGCAAGGTTAGTTTTACAGTACCTTATCGCGTACGTCAATACACAAACTAACGAATAATCGAACTAACGATTTAAATTATCGATTTTTGTAATACTTATTTACTTAATCAGATATTTTGACGGTTATATTGGAAATATTTTATGTTTATATTTCCAAAGCTTAATATTCTTCGTTCGATAATTGCCAGAAAACTGTTATAGGCAATTATATAGAGATCTGTAGCAGTGCTGGGAAATAATCGCCCTGTTGTATCAAGTCGTTTCGGAATAACGCGTTTCGTTGACAGTCAGATTTTTAAATCACTGAGTTGCGACTGGAAAGTCTAGCGATTATATTAACCTTTGATACTGCTCCGCCTTATACGGTGGACAGCTGCGAACTGAGGCAGCAGTATAGGCCTAATACGCGTGACCTATGGCAAGGTTGCTTTCTCCGAATGGTACACAGGTGCAATTATGATGCTGTCACGAGACGAGTAAATGTCATATAATAAAACTGCATCATACTGTTTACGTTGGGGAGTCATCTAATGTTCGTGGAATTTGGTGTTTGTAGAACTTAAAAACCCATGTGACCAGTAAACTGCTATTCAATGTGTTTTAAAAAGCAGGACTTAACAAAATATACATCCCAGGTATGACTAATCATCACGCCTTTTCTGTCTGCAGGTCTTCCAAGCCGTGCTCCCTCCATGCTTTCTTATCCCCGGCTAGTCGCTTCATTTCTTGATATTCATACGTAGGTCATCCATCATCTGGCCTCTCCTCCGTCCTGGTAGCTCTGACGATATACTCTTGGTTGGGGTTGTGGTATCATGTTAATTCTTTGATAGGCGGTAAAGAATTAAGAATTTAAAGCCTAAAAAAGCTTCATAATCAGATTAAAAAGAAAACCTAAAGACTATGAAACGATAACAGGCATTATGGAACAACAAGGCAGACGTGGTTAGATTACTAACTCCGAATAAACAGTCAAGGTGGCCTTCCGCCTGAGAGGTTTTTGATTCTGGGAATGTTTTGAATTGGTGTCACCTAGAAGGAGAAAGAGGCGGTGCCCAAGAAGATCGTGAAATTATGTAATTAGAAGGAACTTCATTCATCATACTTATTGAAGAGATGCTTTATAAGAACAGGCATAGAACAACTCAAATATTTCAACTATCTTGGACGTGACAGTACTTACGATCAAGATAAAGATATAGAAAAGAAAGTGTCGAATTTCACAAGAATGTGTGGAACGATCTGGAGAACGTTGTGAAATAAATGTAGAAAAGAAACCCAACTAACATTTTATAAAACAATGGCAGTAGAGGGAAAATGCCGGTTCAAACCCACAAAGGAATGCCGCCTTCTTAAAAAACACTAAAAAAACACTAAAAAACATGATCTCAGAGATGACGCCGCCACCGCTGGACCCGCAGCATCCCGATGGACCACAGCACCGCGAATTTCCGCGAATAAATTTTTTATTTTTTTAATTTTATTTTTTTAATTTTTTTAATTAAATTGATTTGGTGGGATGATGTTCAATGGACCACCAGCATCCGTGAATATAATTTTTTTATTTTTTTAAGAAAGCTGATTTGCATATCAGTGGGTGGTGTTGGGTGGGAGGTTGTTTTTTTTTTCATATCAGTGGGTGGGGGGTGGTTCCAACTCGAAGCATTATAGTGTATACTAAAATATATGATCAGGTGTACCAACCTTTGCATGAGTTCAAATTTGTTGTGTGTTATAATGTATATTAAATCTATATGATCAGGTGTACCAACCTCTGTAGTATTATTATAGTGTATAGATATTTTATATGAGCAGGTTTGTCAACATTTTCTGTGGCGGGGGGAGGGAAATTCAAATATGTGTTATATTGTGTATGTATAGAGCAGATCTGTCAACATTTTTTTCTCTTCTGTGGTGGGAAATTCAAACTATATATGATCATAATTGGTACTCTCTCTCGCTCTCTCACACGTTGTGTATGTCTCTCTCTCTCTCTCTCTCTCTCTCGTTGTCAAACGTTATGCTCACCGGCATTATAGTGTATATTAAAATATATGATTAGGTGTACCAACCTTTACATGAGTTCAAATTTGTCACGTGTTATAATGTATATTAAATCTATATGATCAGATGTACCAACCTCTGTATTATTCGTCCTCTCACTCCCTCTCTCTCACTCTCTCTCTCTCTCTCTCTCTCTCTCTCTTGTTGTCAAACGTTATGCTCAAACCGTTCTCCTCTCTCTGTGGTCAGTACCGAACGCATGTATATGAAATTAGAAAGTTTATTCGACAAATATTAACGTCCTCTCTCTCTCTCTCTCTCTCTCTCTCACTCTCACTTGTTTCAACTGTGTCAACAAATAGTAACGTCCTCTCTCTCTCTCTCTCTCTCTCTCTCTCTCTCTCTCTCTCTCACTTTCACACGTTTCAACTATGCAAGGTTTCATACCCTTTCTCCTGTCTCCCTCTCGTACATTGAGTAGTCGGTGTGATGAATAAATAATTTTAGCCCTCTCTCGTTGTCAAAACGTCGTCTTCATTTTCAATGTATTAAATAATTAATTAATAGTTTTATAATGCAGTCAGTGTGATTGATCCTTGTTAGAAATATATATATATTTGACGTCAATGAACTACTTACCTGTTATGTTGTTACAGACAATACTTCTGTTTTAAGGTTGCAGTTTACACACACACACATAGGTTCAGTAGTGTATAGCGAAATAAATTAAAATTATACACACACATGAAAACGGCGGCTGAAATTCATACAAATCTTCTGATGTAACAGTTCACAAAAAATAAATTAATTGTACACATGTTCAGAGGTGTAGAGTGAAATAAAATAAAGTCATAATTTGTTTAAATGATTAAATATATTTTAACATTCACAATATAAAATTCACAATTAAATAAATACATTAGAAATTGATATTTTTCGAAAGTTTATATATATATAATTGTGTGTCGTACTTGTAGAAGAAGCAACCTGCAACATAACAATACAACAACAACATTAAAATCATGTTAAATATCACACACACACAGATGCACACGCAACGCGCGCACATACAGACGCATACGCAACGTAATCACACACACACACACACGCATACGTAACGTAACCAAACACGCAACGCGCCCACACACAGACGCAAACGCAACGTACACACGTTTGGGTTACACCACACGTGCACGCACACATACGCAACGCGCCCACACACAGACGCAAACACAACGTAATCATACACATACATACAACATGTACATGTAGGACCAATAAACAGATAACAGATTTAAATATGCTATAGTCATTGTAAGACGTTACAATCATTCGCAACGTAATCACACACACACACACGCATACGTAACGTAACCAAACACGCAACGCGCCCACACACAGACGCAAACGCAACGTACACACGTTTGGGTTACACCACACGTGCACGCACACACACACACAGACGTACACGCACACATACGCAACGCGCCCACACACAGACGCAAACACAACGTAATCATACACATACATACAACATGTACATGTAGGACCAATAAACAGATAACAGATTTAAATATGCTATAGTCATTGTAAGACGTTACAATCATTGAAGTGTTTAATAAGTAAATTGTATGTATGTATATATCACTGAATAATAATAATAATATAATCGTTCTAGTGTTATCGTTTGCTGCAACAGGTAAAGCAGTTACAAATAATTACATATAGGTTCAGAGGCGTATAGTGAAATAAATTAAAAATCCATTCATCAAAACTTTGTAAATTAGAATCTGCACTACATTCAAACATACGCACACACACACACAATGATAAAAAAATTGTTTATTAAAAGTAGTTTGTTACCTTAACGAGATACAATTTCCACATGCGCTGTCTGGTTCTTCATCCCTCGAAACACAAGATGTAGGTCGCTGGGATTTATATGACGGAGTTCTTCATCTGTAAAGACGTCAGCATACCTCTTAGGTAGATATACACGATAGCGGCGCTCACAATCTTCCAACGTGACAAGCACAGACTTCCCATATCGCGTGTCCACATGCACCATGTTAACGATCGGATACTGTTTGTCCACTGTTAATTCTGCACAACGTTTGTACTCAATAGCAGAAACTGCGTTGAATTTTGTGATAAACGACATTATTTATGAGAAGTGAAGACGTCTGTATCAAGCAAGGTGGAACCATACAATGTCAGAATATTCGCTACAAAGAAGACTAGTGAAAGTAATGATGGTGATGTGGTCATCAGGAAAGTTCACGTTCATCGCCCGAAGCTTTGCATGTACATACACACAGACAGAATTAGCGCTGTTACAAAATATATATATTAGGAAAGTCAAGCCCACAGACTACTAGAAATAGTTATCGTTTGAAAAAAAAAGAAACCACACATTACGAACAGTTATCGCCTGCAGCCATATACAAGTTTACCTAATGAAATTAACAATGCTATGAGACACTTACATTAAAAATGTTTGTATAACAGAAAAATCATTAATTATCCACTCTCTAAGTGCGTGCACATTATGGTTTGTACATAGTGTAGAAGAAGAATTGCAATGTGTAAGACATAACGCCCCAGGAATGTCTTTTGGTACGTCTTTTGGGCAACCAATGTCATCAAGATTTATTATATGATAATGAATTATTTTCGATTCTAAAAAACGTTTTTTCTCAAGACCCTTCACAAACACATATTTATATATGTTCGTATACGTTGTTAACACTGAAACAAGATTGTCGTACGATGTCTCTCCTTCATCCCATCTTAGCCCATGATAGTTTGTCGTTAACCAGCAGTTGGTTCTAGTGTATTTCGAATTCGTAACGACTGTAGCAGGCGGGGCGAAAATCCAATGTCTGTATGCAAAACGTGTTACGTCCATAACCGACAACTCCTTTACTATATAATTGCCGTTGTCATCATAAAAGCAGTGAAAGTCAATTATTACAGCAGCGTTTTCCATTATACTATAAAAAAAAAAAAGGAACCACACATTACAAACTAATATTTATAAACACAAAGATCGTTACAATAATAATACACAAACTTACGTTTACTGTCGTCCGAACTGAAGCGTGGAGAGAGAATAACTATCGATATCACAGTGAGAATTCTTTTTGTTTTTAACAGATGGAATTTTAGCAGGAGGGGGAGCAGAGTCGCCGTCGGCAATTAATTTGGCACGTACGTAAGATTTTAATAAAACAATTATCAGTTTTAAATAATAATTTTCGGAAACAACCCCGGGGGTCCTCATGCCACGAAACACGAGATGTAGGTCGCTGGGGTTTTATAAATTGTTTATTAAGTCTTTTAGAAATGGTCTTATACTTGAGCTTGGCCTGTTGACTATTGCTTTTAATTTTGTAATTTCTACAGGCGTTAACCGTTTCGGAGAAAAAAACCATTTATGGAGAAGATCCTCCTCCTCTTGTTTTGATGTGGTATTTATTCTATGATCCATCCTTCTTGTTCCTATAATAATAATAACAGTACCTGCTTCATTATCATATACATTATGTGCTATATATAAATATATACATAAGGCTTTCAACACACACACACACACATACCATAAATCCAGAACAGGAAAGGTATTATAACAAACATTACGAAAACAAGTACGTACATAGATCAACGTTTAAACAAACAGATTATTACCTGAATAAATTTTTTTTAAAACAGGACAGCGTATTATCTATATAACGTTCTGTTTCAGATAAGAATAGTTTGAATATAAAATGAAAGGGTACGTTGTATTTTGTTATGAGAAAATGCATTTCTAAATTTCGTTACATTTGTCAAAAGAGCTTATTGATCAGACGTATGAGTAATTATATTAATCCTTATGTAGCAAATACGCACGGATTCGTAAAATACAGCACTCAGGTGTAGGGCAATTAATCCTTTTTGTATTGAACGTATTTAAGTAGGCCTACTCGTGATATCAGTAAATTCTATCTAAACGTCATCTCAACGGAATCATTAAGTTTTTCAAAAGATCTTATTGATCAGACGTATGAGTATAAAATTGGAAATCTACAAACACATCAAAAATATCTGTCAAACCCCTATCAAACAAAAACCCCCGTTCTTATCGAGAGACAACAGTAACTGACCTAAGCACATGTGCTTCATTAGGCAACAGACCCAAAAAATCAAATAGACGACTATAAGCTCAATTTAAATAAAATCTGAATATTCAATAAAATTTTTTTTTTTAGTAACATATGCAAATCTTTTACTTACCTCTTAAATGTTGTTATACACACAATAGCCGATTGAACGATGAGTGTCTCATACAAATGAGAAATAGTGACATGTCGTCTTGTGTATATATATATATATCATACGGCGGTAGCGTACACGTTTGAAAGTTGATACATATTAAATTCTCTCTCTCCCTCTCTCTCACACATTACAGAGGTTGGGTGTCTAAATCGATGCATTTTACTTTCACTTTCTAATTTGACACATGGCTTACTTCCATACATAAATATCTATCGTCCATATCCGTCTACGAGTGTTGCTAAACGAAATTGAAAATGTTGTAATACATAACGTCCTGTGTAATAGTATGGTATGTTTTTTAGGACAGCCAAAAGCATGAAAGTATTATTTAAATCTGTATGGAAGTCATATATAAATATCGGGTCAGCGCTTGAATTATTTGCGCATGCGCATAACAGCTTTTTAGTACAGTTGCACACACACACACACACACACACACACACACACACACACACACACACACACACACATCGACACTCACTTGCAACAACGTCTTACTTATCACACGTTCATGCGCTACAAATTGATATATAAAACGTTTAAGATACACTATAATAACATAATACCAGCGTTATAACCGTACCTTTTGTTTTTCAGTATTCATTAATTCTCAGTAAATAAATAACACTCGTCATGGTAATATGTCAGTTTATTACAAACCGCAAAGATGTCGGCTACTCATGATTTTAGTATTGAAAGTGAAAGAATAAAATCGTTCAAGTATTGGGAAGTGACGTTTATCAGCCCCGACGAGTTAATCCGTCATTAGCAATCTAACGTTACGACGGCAGTGTGCACGTATGCGTCTGTGTGTGTGTTCGCGTGTTTGGTTACGTTGTGTACGTGTGCGCTCGTTGCGTGTGTGCGTGTTTGGTTACGTTGCGTATGTATGTGTGTGTGTGTGTGTGTGTGTGATTACGTTACGTATGCGTGTGCGTCTTAATGTGAACAATTTTACGTTTAAATAAAATCTGTACATACAATAAGATTATGTTTCAGTATTAATGATATAAATATTACTGTTTTATTAATTTAAAATACTGTATATATATAACCTAGGAATTTCGCAGGTGAAGAAATTAATTTCTATTTTTCATCTGTAACGACATGCGTTTATAATTTTAATTTATTTCACTATACACCTTCGCCACCGCTGCTATCACAGTCGTCAGTAATAAAAAAAGAAGAAGAAGAAAGATCAGTTAGGAAACGCATCAGTACTCGTTCGAAACGATTAACATCAGTCCCAATGGACCACAGCATCAGTGAATAAAAAAAAAAAAAAACGTAAAACGTTCTACTTACGTTTCATGTTAGGTTAAAAAATACAATCCACGTACGTAGGTTAAAAATGCAGTCCACGTACGTTTACGTTAGGTTAAGATGCAGTCTACTTACGTTTCACGTTAGGTTAAAAAATGCAAACACACACACACGTGTTAGGTTGCAACCTAACGCGTGTGTATGTTATTTAAATAATAATTTAAATAATATACACGTGTGTGTGTGTGTGTTTGCATTTTTTAACCTAACGTGAAACGTAAGTAGACTGCATCTTAACCTAACGTAAACGTACGTGGACTGCATTTTTAACCTACGTACGTGGATTGTATTTTTTAACCTAACATGAAACGTAAGTAGAACGTTTTACGTTTTTTTTTTTTTTTATTCACTGATGCTGTGGTCCATTGGGACTGATGTTAATCGTTTCGAACGAGTACTGATGCGTTTCCTAACTGATCTTTCTTCTTCTTCTTTTTTTATTACTGACGACTGTGATAGCAGCGGTGGCGAAGGTGTATAGTGAAATAAATTAAAATTATAAACGCATGTCGTTACAGATGAAAAATAGAAATTAATTTCTTCACCTGCGAAATTCCTAGGTTATATATATACAGTATTTTAAATTAATAAAACAGTAATATTTATATCATTAATACTGAAACATAATTTTATTGTATGTACAGATTTTATTTAAACGTAAAATTGTTCACATTAAGACGCACACGCATACGTAACGTAATCACACACACACACACACACATGCATACGCAACGTAACCAAACACGCACACACGCAACGAGCGCACACGTACACAACGTAACCAAACACGCGAACACACACACAGACGCATACGTGCACACTGCCGTCGTAACGTTAGATTGCTAATGACGGATTAACTCGTCGGGGCTGATAAACGTCACTTCCCAATACTTGAACGATTTTATTCTTTCACTTTCAATACTAAAATCATGAGTAGCCGACATCTTTGCGGTTTGTAATAAACTGACATATTACCATGACGAGTGTTATTTATTTACTGAGAATTAATGAATACTGAAAAACAAAAGGTACGGTTATAACGCTGGTATTATGTTATTATAGTGTATCTTAAACGTTTTATATATCAATTTGTAGCGCATGAACGTGTGATAAGTAAGACGTTGTTGCAAGTGAGTGTCGATGTGTGTGTGTGTGTGTGTGTGTGTGTGTGTGTGTGTGTGTGTGTGTGTGTGTGTGTGCAACTGTACTAAAAAGCTGTTATGCGCATGCGCAAATAATTCAAGCGCTGACCCGATATTTATATATGACTTCCATACAGATTTAAATAATACTTTCATGCTTTTGGCTGTCCTAAAAAACATACCATACTATTACACAGGACGTTATGTATTACAACATTTTCAATTTCGTTTAGCAACACTCGTAGACGGATATGGACGATAGATATTTATGTATGGAAGTAAGCCATGTGTCAAATTAGAAAGTGAAAGTAAAATGCATCGATTTAGACACCCAACCTCTGTAATGTGTGAGAGAGAGAGAGAGAGAGAGAATTTAATATGTATCAACTTTCAAACGTGTACGCTACCGCCGTATGATATATATATATACACACAAGACGACATGTCACTATTTCTCATTTGTATGAGACACTCATCGTTCAATCGGCTATTGTGTGTATAACAACATTTAAGAGGTAAGTAAAAGATTTGCATATGTTACTAAAAAAAAAAATTTTATTGAATATTCAGATTTTATTTAAATTGAGCTTATAGTCGTCTATTTGATTTTTTGGGTCTGTTGCCTAATGAAGCACATGTGCTTAGGTCAGTTACTGTTGTCTCTCGATAAGAACGGGGGTTTTTGTTTGATAGGGGTTTGACAGATATTTTTGATGTGTTTGTAGATTTCCAATTTTATACTCATACGTCTGATCAATAAGATCTTTTGAAAAACTTAATGATTCCGTTGAGATGACGTTTAGATAGAATTTACTGATATCACGAGTAGGCCTACTTAAATACGTTCAATACAAAAAGGATTAATTGCCCTACACCTGAGTGCTGTATTTTACGAATCCGTGCGTATTTGCTACATAAGGATTAATATAATTACTCATACGTCTGATCAATAAGCTCTTTTGACAAATGTAACGAAATTTAGAAATGCATTTTCTCATAACAAAATACAACGTACCCTTTCATTTTATATTCAAACTATTCTTATCTGAAACAGAACGTTATATAGATAATACGCTGTCCTGTTTTAAAAAAAATTTATTCAGGTAATAATCTGTTTGTTTAAACGTTGATCTATGTACGTACTTGTTTTCGTAATGTTTGTTATAATACCTTTCCTGTTCTGGATTTATGGTATGTGTGTGTGTGTGTGTTGAAAGCCTTATGTATATATTTATATATAGCACATAATGTATATGATAATGAAGCAGGTACTGTTATTATTATTATAGGAACAAGAAGGATGGATCATAGAATAAATACCACATCAAAACAAGAGGAGGAGGATCTTCTCCATAAATGGTTTTTTTCTCCGAAACGGTTAACGCCTGTAGAAATTACAAAATTAAAAGCAATAGTCAACAGGCCAAGCTCAAGTATAAGACCATTTCTAAAAGACTTAATAAACAATTTATAAAACCCCAGCGACCTACATCTCGTGTTTCGTGGCATGAGGACCCCCGGGGTTGTTTCCGAAAATTATTATTTAAAACTGATAATTGTTTTATTAAAATCTTACGTACGTGCCAAATTAATTGCCGACGGCGACTCTGCTCCCCCTCCTGCTAAAATTCCATCTGTTAAAAACAAAAAGAATTCTCACTGTGATATCGATAGTTATTCTCTCTCCACGCTTCAGTTCGGACGACAGTAAACGTAAGTTTGTGTATTATTATTGTAACGATCTTTGTGTTTATAAATATTAGTTTGTAATGTGTGGTTCCTTTTTTTTTTTTTATAGTATAATGGAAAACGCTGCTGTAATAATTGACTTTCACTGCTTTTATGATGACAACGGCAATTATATAGTAAAGGAGTTGTCGGTTATGGACGTAACACGTTTTGCATACAGACATTGGATTTTCGCCCCGCCTGCTACAGTCGTTACGAATTCGAAATACACTAGAACCAACTGCTGGTTAACGACAAACTATCATGGGCTAAGATGGGATGAAGGAGAGACATCGTACGACAATCTTGTTTCAGTGTTAACAACGTATACGAACATATATAAATATGTGTTTGTGAAGGGTCTTGAGAAAAAACGTTTTTTAGAATCGAAAATAATTCATTATCATATAATAAATCTTGATGACATTGGTTGCCCAAAAGACGTACCAAAAGACATTCCTGGGGCGTTATGTCTTACACATTGCAATTCTTCTTCTACACTATGTACAAACCATAATGTGCACGCACTTAGAGAGTGGATAATTAATGATTTTTCTGTTATACAAACATTTTTAATGTAAGTGTCTCATAGCATTGTTAATTTCATTAGGTAAACTTGTATATGGCTGCAGGCGATAACTGTTCGTAATGTGTGGTTTCTTTTTTTTTTCAAACGATAACTATTTCTAGTAGTCTGTGGGCTTGACTTTCCTAATATATATATTTTGTAACAGCGCTAATTCTGTCTGTGTGTATGTACATGCAAAGCTTCGGGCGATGAACGTGAACTTTCCTGATGACCACATCACCATCATTACTTTCACTAGTCTTCTTTGTAGCGAATATTCTGACATTGTATGGTTCCACCTTGCTTGATACAGACGTCTTCACTTCTCATAAATAATGTCGTTTATCACAAAATTCAACGCAGTTTCTGCTATTGAGTACAAACGTTGTGCAGAATTAACAGTGGACAAACAGTATCCGATCGTTAACATGGTGCATGTGGACACGCGATATGGGAAGTCTGTGCTTGTCACGTTGGAAGATTGTGAGCGCCGCTATCGTGTATATCTACCTAAGAGGTATGCTGACGTCTTTACAGATGAAGAACTCCGTCATATAAATCCCAGCGACCTACATCTTGTGTTTCGAGGGATGAAGAACCAGACAGCGCATGTGGAAATTGTATCTCGTTAAGGTAACAAACTACTTTTAATAAACAATTTTTTTATCATTGTGTGTGTGTGTGCGTATGTTTGAATGTAGTGCAGATTCTAATTTACAAAGTTTTGATGAATGGATTTTTAATTTATTTCACTATACGCCTCTGAACCTATATGTAATTATTTGTAACTGCTTTACCTGTTGCAGCAAACGATAACACTAGAACGATTATATTATTATTATTATTCAGTGATATATACATACATACAATTTACTTATTAAACACTTCAATGATTGTAACGTCTTACAATGACTATAGCATATTTAAATCTGTTATCTGTTTATTGGTCCTACATGTACATGTTGTATGTATGTGTATGATTACGTTGTGTTTGCGTCTGTGTGTGGGCGCGTTGCGTATGTGTGCGTGTACGTCTGTGTGTGTGTGTGCGTGCACGTGTGGTGTAACCCAAACGTGTGTACGTTGCGTTTGCGTCTGTGTGTGGGCGCGTTGCGTGTTTGGTTACGTTACGTATGCGTGTGTGTGTGTGTGATTACGTTGCGAATGATTGTAACGTCTTACAATGACTATAGCATATTTAAATCTGTTATCTGTTTATTGGTCCTACATGTACATGTTGTATGTATGTGTATGATTACGTTGTGTTTGCGTCTGTGTGTGGGCGCGTTGCGTATGTGTGCGTGTACGTCTGTGTGTGTGTGTGTGCGTGCACGTGTGGTGTAACCCAAACGTGTGTACGTTGCGTTTGCGTCTGTGTGTGGGCGCGTTGCGTGTTTGGTTACGTTACGTATGCGTGTGTGTGTGTGTGTGATTACGTTGCGTATGCGTCTGTATGTGCGCGCGTTGCGTGTGCATCTGTGTGTGTGTGATATTTAACATGATTTTAATGTTGTTGTTGTATTGTTATGTTGCAGGTTGCTTCTTCTACAAGTACGACACACAATTATATATATATATAAACTTTCGAAAAATATCAATTTCTAATGTATTTATTTAATTGTGAATTTTATATTGTGAATGTTAAAATATATTTAATCATTTAAACAAATTATGACTTTATTTTATTTCACTCTACACCTCTGAACATGTGTACAATTAATTTATTTTTTGTGAACTGTTACATCAGAAGATTTGTATGAATTTCAGCCGCCGTTTTCATGTGTGTGTATAATTTTAATTTATTTCGCTATACACTACTGAACCTATGTGTGTGTGTGTAAACTGCAACCTTAAAACAGAAGTATTGTCTGTAACAACATAACAGGTAAGTAGTTCATTGACGTCAAATATATATATATTTCTAACAAGGATCAATCACACTGACTGCATTATAAAACTATTAATTAATTATTTAATACATTGAAAATGAAGACGACGTTTTGACAACGAGAGAGGGCTAAAATTATTTATTCATCACACCGACTACTCAATGTACGAGAGGGAGACAGGAGAAAGGGTATGAAACCTTGCATAGTTGAAACGTGTGAAAGTGAGAGAGAGAGAGAGAGAGAGAGAGAGAGAGAGAGAGAGAGAGAGAGAGAGAGAGGACGTTACTATTTGTTGACACAGTTGAAACAAGTGAGAGTGAGAGAGAGAGAGAGAGAGAGAGAGAGAGGACGTTAATATTTGTCGAATAAACTTTCTAATTTCATATACATGCGTTCGGTACTGACCACAGAGAGAGGAGAACGGTTTGAGCATAACGTTTGACAACAAGAGAGAGAGAGAGAGAGAGAGAGAGAGTGAGAGAGAGGGAGTGAGAGGACGAATAATACAGAGGTTGGTACATCTGATCATATAGATTTAATATACATTATAACACGTGACAAATTTGAACTCATGTAAAGGTTGGTACACCTAATCATATATTTTAATATACACTATAATGCCGGTGAGCATAACGTTTGACAACGAGAGAGAGAGAGAGAGAGAGAGAGAGAGACATACACAACGTGTGAGAGAGCGAGAGAGAGTACCAATTATGATCATATATAGTTTGAATTTCCCACCACAGAAGAGAAAAAAATGTTGACAGATCTGCTCTATACATACACAATATAACACATATTTGAATTTCCCTCCCCCCGCCACAGAAAATGTTGACAAACCTGCTCATATAAAATATCTATACACTATAATAATACTACAGAGGTTGGTACACCTGATCATATAGATTTAATATACATTATAACACACAACAAATTTGAACTCATGCAAAGGTTGGTACACCTGATCATATATTTTAGTATACACTATAATGCTTCGAGTTGGAACCACCCCCCACCCACTGATATGAAAAAAAAAACAACCTCCCACCCAACACCACCCACTGATATGCAAATCAGCTTTCTTAAAAAAATAAAAAAATTATATTCACGGATGCTGGTGGTCCATTGAACATCATCCCACCAAATCAATTTAATTAAAAAAATTAAAAAAATAAAATTAAAAAAATAAAAAATTTATTCGCGGAAATTCGCGGTGCTGTGGTCCATCGGGATGCTGCGGGTCCAGCGGTGGCGGCGTCATCTCTGAGATCATGTTTTTTAGTGTTTTTTTAGTGTTTTTTAAGAAGGCGGCATTCCTTTGTGGGTTTGAACCGGCATTTTCCCTCTACTAATGGCAATACCTACATTACTGTATGGTTATGAAACTTGGGTAAAAAAAAAGATGAACAGAAGATACAAACAGCAGAAATGAAAATTCTGAGATCAGTTAAAGGGTGTAATAGACGAGATCATATAAGAAATGAAGAGATAAGAAGTGATTTATATATTTTTGCAGTTAATGAAAGTATTAAAGAGTACAAAAGAAAATGGATTCAACACATTAATAGAATGGAAGAAAGTAGAATACCGAAGATAGCGAAAGATTACAACCCTAGAGGCACTTGGTAGGCCTAAGAAAAAGTGGACTGTGGAATAGGAACAGCCTACAAAAGCCTAAAACCGTTGAGAAGATGATGATGATGATGATAATGATGCCTTATAAAAATAGGACTCTCCGGATGGAACTTGTGAAGGTCCAGGAGTGGGGACGCAGAACTTGTGCGAGATTCCCTTGAAGATGGTCCATTGTTCCATGTATTTGGTTATCTTGTGGTCTTCTTAGATGTTTTGTGAATTCCGGCATGTCCAATCTTCTTCTTCTTCTCCTCAATCCAGAGGTTGGTGGGCTTGCTATTCCTTCACTTCCGAAGACAGTCTCTTAATCACTACATACTTTCTCCATCCTGTTATTTCATCCACATACTCCTGTCTAGGATCTTAACACCCTCGCAGCTTAGAGCTAGAAAGAGATAGGTGTAATTCACTAATACTAAACTCTCAACTCTTGCTTTGATGGCGACTCATAAAATTATCTCAGGGTATCAAAATGATTATTAACACAATTTGAATTGAATGACTCCTAAATTTAATAAACTCTTCATTAACACATTACAAATTTACATACAATCTTAAAATGATTCACAATATTGAAATTTTTAGCTTCTCATCAATTCTCATTTGAAATTAGGTTCTTAGACAGATTGAATTGCCAATAGTAATAGATTTAACAAAAGGTACATGAATTATTATGAGTTTTAATGTTCAAATTTGTTTTACTTGTTTGTTGAATTCCGTTTGTGTTGGTGATTCCTTCCCTCGGAGTCTGCGATCCTGGAGCTTTGCGTTCGTCGGCGATTCGGACGATCCTGTTGTCGACACTCGTTGACACTAACACTTTAATTACCTAGGTTTCACTTTCACTACACAGCTCACATCCATGTACTTACTGATTTAGAATGTAATTAGTGTATAACTACTATTTATTCTGACACCTTAGTAAATATATTATTAAGTTAAGTGCTCACAATACCAGTAATTCATACCGAATACACTTCAACGCTTCGTAACTTCCCAATTCACGTGGTAGATTATCTTTGATGTGGATTTCGATAGTTTATCGCCAAGTTACAGTATATTTATCACAATGGTTACTTTGATTTTAGTATTACCGTACCCGTTGATTGATTTATCGACTGTTTTTTTTTGCACAACGGTTCTCCGGCACGTTCTTTAGAATTTACTTCTTTAGTTTTATAACATTACTAAATATTACTCTGCATTATTATATTTCTTCCACTGCAATAACGGTTTTAATACTATTAATGCACTATACGAATATTGTACTCGTACTAACTATCGCAAGTTTAGTTATCAATAAAAAAATCTTCGTCGACTTAATACGCGGTGACGAGTCTGATAGCTGTAATGTTCTCCGTAGACTCCGGACAAATTTCCGAACTACGTTTTTTATACACACACACAATCCTTACCCACACTCAATATTTACAAATCGCGTTCCCATTGGTTTCAAGTACCGCGATATTTGATTTTCTCCAACCCAACTAGCTAATTTCACCCGCTAAAAAAATGACGCTTTCTTTCATTCGCCAAAAAACAGCGCGTGCCAAACTTATACAAACAAGTGGGGAGAGATGCTACCTTATGCTTTCTCGCTCTAACCTCTCACTCTATTTCTAACGGACTGTATTGTCTGAACACTCAGCTTTCTCTCGCTTTCACTTAAACTTTATTGCTTTTTTAGTACAATACATTTTTATTCACCCTGTACGTGACTTGTTGTATGTTTTCTCCGCGTCAAACAGTCGCCTCGACAAGGGTGTGTTCTTTTGAAAAACACCGCTAGGCTTGCTGCTAACAGTACTTCAACTCAACGTTACTTGCATGTCTTAGTCTAATAAACAATTACTAATCATTATTCCATATAAAATCTGAGTAAAATTGAGTAGCATTCAATTTTAACCTTATATTTGTCCCCCAATAGAATCGTATAAGATTTTTTGTAGAAAATTTATGAGGATTCTATTGTTGCGTCCTTCAAATGGATCTTATTACATTTATTTAACCCCTTTACAATGTTTTTTTTTTTTAAATTCTTACACCTATTACATTCATATTACGTTAATTATATATCTACAAGTCTATTTTATTTACATATACTACGGTACATTTAGTAATTTCTTTTATTACTCCATTCTCTACCCTTTACATCCATAAGCTGTTAACATTGTCATTGGGGCCACAGATTGCTTACAAACAGAACCCTCAACTGGTTTGTGCTACCTGCTTGTCGAAAGCTACATACCGCTTTGGGTCCCATGTCCCGCTATTCATGACATAGTTACAAACAAATACTTTCCCTTGATATTACCTATTTTCTTATACACATAATCTATTTGAAAGCTTATCCTATACATACAATACAATGTTAATTCATTAGCCTTTCGACATTTTGTCAATTCAGTCTTATTAAAATTTACTTATAAGTTATTACATATACATCTGTGAAAGTTGTGTTCTTACAATCTGTTTATTAATCTTTTGTTTTTTTAAAACCTTTTGTAATGTGTGTTAAATTTTATAATGTGGTTTGAGCTGTCTGATATTAAACTTTCCTCGAATCTTTCCGGGCTGTTGAATGTCTTCAAGTTGGTACGTAGCCATTCCGACTTCCTTACAGAATGGACCTTCGAAAATATTACAAAATTTTCCAATTACCTTTTTATTTAAATCTGACATTGGGTATGCTCGTAATAACACTTGTCACCTACCTGAAACTTCGTAATTTTATTGGCTAAATTGATCTGTTCTGTCCGTTTTCTACCCTTCTCCTTAATTCTTAAATAAATATTTTTGTAGTCAACTGGCTGATTTGCTGGTACCATTTCACTATCTACGTACTTGGCCCAATCACGCTCTGGTTTTCTTCCCCATTGAGCTTCGTATGGCGTTGTTTCAATGGTCTCGTGACATGTCTGACTGATACACGCTTCAATTAGTCCTAAATATGTAGCCCACTTAGAGTGTCTTTCTGAGGTTAGCGCCCGAAACATGTTTCCTAATTGTCGATTGATTCGCTCTGCCAGGTTGGTGCAAGGATTTCGTACGGCGGTAAATTTCGGTTTAATGCGTATTTGCTGTAATGTGGTTATCCATTTCTGACTTGTAAACTGCGTTCCATTATCGGACAATATTGCGACTGGTTTACCGATGTCTTCGCAGTACAGTTTTATTTTATTTATGGTGGCTGTGGTGGTAGCCTTTTTTAACTGGTTAAAAAAATATATTTCTTTAAATAAATTATATTTTTGAATATGTTTCAGCATTTATGCAATAAAAAACCGGAAATATATCGTGTGCTTAGTGGTAAAACTACTCAAGTCCACTCATGGGAATTTACGGAAAACTGAAATTTAATGTTTTCACATGCAATGAGAAGTCTTTCCAGTATTTCTAGTTTGTCTAAACTATAATTCAATTCTAGTCATTCACTTGCTTATAGGCATTCTGGCTTCACTACTGTACACTACTGATGCCTTATTTTCGCGTTTTTAGATACGCACTTTTTATTGTAAATATCTTTAGTTACACCATATGCCCTTTCCATCTTATGAATCTTTTCTTCTATAACAGATTTTTCCAAGCCATTCTCTTGAATTATCTCTCCTGGATACTTAAATTTTCGAACCCTCTCTATTCGACCAATATCTGTTACCAGGAATTTTGGTGCGTTCTTAATGTTTGTGAGAAATATGTTTTTTTCTGCAGAAATACTTAAGCCTGTTCTACTGGCTATGTCCTCTAAAAAATTAACTTGTGTTACTGCAGATGTCAGAAAGTAGGCCTATAGCAAAGTCACCTGCGAGTGCCAAACAGTTTATTTCAATACGTTTGTTCCTTCTTCCCAACATGATTAATGATATTTTGCATTCCTTTAATTTTTCATTCCAAATTCACACTACTTTCTCCAGGACACAGTTAAAAAGAATTGGGGATAAACCATCACCCTGACTCACACCTGTATTTATTTTGAATGGTTGAGATATTTCTCCCATGAATTTTACTTTTGAGACTGTGTCCGTAAGGGTTTCACGGATTAGATTTGCCAATTTAGATTTAACACCAAATTCTCGGATTATTTTATCTATAGTTTCTCTATCAACAGAATCAAAGGCCTTTTTCAAATCAACAAATGTTACTACGATCTCCTTTGAATTCAGTAGCCTGTGACGGATTATTGACTTCAGAGTGAATATTTGTTCTGGACAGGATCTGCCCTTCCTAAAGCCACCCTGATATTCACCCAAATGGCTATCCAATGTTTTTTCTACTCTCTTCAATAGAATCTTCGAAAATATTTTATATCCAACTGACAGTAAAGATATTCCTCTGTAGTTATTAACCTCTTGCTTATCACCCTTCTTATGCAGCGGATGTATTAAGGCCACCTTCCATTCTACTGGGATTTTTTCTGTTTTCCAAATTTCTTCAAAAATTAATTGTAGATCATTTTTATCTTTGGTAGAGACCATTTCAAAAGTTCAGCTGATATGGAGTCTTCTCCACTAGCTTTATTATTTTTCAAAGTTTCAATTACTTCTTCAATTTCCTCGATAGTCGGAGGTGTATCTTCTTCCAAATTTTCATAAATGCCTGACAGCTCCAATCTCTGAACCGGTTCCGGGCAATTTAAAAGTTGATCAAAATATTTTGCAAGTATTTCACAATTTTCCGCATTGCTTAGCCCAATTCTACCACTTTCATTTTTAAAACAAACATTTGGTGTTTGGTAACCCTTTAGTTTATTTTTAAAAGTCTGATAGAAATCTCGACAATTATTTTTTATAAAATTTTCCTCCATTTCAACAAGTTTTAATTTTTCAAAAGATCTTTTAGTTCCCCATATTATCCTTGCTGTTTCCTTTCTTTGTTGCTTAAATTGCTCGTAGTGTTCAGGTTTCCCTGAGCTTTCCACTTTTTCCATTTTTTTTTTGCTCTCTCTGCTAATGCTTCTTCACACAATTCATTCCACCATAGTTGCCTTTTATTTTTTACTAAACCACATGTTATCTTTCCTGCATTATTGATTTCTGTAGATCACTCTTGCCATTTACCATGCTTAACTATTTTAATTTCTTCTTGATATTTTCTTATTGATTCTTCCGTTATGGCAAGTCTGTCTGTATTATACTTTAATAGCTTTTGTAATTTTCGATGAACTTTATTAGGCAGGAGTTTGAGTTTAATTTTAGACAAGTAGTGATCAGAATCAAATTCGCCATTTCTTATTACTTTCACATTCATAATTTCCTTTATATTTCTTCGAGAAATAGCTACATGATCTAACTGAAATTCTCCGAACATCGGGTTTGGAGATATCCACGTTTTAGCCTTTCTTGGAAGCTTTCTGAAGAAAGTAGACATTAATTTCAATTGAGAACCTTTATTAGTCTCATACCCATTTTTATTAGTTCTTCTGTGGGCTGGATATTGCCCTACGATGTTCTCAATTTCTTCTCTCTGCCTATTTGAGCATTGAAATCTCCCAGTAGTATTATAACATTTGATTTGGGGATCCTGGATCCAGTTTTCTTTATATTTTTTTTAATTTTATCGTTCATCAGGGTTCCACATTTTGTGGATTCGGGTTTGGCAATCCCGATGTGTTCTAGCTGGATTCTCACTTTGCTTCAACTTGTCTCGGGTGAGATCCATTCCTTTAATCTTTTCTGTCTAGTCTCTCTTGACTGACTTGTTCTTTTCTGACCTCGCCGCTATAAGAGTACTCGAGGGCTAGGGTGTCTACCTTTTTTCATTCCGTTTTCATTTCCGTTGGTTCGTCAAAGGCTAGATGAAGAAAACCTTGATTAAAAATTACAAAACCACTGCCTTGTGGCGTGGAGGGATCCTCAAATGCTAAGGGGAAAAACGCTAACAGAAAATCATGTACGTTGGGAAGCCTTAAGGTGGCAGCTCCATCACCTGACTACCTTGCTGGAGGTTGGTTATCTCTGATAGCGATACTACACGTACTCATAATCTTCACTGAACAACTCGTGAATGAAAAATAATCTAACGACACTACTAGTAATTAATAGTAATTAAAATCAACCGGGCTCTTATGTCATGGTCCATCACGTCAAACGTCTGGCAGTTGCTACTTTAGACATGTTATGGACCACAGACTAACAGCGCAGTTAGTTTTAATAGTAGTGACAACTCTGGCCGTAAGAGCTACGCTCTTTGATTTTTCTAACGACAATTTGAGAATGGTCTTCGTGAACAACGGAACGCTGAGATATAAAGTAAGAGATAACAAATATGCAGGCTGTCTGACCACAAACGTGGAGAAGGTGGTAATAGAACAACGAATTCCTAATATGCAAGACATTTCATAGAAGAGAACCATAAGTTTGTTAATCCTTTGGAAGACTATGAAATTTTAAAACTAGTAAGTAACACAGTTGAAAGAAAGCTTAGGGAGGAGTTAGAAATATTGAAAGAAAGAGAGAAAGGGGTAGACAATTTAATGAATACTAAAACTAAATTTGTTAATGAAGAAATATTTTATAAAATAATTAAGAAGTAAAAGGTAGAGAACGGATAGATAACATTAAGAATTAAATTGCACATATGGATGTTTTTGAAATAAGGGTAAGTGACCGCGCGCATAGGCGATGATAGGAAGGGACGAGGAAGGGTGTTTACCTAGTTATTGTTTGCGTGGAATATAGAAAGAATAAAAGGGATAGTTTTTGACATTATAATGCATTGTAAAACTGTACCGAAAAGGAAATTTCCAGTTAAAAGCGTGAATGAGAAAGGCTTTACAACGTTAGATTTTAAAAATAATGTACACGCGCGCGCGCACGTACGCGCGGCACACACAACACACGAAATGTGCTAGAAAAATATGTAACTGTACAGACGTGGGTGACTGGGCTCGGTGGTTGGGAAGGGACATTTGACTTATAGCTTGTTTGCGGGGGTTGTGTGTGGACAATGGGGCGGGTGGGGGTGTTAAGACTTTGTTTATTCTGTTGTTATTTCCGATCTGACGATGAGCTGAGAAGCTTGAAAGCGCTAATCGGAATAATTTTTCTATAGTGGTGTGCAACAGTGATAATTCTGTTTGAAATAACAAATACAGTAGTTTTACATTGTCAACTTATTATCATGATTCTACTTAACGATTTTTACCTCATATTTTTGAAGATTTATCATCATCTTCACATCACGGCATAGGCAAGATGCCGTCTGTTCCGCCTTCAAATATTCTCCAGCCATCTCTTCCTGGGTCCACTCACACGCCCGTGTCCTATAGGTTATTATTGGCAGACTCGTTTATTTTCAAAATTTTAACATATGGAGGTGTTAGTGTAAAACTACCAAGTCCAAGTTTTACTGATGTCTCAAGATGTGTCAAAAACAACATTTTTTTTCATTTCTCTTTGTTTTTCAACAGCCGTGTGATCAAAAAGTCTATTAATAAAAAACAGTTAAATAAAAATTAATAAAAATTTGTGTCTGGAGAAAGTAGTGAGAATTTTGGAATTAAAAATTAAAGGAATGCAAAATATCACCAATTATGTTGGGAAGAAGGAACAAACGTATTAAATAAACTGTTTGGTATTTGCAGATGACTTTGCTATACTTTCTGAACATGTGGGATCTGCAGTAACACAAGTTAATTTTTAGAGGACACAGACAGTAGAACAGGCTTAAGAATTTCTGCAGAAAAAACAAATTTCTCACGAACATTAAAAATGCGCCAAAATTCCTGGTAACAGATATTGGTCGAATAGAGAGGGTTCGAAAATTTAAGTATCTAGGCGAAATAATTCAGGAGAATGGTTTAGAAAAATCTGATATAGAAGAAAGGATTCATAAGATGGAAAGTGCATATGGTATAACTAAAGATATTTACAATAAAAAGTACATATCTAAAAATGCGAAAATAAGGCATTACAGTACAGTAGTGAAGCCAGAATGCCAATAAGCAAGTGAATGTCTAGAATTGAATTATAGTTTAGACAAACTAGAAATACTGGAAAGACTTCTCATTGCATGTGAAAACATTAAATTTCAGTTTTCCGTAAATTCCCATGAGTGGACTTGAGTAGTTTTACCACTAAGCACACGATATATTTACGGTTTTGTATTGCATAAATGCTGAAACATATTCAACATTTTACGCACATAAAAATCGTAGCCCTAGATTATAACGAGGTGTACAGATATCCATGGTTAGCTACGTTCGGTAACATTACTGCGTAAGGTACCGCGACGTCGTCTCGTTCTCAGATTGACGCAACAAGTCGTAAGTCTCTCTCGAAGAGAGAAGAAGGCACGCGGAAGGCGGAGGACGCGACAGGAGTGTAAAACCATCGTCAGCAGCTGGGATGACGACGAGGAGGAGGAGGAGGAGGAAAGAAATTCAAACACAGCCGCGGAGTTGTTTACGGCTGTTCACAAATCGCGCCGAAACGCTCGTAAGTTACGCGCAAATTACGACGCTAATGTTAAGGTATGGTAGCAGCAGCGTGGTGGTGTATTTATAGTGAGTACGCGGTGGTGAAAGTCGGCGTAACTTATGAGTTGTGTAGACCGACTCTGCCGTCGCCGTTTGTCGTAACAGAAAACAGCTGAAGTAGTAAACTCCGTTTTAGTAGTTGCACACACACACACACACACACACACACACACACACACACACACACACACACACACACACACACACACACACACACACACACAAGCGTTCCGTTCCTGCTGCTGCTGTCTGTTTCTCCCTCTGGTGTGTGTGTGTGTGAGCCAATAAATTCCTCCACCGCGCCACCGCCGAGGGAAAGGCCGTCTGCCCTGGCAAGAAGGAGGAGAGTAACTGCTTCGACTTACATAAGTCTTCCCCCGAGTTTATGTGATTGGAGACTGTGATTACTCCATAAATAAATGCTAAAGCACACTAAAGCACATGTTATTTATTTATTTATTCATTCCTGTGTTCCCGAAGCCCACCTCTGCGACAGAACAGGTAACGTTGTTTAGAAGCGTGCGTTTTCCGAGCTATGAAGAAGTGTGAAAGTTAGCTGAAGCACACTCGTTCAAGATAAACTGTGATAACGTGTTATAAATAAGCGTCGCTATTAGACACGGATCAAGAGAGGGGAACGTGGCATGAAATACTGAAAAATGTACAAGCTTCTGGGAAGAAATCTCAATTTACTATATTTTATAAAAGTATTATTATATAACCAGAGTCTGAAATCATTCCGGTAGTATACCATACCGCTCTGGAGGGTATCCTAGACAGTATAAGAATTTTAATTTTAAAACCATTACAGTATGACATTTTATTATTATTATTAGCGGGGGTCCTACATACTATGCCGCATCCCGCATTTCAATCGTCATTTCTCCCTATCCTTCCAGTCATCATCTTCAATAGCTTCGTCTATCATGCTTTTCCTAATTCCTGTTCTCCATTGTGTTGTCAGTCTTCCTTTTCTTCTCCTGTTTTGTGGTGTGTAAGTCAATGCTTTCTTTGGCCATCGCTTCTCCTCCATCCTCATTACGTGACCATACCATAGCAACTGTCTGGATTCTATTCTTTCCGGTTTTGTAAATACGCGCCCTGTTTTCCGTCTTATATCTTCGTTTCTAACATGTTGCATTCTAGAAATATTACACGCTCTTCTTAAGAAGTCCATTTCAACAGTTTCTATCATCTTTTTCTCTTTATCTGAAAGTTGCCAGCAGTTGCAGCCATAACTTAAAATGGGCTCCACAATAGTTGTGTAGCTTGTCAGCGTAGTTTGAAGTTTCATTTTGTTCGACCAAAGTAACGAGTTTAGCAAACGAATTGACTTTTCTCCCTGTTGTATCCTATTTTTGATATCATTTTTTCTTGTTCCATCTTCTGAAATAATGCTTCCCAAATCATTATGACATTTTATAACTAATCAACGCCATTCAAAAAAAAAAAAAAAAAAAAAAAAAAAAAACTACAAAATCCTTCTCTCGTTAAATGTCTAATGTTAAATGTAGTTAAATGTCTGCTCCATGCTATATGCACTGTTTTAATATGCCTTACTGTGGCAATATCAATATTAATGTGTCCTAATATACAGTGTTGTTTGCGGATGATCAAGTAATCGTCCAAATAATGAATGCGAGCTCCAGAGATCGATGTTTCACTTACAAGACGGTTCGAATCACAACATAAAAACTTCCGTTCAGAAGACAAAAACTATGTTTTCTATGGACAAATACCCGTGTTGCGAACTAAGATTGTACTGGATAATATGACGTGTATCATGATGTTGAGCACAAATTGGCCAAATTTCAGTTATCGTGTACCACAGTTCGTCAAAAGTTGTCGAGGTAAACGAGGAGAAAGACTCGATGAAATTTTATAAGGTAATGTCTGTGTCAGTGTGTTGTATGGTTCTGAAACTTGGGTTCTGATGAAGAAATATCTGAGTAGGATACAGACATCGGACATAAGATAATTGCGATGTGATGTGTTAAAGGCTGAACACGAACAGATAGACTCTACAGTGAAGGCGTACACAAAATGTTGAATATTTTTAATATCGAATATCGCATTGCGAAAAACAAAGAAAGTTAGACTGTTAGGGTGCCTTCACACGAGGCCACCATGGTGGCGCCACCACGTGAATACGTAAGTTCAAATGAGCTCTTTCACACGAGGCCGGCCACCAGTTTTGGCAGCGCCACCAGCCGACTGCTAGTCGACATGCTGCGATTTTTCAAGCCACCAAGTTGGTGGCGCCACCAGGTCGTTCCCTTCTATCTTACCAGCTCCTTCACACGAGGCGCGACCAGACGTCGCCACCAAGTCAACAGAGGATGAGCATCACCAAAAAACCATCGATGTTTAACATCGAGTAGACTACATCGATGTTTTCAAGCCGATATTGGAAACTGCACTTTTATTGTCACTATTTTTGACAAAATGTTTCCGTAATTTACTTTTGGGTGCCATAATTAACGGGTGGGTAATTATGAACGATGACGATGATATTAAAAATGCAAATATAAACTATTTGAATTATATTGTAACACTATCACAATTAAAAGAGAAACTAGAATGAAAAATAACTGTAAAAGACAAAAATATATCTGAATGAAAACCAAATACTACTAACGTAAAGGGTAAACCGTTATTCCGTAAGTTTGAAAGCTAACTTTGAAACTGTTAAAACATATGTAACGGTCTCCTATGAAACGGTTTTGTTCTATTTTTAGTTTTACCACGTAGCTCCATTTACATGGTACTTACTACAGTATTTACAAACTATTTACCAACTAGCCAACTACCTAGGATCTACCATTAATATCTAAAATAAAAATTTGTCGATGTAAAATAAACAAAATTTAACAATAAATCTAAGTTTTTATTACAAATCTGTTAAAAATGTTCAAAGGAAAAATATAGGAACGAAACCATCGATTGTAAAAACATCTAACATCGAATGTTCAGCACTGATGTTTTTCGACCATCGGCTATCGATGCTCATCCCTAGTCAACAGTTAATTGCCGTTCACAGTTCCTTGAGGAGCATTTTTTGTCACTCTCGCCTGTTGTTTGTATTTTATTTTATTATTATTCTATTGTTATTTTGTATTTTTGTAACCAGTCTCAAATATTTTACAAGGCGAGAACGTTGTTCCGATTCTGAGAAGGTCTTACACGTTTGATACTGAAAAAGTTATATGTGAAATACAATCGAGACCAGCGCTGTGGGATCTGACATAAAACGAATATGATATGACAACATTTTAGTGTCCATACCAGTCAGACAATCCTTTAAATGTAAAACCAGTTCGTCAAAAGATGCTATAGATATTCTTGTATAGTTAAAAAAAATTTTCCTCGTATTTTTGAAGATCATTGAACAGAAGGCAAAATATCCCTTTGGAAGATCGGTCCTGTAAGAGTGAGTGAATCCAAAAATGTCTTATTCTCTTGCGCTGTTTTCGCGATTTTATGTAAGTGTACACAAAAATTTGAGGCTGCTATTTCTTCCAACTCCATTTCAAGACTGAAGCTCTCTTGATCGCTTTCTTGGTGGCAGGAACAAAAAGATCACGCCACCAGCATCTGTGGTGGCGCCACCATGTGGCCTCGTGTGAAGGCGCCCGACGCAAGATGGTAGGTTACCTAAGCAAGTTTGGCAATACAAGACTATTGGACAAAGAAGTATAGGAAGCGGATGTATTTACTTTGGGACCGGAACAGGTGATTCGCTTATTCCCTGATGGAAGAAGAGGAAGAAAACTATATCAGTTCCTCCTACAATTTCGTAGTGTTCATAAGTTGTCCGGAATCGCCATGATGCCATCACCATCTCTTACTGTCCGCAGGTCTTTCTCAATAGTTTACGTCCTGATTTTCCAGGTAGGCGTTCGTCATTGGTCGTTGAAACTCATCTTCACTTCTATACGTTAGTAAAGATCTTATTAAATTTTTAATGACAACCACGTCAGATTTTTTTTTTTCAAAATTACCTTACTATTACCAGAAATTACCATTACCGTTTTACTAGATTGTGGATTAAATCTCTTGTTGAGAGAGGAGAAATATTTAGCCACGTACATCGCGCACTGACATTTTAAAACAGTTTTCCCTAGCACGGAAAAGTATTGCTGTCATCAGTCACGAGGAAAACTTTATGAATAGGAGATTTCGTTCCCTTCACCAATTTGTACACTGCGTTTTACGTCTATTATATCAATGACATGAACTTTGTATATGTGGTTGAATTTCAATAATTTAAGCACAGTTGTTTTCAAATTGATATCAGTGCTGAGATACATAAAAACCTCAGGTTGATAAATGTGTACTTATCATGTCATGTCATGTTCTTCCATCAGGGGATAGGTGAATCCCCTGTTCCGGTCCCAAATGCAATAAATCCACCACTTCACCAGCGGTTCCTAGATCTTCCTATAATTCTTTGTCCAATAGTCTTCTATTGCCAAACTTCCTTAGGCAACCTGCCATCTGGCAACCAATTCAGATAGCAATCCATCTCTATTTGTTTTCTTGCGAGATTTGATATTCAAGATTGTCAACTCTTTCCGTACGTTTTCATTCAACTTTTTGTATATGTCACAGTTATGTGCAACCTTTAACAGATCGAAAGAATCTCATCTCCGACGCCTGTATCCTATTCAGATCTTTCTTTACCGAAAGCTATGTTTCAGAACAATACAACATCACTGGCACAGCCGGTTACCTTATAGCCTAAAATTTTAGGGGAATCTTTTCCCTTTTTTTCCCCGATAACGCTTGAAAAAATTTGCCACATGTTGAGAAAGTTGGCCAACTTATGATGAACTCATAATCCACTTCGTACGTGATGTCACTACCACGATAGCGGAAATGTGACGTATGCTCTTTACTCTTATCATCCAACACAATCTTAGTTCACAAGGGGTGTTTGCCCATAAAAGCCATAGTTTTTGTCTTTAGCACAGAAATTTCCATGTTGTAATCGAACAGACTTGTAAGTGAAACATCGATCTCTGGAGCTCGCATCGACTTTTTTGTATGATTACTTGATCATCCGAAAACAGCATTGTATTCAAATATGTTCTACTATTTATTTTTATTCCTGGATCCATTCTGAATACCCACTCTTTAACAAAGTCGTCAATATAGATATTAAACAATGTTGAAGATATGTTACAGCCTTGGGGTACTCTCTGATTACTGTAAATCTCCTCTGTCAGATCTCTCCTATAGACAATACTATCCTCGTACGACAATATAAGGTCTTTAAAACGTCTACAAGATGTTTAGGATAACCCCTCGTAGGCTACACGTAATGTCCCATAAAATGGATCTGTCAACTTTGTCAAAGTGGTCATGTCTTTATTGTTGTAGTTTGTTCAACTAAGTTGTATGTATTGATGTAGTTGTCTTTTCATTGATGCATAAACATCCATTGATGTTTTTTTTCTGAGTGTCTTTTATCTTTGAAAGGCGACAGAGGATTGTTTACGTATCAAATTCTAAGCGTGTCAAAGCAAGACTTTTTAAGCGTGTTTACAGTATTTATAAATATTGCTGATGACATCTCCACAAATAATTTATTCTAGCTTTTATCTAAGAAAAGAGAATAAAAGTTAACACGCTTTTGGAAATGTCAGATTACTGCAACAGAGCCGATTCCTATCTGCAACGTGCCATCAAAGAATGCATAGAGGAAATGCAACACAACTGCAGACGGCGTGTTAATACAAAAACAAAATACACGCTCAATGACAACCAACACGGCTGCCAACTTTCTCATAGTTCTCACATGCAAGAAAGTCGCTTCTGTTATAATTTTTATTATTCAATTCGCATTCCGTTCGCTGAACGTCTCACATGGATGTAACAGCGTTGTGATCATGCACAACGCTTATGTAACGTGCGGGAATCGATGTACGTATGCTTATGTACGTCGCGTCGCGGCAGACGGTTAAAGATTCCTTTCAGCGGAGACGATTCCGCGACGTATTTAATATCAAGCGTCGTGAACGAGGTCTACATCACGTCAATAATTTTAAGAATTATTGTGTTTGTATAAATTCTACATGCTTTTATGTTTTTTCTTGCATTTATCTCTTCCTTTAAAATGTAAGTGGTCATTTTTTCATAGGAAGGTAAAAAAATATTGTATATACACACATCAACCGTGCTCTGGATATTGTGAGACTCTTCCTGATAGGACCAACCTCCTGCCTGGCCTTATATTAGGGAAGGGAGGCAAGAGACCTTACATTAATGGAATAAGCATTTGTTCACGAAAGGTCAGTCGGTTCACTGGTCCATTACTGCTACTGCTTCCAATTACTGTCCTTTTAGTTCCTGTTCTTTTCCGTTCATAATTTTTTCTATAAATCTTCCACATATTACGATTTTTTTTAGCTTATTATTTCCTTGACTATGATGATGGGTGATAGTTTCATCCCCTCGTATTCATTGATTGTTTATCTATCTGCCTGCCTTACAATTAATCAGCGTATGCATAGCATCATCATTTCGTTTTATGCATTAGTCGCAAAGTGCACTGTTTATAATCGTGAATGTTTTCAAGTATTCTTTAAAGCCTGAGTATGTCATGTGGGAGGCTGATACAGCTGGTACTATTCCCGTGCTGTCTCTCTCTCTATCTATTTGCCTACATCAGGAATCAGCTGACATCATGCCAGCAATTTTCAAACGAATATAACGAAATTCATACTTTTTGTTCAAATTCAATATGCTTTTATGGTTTCTTTCGCACCCCTTAAATTGTAAGTTGTCACTGTTATACAATAATTTCATAAGAAGCTGAAAAACTGAAAACTGTAAAGTGTTGAGACGAGATTAGAACAGTGCCGTATCTAGAATTTGGTGTTGTGGGGGGGGGTCCGGGGGGTCGTCTTCATACAAAAGAAAAAACAAGTTAAGAGTAATCAACATTCCTATCGCTTTATTATTGTGGCTGAAATCAGTCAGATTAAATTAAACGGTCATAACACAAAACAATACGCGTTATTGAAATATTGTTCGCAAGACGCTTATTGACTGAAGCGATTTTCCTTTATTTCATACTTAAAATATATACGCTAAAGCTGTGTAATAAACCTGTTTGCATATTTAAAAAAACGTTACTACTATATTAGCGTACACAGCTGAAAAAATAATCAGAAAGCCTAAAAATAAAGAGATTAACAAAATTCGTCAACTTTTTCGACCCTCTGTGGGGAGGTCCTGAACTTCACCCCCCCCCCCCCCGAAAACACGCCTCTGGATGAGAAACGCACATTTTAAACTCATCATAAAAATTCAACTCCAACAGGCACACAGCGTAGCGATAGGGTGACAGAAAAAAGTGAAAATCAGGACTATCCATAGTCGGAAATCTGAAGTTATTATTCGAAAACAGATGGCGTGAGATAGTTTTCTGTTTTAATAGGTACAAAAGAAAGGTGCGATCGTTTCACCAGTGCCATAACTACGGAGGGATCTGGGGGTCAACTCCCCCCAGAGCTATTAAAATTTTATCGAAAATCCAAAATCACATAATGTTGCTCTGTTTACAACCAGTTACAAGTGTTGAAATAAGACTTACAAATAATTGTAGAAGTAGAAGGAGTTACAATATTTGTAAATTAATAAAATAAAGTTAGAATTTTCTTAATAATGTCAATTACTTAACATTTGATAAATAGCGTACACATTTGCATAATCGGTTTACTCCAAAGCTTTGACACGTAAGGAATTTATAAAGTGTATTTACAAAATTATATGGGAAGATTCTGAATTTCTCATTTGTACTGAGAAAAATAAGGAGTCCAACCTTCTAGTTAGTCTCCCCCCCCCCGGAAACATGTCTTATCCACTTCAGAAGCAAGTCTCATCCCCCGCCAGAAACTAGTCCCCCCCGCTACTGCGTTTCCCTAACCCACCACAAAGGTTGATATGTTTTGGATCACACTTTTGTTACAGAAACCAGCAAATTTGTTCTCGTTGTCACCTGATTCTATGTTCATCATCATTCTACCAATTTTGTAGCGTTCGGCGACACTCTCAGAGTTCCAGATTTTCGTCCAATTTTCTCTCCCCACATCCTTTTCTCTGCCACATCCTTCTCGTAAATTTCCTTCTTTCTGGTAAATATTGTCTTAATTACATGATAGCACGTGTTTTGGCTTTCCGAAATTCCTTCTTTCTGATGGAATCATACTGTGTAACCGAATCTTCGGCATTCTTTTCATATATCCGTACCGTAATAATTTATTATTATTTTCCTCCTATGTTGTCTTGTATTGTTTCTTTGCTATGCCGTTAGGAACACTGTCAATTCTTAGTGTTCTGCAAGATTTTCGCAGTCGACCCATTTCTAAACAGGTTTAGACAAGATGTCTCTATTCTTTCTACACCGTATGTCACTATACACCTAAAAATCGTGATGTACATATTGTTCTTCCTCTGTTTTAATATTTCCTTACTCCACGAAGGCTTATAGATTTTCGCCCTTGAAGAATTCGTTCTCCGAATTCATTCTCGTCCTATCCGACTAGGCCTATACGATTTCTAACACCCAGGTACTTATAGATGTCAAAACATTGTCCTATAGTTGTCTGATGTTTCGTTTTAAGGGATAAATTTGGTCTTACTAAGTTCCTGTGTAAACGTCCTTTACGTAACCCTCTTTAAGTTTTCATGGCGCTTATTCAAAGTCGTCACTAATCTGTAGCAACAAAACCCGGTCATCCGCAACACATATGTTGCTTTCTCACCAATCAGAATCACCGTATCATTATATCGTTTTCCAACTGAACAAATTATCGTCCGCAAAGATCTTGAAACCTTTAAGAAATAGGCAGCACATTTGGCTGGCTTAAATTCTGCTTCTTTTTTAACTTTTATTTTGATGACGACTTTATATCATTCCTGGACTGTTTTTGTTCCTGACCCTATGTCCTTGGGCTAATTATTATTTTTGGATAGTCCTTCTCAGCTGACGGGTGTAGTAGGCAGGGCAGTCTGCTTGCTCGAACCGTACCACACATAAGGAAGTGAGTCGACCTGCAGACCTCGATTAGACGGTACGCATTTGAGGAAACGGTTAGACAATTTATGTACTGGCAGATGGTAACATAAAAAATTTTCTCTACCAGTATAATTCAGACTATTATGTACACAAAATATTACTGTAGGCCTACATAATATATTTTGTGTACCAGTTCAACTGATTTCCCTAAAATTAACGTGATTAAAAATTCGATAATACGAAAGCATTTTTATTTAAATCTAATCCATTAAAACAGATTAACTACGCTAAACCGTTAGGCCGGCCGGCAGAAGCCACTGTAAGTGGTTCACAATAATCAAAATCGTAAGCGTGCATGTGAGTGTGTGTGTGTGTGTGTGTGTGGAAGCGCGCTCCGGGCAGCGGACGGCTTTCTCCGGAATTAATTCATCAAATTACGCTCACGACGTGACATCGTCCATGAAAATCGTGTTGTTCGATTTTTTACTCACTTAGCAGCACCGGTGGCTAGAAACGATAAATCGGGTTTTTATTACATAAGTTTTTAATGTGATTCTCTTTTCTCTCTCTCTCTTCTCTCTCACTCTCTCTCTCTCTCGCTCTCTCTCTCTCGCTATCTCTCTCCCTTTCCCTCTCTCTTCTTTCTATCTCTTCCTCTCACTCGCTCTCTCTCTTTCTCCTCGCTCGCTCCGCTCTGTCCTCTTTCCCGCTTTCAACCTCCGAGTACCGTTAATACGCTACTGAAACATACTTTCGCCCTTACAAGTAACGTACACATTCATTTCAATAATGTGCCATTGAACCGCTTGAACTTCATCTTAATCGTAGAGGACTGTGAAGCCTTAAGAAGTGCATGACGTCGCGTCACTGCGCCGTTATCAGGGCGGCACGAGAAGAAACGTGGCTAACGACGCTTCGAGTACAGATTAAAATTTCTTTTTCACCTGAAGGCCAGACACTGATGTTGAATCCAAGAAATTCTGTCCCTCAGCATTGGGGGGGGGGAGTATTACTTATACCAGTGGTACCCAAGAAGGCCTAGCTAGGAAAAAAGCATTTACTTAAAAAAAAAAAAAATAAATAAAAGTTTATGTTCAGAACAACAATAAATTTTCACCGGACATGTTTTAAACAATATTACCCTTATAAAAACCAAACTAAACACTTTGCAGTGCTAAATGCTTTATTTTTAGCATAGAACCAACCTGAAATTAATTTTAAAGATCAGTTCCTGTTTTGTAAATTGTATTTATTAGATTTAAATAATTATACATAACTAGGAACAGTAAGATATACTATTCATGTTGTATCAAGTGTTTTATTGAGAAAACCCCAAGAATTTGCATCGTTTGAACTTCGTCTTAATCGTAGAGGATTGTGAAGCCTTAAAAAGTGCATGACGTCGCGCCTTAAGCTCCGGTGGTACTTAAAAAGAACGCGGAAGACCAAAGTGGTACTCGGGTCCGGAAAGGCTGGGAACCACTGACTTGTACCAAGTTCTAGCATAATGCACGTCTCGTCCTAGTATTTCTTATCGTTCGCGTTCCCATTGTCTTCTCCGTCAGTTGCCCTTCAAATACCTTCAGGACAGTATATCTGAACGTATGACCTACGTTTTCTGTGCTAATTTGTCATTATATTTATAAGGATTCTTTTTTATTTTGCTTCTTTTAAAACTGCTAACCCACCTATCTGTATCAGACGTTTCCACTGCTACACCTCTGGAGTGCGTTAGTGTCTCCAGCCGGGCTTTCTGATTTTTCTCTGAAATCCAGATTTCATTCCTGTAAAGTAAGGTAAGGTAAGGTCAGGTACGTCTTTTTCTTATTCTTCACTTCAAGGATTAGGCTTGCAGCCTGTTCCGTCTTCACAGCCACCGTTTCTTTGGTCTGCCTCGATCTCGTTATCCAAAAGGCTCATACTGGATTATCTTTTTTGGTATTCTCTAGTCACTCTCTCTATTTATGTGTTGTATCCAGTTTTCTTTATTTTGTATAATTTTATCATTTATCGAGTATATATTCAGCTCTTGCCTTATGTCTGAATTTCTTGTGTGGTCTCTTAGGGTGCATCCTTCGACTCTCTTTAAGAATTTCATTTCAGCAGCTTGAATTCGTTTTCTCTGATTTTGGGTGAGTGCCACGATTCACTCCCGTACGTCAACACTGGTGCCGCCATTACTTTATAAAATTTCAATTCTGTATCTTTTCGTTCTTTCTTTCCCAGAGTCTTATGCATTGAAAGTATTGAGGTCTTGTGAAGGTAAGGTACTCCAAACAGAATTTTTCCAAAGGCCTTACTAGCTTCTAAAGCAGTATGATCGATTATTTGTGAACATATTCCTTTTATTCTGAAAATTTTGCTTAACAAGTGGAAACTCTTCTTTCCAATTGTGACATCCACCTATTGTCTTCTACCAAGAAGTAAATGTTTTATTTGTTGTTCAGTTTCTAAATTATCCTCTTCCACTCCTGATTTTACCCTTCATGATCTTTACCTCCAACCAGTGGCGGGTGTGCTACAGTATATTGAAAATTTTTGAAGTAATCTAGAGCTATGCATTTCCAGCTGATTTTATTTGTCCCACTCACCGTTGTTGAGTAACATATAACGTAAGCGCCGGGCGACAATAATATTGGATAATATTGTTGCCCAATAGATTGGACAACAATATTATCGGCGCTACAAATGATAATGCATCCCAAAAATCTCTCTTTACACAGCTGAGCGCCCACGATCTTTAACGATTACTTCTAAAATATTTCCTTGCAAAACTCTAGGTCAATTGACCACCTTCCTTTATATTTTTACAGAAAGTGTGAATTCCATACAATAAAGGTTCTAGTAAGCATCCATTCACTGATTTGGCTTTAATATGTCATCTGTCTTCGGTATATACGCTTCAGCTTCCAGGAACGAAATGTTTTCGTGAGCGTGCCCGCGCGCACGAGTTTTTATATAAAAGCGTTACACGATTAGAATTTTAATGTAATAAAATAATGTATTAGCAGTTAAAAATGGCCTACCCACTGGGTTTGACTGTGCGAACTCCACGGGATCTAAGATTTTCTTTACATCCAAGGACTAGGCCTTAGACCTGTTCCGGAACCTATCTCCTCGTATGTCTACCGACATCTCTTTTCACAGTAGGGTGATAACCCAAGGCAGCCACAGGTAGACGGATATCAGGCATGTGATTCAAGTGTTCACACCATCTCCATCTGTGGGCTACAATCTTCTGGTGCAATGATACAATGTTTAAATCGCGTCTAATATCCTCGTTCCTTCTCCGATCCAAGAGAGAACAACCTTGCGTCCCTCTTAGAAATTTCATTTCGGCTGCCTGAATCCTCTGCACGTCCCTTTTACCAAGAGTTCTTGTCTCACTAGAATACAGGAAGCCACAGTTTTATAAAATTTCATTCCGGTATCCTTCCGTGTTTTATTTTTCAGGTACCTATGAATCGTACCTGACCAGCCTCGCAGGTACTCATACGATCCTCGTATCGGATATAATTTATAGCTTTCACACTTAATCGTAACTCATACGAACCTCGGAAATCGGATGGCAAATACGGCAAAACGACCTTAGCTAACGCAAAAGGACAAATGCAAATAGGATCTAAAATTCCATTATAAAATATGACGTTAAAAAAGCTACACATCCCATAAAAATAGGCCTATATTTATAGTTAATATGTATATCTCCTTCTAGAAGGACACGGAATTAAAGGACATTGGAAATTAGGCGTCAGTCCATTGTTGCATGTAGTCGTTTACTACTGACCTCAGACGGCAGCCCCAAGGACACAGTGCAACTCGCTGGGGGGAGGGATACCAAAGTAATGAAGCAAATAATAAGAAAGAGCAGCAACAGCAACAACAAACCGTGTGTCCTCCGATTCAGTTCACTTAATGTGCAAACGAAGGTTTTACAGCGCTGTAAAAAAAGGAAATAAACATTTTTATTGTCAGTGAAGTTTAATTGCGATTATTTTTACGTGATTACTGTTTCAATAATCGAACAAAACCAATGACAGACATAAATGTCCTGTACGTCTAGGACTTATTTCCAGTCAAACACCCGCAGTGACACACAAGCGAATAACACAACGTAACTTTCTAAATTTCCCTCTGATTCTTTGTTTGGTTCTGTCGAATTTGGAAGGCATAGTAAACTGTAGAAAAAGCATTACGAATGTATGTCGGTGCTAGAATCGAACGCAATACGTCCATGACATGTCAAAAACTGTGAATTATTTTGTCTAAATAAAAAAAATATATACGCGAGGCTGTTTAACTGACAGTTATATAAATTATAGCTTTCACATTTAAAACCAAACCATTTTTATAAAACAAAAATATACGTTACAGATAGATTTCACACATACTGGTGTGTTCATTTTCTTCTTAATCTTCCTCTCTAACGATTGTCTAAGCTTTGAAACTCGCCTTTCAGTAAGATAGTAAATTTTTTTGGTTATTATGTAAATTTACTTAATCGACATACAAAACTGACAAGGTATCGAAGGGGGTGGGAGGTCGAGATGAAGCGAAAATGCTGTATTGGGAGATTGTGAATAGGAGGGTTCGTCTTGTACATCTGGGTTAGTCTTGGGTTTGACTCCTCCTCTCTACCAGTTTCTTAAACAGCTATGTTCAAGCCTAGGACTTGCCGTTCAGGTTAGCTGCAATTATTTTTTTGTTACAAAACATTTTATCTTCTTCTTACCTCCTTACCTTCATACGTCGGCTTATCTACAATTCTTCTTCCTCTACATTTATATTCAGTGCTCTTATCTCTGAATCGATTTCTATCCTTCTTAGGTTTCTTTTCGATTTAATATTTCTTAGGTATTCTTTCCATTTTCTTCTGTTTTCCTTAATTCCCTCGTTAATGGTAAACATATTTAGTTTATTTGTTATAGCCTCGTTTCCGTACCTGTCAATTCATATACATTCTGTTACTCTTCTGAGGAAATTCATTCCTACACTTTGTATTCGTTACTTCTCTTTTTCATTTTTTTAAATTTATTAACTATGTTACTAGTTCTCTGGACTGCACTATTCTGAACGAATTGCATTTATTATTAGACAAGCTTCAATATTAGATCATTTTTCAGTTGTCAGGGAAATTACGAAAACATGGATTACTTTTACTACGGTTTTTTAGGAAAATAACTCTTGTAGAGTAATAAATTGTTATTACTTTCTTTATTATTATGAATAAAATAGACACTGAAAATACTGACTACTGCATTGTTTTTTTTTTTTTAGTTAAATTTATAACCATAATGACTATATGACAAATAATTTATTCTTACTTTTTTTAAGATTATTCATTTGTCTACAGGTCAAAACCTTCGTCCCTCACATTTTTGCACCAATCTCAAAAACAATCGGGGGATGAGGGTTAGAAGTATGGACAAGCATGCCAAGTTTTTCTTAAATCGGATGGTGCATTCAGAAGCTATCGCGAGAAACCCTTCAAATAAATAGATAGACAACAGATACTAGACAGGCACGGAAATGCTAAACACTCGAGTTAAACATAAAATACTCTTTCGCCCATTCAATAACTAACTTGACAGCTTGTGTAGCAATTTTTCCGTCATATATTAGATAAACTGAACTGAAATACTATCCAGTGAAGGATTAAAATTAATTAGAATACTTCGTTAATATCTGTCTGCACGAAGTCAAACGGATTTATTAATTTCAAGTGGCACGGAAGTTCACTATAGTCAATATCACAAAATGTGTCGACGTCTCCTGCTGAAGAAAACTACCTACGTGTTTCTCTGCATGCTGCTTGGTTTTTTCTACGACAATGGCGATTTTTAGATCTCCACCAAAGGCAGTGTTATTGCAAACTCACTACCTAATAATGTTCCACAATGCCTTGTTCAGAAAGGTTCGAATTAATCTGGCAGTACAGTTCTTTGCACAGCGTCAGAGCTGAATTCTCTGTAGGTACTCACTGTTTGTAAAGGAGTAAGGCAGATCGGCATTCTCGTTAGGGCCAGTTCTATCTTCGTCTTCATTTTCTTCTTTTTGCACAAGCATTAGCTTGTTTGGCACGTTGGGACTCTGGTCAAAAGATGGACCTGCCTTCTTTTCCACCTGTCAATACATATGTTGTTCTCGAGAGTCTATAAAATTGGATTTCTTTTCGGAGGCTGCCGTTCTTCATTTCAACACGCACTCCTTCCATCCTTCTCTGTACTCTTTGAGCCTTTCGTTTAAATTGTAAATTCCAGTTCTTTCCTCATTGCCTCGTTTTTAAGTCTATCCCTTCATCTTACCCTTAGATAAGATTTTAGAAATCTTACCTCAACACTTGGACTCTAATACTCTAGTATTTAAAGATGAGTTTCCACTTCCATCTAGACCACAGGACACTGGACGAGTTTCCACTTCCATCTAGACCACAGTGCACTAGACGAGTTTCCACTTCCATCTAGACCACAGGGCACTAGCCGAGTTTCCACTTCCATCTAGACTACAGGTCACTAGATGAGTTTCCACTTCCATCTAGACCACAGGGCACAGACATACTTTTTTAGAACTTTAACATCGTCAGTGAAATCTTGTGAACACAATATTAGATTACATTTTCTTTTAAATTCGTGCTTTCAGTAACCAAGCCACTTATACGTATATGAATAGAATAAAATTTACCACTTTAATCCGTCTAGTGGCTTTTCTTTTTTTTATATTTCACTACGCGTTTCTGGACATATGTCCCATCTTCAGGTATAAAACCTCAGTAAAATTCGTCAGACAATTAAAACAAATTAAGTATAATTTACACACATGTCGTAAATAAATATACGACACCAACGCACCAACAACAACGCGTGTGTTCCCTGTTCACATATTCTATATTTATTTAAGACATGCGTGTAAATTATGAGTAATTTGTTTTAATTATCTGACGAACTTTACTGAGGTATTATGCCTGAAGATGGGACATATGTCCAGAAACGCGTAGTGAAATATAAAAAAAGGAAAAGCTACTAGACGGATAAAAGAGGTAAATTTTATTATTTTCATATCTTTTTCTTCTTGGCATGATCTTTTCATCTAAGATTTTTGTCAAATCCAAGTACAGATTTCCATGGAGGTATGGAAAACACTATGCAACATACATCTTATAGTAGTGATACCCTTATTTTTCCGAATGACATAGAGTAGACCATTTATTTCTAGTTAGTAGGGAACTTTATTCTGAATGTCTTCTACCGGAAATAAATTATCCGACAAGTTATCACGTTATTCTATCAATTAGTAGTAATACCGTGATCCTAACGTCCAACCCAGATGACCGGCACTTGATCGCATTCTCAACAACTAACCACTCCTACCTTTATCTTGCCTTTTCCTATTTTATCACGTTGAAAAAAAAAACAAATTGCCACTTCCTCTAGATACAAGGATAGAAGTTTGTCTCCTTCGCCTTTTGTTATCGTGTGGTCTTCGTCCTTAGTTGTGGACAAAGGCGATTCTCAATGAAAATAGTTCTCACGGTCAATTCTCATTTTGACATCTTCCAAAAGATTTTTTACTACGGTTTTCTAGTTCTTTCCAATCTCAGATCTTATCTTCACTATGTTCATGGCAATTATCAATTTGTCTTATAACACGTTCGACAAATTAAATCTAGATTTCGTTTCTCTATAGGAACCTCCTTTGTTTCTTCCCTTCCTTTAATACTTTCAGATTTGTTTATCTTTCAGTCCAAAGAGTCCAAATTGTGTTTACAGGCAGAAAACGAATGACAAAGAAAGTGAATCTTGTATTTGTACCGGTAATGTACGTTAAGATAAGGGGGCGTAACATTCTCACATTCCAAGAGTCACAGAAGGTGATGGAGACGTGAAGCGAAAAATCCTAGACCCGCTGACGCAATAGGTTTGAGGTAGGCATAAACCATTAGCATTCTTGACGGAACCCATTACAGTACCAATTTCCTCATCACTCAGCGTAACGTCACTGACCACTCGCGCTGCTTCCAGATATTCCATTACAGATTACACTTCAATTAATTCCAACGTTATAAAAGATGTAATCGCCAGATTAGATTACCTAATATCTTTCTGTGGTGGCGTGCCATCGAGTATAAGGAGAGACCTTTACATTCTCTTTTATATGTTCTTGTTCTTTTCTCCTTATTGCTCTTGTTCTTCTTCCAGTCTGTTTTTATCCTGGTGGGAATTATTTTTGTCTGTATAATCACATTTAACAGGAAAATAGGAGACATGCAAGAAGAAGGCCCAGATCTGCAAATCCGTAGAATCGGAAAGTGTAGCGAATTCGAATATTTGGGAAGCATTATTTCAGAAGATTGAACAACAAAGAATGACATCAAAAATAGGATACAACAGGCAATAAAAGTCTATTCGTTTACTAAACTCGTTACTTTGGTCGAACAAAATGAAACTTCAATCTACACAACTATTGTGGAGCCCATTTTAACTTATGGGTGCGAATGCTGGCAACTTTCAGGTAAAGAGAAAAAGATGATAGAAACTGTGGAAATAGACTTCTTAAGAAGAGCGTGTAATATTTCTAGAATGCAACATGTTAGAAACGAAGATGTAAGAAGGAAAACAGGGCGCATATTTACAACAGCAGAAAGAATAGAATCCAGACAGTTGCTGTGGTATGGTCACGTAATGTAATGAGAATGGAGGAGAAGCGATGGCCAAAGAAAAAATTGACTTACACACCACAAAACAGGAGAAGAAAAGGAAGACTGACAATGGAGAACAGGAATTAGAAAAAGCATGAGAGATCGAGCTATTGAAGACGATGGCTGGAAAGATAGGGAGAAATGGTGATCGAAATGCGGGGTGCGGCATTGACTGTAGGACCCCCGCTAATAATAATAATAATAATAATCACGTTTCTACAATTACGCCTACTGAATTATCATCGGGGTAGGTTTGAGGTTCGGTCGGTTCATTAATAAATTCTTTGAAATAGTGTCGCTGTCTACATAAGCTCAAATGTCACAACAGTCGTATTGTTACGACAGTCTCACGGATCGTCGTATGGTACAGTGGAAAACAAAATACAGACACCGATGAAGTCACTAATAACCAGCTTTAATTATCACAATTAAACAGTTTGTAATCAACAAGGTAGTCTCTTACAACAAATCAAATAAAAATTGTTCACACGCAATATTTAATGTCAACTACTATAAAAAACAATTGTATTACAATTGTCCAGCACAATATTATAAAACACATAATATTTCGCCACAGTACTTCGAACAGCACTGAAATAAATCGCCAATAAAAACTGACTGCTAAGTGCAGCTGTCGTCGTTTAAGTAGATAGCACAAGCGTTCCAGATTAGTCCATACTACGCATCAGCAATAAAGGAACGCACTACAGTGTAATTGATTGCGGCTTTGACACAGCGCGCGCGGCCGGAGAAGTCTAGAGAAGTCTCGCTAAGGGTGCCTTCACACGAGGCCACCATGGTGGCGCCACCACAGATGCTGGTGGCGCCACAACTGGTGGCGTGATCTTTTTGTTCCTGCCACCAAGAAAGCGATCAAGAGAGCTTCAGTCTTCTTCAGTGGAAGAAATAGCAGCCTCAATTTTTTGTGTACACTTACATAAAGTCGCGAAAACAGCGCAAGAGAATAAGACATTTTTGGATTCACCCACTCTTATAGGACCGATCTTCCAAAGGGATATTTTGCCTTTTGTTCAATGATCTTCAAAAGCACGAGGAAATTTTTTTAACTATACAAGAATATCTATAGCATCTTTTGACGAACTGGTTTTACATTTAAAGGATGGTCTGACTGGTATGGACACTAACATGTCGTCATATCATATTCGTTTTACGTCAGATCCCACAGCGCTGGTCTCGATTGTATTTCACATATACATTTTTCAGTATCAAACGTGTAAGACCTTCTCAGAATCGGAACAACGTTCTCGCCTTGTAAAATATTTGCGACTGGTTACAAAAATACAAAATAAAATACAAAATACAAACAAAATAACAATAGAATAATAATAAAATAATAATAAAATAATAATAATAAAACAAAATACAAACAAAAATAAAATACAAACAACAGGCGAGAGTGACAAAAAATGCTCCTCAAGGAACTGTGAACGGCAATTAACTGTTGACTAGGGATGAGCATCGATAGCCGATGGTAGAAAAACATCAATGCTTAACATTCGATTTTTGATGTTTTTACAATCGATGGTTTCGTTTCTATATTTTTCCTTTGAACATTTTTAACAAATTTGTAATAAAAACTTAGATTTATTGTTAAATTTTGTTTATTTTACATCGACAAATTTTTATTTTAGATATTAATGATAGATCCTAGGTAGTTGGATTCAGATTTAGTTTTTGTCTTTTACAGTTATTTTTCATTCTAGTTTCTCTTTTAATTGTGGTAGTGTTACAATATAATTCAAATAGTTTATATTTGCCATTTTTAATATTTTCGTCATCGTTCATAATTATCCACCCGTTAATTATGCCACCCAAAAGTAAATTATGGGAACATTTTGTCAAAAATAGAGACAATAATAGTGCAGTTTCCAATATCGGCTTGAAAACATCGATGTAGTCTGCTCGATATTAATATCGATGTTAAACATCGATGGTTTTTTGCGATGCTCATCCTCTGTTGACTTGGTGGCGACATCTGGTCGCGCCTCGTGTGAAGGAGCTGGTAAGATAGAAGGGAACGACCTGGTGGCGCCACCAACTTGGTGGCTTGAAAAATCGCAGCATGTCGACTCGCAGTCGGCTGGTGGCGCTGCCAAAACTGGTGGCGCGGCCTCGTGTGAAATAGCTCATTTGAACTTACGTGATCACGTGGTGGCGCGGCCATGGTGGCGCCACCATGGTGGTCTCGTGTGAAGGCACCCTAAGGCTGCTTTCACACCAACCCAGTCCAGTCCCGTCACGTCCTGTCGCGTCAGACGCTCCTAGATTCAGCCGACTGTTATAAAGCGAGACGCATTAAATTCTTTCATACTGAGTCAGTCCAGTCAAATCCAGTCCAGGCCAGTCACGTCAAGACTGGCGTTGACTCAGCCGGTTGAATTTTCGTCAGTCCTCGTGCGTCTTGTAATCGTTACACGCTGCTGTTTTGTCTGACGTTCTGTTCTTGCAAAATTCCTGCCACATATACGATGGATATTGACAAGTTAATAATTTTAGTGAGAGACAATAGTGAGATGCGAAGCATCCTAAGCATCGAAATAAAGATGCTATTGCTATCATATGGAGAGCTATTGCTGTTGAATTGGAGACTACAGGTAAGTTTATTTGTTTTATAGAATGTAACTGAATAACTAGGAAATAAATAAATACATTAACATGATGAATCAAATATAAAATAAAACCAATAGCGTTTACTGCACAAATCGTAGTATAATGATTCTTATAAATAAATAGGTCTTTAGATAATGCAAAATACAAATTTAGACACTATTTTTAAATTAAATTTCAAACATAAATTGTCAAAAATTCCAAAGTATTCGCAATGTCTTTGGTTTTAAAAAAATGTTAATAATATTATGAGTTTATGAATACGTTTTTTCATTTTGCCAAGGCACGGAACCTACTGGAGACATAAAATAATTCTTCAGTGTTTCTCTAATTTTTATGGCTTCTGCGCTTCCTCTGTGAACTGATGTAGGAATTAGAGATGGAAGATCATTCAAGCTTCTATTTTCTTCCAAAAAGTTATTTTCTAAAGTACCATCTCCCTCTATTTGCCTTATGTAATTGTGTAACACGCATGCGCTTCGTATTGAAGCCTCAGCTAATTCTACATTAGTAGCTATAGGTTTCTGAAAAATGCCAAATTTTTTGGTTAGTATACCGAATGCACATTCTACAGTTCGACGTGCAGCTGATAATCTGTAATTAAATATACGTTTCGAATAATCAAGCTGCCTTCCAGCATATGATCTCATCAGATTTTTCGCAATGGAAAAGCCTCGTCACCGACTAAATAAAATGGCATTAAAATATTTGTGCCTGGCATTTCTCGAGGATTGGGAACGTTCAGTCTGCTCGACATAAAAGCTTTTCTCATTGTTGATTCATTAAAAACGCTACTGTGATTGTTGCGTCCATATGCACCGACATATATCATTATAAAGCTACTATTAACATCTGCAATTGCCATTAGGACAATTGAGTGAAAATGTTTATAGTTATAATATTGCGAACCCGCTTTTGATGGGCATATTATTGAGCAATGTTTCCCATCTAAACTACCAATACAATGAGGCATTTTACAGATGTCATAAAATGATTCTGAAATCTCATTCCATTTTTGGGTCGTTGGCACAGGCATGTATGTGGGTTGCAAAAGTTTCCATACTGCTTCATTTAACTGTGTAACAATGCTGTGGATGGTACTCACTCCAATTCGGAATGTATAACTTAAGGACGCAAACGATTCTCCCGTAGCCAGATACCTAAAAAAGAACATACAGTTGATAGATTTCTCAAAAATTTTAAGTTTTTTGGGTTATTTAATAAAATGCACTCATCAGTGCCACTTGTTTTTTCAGATACAGATGCAAAATTAAAGTGGCAGAACCTACGAAGCAATTATATGCGAGAGAAAAGAAAAGTAACTCATACTACTTCAGGTTCTGGAGTAGAAAGTACTAAAATAAGTTGGCCATACTATTCTATGATGTCGTTTCTAGACGAGAGCCTGAAACTTAAAAAAACTGTGGGCAATATTCCAGAAATGTATAGTGAAGAGAGTGCTATCCCTAGTGGATCCCAAGAAGCAGGTAACGAAGTTCATGACACAACTAATGATGACGGCAACAACAATGAAGAACAGAGCTCTGAATTACAATCGAGAAGTAACGCTTCTATCTGTGTAAATGTTTCCAGAAACGCATCCACTGTATCGAAAAAACGCAAACTTAGATCCACAAATGATAATGATATTGATTTAATGTATCTACAACATTAAAAAAAAATGTCAGTAGCATCTGAGGAAGCAAACGATCCAGATCTTTTATTCCTGAAAAGTTTACTTCCGAGTATTAAGAAACTGGGACCAATAGAAAATCTTGAATTTAAAAGCGAAGTTATTCAGTTATTGATAAGTAAATTGCCTCCTATTTCTACATATTATTCCAATCCATCTTCAGCCAGCAGTTGTTCTTATGAACATTATCCACAACAAGTAATGGATCATTCAGCCCAATATATTAAGTCAGTCACAGTTGCCTTCAAATGCTTACAGTAATTCAAGCACTGTTCTTAATTTATAGACTAACTAATGTAAAATTTTTGTCTTATCAAATATTTAAAATATTTTTTCTAATAAATCTAAGTAAATTTACGTTATTTTCTATTTAATATTGTTATTTATTTTGAACCTTTTTTTGTTTTACAACAAAACTGTATTTTGCGTGCACGGCTCAGTACAATGTAAAATGAACAAAATAACCAATTTGTAATTAACGTACAAAGTAATTATTTACAACAAATTAATTTCTAATACTGTATTAAAAAAGTTCATCAAGACTGTAACATGTACGATATAACAAAATGTCTGTGCAAATTAACGAGTATGATATTTTTATAACATATTTTGTACACTTACCTCAAAAATATTGATAATCGTTATTCTGGTTGAATAGCTCGGCGGTACGTATTTTGCATTAATATTGTATCGTGTAGCAAATTTTTTAAATTGAGAAAACTATCCAAGCTCATACGAAAAAAGTTATAACATTTTGTTGAATCGTTCATTAAATCTGTAAACATATGGTTAAATGATCCAAACGTATCTCTCGTTAAATTTATAGGATGCACCCATAGTTTTCTTTGTAGTTTTTTCTCCCTTCTACGAATAATTCTACGAAGAATAATAAGCTTAACAACATCCACATCCATCACGTACAAATCTAGTTAACGGAATAAAATAGAAGTTTATAATTAAGTCACAAGCCAGTCCCGTCAATGACTGGTTTGGTGTGAAACCCCTTGACTGGACGCGACTCGGCAGGACTGGACTGGACTGGACTGGGTTGGTGTGAAACCATCCTAACGCATGTGAGATTACGTACGCACACAACATTACAGCCGGATTCCACTGGAACAGCCGAGAAACTCGTAGAATCTTCTGTAATGGCGTACACTTTTTCCGCATTACGTAACAATATTTATTATCCCATTTCACACATTTCCAAAGTTCTGCATCGCTCGTCTCCTTGAAACTTAGTTCTGTATCATTCGATAGATAAAACTTTGTTTTCGTCTTTTATTTCTGTAAAAAGAATTTGGCAATGACTTATTTGAAAATGCAATTTATAGTAGAATACTTTTGTGAAACTTTATGCATGATCATTTAAAATAAATAAAGAACAACATAATAAAATATTATTATAAAATTTATTTAATATTTATAAATTCTTTACCTAAAGTTATTTTACCCCTTATTTGGTACATGTTTTGGGAATCTTATTGTTCCCATTCTAACCCTTCCTGAAAATGGAAGGAAGGTTGAGGATGGGAACAATAAGATTCCCGAAACATGTACCAAGTAAGGGATAAAACATCTTGAGGTAAAGAATTTATAAATATTAAATAAATTATATATGCATCAAGAAATAGACTGTAGCTAAAAGTGTTTGAAATAAAATATATATGTAAGCCTATTGAGTTCTGTATTAAATAATTCATTTCCCTCCTCACAAATTTTCCGTGCAACCCCCCCCCCCCCCGCGCGTTAAGGCTATAGGCAGCTGCATAGTCTGTCTAGTCAGAAATCTGCTGCTGCTGAGCGTCACCACATTTCTCTTTAATTTAATCAAATTCTATCTTAACAAGTGTTTGTACTTTATTTGTGATCTATTTCTTGCATTATCGCTGTTTGTTCTCTTATCAGTTTCCGTGTACATTCTTTCTACAGCCTAAGTATCCTTCATTCGATATATTGTTTTCTCTGTCACTCTCCTTTTACACATATCTTTCTTTCTCTACATCTTTCTATTTTTTACACGAAGCTATACTCCTGCACTCCTTATATTTCTGTATCGTTGCTAGTGTTACACGCTCTCTCTCCCCCTCTCTCCCCCTCTCGCATTCTCTCTCTCTCTCTCTCTCTCTCTATCTCTCTTCCTCTTTCTCTTTTTCTCTAGTCTTTCATCAATTAATAGGTCTCTCTGTACTATCGTCCCATCGCCGCCACCTTTCCTGACAGTGATCACGTGTTCCTAGTTACAATATGTACGTGCACATGCAACGGTGCACAGAAACAAGATACACTGTACACATGACTGAAAAAATTTAACAAAGGTGTGAAAGCAGTAAGAAGTTGGATAAACAGGGTGGGTCAAGTGAAAAAGGCGGAAAATGAAGTGAGCAGGTTCGAACCCAAACGGGGGAGTGCGCATCATTAGAGGTGAGTGATCGTCTGCCCTTAACCGACAGCGGTGATGAGCGTTGCCAGGAAAATTTTCCCCTTCGTTTTATTCTTCTTTTTTCTGGTTAAACCAATTTCCCTTGTCCCTTGTCATTAAGTGTAATTGGATACGTACGTACGTTTTCGTGTTGTGTTTTTCATGTCTGTTGGAAATAAAACGTGCGTTATGTTGGTGGTTTCTTTGTGAAGGGTAGTGAGCGAGGCTAATAGAACTCGTTGTGTGTGTGTGATAGACAAAGTAATGTGGACGAATCAGAGCCACCCTTCAATGATGTTCACCTGTCTTTCCTCAAATGTGTTTTTATACCCGTTTACGGATAACTTACTTTCATCATATTGTTAAATCGAGCCATTTTTTTGCTTACGTAGCCTTTTCTTCTGCCTCGTTTTTTATGACAGTAACATCGTCACAAGATGTAGATAAACAAACTTTCTTATAATTGTCTCGTAAGATCTGTACTAATATAAATGTGGTCAGACCTAGATGCCCCAGACAAAGGAAGAAGAAAAGTTGAGACGGTTCGAAAGAAAGATGCAAAGAAGAAATATTTCGTCTGATCAGTGAAAAGAGTGAGTTTTAAAATGTGAAAAAATGTAAAACACTTGGAATGCAAGTTAGTTACACGGTGAGACATATGAAATCGGAAAAGGTTAAACAAACAGGGCACGGACATAAAATTAATAGATGAAATAGAATAGATCTAAGAAGAAATTAGTAGAATGACTGCGTGTGGAAACTAGGAGTTGAAGAAGTTCAAGGAAGGTATGGCTAGTTGATGTAGTGAGGAATGTTGGAATCTAAAAGAGGACAATAGGAAAAAGCGGTCGACATGAGTTGAAGAGCTCAGAGCTCACACAGGGTTGTAGTACCAGAGGAAAAAGAAAAGAAAAAGTCGAAAAAGAAAAAGAAAAAAAGAAGGAGAAGGAGAAGGAGAAGGAGAAGGGGAAGGGGAAGGGGAAGGGGAAGGAGAAGGAGAAGGAGAAGGAGAAGGAGAAGGAGAAGGAGAAGAAGAAGAAGAAGAAGAAGAAGAAGAAGAAGAAGAAGAAGAAGAAGAAGAAGAAGAAGAAGAAGAAGAAGAAGAAGGAGTGCCTGATAGGCCATATAGTACTTTTTGTTAATGTGATTTCGGAGATGATTTTAATTTCATTGCACATCACACGTAAATTTTTTGACATTCTTTGTTGTGCTATTACGTGCACTCTAAATTTCATTTCCAGAGTTACGCAACCGATTTGTCTAACCAAAATGGAATCAATAATTTAATATTAAATCTATGTCAGTTCGGCTACTCCTAGTGAAAACTTGAATTAGTATTCCCAAAGGGAGATAGGCCCATAAATTCTATTGTTTCTTATTTTCTTTTAAACAGTAACAGCTTAATAAAGTCACAGTGTAAAATAACACTGTTAATACTTTTACTTTCAATTTATTACTTATAACAAATTATATAATACAGGTATATGTATAATAAGTATATACGAGGGTAGGCTGAAAAGTAATGCACACATGCTTGTAGAACACGAACAAAATTACCTACAGAAGCGCACCTGGTGGCATTCGGGAGTAACATTCCCCCTCCAAACGCATGCGCAGTTTGAAGGAGTTTCGTACAACGTGCGGTTATCGAATTTTTAACTGCTGAAAATGTGATTCCTAATGAGATTCATCGTCGTTTAAAGGCTGTTTATGGTGACGATGCTGTTGATAGGTCTACTGTGAATCGATGGGTAATAAAATTTCGTGGTTGCGAGCCTGGAAAAGCCGTAATTGATGACGAAAAACGCAGCGGACGTCCGATCACTGCCACAGACGATGAACATCGCAAACTCGTGGACGATTTGATTCAAAATGACCGGCGAATCACTCAAAAGCGTATCGCAAACCATATTGGAATATCAAAGGAACGTGTCGGCTTCATTATTGAACAATTGAGATACCGTAAAATCTGTGCACGATGGGCTCTGCGAAACTTGAAGTTTGAACCGATTCCACACCCTCCCTACTCCCCTGATCTCGCGCCTTGCGATTTCTAATTTTTCCCTCTACTCAAGAGAGACCTCAAGGGTAATCATTGCACCTCGGACGATGAGGTGAAGGCAGCTGTCGCGTCCTGGATTCGAGAAAAGTCGGAAGAATATTTCAGTGACGGGTTGTTATGCGTTGGGAGAAATGTGTTAGACTTAACGGCGACTATGTTGAAAAATAAATGTATAATTTTGAAGCTAAGGAAATGTACTTTTATTTACTTTTTGCCCCCTTGCTATTTCTTTTTCGTTCGTGTTCTACAAGCATGTGTGTATTACTTTTCAGCCTACCCTCGTAATACCAGGCATTTGTACATGTTATTTTTTTGGAACCATATCGTTCGTACCTATTTTCAAATACTAGTTTAGCACACCTCTAGTCACGAGTATAACATAGCATAACATAACATGAGAATTTCCCTGCCAAAAACAAAAGGGATGACATTCCAAGACTATTGTCCAGTGCGGACGAACTCAGTGGTAGACGATTGTTGGTTGTTGCAGGTACGGGATTTCATGTATTTGGAATGTAATAATATTTCGTGGGTTCCAGCCAGAAATGTGGAGAACAAACTGAGTAAAGCTATAAAAAAGGATATTAAAAAATAAAGTTATACCAGAAACAAAATTAAATTTTATAAGGTAATGGCGGTACCTACCCAAACCTGTTTTACGGTCATGGACTCTGCGAACTTAAATACAATCATCATGGCAGAAATAAGACTTTTAAGAAACGATGCTCATGATTAGACATGCTTCACAATGAGGATAAACGGAGTGAGCTTAAAGTATCCCCATTATTTGATAAAGGTTATGAATGTAAGGATAGATATAAGAATAGATGGAGGGAATATGTTCTCCTCATGTAAAGGAATCTATACGAAAGGATGGTTATTTTTGTTTTCCACAGGGTAGTCGTAATGTAGGAAAGTCCAAAAAACGATGGTCTGATATCTAGTTCAACTTAAAAAATTTGTAAATATATAATTATTAATAATACAACTTTTTACAAGAATATATTTTATTTTGTAAATTACATATGTTTCGATAGTAATCGAACTATCGTCATCAGATATAAATTATTATGTGATAAACAATAGTATAAACTATTATCTTCAGAATTTATAATTTAAAATATGTAGGCTTGACAAGAAAAATTTGAGCATTTCTGAATATTTGTAAATACCAGTAGTAGCAATTTAAATTGCTAATGTGCATAAGACTTATGAAACTGGAATAGGTGTCTATACCGACTCCAGGGTGGAAGAAGAAGAAAAAGAATGCTCCCCTTTAAAAATAATCCGACTAGGCTTGCCAGATGGCCGGGTTTTCACCGGCGTGTCAGGTTCCTGGGTCGTTTTGTACTCGAGACCAGTGTCCTTAATCGGAAGACCTTTAAGTCTTAGTCAGTACAAATAAAATAAACTAAAACAAACACAAACTCCAAAATAGTTGTGATGTTTTGAAAGGTCATGTCCTCGCGACAGCAGAAAAATGGCGTGACTTCTTCTCCTCGTCAGCCAATCATAGACAATCTCCTCCAGCTCCCGGTCTCCTGAACCTAGTCGAAGTTGTGCTAACCACTTCTCTCAGAAGTGCATTCACCGAATCACATTTAGCAATTTGAAAAATTTTTCATTGGCCATGTCACTGACTATTAAGACGTTTTAAAATAAAAAAAAAATTAATAATTTTTAAAAAGTATTACTTCTATCTTCAAACAAATTTTTCTAAAATTCTGAACATTTTTTTCCACGAACAGGCCAGCCGTGGACCACGCGAATATCATTTCCATTTCTTCTCCTGCCAGAAGGCCCTCATTCGCACACTATGCGCAGCCTTCCTTTTCACTGTCCACCCCTTTCTCGTCTTCTTCTCACCGCAGACAACCTCAAGATTTCGAATGTTGTTTCTGTATGTATTTCTATCCACACAATCGTTCTGAACATATTATTTAAAAATTTAATAATTTCTGACGCGTAACTGTCCAAATTGTATTCTTTCATATATTTCTATTTCTGGTATTTGAGATTAAATACGTATTTGTAAGCAGAAAAATACACATATTATTCACTTATATTTTTAAGTTATAAAAGTGGTTAAACTTAGCAAGTAACTGGGTAGAAAAAATACATACAGCAATATTTTTTTAAATAACTGAATTCAGAATACAAACATACACCTTCTGAGGCTGCGGCCGGCGTTTGGTAAGCTAAATTCTACCTTATTTTATTAGAATTGCAATCTCGGAATACAATGGTCGTATACAATGGTTCCCACTGTTTTTGTGCGCAATTACTTCGTTGTTTTGTACTATTTTTCAACACTATTTTATTATTTTATTTGCACGGAATTTTTCCCGCATATTGTATAGTGGTGCCGCCTAATTACGTAAACCATCTGCATTCCACACACACACACACACACACACACACACACACACACACACACACACACACACACACACACACACACACACACACACACACACACACACACACACACACACACACACACACACACACACACACACACACACACACACACACACACACACACACACACACACACACACACACACACACACACACACACACACACACACATGTTCTCTGTACCGTTTAATATTGTGGGAGAAATTCTTGTCCGGTATACAATAACTATTGTACCCAACGTTATCGCAACCTCTTATTAAAATTAGCAATTTTTTTCGTAATTTGGATTACACAATTTTAGATCGTTAACCTTAAGTAAAATAAAACTACAAACAAACTAAAACAATTATGTGTGCGCCCGTTAAAACAGCATTGCCCCATGCGAGGCGGAGAAACCAACGTCTTCAAGTAAAAAAATGGTAGGCCTATAGCGTTTTCTCTCTTCCTTGTGAAGATGTCTACGAAGATTTGCAGTTAGAAGTCCGACTGAAGAAGCTACCTTTCCAATTAACTGTCCTCTAGCGAAACGATAACGGAGTATGCTAGCAGAATATTTTGCAAAAAAAAAAAGGAATTCCTGTAATCAGCAACACTTTTTGTCAGCATATCCGACCTCTATATTTTTAATATACTTGTAAGCTATTTTAAGAGAGGCAAATGAAAATTATCTATTGGTTATCGATTTTGGGTAATCTGAGAGGCTTACAGTCATAAATATTCCCAAACAGTTACTTATTTTTACGAAGTATGCTGGCATAATCTGCTTCGCTCGAGTAAAACGCGCAGGAGCAATTAAAAGATAAAGTTTGAGTAATTTCTGTTTTCACAGTCTTAAAGTAGGCCTACTACAGTCAAAACGAAATTATCTGTACCATGAATGAGCACGAGTAATCGACTAATCGATCTCCATTTAGTTGCGCTTAAATCCTGTCTAATCGTTTGCACAGAAAATGGTCTCTATTTCCTGTAGTGTTTAATATATTGAATTATTGTATCGTGCCAGCAGCAAGTGGAAGTGACTTTTGTTCAGTTGTTTACATGTTTTGCCATTTAGTCTTTTAATCTGTGCATTTGTTTAACCTGTAGACAATAACAAGAAGAGCTGTCAATGGTCAACTCTTCATAATCATGTATGTGTTTTGTCAGTCAATCTGTTCAATGTTCACTTAGTCGAACAGATTAAAAATCTGTAATAAATTGGAAAAAATCTTGTAAATTTAGTAAAAGTCCGTTCGCTGGTTATTACAGAGTTTTAAAATTTTCCTCTGTTGAGTCGTTTAATTCTTCAGATGTTATGCGTATATTCCTCTGAAATATTTTAATCCGCCCAGATTTGTAGAAAAAATATATATAAAAAATAATTATTTTCATGTTTTGATCCGTTAAGTAGTAGCCGAGATATTTTAAAAAACAAAATAAATATAGCCATTTCTTTCTACAAAAAAATAAAAGATGGCTACTGGAGATAGTGTCTGTAGAGGCTCTACGTCTCAACCCCGAAACCGGGTTGTGGCATGGATTTTCTATTACGCACCTTCTCTTAATTTTTAATACAAACACTAGAAAATAGAGGGCTGCTGTCTACTCTCTAGTTTACAGAATTAAAAAAAACGAGTTTTTATTTGGGACCCCTGCAGCGTACGGTTGAAACAAAGACAGCGAAACGAATTTGGGATGCAAGAAATTGAAAAAATAAGCAAGGAGTGAACTTAACAAATCTGCGATAAAGCAGTGGCGAGAATAGTAGTAAGAAGGTTAACATGAGGTGACGCGAAGACATTAGCAAAAAACAAAACAATAAAAAAGTGGAAGACATTCGGACAAAATTACAAGATTAGTGAAAACTGTTCCTTATATCTTTGTGTGATAACAGGGTTTGGGTTTTGGTCTATACTTTTATAATATTGTTACAGAAAAACGGTAGTAAAATAGTAATCGCAAATGTAAATTCTATTATAATTTCTCTATACAGTGTTTAGGAACATAAGGTAATGTTGAACAAAAAGAGGTGGAGCACAATTGTCTATCAAGACATCACAGACAGGAACTCTTGTATATGTAAATAGGTGGTGATTAGGTGAAAATACTTGACTGCCGCGACCCACATGGTACCGACTTGATTGTGGTAGTGAGATCATCGCCGTCTCCAGCCTCGCTCCGACTCCACTCTCCACGTTTTCACCACTGCCGTATTAATTAATTATGACACCGTTACTGGCTGTAGCCGAGGGTCTCAAAATCACGGCCCCATCACCACACCTTAAGTAATAATAATAATAATAACTGTTATAATAGTAATAGTAATAATATTAACGATAACAGCAATTAATAAGGTAACAATTAAAAGAAGAAACAATATAATAAAAGAACAATCCTTTTAGGAGAATCCTAAATTAACAAATGAGAAAAGGTTTAGCTAAACTAAAATTTAAATTTTGTGTATGTATAGACAAAATTCGTTGTTGTAATCAGGACGGACAATTGTAGACGAGTTTTTATGACACCCAAATTTAGAACTGTAACGTCTATAATTCAGGTGTCACAGCAAGCAGAGATGCCCATCCTCCCCCCAAAGGCCATGGTGCAATTCCCCCACAAGTATTCCGAAATTCCCCCCAAAATTTGATTACGTGGGTAGAGGAGATCACAATACGGGGGTATGGAATAACCCCCACCCCGCTAACGGTGGATCTTGGGGTTTAATCCACAAATTTTCGAAAACTGAAGCCATTTAAGCAATTATTGGAATAAAAAAACTAATGTTATTCTTTTGATCAGTACCGAAAGGTTTTCTAGTATGTCTAGTCAATAACTACATTATGAGAAATGTAAAAGCGTGGTCAAACCTGGCCTAACATAATTAGTAGGTAGTAAATTAGCCCTTATAGAGATAATCTAACTTGGTTTTGTAATTCCATTCTTTTTCACCACTGATTTGTTTGATTTACGACGCTTGTAAAGGGGTAATAGAGCCTTGAAAAATCACCCCCCAAAAATTCCAGTGGTGCGACTTGCACCATTGCACCATGTTGTGGGAACGCCTAACAGCAAGACGTTCATAAATTCTGTAAAATCTTCGACACAAACAATAACAATTGAATTTAGTTAACCGAAGATCGCTAAACTTTTACAATTATACAATAATAATAATAATATATTTACATATACCTCAGTTTATAACGTCTACCATGCTTTCGATTCCCAACCTCTTTTTTTTTAAGTATCTGTCTACAGGTCTGCAGCTAATTGTCTCTCCTCGGTCTACCTATTTAATGTAATTTACTATTTTATGGTTACTCCTGGCATTTCTCTTATTATTATGTTTGTTATTTTTTAAATTAAAAAAATTATCTCTTATAATAATAGACGTAACACAACAACAACAACAACTATTACTACTACTACTATTACTACTACTACTACTACTATTACTACTACTACTACTATTACTATTACTACTACTACTACTATTACTACTACTACTACTACTACTACTACTATTACTATTACTACTACTACTACTATTACTACTACTACTACTACTACTACTACTACCACAACTACTACTACTACTACTACTACTACTACTACTACTACTACTACTACTACTACGACACCAATAATAATATGGTAGTTGCCGTATTACTTGCGTATTCCGTTACGAACTCAAAACAAGGCAATCATTTAAAAAAAATTAACACATGAAAACTCTTGGACCTGAGCTTTGAGTTTTGTGTGTGTGTGTGGGGGGTGAGGGGGCGCTCGCGCCTTTGTTCCTCTTACAAGTGTTGTAGTTTATTTATTGTTAAATAAATGCTTCTGTGTTACTTCAGAGTAACTACCGATAAATATCACGAAATTGGTTGTTTAAAAAAATTTTCACACTTAAAATTTCAAGTTATTTTAACACTGCACGGATAAAAACGTTGTCATCCACGGCATAACATCCTGCACAACAGCAGCCTAAAGGTTTTCCTACGTAACATACTTTTCCGTTGTTACCTTTTTTTTTTTTGCTTTTGGTTTGCAGTAAATAACCTTTTGCAGTTGTTACCAGACGATTTAAAAAACGAGATTAAACGTGGAACGTGGAAGAAAAGCGGAAAAGAATGATTATCAGCTCCAATCAGAGGTTGCGGTATAACTTATTCCGTAACTTATTCTATTGACGTTGTCATCTACAACTACAAGGATAAGACAAATTAGCCACGACGGATCTCAATGGTGTGGACTGCAATGGTGAAGAGAGGTGGAATTATGAGCTTTGCAGGTAGAAGATATGCTCGTCCTTAGAGAGCTTCTTAAAAGGCACTAAAGACAAGATAGAGTATGTAACGTTATACTGGCACGTTATGGAAAACAGAACGAACAAATCCGCTGTATTTGTAAGGATTCAGAATCTACATCGAAAGAGAATTGTCAGAGTGTGCCCCCTATGGAGAAAGCAGTGTGAATCATCCAAGACTACCACGGTGAACTACGGAACAAAATGCGGTGCCCAGACAAATCGGTCGAATTCTTCTTCTTCTTCTTCTTCTTCTTCTTCTTCTTCTTCTTCTTCTTCTTCTTCTTCTCTTCCTCCTCATCAAGGATTAGTTTATATTAACCTTTACAGTTCAGTGCCGCTTTCGGCAATCTATCCTCTGTCTTCTTTTGCAGGTGATCCCTTCATTGTCTTCTGTAAATTGAAATAATTTAATTTATGTCCTTTACTTCGAGTTCTGCTCTGATATCCTCATTCCTTATTCTAGCTTGCAATGTATAATTTAAAGTATTTCGAAGAAACTGCATTTCAGCACTCTAAATCTTGCCGCAATCCTTTTTATCATGACCCACGCCTCACTCGCATATGTCAATGTGGGTATTACAATTGTCTTATAAAATTTAATCCTTGTGTCCTTGTGCTGTGACTTGTTTTATTTCTAAGATTTCTATGAATCTTGCCACAAATATTCCTAAATTTATTTGTCTTTTCTCTCTTATATCATATTCAGATTCATAGCTTACTGCACAGCCGAGATATTTGAAATGGTTCACTTGTACTAAAGTGCTGTTGTTTATAACTATCTTAGTCCTCACTGGATATTTACCTTTAAAGGCCATGGTTTTGGTCTTTCTTACTGAAATTGTCAGTGAATACTCTCTTGCCACTTATTATAATTGAAACATAGGTGTTTGTAAATCATCCTTATTTTCTCGAATAAGAACTATGTCATCCGCATATAGCAGGGAAACCATAGAAATTAATTTGTTAAGCTGTATTGCTGAAGTCACTCTGGATTTCCATGTTCTCAATATGTCATCAATGTATATATTAAACAAGGTTAGGGAAACACAGCTTCCCTGCCTAACTCCCTTATAATCAGTCGAATTATAATTTTAAATTGTCATTCTATAATCTATGCAGATGACAGACAAGTGTTATTGATGAAAAGACTCGTGCCGACCCCCATGCAAGCACAAAGAACCAGCATATGTAACACAGTAAGAGTGTTGATTTACTGTAAGTGTACTGATAAGAGACCAGTAAACTTTATCACAGCCAATTTACATCGCATATAATATACGCGGCGCTTTGGGTATCCTTCATTCATTTAAAATTTTTAATATTTATACTACTATAAGAATATGAATTAGGACAGTAGTCTTATTAACAAATGGGTAATATATTTTAATAAATATATAGGAACTAAGTTTCATCATATTTCCAAACGATACAATATGAAAATCTTCATTATAAAAACAAAGGTAATGGCATTTCGAGGCAAGGAACAAATGAGAACAAAACAAATGATAATGATCAAATTGTAGAACAGGTGAGCCATTTTAATTATTTGGGAAATGACATTGGCTATGATAGGAATTATGATATCGATGTTAAGTTAGAAGTCAACCGGATGGGGCAATCAACCGTATTTTTAGTAACAAGGTACGTCGAGACACAATATTAAAGTTACGGCAATCCCAGTACTGTCTTGTGGGAGTGAATTATGGACAACAACCAAGACAGTAAAGTATAGGTCTCGGAAATAACGTTCTTAAGGGGAATTAAAAGGGTTCTACACTTGGCCGTGTAAAGAATGAGGCCATAAGAGAAGAGTTACAAGTTTTTAACGTGATTAAAAAATTAGAAGATTACAAACAACGGTGGAAAGAACACTTAGAAAGAACGTCAGATTTCAGACTGGCCAAAAAGTTTGGAAATACAAACGTATAGGACACAGGTGTGTGGGTAGACCCAGTAAGAGACGGCTGGAGGATCTTTGAAGGCGGAACAGGCAGCCCTTGCCTATGCTGTGTTGTGAAGACGACGATGAAATAGGAACAAAGTGATGAAAAACACATGCAGACACTAGGATTAAAGTTGTGTATCACGTGTGCCAACTCTGTTATGCGGGAGCTGGGTAAAATCTTGTGTGCTGGATAAAAGGCAAGAGATTCCTGTAAGAGCTGTAAAGTGACATTCAAACGAGTTGAGTCTCGAGTGTTGAAACAGATCAGTGTTGATTGTGTAGTGCACAAGATAAACGTTCATTTAATATATTTTAAGTGAAGACAATAGACACTATGAGATTTTAAAGAGATGTAGCTGATTTTAAACACGCAGAATTTGTGTCAGTATTACTATTTTATCAGCCCAAAGCCTGTTAAAAGCGTGATAGGAATCAGTTTGCAAAAACGTAAAGGAGCTTCAACATGGTGGATCTGATACGGTCTAAACGAAAGACATTCACTGACTCTCCTCCATTCGCACATAGTCCGAGGTGGTATCCGCACATTTCTCATGCCAAGTGTTTGTGACATCGCAAATCTGCCCTCCTCAGATATCGAAAGTGTCCCAGTCTCCGTACACTTTGCAACATTCCTGTTATCCACACAATTCGCTATCCGCAATATTCGCGACACCGTAAAAGTTTTGATCGAGTCTTTATGTACGCTCGCACGTTCAATTAAATTTACTTTTTATATAACTGAAGAGGCAGTTCATTCAACAAAACCTGGTGACACTGTTCGTTCTCAACCGAACAGCGATCTGTAAGCTCGTTTTAATAGTACGCTTTACGGTTTACAGAAAGCTGTATATCTCTCACAACTCTCTTGGCTCTCTTTCCTCTCCTCCTTGCCATTTCGATACGTATCGATAGTTTTCTCGAATCAGATACAGCCGCCTCGGGTACGATCCCGAAACGAGAATTACGAGGCTGCTGTATATGTAGAAGAGTAATGTCGTGAAAAAAATGGTTCGCGGCGTTGGGTCACACAACGGTACCGCAACCAATGTAGGCCTAAACGCAACGCGAGCGACCAGAGAAGATCGCCTCAATTTTGGTTAAAGAAAATTACAATGTTCTACAACAACAACTACAACAACAACAACAACTCTATTCCCACCACGAAACGAAGAACCGGCTTCTTTTAAATGGACTGCTTAAAAAAAATAATAATAATAAAGAAAGCAGACCTCCGAAAACCGCAGGTAAGTACGGGAAGCGATGGACCAAGAAAAAATACCGCTAAAGAATTTTGTTTAATTTTTATTATCTTTCTCTTGGTTATTGTACGCTCGTCGAATTGTATTGTATTGTACCGTACCTACGCGTAATATCGCATGCAAAATCACTTCCGCAAAAACTCGTTTGACTCGCGTAATTAATTCTGATTTTTTTTGTTTTTTAATAAATTCCATAACCTCTGTGGAACCTAATTCGTTTATTATAATTTTATATTACTTTTAAACACGATATAGTGTAGTAAAAGAAATGAACGATTTTTGTGAAGAATGTAAATTGGATTGAAACTGCGGTGGATGATGATAATGATGATGACCTTTGGAGATTTTGGTGGTACATTTCGTTCGGCGAAGCGCCGTGAAATTACACGATGTAACGATTTCATTTCCTATTTAAAAATGTTGTAATTGTAATTGTAATTGCCTTATTTGGAGTTAACTACCCGCTTTATCCAATTTGTCAGCTGATAGTCGGGTAGTCTCACAAACTCCAACTGATTTACAATTTATCAGCCTAGTCAGCGAGTTCTATCTATTCGTATGAACAACATTCTGCTGTTTCTTCAAGAAACCGCCCGTGATATTATACACGCAGTTCACGGCATCCTTTATTACGAGTATTCTTTCATAATATTAATATCCAATTACCGACAAGCAGATCATCCAAAGACAATTATCGCAAGGGGCAGGTGCACAGTCTTAATACCAAGTGTCTTCTTCTTTTTCTTCTTCTTCTTATTTTGGCATCACAACCCAGTGCCTGCTCAACTTTTTTCCTCCATTCCATTCTCTCAGCAGACAACCTTCTCCAACCTCTCACATTCGTACGTCTCAAGTCATCCTCTACGTCGTCTATCCGAATTTTCCTAGGCCTTCCTCTAATTCTTTTGCCCATTGGCTTCCGTATTTTAGCTGTTCTGCTGTCACCCATTCGTATTACGTGACTGAGCCATTGTAATTTACTCTTGACGAACCGGAACACGTCAGCATCGTGTATTAATTGGTCCAGCTCAAATTCGTTCGTATCCTCCATGACTCATCTTCAGTTTGCCAAGGCTCAAACCCAAAGGTCTATCGCAAAATGTTACGCTCAAATATTCTAAGTTGTTGTTCATCTGCATTAGTTAATGCCCAGGCTTCACATTCATATGTCACTGTTGGTTGAATAAGACTCCTTTCGTTCCGTTTATTCTCATAAACTATTACTAATGTGTCATTGTCATCAACTAACAGGAACACCGCATGCCTGTCCATGCCCGTTGTCACCACAATCGTTTCCCAATGATTTGTCTTCGGATCGTTTCGTTTATTCTCGTACTAAACGAGATAGGTTCGTTAATAGTTTTATTGCCACTGGCTTTTATTGCAGTATCTCTATTTGCATTAATTTCTTTTGTTGCATCATACTTTATACATCAAATATTTTCTGGGGTTTGGAGCCGAACAGTTGGTAAATAAGCCAACATGAGAGTTGGTCGGATCTTATAAAAATACTGGTTTTTAGTTATTTTGTGGTGACATTATCAAAAGATGGCAGAAATGATGAAGATATCAGAAGGAAACTAAAACAAGGGAAATTGGTGATAGACCACTTGAATTCTGTCCTCGCAGCAGTAAAATTACCCACATAAACTAGACGATGATCTGGTCTGTCATCTTAGAAATCATAGTTACCTATGGCTCCCAAACTTCTTCTTCTTCTTTTTCTTCTTCTATTCAAGGTTTAGGTTATATAAACCTGTTCCCGCACCTATCTCATCCTCGGATGACCCACGTCTCTTCTACCAATAGCTTTATAGTTCAGTGCCGCTTTCGGCAATCGATCCTCTGTCATCCTTTGCAGGTGATCCCACCATTGTCTTCTGTAAATTGAAATAATTTAATTTGCCCTTTACTTCGAGTTCTGCACTGATATCCACATTCCTTATTCTATCTTGAAACGCATAATGTAAAGTATTTCGAAGAAATTGCATTTCCGCACTCTGAATCTTCCCGCATTCCTTTTTTGCCATGACCCACGCCTCACTCACATATGTCAAAGCGAGTATTGCAATTGTCTTATAAAATTTAATCCTTGTGCTGTGTCTTGTTTCATTTCTAAGATTTCTACGAATCGTACCACAAATATTCCTGAATATATTTATCTTCTCTTTTACATCATATTCGGATTCATAGCTTACTGCACAGCCGAGATATTTAAAACGGCTCTCTTGTTCGAAAGTGGTGTTGTTTATAAGGCTCTGAAACTCTGCAGATAAATCAAAAATATTCCTGAAAGCTCCAAGCAATGGAAGTGGAGACAATCTTGTGGGATGTTCAGGCTTTAGTGGATTAGAAATGAGGATATCAGGAGGCAACTCCATGTCGACAAGACAACTTTAGACACCATAAATAAAAGCACCTTGTATGGTACGGCTACGCGTAATGGATGATTGCTGATCGTTAGGCTAAAAGGGTGTTAGTCTGTTTTCCATCTGGACGACGGAAATGGGTCTGAAACAGGAGACCGTGGAGAAGACATACTTGAGGTGATGGAGAAAAGATGCTCTCAACGTGGTAGTTGCTACAACAGAATGATCTAGTGCGCAGGATGCGAGAGACGGCAGTGGTAGAAGACTCGCAATTGATGGACAGTTCTTTACACCTCCTGGATGGCTCGTTAAATAGGCCATATTATGGCAACGTTAGACTACTGAGAAGCAAACTCATTAGTCGTAACACACACACACACACACACACACACACACACACACACACACACACACACACACACACACACACACACACACACAAATTGTTACGCCATTACAGAACGTTCTACATGTTTCTCGGCTATCCCAGCAGAGTCCAGCTGTAACGTTTGTGTGCGTACGTGTTACTACTTTGAGAAAAAAGACAATTACGTGACACTTAACGTGCGTCAACAATCGAGACTGTTCCAGACTTCACCGGTCACGCACTGTGTTCAAGGCAGCAATCAATTACGCTCTAGTGTTTTCAAGTAGTGTTGACGCGTATTATAGATTATTCTGGAACACTTGTGCTATCCATTTAAACAACGACAGCTGCCGCTTAGAAGTCAGTTTAAGTGGCGATTTGTTCAAGTGAAGTTCGAAGTATTGTGGTGAAGTGTTATTGTTTTATAATTATGCAGTACTCTATTAGTTGACATTATTTAACTTGTGCGGACAAATTTAACTTGGATCATTGTACAAGCTGATTATAAACTGTTATTTGTGATAATTAAAGTTGGTGATTAGTAACTTGATTGGCGTCTGTAATTTTGTTTTCCACTGTACCATACGACGATCAGTGAGACCGTCGTAACGATAATAAGATCGGTCGTTACTGATGGACGCGAGACATAGACATTGACAGAAAGGGAACAGTAAACACTAAGAAGGTTTGAAAGAAAGATGGTACAACATTATGGCCAGATTAAAGAAGACGACGAATGGAGAATAAGAAATAACCACGAGATAGATGACCTATTGAAGTATGAGGACACTGCAAAATTCGTAAAAGGTCAACGAATACAGTGGATCGGTCACCTAGAGCGGATGGATGATCACCGTATGCCAAAGAAAATACTGACGGCGCAAGTCTATAAAAGGAGAAAGATGGGCCAACCTAGGATAAGATGGTTGGATGATGTGCTAGTAGATCTCAGAAGAATGGATGTGAGGGGTTACACTGAGATGGCAATGGATAGGAGACATTGGAAGATTGGTGTTGGGAGCCAGTGCTCACGTTGGGCTGTAGTGCTGAAGAAGAAGAAGAAGAAGAAGAAGAAGAAGAAGAAGAAGAAGAAGAAGACGAAGAAGAAGAAGAAGAAGAAGAAGAAGAAGAAGAAGAAGAAGGTCTCGTTGGGCGTTTTATTATCACTGGACACGACACTGGGTTTTATTACGGTATCGCCATTGTTATTCACTTCTTTGAGAACAATTTGTGTAGACCATCGCATCGTACTTTCTACATCATATGTTTACCGTATTCCGCAGAAACGAGCTTCAACGTGGCAGCGAGTGATTACTTTCATGACCTTTATGCCAGTACTTTCATACAGCCTACGCAAGTACGTTAAAAAAAAAAAATTACAGACGAAGTAGGTTATGTTATACAACAGGTACGTATCACACACACACACACACACACACACACACTGAGAATAAGTGTGTCCGTACTAAAAGCTCGAAGCTACTTAACAGAGATAATAAGAAACTGGCTGTAAAAAGTAAACGCGCGTTTGTTACGAAACATACAAAGCGTCCATTACGAGGAACCGCCTGAACGCTGTTTTTATTTATATATTTTTTCTTGTACAAGAAGAAAGTGTTACGAAATAATTGAAATCCGCTGCCGTCGCTTCCTCTCTTTGCTTTTATCTGTTTGCGCTGGCCACTGAAAATGAACAGATATATGTGTTCTTTTATTATTATTTTTTTTTACCAATACTGCCCTTTCTGACTTGTCTTATCAACGTTGTCGGATGCGTGTGTACACACGATCTCTCTCTCTCTCTCTCTCTCTCTCTCTCTCTCTCTCTCTCTCTCTCTCTCTCTCTCTCCTCTCCTCCCTCTCCATCGCTGTCTTCCACACACACACACACACACACACACACACACACACACACACACACACACACACACACACACACACACACACACATGCGCGCGTTTCCGTGTTTCCCAGACTCAGGTCTTAATGATGACAAATTGTCACAAATATTTCATAATTGTGTCAAGATAATTACATTTTTTGGAGGTTTCAAAACAAAACAAAAAAATTCATGTGTCAATAGCACAGCCAGGATTTCTTTTTACGGGCTTCTGGGGTGGGGGTGGGGTTCAAAACATCATCGTCTTCACAACACGTCAGAGGCCAGGTGCTGCCTGTTCCGCCTTTAAATACCACGAACCATCTCTTCCTGGGTCTGTCTCCATCCGGCTGTGTTCTTTGAAAGTTGTGAGTAAAATGAATTAATTTCCCCATCATAGGGTACCAACCTATAGATGGATAAGTTATGTTATGTGGTGGGCAGCCCCCTTACGGGCCATGTCTCCCTGTAATGTTTATTCACGGTTGTCTACCCCTGGCCTTTGATGACCCAACACCCAACTACAAGGCAGCAGAAAAATATCATCCTATAACAATAGGACGCAGTGTTACACCCGACTAAATCGAACTAGACTCCAGCCTGTAATACTCCAAAGATAAGCCGCTCCAGGATAATTTCCCTTGCGCCCTAACTTTGTACTATTAGGCACTGCTGCCGTCCACCAGGAATATTTATCGCCCTCCCGGTCTAGATCCGTACTGTTCTGCATCAACAGGGTCACCTCTTGTAGGATGTGGCACGTTACCAAGTTGTACGGTCATGGCTGGAGAGAGGCTTAGGGCTCTTTTGTGAGCTATCATCACTTCATCCGATCCTGGGAGCTTATGAGGACAAGCCGGTACAAAGATATTATCTATCCAAATTCTCTCGACCCCCAACTTTTCTGAATAAGACTACAAAAATTAAAAGAAAAAAACTCTTATTTGCTGTTTGGTTTGTTGTAATCAAGATGGTAAGTGCGAAAAATAAGGGTTACATTAAAAGTTAACAACGTTATGAAACATAAAAGATGGCATTTTACGTACAATGTGGTAATTACAATATAAAATAAACGATACCAGAAAGCTGGGAAAGATTGTTGTTATTGTTATTAGCCGGGCTGTTAGGTCGCGATCAGCAGTTGTTGCTGTTGACAAACAAACGTTTTGCGCGCCCCACCATCATTGTCTAAGATTGGCACGGTGTCCGCCAATTCACCTCAGGGATGAGGAAGAGTCTGAATTTATCCCTCTAGAGTCTCTACCTGATCTTCTTCTTCTTCTGCACTACAAGGATTAGGCATTTGCCTGTTCCGTCCTCACAAACTTACGACCACCGTTTTCGTGGTCTTCCTATATCTCTTTTCCCTCTTGGATTGTAGTTAAGTATTTTTTGGGTATTCTCCCATTTCCCATTCTATTTACGTGTTGTTTCCATCTTTCTTTATATTCAGTTATTTTTTTCATTTATTGCATATACATTTCGTTCATTTCGCACGTCTTCATTTCATACTAAATCTCTTCTTGTGCAGCCTTTGACCCGTCTCAAAAATCTCATTTCTGCTGCCTGTATTTTGCTGTCTCCTTTTTTGTTATTTATCCAGCTTTCACTCCCATACATAAGTACAGGTACAGCCATCGTTTTATAAAATTTTATCCTTGTGTCTTTTCGTGTTTTGTTATTTAATGTTCTATTTATTGTGCCACATAGCCTATTGCCTGCAACTTATTTATTTTATTTTCCATGTCATTGTCATAATTGTAGCTTGTGTCGCGCCCCAAGTACATAAAAGTCTACCTGATCTATGGGGTGAATTGGCGGACACCGTGCCAATCTTAGACACTGATGATGCCTTCGATGATGGGGCCGAAACGTTGGTCAACAGCAACAACTGTGGACCACGGCCTAACCACCCAGCTAATAACAACAATAACAACAATGTTAAAACCGGCCGCGAAAGCTTAAGAATTTGCATACTGGCGAAAATTGTTTTCTATTTTCACCGCGAATTTTAAAAAAATTTGCCTTAGCGAACATGTGTTTATACATATTTGCAGAAAGTGGAATTAAAAAGGTCTACTCGTTTTGCCGCAGAACGAAATGAAAGAGTTGCAAAAAGAGTGGCACTACAGGTCCTCACAAACTAACATACGAAATTGCACTTCGGGGTGCGCAAATACGTTGTTGGATATAAATTTTGTTGAAGTTGGAATACAAATCAGTTCACCGGTACAGATTATGGAGCGCTTGTAAATGGCGCCGGCGAGTGAGTTCCGCTGCGTTCACATTCGGTACGTATTCACGGAGCGATTGATAGGTTTTCATATTTTAATTCTTGATTGTTTTGGAAATTGGAAACGAAGTGCTAGATTAAAAATACGATAAAGTTATCAAAACACGAATCGATAAACCGTGTATAATAATTGGCGCATGTGTGTAAGATTCGGATAGCCAGCAATAGAATATCGAATAACGGTTTAACATAGAAATTTTAATGTGCTGTGGAATAAATTATTGCGGTACAAACATTAGAAACTGAGTCGTCGGTTACTCTTCAGGCTGAATATCATTCAAGGCTAGTTCAGTTTTTGGCATTCATTTTTCTTTATTCGCCTAGTGATGGGGATTAACCCCCTCAAATTAGTTCACAGTGTCTTAAACTAAGGACAGTTTCTAGTGTCAAACCAATTAGGTCCCACTCTTTACATCGGGGATTCTTGTTTCTTCGCAACCGACAGCTTCGAATGCCTTCCTCTCGTCGTGCCAATCCTGACGAAGATATACAGAGAAGTAAGACGGCCGGCGGTCATATCCGAACAAAAAAGACACCGACGCCTCAGACCACTTCGAAGACGTATCAGACCCCGAGCTCGCGGGTTTGTGTAATTGTTAGGATGTCGTTTCAGGTGAAGATCACGTCGAAGTTGGCGTGTTTCTCAATTTAGTATAGACAAAACATCCCAATACAACCAAATTTCGAAGAAAATCCTGAAGGTTTTATACGTTCGTAAGGCAGATTTATCTGTGCCACAATGGGGTAGGTGATTCCTCAGTGTTCTTTCTTTAACGTCACACAAGAGAGACTCTGTGTGTGTGTGTGTGTGTGTGTGTGTGTGTGTGTGTGTGTGTGTGTGTGTGTGTGTGTGTGTGTGTGTGTGTGTGTGTGTGTGTTTCTTCGAGAGAGATGGCGAGAGGGGAGGTACGGACAGAGACAGGTGCACGAGAAAGTAAGACAGATACAAAATGTTGGCCGTCAAACTCACGTGGCAGCGCCGTATGTAGTACGGGTATTAACATCATAATCACCACAGAGTTCAGTGTGTTATCGCTGTGTCCGTGTACATTAAACCAACTGTATTGCTCTTGCTGGTGATAATTTGACCAGATTGCAAGTTACGGTAAAACGATATTACTGGTCTTCAATAATAGCCATTTAGTAAGTTAATAGTCGTTGGTGAGATATCTGCAAGACGTAATACGTGGGGGGGGGAGGAGTTTAGGCTCCCCGACGCAGAAACAGGCGCTCCTGCATGTTTTGAGTATTAGGTATAGAAACATTCTGTGTTTATTTAGATTATATAAATCTCGTCGCTATTCTTAGATAATAGTCTTCTTTTTCTTTCTCTTACTCCAATTCGTTGATTGACTCACCCATCGCCGGCTCTAGTAGAAGGCCGGACTATTAAACGTAGCAACACTGGGATCAGCTGGATCGTGGCTGACTAGACGATCTCTTAATTAATTTATGTATTTCAGTAAACAAATTGCGTCATTTTTAATTGCCGGTTAACAGCATTTTTTACAAATTAAAAGTTTCTTATGTAAAATACTGTTATATTGTTTAAAAAATATAATTAACTCATTCATATGATACGAATTCAATAATTCGAACAAAATTAATTCATTAGCCCTAACACTAATTCACTAATTTCTTCAACTTAAACGTATAGTACTAAGTTCGCACAGACCTATAATTTTGATTCAGCAATAAATAGGCCTACTCATGATTTTAGTACCGCTATGAAATTAAATCAAAATATAACATGTTCACTTTAGCTATTTTATTACACTATGCTTATAGGCCTCGGGCGCAACGTTGCCACGTTTAATATTCCGGCCTTCTACTAGATTCGGCCATCACTCACTACATAGTGGTTGAGCTACGGTTAACGGGGAAAATCGTCTACCATTCTAATCACATCGATTGCGCATGTGGCCTGTTATACAGAAATCGTAACTGCGCCGACGGTCAATTCTCCGCGTACTTGCATGCCAGCGTTCGTACGCGCACATCACTGTACGCGTTGTTGACAGATTCACTGTACAGTATAACTTTTCTTTTTAAGTTATTACGTGCACTGTAGCCAAACCTTGTTGGTTACATGTGCAAAATACAAATTCAGTACAATACAATGTAACAAAATTTTTCATAAATTTTTTTACGTTACGATTGGACAGATCTGAAATCTCTTGTGCAAAAAGCAGAATAAATATCAGAAATGACAAAATAAACGAGGCGTCGTCGTAAAAACCTTGTTTGTTGTCTCATGAATACGATGTTAGACACCAGTATCTGTAGTGGGCTACGCTATACTCCACACTACAAATGCCTGGTAAACTTACCCACTCCCGCTAAATTAGAAAAACCATTCATCCCGCGCCACGAACGCGACTACCAGGAATTAACGAAATGTAAATTCATCTACTAAATAATAACATATACGCAAATAAGATAAAATTTTATTCACGTTACGTAGATGACACGTTCATTATTTTTGACGGAACTTTGAGACAAGTTGGCTCCTTCAAAAATCATTTAAATGAAATCAACAATAATATTCAATTTACTTTAGAGACTGAGCATGATAACACAATTAACTTTCTAGACCTGACCCTCACTAGACGGATGGACACATTGAAATTCAATATTTATAGGAAGCCTACTGCCACTAGCCATACAATACATGCAGATTCCCACCACCCATATTCTCAAAAAATGGCAGCATATAATAGTTTAATCCATAGATTGCTGACAGTCCCCCTTGACAATAATGATTTCCAGGCTGAGCTAAATACATAAGGTTTATTGCAGTTTCCAATGGTTACAGTAGTCACATCATTGATAAATTGTTAAAGAAGCATAATAACATTCAACTTAATAAAAACGTTCACTTAATAAAACACAGAAAAAATTTATATTTGCGAAATACACATACGTCATGCCAAAATTTTGTCTTCGGTGATGAACAATATTGGTTATACTATGTCTTTTAGAACCAATAATAAACTGATTAATATACTTAGACATAAACTGCCCTTACCCATTGAGGAAAAAACAGGCATTTACAAACTGGTTTGTAATAATTGTAACAGTTTCTATATAGGTCAGACCGGAAGAGGTTTTTACAAACGCTTCCGTGAACACTTACCAAAAAAGACACATAATTATAATTATATCAAATCTAATTACACTCGTCATCTGACCCAACACAATCCCAATTATACAGATTTTAAGTCTAATCTAATGCCTTTGCATATATGCAACAAGGGCCGTTTTATGAATGCCTTGGAGGAGCTAGAAATTTATAATGCATATAATAATGATAGCAGTCGCGAGTTTGTTCTGAATGAACAATTGAACTTTGTATCTAACCGCCTGTATGATACTGCTTTGAGACTGGTCAACGAGTTCCAATCAGTAGCAGACAATACCTGAATGGGTGCGCACCCTACAACACGTTCACATAATATGCTTGTTTCTGCAATTTTATTTCTTGACAAACGCAGTTTTGTGTGATATGTGTGTTTTTGGTTTTTTAAACGTTTGATGATGAGGCATACGCCTTGAAACGCGTAACGTTAAACAAGTTTGAGAAGTCACACGGCGGACCGCATACAAGGTAATCATTTAACGAAATGGGTTTAAAACCTTCACTAGCCTTTTAGGCTGAGTAAACAGTATTGACTTGTTCAAGACTGACAGCATTTTTTTTTACATTTATTTTCTATTGGTTTTGGTCAGTTTTTATTTTTATTCGTTTTGTATTGTTGTTACACAATTTTATTGTTTTTTACTATTCTACTATCCTTTTTTTTATTTCTAGGCAGTAAATATGTGTTCGTCTGACTCTGTGATAGCACGGCATTTCGTTACTTGCTCAACTGGTTCCTCCCTTCTCCCTTCTTTTCCTCTCTCTTCCTCCTCCCCCATAGCTCCTTCATTCGTGATCGATGTCTCTCCCTCCTTTCGTCAGTCCAGATGGCACCTGTCCTCTTCTTGGGGTTTTCCTAAAAACCTTGGGTGTTTTTAATTTCTTTTTGAGTGGCAAGCATTCTTCAATGTCTTCTTGAGTAATCTGGAGTTCTTCTGTCTTTTTCTGTTTCTTTGAACCACGTATTGGACATTTTGAGCTTTTTTGAAATAGTTAAAAAGCTTCCCTGTTATTCTGTCAGGATTCATTCTTTGAACATGTCCATAGAAAGTAATTCTTCTTTTTCTAATTACGTCTGTGATTTTCTCAACACGTGTGTACAGCTCATTATTGTGGCGTCTTCTGTACTGTTCTCAATCTTTTATTGATACCAAGATTTTTCTTAATATTTTCCTTTCTGTGACTTCTCTCTTTACACTATTGTATAGTATAAACACTTTTTTCTGTGTTTTTCTCTTTATACTATTAGAAATAATTCTTCTGCAAAGATACTCATTCGGATCACGGTTGTGGATTCTTGTTGTGGATCATGTCCAAGAAGGTAATTGGTTCGGAGTCTCAAGGTATATTTTTGCCGTACAGCTCTTATTGATGCATCTCCCTTTCCCGTCTTATGATGTCTTTGTCATCTCTGTAAATGTGAAATGTTTATTACACTTACGAACATTGCTTCGTTCACTCAACACTCTCTACAAGTTGTTACATTCATTTAAGAACGCGAATTGGTATCTGAGAGTGAGAGGGGGGAGATACACAGACAGACAGAGTGCTCTACGCTACGCGCATGGGTTTGTGTGTGTGAAGCTGACCGCGAGCGCAGTTGACAGGTTTGTGTGCAGTGAACTTGAAAACATTTGGGTTAGGGATTAAACCGGGCGCAGTCGCGGACCATCGTTTATACGGTCTGGCACAATTGCTCTTACTAGCTGGTTTGCATCTGGCAAACTGTTTACTTGGCCTATATAGAGCTTACGCACTGGAGAGATCTAACGCAGTGATTCCCAAACTTTTCAGTCCACGGATCCCCCTAAAAAATTAAAAATTTCACAGACCCCCATCTGAGTTCTAAAATAAAGCAAACAGTAAATATGATACATTTACTCTTATATTTTAATTAATATTGTAACCCATTTCGCGTGTTTTACGCTGTTACAAATAAATATATCTTTGTGGTGTACAAAGAAAAAAAAATTTTTAATACAAAACAATTTTTTTTGATTATTGTTCTAATATTTTATAAATAATTCTTGTTCTGTGGTTTCGTTAAAATTTTAAAATTCGGTGAGTTGATTTGGTTAATATATGCACTTCTGGTTGACCTTAAATGAATCTGGAGTTAAACAGATTGTCTTCCTACAATAATCGATTTGCGATTTTCTGCTCTGCTCCAATATATCACTTTCCTTTAATATTTGTCGTCTCCCAGTAAGTCCTGTAGTTAACTCAAACTCTTATTTTAATATGTGAAATAATTCCAAATCCAGATAGTTGAATTAATTTAATTTATTTACAATATTTCTAAAAGATCGATTTAAAATCGATATTGGTTAAATGTTCGACTCTTTCACAGGGTTTGGTCGATTTTACAATTACAGGTTATATTATATAAATGTTAGAATGGTTCTTTTACCGATTATAATTATATAGTCAGAGAAGGGAGCAAGCATAGAAAGTATAACATGTACAAATAATTCTTAATAATTAGTAAATGACAAATGGATAATAATATATAATGTTTATAATATTTAATAATTCAGACCAATGTCGTCGGTGATGAAGCTCAGCTGGCAAACACTTTGCATGACGGGAGCTAAAAATGGGGGCACATCTCGTAGTTGAAGAAAATGGAGAAACGATGGTTATAAATTCTGTTAATAAAAACGCCTTCACTACCGTTTTATTGTCTCCGTATTATTGTATATTGTCTATTATGTGGTTAAAGGTGTCCTGAAGAAGTGTTCTGTGTTCACTGGCGTTAATAGTCTGGTGTTAGGTGTGTTCAAATGTATAGCATATATGGTGAAAAATGTTAAAGTTCTTTGTAGAGTGAATTATCAATGTGGTATAGTTTTATTGGTTGAGTTCACTTATATTTTGATAGGTATTGTTCGTTTTCACTTTTTGTGTTGGTGTAGTTCACTGATTCTATGTTTAAAGTAAATAATTCGTTAACTCTCGTTTTCAATTCATAACCTTATGCGCCATTACTCAGTACGTTATACAGATTCTTAATGCGATCGAGTATCAACCGTTCACGTTGAATGTTAATAAAGAACTGTTTTACTTCCTTCGTCTCAGGAAATATCTTGCCAAGTTAATATGAAAAAAGTATTGTTTAAATATATTTCACTTCCTATTTATGTAAATATAAAATACATTATATACAGAATATTTTTAGTTTATAGATTGCTTTAGTGAACTATTAACAACATAATTGGTTTCTTTACCTCATTCTGTTTAATTTGATATGTCATAGTCCATATTTATAAAGATTTTTGTTAAAATTGCCATATTTCTGTCTTTTTCGAAATATAGGCCCAAAAATCTGCTTCCTGTTCTTGTCCAAAATAATAGCCATGTTTGGTGTTATAAATATGATTATAATAACTTCTAGATTGATATAAATCCCTACCTTTCCTTAATTTCTTCTAAATTTGTCAATTTATCTGGCTTTTAGTTATAATTCATGAATTTACTATTCCTCCTCTGAAATAGTTAGTTATTACATTTTGAAAATTTTTAATAATTTAATACATCTTTTTATATTACTCTTTTAAAGTATAGGATCAGTTATAATAGTTGGTTATCGATCCACCTTACATAAATCTTATTAGTTTACATGGTTCATCAGACTTATTTACTCAATTATATTAATTTTTGGGAATTCATTATTTGGCCTAGATCTTAGTATCTTACATATAATGTTTTTTCAAATAAAGTTATTTCTACACCTCCTCTGACTTTTTAAAGTTAACATAACATTAAATAAAATTGCTTACATAACTATTGATACCTGTAGCATATTATTCATGCTACTAATACAAAAAATAATATTTAACATTAACTAGCAGTCTTCAAAGTTAGACATGTTTGTTGGAACTCTTTTTAACATACATTATAAACATTTTATAAACTGATACAGCAAACATACATAAACATTTTAAGCTGTATGCACACTGTTATGTAACTAAACATTCTTACACTAAATATAAATCTTATTCTATTAGAACTCTTTGAAAAGTGGAGTTCATAGGCTCTAAACATAATTAGCCATTTAATATTTTTTAACTTTTATTAAACTTAAGTCAATCACAGTCTTTTCTGTTTATATTGTATTTTAAATTAATCCCCTGTTTGTGTAATTATTTCCCCACATACTCTCTTTATCCTTTGCATTTCTATGAATGTTTTTAGATAAAAAGTGACCTCAGTTATGAAACATTGGAAATATTTTTCACTTCAATATTTCATCACTTGTTAATTCTGTAATTATATAAAATATAAAAGTTATTTAATAGCACTTTGTTTAAGTAATAGTTACACATTAACTTGAAGTTTATTATATTTAAAATCACTTACACTGGTACACATTCACTGTTGGTTCTGACTTATATTTGAGTTTTACTATATTCTCAGACCAAACCTTTAGTCATAATGGACTGTGAAAATTTGTTTATTTTACTATATAATAACTTTAGTTGGTGCACTTCTTATCACACTACTAAATACTTTTGTCTATAATTAATTTACAATTTTATGAGGTTTTGGGGTGTTATACTTTCTTTGGTGGTATTAACATTTTCATTGTCGTTAATAATAGGTTTATTAATGGGTATTTCTTATAGTTCTTCCATCCTATATCTTCTTTTCTTCTCTTCTTCCTTCTTGGATTTTCCAAGGTACTTGGTTTTATTTTGTCCGTTGGTTGGTTCGGGGTATCTTCTTTATTATCTGCTCCTAAACTTCCTCTTCCTTCTTGGGTTCGGGGTATCTTCTTTATTACCTGCTACTAAACTTCCTCTTCCTTCTTGGGTTCGGGGTATCTTCTTTATTATCTGCTCCTAAACTTCCTCTTCCTTCTTGGGTTCGGGGTATCTTCTTTATTACTTGCTCCTAAACTTCCTCTTCCTTCTTGAGTTCGGGGTATCTTCTTTATTACCTGCTACTAAACTTCCTCTTCCTTCTTGGGTTCGGGATATCTTCTTTATCACCTGCTCCTAAACTTCCTCTTCCTTCTTGGGTTCGGGATATCTTCTTTATTACCTGTTCCTAAACTTCCTGGGTAATCTCCTGATTTTTTTATATGAGTTTCTTTTAATTTATTTCCTTGAGTTTTAGTGTTGCATTTTTATTATTTAATTACTTTTTTCCTTTAATAGTGGTGTTTTTCTTTGAAGTTTAAATTTATTTTCATTTGAAATTCTTTGAGTTATATGTAATTTAATTGTTTTTATGATCTCAATGGAATTAATTTTTAGTGGATTATCTGTCATGCTACAATATGTATTAAAATAAAAATTCTCGTAACTTGCAAAACTATAATATGATATCAAACAAAGTTTAATGTGAACAATGAAGCTGCTTTTGAGCAATTAGTTCTGCAATATTAGATTTAATGTCTGATAATTTCTATATTAAGTCACTCTCGACATCAAGTTTATTTCTTAACTTTGCCAACCTCGGCTCTATTTTGCCAGCCACAGTGTGTCGAAATCCAGCTACTTAGGCGTAAAACCAGCTACACGGAAAAATGTTTTGCTTAGATTCAGTGGTTATACGCCAAATACAGTACTTATAAGCAAGATACAGAGCTTATACGTGGACTAAAAGAGCGCGATGTGTTCTGCGTTGATGCGGCGCTCTAGTCAATTCGGGTGACAAACAGATCTGCTACACCATATGATTTAAAGACATTATTAAAGCCATTAATTTGAAATTATTTTTACAATTACAATTAGTTTGAACAAAATCAAAGTTCTGGAATCTTCTATTAATTGTTTTAAGATTCTAAAATTTAAACTATAGAGCATAAAAATCTGAGAAAATTACGGTAGGCTATATTCTATTTTTTCTTAAAAGTGTCCGCGGACCCCACTTTAGGAACCACTGATCTAACGTGTTCTGATTTGTCCACGTAGTATAGTACCTAGACACAGCACAGTATTGCATAACTGACATTTATAGATATAAATCGTGACTAATTTGGTTCCGTAATTCAGGTTCCATATTCCGTAGCCCATAGAGTGTATCGTGGGCTTGCATGTGGCTGCTCAGAGACCTCAAGCACGAAACAGCTCTACGCCTTTAGAAGGAAAACGGCAGTTGAGAACCTGCTTGTGTCCTAGCCTAGGCTGAAAACATTGCAACATTGGTGTATCATTACATTAGTGCATCGTCTTCCTCAAGTCTTCCATTGTAAATCTGTTTCCTAGGTTTCCGATGTACTTGGCTACAAACGAAAATTCAGACCCACAGTGTCTTTCAAATTTATGACACGCTAGATTATCAGGTCATCTGAAACAGCAGTCGTCGTCGTTGTCGTAGTCCTTTACGGCTTAGGCTTAGTAGCCTGTTCCAGTCTCAGTGGAATTCATCCAACCATCCTTTACGGGGTCTTCCCACACATCTCTTCCCCCTTGGATGATGGTCAAGGGCTCTTCTTGAAAATCTAGTTGTAACCGCCACTCCGTTTTGTACCGGGAGATTTTCTCATTTAAGCTTTCAGCTATGCCTAGCTCCATTCTAATATGATCGTTTCTGATAAGATCTCTCCTGGTACAACCCTTTACAGCCCTCAAGAACCTCATTTCCTCTCCTTGTATTCTAGATATATCTTTGGTCTTTCTAATCCAAGCCTCACTACCGTTCAATAGTTGAGGTATGACCATTACATTATAATATTTTAATCGCGTCTCTTTCCTTGTTTTTGAAACAGCAGTCTGGTCTACAAATGTTTTGAGAAATGACTTTTGGGTCTACAAACGCCAAACGGGAGCTTCGTGCTTCCCCGACCATTCGTTTTTCTCAGCTGATGGTTACGTTAATTGAATGTACCATTTTCAATTGTGCAAAAATTAATTTCGTAATGTATCGAAATTATTCGATTTAGATGTTAATCCGAGATGACACGGTAAAGCAAAGCAAAAACTTTGATAACAGGTAAAATTAAAATGACGAAGTAAATATCATATGAAAAGGAAACCCCTAGTCGCTAAAAATAAAAACGAAACCAAATCGCAAACATATTAATCAAAAATGCAAACAGTATGAATGTATAATCAAGTGTTCTCCGAAAACAGTGGCTCGATTAACATCTTTTCAATACAAATACAAAATATTTGCATATTATGATTTATCATGTATAATTTTTTAATCCCTTAGTAAAGCAACGAATTGATTTTCACGTCTGTAATAACAAATTTCTATTTTCACATTTTTCATCATCATCATCAACCTCAAGGTTTAAACCAAGAATGGTTTGTTCCGGTCTCAAATAGACAAATATTACAGCTGGTCACTCCAGCGCTCCCTCGGACGTCCCACACATCTCCGTCCCCTCGGCTTATAGTTCCATAGTTGTTTGGGGATGCGGCAGTCATCCATTCGGCACAGATGTTCCCACCAATTCAGCCGATACTGGGCGATCCTATCGAGCATACTCATAATATTGAGTTCCTGCCGTATATTTGTGTTTCTTCTACGATCATGGAGAGTATACCCTGCCACGTGCCTGAGAAATCTTATTTCAGCCACTTGGATGCGACTGGCCTGGCCTTTCGTTAAAGTCCAATTCTTAGACCCATAAAGAAGTGTGGGAAGAGCCATCACCTTGTAGAATTTTAGGCGTGTTTCTTTACTTGCTGACTTAAGGGTTCGCCTGATGGTCCCGCACATAAGTTTGAACTTATGCAACTTATGCACCACGTCGTTGCTTGCATATAAGACACACTGTAGCCCAGGTATTCAAAACTGCTAACTTGTTCCAGGACAGTACCGTCTATAACAATTTTTGCCCGTAAGGGATCAGTTCCACAAAAAACCATCACCTTGGTTTTAATTGTGGATATCTGCAATCCAGAGTCTTTGCAGATTCCATTTAACAAATGTATACCCATCTGCAATCTGTTTTTAGAATCCGATAGAACAGCCTGATCGTCCGCAAACAACAAAGTGTCAATTGTAGAGTGACCAACCAAAAAACTTTGATAACAGATAAAATTAAAAAGAGGAAGTAAATATCATATGAAAAGAAAACCCCAAGTCACTAAAAATAAAAACGAAACCAAATCGCAAATATATTAATAAAAAATGCTAACAGTATGAATATACAACCACGTGTTTTCCGAAATTAGTAACTCGATTATCATATTTTTAATGCAAATACGAAATATTTGCATATTACGATTTACCGTGTATAATTTTTTTTGTATCCCTTAATAAAGCAGCGAATTGATTTTCACGCCTGTAATAACACATTTTTATTTTCAAAATTTAATTTTGCTAAATATATAATAGGGTTGCTACAGCTAGTGCCGTCTCCCTTCCTTCAACCAATTCCCTCCCAGCTTTCCAATTCTCCCGATGTTCCCATTGTCTTTCCTCAAGTCCTATACGTTGCATAGATTCGTCCACTTCGTCCCTCCAAGATCTTCTCGGTCTTTCCCTTTTTTTCCTTCCTAACTGACTCCATTCCGTTGTTGATCCACCTATTTCGGGCTCTCCGGACATGACCGTACCACACCAATCTTTTTTCTTCGATGTAGTCAATTACACTTCTTTCCGTTTCCATTCTTCTTCTGATCTCCTCGTTTGTTATTCGGTCTACTCTCTTTATTCCACAGCATCTCCTCCAATATTCCATCTCTGTTGCAAGAATCTTTCTTTCATTCTTTTTTTTAATAACCCATACTTCTGCTGCATACCATAATGCTTTGGTCTGATATATCATTTTTTTTGTGTGCTTTTTCTAATATCTTTATCCCATGCAACACTGTGTAATTTTTTAATCCCTGTTCTAGTCTGCCCTAATCTACTTTTTATTTCTTCTTCCGTTGTGCCTTGTTTACTCAGTGTGAATCCTATGTACTTGAATTTGCCTGTTCCTCTAATTTTAACATTTTCGTTTACTTCTAAATCTGTTGTTTCTTCAGCTCTAATTGCCAAGTATTCAGTCTTTTATACAAGACTTTCAATCTAGTATGTTTATTTCCAATCCCATCTTTGTGTATTCTTTATTCAGATTTCTGACCATGTAGCTTAGATCTTCTTCATCCTGGGCTATAACTACCTGGTCATCGGCGAAGCATAGTGTGTACAGGTGTTCGTTTCGTATCGGTATTCCCAATCCATGGCATTTTTGTATCCACATGGTTAATGCATATTCTAAAAATATCTTAAACAGCGTGGGTGATGTTGGGCAGTCTTGCAATAACCCTTTGGATGTTTTAAACCTACAGACAATTTTGTTATCTACTTTAATTTGTACGTTGTAATTTTACTAAATACGATAATTAATTTTATTCATTATCGCGGTGGTGATATTAGTCATTGGCGTAAAATTAAAAAAATATTGAATTTATATGAATTTTTATTGTTGACGATTGCTCGGTTTTTTATTTATAAAACCAACTAAGTGTAATTAACAGTGGACGGCAAATTTCTTTCTAGTATTTTCCATGCGTTCGATATCGGACATAAAGTTAAATAACACCACATTTACTAATTCGATTGGTCCATTCAGCAGTGTGATATATATATATATATATATATATATATATATAAAATATGTTATCGAAAATAAACTGCCGTCGCTGTTACTACGACCAAGCCATCGTAAAACTTAATTTTCTATTGTATAGGCGTTTGTGTGAGTGCGATAGTTTATGGCTGTGTGAGTGTTCAGTTAGTGGTAAATAAAATAATTATCGATATTAATACTACTACTTGACCTATCGGGGTCATCCCGTTTGCAATAAACGGGCAGATCGTTTGTTACATAACACAAATATGTAGTTGTATATTACTATTATGAACGTCTGTCGAAACTATTGGAAATCGATAGTTTTAAAAATAAATTCAATAAATAGAATACTGTTCTGCTTCACTGCTCTCTCTCTCTGTGCCAAGCACAGAAGCAGGTACAAACACAACACTATACACGTCTACTTCAAACGTTCAAAGTGACAGAATATTTTTCTTAAAATTTAAAAAGCCGGTGGCATGGCTTCGATTCCCAGGCACACCACAACACTCGAGGTGTATCTACCCGCTCTATTCTATTACTATTATGAACGTCTGTCGAAACTATTGGAAATCGATAGTTTTAAAAATAAATTCAATAAATAGAATACTGTTCTGCTTCACTGCTCTCTCTTTCTCTCTCTCTCTCTCTGTGCCAAGCACAGAAGCAGGTACAAACACAACACTATACACGTCTACTTCAAACGTTCAAAGTGACAGAATATTTTTCTTAAAATTTAAAAAGCCGGTGGCATGGCTTCGATTCCCAGGCACACCACAACACTCGAGGTGTATCTACCCGCTCTATTCCCCTCTTCGATATTTTCTACTTTCATATCTTCCTCATTATTTAATCTCATCACTTTATTTCACTTTTCTTACGTTTATATTAATTCTATACATTTACACACATTCCATCGCACCTAGATAAAATAAATAAAATGAGTGTATAAGTAAAAAATTTGTAGTCAATTATGTAGTCCATAGACTACATATATACACATTTTTCGCTTTTGTGTATATATGCTTACACATGAGAAACATTCATCCAGGTGAAACAGCGTTGAAATAGCGTTAACGTGCCGAAATATTTCAATTAATTTTTCAAGGCCAAATTTGCTTAAAGCAATTCGGGCGATTCATTATGCAAAGTTTTTGCATAAATTAGAATTTTTTTATGAATCAAATTTTTCGCTCTGCTTGGATTTTGCTGCTACGGGTCCTAACTCTCTACAGCTAAAGAAAGTAATCTGATATGAAATGGTTAATTGTAATGTTTCCGAAAATTCCATTCGGCTGCAAATTTCTTCAACAGATCAGTTCTATATATACATCTTATTGCATATGTTTTATGGGATTTGTATGTGCCGGAAATGAATAATATGATAAATAAGAGAATTTATGAAGTTTTGAGAGCTGCATATGGGACTCTGTATTTTAGTGTGTAAGAAACTTTGTTATTTAGTCTTACAAGTAAATTATTATAAGTGCAAATATGCAGTGCGATATATGAAAATGTGAGTAATTATCGTAAATTCGGGTTACGACAGTAGAGTGCACGTGTGCGCTAATTAGAAAAAAAAACATATAGCGCCCTTATTAATTAAGTTTTCGAGATGGGACTTGGTAAAAAATATTGTAGGTATATATTATTACAAACAATTTGTCGCAATTTAATATACCATTCACTGGGTGTGATTATGATTTTTTCAAACAATTCTACATACGACTTATAACACAGATGGCAATGGGTAGGAGACATTGGAGAAGATTGGTGTTGGAAGCCAGGGCTCACGTTGGGCTGTAGTGCTGAAGAAGAAGAAGAAGAAGAAGAAGAAGAAGAAGAAGAAGAAGAAGAAGAAGAAGAAGAAGAATGTTCAATTAATTAATTTTTAATAAACATCATTCCATATTTTAGTCTTGGTAATATTAATTTGTCTATGCTCACCCATAACATCGCAATGCATTATTTTAAATTTTTGTTTAAAATAATTTGTGAAGGCACATAAAATCTTGAGTACAAAATTACGAGAGTAAAAAGCCTCGCTTCTTTGGCCAAATAAAATGTCATTAGTTTTGCTTGTTTTCGGAAAGGTCCGTCATTAATAACGATTAGTCTCGGATTAATGGGCGTGAATGAAGCGGACTGTTGAAGTACGGTAGAGGAGTTACACTCAAATAAACTCAGAGCTGTGAACGACACGCGGAAGTGCTGCTCCTCCTCCTTCTTCTCCTTCTCCTTGTTCATTGATCGTCATCGTTAAGGTCGTTCAGTTCATCGGACCCGAGACCGTTAACTTTTTGTGCACGTGTATTACGAATGGAAAAACTGTGAAAAGTCAAACAAGAAAAACAGGTCGTGTGCGATAAAAAAAGTTTCAGCCATTAATTACATTTTCTCGTACACACGAATGAGTTGAAGCTGTCATTTCGATTGAAAGTTGATGGTGCAATGGTCAGTGGTACAACTTGCATAAAGTCATGTATGTATGAATTCAACTTAGTAAGGATTCACTTATTTAAACGTGATTTATTTTCATTCATTTAAAAAAATGAATTTTTTGTGAACTTCCCTTAAGGTTTGAAGAAACGTTATTTGACATAATAAACCGTTTCTCTGCTCTTTTCGATATGAATGTGAGTGTTGAGACTAATCTAATGACGAGCGGAATGACAAGTAGACCTGTAGAAAGCACAGAAATGGCTTTTCTGAGATGCGTAACAAACTTAATGTACACATTTTATTCGTATATAATAAAAGACACATGTAACAAATATAACAAAGCAGATCTTCAAATATCTGTGAGGGAAGAAATCAACATCAAGTTGGATTAAAGAATTTCAAAAGGATTTAGAAAAAATAATATAAACGTAGAAGAAGCAATTGAAACAGAAGTTTTTCGGTCAAAAGTGTTAAAAATTGAAGGAGTCCAAGGTAGGACAAAGAAAAACGCAGGTTCAAAGTGGACTGAAGACAGGAAGAAGAGACACAGTGAAAAGATGAAAGAATATTGGAGAAAAAGAAAAGAACAAAGAATAAAGAATTGAAATTGGGATGTGTTCCTTAGATGGCCGATACAAAAAAAAGACAGACGAAGAAAGAGTACCATAAAATAAAACAAATAATAAGTATGGTACGACTAAAAAGTAAAAATAAACCGTAATCTCATCAAGACCATGATATGACAATTACACATGCCAGGTAGAATATTAAGGGTTGCTTTCGGACTGAATAGAAGTAATAGCTGATGTCAAACAGGGTTGTCTGCTCTCACCAATATTATTTCTTATAGTACTGGGCCTAACGACGACACAAGAGATGAACAAACGGAGGATGATTAAGTGAGGTCTCGATAAACTGCTCTAGAAAACATGGAACTTGTGAATGAAATTTGCCTGCTATCCCACAGCTTCAAGGACGTGGGATCTGGGAGCCGAGGCTGCGAAGATCGGGTTGAAAAGACATTGCTCAAAGATGTGTATCAGTACCTTGAACACGTCAGAGCTGAGAATCGAGGACCAGTTTATCGAGAAACTGGGCAAGTTCTGTTTGTTACTTTGGCAGCGTCATTACCCCAGAATACCAAATGATATCAACAACTACGTCAACAAAGCCGAAGGAGCCTTTGCGACTCTTCATCGGATCCGGAGGTCCAAGGAATTGCAGACGAAGCTCAAGCTGCGGATATTCGAAAGCAATTTGAAATCTGATTTGCTCTACGAATGTGAGACTTGGAAATCGTGTGTGACTGAGCAGCCGACCCACAAGCTGCAGACAGTGTATCAATCGATGCTTGACGACCATCGTGGAAATACGGTGGTCACACGTCATCTCCATCGTTACGCTCTAGGGAAGGAAACCATCAGACGGACATCCATTGAATTGGAAGTAAGGAGGAGTAGACGGCTATGGCGCTGAGGCGGCCGGACGACCACATTGGAAAGTAGGCACTCGAATGGAACCCACAACGGAGGAGGAAACGTGGTAGACCCAGAGCGACATGGTCAAGCGGATGGACAACTACACAAAGAGGGGGGGGATCAAAACCCTAGCTAGAACCATGGCAAACTGGTGATCATTTGTTGCGGCCCTTTGCCCCACATAAGCATTTGAAGGAAGTAAATGAAGTAAGTGAAAATTTAAAAAATCATCAGCAATCAGTTTGAGCAGTATAGAATACTTTCAAAATTATGCGCCATATGTAACCATTCACATGAATGGTGTACGTTATATGGTGTTAATGTGCTTAATTTATGTTATTTATGACTGTGATTCGCTGCTTCTTTTTAATAATTTTTCTGATCCATTGTGTTACGACAGGGAAAACCATTCTTCCATATCCACTTTGTAATTATTAAGAATGGTAGGCTAAGCGGCAGCTCGGAATGCGAGTTGCACTACTACTCATTTCACCCAGCTTAATTCATCGTCTGATAAGATTGAATAACCACATCAATCCTGGAAGTTACGAACAAACGGTAGACCTACCACGAGTGAGCGGACTACGACTAAGTACGAGGTTCGTGCAATTTTGCAATTTACACCGCTACAAATATCCAATTAAAAAAAACTGTTTTCATGTGATGTTGGTACGTATGTTAGTGACACATCAAACATGAGCGGACATAGAATCCCAAAACAGGTGTAGAACTGATAACACAAAGAAGAGAAGAAGCCGGAGATAAGGCGCAGACAAGGATACAAGGATGGGTACTCGTGACACTGGAACCAGGAAATAAAAGAGGACGGTGTAAAACCGATCTACAAGAATAAAGCCATGGGCAAGGGAACGACACAACGTCCAGAATGGTGTAATGATAAAGGAGAAAAGCCAGAGCTACCTTGCGCAAAATTCGCGTAAGGCAAGAAGAATGAGATTTACACACAACGTTATTTGGACTCGGAACGAGTGAAAACCACTACTAAATGTTAGTACGTTGATGCGTTATAATAATAGGTGTGCATAGGCCTAAGTAACGAAGAGGTTGTAAGCCAACAACAATATGTAGGAAAAGAAGATCACGAAGTGACCTGGCATGACCCTGAACACTCGTTTTGGGTTAGGACGATTATATTGTTTTCATAATCAGGGCGAACGAGTCCGGTTAGCCTCGCGTGATATTGGAAAGCCAATAATTGGCGGCCGTCTGGGCCTGTTGCACGTAGCCGCTCTGCTTTGTTGTAACATGCTGAGTCATACTTATCCCTACCATCCATACCATCAACATCATCGTTCCCGTTTGAATTTCATACTTTTCTCGATGTCGGGATATATATGCGGAGCAACAATTCAGCCAGGTTGTTAGCTAAAAGACATTCTTTGCTTAAGTTGGAAGAAGTAATTTAGTCCTGTTCTTTGTTCTCCGCTACAGAAAGGTAAAACGCAACTCACTGATTTCGATCCGACAGGAATGAATGAGTGTGCACGAAGGGTTTGTAGATGAGCTCAATCAGAGAATTCGAACCTGGCCCTTATGAATTAGCCTACTGCGCGTTTTTAAAACCGCGGTTAAGGAACCCACGGTTGCTGTAAAAAGGGAAAAAGGATTAGTGAAAAGGGATTGTTGTATTCCAAATTGTATGCACTTATTATTCATTCCAATCGATGGCTCTAGTTCTTCAGGAAATTCAATATTAATTCAAAAAAATGTCATCATCATCATCATCATCATCGTCGTCGTCGTCGTCGTCGTCGTCACCATCGCCACCAACATCATTTTGAACCGTACCATGGTGAATAGACTAGTATATACTGTACTATATTCTACGTACCGTGAGCTATACCAGGGTGAATAGACTAGTATATATTATTTTGTGTGTAACGTGAGTTGTAGGCCTACAACGGCCGGAAGTTGCAACAGACATGAGAAGCGATTATGATGATGGATCATCATCTGCAAGGATTAAACCAAGGCTGGATTGTTCCGGTCTCAAACAGTAAAAGAGTCTAGAGTTGCTCACTCCAACGCTTCTTCGGACGTCCTACACCTCTCCGTCCCTTCGGCTTATAGGTCCGTAGTTGTTTGGGAATGCGGCACTCATCCATTCGGCAAATATATTCCCACCAATTTAGCCGATACTGGTCAATCTCGTCGAGTATACTCGCAATATTCAGTTCCTTCCGTACATCTGTGTTTCTTCTACGATTATGGAGAGTATACCCTGCCATGTCCCTGAGAAATCTCATTTCAGCCGCTTTGATACGACTGACCAGGCCTTCGTTAAAGTCAAATTCTCAGACCAATAAAGAAATGTGGTAAGGGCCATCACCTTGTAAGATTCTGATGATCATTTTTATTATTGTTAACGAGTTTTCTTGGAAGTATGCAGCTAATTATAATACCCAGAATATAAGGAACTGTCTGAAGTAGTCCCTAGGTTAATGACGATGTTTTTTCTCAAGATGTCTCTCCACATTTTTCCTGGTCAGAATTAAAAGTGGCTACTAGACGGCCCCAGGAGAGGCAGAACGGATGAAAAAGAAGAGGTGGATCGCCACGCAGGTTCCTCCATCTGGTCTCTAACGCTACAAATCTCCCAGTACCTGAGACGTTGTATGCTCTGTTGTCGTTATAAGGCTCGCTGGAAATGGAGAACACTTAACGGAATATCTCAGACTGCTTATAAACATTCAGTCTGGAGTCGCGATGTTCAAAACGAATTGCGAGAGGAGAGAAGAAGAAGAAGAAGAAGAAGAAGAAGAAGAAGAAGAAGAAGAAGAAGAAAGAAGAAGAAGAAGAAGAAGAAGAAGAAGAATCAATTTAGTGTAGATGACTAAAGAAGAAAAAGATTAAACACGAATTAAAAAACCACTACATAAAATGAAACTATTTAATTTAACTACAATGTAGTTATTTTTGCACGTCGCAAGAGTCGGCTGAAGTGTTTGGTCGAGTGTCGAGTTGCTAGACGACGCGCGACGCAATAAGCACTGAAAGGCTTGAAGACGACAAGGAAAATCCTATTGCCACGTGGATCGTCCCGGTTGATTATCTGCTATAATACTGTACAAAGGCTGACAGTATAAAGGAAACTCTGAAATGTTATCCTTTTTTTTAGTACAGTACCTACAGCTTATTTCTCGGAATGTCGCGACCAGACATCAACGGGTGAAATTAAAAATAATACCCTGCGACCTGCTCGTTTGTTGCAGCAATCGATAAATAAGCGAACTAAGTTTGTAGCTGTGACACACACACACACACAGAGGCTATAGAGAAAACCATAAACCGTGCTTTCTACGACATTTGAATCGTACGCAATGTTCGTTCATTTCGTGTCACTTTCAGCAAAAGTAAGAACTTTATAAAACTTTTTGTTTTATTCTGAAAAAGGCTTCCTCTAAAAGCGTTCCGTTACTTATATAGCGCTATTCAGTCCTTTAGTTATTTATTTTTATGGAAGTTTCTTTACTTTTCTACCAGTTTCTATATAAGTTGCTTATTACAAACTAACTTGTGACTTGCATAATGAAAGCTTGCGCGGTCGACCGTGTGTTTACAAGCTTCTTTGTCTTCTTCGTCGTCTTCTTTTTCTTCTTCTTCATCATCATCATCATCATCATCTCCTCTTCTTCTTCCTCATCCTCCTTCTTTACTCCTCCTCCTCCTCCTCCTCCCCTCTCCTTTACAGTCTCCCTCTCAATATCCTACTTTACCTCCTCCTCCTCCTCTTCCTTTACCACCTCCTCATCCTCGCCTATCTCCTTTTTTCTTTTGCTTTGTGCTTATCGCGACGCGACAAGTACATATAGGACACAGTACAGAGAGATGCCTACTAAGCGGCTTGGTTTACTATACCAAACATTGTCCGCCTGTCGTGGCTTGCTAAACATGGGAGTCACTGATTCCCAACTGTTTGAAATCTTTGGGTACGTTGTTTCTCCTCAGACCGTTTGGTCGCGCTTCATTTCGTGCACCCGTGTACATGTCCGTAGCTGCTCTCATCTCTCCGGAGCCACTTCAGCCCACATTCACACACACCTGGACCTCCTGATCTCCTCATATCTCGCCTTCCCCCACTTTTATTTGTTTTCTCTACGTCGCATCACTTCTCTCCCCTATGTATCTACACCGTACGTCCCCACTCTACACCTAGTTATTTCCACATTTTTTATATCTTCAGTGATCCGATCCTGAGCTGTACAAAAGCGTAAAATCGGTGTCATACACTTGAAGGTGCAACAAGATTTACATAGCTGGTAACTGGTCTGAGCAAAACAAACTAGATATTGCAAGAAATTAACAAGATTTTAATTGCTGGTAAACGAGCATACCACCAAATGTAAGTATCCAAAATAATTTCAGATGCAAAATAATGTCCCTACTTACTAAAATGAAGTAATAAGGCTAGTGCAACATATGGTTCGAGAGCTTGACCCTCACAATAGCCGAAAAGATGCTTTTAAAAAGCACAATGGTACTTTAAAAATGCTTGAAAGAAAAGATGCTATGCTCGGAGGAGGTACGATTTATTAATTCCAGAATGTTTTACTCGTTAGCACGTGCGCAGAGAATGGGTCGAGACAGGCAACCAAGAAGAATCCTGTATTTTTTTACGTTTATTTATGTAATCTGTTAATACATAACAATAAGCATAATTGTTCACAGAAATACACGACATGAAGAGATGAAGAGAACTAGTCCATTGACTAGTTCTCTGTATGAGTATTTAAAAGTAACATTTTATGTACAATATATTTTTATAACTTGAAACGTCTTGTCTGTAGGCTGTTGTCCAGGAGATTTATGGCTAAAGGATTCGTGTGGCCTTCAAGCCGTTTCACATATCTTTCGCTGAACATCGCAATGGTTTCACTGACTGAGGGCTGTTGAACCACGGTGCGTTAGTTATGGGACGCAACACCTTGGTCTGAAAGCTTTCCATTAGGGCGATACTGGATTTAGATGCAGTTCCCCAAAGCTGTAAGCCGTATGTCCACACAGGCTTGAAGACAGTGTTGTACACCAACAGCTTGTTTCGCATTGACAGAAATGATTTTCTGCCCAGGAGCCAATAATGCTTGCGAAACTTGGTGTCCAGTTGTTTTCTCTTCATCCAGATGTGGTTGCACCAAGTCAATTTTTGTCTAGGCTGATGCCTAAGTATTTTACAGAGTCGGCTACCGGGATAGTCTTTTTATTTAATTTCACAATTGATGTTGTCCCGTGGCATTTGGTGAAGGTAATGTGTACTGATTTAGTTTCACTTAATTGTATTCTCCACTTCTTTGCCCATTTTTCAATCCCATGTAGCGAATTCTGTAGTGAAATGGTTGCATCCACCGGACTTTTGTTTACAGCAAGGTTTGCAGTATCATCAGCGTACGTAGCAGTAATCACATCATTGCTAGTTGGAAGATCTGCTGTATAGATTAGATACAGAATCCTGTATGGTGAAGTGGGAGGAGTGAGGCGGGTAGGAGGACCGAGAAGCCAATGGCTGCACGACGTGGAAGCGGATTTGGGAAGGACGGGAATCAGGAATTGTAGATGCCTGGTAGGAAGATTGAGTAGAAGTGATAGTGGAAGGACCAAAGTCCACGCACGAAAGAAGAAGTAACGCTTTGGAAGAAGAAGTAACCTGATCCCCGTACATTTTCTTTAATATTCCTTAGGGTTTCCTCCTGTGGCCTCCAGTTCATAACTCTTTTCAACACTAACTTCAACACTGGCCCTTCAATTTCCATACAAACTTGGGGTGCCTCAAAGTGCAGAAGTGTGTTGTACTTCCCTCCCAGTAAGATGGATATAGTAAATGTATTTCTGCAGTTTTATTGAAGGAACTTCTCTTCTTCTGATAGTTCCTATCCGTTTCGGATGTTGGATATCATAACTTCTGCACTGCTGTACGGAATAAGTCAGTTGTATTCATGCTAAACCAGGTCCTTAAATTTTTCAGCCATGATATTCTCGCTCGCCCAACTCCTCTCTTTCCAAGTACTTTACCTTGTAGTATGGACTGCAATAAGTAAAATCTCTGTTCATTTCTCATGAGATGTCCCAGATACTGAAGCTTTCTTATCTCCACTGTGTTAATAACTTATCTATCTTTCTTCACCTTTATAAGAACTTCGACATTAGTTATATGTGCTGTCCATGAAATGCTCAGTATTATACGGTAGAGCTACATTTAGAAAGATTCCAATTTCTTAGTTGTGATTTCAGTCAAAGTCCAAGTTTACACACCGTAGAAGAGGACCGAGAATACGTAGCAGCGTAGACGTCTCATCTTTGTGTTTATTGTTAAATCGTGTACTCATTCTAGTGTACACTGCTCTTGCCTTTTCAATTCTGCTCTTTATTTCTTGAGAGCGGTCCTATTATTCATTGACTATAGTGCCAAGATATGTAAATTGGCTTACACGTTCAACTGGCCTTTGGTTTATATTAAGGGTGCGAACTTCGATGTATCGAAAATATAGAAATAAGATATGTAAATTGGCTTACACTTTCAACTTGCCTTTGGTTTATATTAAGGGTGCGAACTTCGATGTATCGAAAATATAGAAATAAGATCAAGAGTCACAAAACTATTAGTCGAGAACTTAGAAGTTTTCCGTTCCACATGAGAAATCGTTATAACTACAAAATACAAAATAACTACGTCTCCCCCCACAAAATAGTCTTTAAAGGTGGTCACTAAGCGAGATAATAGAGTTGGGAATAAGGGGGGGGAGTATAGCCCTTCCAAAGTGTTATCTAGCATTTTTTTATGAAAAACTATTAGAACACGTCCGTAGTACCACAGTTCAAAGGTTTCGTGATTTGTTTGCTTCAACGTCCATGTTTCAGACACAAGTAGGAATATCCAACTACTAGTTGATTTTAAGTTTACGACTTTGAAGTGGTTAAGTGTTTCCATGTTTTTCTTGGTTTTGTTCACACTGACTGGAGTTAATCTTCTTTCATTGAAAATTTGAAAATAGGAGATACATATTCCTTTTCAAGGATTTTTGAAGGACACAAACGGGGGAAGTAGGAAATGGATGGAGTGTGTAATTAGACGTAATTACTCCACGGATACTTTTAACGAAGGAACAACGGTAAGGAACGGCGGGAAGGAGAAGGAAGGTGATAGAACATGGGACTTATGTATGGTGGAAGAAGGGAATTACTAGGAATTGAAGAAATTAGCAAAGAGTACGAAACTATGAGGACACCCAAATAGTCATCCCCCTGTCCCTTATCAATGTTACTGTCACGTGTGCACAGCTGAGTGGTTATGGAACTTAAATGTATACTGACGATGTGTAGATGTGATACAGAAATAATGAGGAGTAAGATAACCAGTAAAACACAAATAATGATTAAACTGTCTGCGACACAGGAACTGGTTGGTTTCCTTGGACAATCAAGTTGAGAAGTTGAGCGTGGGGCTAACAACCTTTTCACGGAAAACATAAATTGTATCAAACAGCACATCTAAACTAGCCGAATTGCTCCATATGAACCGAGAGAGCAGAAAAAAATAATCAGAAAGTCAAATATCCTCTATAATTTGTAATGACAACAGAAGAAGATTAGAAAAATCTACAATAAAATTACAACAGATTGTAACTACGGTATTTCTCTATTGATACAATACGATATCGTTTTTCAAGTATTTTTACAAACTAAGTAAAGTTAACGATGTGCTGATAAGAGTGAATTTTTAAGCTTAGGAATTATCGTATATACACAGATTCACAAAAACACGTACAGAATGAAACAGGGAAGGTAAGAGGGACAGAGCGAGAGAGAGAGAGAGAGAGAGAGAGAGAGAGAGAGAGAGAGAGAGAGAGAGAGAGAGAGAGAGAGATTGCATGCTCCCTTTAGAACAGGACCAGTCTCTTCTCAAGCAATTGCAACTGTGCTACGGAATAATAGAATGCTGCTTTCTGTTGCCATCGTTAGGTTCTGGAAAGACTGTAATTTTACATTTTACACTTCACCGTAATGACTACGTTTGTTTGTTGGTAAAATGTAATTGGAGTGGCAGTAACTGTTGTGTTCGCGGAGTGAAAGTCAGGAAAACATATTTATCAGCATATTATTTTATGATTCCTTTCCTTTTTTTTTCGTTATAATACCTAAGAAGATTGGGAATCGTGCTGCTGATGTACCGTGTAAAACTATATTAAGTAGACTGCGATCACATGTTGTAGGCTTCTAAGTCTTTCCGTCATCATCATCATCATCATCATCATCATCATCATCATCATCATCATCATCATCATCATCATCATCATCATCACCTTCTTCTTCTTCTTCTTCTTCTTCTTCTTCTTCTTCTTCTTCTTCTTCTTATCCATCATCATCATCAGCAGCAGCAGCAGCAGCAGCAGCATCGCGTTAGTATTATTGTTGTATGATGTAGGGTTAGCTGGGCGAAAGAGGGGTTCGTTTTGCATGGCATTCGTTCATCATGGTTTCCTGTGAGTTCGCGTCAAGGTCGAATCAATACAAACCCATTTATGTACTCCTGAGACTATATATGGTCGATATATGCGGACTTCAGTCAGTAATTCGATATCCATACACGATAACAACACGCACGTTCGCGCGCGCACAGAACATCCTTCCTACCGTGCACCTTGTCAGTGCATTTGGTTGGATGAGGAATGTTTTCGTCTGGCGGTAGTGTGGTGTCAGCTGTACTATGGTGAACAGACGAAGTCTACTATCCTGTTACGACGGTCACACCGCATCGTCGAGGGCACAATGGAAACGGAATAACTGACACCAATAAAACATCACTAATACTTTAATTAGACACAAACAGAAGTTATAAATAAACAAAGCACTCTTATCTAATAATCCAAGTTAAATTTTTCCTACAATAAAAGTCACCTTATTGCAGTTTCGTACTAATTAACACGCAAATCACTTTTCACTAAACCGTAACAAACACTTCGATCTGGAACTGAATATCGCCACGTCTAAAGTGGAACTGAGCCACTTCGATGCTCAGTATTTATACGTCCGCCGCTTTGCACTGTAGTCAAATAGCGAGCCTGGATGTTGGAAAAGGGATAAACGTTTGAAGTAATGGAGCCTGGGGCACGTCTAAACGTCTAAATGTTGAGCCTGTGGGTAAAAGTCTCAAAGGGACATCGTCATGTCATGGGACCTAAAACAGTTCACATCATTACGTAATTCTGCCGCGTAGAATGATCTGTAAACGTCTGGAAGAGTCTCACGCGCTGTGAAGTGCCAAGACTCACGTAGTCACTCAGCGATGCGGTACTATTTATTTCCTCAGCGTAGCAATACTATATTCTATGTACTATATACGCGAGCTGTACCAGGATGAATAGATTAGTATTCACTATACTACGCGTATATTCTATGTACCGCGAGCTGTACCAGGGTGAATATATTAGTATTCACTATACTATATTCTATGTATTGTGAGCTGTACCAAGGTGAATAGGTTAGTTTTCACTATACTATGTTCTATGTATGTAGTGTGATCTGTACCAGGGTCAATAGACCAGTATATACTATATTATATTCTATGTACCGTGAGCTATACCAGGGTGAATAGACTAGTAAATACTACAATGCTATGTTCCACAAGCTGTACCACGGCCAGAGGGCGCAACAAACCATGAGAGGAGACGATGACGATTTTTACTATTTATTGTTATCATTATCATTATTTCTTGGATGTATGCAGCTAAATGCAATACCCAGAATATAAGGAATTGTCTGAAGTAGTCCTTAGGTCATAACGGTGTTCTTCTCAAAAGTCTCTCTTCAAACTTCACCTGGCCAGAATTCAAGCTGGTTGCTAGACGGCCCCAGGCAAGACGGATTGATAAGTAAGAAGAGATGGGCGCCTGGCAGTCCCCTCAAGCTTGTCTTAAGCCCTACAAGTCAGAGAGGTTACATGCTCTGTTGTTAATATAAGTATCACTGAAGAGGGAGAACACTGACGGAATATTTCAGACTGCTTATTAACATTCAGTCACGATGTTCGGAGCGAACAGGGAGAGGAGGAGAAGAAGAAGCAGTCACTCCGAATTATAACACCAAACTAGTGAGTGTTTTGAAGTGTTTGTTTTGAGGATCTGTAGTGCCTATTTTTACGAATACCTTTGATTAATTTCTGTGGCAATCATACGAAACTGACTTGTTTCCATTTTCTGCGCGTTTCTTCAGAAAAGTACTCACTAAATCAAAGTTTTAATTAATTCGTGCGAAATATTTAACACTGTCAGCGTCTGTAGAAGACAGGAGAAAATTTGTCCCAAATTTCTGCCAGTTTTCTGCTACGTTTATTTTATTATATTGTAATTCAACATGTCAACCTATATTGTTTCGTGACTTTCTTCAAATCTAGATATTTATTAACGTAACTCTTACGTTTCCACACTTACATTACAAAAAATAAGGTACAAATACGTTTTTTTTAAGTTTTTGTAGGCTTATTCACAAGAATCTGTATCCCTTCATAGGACCCACCAGAAACTTCTTCTTCTTCTTTTGCAAGTATAAGGCTCAACGCTTATTACGTCGTCCATCGTTACAAACGATCTCTCCATCTTTCTGTCGGACGTCCCATGTTTCTTCCACCTTTAGGCATATATTTTGCATTTACATGTGGTGTTTTTGACGGGTCCATAAGTTCTACGTGATCAAACCATTTCAGTTTATATTCCCTCCCTGGTATACCCGGCCACTGTGTAAGGAGCCTCATATCTGCACTTTGCAGTGGACTTTCATGTGAATTCGTCATTTTCCATGTTTCACTACCATATAGACAGCTTCCAATGGAGTTTTAGCTTTCTTGCTTAGTTTTAGTCTTTGAGGTACGCTTCATAGTGCAACGTAATTTTCAAAACACGAAATATTGAAAGAGCACGCGGAAAACAAATATATTTACCAAACCAGCCACAGGAATGCAACCAAGAAGACCCCATTATAAACCCCACACCGATACCTGAACAAGACACGAATAATTTGTCAGAAAACGGACGATTATGTTTGATGGGGAGCCGTAGGTGTCAAAACTTTCACCGATTACACCTCGCGAATTGTTCTGGCTTCACAGACACCTACCTTTTCCTAGCCCGCCCGAAAGGTTTATACTGGAAACTTAGCTTTGGTAACCTGTCGTCTGCCGTTCGCAGCTCATGATAATGACGTCGTTTACGATACAAGATTCAAATATTAACACGTTCGACTAAGCAGAAAATGACGAACTCCTCCCGAACAACATCAATTGACGGTGACGGTGACCATGCTGAGTAATAGGGAAAACATGTCCCAAGTAACAAAACATTTTATTGTGTGTGTGTGTGTGTGTGTGTGTGTGTGGGCGCGCTCGCGTTTAGTAAAATCTCAATACTTATGAACACGGTAACAATAATTCTCTAAATAAAAGTCTTTTTTGACTAATTTGAGAAAATTCGAAAACAGATAAAAACAAGGTGATCTCCACTTAATTTTTTTTAATTCAGTAAAATGAATGATATGAATAAATAAAAGTGTAAAGATTAAATATTTTTGTGTAACCGTTGAACAGCTATTTACATACCCAAAGGAGTACAAATCGAATTATTCTTATATATTTAAACACTGGTGGTCACTAATCATAAGAGTTTAAAGTTAATACAACTATTATATTTTACTTCCATGTTCCATAAGGATAATTTGTTATATGTGTACTACGTTATCGGGAACAAAGAAGTAGTTTGTTGTGGAAATTCCTTCCCGGGGTGTTTGGCCGTGGCCCAATGTTTTCTGCAAAACCAGACGTTCCGGCAGTACCATCGACTGCCATCATCAGTGAAAATCGAGTGCGCTAACGTGAGGTGGTTACTACACCTCGCAAATTAAGACTAAGTGTTGAATATTCCTTAATATTAAGTTTTACGTTGTAGTGCCAAATACTACAACTATGCTCTCAAAGCAAGGGTTACTTCTAAATATTAAATAACATCAATGTGATAACTACTGACTTTATGTTATAAGTTATCTTATATTTCACTTATTCTATCTTTAGTGTACTTGATCTAGTTATATATGTCTAATTGTTGGTATTCAACAATTGAACTTAGCTCTTACTTTGGCGTAGCGACTCTTATAATTGATCTCAGAGTGTAATAATTAATAAACAAATATAAATGTGACTGTTGAGAATTTACTAGAAAACTCTACATTCAATTTTAAGTAAGTATACCTATTATTGTAGAGTGAAAGTTTGTATTGTGCGGTGGGAGGTCTAGCTACCTGGGCGGGGCCTCAGCCCACACACATGCTTGTTTACTGTGAGAAGTCTACAAAAGTAATGTTCTGGTAGTTTTAAATAAAAGGAAAAATCTGGAAGCTTTTTTCTATATAAACAGAGATGCACTCGACCAGTTAAGTTCAGTTTTAAAACTGCTTTTGTAATGTGTATTTCGTGTGTCCGTTTTATGTATACTTGCTACTAAACTGTTCTTCAATAAAGCGTGTGTTTGCTCCTGTACTTAAATTATTAATTATTTTTAACCATACCTCAACAGGTTACGGGCCCAGTGGCATTTTAAAATCGGAGTGCAGTGTGTAATTGGAGTGCAAGTATAAAATATTTGTGCAAAAATGGAACCGAATATAAAAATTGAAAAACTTCGAGACAAAGATAATTGGCATCAATGGCGCTTCGTAGTACGCACGTTGATGGAAGAGGATGATGATGTGCTGGATGTTTGCGAAGGAAGATTAGCCGAGCCAGCTGCAGGTGCAGAAGATCGTGACGCGTTGTTGGAAAAGTTCAAGAAGGCGGACAAAATTGCCAGAAAGTTAATTGTTACAACAGTGGAGAGAAAGCCTCTCGAACTTATAATGGGTTGTTCTACTGCCAAGGAGATGTGGGACAAATTGAATACAGCATATGATCTAAAATCTGATGAAAATCTGTCGATGATTCAAAAACAATTTTTTGAGTTTAAGTGGACAGAGAGTGAAAGTGTTACGTATAATATTTCAAAAATAGAACAGTTGGCTAGAAAAATGAAAAATCTCGGGGGAAAAATTGAAAAGACTATGGTGATGACTCGTGTTTTAACATCTTTGCCACAAAAGTTTAATCATTTTCACAGTGCTTGGGATTCGGTATCTGACGATAAGAAGAATCTCGAAAATTTGACTGAGCGCTTGATGGCAGAAGAATTTAGATTACAAGAGCAAAAGGAAGTACACGAGGAGACGACAGCGTTGGTAGCTAATCTGAAAATCGGTCATAAAGAACAGAAGAATGACTCTTACAAATATGAGAAGAATAATTTGAAACAAGAGCAGTGTTATAATTGTGGAAGACAAGGTCATTTAAAAAGGGACTGCTTCAGGTGTTATACGTGCAAAAGAAAAGGTCATAAAAGTAACAATTGCTTCATGAATAAGAATAATGGACAGCGAAGATGGTCGAATAATCAAGAAAGAAGTAACTCGTCTTCTGGACAGAAGAAATCAACATCGAGGATAGCACTAATAGGTGACAAAGGCAGCTGTGGCAATCGGGATGATCTCTGGATTGTGGATTCGGGTGCGACGGATCATATGTCGAAGCATCGAGAATGGTTTTCAACGTTCGAAGAATATACAACACCAGTCAGTGTAAGAATGGGCAACGGTATGACAATGTCTGCATATGGTAAAGGTAATATTGACTTTGAAACTTATAAAAATAGTGAACGAGTAGAAGGTACTATCTATAATGTATTATATGTTCCTGATTCAATGTATAATCTGTTTTCTGTTAAATATGCGGGTAAAAGGGGTATAGATTATGAAATAACACATAATGCTACGAGATGTACTTTAAAGCATGGTAATGAAATTCTTGTAACTGGTTCCGAATATGAGCCTGGTAGTTTGCTAAAATTAGACATTCAAACTTTAATTCCAAAAGAATGTAACGTGGTAGAACAAAAGAGTAGATCGAGCATTTCCAACGGTAATGTTTTACAATTATGGCACGAAAGACTTTGCCATCAAAATGTAAAACATGTGAAGAATTTTTTGAAAAATCTAAATATAAAATTTACGGATGAAAATTTCTTTTGTGAAGGTTGCGCTTATGGCAAAAATCATAGATTGCCTTTTCACAAAAAGATCGATCGTGCCACTAAAACTCGCGAAATAATTTATACTGATGTTTGTGGTCCTATGGAAGTAGAGTCTCTCGGTAGAAAGTTATATTTTGTTTCTTTTAAAGACGATTTTTCAAGTTATAGAGAAATTCATTTTATTCGAGAAAAATCTGAAGTAATAGAAAAACTAAAATCATTTTGTATCGGGGTTGAGAATCAATTTGCAACAAATATTAAAGAAATTCATTTTGATGGTGGTAAAGAATACGATAATAAAGCTGTGATCTCTTTTTTAAATAGTAAAGGTATAAAATATTCGATTAATGTTCCATATACGCCCGAACAAAATTCAATTGCAGAGCGCGATAACCGAATCATTGTAGAGGCTGCTCGATCAATGTTATATTCAAATTCAAACTTACCTCTATTCTTATGGGCAGAAGCAATGAATACTGCTGTACATGTAATTAATAGAACAGGCCCAACAAAACAAAATAATAAAACTCCTTATGAGTTATGGAATGGAAAAACAGCTACTGTTGATAGATTTAAAATATTTGGAACCATGTGTTATGTACATATATCAAAAGAAAAGCGTAAGAAACTTGATAAAAAATCGATGAGAGGTTATCTGGTCGGATATCATGAGGATTGTAAAGGTTATCGTGTATATGTTCCGGAAGTGCGAGATGTCATTATAAGTAGAGATGTACTTTTTAAACCTGAAAGAGTATTAGCTGATTCAATTATTTTGAATTCTTTGAACAATAATAATAAAGAAACTGAAGAAAATGAAATTATAACTCCTAAAAAATAATGAACTTTTACTTAAAAATGAATCAAATGAGTTTGAAGAAAGAGAACCTTTACAATCTTCAAATAGCGATAACAATCAAACTGAACGACAATTGCGCGATAGAACAAAATTAAAACCTACAGAATATTATGGATGTCCGATCACGTTTATTGCTGAAAAGTTACCATCCAATTATAACGAAGCAATTACAAGTAAAGAAAAAGATAGTTGGCAAGCTGCAATGCAGGACGAAATAAACTCTTTGTATGAAAATAAGACATGGGTATTAGTGGAAAAGCCAAAAGATAAAAAGGTGATTAACAATCGTTGGGTTTTTGTGAAGAAGCTCAATCCAGATGGTACAGAACGTTATAAAGCGCGGTTAGTTATTAAAGGTTATTCGCAACAGAAAGATATAGATTATAAAGAAACTTTTAGTCCGGTTGTTCGCTTTGATACAATAAGATTGATACTTATTATTTCTGCTCGTGAAAATTTACATATCGGTAAATTTGATATAAAAACGGCTTTTTTATACGGTGACTTAAAGGAAGATATATATATGAAACAACCTGAAGGTTTTGATGATGGAAGCTCACGCGTATGTAAATTAATGAAAAGTTTATACGGCTTAAAACAAGCACCAAGATGCTGGACTGAGCACTCACTAATTTTCTTGTAAATTTAGATTTTTGTCAAAGTACGGGTGACCCATGTTTATACATATATAACAATAATAATAATAAGATCTTGTTAGCAATTTATGTTGATGATGGACTTATTGCAGCTTCAAATGAAAGTTTGATTGATAAATTGTTGAATGATTTGAGTAAAAAATTTAAAATTACTAGTACTAAAGAAGTTACTAATTATCTTGGAATGGAAATTTGTAGATTGAATGATGGGTCTGTTTTCATTCATCAAAGTACTTATATTAACAAAATCTTAGAAAAGTTTAATATGTCAGAAGCTAATATTGTATCCACGCCAATTGATTGTAATCATGATGAATATTTATCAAAAACTATTGTAAGTAATGTACCTTATCGTGAAGCTGTCGGCAATTTGATGTTTTTGCAAACTGTAAGTCGTCCGGACATAAGTTTTGCTGTAAATGTTGTATCTAGAGTTTTAGACAAACCAAGTGTAGCTCATTGGTCAATTGTTAAACGAATTTTACGTTATCTAAAAGGTACGATTGATTTTGGATTACTATATTGTAAGGATGGCAACTTTAAAGCTTATAGTGATGCTGATTATGCTAGCGATACAGTTACACGTAAATCAACTTCTGGCGTAGCTTGTATGTATGCAAATGCTGCAATTATTTGGCGAAGTAAGAAGCAACAATCTGTATCATTATCAACAACCGAGTCAGAATTTGTAAGTGCAGCATTAGCAACAACTGAAATAACGTGGTTAAAGAAGTTATTTAATGAATGCGATTGTAAGACTGATAAATATGATTTATATATAGATAATATGAGTGCAATAAAACTTATAAGTAATCCTGAATTCCATCAAAGGACAAAACATATTGATGTGAAATATAATTATGTACGTGATTGTTTTCAAAATGGAGAAATTGATGTGCATTATGTTAAAAGTGATGAACAAGTTGCTGATATACTTATGAAAGCTTTGTCAAAACCAAAATTTGTTTATTTAAGATCTAAACTTGGACTTAAGAGTAAAAATGAATTTTTAAATTAATGTGATTGTGAGAATGTAGAGTTTTAGGGAGGGTGTTGAGAATTTACTAGAAAACTCTACATTCAATTTTAAGTAAGTATACCTATTATTGTAGAGTGAAAGTTTGTATTGTGCGGTGGGAGGTCTAGCTACCTGGGCGGGGCCTCAGCCCACACACATGCTTGTTTACTGTGAGAAGTCTACAAAAGTAATGTTCTGGTAGTTTTAAATAAAAGGAAAAATCTGGAAGCTTTTTTCTATATAAACAGAGATGCACTCGACCAGTTAAGTTCAGTTTTAAATCTGCTTTTGTAATGTGTATTTCGTGTGTCCGTTTTATGTATACTTGCTACTAAACTGTTCTTCAATAAAGTGTGTGTTTGCTCCTGTACTTAAATTATTAATTATTTTTAACCATACCTCAACAGTGACAAATTGTACGTTTAATACTCTTCTTGAATTTAAAGATTACATTACTAATATCAATATTCAATTTCTTATAATTATTCTCTTTTTTAATTGTGGATTCTTTTTAACTGTTTGAGTTACCAAAAGAATTGAACTTTAATTACAATATTAAAATTATTGTTCATATAATTTTTACTTGTATGTTGAATTCCGTATCTACGGTGCGGAGTGTCTCCTCAAACGTCGTCGGTCCTGTGATTCTACGGTCCACTGCTGCTACGTAGATCCCCGTCAGTCGCGCTAGTTCATTCTTTAACTTTATATACACTAGTTTCACATGCACCAGACACAATTCACCTTTTATTATTTAGTGAGAATACAACGGTGACTTGTTACACAATATTTTCTTACACATAGTATATAAGTTATTGGATATAAGTGCTTCCAACACCGACACGATAGGCTGATACCGTCGGATTAATTAGTACACGACAAGTTCCGCTATTGAATTTCTCAGCTCACCGTAACTTTACACTTAGAACTACGATTCAATCTCAGACGAATTATGACCGCTTCGATAAATACTTAATACTTTATTAGAATAATGATTACTGTTTGTAACTTCTTCAACGATTTACTTTCATGAATTTCTATTACTTCGGTGATTCAAATACGACTGTTAGTCTTACTGTTTTGATAACTTCACGGTATACCATTTACTACGTTTGCGAATATTATCTGTTTAGTTTATCAACTAACTAAAATAATAATTCCTTAACACACCGGTTACGAGTCTAAATAAATGTAGTATCTCCGCAGACTGCCTGAACTTTTTCCAACTACGTTTTTTATACCCGACTTAAAACTACCCTCACCAAATATTTACAAAATACACTCTGATTTCACGTACCGCAAAATACAAATTTACCCAATCTACCCCGAGAATTCACCCGCTAAAAAAATGACGCTTTACTCCATTCGTCACCCCAACAGTATAATACATTTTTATCATAGCCAGCCTTCTACGTGACTTTTTGTACTTTCTGGCCGTCTGGCAGGCGCCAACTCAAGGTTTTGTTCCTTTTGAACAAATACCGCTCTGGTATCTTTTAACCGCATTTACTTAACATCGTTTTTTACAGATTTATATTTGATATCTATGACATATGAATTAATCCCCGTAAAATTGCATCGTATTCAATTTTAACGTTATATGGTATACGTTAGTGACCACAGTACTGTGGTTAAGGCTGAAGCAAGAAGTAGAAAGAAGTAGTATATATGGAAACATTTCATTTCTAAAATGAATTTATATAGGCTATAAATCTTAGAACATGGAAGTCATGTATGGTTCTCCATACCGATATTTTTATTAAAGTTGTGTTATTGGCTATAATCACAAACAGAAATAACACTCTTGCACACCACTATAAATAGAATTTCCCGATTAGCGTTTTCAACCTTCACAGTTCATCATCAGATCGAAAATGTGATATTAGATATGTTCGATCTGATGATAAATTGTGAAGCGCTAATCGGGAAATTCCATTTATAGTGGTGGGGGAGAGCGTTATTTCTGTTTATAATTATTTTGTTCGTAACTCTTCAATATTTCTTGCAGGTTTTCTGTATTACGAATAGTACTTCAAATATTAACTACTTCTGCAAGTAAAATTTATTATCGTATTTTCACCTTAGTGCAATAATAATGAAATACAATAATAAATTTTACTTGCAGAAGTAGTTAGGCCTAACATTTGAAGAACTATTCATTACACAACTATAGGTTAATACATACATTCTATAATTTATTATTAAAATTATATAAAACTTAAATATTTTCGCATCCAGAATCCTGAATCCACAGATCTTAGAATTTTTAACGTTTTTAAACCTTAAAATCCTGACTTTCTAAGACATTTTCTTTACATAATTATATGAGTAGATACTATTTTAGGGATTCTAGCGTAAGGAATGTTGTAAAAATCTTGTATAAGTGGAAAAGGAGGTAAAATTAACAAACAATCGAAGGAAATTTATTGTTTTTTTGTACATTACGACATTTATTTCGCCAGAATCCCCAAAACCTTATTTACTTATCTACTTATGTATATTCTTATATATAATAAAATTTAAACTATTGAGAAACACATAATATGCGCGTATGTTATTACTGAATATAATATCATACGCTTCATATGGAAAACATATTCATATACATAATTAATAACATTAATTATAATATATTATTATAGTGTGTATGTATATCACACGTTTGGCGGCGTATAATTTTCTATGTGTCATAATGAAGATTAATGTTTTAATTGACTCACATATGAATACGGAGGTTAATTGACCCGTACTTATCTTTGTTCAGGCGATGTGCGCGTACGCGCGGGGGTACGTGGCGCGAGCCAAACACAGCGTTAAGCCCGAATCAATGTCAAGACCGGGCGGCCAGGTCTCCGTTACTGGCTGATGTAATACGCGTTACGATTTTCGTCATTTCTTTTTCTTGGCGGTTTGGTATTTTGTTTTTTAGTTTTGTTTATATCGTCGGCCTGTTCTGATTCGCATTATTTATGTGTCCCGAACAAGGTTGTAACGACGCCAAAAGTAGAACGTTTCGGTTGTGTCAGCTGTGAGATCCAGTAATGCAGTGCCTTAAGCGGCCTACACACATGGGAACCATGTTCGTCATTTGTTCCCCTGTGTGTGGTGTTTAACGAACCAAGATCGCCACAATTTCTCACGAACTTGGTCTTCCATCGGGTTGGAAAACATTTGTTCGGTTCGCCGGCAGGGCGCACCAAGTTCGTCTGTGTGTGGAGGAGGGGAACCGTTGTTCGCCATTTTGATTTTTGTCAGTACTCAGTGCAGACGCTTGGGCGCTTGCAGTAGGAGAGCCTCATTGTTGTTTCCGTTGCTACACAATGGCGGATTGTGGTGATAGTGCACAATTTATGAATCCTTCGTTTTTGACGGACTTCATAGAAGCATATAGAGAGTTTCCATGTTTATGGAAAGTGAAAAGCGACGAGTACAGGGACAGGAATAAGCGAGACGAAGCGTTGAACAATCTCTTACTGTTGACTCGCGACACGATTCCCACTGCAGACCTAAGTTTCGTCAAAAGTAGAATCGAGTCAGTAAAGCAGAGTTTCCGTAGGGAATTTAGAAAAGTGAAGTTGTCAATGAAATCCGGCGCGGCGGAGGAAAATGTTTACAAACCACGATTATGGTACTATGACCTCATTTCTTTCATCGCTGGTCACGAGACACACAGCACATCAACATCGACTTTGCAAGAAGAGGAGGAAGAAGATGAAGGTGTTCAAAATGAAAGCCAAGTAAGTGAATACTATTTTTTACTTTATTTAATGTTTATTCTGTGACAACGTGCTGTACCATCCTATCTTGCCATGCAACACGGCCTTTTCCTGTAAAGTAATTAACATACTGCAACCTGCTTGCTTTTGCTAGATCTGTAGGCTTCCGTGGTTTTATTTGGAGTCCCTGGTATGCATGATCTGGCAGCGGATCTTTCCTCCATTCTCCTTCAATTAACGTTCCCATTTCAATATCCTCTCTATCTAAAATGGAAGTAGGTGTGTAATTCTTGCGACACTTTCTTCGTAGGAAGTTATGCAGAGCTACACAGGCCAGCACAATATTTATTACTTTACAAGGTTCAAAGCTGATTGTGGTGTGAAAAACTCTGAAGCGAGTTGCTAATATCCCGAACGCATTTTCAACGACTCTCCTAGCTCGGGATAGTCTGTAATTAAACACTCTTTGTTCATGTGTTAACTTTTTCATTGGGAACGGTTTTAGCAAATCTTCTCTCAAACCAAAGGCGTCATCAGCAACGAAAACGAAATTCAAATTTTCCTTTGTTTCTTGTATGCTTGGTAAATTTAGTTTCCCCTCTTTTAAGCGATGGTAAAATGCTGTTTCCTGAATAACGCCTCCATCTGACACTCGCCCATTGCAACCAACATCAGCCAAAATGAATTCCAAGTTAGCATCAACGATTCCAAGGAGAACAATACTATAATAACCTTTATAATTGTAGAAGTATGACCCACTGCCTACTGGCCGCGCTATAGCAACATGCTTGCCATCAATGGATCCACCGCAGTTAGGAAAATTCCAAAGTTGTTCAAAATCATTCGCCACTGCAACCCACTCTTCCGAGTTTGAAGGGAACTGAAAAAAAAGACACTGCTTATAATTTGCAATCACAACTTATGGGGCAATGACTTACAGAAATAAATATTAGTAAATAGTAGACTCATTATTTTTTGCATTGTTTTTTTAGAAAAATGACATTTAGTTAGCATTGAGTTACATATGTGTTGACAGTCCCCTTAAATGAGTAGAACCAAAATAGAGCAGCATTAACACAATAATTAACAGTGATTTTATTTTCAGGTTTTTAATCCACCAGAATCACGGAAAACTGATCAAGTTGCTAATAAACTGCCTGATAAGATGCCTGAGCAGAGTTGCAAGCGGAAGAAAATGACCCCTAATGAAGCTCGGCGCCAGTTATTGGTAGAAAAGGCTATGGCTGCTCTAGAAAATTCGGAAGATGAATTTGACAACATTGGGAAAGTGGTGGCGGCAAAATTGAGGAAAATGGACCAGCAACAGTTTCTTCATGCTGACAAACTCATTACGGAGGTCCTGTACAAAGGCCTCCAAAATCAGTTATCGTCCAACACTTCTTTTTTCGAAAACAACAGTTCTTCAGCATTTAATCCCTTTCAAATGTATAACCAGATGCCGCAATTTCACTCCTCTTTTAGTGAATCGGATACGTCCAGGAGTACTACTCCTCACACCACTACTGATTCCACTACAGACTTTCTCGTGAATTACGGAGACAACAGCAGCCGATTTACGGCGCTCTAAAAACACTTGTGTGTGTGTGATTTGTATTGATTTTTTCCAATAAATATATTTGAAAACATGTTTCATGTAATTTATCAACCAATTAATTTATATCCAATAAGAAGGTTATGCTAGGAATCATGATTAGTTTAATCAAAAGTGTGCCCTGGCAGGCCAACAACAATTTCCTTTGGAGTTATAAAGATTATGAATTATGAAAAGAACTTTGTTAATAAAATATAGAAATGAAGTAACGTAATAAACTTACTTTTATGAAGTCTTTATGCAGGGTCTTGTAAATTGCTATGCATGTTTCGGGAATTATTTTCCCCAGTGCTTGTGGTGATATGGCGCACGAAAACTTTAAGTCCTCCAAGTTTCTTCCAGTAGCTAGGTAGCGAAGTGTAGCAACGAGGCGATGTTCGGCCGATATCGACTTTCTCATGTGAGTATCCTGCTTTGATATGTAGGGTGTCACAAGTTCCAATAAATAATTGAATCTGTTTCGGCCATTCTTAAATAATTGGTGTAATCTTTCGCACTGTTCTCCCTAAGGTGATATAAGAGATTGAGGTGAGACCACTTCTCTCTCTCACGAAGCCACTGCTTGGTCCATTGCGATCTTTTCTTCTTCTTTCTTGTAAAACCCCCAAACTCATCTAATACAACAACAGCAGCTGCAATCTTCGAAGAACTCATCCCAACTGCTGGAATGAAACTGGTGAAATGGCGAACCGTTGTTCACATTCCCCTCCACTGTGTGTAGGGAGTGACGAACCAAGAACTTGGTTCGCCGAACCAAGTTCGGCGAACCAGGTTCCCATGTGTGTAGGCCGCTTTAGGGACCCACAGTGTTGCACTCACAAACTGCTGTTTTCTTAATTCGTCATTGATTTTGTGATATTTAAACAATTTTTAACATTTCTTTTCTTATTTTTCAGAATTTAAGGAACCATTTCCAAGCCGACAAGGTTGTTGACATCTAGAAAGGTTCTCTGGAAACAAAAATTTAATTTGGAGCATTTGCACTTGTACCCAGAAACTTAGACATTAAGAAAAGCAAGAAATAAAAAGTCGTTCGAGACAGAGAAGTTTAGAAGAAGATTTCTGAAGATAGCAATGGCATGGGGAATATCGAATGAGTCAAAAGTGAGAGAAAGCAGGAAGCTGGTGAAAACGCTTGTGGAAAGAAGAACTAATATGGTTTGCCATTTACTATGACACTCAAATGAAAATTAAAGTTCATTAAAGTTTAATTAAAGTTCATTATCTTGGTTGAAGGAGGGCTGTAGCATTACAGGAAAGTGTGTGGATGTGATCAAGAAAGAAACTGTAAAAAATGAGTGAGAAAAGTTTAAGCCCACTAACATGGTAGCTGAGTCCGGTAGCGTAGATTCAAAGCAAAGAAAAGTATCGTATAGTCTTAGTGTAGATGATCCTGACTAATGGACTACTGTGAGCAGAGGCCAGTGTTGCCAATTTGGGGGAAAAGTCCCTAAATCTAGAGTATTTAAACATCGCATTAGGGACAACAATTTACATTTAGGAATAGCGGCTACGATCACAATTTTGCCAATAATATCCTATTAAACACCACTGTATTCTAGTTTAGAAACCTGACGATCGTTTTTGTACGCTGAGATTTTCCAAAGTTAAAGAAAGTATTACCCCCACTTAATAAGTTTTGTATGCGGTGACACACACACACACACACACACACACACACACACACACACACACACATTGCCGATCACACTCACATTGCGAATCATTGTGCATCTGCGAAATATGTGACAATATTATTAGTCTTCCAAGGAGGAGTTTCTATTTTTCTGTATTTTGTAATATGTAAGATGTAAATTTATGTAAGATGTACGATTCAAATGTAAGTTTTATAACTGTGTTTCTATGGTTTGTAATATACAAGCGTCAATATAACGTACTAGAAAAGTATAGGAAAGTATACATCACATTGAGTAGGCCTATATGTTGAGTTCCATAATATATCAGATCATTAATATAAATGTCGTTGTTGTAGAGCTAATACATTATTAATATATGCCAGAGAATTTGAAAACATAATATCTAATCGTAGTAAAACAACTCAAATATTAAATAATATATTTTTAAATCTAGGGGATTTTTACTTAAAAGTGGAGTGTTTTTGGGGGGGCGTTTAGCGACTTTTATAATGGCCGAGTTGGCAACACTGGCAGAGACAAGAAGCTTTTGGTGACTTTTAAAACATGGTGCTTGAGGAATCGGCAGAAGACTTCATGCAAAAACAGGTAGTTTAACGATAAAGCATCAGGAAAAAACCTATAGTGAACTCTCAACGTAAGCAAGGAAATTCCTGCAAACTTTTCCTTTTATAAACTTTTATTTTGTAAACTTTCGAAATAAAACTATAGAAATTAAATAGATAATTAAATGGCGGCCTTAATTGTTTGTGATTAAATAGTTCCTTACTGACGTGATGAGAAACACCGGAAATTTTATACTACGAACAGCATACCTCGGGCTGTGATACCTGCATAATTTGATGAAGAAAGGAAATAGAAAATCAGCAAAGAGACTGGTATTGAAAGGAGACGAATATGTTTAAGAAAAAGAGGCAGAAGAACAATAATAAAATTAAAGAGACTACGACATACAGTAGTCAGGGGTGGCGGAGAAGAAACACTTAAAGAAACAGTATTGACGATACAGTTGCTTTCCTCAGACGTTTCAAAATTAAATATGTGCTTATACTACGGGCGCTGCCACCAAACGAGAGACAAATTCATTTACACGCGCGCAACAATCCTTAATTCTGACGATTTCGTCGTTAACCTATATAGGCCTACTGACTTACGTACGTCAGGATTGACCTTGGCCTTCAGATTTGAATACAGGAGCGGTTTTCCGAAATCGTAAATAATTTTTTTTATCGCCGAATCAAAACTTACTTTGGCCTAACGCCCAACGAAACGGGGAAGAAAACTGATGTTTATTTAATTGTGGGAGTAACAGTATTAAAGACATCGAGTTCGTATTTTGAATAAAATTCCTCACAACTTTTAACTTTTTTCAGCCCGTGGTGCCCTTAAAGTTAAAAATTTTCATGGTAAAAACTACATTCGGATTTCTTTGAAAGTACACTTTCCTCTGATAGCTGGCGCGGATTTTTACAACTTTTATAACTTTTAATCCACTTTTAGGGCCTTGGCGACCAAAAATGTTGAAATTCCTAAACAGAGTGGTGAAATTCTGTTAAATTTGTATCCCACATGGACTTTTGTGATTTTGTCTAAATTTTGATCCACTTTTTTAAAATTCTAAAAATATTCACCCTAGAGTCCAAAATTTTGAAATTTTCAAAACTGAACACTTGGGCCCGAATCGACTGCCCTGCTATTAGCCAAATCCGCCAAGCTAGTAGTTACTAGGAGCACCAAGCTAGTTAGCCCCGAGATAATGAAATGTAACTGTGGGAAAATAAAACAACAGTTATAAGGAAAGAATAATAACTAGATATTATTTATTTCTAGTTAATTTTGGTAAATGTATCATTTTCATGCCATACTTTAAGAGTACTTCGGTCTGGTTTTGATCTCGGCAAAGTTATCTACAACATCCTCAGTTTCAAAACTGAACTACTTTCAAAGCCCAAAAATTCAGATTTGGGTTTTACTTACCTTTATATACCCCACACGGTTTTTTGCGATTTTATTCAAAATTTTTATCCTTCACGTTTTTGGCTACCGCCCCATTTTTTGTGGAGGGGATAAATCTCAAAAACAATAGGGATGTGTGTGTGGTAGAAGTATAGACACGCAAGCTAAGTTTTATGAAATCGATTGAAGCATTCAAAAATCATCGTGACACATCCCCTAAGTAGTTAGGCAGATAGATAGACAAATGGCAAACGGCCGAATTAAAACTGAGAATTCGCTTCCCTCGTTCAATTATATAGTTTTATTATCCAATGCAATTTAGTGCTTCAGATGTAATACTTAAACTTCATGTTTTCTCTACTTCTACGAATTAAAGTGGTTTGTGGACGCGATTACTTTATAGGATTCCTTTTTCATTATTTTGGGTTCCATTTCCTACAGTCGTCCACCAGTTTTTATCGTTCTTTTCGAGTCTTTTTCTTAATTTATCCTGCCAAGTTTTTCTGCGTCTGCCTTTGCTTCTACTTCTCTTCTTTAATGGTCTTGTCTTAATTACAGTTTCCTCATTCGTTCTGTTAAAATAACGGAACAATCTCAGATTGTTTCCTTCTATTAAAGAAAAGATGGATTACTTACGCTCCTAAATAGGTTATTATGTATAGGGTATTATAAATAGTACATTTATTTGCTAACATAAAAATCTCGAAAAAAAAAACAAGAGCTGAAGGCAAACCGAGATGACATTCTAACGAAAAATACACATCATCATCATCATCTCCAGTCCAAGAAATAGGCACTAACTGCCCTGTTTCGGGACCCATCTATGCCTCTGTCTGCCGACGACTCTTCTTCCAATCGGCTGGTACGTTAAGACTGCTACATGCAGCTTTGTAGGTGACATGCAGTTTAAATGTTCACACAGTCCCCTCATATACTCCTTGGTGGCCCCATCTGAAGACTGGATCCCTAACTCTTGTCTAACTTCCACATTCTGTTCCTTGTCTAGGAGGGAGTAATCCTGAACACTTCTCAGGAACTTCATTTCTGCAGCACTAATCTTCCTTTCCTTCGCCTTCCTGAGGATCCACATCTCACAGCCATAAAGAAATGCCGGGGCGAGAAATACACAATTAGGTATAATTTTTGTACATAAAACACAATAAAAAATGGTCTTGTTCCATATAAACCAAAACCTGTGTTTAATTTGAATTATGGTTGCTGCTAAACAAATCGATTTACTGCTTTGCCCATAAACGTCGAAAATATTAAAACGCCGTATACTGATTAAACAAACGAATTCTTAGAAGCCCGGCTGTTTTGCATTGTCGTAGGCTACGCGCGTACTGAACGCAATGATTTGTAAGCAAAAACTCATGAATAATTTATTAAAACGCTAGATACTGTTTCACAAGATCCGAAAGAATGGAATCAACAATGAGGTTATGAAATTTTAATTATACGCCTTTCGTGGCTGTTAGTTAATTATTATAATTATTAATTAGTTTTTTGTTTGGTAATCCGAGCTGCTGCCGACGGTAACGAAATTCGGACGCACTTATTTAGGCTTACCAAATATGAAAAGGAGGAAAATAAATCGCGTTACACGAGAAAGTTTGAGCACACATAATTGTCGGTGTGGTGTGGTTTTCGAGGTCCTGTCGTGTTTATTCGCGATAGTGTGGCAATTAATAAAAACTATTATTTAATGACAAAAACCAAAAGCGATTGGGTTCAGAGAAGAAGAAAAGAGTCCCACAAGCATGTTGAAAGAATGACCGAGGACCGAGTCGTTAAAATACGTAGTTATCAAGAATATAGGCCTACCCACTGGCACTGTCATAACTAGAGGCTCAGGGGCCCTGGCAAAGTTTCAAAGTGGGCCCCTTCGAGTTCTATAGATTGTTGTCCTTACGTGTTTTATAATGTTCGAATAATTTCCATACCTACTGAATATACTGGCCTGTTACTAGCCAAATCCGCCAAGCTAGTAGTTGCTAGGAGCACCAAGCTAGCTAGCCCCGAGATAATGAAACGTAACGATGAGAGAGGCTTATAGCTCACCTCTGGAATAATCTATATGTGAGGAATATTAGAAATACATAAGAAATGAAAACAACATTTATATGGAAACAGAAATCCGAGGTATTATTTATTTCTAGTTAATTTTAGTAAATGTAACATTTTCCGTGCCATATTTTAAGAGTAGGCTACTTCCGTCTGGCTATGATCTCGGCAACGTTATCTACAGCTTCGTCGAACTCCAGCTTCCTAGCTACGGACCGCTCGATGCAAAATCATGCAATCTTTCGTGGCCCATGTTGCTTCTCAGACAATTATTTATGATTCTAAGTTTTGAAAATGTACGCTGCGAATTTTTTTGAAAATGAAAATGTGACAGGAATTGTCAAAAACAACATCAAAGCTGTACAAACCAGCGGACAAGTGGAGTCAAGAAAGTGATTTTTCACATAAGAAGAGGAGCGAGTTCACTGAACGTTCCCACTTCAGAGATCTCATCACGAACCGCCGATCGCATACTTAAAACCATACTGAAATGCTGACGAAATGTCTTTGTTGTACGTGTCTGCAAACTTATCGCCCTTACGTAGGCGATCAATGTTATTTAAATTCTTCAAAATATAAGGTTCAAGAACACTGAATTTTGATACCGCTCCACTCAAACCACTACAACGACATTGTACTTCACTTATAATTATACCCATCGTGCAATAAAACCACCCAAGTTCAAAATTTTGTCCCTCTATTTTGCAACTTAGTAGCTTGGTTGGTATTTTTGCTACAATATTTTTCTCAGTGTAAAAAATAAAGAAGGTGAGGCCCCTTTTACCTAGCGGGCCCCTGGACATTTGCCAGTCTAGCCACGCGGTAGTTACCCCTGTCCACCGGAAACAGAAGTGCAGGTGGTAAAAGAAGATGGAGCGACGTTTTGCCGGAGACAGACGCTAAGCCTACACAAAAGCAGAAGGAGAGGAAGAAGAATATCGTGGACGACCAAGTCATTATTACTACATCAGAATGCCGATTGCAGCGTAGTGTACAGCACAGGCGTGTTAAGCCAATTAGGAAATAATTATAACTGCCGCTTATCAGAAGGCAAAACAAAAGTAAAGCGACGTTTAGAGAAGACGAATAGGGTGCGACCTAGCTTATGACTGCAGCCCACGAGACTCATAATGAAACACCAAAATATCAAATGACGTTATGTAAAATAAACAGTAGGCAGAAACACTAATTAAGATAAAGAGATAAATTTTATGAAACGATGGCGGTTGTAGCGTTGGCGTATGGCAGTGGATCGTAGATACTCACAAGGACGTATTCAGTCTCGGCAGGAAAAAGTTATTGCGACCAAGGTTATTATCATCATCTTCACTTCACAGCATAGGCAAGGTGCTGCCTGACCCGTATTTTACGTTGTCGTATGGCAGTGGATCGTGGATACTCACAAGGACGTATTCAGTCTCGGCAGGAAAAAGTTATTGCGACCAAGGTTATTATCATCATCTTCACTTCACAGCATAGGCAAGGTGCTGCCTGACCCGTATTTACGTTGTCGTATGGCAGTGGATCGTGGATACTCACAAGGACGTATTCAGTCTCGGCAGGAAAAGTTATTGCGACCAAGGTTATTATCATCATCTTCACTTCACAGCATAGGCAAGGTGCTGCCTGACCCGTATTTACGTTGTCGTATGGCAGTGGATCGTGGGTACTCACAAGGACGTATTCAGTCTCGGCAGGAAAAAGTTATTGCGACCAAGGTTATTATCATCATCTTCACTTCACAGCATAGGCAAGGTGCTGCCTGACCCGTATTTACGTTGTCGTATGGCAGTGGATCGTGGATACTCACAAGGACGTATTCAGTCTCGGCAGGAAAAAGTTATTGCGACCAAGGTTATTATCATCATCTTCACTTCACAGCATAGGCAAGGTGCTGCCTGACCCGTATTTACGTTGTCGTATGGCAGTGGATCGTGGATACTCACAAGGACGTATTCAGTCTCGGCAGGAAAAAGTTATTGCGACCAAGGTTATTATCATCATCTTCACTTCACAGCATAGGCAAGGTGCTGCCTGACCCGTATTTACGTTGTCGTATGGCAGTGGATCGTGGATACTCACAAGGACGTATTCAGTCTCGGCAGGAAAAAGTTATTGCGACCAAGGTTATTATCATCATCTTCACTTCACAGCATAGGCAAGGTGCTGCCTGACCCGTATTTACGTTGTCGTATGGCAGTGGATCGTGGATACTCACAAGGACGTATTCAGTCTCGGCAGGAAAAAGTTATTGCGACCAAGGTTATTATCATCATCTTCACTTCACAGCATAGGCAAGGTGCTGCCTGACCCGTATTTACGTTGTCGTATGGCAGTGGATCGTGGGTACTCACAAGGACGTATTCAGTCTCGGCAGGAAAAAGTTATTGCGACCAAGGTTATTATCATCATCTTCACTTCACAGCATAGGCAAGGTGCTGCCTGACCCGTATTTACGTTTTCGTATGGCAGTGGATCGTGGATACTCACAAGGACGTATTCAGTCTCGGCAGGAAAAAGTTATTGCGACCAAGGTTATTATCATCATCTTCACTTCACAGCATAGGCAAGGTGCTGCCTGACCCGTATTTACGTTGTCGTATGGCAGTGGATCGTGGATACTCACAAGGACGTATTCAGTCTCGGCAAGAAAAAGTTATTGCGACCAAGGTTATTATCATCATCTTCACTTCACAGCATAGGCAAGGTGCTGCCTGACCCGTATTTACGTTGTCGTATGGCAGTGGATCGTGGATACTCACAAGGACGTATTCAGTCTCGGCAGGAAAAAGTTATTGCGACCAAGGTTATTATCATCATCTTCACTTCACAGCATAGGCAAGGTGCTGCCTGACCCGTATTTACGTTGTCGTATGGCAGTGGGTCGTGGATACTCACAAGGACGTATTCAGTCTCGGCAGGAAAAAGTTATTGCGACCAAGGTTATTATCATCATCTTCACTTCCCGGCGTAGGCAAGGTGCTGCCTGACCCTGACCCGTCTTTAAAGATTATTCAGCTTGGATCCATCGGCTAGCCACACACCTGTGTCCTAGAGTTTTTTATATTTCCAGACTTTTTTGGCCAGTAAGAAGGTAACTCTGCGATCAAGTTAAATGGTACAACAGGATCTATCACATACGAATCTATAAGATTAAAGAACTTAATACTGGTCGATGAATGATCAGATTCAGGTGACCAGAATTAATTGGGAGTAACGTCTGCAGGAGGTGAACAGCGAAAGTCTCCAAGTCTGGTGTTCTTTGATGTGTTAGTTCTTAAAAGGACCGGTGGAGGACTCGGACACCAAGTCTATCGGAAGCCGACACATACTGGTCGCTATTTGCATCATGATCCGAATCATCATCACCGACAGAAGAGCGTCTTGATCAAGACGCGTATAACCGAGCTCGTCGTATATGTGAGCCCCAGCATCTGCTTGAAGAATTCGCCCATCATGAGGTGGCGCTAGAAGCCAACGGTTATTCCGCTGTGGAGGTGAGGAGAGTCGTGAGGCCGCGAGGATCTGGCCCATCTGATGCCTCGAAGGAGCAGCAGGAGGTCGGTACGGCGTTATCGTCCTCAGTAGTGTGACAGACAGACCGCACTGGGAAGTTGCGTGCGGTGCGCACTGTCTTCATGGCGACACAGAAGAACCCACAACGCTTGCGATCGGTGAAAGACGCCAGCTTCACCGCTCGCTTCATGCGTTTGTACAGAGTGCCACGCTCATGTACATCGGCACTACAAAGCGTAGTGTCAACACCGGCAGTTTGCGTTCGCTTATTTTTACGAAGCTAGTATTTAATTTTAGGTCTGGTGAAGAGCGAAATCCTGAAAGGCTAAGTAAGCGATGGAATACTGAGCTGGAACCGGTCTTCCTCCACTACCACTCGAAGTTCATGATGACCGAGGACTTTCCAATCGTGAGGCAGCAGCTAGATGTGCACCAGTGGTTGCAGTGTCCGGGCAAACCCGATGACTGCCTGATACGTCTGATTCATGGTAGCCTTGCGTCAGAAGAAAGGATGGAACCCTCCCTGCAAGGACGGATGGATGCTGTTATAATGTAGCAGAACCGCGGAGCGATTCTCAAAGGCTGGAAAGGATTTTTGTTTTTGCAACATCTCGGGGGCGTTTAACTTTGCGAGGAGGTTGGCCGTCGTCTGTGCTAAGGCGGCGGAGGTGAGGGTAGGATGATGTAGAGGCACGACTGAAGAGTTTCAGCGCAAGAGATCCATGGAAGGAACCTTAAACCCTCGCCTGACAACATCATTTCTGACATACGAGTTGGAGGTATACCGGCGGGTGCGAGATTGGAAAGCTTCCAAGCGCGCAACAATGTAGGGTTGAAGCAAGGACCAATATGAGGGCGTTGCGTAAGTCAGGATTACTCTAAAGAAGATAAAATAGATGGTGAGTTTAGTGCGCACACAGGCACCGAACTCCGATGTGAGAAAAAGGGTAACAGTTTGGCTTTGACGCCACGAGCTTTCTGGAGAGACTGAGAGACATGGGCTGTGACGCTAAGGCGCCGGTCAAGGGTGATGCCAAATACTTAACAGACCGTTTCCATGCGATAGGACTTCCGTTAAGGGATAGAGGCTGGCATCGGGAAGTGAGTTGACGGGAGAAGGCAATCGCCTCGGATTTCTCCGCATTGACTGCCACCCGCCATTTCTTTAGCCAGTCTGGAAGAATGGAAAGCTGAAGTTCCACCACTCTAGCAGCATGACCAAGATCGACGACTTTGGAAGGATACAGGTATTTTAAACAAAGGACGACCAACATAATGACCTTGGCCACACATCAGCCTTCGTGATGGTTACAAGACATTGTAATTCGCATATAGAACCAAAAGCGTTTATAACTCGTAAATCAGCATAATTGTGGTGGCCAAAACTGTTCGCTCCTCTGTTATCTGAATATCGCAAACTGATGAGTCGATTAATGAAAGTTGCTGACAGATTTAATAATCCGCGCCTCTGTACCGATACGGTATCTTTGTCAGTTAACAACGTTCATAAGGTCATTTTTTAAATTATAATGTGGTGTAAATAGATGAATAATAAGCTGTTACCATTATCAGAATGTTAAAAAAGATGACACATGTGTTGACGAAACGATGATGAAAATTGAATCAGTTGTGTGAAACGGGCAAGGTTCAGCAAGGGCAGAATACCGGAATAAATTTTAGCCTAATAACAATATATCGGATTACGATTTATTGTTCGGTTCGCTATTTTTGCAGACGCGTGATAAATATAAACGCCACGTTTGCCAAACAGCTGATGCAATAGGTTTTCACCCAGAAAACGTGGTCAACAGTGTTTGTGTGTAGGGCTCTATGTTTCTAATGTTTGGCTTCACTCCCTGACAACAGCCAAAACCAACAAATCTGTGCCCGTATAATAATATACATATACATATAATTTTTTGATATTTTAATAATAAAAAATTTTGTACAAGAATATATTTTTTATTATTTTGTAAATTTACATATGTTTCGATAGTAATCCAACTATCATCATCATCATATATATATATATATATATATATATATATATATATATATATATATATATATATATATACTGTAGTATGTATATATATATATATATATATATATACTGTATATATGACTCAGAAAAAAATTAAATTTATATCTGATGATAGTTGGATTAGTATTGAAAGATGTAAATTTAAAAAATAAAAAATATATTCTTGTCAAAAGTTTTATTATTATTAAAATATAAATAATAAAATACATGAAAAATATGAGCATATATGTATATATGTATAATTATATTATAATTATGCAGCCTATTATTGCAACAGTACAATTGTTTAAAAACGCTGCATGTTAATACTGAACACAACTGTACTATATTATTTACCGGCTAGGTCGTAAGATTTTGTGTGCGTTACGTTAACAATATTACCTGCTGTACAATTAGTCTTATGTCAGTTGATACTAGAAATATTTTAGTAGCATGAAAGAACTACAGTGAAACTCGCGAATAACGAGCTCGTTTATAACGAGAACTCGGATGTAACGAACAAAAGTACGAGATTTCTTTTGGTTTTGTATCTTTGTAATGATAACTAAACTCGCTTTTAACGAGTAGGAACCCATTAAAGACTTAGTTATAACGAGCATTTTGTCCTAGGCTTGTTCATGGATTAAGGTCTAAAGACGTTCGTTACTATACAGCATTTTAAACATTCGTTTAAAATCGTTAACGCAGTTTCGTGGAAAACTAATAATGTAAGTGATGAATTCCTGAAATATTTAAATAAATTACAAAATAGATGACTTTTTTAAGGTTAATTAAGTTCTGTGTACGAAATATAATTTTCACGATTCCATTTAGAACGAAGAACAAAAAGACAAATAAATTAGAGTGAATTTTCTTGTAATTTAAAAATAAATATTATACATGTGGCATGGAAAGTTTTACGTTTTTTTCCAGATAGCCGGCTGACTTTTGGTAAGTTTTTACTACACAGTTGCTTTTACTATATTTCGCGAATGCACTATACTCCAATATTCAAGAAAGAATGTTAGCATATAAAAAATGTTTAAAGTCTAAATTTCACTTTTAAGCGTAGAATGTGAAACATATCAAATTTTATTGTGCAAAGCCTCTTCTGTAGTAGACTTTTTTTGTTGTGGTTCGATAATCATGGTATAAATATTTAGGCTTGAGAGTCAAAAACTCTGATGTAGCGAGCACCCGGTTTTAACCAGCACATTTGTCCAGTCCCTTGAATATCGTTATAAGCAAGTTCCACTGTACCTGAATATTTAAAAAAATTATTGTTTAAATTTAATGTTGAAACTGTACATTTAAATGAAAATTTGTCTCATTTAGCTGCTTACAGCACACACAAAAGACATACTACAATATATTTGTTACAAATTACACATGGATAATATAAAAACACAAAACATAAAACACATAGGCCTGTATGGACATAAGTATAAAAAAATGTTTCAGCTGCTTGGGTGGCTGATATATTAAATATTAATATTAAATACAGATAATTAATTTAAATATTCAAAGTCGTACGTAAAAATACCATTTAAGTATTTATTGCATAAAAAGTAAAAGTTTACTTCAAGTTTATTTCAATCAAAAATAATATTTACTTTATGAGAACTTCCGCTTGCCGGGCTGTAAGGCAATGTTGTTTGATGCAAACGTTTCGGCCGTGCCTTCGACGGCCATCTTCAGTGCAGAAGGCTGCAAAACAATGACAAAGTTTTCGTAGTCAGTGACCACTGAACTGCGGTTAAGGATAGTGGCGTGGCTGTGCGTAAGACACCCATATTTATAAACTTTTGGTGTCCGCACGAAGTTGCTGTCTGACACAAGAGCTTATTTATTTATTTACGTATTCTGATACACTAATATTTATTTACTTTAGTTCAATAAATATTAGTTATTGTGAGCCCATTTTAATTACATACAGTATAAAAATGTACCATAAGAAAGAGATCTCCGCAAAATAGTAGAGACAATATTGATGTGTTATAATGTAACGTCTGTTCCACAGTTAATACCTGGAAGTCAACACTGATATTGAATAAAAGGAGTTTAACCAGCCTGCAAGCGAATGAAACTCAATATTTAAGACTGTTAACAGACGGGCTATGGAAAAATGGATAAGAAAAAACTCAGATATCCCATTAAGAATTAATATTAGACTCAAATATTAAATAAAGCAAAGCAGAAACAAATGGGCAGAAACAAATGAAACCGTTAAGATCGCCTTAATTTATTGAAAAATCACAAAAACTAATCAGGTGCCCGAGGATACCCTGGACGACCCAACTGTTGACCACATGTAGATACTACAAGTAGGAATGACTCAAGTATGAAGGATGATGATGATGATGATGAATTTTAGTACAAAGAAAAAAAGAAGGGGTTCTAAGTTGGGGGAAGGGGGGAAGCAGAGATGGTCTTCTCTGCAATTACTCTGGAAAGCAACAAAATCGAGTCTCAATTATTGTTATTCAACGCTGGGGGTGCGCAAAAGATAGTAACATCAGGATAATACAACCATTCCAAAACAAAGTTTTGCGGACCATGGTGAATGCACCATGGTATGTTAGAAACGCTGATATCCTCAGAGATCTATGTATTCCAACAATTAAAGAAGAGATTAAAAGGTTTGCGAAGAAGCATGAAGAAAGGCTTCACCTCCACGAAAATGCAGAAGTTCTTCAGCTCCTGGACAATCAACACGTGTTCCGAAGACTGAAGAGAAAAAAGCCATTTGAACTTGTGTAGTATTTTGTGTTATAAAAGCAGAGAATTGTGCGCTGGTGAAAGTGTTTAGTTAAGAACACCAGAACTAACTAAAGGATGTCATTGGACTTAATTTGGCTGATATGTATTTAGTATTAAGAGGTATTAGAGATAAGTTGATGGCTGGCCTTACAGACCAATTTTAACATGTTAAATTCAATTAAAAAAATATAAGATATATATATATATATAGTTATTGTTGTTCATCCAAAAACCACGTACACGTAATATGTACTCGGACACGGTCGGTTCGGTTCGGTTCATGACCCGCACGCACAGCACGCTGTCGTCGTTGTTGTTGGTGTTCAACTTAATTAGAAAACCCACCAGAAACGTGTGGGAGTCATTAAACAACTGTAGGTACACAGTATCTCATGTGAACTGGCAATACGGTGCTTACCTACTGGGGGTCGTACGCTCTCTAAGGTAATTTCTCTTAACAGTTTGTTTCCATATCGGGTAAATTAGTTAAGTAAGTGTGCCGTACGTGTGTGTGTGTGCGCATGTGTGTGAAAGAGGAAGGGATCAAATATTTTTATAAATAGGGTATAAATAGTATTACATAAATTGTTATAGATGGTACTGTCCTGGAACAAGTTAGCTATTTTGAATACCTGGGTTACAGTGTGTCCTATAATGCAAGCAACGACGTGGTGAATAAGTTGCATAAGTTCAACGTTATGTGCGGGACCATTAGGCGAACCTTTAAGTCAGCAAGTAAGGGAACACGCCTAAAATTCTACAAGGTGATGGCTCTTCCCACACTTCTTTATGGGTTTGAGAATTGGAATTTAACGAATTTAACTGCATTACGGCTACTCTGTGAACCATAAAAATGTGCGGTCTTTGTAGAGACGTTTTCCGTTCGAAGAACGTGTTCGTTTCTTCTGTTCTTATATTCTCCAACTTCTTCAACCAACGGGAACACCTTAAGGTCACTCCGTATATCCTAATTGCGAAGCATATCAAACTGCGAACATCCTTTGACCATTCTTAAAAGCCTCATTTCTGCCTCGGTGTTTTATTAACATCCGCATTTAGCAGACTCTATGAGTCTGCACCATACACCAGAGCAGGTACCGCCATAACCTTATAGTATTTAATTTTGGTTTATGACCCTACTTTACACCACGTCATGGCATGACAAGTGTCGACGAAATATTCTATACTTTAATGTTCTTTGAATCGTCCTATAGACTTACTGGTATATAAATTTACTCAATTTGTTCTCTACGTCTCTGTCTAGACCCCATGAAATATTACATCCCATGTACCTGGTCCAAACAGTATTCGTCTATCATTACTTTCGTCCGCACCGGATAACAGTCACGGAATGCCATCACTTTGGTTTTCGGTAGGGAAATTCTCATATTATAATCCTGACGACTCATTCGGTGAGGTTAGACATGTCTTTGTGTAAGCGGTAATGCAAATCAAACCGTGTTGGACATCTGGGGCGGATGTCCAGCGTCAGATCGTTTTGGAAACCCGAGTAAACGAAGCGGACGGTGTCGGGCACCGCGACACGTCGACAAATCTGTTTAATACGTAGATCGTAGAACAAAAAGAAGACCTATAAATGCTCTGAAGACGTCAACATCGGTGTTGTGTCAGTATGTCAGTGTATACACCACCTGTTGTTGCCGAATCGCCCAAGCGTGTTATTTACAAACGTGCGCCAGATTTTTTCCGTTCTGTAAGAAGTAGCAATTCCCACAGATCGGCTAAGAAATACCACACTACCAACGGGTTCATCCGCACACCTGGAATGGCTGTAACACCGCATGTCTTGCTACCCTCGAACTTGTATGTTATTATTATTGTTATTATTATTATCATTATTATAACGAATTTTTACGACCGGGAAGGAGAAAACAGAACCTATTACTGTTAACAGAGCCGTTAGACAAGGGCGCAGTTTATCACTTACTTTATTTAACATATATATTGACGATATTGTAAGGCAATGGAAACAACGAACTGGTCCTGTATTCAAGTTCTGACGATCAAGTTATCCTACAAGAAAACGAAAATGGATTACAAAAAGCAGTGTACCAACCCAGTAAAATTTGCCATATATAATTTAAAAATATCCACGACAAAGACTAAAATAATGGGGTTTACAGGAAAATTCCCAGTATGCTCCAAAGTAGTAATAGGGAATACAATTTTTGGACAAATATCCCACTACAGCTACCTAGGGTGCGACGTAAGCTATGAATATGAAAACGATGTCGGTAATAATATAAACAGATATCACAGGATGTGTGACACAAAATCATACGAAAGAAAGTACGAAAATATACAGCATTAAAATTTTATGAAGTAATGGCGGCACCAGTATTGACGTACGGGAGTGAATCGTGGCATTCACCCAAAATCACCAGAGAAAACGAATTCAAGCTGCTGAAATGAAATTCTTAAGGAGAGTCAAAGGGTGCACCCTAAGAGATCACATAAGAAGTGCCAACATAAGGCAAGAGCTGAATATATACTCGATAAACGTTAAAACTAAACAAGAAGAAAACTTGATACAACACATAAATAGAATGTGTTACTCGAGAATACCAAGAAAGATGATCCAGTATAAGCCTCTTGGAGAACGAGATAGAGGTAGATCCAGGGGCGGATTAACCATTAGGCTGACTAGGCTGTAGTCTAGGCGGCGGTACTTTGGGGGGCGCAAAATTTTAGCTAAAAAATAATAAAATTTTACAACTAAATGTAAAATTGGTAATAAATTACAAGGATAAAAATTTGAATTCATTTTGAACACAGGCGCCTGTTTGCGAGAAATTATGGTAAAACTGTGAATAAATAATAGAAGTGCTTTAAAAACAGTTTTCTCCGGTTATGAGTCATCGGCGGCCGGCGCTCATAGAACTAGTGGTTCTATCGCCGGCGCCAGGATAAACTGACCAGTGTAGCCCTCTTGTTCATGGAAAGTGACTTTCTGCAAGGACTTGATTTCAGTGAGGTGATTAAAACGTTTGCTCAATGTAAAGCGAGAAAAAAGAATCTAGCTTGAACTTTACATGGGTCTTAACAAATCCACAAGATATTTAACTGATTGTCTTCTTTGTGTAAATGATGTTAAATGTACCCTTAGTAAAACTGTTATAATTCTGTAACTACTTAGTTAATTTTTTTATTTTACAAGCCATGCAAACTAGAAATGGTTGAAGGTGTAATTGTAAAACAATCTCTGAAAAATAGCCTCAGTTTTCAATTCTTGAGACCATTTTCAAAAACAGTAAGATATTTTAAATATTCCTCACTAAGAAATAGGCTATATTGTAGGGCGTTTAAACCTTCATTCAGCCCTTGGAAATAAACATAAGAGTAGCCTATGGGTGGTGAGGGGGGCGCTAAAATATAATTACCTAGGGCGCCAAGATACCTTAATCCGGCCCTAGGTAGACCTAGAAAACGGTGGTTGTGAAGACGGAAGAGGCTGCAAGTCTAATCCTTGAAGTGAAGAAGAAGAAAAAGAAAGTTATTATTATTATTTCTATTATTATAACGAATTTCTTACGATTGGCACTGTCTCTCGCGTTATAGTTTCCAGCCTTGCCTGTCCAAGCAGTACCTGTCCCTCCTGATCTGGAGCCCTTCAAGAATGTAAAATCATATAATTCCCAACGAATAGTGACTTGGGATGTTAGAAGTCTAAATAAAGTAACTAAGCTGGAAAATCGTAAAGTTGTGTAGACACGTGATAGAGAATTCTTTGTCTCAATAAGGATAAAATAATTATTTATAACATTGTTTGTTCTTCTTGATAATATAACCTTAAAGTTAAACTAGTCCTAAAGGGGACCTAAAGAGGCGTTCACCCCTTTACTTCTCTCTTTCTTTGTTACTAACACACCCACGCGCTCCCGCGAGAATGCATTACTCCACACACACACACCAGACAACTCCAACAAACATTATCCATATGTGTACACTGCTTCGCCAGCTACTGTGACATAAATTAATTGTTAATCATCGTAAGTGATAACAAAAGCGTTATGGTGTGACAGGAAGCGTCGACGGTAAAATGAAACATTAAGTGCCACAATAAACACTTACGAATGATAATGAATAAATACGGACGGAGAACTGTTTTATTCTTACTTGTGTTTGAGTGCGAGCGCGCGCGTTGGGCCTTGACCTTGACAGTCCTTGAAGCGGACTAGACTACCTGGCGACTACGGACTGACAGCACTCATGTTTAGTTATATTCTTTTTCTCTTTCTACCCCTCTCCCACAAGCACATGGAACACATTACGCGTCCTTAAGGAAAACATAAAGAAAAAAGAAATATATAACCACTCTCTCTCTCTCATCTGCACCCCAACCCACTCTTTTTCTCTCCGTCTCGAGATAGATGAGCTCTTCAGCGACGGGAGGGTGAGTTGGTGTTGTTTACTGATGATATTTCAGAGAGAGAGAGAGGGGTGTTACCTCCTACTTTCTAGTAAGCTCGAGGGTTTTATTCGCCCTCTACCTGCTGTGCTGGGACCCACCCAACTCTGCCTGCCTCGCCGCGGGCACAAAAAACTGTACATATTTTTTTCTTCTTGAAGTAGGCCTACGCCAAAATCAATTTAAAACCTCACTTGCGTTAATGTTCTCAGTTTCATTATTTGCCGTGGATGTGAATTTAGATAATTCATAAAAACTGAATTGAGATGAGCTATACTGTAAATCAGTGTAATGAAATTGGATGTTCCCCATATTTAAGCTATGCTATTAGAAATTCTTAGAAATTGCTTCTTCTTCTTCTTCTTCTTCTTCTTCTTCTTCTTCTTCTTCTTCTTCTTCTTCTTCTTCTTCTTCTTCTTCCATCCTGGAGTAGCCGTAGACATTCGGGACTTCTATATTACACCGTTTAAATAATATTTATTCCAAAGTACCAGGTTAGCAACTGCATCATGAAATTCTATGTATTCTGTGGGAGCAAGGGCAGAAAACCCACCCATCAGATGAAAAACTAGTTTCAGATTCGTTATAGCATAATCTACACATATTTTCATGGGTGTTTGAAATTTTGGCTTCGTAGTAATTAGTACTGGGCTGAAACCTGGGCTCTAACTGAGAGGCATCTGAACTCTCTCCAAACTATGGAGACGAACTATCTCAGCGAGGTTGAGGAAAGACGAGAAGAGATCGAGTCAGAAACACTGCTATAAGACTGAGTCTTAAGACAGTACCTTTGAACGATCAAATTAAGAAAGCACAGTTGCGCTGGTTTGGACACGTTCACAGGATGGAAAGGGGTAGACTTCCAAAACAACTGTATGGGGCAAAAATTGCTGGGAGAAGACCCGGGGGCCGGACAACGGTGACTTGGGAGGACAATGTGAGGTGTTCTCTTCTCCAGGGGCTGGGAATACAGAGTAATGAAGCCAAGGCCCTGGCCATGCAGAGACCACGGTCGCGAGACGTTTGCTCAAACTCTATACCTTGCGGTAGAAGAAGAAGAAGAAGAAGAAGAAGAAGAAGAAGAAGAAGAAGAAGAAGAAGAAGAAGAAGAAGAAGAAGAAGAAGAAGAAGAAGAAGAGTAATTAGCAGCAACTGCTTGATCTTTACATGCAGTTAGTAATACAGTGAAAAATGTTTAACGCGAAATGACGGGGACCAGCTGTTTTTTCGTGTTAACCAGAATTTCAAAAAATTGAAACGAAATGAGATAAACGAACAAATACTGTATACATTACTACTTGTATTGTGTAGTAAAATAAAGCAATACAGAACATACATACAGGCCTAAACGTTTTATTTATCCTTGTGAATAATTTCTGGTTAATTTTGGGGGAAAATATGATTAATTTTTCTTAAAACTTAGTATACCCGCACTGTAGCCGCTCTTCACTTAGTCTGACAATTTAGGTTTCCTTCTGCAGTGTTGTAGTATGTCTTTTAAAGTTCCTATAGTGACAACGTTCAATTATATTTTTAAAACAGACCGTGTTTTTCTTTTGTTCTAATTTATCAATGTGGTCAAACATTTCATCTTCCGAGTTGGCTTCCAGTATCGACGAACACGGCTCAGCATATCGGTAGCGGTAAATTGTCAGTGTTATTTTTCGTGTTACGTTCACCGGCACCCTCATCAGTTTCACAGTTTTCAACTTGCACTGTTTTGAGCAGTGCGTGTATGGATTCATTTATTATGGAACTATTGAAAGCCAGCAACAAAATTATTATAATATAATTTTTCCTGTTAACCGATATTTTGTAGGTTAACCTTTCGTGTTAATAGTATAAACTGTAATTGTGAAATAGAAGCAACGATCGGGACCTGAGCCATATTTCGTGTTAAACGTTTCCCACCATACAGTGGAACCTCACTAATTAGTCTCCCTCTGTAATTCGTTACCCAATCAAGTTTTTTTTTTATTAACAAGCGAGTAACATATACGCTTTAAAAGATTTAGAAGAATGTTCATCTGATTCAAACGGCATCCAATGTATGTTTCTTCCTGACAACACAACAAGCTTACTGCAACCAATCGACCAAGGCGTCATTGAGTGTTTTAAGAGGCGGTACAGAAAGTGCTCTTTACAAACTTTGGCACTTTGTGAAAAAGATGTGGACGTTGAACAATTTTGGAAGGCATCACTATAAAGGATGCAATACTTAATGCAACTGGTGCCTGGCAAATTATTCCGGAAAACACTCTAAAATCTGCCTGGAATAAGTTACGGCCATCTGAATTACAACCAGCGTCTACAGAACCAAAAGGTCTTGACTCCACATCGAAATTGTTAGATATCTGCCGATGCCTAGCAGCATTCAACAGTTTGACTGAAGACGACGTCAGAAATTGGTGTGAAATAGACTTACACGATGTAGGCTGCGAAATGTTTACTGATGATGAAATTGTTACATACGTATCCACAGAACCTACAGAAGCTAATGATGAATAAGATGACCGGCCAATAAAACCTGCACTCTCTCATAAGGAGGCTATTCAGTCATTGATGACAGCAATCATGTGGTACGAAGGCCAAGATGAAGCAGAACTGCCCAAAATAATTTCACCTCGTCAAATACATAATTTGGCTCTTGAAGGATAGATGCGGTCAACAGAAAATAACAAAAAAAGTTACAGATTTTTTCACAATCATTAAACACTTTTTTTGGACTTACAGTGCTTAACTTGTTTGAGTATGAACATTTCCAGCAATAAATATGTTCGAGCATAACATTAATACTGTAGATTGTTAGTGTTGTAATTTTTTATTTCTTTAATGGGTTTGTTTCTTACTCCCTGACTAATTCGTCTATTTCACTAATTCGTAACCCCTTCGGTTCCGTAGGTGCCGAATAGTGAGATTCTACCGTACTTCTTTTCCCCTTTCAAGTCTACCTTAGTAAGCCACTGGTTTTTAAGTTTGACTTATTAGTTACTATGACGTAATAGTCTATACAAGAAAATTTACAGAACTACAAGAAACAATGAACCGACGCGAAAGCTATAATCAAGTGAAGGCACGCGTCTAAGTACATATATAGCGTACTCTCGAAGGAACAACACAAGGAAAAGGTCTTGGAAATTACATAATACACCTGCGCGCGCATGCTTTCGCTCGTTTATTCGCAACGTATAATTTAATAACATTTTTTTCCGTTTCGCTCCAACTGGACCATGTAATAACGCTAGGTCAACACACACACACACACACACACACACACACACACACACACACACACACACGCCAGCACAATCAATAGGCCAGACGTATGCAGTAATTACGCTAATTCTTACACTTTTATGTAATACAAATTAGACCGTCACAGACTTTGATCTGTTATTATATCGGGCGGCGTAATGCTAAAGGTTACAGCGCTCATATGTGCGTACGTGTTACGGAGATTACAATATCTCTATGTAGTTTGAACGTAGACAGGTACATGGAAAATATTAAAGGGACAAGACACGCTGATACCAACTATTGAGAAAAGAAAGGTCTGACAAACTAGGTTAGTTGGTCGGCCTCGCGCGATATTCATTTATTAAAGTTCGTTTTTTTTTCATTTTCAGTTTCAATGGATATCAATCATCCCGCCACTCGGCAAATATACGTAGTCGATTATTAAAAGCTTTACTGTGAACAAGTGTATTAATACTTGAATACGTAATTTTTTCTCGGGGTGGCGTGTTTACGTTCCGTTATTTGAAAGTGAAGGAGAATTTTTGGCCTTAAAAACCCAACGTTTTAAAGATAATTCTGACCCTAGTCGGCAGTAGGAGCTTGTCTACTTGTGTTGTAGAGTTTTAATATCAAATTGCTAATTGCGAGTACCTACTGGGTCCTACTGCCGCCTAGGGTCAGATGTTGCCAGTGTGTATGAACGCCCATGGGTAAGAATACAACAATTCTGTAACATGATATACTTCAAATCATAAAATCAGAACACTAGTTAAGGGGCTTTGGTAGGCCCTCTGCTGGCAATGTTAAATCGCCCACATTTAGGTACATTTTTCTATTAAACCTCATGAAACAGAGTCTTGAACTTTTTATGGGCTTTTTATGTCTACTGAAGCAGGATTATTTTTTCTATTTCCACAAGAATTATATTTATTTTAACTTTATAACATTTTGTCATGGACACATAAATAACCTTTAGTATACATTTATTTTTCCAGCACCCAAACTATACATTTTAGTTCCACAATTATGCTTCAGTAGGTAGACAACGGTGACTTACACCAGTCCTGAAAATGTCAATCTCCTATGTACCATAGTAATGTGTACCTAAGTGTTAAAAATATTTTTTTTTTTCAAAAAGCCGTTTAAAATATATCAGTGAGAACTAACAAAAACGCAAGTTCATTACCAAACGCTATTTTCACTTACAAAAACAAAACATTCATGCATCTGTCTTGTTGACTTCAGAGCTGCCAGGATGAAGTACAAAATATCCCCTTTTCCACAGTGAAAACCTCATCATTTTAAGTTCAACCGTTTATAGAACATGTACGATTGAAAAAAATCGTGTACGAAATTGTAATGATTTTACTGTGCGCAGACAAAATTTAGATTATTTATAAATTGTGTTTCTGAGTTAATTTGTATCATAAATTATATTCCATTTTATTCAGAAAAATCAAAAGGCTAATAAAAACAAGGATTTTGAAAAAGTGAAAGGCCTTCAGACTGCCCCTAGTTAACCAAAGTGAAAATTAATACTTGAATATATAAAAAAAATGCAATTCTTAAGCCAGTTGGGAAGCACGATATTCTCTTATGGGGTGACAACAAGTAATTCGAACATAAAAAGATCTTGCAATGTTTCCAGAATATGATAATCAGGAGCCAAGTGGTCAGAGTCCAGTGGTACGTGCCAAACCACGCAATTCAGAAGGACTTCAAGGTGCCTTCCGTCCGAGAAGAAATTAAACAACATTATACTAAGTACAGAAGTAGACAGCCCACCCCAACCAGCTGATAAAAAAGGTACTGGACGACTCAGGACACAAAAGACAGTTAAAACGCTTCACACAAACGGCCGTACCCAACAGTCTTTTTGTCTTTATTTTAGATAGGAGTAAGTGAAGAGTTATCGACGGAGGACCCTCTCCATGAAATGTATTTTATTTCTCTTTCAGGTTCAATGACCCAGTGGCCTCAGTGTCCGGGCGAGCCCGATGGCTGTTTGTCTCTTTTGTTACCATGGGTTTGACGCAGACAAAACGGCGAAAGACAACGTCGAAAAAAGCTTGGTGTCAGAAATCTTGGGTAATACTTCTTGGTGACTTGCGAGGTGCCAACGGTGGTCGGAGGATACCTCTGAAAGCATATTATCATCGTTAACACAAAGTTTAACGCTATAAAAGCAGCTTCATGTCATCATCATCATCTCGTCGCAGTCGGTCGTTGTTGTTGGGTCAACCGCAAACGTTACAAAACAAACACTCATTCTTCACTATCACACTCACAGTACACTGTAATCGTGTAGTCTATTAATCACTCTGACGTATAATTTCGTACGCCTGTCACTGTTTCATTTTCTTGTCGTTAACTTACAGCGCGTTGTGTAAAATATCAAACTGTCATCGACACACTGACGTGTCAATAATGCGTGCTGAAGTGAAGTGCGCGCGCGCACGCACATGCCGTGTGATTGCCATTATACCAACAGAGATTGGATGAAAGTAGACGTTATCTCAGTAAAAATGTTCGTGTACGTACTTACGATCAGCCGTAAACCGAGATTACATTGTGACAGTTCGCGACACTGACCCCGAGAGTGAATTGGCTAATCACCAAAGTAACGTCTAAGGTGTTAGTTACTTAAGTATTGCTCGTGTTACAACAGAATTAAACGCAGTAGAATAAAAGTATATCAAAATCATATCAATAAAAAGGCGAATATACGATACCGTAATAAAGAGTGTAGTTATTTAGTTCGGGGGTTTGGGGGCTGGTGGTGGCAGAAGCTTGAGGAGCTTGAATTGTTAAAGATTTTATTTACCAATTTGCTGATATTCATAGTTGTTATTATTAGTAGTATTATTATTATTATTCAGTGGCTTGGCGTGTGTACATAATAGCTGTTGCCGGTTGTGTTAGGCCTAAAACTTACCCCAAAAATTAATTCGAACTTTATCTAGTACGATATATTATTTTTAGAGCAAAACACTTTTTTAGTGTATTTTCTACGTATCATTCACTGGCAGAAGAAGATGGTTCCGGTTTAACGGAATCTGACTCCACTACACTTACACAGAATAAATCTGAACACAAATAATCAAATTAATAAAGAAAAGTAAAGAAACGCATAACATAAAGAAAACAAAAACAGGTCCACAGCAACTGGTACACGTCGGTTCAGATAGCTGCTAACTGAGCATTTTGCCAGTTTATTCTGCGGCAACACAATGGGTGGACGAATGTGTCCACCTCCCCTAGTCTGTACAGTGACCTCACGTAGTAGATCGTCGCCGATATCTGAGCCGGCAACACAACATTAAAACGACGGTGCAAGGGCCCAGGAATTCGAAAGCAATGCTGTGCTTTACTTCAAGTTTCCCGACTAATGTTCACATTTCAAATTAATCAATAACTAAAGTATTTTACTCTCTGATATAATTGATTTAATTTTCTTTCATTGTTGTAGCGGTTACATGGACTCCACGCCATATTTATTATTTTATAGTGGATTGCCCATGACCATTGGTATCAAGGTTCCTACCTACACACTTCGTGTAAGTTGGACGAACATGGTGGACATGCAGTATCATGTAGTGCAGTTATGAGACGTATTGAAGTTGCCAACCTCGACTTCTTTAGTGACAAAAAAAAAATTTCAACGGGCAGTAACGGATGGAATTTTCTGACTGAGCTTGTTTGCCTTTCCACATCCATTTTGTGGCGTCACTTGTTACAGGGGTAATATAAGCATATGAGTTTTTGATATTATCATGTATTCTATTTTTGTCTTGTCAAAGACGCCTTCTTACTTGACACAATAAATCCCTCATATATATATGTTTTTCTCCCAGGTGTGATATATTAATGTGCTATGAACCGTTCTATCACACTTGCCTCCTGTTCCTCTACTGGGTTCCTTCTGTGCCAGTGAGTGGATCAGCAAAGTGTAGGGGCTGTAGGAGCTCTGGAAAAAAAATATTATTAAGTGTTCTGTATGTTGACACGTCTTCTTGCTTGATCTGTTAATTTTCCTTTCCATTTTACCGTATCTTTTGACTTCCTCTTTCAGTTACAAGCATTTCCTCTTCTTCTTTATATCGTTCAACATCTGAATTACTGTCCTTCCAAGCCCTGGAGTCCCTTCTAACGTTCCCTCGATGGCAGCAGTCACTTCCTCTCGTGACGTGTTTGATCCACTTGCTTTCTCATGACGAACTATTTCAGGATTGATCTCTTATCGTCCACTTCTCTTAGGACCCCTTCAGTTATCATTTTACCTACCACTATTCTTTTCAATTCTTCTCCAGCAGTACATTTCAAACTTTGAACATATTTTGTCTCCATTTTTTCCTTAGTGTCCATGTTTCCGATCCACACAGAGGAATGTTTCATACGTAACAGTTTGTTAGTTTGATCCGCAAATCCAAGGTCAAATTACTGGACAACAGTGGTCTCTGTTTGCCATGACAACCCGTGATCTGACTTCCCTAGTGCAGTAGCGTCCTTTGTCAGCACAGTTCTTAAGTCAGAGGTTACGTATGACTGGGCGCGGAATCCTTATGCTGTGCCCCCAGAATTAACCATCGACCTTCCTCTGGAGAAAGAAGAACAACTTCAGCAGACCACTTCAGGAACTACACTTCTCAAGTTTTGGAAGTAAGCGAGTACCTAAATAATAGCAGTGGAAGCACTTGTGTGAGCTGGACTTTACGGCACTAACAAACATAAAAAATAAACGAAAGAGAGACTACTCTTAGATGAATAGGAAATGATGTAATGGAGAGTACTGTTTTAGTATTATTATTTTAGCACTATATTCGTATAACTAAGGTTTGGAGTTTTGACGATATATAATTGTTAATGATGGACGTTTCTTTGTATTAATTTCTTGTTCGCCTGAAGACGACCTGTGATTCTATAGAGGTCGAAACGTCGTGTTTATTAATTGTAACTTACGATGGCTGATGTCCGAGATCTTATAATTTGTAATGAGTATATTGCGCCATCGATTAATAATAATTTTAAGAGTCGCATTGATCCGTGAATGTTCATCTTCAATTCCACCACGAATTGTGAAAGAGACGACGACAAGTTCGACTTTCTCTCATCGATAACTCAAATCGCTTTTATTGTAAGTCATAAGCCAATAAGTCCACTGTACAAATGTGCTTAAATTCTTGAATATTTTTTCTCGTTTCTTTTCCAAAATATATATTGAATAAAATTATATTAATTAGTTTTACAGCAATATGAAAAGTCTCGTAAGTTTCGCTGTACACATAGCAAATCTTGCGGCACAGTAGCACGCCGCGGCTGTCCTAAGTACTCGGACTAATCAACGTTTTCTAGTTCTTGACTTCCGTCGACGATTCGTGGCGCTTCTTCCTTCCTCGATGTTCTCATCGCTTTCGACCTGCATATGTTGATTTCCATTCCATAGTTACGGTACATACTGTTTCCAAGAGACTCTCCATCGTGTCTTGAAGAGTTTATTCGCTCTTCGCCAACAGAACTAGGTTATTCGCATTTTTACGTTAGTAATGACTCTAGCTTCTATCGTAAAATCATCAATTCTTTCCAAGGATTTTTTGACTAACCATTCTCCCTACAACTGGTATTTACGTTAAGAGCAAAATTAATGATTGTCTTTGAGATAAGGTTTAACAATTTAAAAACTGAAACTGTTAAAAGGAGGAAAATGTGTGATTAACTAGGTTTAAAAGGTAGGCTGAAGGATAAGAAAATAGAAGTTTATACACAGGCCAGAAAAAATATCAATTAAAAAACTATAGGCTACATAGAACGTTTAAATGTATATAGAAAACCAAACATCCACAAATCTCATATGCCATAAACAGGGGCGGATTAGATTAGAAGCGCGCGGTGCCCTATGTTGCCATCAGACTGGTCCCCACCCCCAATTCAAAATTCAACCTTTTATCCATTATTTACATTGACAAACGGCATACACAATTTCGAAAGTTAACAATTATTTTATTAAACTCTCAAATTACAACAAATATTTTGCTAAATAGTTATTACAATGGGCATAGTAGTACTTAAGCTTATAAAATACTAATCGATCCATTTATTCTTGACTTTGCGTTAACGAAGTCTTGTATAATTTCTTCTAAATCGAGCTATTCAAGTATCTCCCTTTCAATATTCAACCTTGCTAACGAAGATAATCTCTCATTTCCCATAGTTGAACTCAAAATATCTTTAATGCGTTTTAATACAGAAAATGATTTTTTTTCAGATTCGCAGTTAGTTACTGGAATCGTCTAAAGCAGACGATAGGCAATTGTAACGCAAAAATTGAGCAATCGCAAATTTTACGAAATCAAACTATGCTAAACGCAAAGAAATGTGTATGTTTTAGAAAGCGGGGAGGTAGTGAAACGCCTGTACCGTTAGGCGGCATTACATGAAAGAAATTAACTTGTAAAAAGCTGTAGAGTATAGCGGTAGGTTAGCAACGCCGGCCTTGGGGCTGACGTCTATAAGGAAGGTAATATTAGGCTGTCACGTTTTGGGACATAACTATCATAAAATGTATTATTCGCTAGGATATTAGGGGTGTTTGCCAATGTTGTAAACTTTAAGTGCATGTAACAATAGATACTGTTATGTTCGAGAGAGCGATATAAGAGTGAGGTAGATAGTGACGCTAGTTTTTTAAGCACGTGAGACGCGAAAAACGTTCGGCAAATCAGAGGAAGGGTCATGTGTTGCGCGGGAGGTTTTCGCTAAGGAGATTGGGCGATTTTGTATTTAGCGCTAGTCTAAATCTATGGGATTGTTTTCTATCGAGATTTGGTAAGAGAAATTCAAAGCTAGTATAAAAATATGAATTTGGAGAGAAATCAGACAGTCTTCTTTATATCGGCGAAACTACACTGAAGAGACTCGCGTGCGCTGTTTTGCGTTAACTATATAGATATAAATTTTATTAGTAATTTAAAGAATAAAGTAAATTCGCAGCAGTAAACAGAAGTACGGGAACGCGATAATTGCTAACGCTAAATTTATAAAGTTTAATATACAGTAATAAGTTAATGAGTGAATTTTCGGAGTAGTAACGAACAACGAGAAGTAAATACTATATATAAATGTTCATCAATACGATATGTTGTGGTGAGATCACTGAAGAAAGCGAATTAGTTCGGGTTAAATTCACGACGGTATGAGATAATCGAGACGCACGCGACGCGAACTGTGTTAGATGCACTTAATGTAAATTCAAGAATAAGTTGTAAACCAGAGTGTATAATTATACGACATAATTGTATGTATCACCAATATGTCAAGTCTAGTGTACATCTGTAATAAAGTGAATTAGTCCATTCATAACCAGGATTAACACGCAACAAACAGCTGCTGACGACTCACCGGCATGCAACACCTTAAGGACTACGCACATCGGAAGGATTCTCCACGCAAGTAACAAGTAAATGAACATTTGATTCAATATTGTTTTATAAATATATATATATATATATATTTGTAATCAAATATAGTGACTCAATTTGTCTAAAAAGAACTCATTGCCACGAAATAATATTCAAATTGTAAGGCAAAACTATTCAAGTCATGTTAAAGAAATGTGTAGTATATAAATGCAAATGAATCATTAAAAGTTGATTGATATATTTTAATTTGTGTTTATTATTACTGGCGCCCTGAGGTACAATAAAGAGTCGGTACACTGGAGTAAGTGTTATAGTCTATTGAGTAGAAATATTAATATTTTCAGTGATTAAAGTAGTTTGTAAACTTTACTTCTTACATGCTCATAGGCCAACATAATATGCAAATCAACAATTTAATTCTTTCGTAAAGGCCTATCAAGTAGTGTATTACACAATGTATAGGCTTAGATTCGGAAATACATCAGTCATTTTACTGTCAATAATCCAGCTTTAATACTTTGAGAGCTTTTTATGGAATGTATCGTCTTCGAACGATTTGAAAAAAACCTCTTTCTTGCAGTTTTAACCGTGGTTCAAAGTGCTTAAATTCTATTAGAAGATCGTTATTCAAACCATTTGAGTCAACTTCTATAAGAGCTTTCGCTTGATTTTCCAACTCGTCACTCTGCATGATTATTAACTGCGTAAGAAAACCAAACAATTGCGTAATGTGATCGTAAGCTTTGCTTCGCTTAGTCAATTCAGCTGGCTGGTGCGCCCTCTGACAGCTGAGGCCCGGTGCTGCAGCATACCCTAGCGTTATGGATAATCCGCCACTGGCAATAAATAAAAGCATAAAAAAATAATTAGCCAAAATAAATAAATTCAAGCATGAAATAAATACAGGTCACGAATTTCCAGTCGTCAACAACGTGATACTAATAAAGCGGGAGGACACTATAATAAACATTTGTAATGAACATTCGCAAAACATATATTGTTAAATAGTACTGTAATACAATATACATTTATTTTCTGCATAAAGGCAAGAGCTGTACAAAAAGTGTATAATATATATAGGTAGATAAATAGAGAAAGAGAAAGAGAGAGAGAGAGAGAGAGAGAGAATCCGAGAAAGTTTGGTGTAATAAAATGAAATGGTATACTAGGTGAACCAGTAGAGAAAGAATTCCTACGACGGAAATGCAATTACGACCGGGTGTGACGTAATATACAGTTTCAGTTTGGTGAACTTCAATCAAATTATTTCGCGATAAAAGGTGAGCGAGTGTGTGTGCGTGACAGTGGAGCAGTGTGCCAAGATTGGCCAGGTCAGTTCCGTATTTGCTCAAAGATTGAAATAGAATCGAATCCGCGGCGACGGCAGCGGCGGCGCTCGTATTTCTTGGCCACCGTCACCGCTAGCTCCGTCTCTCTTTCTCTCTTCTCTCACGCCCCTTCTCGCTAGCACGCGCGCAAACGCGCACACTGTCTCCAGAGCATCGTACATTACTTTCGTACGCAAATTTTTGTTACGTGGCTATACAATTACGCGGGAGTCAAATTCGAGCGTGTTTCGCAACTGATGGCCTTGGCTCTGTCACCCATTGTCCGGTTCTTCGAGTTAAATCTTTCCTGTCCGTCGAGACTGATAGCAGGAAACCTTCCTTTTAGACGACGCGTACCATTCTTTACACGTCATCTGCCCGCTTCCGGCGGCAATTATTTACTTTCAATGTCATCCCAAAATTGCTTTCTTTGTTGTAGTCTTTTATTTCCGTGTCCCGTAGGAAATAAAAATGTTATAGTGCTGCCAAAAAAAAGAAAAATTGTTTCACATGAATGCAAAGCCTCAGCAGACCTTCAGATTTAAAAAAAGCATATTTACGAATGACGTTAAAAGTAAAACTGGTGTTATTCGACACGTTTCATAGACGGCTTGTGTGTGTGTGTGTGTGTGTGTGTGTGTGTGTGTGTGTGTGTGTGTGTGTGTGTGTGTGTGTGTGTGTCTGACTGAGCGTAAAAGCTTCTCTACCCACTTGGGACCAAATTTCAGTTGAGTTTTTTTTTGGGCCAGCTGTCAGTTGAGTAGAAATCCTCATCACAATGGTTCCCAAACTTTTCAGTTCTCGGACCCCTCAAAAAATTAGAAATTTCACAGACCCCGTCTGAGTTCTGAAATAAAACGAACAGTAAATATGATACAAACTCTTATACTTTAATTAAAATATATTAAAACCAAAATCTCTTAACTTGAAAAATTATAATATTAATGATATTAAACATAGTTTAATGTGAACAATGAAGCTGCTTTTGAACAATTATCTCTCCAATATTGGTTTAATGTCTGATAATAATTTCACTATTGAGTCACTCTCGACATCAAGTTTATTTCTTAATTCTGACTTTAAGTACGTGAGCTGGGAAAATGCGGTTTCACACAAATAAGTAGAGAAACATAGTTAGACACTTCAAAGTTTTTTTGCGAGTAGTCAGTCGTTACATATAACCAGACGTCAGCTAGCTGTAATTGAGAAAACTATAATTTTAATGAACTGTCAGTTGAAAGTTCTGCCAATGAATCTTCTTCCTGTAGTGTGAGAGAGAGGTTAGTTGACAGCCATCAGCAAATGGATTCCTTATCACATGTCACTGTCATCCGTCACTGCAAAATATTCCCTCAGCTGCAAGTGCGGTTGCTCCAAATAAGACTTAATAACGTTGAAGATCTCCTTTGAAATATTTTATCCAGACATCTGGAAGAAATCTGCCATGAAAGGAAATTGTTCGAAGAATTCAGAGTTTAATCTCCGAATCCACAGATTCAATTTTTTTATCATCACCTTGGTTTTATCTCGAATCTGAAAAACAGTGATGTTAGATCCCTGCAGGCTTATAGTGAGTCCATTCAGATGACTGAAGATATCAGCAAGGCATGATAGCTTCAAAATCCAGTTAAAGTCATGGAAACTGTCTTTAAGGTTGAAGTTGGAATCAAATAAAAAGAGCTTTACTTCATCCCTCAGTAAAAAAAAAATACTGGAATCTTTCTACTAATTGTTTCAAGATTCTAACGTTTAGATTTTAGAGTAACGCCATGGGATTATGGGATCATCTTCAGAAACATAAAACAATATACATGAAAAATTATAAAACAAAATATTTTGAATATAACAATAATCATCATCATCCCTGTTACAGAATAGGCATTGCGACATGTGGCGGTTCCACGGACCATCCTTTCCTCGGGCGTCCACTGGCCCGTTTTCCGGACGGTACTCAAAGGCTATACTGTACTCGGTAATCTGCACTCCTCCGTACGATTGACATACTCTTCCCATTGACCTCTGTATTGTTTGATTTTCTCATTTAGTGACTGATGTTTTATTCGTCTCTTACTTATGCATTCGCACATCACTTCAAGTCTTGTATATCCCATTACACTCCTTAAAAACTTCATCTCGGCACCTTGTATTTTATTATTACCTTTCTTTCTAAGCTTCCTATCCTTTCGCTATTTCATACGTGAAATCTGGCACTGCCATTATTTTATACAGTTTCTTTTCTACACTGTCTGCCAAGAGTTCATTTTGTTGTATCGCAGGTTCCTGAACAGTTTGTTAGCTTGTTATCGATGTCCTGATCATCTCCATAACTCCTGTCACACCCGAGATAGATAGTAAATGCGTGACGTGATCCAGTGTGGTGTCTTCTAAAAGTACTTCTGACCGAATTGTGTTCTTACCCAAAAAAAAACATTACTTTTGTTTTCATTGTGAAAATTTTACAATTGCATTCCCTTCCTTATATATTCAGATGGTGAATGGCTCTTTGCAGACCATCTTCTGAGCTAGCTATTAAAGTTTGATCATCTGCGAATAATATGGTGTTGAGACTTTTGTGTCTGCGAAGTAGTAACAATAATTAAAATGTCAATTCTACATAGATTAGAATTAAGGCACAAGACTTAATCATAAAGTAATATAAAGTAAAGCTTTTTTACCTGAGACTGGCGGTTGAAAAACCCAGCAAAGGCTGGACAGCTGTTTTCTATCATATACGTACCCCCCGCGTACCTGCTAAAGACCTCCGCTACGGTTTACTCCTGCATTAAACTAAAATTCCAACCCTCACGGAAATTCCCAACGCACTAACGGAAATTTCCGACCTACTAACGCCCGTCTCCACTGTGACTCCCCTTTAATGTACTTCTCAAATCATTCTGGAATATTTTTGCTTGCTTGGCTCAATCAGATTTCATTAGTAATAACGATAAAAGCCTCCTTGAATTTTCGTGGCATCGTATAGTATCCTACGTTGGTTGTTCTAAGCATAGGGATCTAGGTGTTCGTTTTACATAACTGATTTCATTTATTTTGTGAAAGAGTTTGATGGAGGGTAACCATGTTTGAATATATTTTTCAATAATATACCCGATAGCGTTAAAATCGCATGAATTTAATGAGTCAAAATTATATTAAAATAGTAATGTGAAAAGGGAAAAGAATATAGAAGAATTGAAGACTAACTTCACAACGATTTTCTTTTGTAAACCTGCTTTTGTAATTCCTTTATTGTATTCAACTTCCACGATCGTATTTTGTAAATGATAGTATTCAGTTTTTGTGATGACTGATGATTAATCGTCTTTACATAATGTCACTTATTATAGAAGCATTTCTACTTATAAAAAATTAACTTACAACAGCTCTGTTAATGGATGACTACTATGTCGCAACTATTGTTAACGGTTAGAATAGAAGCTACGTAAGGCGTGTGACGTGTTGGTCGATTAATTTAACACCAGTAGGCTGACTGACAACATATAGTATACATTTCGATGTGACAAAAGGCCGATGATCATTTGAAGACGGTAGGCTAGCATCTTTACTTTTATTCCCGTCATCACAGATACCTGTCATACCTGGGCAGAGCAAACAGCTTCAGTAAAGCACTTTAGATTGTTCCCGATGACGATGGTCACACTTTTCACCAAAACTGGATAGTAGCGACCTTAACGGTATAGTAGTAACCTCGATAATTATCCGTAATAAGACAATCTCTACCTCTTCGAGAAGATTCCTTTTTATTAGTTAAGAGATTCCTTAATCAATTAAAAAGAAGGTTCCTTTTTATTAATACGAGTATACTCCTTGTTATTTTTTATTTTGTTTTTTTTTTCGTATCGGCCATCTAAGGACCACATGGCAATTTCAATTCTTTACTCTTTGTTCTTTCCTTTTTTTCCAATATTCCTTTATCTTCTCACTGTGTCTTTTCTTCCTGTCTTCAGTCCACTTTGAACCACTCCTACCCTGGACTCCCTCCATTTTTAATACTTTTGTCCGAAAAACTTCTCCTTCAATTGGTTCTTCTGCATGTATATTATTTTTTTCTAGACCCTTTTGGACTTCTTTAATCCAACTTGATGTTGACTTCTTCCCCCACAGACATTTGAAGATCTGCTTTGTCAACTTATTGTCGTTCATTCTATATAAATGTCCAAAAAATAATAGTCTTCTTTTTCTCATTGTTTCTGTTATATTTTCTATACTTTGATATATTTCGTAATTACTTCTTAATTTCCAACCTTCTGAAGTTTTTCGTGGGCCTAATATTTTCCTAATAATTCGTCTTTCCAATATTTCTAGTTTGTCTAAATTATAATTCAATGATAGACATTCACTTGCATATAGGCATTCTGACTTCACTACTGTACTGTAATGCCTTATTTTCGCATTTTTAAATATGCACTTTTTATTGTAAATATCTTTAGTTATACCATATGCCCTTTCCATCTTATGAATCCTTTTTTCTGTAGCAGATTTTTCTTGCCATTCTCTTGAATTATCTCTCCTAGATACTTAAATTTTCGAACCCTCTCTATTCGACCAATATCTGTTACCAGGAATTTTGGCGCGTTTTTAATGTTTGTGAGAAATTTGTTTTTTTCTGCAGATATTCTTAAGCCTGTTCTACTGGCTAAGTCCTCTAAAAAATTAACTTGTGTTACTGCAGATGTCAGATGTTCAGAAAGGATTGCAAAGTCATCTGCGAAACCTTTTTATTTTAATTATTTATTCTTTATTTTATTAATTAAGGAAGCTAGCAATCAAGTGAATGCAATAATCCGGAAGCAGAGTCTCCGTGAGTTTGTACAATAGGCCAGGATGCCAGACACGATCGAAAGCTTTCTCGACATCAAGGAAAACGTCGACGGTCTGTTCCCGTGAGTCACCGGGCTCGGCTATGGTCTCCACTGAACACATTAACTGATACGTTGAGGAGTGCCCAGCTCGAAAACCAGAATTACGACCAGTTTTAGGTGTTCTTGAAGTCGCCGCTGGACCATTAGTTGCGACCATTTACGAGTACTGGAACAGACCAAGTAGACTATAACTTACTGATTCTTGCACCTAACGTGAAAAGTTTAATTTTTAACTCTTACACTGACAACAGTTGCTTTCAATAATTGTTCATTACGTTAACGGATCAGAAATGAGCAGTAAACGCAGGAGTGATCAACTTTGAAATTGGTTGTGGTGTAAGGTAGGGTGATACATTATCAACACTCCTTTTCAATCTCATACTTCATGCAGCTGTTTCTAAAATGAATTCCCATGTAAATGTAATTACTAAAAGCAGGAAAATTAGTGCACATCCTGATGACATAGTTATATTCGGCCGTAACAAAAATGCAGTAAAAGAAACATTCATAGAACTGGAAGAACAGATAAAGAAGGCTGGGTTGTCAATAAACCAGGACAAAACATCACACATGTGTGTTTCAAGATTTAGACATAATGAATGAAATACACTGGATGTTGGAGGCTATAGCTTTGAGAAAGTGGATAATTTTACCTACCTCGGATCGCTGTTAAATGAGGACAATCTGAACAGCGAGGAAATCAAATCGAGGAAAGCAAAGGGAAACAAAGCGTATTTTGCAAACAAGAAATTATTGTGTCTAGAATTTCAAGTCATAATTTTCTAAACTGAAAATTTATAAAACCTTGTAAGCCCAGTAGTGACTTACGGCTGTGAGACATGGATCATGCGGAAGAAAGATGAAGAAGATATTAAATGATTTGAGAGGAAAATACTTAGGAGAATTTTTCATAAAGTATTTTAGTAGTGCAACAAGATGACACTTGAAGGACCCGCATGAATACTGAACTTGATACATTAATGAACAGCGACAACATAGGAAAGCTTATTAAGTCACAGAGAATTAGATGGCTAGGACATATTTACAGAATGGAGAAGACCAGAAATACGAGAGTTATTGCAGAACGGAAACCCTTGGAGTCTAGGCCTAGAGGAAGACCGAGAACGAGGTGGATGGAGTGTGTTGAGGAGGACCTGCGAACCACGGGGATCACAGGATGCAAGATTGTTGCTGACAACAGAAGGGAATGGTGTAGGATTGTTGAGGAAGCCAAATTTCATAGAGAGATGTAGAGCCATACAGAAAAGAGTGTTTAAGGAATAATAATGAAAAATTGGTAACAACCTTAAAACTACGTGTAACCAAATTAGAACGCCTGCTATCGTTAGCAGAATTCAGAATGGAAATGTATAGGAGATTTTGCTATACAGGTCCGTGAGTAGACAGCTGCGTTGGTGGCCATGATGTGGTGGACTAGACACATCGATGAAGGGCTTTTACAAAATGGGTGTTGACCTGGTTGCTCCAGTAAACTGAACAAGATTTACTCCAGAAGGAAATTACGGTAGAATATTCGAGGAGGTATACGGTCAATAGATGCACACAAGTGATTTTGTTTTGAGAAAATAATCGTCGTCGTCATCATCCTTTACGGCTTAGGCTAGTAGCCTGATCCAGTCTCAATGGAAGTCATCCAACCATCGCTTACGTGGTCTTCCGGCACTTCTTGTCGCCCTTGGATGATAGTCAAGGGCTCTTCTTGAGAATCTAGTTGGATCCATACTATCTACGTGTAACCGCCACTTGTACCGGGAGATTTCCTTATTTAAGCTTTCAACTAAGCCTAGCTCCATTCCAATATGATTACTTATGATAAGATCTCTCCTGGTACAAACCTTTACAGCCCTCAAGAACCTCATTTCCGCTCCTTGTATTCTAGATATATCTTTGGCCTTTCTTTTCTAATCCAAGTCTCACTACCATACAGTAGTTGAGGTATGCCATTACATTATATTATTTCAATTGCGTCTCTTTTCTTGTTTTCTTCTTTAAGAGTTTAATGATACATCCACAGAGCATCTGGAAGAGACTAATAAGAGAAAATAATGTTCTCGTATTTGAGACACGTCTGCGCCGAATGGTTAGTGGTAAACAAACGACAAGAATAAACGTATACGTGAATGTAAATACTTCCTCAGTTAAAGGGATGACGATGTGCAGCCGGATTGAGAATAATGTTTTTAGGCATAGTTTGAACAAAACATGCAATAGAAAAATGAATAAACACAAAAGAAAACAAATCGAAAATTTACGTGGGGCGAACACGAACAGGTTAACATGAATCGTACAATAGTTGGCAAAGTAAGAGAGGTATGAAGAACCTGGAATTGGTGGGCGCCTACGTATCCGAATTCTGCGGTGTGTTCTGGTCTCCAGTATTTTGAGTAGGTAGTAGGTAGTGTGGTAGTGTGGTTAATCATACGGATGGAAACTGCTCACTAATACAGATACGGAGAAACCAATTCTGCGGTGTGTTCTGGTCTCCAGTATTTTGAGTAGGTAGTAGGTAGTGTGGTTAATCATACGGATGGAAACTGCTCACTAATACAGATACGGAGAAACCAATTCTGCGGTGTGTTCTGGTCTCCAGTATTTTGAGTAGGTAGTAGGTAGTGTGGTTAATCATACGGATGGAAACTGCTCACTAATACAGATACGGAGAAACCAATTCTGCGGTGTGTTCTGGTCTCCAGTATTTTGAGTAGGTAGTAGGTAGTGTGGTTAATCATACGGATGGAAACTACTCACTAATACAAATACGGAGAAACCAATTCTGCGGTGTGTTCTGGTCTCCAGTATTTTGAGTAGGTAGTAGGTAGTGTGGTTAATCATACGGATGGAAACTGGTCACTAATACAGATACGGAGAAACCAATTCTGCGGTGTGTTCTGGTCTCCAGTATTTTGAGTAGGTAGTAGGTAGTGTGGTTAATCATACGGATGGAAACTGCTCACTAATACAGATACGGAGAAACCAATTCTGCGGTATGTTCTGTCTCCAGTATTTTGAGTAGGTAGTAGGTAGTGTGGTTAATCATACGGATGGAAACTGCTCACTAATACAGATACGGAGAAACCAATTCTGCGGTATGTTCTGGTCTCCAGTATTTTGAGTAGGTAGTGTGGTTAATCATACGGATGGAAACTGCTCACTAATACAGATACGGAGAAACGAATTATGAAACCCATCGCTGCGTGTTTTCACCTCCAAATTTATGTGTCCGTGAGCCCTCCGCCTTTGGTATCGTACTCTCGCGACCATAACTACAACTTCAGACATGGCGGATCGAACATTTATGTCTTCGTGAGCCCACCGCCTTTGGTATCGTACTCTCGCGACCATAACGACAACTTCAGACTTGGTGGATCGAACATTTATGTCTCCGTGAGCCCTCCGCCTTTGGTATCGTACTCTCGCGACCATAACGACAACTTCAGACATGGCGGATCGAACATTTTTGTCTCCGTGAGCCCTCCGCCTTTGGTATCGTGCTCTCGCGACCATAACGATAACTTCAGACATGGCGGATCGAACATTTATGTCTCCGTGAGCCCTCCGCCTTTGGTATCATACTCTCGCGACCATAACGACAACTTCAGACACGGCGGATCGACCATTTATGTCTCCGTGAGCCCTCCGCCTTTGGTATCGTACTCTCGCGACCATAACGACAACTTCAGACATGGCGGATCGAACATTTATGTCTCCGTGAGCCCTCCGCCTTTGGTATCGTACTCTCGCGACCATAACGACAACTTCAGACATGGCGGATCGAACATTTTCTAATGGTTTCGTTCATTAGAGGCGTGTGTCAGGTCATGAATCTGAATACGTTTTACTGGTCTGGACAACTTTCAAGGATTGGTGGCTGGGTCCACTTCTTCGTAAGGCGACCCAGAATTAAGTGGTACTCTAAAAGTCAACCTGTTTAGTACATGAAGGAAAGAAAAATATAACAATTCGATTGCAATTTATGAAGCTGACAAGTAAACAAAGTTGACACCACCCGAACGGCGGAAGGCAGGATGACCGCGTAGAACTTGCAAGTGGACTACGCCTGGATCGACGTAGGCGGGGCTTGGGGACGGGGAGACGTTAAGACGCTGTATGCGTCCGGTGATAATAATTTAAAAAAAACATGGCTCAGTTATAAAGTTGTAGTGCTGCATTAATTGGACTATTTAGAACAGGGGTCTCCAAACCACGCGAAGGCTCATTGTCTGGGCCGCGGCAACCCGGCCGATGCTGCGTGCAGTTTTTAAATAGATCGTCAAAATACTTAAAATATTATAACATTTTACTAAATAACTAAACAAGAAATACGTTCAGTAAAATGTTATAATATTTTGTACAAGTTTAAAACATTTACGTTGTTAATGTTCGTCTGCCTGCCTTGAATGAATCACGCTTTTCACTCGCATCTCATTAAGTGACGATTTCAAGGAAATAAAAACAGCAATGCTTTCAAAGTTTGGATCGACCTATGTATGAGAACAAACGTTTTCAAAAATGAACTTTGTAAAAATAAAAGTACAGGGCTAACTTGTCAGATGAACACTTGAAATCCATTCTAGTGATAGGAGCATCAAAATTTGACTCAAAATGGACAGACATTATATGTCAGAAGCAACTCCGCACATCCCAACTTATGTACATAAGAAAGCCAAAAAATAATACGTAAGAAATATCTTTGAACGTTATTTTTTCCTTACTTTTATTTACGTTATTTTGAATAAATGAATTTGTTTTTATTGGATAAGTCTGCTTAATTTTTATTTAAACTCCTATTTTAATGACTTGATTATTTCGTAAACTTAAAAAATAAGTTTATAATAATATATCATTTTCTATATTAGTAACTCGATGTTTCTTGCAGTAATTATATAATTTGTGTTGTTTTCAATTTGTTGTTTCTTCTGCAAGTAGTAAAAAAAAAAAAATTATACTACTTGCAGAAGAAACAAATTGAAAACATCACAATAATTATATATATATATATATATATATATATATATATATATATATATATATATATATGTTGTTGGCCCGCCTGACTTCCATTATTTTTCAATTCGGCCCTCAAGTGAAAAAGTTTGGAGACCCCTGATTTAGAAAATATGTCTCCAATAAACAACTGAAGAAAATCAGTGTCAGGAAAGGAAAAGGTAAGCTGAGACGTGATACTTGACGGCCAGTGTAAACGTGACGTCAACTCAACATATTCAAGACTTAATTGTCTAAGATAAAGTATCAATGGGAAACGTGTTTACGATAATGCTTTGGCTGAGTGGAAAAGCACCGGTTTCACGTCAGAATTATGAAAATATTTATGAACGGAAAAGAATAGTACGTGAGACCGAACAGGTAGAACCAAGTTGAGTTAATCAGCTGATGAAATTCATTAAGCGAGTTGCGAAGCTGCAGTGACTTGAGAACATATATTTTGTAACCCCGTGCGTCAGTCCGCTGGCAAAAACAACCCTCGAGAACGCTGTGTTGACACGTTTAAACTGTCGTCATTATCCTTCTTGCTTATCGTTTCGGTTATTAATAAAAACAATTGTACATATTTACTTGTCTTCCCACCGTCATACGTTCTGTTGTGATTGCACGTATATCGATGTTTACAAAGTCTTGGTTAAATCGACTTTTCATTCGGGCGGAAGAATACTGTTACGTGTATAACAAACTTCAGTGCGGTGGAATTAGATTGGCACCAGACATAGTAAGATAATCAATAATTTTATGTATTATTATTGTTTTAGTAATTCACACTTAGTTCAATACAGTTTGAATAGTGGCTATACACTAATCCATTACACATCATTGACAGTTGTCAGTAACAATTATTATTGATATTAATAGAGAAAAATTGTAAGTATACCCTATAAAGATTTTCAACAATTAGCTCAATGTATTTGTGCGCTAAATATAACTACTCGTGAAGCGTGCGTAATTTTCGAATGTTGACTAAATAATTTATTCGAAACAGTATTGCATATATTCGGTAATTACATTGATTTATTGTGTTACAAATTATATTTAGCTATATTTATTATTGTATACTTCCACTCATTTTTGTATTATTGATTATTTGCTTGGGCGCCAGAGTAGAGTATCTCAGGAGTGTTATGAAATAATAACACTTCGTTCAGATACTAAGATTTATATTGTTATCTTCTTATTACTTAATACATCTGAGAATTAATCATTAATATCATCTTTATAATTAATAACAACAACAAAAATTTATTAATATCTCTAGTTTACGGATTCTTCAAAATCATATTAATCAAGTACTGTACTATTCAAACGAGTACTCAGTAGATTCAAATTTACTCCATTAACACATTTAAATCTTCAATATTAATCAAAACATATATATATATATATGTATCATAAATCCTTAACTGCTATGAACTTCTATAATCTTCAATAGATTCAATTATTCAACTCCGTTACCGTTTCTATAATTATTATAACTTGTTTCCTTACTTTACTATACCATAACTCACCAAAACATGTCATATAGCATAAATTGTAATATTTAGTATCTGAACTCGTGGGTCTTTTGAGAATGAGATGAGTTAATTTTGAGATGCTAAAATTATGTTAATTTATTGTATTGTGAATCATAAATGATATACTGTTACTTGTTGCTGGATTCCAAATAGAAGAATGACGAACTGTAATCCTGCGTTAAACATCGCACTACACTTTGCACTTATCACGCTTGATTAACTTTCTTTAATTACTTCACTCGCTCGCGTTAGTACTAGACGTCGCGCACGTCTAAATAAGTATACTTCTTGCTGCAATCTACGCGCACAAGTTAAACATCTTCTGGTCCGTACGTACTATCGCGCACACATATAAAATAAACTTCTTGATGACTGTAATTCTTTCTCAACTATTTAACCGAGATAATCTATTGATTTGAACTTAGAGTAATAGTATTAAAATTGCTCACATCGAGTGACGCAGGTTTCCCGTGTTTTGCGTGAAAATTAAACTTAGACTTCCTTTCTTGTTTGCTTCACTTCTTTTTTTATGGTTTTTCGAGTCCTTCCCTCACTACAACTCTGGTTGATCATACTCCCATTGGCTTGACTTTGAAATATTTGCCGGTAAATTCGAACTTACCCATTCCGGTGCTGTATCTTTTTCGCGCTCACTACCGATGCTATCCGTGATTGGTTGCCAAAGAGCGGGCGACAAACTTACGCGGACGTTCGTTAGACTCCCTAAAAAGTGACGCTACTTTCTAAAATAGTCATACTTATTGGCGTGGCATCTATTGTCTCTTGAAGGACACAGTACCGTTAACCTAACGGTATATGGGCGTTTTTTGCTGGTTTTACACACAAAACATTTTATGCTTTTATGACATGTAAGGGTGTTTTGGGTCTATTGTAACTTATTTTGTCGGCGCCTGACTGTCGCATAGTCGAGCCTCTTTTGATTCAAATTTTCATTTATATTTTACTTACATCTATATACATTTCAATACTTTATATTATTATATATTGTTATAGTTACCATTAATATTTGATTTATTATTTTATGTGTTTATATACATATTAAATTAATACACATGTTCACAGTAACGTTTCAACCCTATAGGATTGTACATGGTTGGAACACCTTAACCGAATGGGTGACCGCGGCATCCCCATCAAACAACTATTGAATTATAAGTCGAAAGGACGGGGAAGAGTGGGACGTCTGTTGAAGTACAGGAGTGACCATCTCTAGTCTATGTGCTTGGGACCGGAACAAGCTATTTTTGATTTAAACCTTGTAGAAGAAGATGATGATTACTAAAGAGAAGGAAAATATCTTTCCTCCTTCAGCCTTCAAACTTTTAATGTTACCTTTTCCTTCACTCCTCCATCTTTCTCTGTCTTCTTGAGCGATGTTCGTTCAGGTCGTACCGGGATGTTTTTTCAGATCGTCAGCTAATCTCATTTGCGATCTTCCTGTTTTCGTTGTTTTTTCCCATTGCGATCCCGTCGGTTGATATAGTTCCAATCCACTTTTCAAGTGGCGTGCATGGGTGTAGCAGTTAGGGTTTTGCGGTTCAAACACTCCCCAAACTTTCTCGTTCAACTCATGATCTACAATCTGTATCATTTTATTATGATTTTAAGGCAAGTGTCAATATTGTTTAGCCACAAGAAGCAGTTTTAATTAATTCTGTGTTTAACCACATCAATGCTGTTAGGTAATAGATGACCAAACTATTTATCCCTCCAATTTTTTGTGAATCCCCCCCCCCGCAAAATGAAGTTCTGCGTACGGGGCGCTATGGCCAACGAATTTCTACATTAGTTTTGCTACCGGACTCGAAACGTCTTCTGTTATGTTCCGTACACATTCGTGTCTGACAGTAAATCCAAAAATTTCATCATCATCACCATCATCTTCTTCTTAACGGTTTTAGGCTTTAGCAGGCTGTTCCTATTCCACAGCCCACCTTTTCTCAGGTCTACCAACTTTTCTTCTGCCTCTAGGGTTGTAATGTTTCTCTGTCTTCAGTATTCTACTTTCTTCCATTCTATCTGTGTTGAATCCGAAAATTTGATATTAATAATTCTTCTACTTTGATCTTTGCAATGTTTGCTATATTATCGATAATGCCTTCGTAAGTGTCACGGTCTGGGAACAATGCGTGAAGAACAAATTGGTCAAATCTTTTACTTTTTATACGTGAGGAAATTTCTTATTTTTAAAGATGTAATTGGGTTTTCCAGATGCTGTTCATCCTGGTCCAATTTGTCGTTTTGATTTCATAGTTTTATTTTCTTTGTTCGATTTTACAATTTTTCGTAAACATGTACAGTCTGTGACCTATGAAATTGTTCTTCCTACCACCGCAGTGTTGGTTCGTCGTACTCCTTTGCCAAGAAAATCACTACCTTTACTAAATTGTAAATACACGTCATATCACTTCACGTTAATTACAACTCGCAGAATAATTACGATAAAACAACTCGGTAACTAGTCTTACACTATGTAGGTTTAAATGGAGAACCAATGATGGCCGTAGACGTTTGGTATCACCGTAATGTGTGTAAATAGAGAACCAATGATGCCCGTAGACGTTTGGTATCACCGTAATGTGTGTAAATAGAGAACCAATGATGCCCGTAGACGTTTGGTATCACCGTAATGTGTGTAAATAGAGAACCAATGATGCCCGTAGACGTTTGATATCACCGTAATGTGTGTAAATAGAGAACCAATGATGCCCGTAGACGTTTGGTATCACCGTAATGTGTGTAAATGGAGAACCAGTGATGCCCGTAGACGTTTGGTATCACCTTAATGTGTGTAAATACAGAACCAATGATGCCCGTAGACGTTTGGTATCACCGTAATGTGTGTAAATAGAGAACCAATGATGCCCGTAGACGTTTGATATCACCGTAATGTGTGTAAATAGAGAACCAATGATGCCCGTAGACGTTTGGTATCACCGTAATGTGTGTAAATGGAGAACCAATGATGCCCGTAGACGTTTGGTATCACCGTAATGTGTGTAAATGGAGAACCAATGATGCCCGTAGATGTTTGGTATCACCGTAATGTGTTTAAATGGAGAACCAATGATGCCCGTAGACGTTTGGCATCACCTGAATGTGTTTAAATAGAGAACCAATGATTCCCGCAGACGTTTGGTATCACCGTAATGTGTTTAAATAGAGAACCAATGATGCCCGCAGACGTTTGGTATCACCGTAGTGTGTTTAAATAGAGAACAAATGATGCCCGTAGACGTTTGGCATCACCGTAATGTGTTTAAATAGAGAACTAATGATGGCCGTACACGTTTGGTATCACCGTAATGTGTTTAAATAGAGACCAATGATGCCCGTACACGTTTGGCATCACCGTAACGTGTTTTGTGTTTGTATATTTGTAATTTTTCCCAAATGTTCATTATGGTGCCTTTTTGTCATGTTGGTTATGTCTGGGAATTCATGTCCAGTGTTTATTGCATATGTGGCCAAATTAGATTTATATATTTCTGGTTTTTTGTATGCGTGTAGATGTACACACTTGTAATAAACAATGGATATGAATTCCCAGACATAACCAACATGACCCTAATAAAACACATACGACACAAAGGCACCATAATGAACATTTGGGAAAATTTACAAATATACAAACACAAAACACAAAACAAACTAATACCTGAACAAATACAAATCAATACAAAACATGATACCATTTTCAAAGCACTCAATATCGAAAATATACAAAATACTAATACACCCCCAATCACATACAATAACAATTTGAAAAACCAAAAACCAATGGGAAGCCATAACAACAGCCAACCAGAACACTGGTACTCCACAAGATTTAAAATTAGGAAGGCTGATGATGGGAACACTAAGGGTCTCGAAACATGTTCCAAATAAGGGAAAAAATATCGGTATGGAGAACCATATTCCATGTTCTAAGATTTATAATTAAAATCATTTTCGAAATGAAATATTACCATAGAAACTACTTCTTTCTACTTACTGCTTCAGCCTTAACCACAGTACTGTGGTCACTAACGTATACCACCTCACGTTATCGCACTCGATTTTCACTGATGATGGAGGTCGATGGCATTGCCGAAACGTCTGGTTTTGTAGAAAACATTGGACTACGGCCAAACATCCCGGGAAGGAATTTTAACAAAAACTACTTCTTTGTTGCCGATATTGTTGTACACATATATATAAAAAATATGCATCAAATTAATGGCTTGTATAAGTTAATGTTTGATCTCCATTAAGTAGTGCTCAAGTTTCCAAAGTTTTAATATTATGATGTCCGTAATTAAAACATCAGAGCAGGTTTAGTGTGTATGAGGGTACACCGTGGACAAAAATTTTCAACATTTCCTATTGAGCGTTGCTTAGAGTAAAGCTGTGAATCTACAGTGTACGTTTCACAGAGCAAACACGCGGAAAAGAAGGAGCGCTCCGAAGTCACTCATGGACCCTCAGCATCTTGCAGAGGGTTCATTTCCTAAAGACGAAAAGTCTATCTATGAATCGTTCCTCTGTAAACACGTGCAGTTACACTGCCCAGCGATCCACAGGAAGCAAATCGCTATCCACGCTGGACAATTTTTCGGCTTGCACGCGTTATGTTGGTGTGGGTTTCGGCACTTTCCATTTGAAAAGCGTGCAAATGTAAGAAAATAAACATGAGTGAGGCCAGAAATAACGCGAATTTTGAGTGAGTGAGTGTGTGTGTGTGTGTGTGTGTGTGTGTGTGTGTGTGTGTGTGTGTGTGTGTGTGTGTGTGTGTGTTCCCTGCCTTTTTATTGCAGTAATCATAATAATAAAATGGAAACGTAAACATTACATAATTGAGATATGCTTGCCTTCCACGAACGATATATTTTCTCTCATACATGATTTACATTAAAATGAAAAAATTATAATTTTATTGTCTGGCAACAAAATTATTTTATTTTTAACAATTACCATTGTTTGAAAAAGTTTAAATGAATTTTCAAGTACTTTACTGTTGTTAAAACGTAAAAGGTTGCAGGTAAACTACCCCTTCCCCTTAACCGATCTTCACCAAAATCAAAAGGCCTTGAGTTCACTACAATTCAGGGATGTATGCAAAACATTATTTGATTCTGTTTGAATATGCGGCAGTTACCGTTCGTCATAGAAAAAATTACCATTGTTAAAACATAAAATGTTGCAGGTAAACGGTAAACTACCTTATTCCCTTAACCGATCTTCACCAAAAACAATAGGTCTTGAGTACTCTACAAATCAGAGCTGTATGCAAAAAAGTATTTGATTCTGTTTGAATTTGCGGCTGTTATCGTTTGCCATAGAAAAAAATCTACAGACAGATAGATAGACAGACAGATAGATAGACAGACAGACACACACACAGACACTTTTCGAAAAATGACTTTTTTTCATGTTTGGAGTGTAGTACAATCAGAATCTGCAATAATCTCGAACACGATTTTGTTTGCCATCACCATACTTCCATTTATTTAAGGAACATGGAAGTAATAACATCTTGAGGTAAAGTAAATAAAAATTTTAAATATATTATATACATATATATATATATCAAGAAATAGACTCTAGCAAAAAGTGTTTGAATTTTATAATTATATATACAACATGTGTGTGTGTGTGTGTGTGTGTGTGTGTGTGTGTGTGTGTGTGTGTGTGTGTGTGTGTGTGTGTGTGCGTGTGTTCCATGTATATGATGCCTGAATACTGAGTACTGGATTACCACTTTTTTTTTTTTTAATTTGGCATGTTTATCAACCTCTTATGCGTAAAGAAATAAAGAAAGGAAAAGAGAGGATGGGTGAGAGAGAGAGAGAGAGAGAGAGAGAGAGAGAGAGAGAGAGAGAGAGAGAGAGAGAGAGAGAGAGAGAGAGAGAGAGAGAGAAGCGAGGAGAAGAAACTTTTACCAGGCAAAAAGTTGGCTTTTTTAAGGCTTCAGCAATTTGGTGCTTCATAATGTTCATCGTGACGAAATGTCCAAATAAGGAATCGCTTTATTAACTTCTTGCTCGTCTAGCAAATTACTTCACTACCAAATCGGATGAGCCGTCCATTTCTGATAAGCTGTTGCCGGGTAATACGCGTTTTCACATTCCTGTAAAATTATAGTCAGCAGAAGCGGCAGATGGTCAACACCGTGCAAAATCATTTATACATTTTGCAGAGGCTCCAGTCGTGTGCAACCGCTTACAAATAATTTTGCAAAACTTCAAAACAGGAATCCCACTGTAAACAATAAATCGGTGAGCAGAGTCGGGTGGCTTAAAACTTCGCGGCTTCACTTTACAATTAGGCATCCCGTGCATGAATACAAAACTTACAAGAATAAACACACACGGTTGTTAGGAAATTTCTACATTTATAAGGGTAGACAGAGGGTAAAGACTTTTGTATCCATAAGGAAACGAAGACGGCATACTTGATATGCCGCTACAACGCTACAAGTCCTGACTAAGGCTGATTCGAATCTCCCTGCTTTGGCTGCTTCTTAGTTTCTTGGCGAGATAATAAATTATTAACATAGTATATGACAGTTGATGAACACACGTGTGTGTTCTCTCTCTCCCTCTCTTTCTATTTTACCTACCTTAGTATTAAAGACTTAGCTATTCAGACCGTCGAAGTCTATTACTGTCGTCTCCCTAGAGTTCCCACACCGTCAATCTTTTCTATTAAATGAAGCTTAATGTACTAACTCTTCTTTCCCCTAGTTAAATTTCTCCTCGTAAAGGTACAATTTATTCTTCAATAATCCTTTTCTACTGCACTGATTTTATTTCTACACTTATTGTTCACTATCCAGTTCTCAGCTATACGGTCCGGACTATACTTTTATATATTTCTTTTTTGGTTACAAATCTGTAGGATAATATTGGCCTGACATTCAGTTAACAAAGTTTACTAACGGCTTCACAAATATCACAAACATACAGACCGTTTTTCAATATTTCCTATAAGTAGGCTTATATCAGAAATATCGAAAACTGTGATATGTTGCAAGTTTTTTGTACATTTGTGTGTGATTAGTTTTTGTTCCTATAGTCAGTTTTTGGTCTCCCCTTCTGTTGTGCCAGAAAGTAATTGGGTCACTTTTGATGGTCAACAAGAATTAATTCTTAACCTGTACACCAGTAAATAATATCAATAATTTATTACGCCAAGACTAGATAGTTTAACAAATTAAATAAATAAATAAATACACACATACACACATCGTTCGTGAATAATTCAAGACATCACGTTAGAAACGCATAAGAAATGCGCATAAATTAAAAGAGGACGCGTCCAAATGATTGTGTTTATTGTAATTTACGGTCAGAAATTGCTAGAACAATACGATGCGTCTATGATATCCAATCTGTTGTTGATTATTGTCTACGTTATCGTCTATTTATTGCACTATATTTATCCGTCGTTTTCCTTCTTTAGTGGTGCATATTATCATTTAAAGAACAGGTTATGGAAATAATTGTGTCTTACTAGGCAAGGCGAGGCGTTGGAAACACATAACTCACACGCGTGAATGAATACCCGCAACAGCATCAATAACAGAAAACAACAAAACACTTTTGTTATTAACGATGATTATCTACCGTCGTCGTTTTTAATGTATTACGATGTGGTAGTTGTTGTTGTTATAATGCCTTTTTCTTATTGTTGTCAGTTTGGATATTTCAAGTCGAAGAAGAAGAAGAAGAAGAAGAAGAAGAAGAAGAAGAAGAAGAAGAAGAAGAAGAAGAAGAAGAAGAAGAAGAAATAAACTAACGTAAGGTATCACCCACTATTCATTAGATTTCTGACGTCACGCGTTCGTGACTGAACTACGAGTTGACCTGCGGTGAGACCGTAGGCTGAAAATCTTGCTTCCATCCAACCGACCAGTCAATAAAGAAAACAACATTTTTATAACGTGTCCACGTCAGTGTGAAACGGAGAGGTAAAATGTTTACGCTCGTTCGGATACATAAATGCACATTACAAAATGCACACACACACACACACACACACACACACACACACACACACACACACACACACACACACACACACACACACACACACACACACACACACACACACACACACACACACACACACACACACACACACACACACACACACACACACACACACACACACACACACACTCACTCACTCACTCACTCACTCACTCACTCACTCACTCACTCACTCACTCACTCTCACACAACTAATTGTAATGTTTTTAAAATTTTCTTGTGTGTGTTTCTCTATCGGTGTGTTTGTCTCTCTGCGGATGGAAATTTTCTTGACCCGTTAATATATTTGAATAATAATAATAACAGTCATCATCATCATCAACATCTTCAAATAGACAAAGATTAGATCTGGTCACTCCAGCGCTTCCTCGGATGTCCCACACCTATCCCTCCCCTTGGCTTATAGTCCCATAGTTGTTTGGGGATGCGGCAGTCATCCATTCGGGAAAGATGGTCCCACCAATTCAGCCGATACTGGGCGATCTTGTCGAGTATACTCATAATATTCAGTTCCTGCCGTATATCTGTGTTTCTTCTGTGATCATGGAGAGTATACACTGCCAAGTGCCTGAGAAATCTCACTTGGATGCGACTGGCCTGGCCTGTTGTTAAAGTCCATTTCTCAGACCCATAAAGAAGTGTGGGAAGAGCCATCACCCTGTAGAATTTTAGGCGTATTCCTTTACTTGCTGACTGAAGGATTCGCCTAATGGTCCCGAACGTAAGGTTGAACTTATGCAACTTATTCACAACATCGTTAATTGCATTATAAGACACACTGTAGCCCAGGTATTTAAAATTGCTAACTTGTTCCAGGACAGTACCATCTACAACAATTTTTGACCGTACGGGATCAGTTCCACGAAAGGCCAACATCTTGGTCTTAAGTGTGGATATTTGCAACCAGACTGTTAGCCGATTCGATTTAACAAATGTATACCCAATATTTTAATAACTATAAATAAAATTAATTGTGTGTGTGATTCTTGTAATTTCACGGATATGTCGTTTCGGATTGAGTCCGGAATTGTGTTGTACTGTCCTCCCCCAAGAGTTTCGGATTGAGTCCGGAGTTGTGTTGTACTGTCCTCCCCAAAGAGTTTCGGATTGAGTCCGGAGTTTTGTTGTACTGTTCCCCCCCCCAAGAGTTTTTCGTAACGTCTCGGCAGACTTATCTCTGATATCATTATGCAGATTCCTCCTCCTCCATGTCTTAGGCTGAATGATTATGCACTGTATTTTTCGCGATATCTTTCCGGGCTGTTCTGATGGCCAGCCCCCTTCAGCTAAATAGAGTAAAGACAATTGTGGGGAAACGAAAGCTAGCAAGAACGCTAGAGATTGAACGTTGAGAATGTGGATGTTCAGAAGTTGATACAGGGGGAGAGAGAGAGAGAGAGAGAGAGAGAGAGAGAGAGAGAGAGAGAGAGAGGCAGACAGATAGACAGGCAGAGACAATGATGGGGGAGAGAAGGAGGGAGGGAGAGCAGGAGAGACAGACAGAATTGGGTTATTGTGTGTCTTTTGCTAAAGACGCAAGAAATGGTCGAGCAGGTTGTGGAGATGTTACTGTACTCGGTTGAATAACAACGATATAAGTAGGTGTACATAAGTAGAGAACGTTGTAATTAGTTGTGAATAGACTAGTTCATAAGAGGGCTATAGGTAAGTATAACTAAATAGAAGACTGAAATTAGTTACATTAAATTAGACAGTTTCTTAGTTTCCACCTACGCCGTTCCTATATTTACGCAGCAGTAGGAGCTGAAAGGCGCGTGTCTATTGTTTCGCGATTTAACCTGTCTTACAGACAGACGATGAAACACTAATGAAAATAACACTACGAAAAAGACATCCAACAAAGAGTCACGGGACACTAGGACTCGTCAAACCGTCGGATCGTTGGTGAGACGTCAGTAAATATAGAATCGTCCTAGAAGGCAAGGGCTATATGACCTACCTTGTGGTGACCACAGGCACTCCTACGTCGGTCAGTCAGACCGTCACATACGTCAGCGAGTCAGAGAACACAGGATTGCAGTGGACCTGAGAACCTCCTTTAGACCAGTCTAGCATAGATGTAGCATTGATTTCTACACTAAGAAAACACTGGCTGCCACGGAACTGTTGCCGAAATACATAATAAGAAAGACCAATGAGATTGAAAAAAGATGGGAAGCTCTAAATAAACAAGCCGACTCCTGCGGCTTTCATCCAGCCTAGAAGCCGATACTTCACACTTTCAATAACAGTAGGACGCCCCCAGCAGACAAGTCTACCGGTTAACAAACAAACACGATTCTATGGATAAACAATAGGAACACGCTTTCCAGCTCCTACGGTAGTATAAACATAAGACCGGTAAAACCGGTACAGTGCCTAGGTAATGCACTGTAGGTATTGCATCCTAAGGCATCGAGGAGGAATCTAACTGAAGGTGGCAGAAATAAATGAGCCGACACACTGGTAAACCCTTCGGGGACAGCAAAACACAACAAGGTACTGAATACATCCTGATATATTAGTAAATTATTGTTTATAATTCAAATAAAAATGAAAAAATTTATTTTTATTTGGAAATAATCCTCAATCCTCAGGTCTCTCTCCTGTCCAATATTACATCAACGATCTACAATTTAGAAATATAAAAAATTTAAACAGTACATAAAGGTTTACACAGATTCCTTAATACATAAAACTTCAACGCAGATAGACGGTCCCATTTTAGGGCAATCCTCTGATCTGAGAACTCCATCTGTCACTGTGCAAGGCATCCAGGTCTGTTACTCGAGGTTTCTCCATCTCCTGTTCTACATTATGGTCCTGTATAATCTATGGTGATTCTCTTCTATTCCTTCCTATATTCTGCCATTTCTGAGCTGCCTTAGTCAATCTTTCGTCGTCCATCTTCTTGAGTGGCCAGATGATCTAAGTCTTCTTTGGTCAGTCTCGTTCATTATAGTTTTTCAGCCCCCACTCGTTCACTTATTCAGCTATTTATAACCTTTTCTCATCTGGATCCACCAGGTCATCTTCTCTAAAAATCAAATTCCGTTGCAGTTAATCTGTCTCCATGTTGCCTAGTCATTGTTCGCATCTCTTGTTCATACAGCATTATAATTTATACGATTGACTTATATATCAGATGCTTTGTTCTGATTTATTTACGAAACAAGATGATTTATTTAAATTGCAAATATTATTATAAATTAATCATCATCGCCATCATCTTCTACCCGGATTAATCCAAAATTGGTTTGTTCCGGCCTCAAGCAAATAGACTAGAGTTGGACACTCCAACTCTCCGTCCTTTCGGCTTATAATTGCATAGTTGTTTGGGGATGCGACAGTTTAGATATTCCAAACATTTTAGACCACTGGACAACAAGGGATTGGAAAATCCTATCCAGTATACTCATAATATTTAGTATATTATAAATTAATTTATATTATAATATTATACAAAATATAGTTAATATAAATAAATATTGTAAGTTAATGAAAACATAAATGTTAAAGTCTTTCAATATAACCATCAAAAAACGGCTTATTTTAAGTATTACAATTCTCGAAATATTTAACTGGAAATAGAAATCTAATAGTCATTAATATATATTAAAACCTTGATTGTGAAGATTATATCTGTGAAATATACTGAAGATACGTATATAATAAATTAAAAACAGAAGCAATGTGTTATTGTGCTAATACAATGATATTATTTAATCGCTATAAAAAAAAACTACAAGAGCTTCAAGTGTTACTATAAAGAAAACGAAACAAACACGTGTGGTGTTCTTTGGGGATTTCGCGGTACGAAAACTCGGTTCAGTACTTACTTGCTACTATAAAACAATAGTTTAACACACTGTGTGTGTGTGTGTGTGTGTGTGTGAGAGAGAGAGAGAGAGAGGGGGGGGTGAGGGTGTTGGTGGCCGTGGGATGTTAGTATGTGATGTTTCCCTCGTATGATGGTGTGTGTTGCAACGTTTCAGTGTAAATGCCTTATCAGTAAACTACAGATAAACGTTAAATTCGTTATTAATTAGTTCAGAACGGGGAGAAGTGCGTGAGGCCGCTCACGTTCAGACAGTACCCTGAACTGAACAATACACGTGTAGGATTACTGCCTGCCTTTGGATGAGTAAGGTTCTTTCAATGTCTCCGTAAAGGACTTGGTTTTTACCGTCACAACCGTCAATAAGAAAATGTACTTTTTGTTATTACATGCACGTAGCGCTCGCTTCATTCTTTATAACACGCAAATGGCGCTCTTTACCAATGTAGGCCGTAATATGAGCGTACCCAATTATTGACGACATGCTTTTCGGTTTGTATTTTGCTGACGATCAAGCGTTTTTTTTTTAGCTCAAGTTGAAATAGACATTCACTACATGTTACGAAAACTACAGGAGGCCTGTGACAACTAGACTACTAATATTTAACTGTCAGTTTACCTAAAACGGAAAAAGCAATAATCTGTGGAGAGAGGCAAAATTTGGAGGAAGGTCGCATAAGATAAAAAACATAAAAAGATGTAATTACTTTGGGATGAACATCTCTGCCAAGGGAGGACGTAACCAAGGAAGCCCAAGGGGGTGAAGTAACATAGCGCCAAGTTGTGTCTTCAGAACTTGGGGGGGGAGAGGGATTTGCGGATTATTGTGTAGTTTGGGGGAATTTAAGAGTGTATTGAAGCCCTAATTAGAAATTATATTTCCGTTAGACATTTTGTAGGAATATTCATGTTCTCACTGAGTGGCAGATTGATCTTGAACGGGTGCGCATGCGCACCCAATTCGCGTACGGTTCACATGCAAATTTTGACATTTTACTATATAACAATCTCGCAAGAGTGATAGTTTTATTTTTATTTTAATATCTGATGATAGAGCATAAGCTCTGAAACGCGTCATAGACGAGATTACAAGAAATCACAAGGCGGATAATTGAAGGTAAATTATTTGTTAATTTTGTAGGAAGTTACGGTTTGGACACTTACATCCCATTTCAGAAGACAGAAGGCCTATATCCGAGTATAAAAATTCGGCCTAACCTACATAACTTAACATACCTAACGGCCAATTAACTTCCCTAGCTTAACATCATTTATTGAATCTTTCATAGTTCATTACGATTAATGACAACTTAAGTTAAATAAATGTATTCACGGCGCGATAGATACGGTGTGTTCATTGTTTAATATTAGAATAAGCGTTTCGTCTCTTTGTTACTTATTCTCTCTCTCTCTCTCTCTCTCTCTCTCTCTCTCTCTCTCTCTCTCTCTCTCTCTCTCTCTCTCTCTCTCTCTCTCTCTCTCTCTCTCTCTCTCTCCCTCTATCTCCTATGGCACTACAGTCCTTGTTCCTTGTTGGGCCCTGGCCTCCTTCAATTCCCCCCCCCATTCTCTTCTGTCGGTAGCCATCCTCCTCCAGGAACGCACTGTCAGTCTAAAGAGTATTCCATATTTCTTTGCCGTAGCCATTGCCGTTGTTTCCGTCCAATCCGAGGCTTTCTTGAAGGTTCCGTAATGTGGTATTTTCTCCGGGGGTAGGTTACCGGCCTACCGCCCAACCCCCAACCTGGAGGACCAGGGATTTTTCTGTTAGGGTTCCCTTCCCTTAGCCGATGGGTCCCAGCTTTCTGGCGCCGGGAACTCGCCATTCACCCTCTCTCGTCTGCTACATTACGTACTCAGGGGCTACGCGACTTTCGTCTTCGAGAACGTGAGAGTAGGATTTGTGGGTAGAGCTGAGCTCCCTTCCGGGAACCTCTGACTCTTTCGTCAGAAACAGTCGGCCTTTCTCAGAGTTTTATTGTTGTATAGTATTCTTGTTTACGTATTACATGACGCTAATATGTTTTATACGTTCATTAATGTAAGATTAATAGGAATATTTTCCTAAAAGATTTTTAGGAAATTGTAAATTGTTTGGCATTATTATGTGGAAACAGTATTGTTATGTACAACTCTAGATTTATGTAGTTCTACTTTTTTACGTGTATATGAACATTTATAGCCTGAACACAAGTACTTTTGGAAGTAGGCCTACGTGCACATCTTACAGGTGTAATATGTGTAATTGTCGTAAGGTAGCTTGAGATTTTTTTGGGTATATTACTTACAGGTTAGTTAATTGTAGTCGAAATAAGTACTGATTTATAAATAAACGAAAGCTTTCACGGCTGGTGTTTACATTATCGCAATTTTCCGGGCTGTTAAGCCGTGATCTAAGTTGTTCATGTTTGTCACCAGACGTTTCGTTCATACCGATGACTGACATCCTCAGTGGCGCGGGAACATAACACCCGCGAACGACTACGAACAGTCGCGAAGGATCTGTGTTCCCCGCGCAAATGTTCGTACTCGTTGACGGGTACTATGATCTGTGTTCCCACGCCGATAAGCATGAGCAACTTAGACAGCATCTTAACATCCCGGAAAATTGTGATAATGTAAGTACTGGTTTGTTCAGAAAAAATTTTTTCATTAAGAAACCATACCATGAACTTTTTTTTGTTATGAAATTAAGTAGTTTGATGAGTTAACTTCGGTCGACAGCAGCATTATAATCTTTGAGATACTGTTTATCCCTAAATCCTAGGGAGGAATCCCTCTAGATGTACTTACTGTATCTTACTAATTTAAAATTTTATTTATGTTTGTAGAGTTTAATTAGATGTGAAATATTGTTATCAATATACCAATCCACTAATTAAATATGAAATATTCTATAAATTTTGTACGTAATTGTTAAAAGAATAATAAACAAATTCTATTCCATAACAACAATTCAATTCAATTTCCGGTATAGGCGTGCGCGCGCAGTCTCACGCAGACATGCACACAAAAATCAGTCTGTATCGATGTTCGGTGTTCGTGTAGAATTTACGTTTGCCATCGCTATGTAAACGCAGCGGCGATGACCCAAATACGCTTCATTATCAGTGAGAGCGATAAAATGTTATTGCCAAAACTGCCTACTGATTAAATGTTTAATTTGAAAGAAATTATTCTTGTCTAAGCTAATAAAGAAACGAGTTAGTTAAAAATTAATAATTTAAACAAAATTTAATAATGTTAATCTGATAGCTTACAGTCTGGTATAATAAATCAACTCAATCACTAGAGTTTTGTAAACACTTTTTTTCAGCTAACGTTACGGAGCCGTGTTTCTGACCCACGAAGGCACTGCCAAACCCTTCAAAAATTCAACGGCAATTTATTTCTGTAACATTCCTGTTAAGCTTCTCTGAATGTTTTCTTTCAGTTATTGAATTTTAGCAGTACCGTGTCGAAGTCGAACAATTGATGAAAGACATATCCAACTAATTTGGCCCGTCAGCGTCATCATCATCACGTTTGCCCTTTAGATTTATGTATTGTTTATTTTCTTAACTTGACCATGGCAGTTTCGGTTGACCTAATACGTTGATCCTCAACCACTGGATCCGACCCGATACGTCTAGCAAACTACGTTATTCTTCAAGCCAGATTTCTTACCAACGACCTGTGTGGGAAACTCTTTCATTTCTATCGCCGCTCGCACACAGCCTTTGCAAACTGTCTTGTGTCGAACTGTCATTGGCACCGAAGAAACTTCATTACTTTTTACCACCGAAGAAATTTCAAATTAAGAGCTTTCACTGTATTATCTGCCTGCAGGGCTTTCAATCTACAGTGGCGTGGCGTGGGTACATAACACATGTTGCCGGTTGTGATAGGCCTAAAACTTTACCTAAAAAGTAATTCGAATTTTTTCTTCTACCATGTGTTCTTTTTAGAGCATTTTCTATCATTCGCTGGGAGAAGAAGAGGCTCCCGGTTCAACGGGACCTGACTCTCATTATACTTACACAGAATAAATCAGAACAGAAATAATCAAATTAAAAATAATAAAGACAAACAGAGAAACACATGACTAAACGAACAAAACACAAATAGGTACGTAGTATCTGCTGCACGTCAGTTCCGAAAACGAACATAGCTGCTAACTAATCATATTGCCGGTTTATACAGCGGCAACACATTGGACGGACGAGTGTGTGTCCCCATCCACAGTTTGCACAGTGACAACTAGTACGAGGTCAATGACCGTACGCAGTAAAACATTGCCGATCCCTGAGCCGGGAACACAAGACGGTGCAAGTGGCCAGCAGTTCGAAAGCAATGCTACGCTTTTCTTCAAGTTTCCCTACTAATATTGTTCGGATTTCAAATTATTCAATAACTAAAGTATTTATTCTGTGATATAATTAATATTATTTTCTCTTATTTCCAGTACTGTTGCCGCCGGCAACAGTGGTTACATGGACGCCACGCTACTGCCTTTCAAATATTTCTGCCTTTGTATTCGGCATTCAGTATTAAAATATCGTGCTCGACTTTAAAAATATTTTGTCCTGAGTTATACTTCACGCGCTCCAATTTGAAATTATTTTGTTCTAAGTTGTACTTCACACGCTATGAACGCAAACGTGTGACCGCTTAAAGACTGTCTTCTTCGGCAGCAATGTGAAATGGTGAAACCGACCAGTGGCGTATCTAGAATTTGCCCTTGGGGGTGGGTCCGGGGTCGTGCCGACTTCATACAAACGAAAAAACAAGATAAGACTAATCAACATTAGGCCTACTATCTTTTAAATGGCTGAAATCAGTCCCATTAAAGTAAACGGTAATAACACAATAAAAACACGCGTTATTGCAACACAGTTCACAAGACACATATTGACTGAATTGATTTTCATGTGTTTCATATTTCAAACGTATACGCTAATGCTGTGACATAAAACTGTTTGTATGTTTAAAAAAGAGAAAAGAATTACTACTATACTAGCGTACATAGCTTAAAAATTAAGAGACTTATATTTTTTATACGGTATTCGAGATTAAGAGATTAACAGTATGAAGAGACTAAGAGATTAGTCCCTGTCCATGGACTTTTTCGACCCTCTGTAGTCGGTACCATTCGCCCCACCCCCGTAAATACGTCCCTGGAACTGACGAGATAATAATAACTTGCACTCACTGTCTCGTCCAGCAAGCTTATTAGCAACTGAAAAACGCTGAAAATTGAATTTAAAACTCTAGAGATTTGCTGAAAATCGGTAGAGCGTCGGCGAAGAGGATGACGACGACGACGATGATGATGATGATCAAACTAGATGGAGACTAGACAGAGTAGACGTTGTGACAAACTCGAAGCGTTCCCGAAAACAGAGAAAAGAAATTAGGTTTAAAACGACAGACTCAAGCGTATACTTAAGAAATGCGTTATTCATGTCAGTCCTTATTACGATATACGATAACAGTGCCTCGACCAAAGTAATACCTCAGAGAATGAAGACAATCGCTTTTATTTTGTTTCTAATAGAAGGCGGCCAATATTATAACGGGACAGGGAGAGGATGGAAGTACCGCATTTACACGTATAGTGTTTTTGTAGAGTCACCCAACAACGAAAAAGATCAAAGTATCAAGTGGTGTAACAATACGGGGGGGGGGGGGGAATTCAGCAGCGGAGGATGGAAAGTGAAGCTTAACGGTGTATCTGTAGAGAGCAGCACAAAAACCCAACAAAACACAGAACAAAGAAAGTGTAAACTTGTAAGCGTAAGTCTTTCTTTCTTTCTTTCTTTCTTTCTTTTAATAAATAAAAACTAGTGTGATGAATATTAATGGCGGAGCTGAGGAAATTTGAATTTATATTGGGTTTTCTCACCTCGAGCGCCATCCTCGTTTCATGCGCGAAGTTTGTTAAGAGTGTGTAAAAAAAACATAAAAAACTTTTAATAAACATTAAATTTTAGGTTTTTTTTTAGAGAGGAGAACTTATTTTATACTAATTGAATTTTATGTATTCAATGAATGCATAATCTTTTTGAGACGAGATATGTAGTGACTGTTTCCTTTCATCTCTTAATGTGTGTTTTTTTAAAGATGGTTTTTCTAAAACGTTATTCAGAGTTAAATGGACTGATAGACTGCAAAATGAACGCTTTATCAGCGGGGTAACTCATTTTTCTGGGCCCTCCGCAGGAATCCTGTGCTGGCCCATTGTTCGCCCCTTTGCGGGCAGAATTCATGCCATTCTTCCCTCTTGAACGGTGTTCGATTCAGTATAACTGAAGAATTTCTACAAAGAAAACGAAGGCGATGGCTTTCCTGGAAACCAATCCTGTAAGAGCCAAAATAATGATTAACAACCAACTAATTGAGCAAGTTTCTCAGAAACCTAGGGTATGAGATATCATATGAGAACTATAGAGACATAGACAATGAACTACATAAGTTTCAAGTTATGTGCGGAACCATAAGAAGAAAACTAAAAAACAAGACGCGGAAAGATTTACAAGTTTTACAAGGTAATGGCTGTCCCTATGCTTCTTTATGGAAGTGAGTCATGGATAATGAGAAAGAGAGATACATGCCGCATACAAGCAGCGGAGATGACATTTCTAAGATCGGTCGAAGGTTGTTCTAAACAAGATCGATTTAGAAATGAAGAGATTAGAGAAGAGTTGGAAATATACATCTTAAATCAGAAAATAGAGATGCACAGAAGAAGTTGGAAGGACCATCTGGAGCGTATGGATGACCGAAGACTACCAAAAGCGGCAAGTAGATAGAAGCTGGAAGAAGAAGCGTAGGGGGACCTAAGAAAAGATGGGAATAAATCCTATGAACCCGGAACAGGTTACCAAGGCCTAATCCTTGTTGGGAAAGAAGAAGAAAAAGACGAAGAAGAAGAAGAAGAAGAAGAAGAAGAAGAAGAAGAAGAAGAAGGAGAAGAAGGAGAAGAAGGAGAAGGAGAAGGAGGAGAAGGAGGAGGAGGAGAAGAAGAAGAAGAAGAAGAAGAAGAAGAAGAAGAAGAAGAAGAAGAAGAAGAAGAAGTTCTTTCTTGAATACTAACCTCTCCTTATAGCTGTGGCAACTATTAAAATTATATAAAGTAAAGAGAATACGTTCTCCTCAAGACTGCTTAAAATCTCTTCTCTCGAGCCTAGGACAGTTTGAACGGACACTTCTATAAATCCTAAAAAGCGCGTTCATTAATGTTTAAGTTGGTGTCGCTTCCTGCTTGATCTCCACAAATTGAGACATATCTAATTATTTGACTCAGTTGGTCTTATCTGTTAATGTTTTGTGTAGTATCCATTGTTTCAGAGAAAACTGAGCAGATCCCTTAGATAAAAGTTGAATGACTTCGTTTTGAATTTTGATTCTTATATACTGTTCGTTGTTCTTGAGATCACTGATTATCTCTTGCAACAATGGATTGTTTTTACTCAAAAGATCGATAACTGCCAAAACGTTTCCGATACTGGACTGGCTTATCTTCTGTTTGTGATCTCTAAAGGCTGCCAATGTCAGAGAAACATTTACAACGTGATCCAGTACTTTGGTCCACTGATTAGTTTCCTTTCGTAGATCGTAATGAATAACGATGCGACGCAGGCCCGGCAGGTGGCCTCGGTGCATTCGTAACTGGAATCACCGCCATGTTGTGCAGTTGACCAGAAAATTGATTTATAGTCTCAAAGCACATCATTGGGTACAGGTAAAATAACAGTAAAAAATGTATTTTGTTTTTTATGTAAAATACATATGAGGAAATTTGATTTTACTTAACTTCAACGGTTTATACCCATTCTTAAAAAAAAAGGGAAATGTTTGCTCGGCCCCATCTAGTCCGGTGGGCCCGCAGATACGCCACTACATTTAATAGAAACACCGAAAAAAATCCCAAGTTTATAGGTGGATATCACTTGAGTAAGTAATACAGTAGACTGGTAAGGAGTATGTTGATAATTTCAAGAAACATTCCACGCTTCAACAACATCTCTTTCATCATCATCATATTCTTCTTATTCTGCCGTCTAGTGCCAAAGTCCAATACTCACCTTCTACGAACCGTTCGTTTATAGCGAATTAACCCTTACCCCCTGCTTGCAGCCCGTTTTCTCCTTTCACACTACACATATTCTATTCTTTCCATCGTCTTTCTCTTCCTCCTTCCGATTGTCGTATTGGACTCAAAGGAAAGAAAAGTATCGCATTTAATCGTAGTATAGATGGCTCTGAATCACAGAATATTCAGAATATTGCGAGGAGAGACAAGGAACATTTAGAGGTTTTTGAGAGACCGTGTTGTGGTCTGCCTCTGTAGTGAGGCCTTCACGGCGAACATCCACCGGTACTCTTTACCACTGAAGATGGCCTCCGCTGGTGAGGCCGAAAAGTTTGGTTCTTGAAACACAAGACCACGGCCTAACAGCCCGGCATTTAACCGTTTCAATAATATTGGCGCCGGACGTGAAAGCCTAAGTACTCAGTTACGATGCAACGATGAAGCGTAAAGGAAAACCGTAGGAAGCTCTCACTATCAGATCGGTAAAGACACTGATGGGAAATGGTACGAATGCCTTGAAGAAGAAGAGGGCAGAATATTTATAAAATTAAAGAGATTACGACATTGCAGTAGCACGGCGTCCATGTAACCGCTGTTGCCGGCGGCAACAGTACTGGAAATAATGAAAAATAATATTAATTATATCACAGAATGAGTACTTTAGTTATTGAATAATTTGAAATTCGAACAATTTTAGTAGGGAAACTTGAAGAAAAGCGTAGCATAGCTTTCGAACTGCTGAGAACTTGCACCGTCTTGTGTTGCCGGCTCAGACATCGGCAATGTTTTACTGCGTACGGTCATTGACCTCGTACTAGTTGCCACTTTACAAACTGTGGAGGGGACACACACTCGTCCACCCAATGTGTTGCCGCTGTATAAAACCGGCAAAACGCTCAGTTAGTAGCTGTGTTCGTCTTAGGAATTGACATGCAGCAGATAGTCTACTACGTATCTATTTGTGTTTTGTTCGTTTAGTCATGTGTTTCTCTGTTTTGTCTTTATTATTTTTAGTTCGATTATTTGTGTTCTGATTTATTCTGTTAAGTATAATGATAGTCAGATCCCGTTGAACCGGGATCCTCTTCTTCTCACAGCGAATGATAGAAAATGCTCTAAAAAGAACACTTGGTACAAGAAAAATTCGAATTAACTTTTAGGTTAAGTTTTAGACCTATCACAAACGGAAACAGGTGTTGTGTGCCCACACCACTCCACTGCGACATAGTGAAAATTGGCGAAGTAGAAGAACTTGAAGAAACACAAAACCAAAGAAGATACCGAAAATAAACGAGGAAAATAAACGAAAAGTGTAAAATGACGATAATGTTATTTTCCTCCGGTGTTTCAAAATTAAACGTTTGCTTATATCGACGCTGCCACCACCAAACGGGAGACATAAATTCCTTTTCCACGTGCGCAACAATTCTTTTGGTTCTGACGTTGTCGTCGTTAAACTGCTTTACGTACGTCGACATTGACCTTGGTATCCAGATTTGAAAACAGCGGCGATTTTCCCGAAATCGCAAACACGTTTTTGTCGTTAAATCAAAAGCTACTTTGGACTACGCCCAACGAAACGGGCAAGAAAATCGATGTTAATTTGCTTGTGGGAGTAACAGGCTCCACGCGTGGCCAGCGAAGTTTATAGTTTATCATAAACTATACGAAGACCTTACTCGTAATCATATCTTATAATGCAAACGTGTTTTATACACACGCTCTCTCTCTCTCTCTCTCTCTCTCTCTCTCTCTGTCTCTCTCTCTCTCTCTCTCTCTAAATTTTTCATCAACGAGAATTGTCAGAGAACTTCTCATAGGAACCTAGGGTGTAATCAATTTTGTTTAACACGTGTGGAAGTCCCCAACACCCAAAACACCTATCCCTTCCTAATAACAAAAAGGCTAAAAGGTGAGGTTAATAAATATAGATTTATATAATAGATATCTATTATATTAATATAAGCGACTTGGAGACAACTAACCTAAAATGTATTAAATATAGATTGTAGAAGAATTAAGAGGAGAGTTCCAGGATAGAGAGGAAGTCAAAAAGAAAGAGAGGTGCGCGGTTGTTTAGAAGTTTCGAACTGTGATAAACACGGACCGCAACAACAAAATGTAAGAAAATATTTAACTATGTAAGATGTAACAGGAGTTACTCTCTTGTAAAAATTAAAAAGTGTGCACTGGCAGTAAGATGTTAAGTTAATAAAAAAGTAAAAGTAATGATAAAAATAAAATTTTATCAATATCCACTAATACCAAACTTAGGCATTGCTCGACAGTAATTCGCCCGGAAGCACTTTATGCAGCCGAGTGTCTGATTCTGAACAAGAAAATGATGATGGAAGAACTGGAAGTCACGGTCTTGGGACCAATAAAAGATAGAGAACAGTACAGAAGACGCCACAATAATGATCTGTACATACATGTTGAGAAAATCACAGACATAATTAGAAAAAAAGAATTACTTTCTACGGACATATTCAAAGAACGAATCCTCACAGACTAATAGGGAAACTTTTAACTGTTTCAGAAAGCTCAAAATACCCAATACTTGGTTCAAAGAAAGAAACAGAAAAAGACGTATAAGAACTCCAGATTACTCAAGAAGACACTGAAGAATGCTTACCACTCAAAAAGAAATTAAAAACACCCAAGGTTTTTTAGGAAAAACCCAAGAAGAGACACCTGGACTGACGAAAGAAGGGAGAGACATCGATCAATAATGAAGGAGAATGGGAGAGGAGGAAGAGAGAGAACAGAAAAAGGGAGGATCAAGTTGAACCAAACGTAGTCCACAGTGACTCATACGAAAAAATAAATAAAATAAAATTTGATTCACTAAAAAATATTAATATTAGGAATTAGATTTAAAAGGTTTATAATATTTAAAAATTGGTATTTGCTTTATAATTATCCACATTCTATTTCTCTTTCTAATGAAAGAGGAAAAATATTATTATTATTCACTTAATAAGTTTAGATCAAATTTATAATAAAAATAATCCTCTCATAATCCATGCAGAGTTATTTTCAAACCTTCAAAACCATTATCCTCTTACATGGTGGAGGCTCCGAGATATCCTCGATGATGGATAAGTTCAGTATTAATTTTTGTCTACTATTGTTACTTTCTTTACTTTAGAAGATCAAGTGTACTGGCGCGTGTGTATGGTTTTCAGTTACCGGCACTTGCTACTTTCTTTGTTCTGGAATTTTCACACAGTCTTACAGCAGTCAATCTTGATCCTGCACCTCATTTCAGAACGTCCGTCCATCATATATGTGGTCTTGCTCTTTTACTTTAATTCCTCTTTTAGTTTTATCCCCAGGGGCGTATACACGGAGGGACGAACGGGACTGGACCCCCCCCAAAGGGTCTAAAGTTGAGAAGAAATTTTGTTAATCTCTTAATATTTAAGCTGTTTTATTAATTTCTCAGCTGTGCAGGCTAATACAGTAGTAACACCTTTTTAAATATAGGTCTACAAACACGTTTATTACATAGCATTTACGTGTATGTTTGAAATATGAAATATAGGAAAATCAGTTAAGTCAATAAGTATCTTATAAGCAGTGTTTCAACAGTGCTTATTTTATTGTTATTAGGCTACTTTAAGGTGATTGAATTCAGTAAGATATTACATGTTTTTCGGCCACTTTAAAGATTGTATATTGACTACTCTTAACATGTTTTTTCTTTTGTATGAAGCCGACTCGACCGGACTCCCCCCTCCCCCTGCCATATTCTAGGTTCGCTACTGTTTATCCCATCTTTTATCTTTTTTTTGCCACCTTGCATATTATTTTCGCTTCTAACAACGTCTTTCAATTTTTCTAGTCTCATACACATATTTCTTCACTCCGACAACTTGACGTTTATCATCATCGTCATCTTCTTAACGGTTTTAGGCTGTAGCGGGCCTGTTCATATTCCACGGTCCACCTTTTCTTAAATCTACCAAATTTTCTTCTACATCTAGGGTTGTAATCTTTCGCCATCTTCGGTATTATCCTTTCTTCCATTCCACTCATGTGTTGAATCCGTTTTCTTCTATATTCTTTAATCCTTTCATTAACTGCAAAAAGTATCTAAATCATTTCTTATACGATCTCGTCTATTACACCTTTTAACTGGCCTCAGAAATTGCATTTCTGCTGTTTGTATCTTCTGTTCACGTTTTTCTTTATGACCCCAGTTTCAGAACCATAACCATACAGTAGTGTAGGTATTGCCATTGTTTTATAAAATTTTATTTGCGTTTCTTTTCTACATTTATTTCCCAACGTTCTCCGAATCGTTCCACACATTCTTGTGAAATTCGTCACTTTATTTTCTATATCTCTGTCTTGATCATAAGCAAACATTTATCATATTCTTGGCTATTGATCTTTCCGTGTTTGCTATTTTTTTGATATTTGTCTTCGTAAATGTACATATCTAAAAGCCATACTTAAGGATCAGAAGAATGCATTTACTAATCGATTAATCGGTTTGCATTTCGAATTCAAATACGAAAAAAATAAAAATAAATTAAGATTGAGTATTCGTTGCTTTAGTCTGTGTGACGTGTTACATATCTGAGACACGTGCATTGCTGAAAAACAAATTGTTTTTGTGAACATTGTTACTGCAAGAAGATCTGGAATTATAGAGTTATAATTAAACAATGTGTGTGTGTGTGTGTGTGTGTGTGTATGTGTGTGTGACGCATTATTTAATTCCGTATTCACTACATTTAAGTGCCTCTGACGACATGAGTATTATTACGGCTTACAAGTATTATTACGGTTGACTTAAATAATAATAAGAAAAATCTATTAAACACTGACATAATAATATTCGTCGTCGTCACAGGTTATAGCCTGTTCCGTCTTCACTCCAGCCATCTCTTCCAGGGCCTACCCACAGATCTTCTGGTTTGTAGTCTACAGCGCGCTTTACTAGCCTCAGGTGGTCCATTCTGTACACGTGCTCCATCCACTGCTGCTTTCGCTCTTCTATCTTATCACTGATGGACAATATACCCAGTTCGGCCCTTGTATGTTCATTAGGCATTGGATCCCTTTAGACGATAACCTCTCACGTGCCTTAAAAAATTAATTTCAGCTGTTTGTATATGCTGCTTTTCTTTTCCAGTTATCGTCCATGTTTCACTGGTATACGTAAGAACATGTATCGCCATTATTTTATAGAACTTCATTTTAGTATCAGTTCTTGTTTTGTTTCTTAGTGTTCGTTGTATAGAACTACACGTCATCTGATACTTATTTACTTTTTTATTCGTATCATCATGATGTTCACAACTTATGTCACAACCAAGAAAAGCAAAGTGCGATACCTGCTCTAAAATCTTATCCTCAACAACTATTTTAGAAAGGATTGGGAATTTTCACCTTAAGGGCCATTACCTTCGTCTTACTTTGAGATATTTAAAAATTATATTTCCCACCTGGTCAACAGGGAATAACAGAGTATTTGTACATGTGGTGGTAGGATGTATCCCTGGATTGACTTCAACTTTCCACTGTCTGCTCATATCATCCGAGTATATATTAAACAATGTAGTTGAAAGACTGGACCCTTGTTTGACACCTCTATTAACCATCACTGGGTAAACCTTTCCTCTTCCAGTACGTATCAGAATCATAATAATATTATAATGAATGTTCTCACGAACAAGATACTAAGTATTAGATATAGTAAATATAAAAGACATTACTTGTGCGCAGCTATTGACCGAATACCTGTCCGAACATTCTATATCAATTTCTCCTGGAGAAAATCTTGTTCTGAGCAAGTCATCCCACATTTTGTAAAACCACTTCAACTTTGTTTCTAGTCCAACACATCATGGCCACCAATCTAGCAATCTTCGTAGCTGTCTAACTACGGACTAATATAACCAAACGTCCTATGTATTTCCATTCTAGTTCCTGAATTCTCATAACGACAGCACGCGTTCTAATACACATTGTTTTAACTTTGTTCACATTTTTCATTGTTATTCCTTAAATAGTCTCTTTTCTATATTCCTCCGTAGAATTTGTAATTTATTTATCGTTCCTGCGTTTACTGCTAGTATTTCTGATGAGATAAGGTAATAGATAATTATTGAAAGCAATTGTTAGTGGTGTAAGGCTTAGAAATGAAACTGCTTAAAGTTTCGAAAATAAAGTGGTCCTCACGTAAAGTGATCCCCTCTCAATTTTGTTGTTTAATATGGTTCTTGATACTCTTATGAGAAGGTTTTCAAATCCAGGATGTTAAACAAACAACTTAAGCTGGCTATATACAAAAGACTTATACGACCGGTAGTAACATACGGATGCGAAGCCTGGACATTAACCAGCACAGACAAGCAGCATCTGAGAATTTTTGAGCGAAAAGTCTTGCGAACAATCTTTGGCCTCTACAAACTGAAGATGGCTATTAGAGGATTCGAATGAATCATGAACTGGACCAACTGGTTCAGGGTGCCGACGTAGTCCGGTTTATTAAGAGTAGAAGGCTTGAGGGGCTGGGCCACGTAAGGGAAATGAATGGCAGAAGAATGGCTAAGAGAACTGCAGATTCGAGACCGGCAGGAAGAAGAATCACAGGTAGATCCAGACAGAGACGGTTGGATGACGTGGAGGATGATTTGAAATGCATGAACGTGAGGGGACGGAGACGGATGTGTAATGAGAGGGCGGAATGGAAGAAAGTCATTGAGCAGGCTAAAACCCACGCTGGGTTGTAACGTCAGGAAAAGAAGAAGAAAGATAGAAATATGGTTCTCGAACCACAGACAAACATGTAAACGGAGAAGGGCACGTATTGTAGAAAAACCACCAGGTGATAGGATATCCAGATGATGTGGCGTTGGCAGCGCAGGAAGAGAGAGAATAAAAAAACAAGAAAAACTGAAAGATTTGTAAAACAGTCGCACAAGATGGGATTGCAGCTGAATCCAAAGAGGTGTAATGAGGATGTGGAAATAGATGGAGTCTTCAGAATAGGTACAAATCTAGAGTTGGATATGCGTATGGGGATCAAGAACGTGGAGACATTTGTGTATTTGGAAGTAAGAATGATGTTTAAAAGTGAGTAAGAGAAGGAGATTGAGCTAAGCGAATAGGTATGCCTTAGAGATTAATCATTTACTTACCTTCTGACTTCATCACCCTGAACCAGGGAACGATTGTGAGGCGAAATGTAGGTGATGGCCCGGACAGAAGTATATGGATGAGATAAAAGGAGGAGGAAGGTGTCTGGTGATTAAGAGACTATCATCGGAAGGGAGAAAATTGCAATTCCACCAAACTCTGGGTTGAGGAGGAGGAGAAGAAGAATCTTCAGGCGAAGCGGTTATCTAGAACAGTGTTCCGCAACCGGTGTGCCGCGGCACAATAGTGTGCCGTCACAAGGTGAAAGGTGTGACGCGAACTTTTACCTATTATTGTAATAAATTAATTGTCGATTTTAAGTAAGAAGGTGCTTGTTTATTCTTTAATACATGCTCATAACTGATATATTTTCATAGAAATTAAATGTAATTTATTTACTCAATATTGTTGTTATAGTTTGCTTATCTTAAGTTATTTGTATTCTCGCCTGAAATATTGGCCCGGTTTGATGGGTTACAGGCGGCAAGCTTTGTGTTCACCGCAAAGAAAGCCGCGTAAGACTTTTAGCAAGCCTTTTAGCGGCCCGCACCAATCATACAATAGAGTTTACGTTCAAAACTCTAAACGTTCTAAACTCCATTCAAGAGAGTTCTTTGTAACACCGCATCTTCTGTGTACGGCTGGCTGTACGTGCTTTTAACTAAAATTGCGGGGATTAGCAAAAATTTCTCTCTCTTTTATTATTTTATTGCCTTGTTTTGATATTTGTGCCTGTTTGTCGGCGCTTCTTAAACTTTCTTTTCCTTCGCCGAAGGACCCACACATTATCAGACAACAATTACAGTATTTCAGTTCAGTTCTATCACAGCTGTGCTCTGGAGTAGTGCGAATATTGTGATTGCTACACCAGTCTTACTATTTTCTATTACACTATAATACACTAGTGTTATTAAACTATTTTTTTTTCGATATGGATAAGTTCCTTGTACGGAGTGGTTCGTCCTCGAGTGCAAGTAGTGAAACCATCGAGCCCGAAAAAAAGAAACAGAAAGTAGTTCACCGGCAATATAGTGATAATTATTTATCTTACGGGTTTTTTGGTGTGGTGACAAAACATGCCCAATCCCCGAGTGTGTTGTGTGTGGTGAAAAACTCAGTAATGCTGCTATGGTTCCCAGTAAATTGAAACGACATTTGTCAACAAAACATTCCTCTCTGTTAAGTAAAGATGTGAATTATTTTCGTCGGTTGTTGGAACAAAATAAAAAACAAGTGACGCTCATGACTACGTCGGTACGTGTTTCGCAAAAAGTACAGGAAGCTAGCTATAAGGTAGCCGAACTTATCGTAAAGGCCAAAAAACCACACACAATAGCAGAAACGTTATTAATGCCTGCGTGTAAAGAAATGGTAAAAATAGTCCTGGGTTTAGAAGCTGGTACTGAAATTTCAAAAATTCCTCTCTCTGCTGACACAATCAGTTAGTGACATGTCCAGTGACATCGAAGACATTATGAAGGAGAAAATAAAGAGCAGTCGAAATTTATCACTTCAGATCGACGAGTCCACCGATATTGGCGGTCACGCACAACTTCTTTCCTACATAATGTATGTTGATGGGAATGTAAATGCAACTAATTTCTTTTTTTGCAAAGAACTACCCGAGCGAGCAACCGGTGAAGAAATATTTCGTACGACTAATGAATATGTGGTCCGTAATGAATTAACATGGGAGGATTGCGTTAGTGTTTGTACAGACGGAGCCGCTTCTATGACAGGCCGAGTGAAAGGATTCGTGGGTAAAGTACGCGAAGTAAATCCTAACTTACGAACCGACCATTGTCTCATTCACCGCGAAGCCATTGTTGCTAAGTCTTTGCCATCTCCTCTGAAAATTGTGATGGACGAAGTAGTAAAAGTCGTGAACTTTTTCTCATCAAATCGCGGCCCCTAAATATGCGGCTTTTTAACGTTTTGTGTCAAGAAATGGGATCAGAGCACACTACACTTCTGCTACATACAGAAGTACGATGATTATCTCGAGGTAAAGTGTTAACGCGAATGTTTGAACTTAAAGAGGAGGTACTTACATTTTTGACTATTGAGGGGCATGAGTATGCGATTTACTTCCAGATGATGAATCGGTATCTAAGTTGGCATATCTTTCCAATATTTTCGTACAGTTGAATGAACTAAACAGAAAAATGCAAGGTAGAAACGAAAATATTCTGACTAGTATGGATAAGATTCAAGGATTTATTAATTAATAAGTTAAATTTGTGGATACAGACAATTGAAAATGGATCGTGTGAGATGTTCCCAACTGTATGGCCCCTTGCTGACGATAATAAGGTGTTGATGGACTTAATTAAAGAACATTTAGTACTCTTGCAGCAGAATTTCAAAAAATATTTTGGAGAGAGTGTTGAAGATTTTGACTGGGTTCGTGATCCATTCATTATGGATTCGAAACATCTTCCGAATAGTTTAGGCTTACAAGAGGAACTGGCAGATTTGAAAGCAGACAGAACATTGAAATTAAAATTTTTCGAAGTGCCTTTGGAAACATTTTGGTTGTCAATAAGCAGTGAATACCCGGCTATCTCCGAGATGGCAGTTAATGTGTTATTACCATTTTCAATTATATATTTGTGTGAACTGGGCTTCTCGACGTTGACTGAAATTAAAACATCAAAGAGAGAGAGACTCAAATCCATCGATGAAGAAATGAGGCTTGCTTTGTCAACGATTCCGCCACGAAATCAGCCGTCTGTGTGCAGCTAAGCAGGCTCAAGTATCACATTGAAGGTATGAGTAGAGTTATTTACTTTAAAATTCGTATTTTCTACAGTGGATTAAAGTTAATAAATTGTTAATAAATGCACGAGTGTATTCTTGTTTTATAATAATAATAATTATAATAAAATAATAATAATAATAATAACAAAACTGATGATGATGATAATAATAATAATAATAATAATAATAATAATAATTGATTACATAACGACGTAATATTTCGTAATTATATTAAGATTTATATGATTTTGAGGGGACAGACATTTTGGTGTGCCGTGAGTAAAAAAAGGTTGCGGAACACTGATCTAGAAGGACAAAAGTAGGGGGAAATTAAAAAATTATACTCAGACCGATGCGCTATATGGATATAAATCGTGGGTTATCAATAAAACTGCACAGAAGATTTTAAGGTGTTAGAAAAGGAAGGTGATTAGAAGGGTGTTTGGGAGGGGGCAAAACAGAAGGTGGATGCGTTAGGAGAATAAACGAGGAGATGTACAGTCTTTGCGGTGGACCAGCAATAGACGTGGTCGTCATAGCAAGGAGATAGCAGTGGCCGAGCCATGTAGAGGAGGATACGGAAGAGAGTTGCTGTGTGGAGGCCGGAATCACGAAGAAGAAAGATACGGCGTAGGTGGCGGGTCGCTATCACGGAGGTATTGAAAGGAAAAGATATCCAAGACAGTGAAGTCAGGATTAGAAAAGAATTGGGAGGGGGGATTGTAACCTTTGAGCCTAAATGACCTGTACTAAAGGTATTTAAAAAGACTCCTTAAACTTGTTCCAATTTTTAATTGTTAATCCATAAACAGTCATTTCTATATTTCTCTGCAGAGATAGTAATTTGTACATAATTCGTGTTCAATGGTCACATTTTTGGTCAGTAATAACTGCAGAAAGTTCACAATGATGAAGAAAATCGTTCTTTTTTGTAATTTTGTACACTACTGTTCACCTTCCCAAAGGCGTTCTATACTGACCTTAGTCAATTCAGAATATCAGGCTCCATTGTTTTTTGTCACCTTACCCGAATATTTCATCTCGTTTAAAGTTACTTTCCCTTTCATCTCCTCGTCTCCTACAGCGTTATTAAAAATTATATTTGTGTTTTCCCTGTTTCCCATACACAGAGCCTTTATTAAAACTTAATGAACCGTACTACAAAGTGAAAGAATTGATCGTAGTTCAAAAGAAGACGACAAAAAGTTATAATTTATCGTCTGTTACGCAAAGAATCTGAAAGTAATAATATTCTGATAATTATTTCAAATTATACCACGTTTTCGTCTTGTTTTACACGTTTCTTATAAACTTTTAAATTCAAAATTAACAGCACTGTAGAGTTGTACAACCCAACTATTTATATGCGCGCGCACACAAACAAACAAACACACACATACACACCTGGTCTGTTTGGGGTGTCTCGGTTTAAACTCTCCGTTCATGCGCGCAAGCTAAATCAAGGCTTTTCAAAGGCAATCCTATTTGGCAAGTCGCCAATCCTATTAGCATTAAGCCTTTATCGTATAGTATAGTGCAGCGTACGAGCAAAATCCTGTTTAACAAATTACGTCTACGTGAGCATCCGCTTTTCTTCACTTAATTTGTTGTCATTTGGGGGGGGGGGTACTGGTTGACTCCGGCAAGGGTTGGTGTCATATCATACTATTTATTCGTACCGATAAGTCGGACATTTTTTCGATGTACATACACAGAAATAAACCTTCGAAATCAATCTTTTTGCAAATTAACTTAAAAATCAACCGCTTAGAAAGTAACCTTTGGAAATCAGTAACTTAGTAGTTTTCCAGTGACTTTATTAACGGGACAAGATCTGAGATTAGTAAGGCAAGCGTCTGCACAAAATAATGATAAGAAATTGTCTCTTTAATCAATAAAGGTGAAAGTGAAAGTAAATCTATGTGTTTACAATCCAGAAAAAAAAATCTACCTTAGTAACTAAAAAATCCTTTTAATAGTGGCCCTTAAATAAGAGAGGATCTTTACATTGTCATGTAAGAACACAGCAGTTTTGGGGATTTAGAGCCAGACAGAGAAAATCCGTAAGGGGACAGGTCAATTGTTCAATATCTACGCAATATCTCTATTGCGTAGATAGACCAAACCATTTTTGGTTTAGATTAAACCAAACCATTTTTGGTTTAATCCACGCTGAAGATGATGATGTTGATTATTATATCAAAGGCTTCCGAATGTTATCCTTCTAGCCGAATGAACTATGTAAGCCACAACATAACAGAAGATGCATGGGTTATCCAAGGGAAAGCTAGTGGTACAAACCAGAAATTGCTTAAGCCTTGGACCTGATGATGGTGACGATTTTGTTAACCTAAAATCAACCTAAGGATGCCGAAGTTCATTATTTATTTGGAACTTCCAAGTTCTACAGTCTTAAGAATAATACGATTAGCAGCCGCTGGTATTTTTAGATATGTTTTAAGAATAATACGGGTTGGTTTTTCTAAAGACGAAAAGCAAGGAAGTCCAAAAGGAAAACGGTAACGAATGAGTCGATAAAGACAACACTATAGTATTTAGAATTAGCAGATATAACGGATAAGTTACTGTGGTACGTACAACGAATTGCCGAACATAGTGTCCAGAAACTAGTGGTAAATTTGATAGTAAGAAGGAAAGGAGAAGGAATGTCGAGAAAGAGCTGGGTACAGGACATAGGTAATGAAACGAGGGAGAGGAACCTTGAAAATGACTTATGGGACAACCGAGTAAAATAGAGGTTGATTGGAAATTGAAAAAAGGTCGGAGAACGTTGTACCTTTACTTGGCCGGTAAAACTGATAAAAATGCAAAGTGCTGTAAACCAGAAGCGTGACTAATGCTGAACACCGCATAAATAAATAATAAATAATGTATTTCTGTTGAGAACGACACGCAAGAGACACTTTTCAACAACGGGACATCACGTATTGCGCCTCCGTGTGCGTGCGGGTGACTCCAGCTGACTATACTTCGACAATATTTTATTTTATGTTTGGTGCCCACCATCCATGTATACTATAATATATATCGATATAATATACTAATTTATTGATTATATCTTACAGTAAACTTAATACAAAAAAAATGATTATATCAGCTTGCACAAACTTTGCCGGAACAGTGTTTAGAAAACCAATTTCAAACAACGATTTTTTTGAAGACAACCATAAAGTGAAACTTATCAAATTAATAGGGAGATTATTTTATAAAATGTTTTGCTACGATACTCCTAAGGAAAGAACCGCTGGTACCTTCTCTAAGCTTGGTGTCCGCCAAAAGTTAAATAAATTTGTATTATTTAGTAATTTTAATGTAAACAATTTTTATATAGTTAATACGTAGCTAATTAAATTAAATAAAAAAAATTAATATAAATTAGCATTGCTTATTGAACACTTTACCGACCACGGCGAGCGTATACGCCAGTTTCTTTTACGCAATAAACATTTTAAAATTTACGGCTCACGTCTTTTATTCTTTGTTTCCCTTATTGTTATCTTTATTCGTCTGGCTTCAATATTAAATGTTCATAAATAAGAATGCAACAGAACTGTTTATGAACGCAACACAACTTAGCGATAAACTGAAATAATGTGAATACTGAAATCTTACAGTGAAATAAATGTGTTTATTTTGGAAAAGAATTTATTACAAACCTCCGACTTTGGAGTCATTAATTGTTAAAATGACATAGCTATACAATTTAATGCAAAATATGCTCCGCTAAAGCAACAAAAGCTATAACAAAGCTGAAAAGTCGGACTTTGTACAGGTACAGTATATTTAAACTGGGCGCTGGTGCAGCGGTCGGACCGAATTCAGTGAATGCAACACGCGATCCATATAGTATACATCGATGGGTGCCACTGCTTAGATTCATTTGACGTTATCTGCTTGGTGCCTATCGCTTGTCTGTGTTACTGTTTATTTATTGGTATTCTTTTCTTCCAGTGCCAACAATCCGAAGATTGGTTGGTGGCCCATGTTTCAATGTAGTTACATCATATGCTGCTTACCTGCGTTAAAATCCTGTGCCTCTAATCGCTTGATCAGTGGCTAACTCTTTTTGCTGAGCCCCAGCAGGAATCTTTTGCGGGCACCCCTATTACCTTTACTTAATTCGTGGCATTGCTCCCTATTAAATAATAACCCTTCCTTATAGATGTGATAACTACTAACTTTATATAACGTAAACAAAATACATTCTCCTCAAGAATGTTTAAATCTCTTCTTCTAAGTCTACGTCAGTTTGATCGGTCACTTCATCTATAAATCCTATCATTAACTTTACGTTGGTGGGCTTCCCTGGTTCATCTTCGTATACGAGACATATCTGATTACTTGGCACAGTTGACCTTTAATATTAACGTCTTGTGTAGTATCCATTAGTACACAGAAAAACTGAGTGGATTCAATCTGTTTCAACATAATTTTTAGCTTTTTCACATAAACGTAAATGAGTTCATTTTGAATTTTGGGACTCATATAGCTCTCAGTATTCTTGACATCACCGATTATCTCTTGCAACAATGGGTCGCATTTACTCAGAAGACAGACAATTACCAAAAATGTTCCGCTATTGGGTTGGCCTGTCTTCTCTTTGTGACCTCTAGAGGCTAAATTTGAAGCTGCCAATGGCAGAATAACATTTACAACGCGATCCAGTACTTTGGCCCATTTATTAGTTTCCTTTCGTAGTATCTCATAACGAATAACGATGCGATGCAGGCGTGGACGGTGGCCTTGGTGCATTTTAACTGGAATCTCCGCCCTATTGTGTAGTAACCAAATAATTTATACTCTCAAAGTACATCATTAGATACAGGTAAAATAACAGTAAAAAATAAATGTAATTGTTTTTGATGTTAAATACATACGAAGAAATTTTTGTTTTGTTCATTGGTTTATACATATTCTGAAAAGTTAAAGGAAACATTTGCGCGGGGACCCCTAGTTCATAGGCCCATCGTATTGCGGGCCCGGGAATTACGCCACTGCTCTTGATCTAAGACCCGTTCCGGTCAGCAAAGTCAAGCCGTCTTATCCTCGGTCTTCCAGATAGTCGCTTCCATTCAGGCTTTTTAATGAGCGCTTGCTTGCCTGTGCGATCTGTCGGCCGTCGTCCGTTCGGAATGACGCAACCACCTATTTCGATCTCTGTCAATTTTATTGAGGACTTTATTGAAGAAATTTTACTTCCCTCTGTGTACACTCATTACGTATTCTGTTGTCTCGTTGCATACATCCACATAACGCCGAAACGTCATAAGCATTAGGGACCGTTGTGCCTCTATAAAACTTCACGGAGGCACCTTCCTCGGGGTTTTGCCTAAATTCTACTGTATCACGGACACCACCACAGACTGAAATAAACTCGGCAATTTTAGGCTCCGAGGCTGCTTTGGCTACTAAATTTAGGTAAATTTAGATAAATAAAATTAGGAATATTTGTTGTACGAGTCATAGAAATCTTAGAAATAAAAAAGACACAGCATAAGGATTAAATTTTATAAGACAATTGCAATACCCTCATTGATTTATGCGAGTGAGGCTTGGGTCATGACAAAAAAGGAAAGCGGCAAGATTCAGAGTGCTGAAATGCAGTTTCTTCGAAATAATTTAAATTATACATAGCAAGGTAGAATAAGGAATGATGATATCAGAGCAGAACTCGACGTGAAGTACATAGATGAAATAATTTCAATTTACAGAAGACAACAGGGGGATCACTTCCAAAGGATGACAGAGGATCGATTGCCGAAAGCGGCACTGAACTATAAAGCCATTGGTTGAAGAGACGTGGGTCGTCCAAGGATGAGATGAGTGCCGGACAGGTTATATGACCTAAAGATAGGTTATAACCTAATCCTTGAAGAGGAGAAGAAGAATAAGAATTTTAGGCTCTAAGTGATTGCTGTAAGTGATGTATCCGCGCTAATAGCAGTGGAATACTTATTTAATTATCGTACTTTATATTATTATTTTCTATCCGACAGGGTCCTCCCCTCTAAAACCATCACTTTGTTTTTAACAGTTGAATGTCTAAGTTGTATCCAGACGCATACTCACCAAGAAGGTACATTATACGGTCCTTTGAAAGTTATTTTCGCTTTCCCGCATATCCAAAATGGGGGCCCTTTATTGTTAGAACGTACAAGGCATTGCCGGTAGGACGTAATGTTCTTGTTGTGGACGACTGCTTACGGATTATAAGAGGTCTTAAAGTCCTGGTACCAAACCGTAAATTTTTCTATTGGAAAGGGCAAGACCCATAATAACAAACCGTAATCGCGTCTTCGTTTTCACGATATTTTAAAATTCACGTTTCCAGTGTGCAAACCACACATAGATTTAATTAATGTATTATATGTCTTCAACTACGTCGTGTGACCTCTTCTAGTAACTTAGTTACGCGTTTCCGAACTATCGTTCCGTCTTCAAACACACGGTATAGTGTTACGACATTACAGAACGTGTCTACGACAGTCTACGTGTTTCTCGAATGTTCCAGAGGAATCCGGCTGTAATGTTGTGTAGGTACGTGATTTCAACATGCGCCTGCGAGACTTTTCTAGACGCCGCCAGCCACGCACACTGTGTCAAGGCCGCAATCAATTACGTCTTAGTGTAGCGCTAATGCGTAGTAGGTGGAATGTTCTGGTGTGTGAGCGGGGTATAAATACAAGGCGTCATAGGCCTTAGCTCAGTTATTGTTCGGGCGATTACTCTGTGCGTTCAAGTGGTTATTAGTGGCTAAGTATTATGTATTTTATAATTGTGCGATACTCTATTAGTGGACATTTTTATAGCGTGTGAACAATTTCTATTTGATTTGTTGTAAGAGACCATCTTGTCAATTACAAACTGTTTAATTGTGATAATTAAGGCTGGTGATTAGTGACGTAATTGATGTCTTGTATTTTGTTTTCCACTGTACCATACGACGATCAGTAGACCGTCGTAACAATATATATGACTGACACTAGGTCGTTGACATTAAAGCGCAATACATTTGAACAGGTTCACCCGTATTTACGTACGCGCTACTCGAACGGTGTAGGCTACAACGTGTCGTGTTTGGACGGACACTGACTTGCCCGCGCAACGTGTGACGTGGACCCGGCTACACTCGAATTCTCATCGCGGTGTCATACAAAGCGTTAGGCTGGTACTTAATTTGATCATTTAATATGTCATTTAGGCTGGTTTTAAATGACTTACGTATTTCAAACTCTTTGACAACATCCATATTGCAATTGGACATTCTAATTCCATATTGAGTGTAGCAGAGTGTAAAGCAAATGATAGATCAGTCTCTCTTTGAATCGAAACACGTAAACGCCGCGTGGTCCATGACGTTTGGTCTGCCAATAGCGACAACACAAGTTAGAGCATTCCTAGAGTTACTGCGAGAATTATTATAATTGTGCTAATCCGCGAAGGAGTCCAAAGGGGGTGTGGTGCGAACATATGCTTTCATAGAAGAGAAATGTAGCAGCATCTCCACCCCAACTCCACTCTCACCTACAAGTCGGTGGACCCTGTTACGCTGAGCAATCCACTCCAAGATTGTGGTAACCAATCCCTTCGGCGGAGTGGATCGGTAAGCAAACGAAAGATAGGGGTTATATCAGGGGGTATCCTAGGTCCTGGCCTGGCAGGGTGGTACACATCGGCAGCAGGATGTGCATCTAGTGTGGAGGTGGAGGAGACTATAGTAGCCCAACGGCTGCACACATGGGCTGAGTCAGTTAGCCTACTGCGACTTGGCAGAGAAAGCTTGTCAGCTGAGGTGAAAGCAACTCTCTAACGAAGAGCACCCCGAAATCAAAAAAGTTCCTGATCCTCCAGGAACGGAGTTGGACCGGAGAATTCACATATCCCATCTGTGAAACTCTGTTATGTGCAGTTGTCTGACTTGACCGGAACAACTGGCGGAGGCTGTTAAAGAAGGCGTTGACTCAGTAATGGGTTGTCGCGTCGCTGAAGAAGAAGAAGCTAATCCGCGAAAGTTCAAGATATTCCGATAAGGTATATAGACTCTTGACGCTGACTGGATGTGTAAGCATAATACGCCATATCCAGCAGTAACAATATCGGGTAGCGGTGAAAGTGTATATAACCGTGCCTGCGAGAAGTATCTTCACGCCCGAAAGCGACCCTGAAGCCGGACGGAGGAAATCGACTCACGTGTTCTTCCAGAGAGGAACAAGCCGTCGTCTGAAGGATCTGCAGACGACATTAGGGAAGTGAACTTATTTATGTACATTAGAAAAAAAATATTTAAAAGAAAGACTCTACCAAATCAGTAAAGACTTTATAGTAAATATGACAAAAAGAACTTTTAAATATTAATTAATTCCATTGTATAGAAAGTAAATTTTAGTTGTGTTACAAATGTCAACAGAGACAGGTTAATTATCTTTTTTATATAAACTGTATTAAAAGCTCAGCAGATTATCAGATAATAATAGCACCTTAATAAATCCACTTCATTCCAATAACTTGTATCTCGACTACTTATTGTATGCGACTCGTATGTACCGCAATATATCTGCCTTTATTACATATGTGTAAAGGTTCAAGACCGTAATAAGGTTACTAAAAGAAGTCACAAGACGGAGTTGAATAAAGGTAATATATTAATTATTTCACGATATATTTCGACGGTCCTAACTCTGACAATACATAGAGTCGTGCGCACTGTCGCACTGTGCGCACTTTTTATTTAGTGTAATAAATAGTTTTAAAAGTAATGGAAGACGTTCTGTCATTTCTGGCACTGAAAATGCGTATGTCTATTACGCTTCAACTCGCCAAGTACTGCCAGAAGATGCGTCCTGCCGGAAGGACAGTCTCTAAATTCGTCACGTGGGAATTACGTCCTGTTGGAAGAACCCTAGCCTGTGTAGGAAAGTCCTTCCAGAAGATCCTTTTAGCAGGACGACTGCCTGTACGCTGTATCATTAAATTTTAACCACGAAGGGTTTAACGAGGATCGGTCAAAAAAGTGTAACACAAATTTTAAATTTTTGTGTCGACGTTTCAACAATATTTATTGTGACCATCAAGACCTGTTTACGGAAACAAGAGAAAATATCAATCACAACAAGATCAATTAATTGAGTGAATGTGTGTGTGTGTGTAATCACATTCCTTATATTGTGTAGACAAAATTATAATACCCTAAAACATAATTAATACAATATTACAATTTAAAATATAGATAATGAAATAATCTCTTAATTATATTTGTAAATAATTATACAAGCAGTAATCAACCAATGTATATTAGAATTGGTGCAGATAACACACGTCTACATATAGCATAGTAAAATATATTATAACTATATTATGTAGATTGCCGGGATCTTCAAATACGTATGTATATTATTAAAATGTATTATTATCATTTTCCACCCACTACTAGTATTGAAAACACTGTCCATACATTTGAGAATTATGTACAAAATAACAGTAGAGAATTGCAAACTTACATTAGAGAATTACAAAATATTACAGACACAGAATTATGGTAAACCAATCTATCACGTGAAAATGGTTAGGCCTATTACTTATATTTAGACTGTTGTAAAGTATTATTTACCAAGAACGTAGTCTGTACAGAGTACTATAGTGTATTGTAAAATTATGTATATGTTGACAGTCATAATCTCTCCCTCTCACTCACTCTTACTTTATCTCTTCTAGCACTCACACTCCAACACTCTCCCCATCTTTCATTACACTCTCCCGTTCCCTCTCTCACTCACAGTCTTAGACACATTGGATGATACTGTCGAAACGTCGATACAAATAATTTAAAATTTTTGCTATAATTTTTTGACCGATCCTTGCTAAACCGATCATCGTAAAAATTTATTGATCGCCTGTCACTACGAAATTAAGGATTCTATCGTTCAAGCCGGGCCCCTGCATTGCGGATCCTACAGGCCGTCAGTTACGCCGAACCGTTAAAGCAAGGCTCGTAACGAATACGGGCAAAGGATTAGTGATTTAAAAAATAAATGGATTTAGTATGTAATTTTGGAGTGATTTTCCCGAATCTCGGGACGCGCGAAAACAGTTGCCACAACGTTCACTTCACTTTTGACATCGACCGAACAAAGAAAGTAAACACAAAAAACAAAACAAAGAAACGCGAGATCTACATAACAGCTAAACACTTCTTGCGCTCTACCTAATACATTAGAACCCATTGAGCGTTAAAAATATTCACGACGAAAACTTCTCGTGCCAAGTTTTTATATCCTTATTGTTGTTCTCTCCTCTCTCTCCCCCACTCCTCGCAATACGCGCACACAAACTCTCTCTCTTAAATACTCTTCTTTCTTTTTCTCTTGCTTCGCTGAAATTACCTCGGACATTAACCAAATGGTTTTATATATTGTTCTTCTTCTTTCTTTGTTTCCCGTTTAAAGTATAATGTTACTCGTTTACATTCTTCGTCCCACCGCCCGCCCGACCCGTAAGACCGTTTTCTTTGTTAACTAGAGAGTCTTTTACATTTATTACTTCAACTACAATTTTTCATTCTCTAGATTTTATCCCCTGCCTTATCTGATCTTTGGACGCTTCTTTAATTCTCATTTATTCTTTCTGTCTCCCTCCCTTCCTTCCTTTCTTAGCATCGCACGTGTTTAAACTTCATTCTTGGTTTTGTTTTATATGCACATATGTATGTTTTTATGTATACACATGTGTGAGTGTGTGTCTGTTTGCAATATATGTAAATCATTGTCCGTTATTAACATACGTTTTATGCTCGTACAGGTTATCGGGCATCTTATCGTATACTTTAATTTCCATAAAAATAATTCCACATTATTTTCCATGCTACGTGTGTTGTTAATGTATCATTATGAAGATTGATAGCATGGCTGTTTCAATGATATCACGGGCAAATGTTTTCTCAGACATGAAAAATCTGTAACTTTTTATTTCAGACTGACAAGAGGAAAATTTAATTCAGGAGTGCGGACTAATAAATAACGAGTAGGAAATTTATAGTCCAATAAAATTATATTGTTTATGTGCTAAGTAGTAGTTCGTATGAGACTGTTGCTCTGTAACATCGCTTTCGTGTCTACAAGTAATTATGGCTTATTAGCATGTTTAGTTGCGAGCAGGCCTATATCAGTTTTGTGTGTTTATTTTCATGAATATTCTCTATCCTTTGTTTATATATCTTCAGGGATTTGGCGCGTTTGCCTAATTCGGGTTCACAGTCTTATCCCCAGTCACTTAACACTTCTTCTCAGTATCATTACATTCTTCTTCTTCTTCTTCTTCTTCTTCTTCTTCTTCTTCTTCTTCTTCTTCTTCTTCTTCTTCTTCTTCTTCTTCTTCTTCTTCTTCATTAGTAAAACTCTCTTCGTCAGGTTTCAACTGGATGCTTTCCAGTTCAAATACAAACTGTGCTTTCGGTCTTGTGCTTTTGTCTTCATTTGACTATAGCTCCTTCCGTTTTTGATGGATCAAACATTCCATATTTTCTTCGTCTTTGTCCTCTCTTTGCTTCCAACTTTCCCTCTATGGTTCTTACATGCAAACAGTTTCAACGCAATATATGCTCCGACCGGGATGTTATATCTTCCTTATTACTTTCAACAATTCCTTCCCTCTTCTATTTCTGTCAATACCTCATCGTTCTCACTCAGTCTCACTCTTACACCTTAATTGCACCTTAATAATTCTTCGCCACAACCACATTTCGAAGCTCTCTAGGTAACTTTATTCTTCCATTTTTGTCGTCCATGTTTCATTGCCACATAAAACCATACTTCAAGTAAAATATTCGTCAATTCTCTTTCTCATCTCAATCGGAATCCTTCTTGCTGTCAGTAAAGCTTTTACCTTTACAAAACTCTTGTACCCATGGATAGCCTACTTTTGATTTCCTCCGTACAGCTTCCATTCCATGTCACCGTGTGCTCCAAATCCTCATAGAAGATTTCTGGTTTGTTCGATCATTTAGTCTTCCTATTCCTTTCTCGGTCTTCCTACGGCATTTTACCACACATTATATTACTTATACAGTATAACTTCCCGTAGTATTCTCTCATGGAATACACGTCAAAATTGAATTGCCATCCATCTGAACTTGTACCGTGTTGGTATTTCTGTTCCCACCTCCTTCCCTACAGCACATATCGGGGGACACTGGCCTTCTTCAGTAGTCCTCTCCCACTCCTGTCTGTTTATCCTGTTTAACTCTGTCTACTTCCACATTCGTATTTGTAGAAGATTTTTGTCGTCTTACTATCTTCTCTTCCTATCCTTTCGTCGGCCTTCCTTCGGCCCTTTTACCATATATTTTTGTATTTAAACACCTTATTATGATCATTCGTCTTCTATGTCCGCTACGCGCTAGATCTAGAGTACTGTGATAGAGGCAGTTCCTGTAGGCCTATATTCCATACGTTTCGTCATTATATCTCATCCGTCAGTTATTGTTTTCATTAATTGGGCGCAAGTATGATTCGTAATATTTTCCTCTCAAAGTTGTCTAAACGGTTAGCGCTTTTCTGTGACAAGATACACATTTCTCCCTTAAAGCTTACTACAGGTCTTATTACCGTTTTATAAACACGAAGCTTTGTTTTCTTGTGCGTGTTTTTGGGCCTTAATAGGGAAGTAGACTCTGTTGGCAATGATTATTCTCAAGGTATTTCTTTTTAATAAGAGTCTTTTTTTAAAGAAGTTATTAACCGTTGATTAACATTATCCGGGCTGTTTGACAGTGGTCTAAATCTGTTAAAATTAGAGTTATTATTTAATTAAGAAAGTTGTTAGTGGGTATAATCACAACCACACCACTATAGAAAAATTATTCCGATTAGCGCTTTCAAGCTTCACAGCTCATCGTCAGATCGGAAATACGATTTTGATTATTATTTTTTTATTTGCTTATTATTTTACTTTATTATTTCATTACTGAATTACTATTCATTATTATCCTATCGTCACATTATTTCCGATCTGACGATGAGCTGTGAAGCTTGAAAGCGCTAATCGGAATAATTTTTCTATAGCAACAGTGTTAATTCTGTTAGAGTTATTATTATTAATATTATTAATGGTGGACAATACTAATCAGATTGGTACTAATGGATATTATCATAATAATAATAATAATAATAATAATAAGTCAATAAAATCTTAAAAGCTTTCTAACACACTTAACAAAATTAGACGTTTCGACCGTGTCCACGACGAAATTCTTCAGTGGTGTGGGAAAATTTCACAAGTCCCGCATAAGACAAGGGAGTACTCTGGTTTAGTTTCTTGTTAAGTCTCTGAGAGTTTATTGATTATAATTATTGTGACTTCCACCCACAATAACAACAATAATAATAATATTAATAATTCAAATTTTAACTTATTTAGACTATGGCCTAACATCCTGAATAATTTTAATCAATAATATTCCAGCTGTGAAAGCCTACGGTCTTAAAATGATTAAATTTTGTTTGTTACTTTCATAACTGTCTTAATCCACAATTTTTATACGGTCCTATGTTGTACAACTTTTCACCAACTTTGTCACTACTTATTGCCACATTGCTAAATACTGCGTTCTTGAAGAACGCAACGACGCATCTTCAACGACCTGAAGATGGTAGAGACAACGAAAGGCCTCGTCAAGAACGAAGTATTTAGCAGTGTGGCAATACGTAGTGACAAAGTTGGTGTTAAGATGGCTGTTAATAAAACTAACAAAACTGGAAATGTACAACTTTTGCTCTAAGAAATTCCGTCTTTGATGATTGCAACTGTCTTAAAACGCCTATAACTGTCTCCTTAGTGTCTATAATTCGCGTCCAACAGAAAGGCGGGAGCTGCTACCAATTTGTAAAATATTATTAGCATATTCCTTTCTATACATACAAAAATGGTTGCCGAGGTTTTTTATTTCAGAGTTAGTCTTATAGTTTGCCTCAAAGTCATTTATTAATACTTTTATCTCAGTATAAAGAATGTAGTAAAAACACGTATATATAAGATAATTAATGTGTAAGTTATAACTACTGAGCCAGAAGTAAAACTTATAAATTTCAATGAAGAAACCGAAGTTTATGGTATTTAAACGGCTGTGGTGTCAGGCGAGGAGGTTTAAGGATAAATGCCTCATAATAATACTGTTATTATTAATTACACAGTTTCACATAAGTTAGATACCCTTAATTATAATGGAGTCAAACCAGTATAATATCTCGTCCAGCACTGCAGAACACCACATAGATCATCCGAAATCGGAAATTTTCGAGTCCATCGATACTTGGGAACGGAAATGATGATCGTTCCTCAGAGAAGAGCTATTGATCGTAGTAAGACATCACATCTGTTAACAAATGAAATATTTATTCATTAAATAATTACTCATATTACAAACATTGGAAGAAAAAACTGTACCTTTTTCAAGTTTCTATTTGAAACTAAGAGATATACGGTTTCTAAATATGTATTTAAAAATTAATCTACAATATCTTTACTATGACCCAACCTAACCTAACCATCCACGATGTATGTACGTACGTTCTTCTACGGAAAATGTAAAGAAACTTTATTATTATTTAGCTTATGGTCTGACTTACTCGATGGGTCTGCTTACGTGATCTTACTTTAAATAAACACAGTTTATATTAAAGAAATCGAGTAAATTTTAACTTTTTTAGGCGATTTAATTACGGCTGGTGCCGCCTCTCGCATCCTAGCTTCCACTGGCGCCGGTCTAAACAGTCCTGTTCTGTAAGTCCTCTTGCATTCATTCCATCTTCGACGTCCATTTTCCATGAATGTTTAGGTCTTCCTTTTCTTCTTCTAGAGGGTGGAGTACATTCCCATTCCTTCCTTGGCCATTTCTAACCCGACATTGTTTTTAGGTGTCCAAACAAATTCAGCCTTCTTGCTTCTATTGTTTCTATAATGTCAAGGTCGATTCCCATCGCTTGTCTTATCTCTACATTTCTCACTCTATCTAGTCTTGTTAGTCTACAGCACCTCTGCCAGTAATCCATCTTCATAGCTCTTATTATGGATGTATTTCTTTTATTAATTTCCTACAGTTCTGCTCCATACAGGCCTATACTTTCGACTATAGTTTTATATATTCTGATTTTATTGTTTTTGTTATTCGTGGACTCCAAAGCAGACTGTTTAATTGTTATGTTGCTGTCTTAGCTTGTCCTATTCAAACTTTTATTTCTTGGTTGCTGTCACCATCCGATGTCATTGTTACACCCAAATACTTGAAGTTTTTAATATTTTTTATCACTTTTGTTCCTAGTTTTAAGTCTTGACCTACAACGCCTCTATAAGGAAATTTTAATGGAAGTTTAACGTAACTATCTAAATAAAGTAATTTCCAAATCCGAAAAGACCATGCAGGCACAATTTCCAAAATTATTAACGAAAATTTGTTAATAGATGCTAACAGAATTTTATAATAGTGAAAATAGTTGTACGGAGAGCCTGGAGGCAGGAGAATGAAGTCAGTTCATTAACACATTTTTATACAATATTTTTTCCTGTAGCATTTCCTTTTTTTTTTTTTGTTTCTCTTCATGTTATATCATGATTATTTCCTGTACATGTTTACCGTGAATTGTTTATTACCAGATGTTCTTAGCCGGACGACAGATTTATTTGAACACAATAATAGCAGTAGTCAATATCCGGCAGAAACAGAAATATACATAGGCTATACTTTCAGAACCGGAAACCCCGGTTGGCACGAAAATTGTCACTGAAATAGATCTTACATTTTACTTCTCTTCTCTAAATTAATAGACTAACGACAGCAGAGCCTGCATTCTGTTTAGGAATCAAGCAAGTATAGTTCATTAGAATCGTCCTGTGTACTAAAAATATGTATACATAGATATTTGTAAGCGTTAAGCTAGGGTTACCATACTTCCTCTTTTTCCCGGACACGTCCTGTTTTTTAGTGTTAAAAACCTGTCTGGGAGGATTTCTTAAAAAACAGGGAAATGTCCTCTTTTTTCGTAAAACTGAAAAAAGTCACGCGCAAGAGCGCGCCCTGGATCAAAGAGGGAAATAGGTTAATAGCAGAAAATATTAAAGGTATAATTTGTGTACAGTACAACTTTAAAAGCCTTTCATGTGTTCAGTTCTATGATTATTTATTAAAAAATAAAAAGCTTTTGATGGGAATTGGTTCATCTGATAAATACCAATGCCACCACAAAGACACAATTGAACACTTAGACTGTGAATCCGATTTAGATTGATTAGTATTAAATTAATTATTGCTATGATTAAAAATAAATATAGCAAATATTCTTTTCCTATGAAAGTTCCGCTTCCAACTAATAGTTTTAAGTTTTATTTGTAAACATTTTCTCGTTATATCAACAAAATTAAATTGTACATTGTACAAACTCTGTAAAAATGCTTAACTAACTCATGAATACCTTCTTATCCATAATGCGTATTTTTACTGTCAAATTTTTTTTTCCGTAATGTAACGATAATGCTGTTAAATTTTCAGGTTGTCCTCTTTTTCCACCTAGGTCATATGGCAACCCTAGTTAAGCGTCAAAGCTTTATACAAATCGTAATTATTACACAGCAACAATACCGAAACTGCAGAAAATCACATAAATTCCTTTTGGAGAAAAAAAACACTAATTAAGAATCGCATTAGGTTGAGCATTTGACATCATCAGGTTGAGCTAAATGTAAAAATACAAAGAATTGAATTAATTATTCAGTTTATTAAATGTTTAAGAAATAAAAAGTAACAATTGAATGTTCAATTCATTGAGATAAAGTAAGTGAGTATGAAGACGTAAAAATTTAAACATATTTTCATTAATAATTCAGTACGATTGTGTCCGTTATAGAACTACGTTGTCCGAACCGATGTAGGTGAAACAAACTCCAAATGATTCGACTTTTTTCAGAAGATAGTCCTAGGATAATAAAATAAGGAAAAAATAAGAACGATGACCGAGAATTAGAAATTTTTAGTTAGGCGTCATGCGTTCGCCATTTTGTTATGTTCGAAAACGTTGTATATACAGTACCTTTTGTAAAAAAAATGGAAATATCGGACAGTTTGTTTCATTAAAAGTTGATCAAATGTAAATTAGCAAAAATCTATTTTTAAGCTTTATCGTATTTGCAAACAATGCATTATGAAAATCTCCACTATAAAAGCAAAGGTAATGACATTTCGAGGTAAGGACCCAGTAAGAACAAAACTCTTAGTGATCGAATTCTAGAACAGGTGAGCCTGTTTGAGAAATGATATTGGCTATGGTAGAAATTATGACATTGATGTTAAGTTAGGCAAGTTCTAGACGATTTGTGAAACAATCAACCGTATTTTTAGAAACAAGGTACATCGAGATAAAAAATTAAATTTTTACAAAGTTATGGCAGTCCCTGTATGTCCCTGTATGGGTGCTAATTATGGATAACAACCAAAAAACAAGACAGTAAAATACAAGCCTTGGAAATGGCATCCTTAGGAGGAGTTAAAAGTGTTCTAAACATGACCGTATAAGAAATGAGGCCATAAGAGAAGAATTTCGAGTTTTTAACTTGAATGAAAAGTTAAAAGATTACAAACAACGGTGGAAAGAACACTTCGAAAGAATGTCAGATTCCAGACTGGTGAAACAAGTCTGGAAATACAAACCTATAGAACACAGGTGTGTGGGTACACCCAGGAAGAGATGGCTGGAGGATTTTTGAAGGCAGAACAGGCAGCATCTTGCTTATGCCGTGTTGTGAAGATGAAAATGATGATGATGGTTAAGTGTTTTAGAATGTAACAGGTTGGATACAAACCTCCCCACGCTGAAAAACATCCTCCTCGTTGCTTGTGCACATTGCTAAAAAATACTTTCACTCAGGAGACAAAAGGAATCCTGATACGTCATTGATTTATCCTAATGACTGATTCGTCAAATTGGTCCAGGGGTTCATTCTTTCTTTGGGAGCACATAAAATAAACAAACTTACTTGTTAAAACATTAACCCCTTTTGGGGAGGGCAGTCTGTTAAAAAAATGTCAGTACAGCTGTCATTGCTCTCTATAGGAGTACAACTGTTTTACTTCTAATCTCCTCCATCCTTACTCGACATTCTCCCTAAAAATACGTATCACTCTATTCTTCTCTTTGATATTTATGTTCTCATATCTACCTCATCACTTTTGCTTTCCTTATATGTATTTTCATTCCACACTCTTCTACCCATCTTACAATTTCGATAACATCTTCAGTACGGTCATTGTCCCATCGCTCAAAAAATCACCGTTTTGTCAGCAGAATTAAAACAATTTATTTTGCTTTCTCTAATGCTAACTCCTTCCCTTCCATTTTAAGTAACGTCTTATCTCGCCTTTTAAAGTTATGTCCTCCTTCTTATCATGTGTTCTTCACTCAAGAAAAAGGCAAAAAAAACGATCCTGTCTTAATGTTACGATTTTCTCGTGGCACCCACAATGTTAATGTACGTCTTTTGCTCTTAACTAATTCTCTTAAGTAATTAAGAGCTATTTGTCCTTAATTATTACCGGATCGTCGTTAAATACAGCTGCCTTCCTTTTGCAAGTAGTCGGATTTTAATTTAGTCTAATAGTGATAAAACCTAAAGAATTGTTCCTGTCCTAACAGCACTTTAAATTGATAAGGCGTGGTTTTTATGAGTCCTCTGTTTACACTTGTCGAATGTGTTTAATAATAATCTCGAGATAAACTTTAATATGTAACCCGAACTGCGTACTTTCTTCCAGTAATATCTAGAGTTACACGTGTGTGTGTGTGTGTGTGTGTGTGTGTGTGTGTGTGTGTGTGTGTGTGTGTAGGTCAAATTGTATATAATTAATTAAATAACTGACATTTTCACACAAGTGATAACGAACAGACGCAAAAAAATTATCTGAATTTGTAAACAAACATGAAATGGCAGAAAAGTGAAGAAAAAACACTGCCGGAATATAATAAAATGTGTGTGTGTGTGTGTGTGTGTGTGTGTGTGTGTGTGTGTGTGTGTGTGTTCGAATTCAAGATAATTTTAAAATTTATGTACGTAAAGTAAGATATACATTTAAGGATGGGGTCACGTTTTAAAACGGTTATCTGACGCAGACAGCCTTGGAGATTTCATTTTGTGTACTGAAAGTTTACCACGCGTCCACTGATAAGACAGAAATAGTAGTAGTAGCAAAACGAGCAACTTAATAACAAACACATATGCACACTGGAAGGCAAACAGATGTTACAGAGCGCCCCTCGGGAAACGATTACAGTAACGAGCAGTTTTGAATCATGCAGCACTCTGTCTCTCTGAATAAGTAGCGAATCCACGACCTGCCTTTTTTGACAGCAGAATGAAGACTTTTTTGTGAAAGTTTGTTTAATAACTTTGGGCTAAGTCCCAGATTAATGAAAACCTCGCATAAAAATGTATTTCAGGCAAAACATTTTACCAAAATTTGTTTGCTTTTCTTTTTTAAAAAATCACTGCTACTATTATGTTATTTTACAGCTGTAGCAAAGTAGTCTCTCCAAAAATAGCTCCATTCCAAAAGTATTTCTTCGAAAAACGTGCATGTCATATCTGTGCAAAACGTGCATGTCATATCTGTGCATGTCTACCCCTTTCTTTCTGTGCTACGATTTTCGTTGTCTTTCTCGTCTTTTACACCAATCTAACTTTTCGTCGGTTGCCTGTCCACCTTCTTTTTTTTTTGTCAACGGTTGGCATTCATCGCGTCAAACGATTGTCCATCATTACCACAACATCCGCCTAACTTCACGTGTTATTCTTTTTTGCAATTCAAATTTTTTCCAAGTGACGACGAGTTAGTCAGTCGCTTCAACCCCGGCATGAAGGACCAGGAATTAAAAATGTCAGAAGCAACTAACAGAAGCAAATTTCTTGTTACACTTTTTAGAAACCTGTCCAGATCTCAGTTCGACGCCCGTCTTCTACCCTTCGGGAAATCAATCCACTTCTGTACAGGGCAGTTAGAGGTTTCTGAAAATTAAAAAAACATTTTTTTAATTTAATTCCTTCTTCTTCTTCTAATAGTTCCTACCCGTTTCGGATGTTGGATATCATACAGTCTATTTTAACTTTCTGCACTGCTGCACGGAATAAGTCGGTTGTATTCATGCCAAACCAGGTCCTTAAATTTCAGCCATGATATTCTCGGTCCCCCAACTCCTCTCTTTCCAAGTACTTTTTCCTATAGAATGGACTGCAATAAGTAAAATCTAAAATCTCTGTTCATGTCTCATGAGATGTCACAGATACTCAAGCTTTCTTATCTTCACTATGTTAATAACTTCCCTATCTTTCTTCATCTTTCTAAGAACTTCAACATTAGTTATATATCGCATAAGAAATGCTCAGTATTCTACGGTAAAGCCACATTTCGAAAGATTCAAATTTTTTAGTCGTGGCTTCAGTCCAAGTCCAAGATTCTACACCGTAGAAGAGGACCGCGAATACGTAGCAGCGTAGAAGTCTCACCTATGTGTTTATTGTTAAATCGTGACTTTTGAATAAACTGGTCATTCTAGTGTACACTGCTCTTGCCTTTTGAATTCTGCTCTTTATTTCTTGAGAGTGATCCCATTGTTCATTAACTATAGTACCAAGATATGTAAATTGGCTCACACGTTCAACTGGCCTTTAGTAATTTAATTTAATTTGTGGAATTTTTTTAAATATCTTCGAGACTTCATAACTCAGGGTAGACGTTTTCCAGAGTTATATTTACAGATTCTCCGAAAACTCTCTTCTAGAAACTATAGCTTGGGTTTTAAGAAAGCCATTCTATAACATTTTCCAAACAAACAATTAAATTTCAGGGAACAGAATCTTTAATGTATCTCACAACAGCCATTTGAACTACTTAATTGAAAAACTAAAAACTAGTACCTCTACGCTATAATTTAAAATAAATGGTTGACATATCTTTTGGTACCTATAAATACCTTGTCAGTTTAATACAACTGAGAGTTAAATATGGTATTGAACAGTGAGGGGTAGACCAAGGGAGACGTTTCAAGTGTTTGGAGACTGGTGACTGCAGAAACACACCTTGTACAAAAACTTCGCACAAAACACGAACAAAGACTGCAGGACCGTGTGATAATCGAGACTCCTGGACAGTCAACTACTAAGAAGACTAGAGAGAGTTAAACCACTTGAGTTAGTGTAGAGCATAAGCATAGTATTTGTTTTGTTTTATTTGAAGGATGTGAGGGATGTGACACTTCTGAGTACTTAAGTACAGATAAAGTTTGACCTAAGTTCATTCGTATAGAGAGACAAATTCCTGGCTAGTTGTCAGGGCCGCCGCTACCATATGCACAGGACAGGGGCGGCCGCAGACTGCCAAATTCATCAGCAGATATTGCAAAATAAATTAAAACAATTAATACCGACTAGGTATATGGCAAACAACCTTTATTGAGTTGTAGACAGTTTATTGAGTTGACATTAACGGTTTTGTAGACAGGCGCGTGCATGTCGAAGCTGGCAAACTATAAAGTACCTACCCGATGAGATAAGAAATTATTTATGTTTTGTTTTGACGAACGTTCGTTTTGAAACTAAAAATTATAAAAAACTAATAACGGTCTTCCAGGAGTCAAGAAAGATATCCCAAGCTGCTCCATCCATAGAACATGATATGTGAGGCAATCAATTTAAGCGATGTTATTAAAAAATTGTCTGAAACCAAAGAGCGAAAAGCGCTCTTTTAATAAACTATAAGTGTTAAAAAATTCTGAAAAGACGACCGCGCAAAAAACTATTATATTTTTGAAAATGTATTCATCACTTCTACGAGCACAACTTCCAATTATATCATGTAAGTACTCAGCTAAATTAGTTTTTGAGTCTGTATCAATTTTTAATTCAAATAATATTAAATAGTGTGGCAAAGTAGGGATATGAAAAGTATACTTATTCAGGAGGGCGGCAAAGGTAAAACTCCACACGGGCGGCAAGCACCCCAGCGGTGGCCCTGCTGGCTGTAAACAGCTAGGAACGGGTTCAGTAACAGTCAAGGAAAGGACATTAATTAGTCATTCGTTTGAAGTTGTTTAAGTTGACCACCAAATTGTGGAGGTAGAGAGATTGCCACTTACATCTTACAAAAAAATATGAATCAGAACCTATCGGTTCAACCACAACTAAAAACACACAGTCAGTAATTTTGTAGTTGTTATTATTTATGACCGACACGTCAGTCGTAAAACGGTTTCCGGCAGACCAACAGTTACGACCCGTACCGAAAGCGCAGTTAATGGAAAATATTTATTGCCGAGTCACGTGATCCGTTCGCTTAGTAAAACGTTCGTTTGGACCGTGAGCCCCGAAAGAAATGGAAGCTTTGTTCTGTTAAACGTGGCAATAATCGCTACTCAGCTTAATTGTCTCAGCCAATTTACAAAAGAAAAATCGTAGCTGGGTACCTGACACAGCGTTTCGTGTAGCTATCTATGTGACACAGTACTTTTGTTTATACAGTAAGAGAGTAACTGTGGAAACCGATCATACCCTGCAAAGAACAGCCCCTTTCAAATAATAGTCTTCAATACTGGAACTATAGAACTCTGATCAGGCCAGGAACGAGAAAGCTAAGACGTTTTAAAACTGTTTGAGAGAGAAAATAAGGAAAATTCGAGTTGATAGAGTAGAACTCGTCCTTTACATTTGCTGAGGCATCTTCGTTGAGCGCTAGTATATGGGTATACAACAGTCACCTTAAAAAACATATTAACCGTAAAGATTTTTAAATTTATACACCCCAATTATATCTTTACTGTGCTGTAAATTTACAATCAGCTATATTTCAGGGTGTAAAGATATATTTCAAATCAAAATCTCTGGAGGAGAACAAACGAGGAACCCATTGCCACCCAGATCAAAAGGACAAAACGGAGGTGGATTGGGCATACCTTGCGGAAGAACCAAAATGCAATTGAGCGACAAGCCCTCTTTTGGTACCCTCAGGGAAGAAGAAGACGAGGAAGACCTGTGGAGGAGAACTATCGCGATGGAAGCAGATAAGGAGTGGACGTCCTTTGGAGAGCTCAGAGTCCGTTGGCGTAGCTTCGTCGAGGCCATATGCTCTGCAGAGAGCGACAGGAACTAGTAATAGTAGTAGTAATATTTAAGGGTGTAGTCGTATATGGTCGCGAGAACTAGCGAATGTGTAAACGCCTTTTCAGAAAATTGGCTGTTGTAGGAATGGATTTTTGTCGGAGGGCGACACGAGCGTCAAGACTAAAGAAAATGAGAATCACAACAATCAGGAAGGGTATACAGGTAGAAACGGATATAGTAGAGTTCGTAAAATAGAGACAACAGTTTTGGTTTGAACTGAGTCCCAAAATATAGGATTCCCAAACCACTCATAGAACGCAAAAAGATAAGGAGACCTAAAATAATATGAGCGAAATGAATAAGGAGCCGTGTGGGAGAGAGGTTTAAAACCAGGAGATTGTGAGGATAGAAGGCAGTGGAAATTGGCAACCGTAAGTCGTAGGACTCTATGAAATCGGGTGGACGGATGGACATAAAAATGAAATTATTGGCCTTTAAGACTAGTCGCAGACTGAGGGCAAGACAGTGTGCAGACTGTTTTTCCGTTGTCTGCGACGCGGCACGACAGTAGAAGGGCAAAACAGTTTTGTCGCCATCCTGCGCACACCGGGGACAGTTTTGCAATGGATTTTATGGAAACCGCTGCTACTGTTGCTTTATTAATTCGTCTTCGAAAGAAAAACAGAAGACAGTACTGGGTGCATCCCATTTATATTTCGAGATTAACGAAAGGAAAATTCTTTTGAATAGTCTTTCAGATTTCTATCGTACATCGCTGGTCTCTTTTCCACCTCCTCTATTAGTCTTTGTGTCTTCCATCATTAAAAAATTACACCAAATAATTAAACATTTCAAATTCAATTGTTGTTGTAATAATATATACGAGAACAAATTCAGACAATACAACGCGACTTGGTATATAAAATACTGGCGTAGACTGAAGGCGGCAGACAGTTTTGCCCTCGGTGTGTGGTAGCCCCATCTACATCAATGTATTTTTCGAAGACGCGCGACAGTCTACGGGCAAAAATGACGGCGGGTGTCGCCTGAGCCCGAGAGCTATTTTGTCTTGTCTTACAGTGTACGCACTCTCATAAACAGCGTGTACCTTTGCCTTGGAGACAAAACAGTCTGCGGGCAAAAAGTGTCCAGTGTGCGGTAGCACTAAGAGGACAGTATTTCATCTTCGTAGTAAGATGCTGAAAGAGAGAAAGATCTCAACGGTTGGAACGGGCTCGATACGAAACTATCGCCTAATTCGTGACGTAGAGACAATACCATTAAAAATATAAATATTCCGCTCTTCAATCAACTTTCGTAAGTTCTAGTCGGTAACACCGATTCACATTGTACTTATCGTGTTATGATGATAAGTTCTGTTGTATTCCTCGCGCCGCGAGTCGAGAAACAATTGTTTCTATCTGTAGAAATCATCTTCCGTCATGCGCTATCTACTGTTTTGTTAACAAAGAAACGTGGCTACTTGTGCAGTCATTTTGTTCTTTACGCTCCGAAGATTAAGACGTCCATCCACGTCGCTTCTTCCTCCGTTTGTGCCAGTCATCGCGGCCACTCATGTCCGTGTGCAGTGGAACGCATTAACCCTCTCCCCCCCCCCCAAATACGAGCACTTATTATTAAGCGTTTTTATCAGTGGGTCTGTAGTTAACTCATTATTCTTTTGTTACATTTTTTGTAGAACCATACTTTTGCTGTTTTTGCAAGAGAAAGATATTATTATATGAAAGTCAGTTATTTACAAGGGATGATTGCTATAATAAAAATGTGTAATATATAGCGATCAAAAATTTTCAAATTTATAAATTTTATGATCGAGCAGTGCATTCTCACACAGTCAGGTCACCAACCCTACAACGTTATTAATTATGCAAATTTGTTGCATAATTTAATTATTCAATTATAAATTTAATTTGTGTTTATGAAGGTGATATGGGTACGAAATTTATCGTATCTCTCAGTTCATATAGCCCCGCAGTTGGACGCCATATACAACGTTAATATACAACGCTAAATTTGTTGTATATGTAGTTTGTTATGCCCCACGTTCTTTGGGAGCCATATACAACATTAATAATTTATGCCTGATTAATTAAGTACATAAATTATTATGCCTATTATTGATAGTGAATTTTCTCGTTATTACAATAGTTTAATAGCACAATTCTTCTCGTGCCACGCGTTGGGCTGCCATATACAATGCTAATATTTATGCGAATTATTTGCATAAATTGATTAATTATTAATTATAAATTTATTGATCGGTAATTATGAAATTGTTGCCGGTACGAACTTTGTCGTACTTACATGTATCTAACTCTGGGCTTGGGTTAGCATATACGATGTAATTAATGTCATGTGTTGATCTCCCATATATAGTGTTAATAAATTCATTTCTTTAAATAACGAATAATTGTATGAATTGAGTTAGAGTTAATTATTTATTCACACTCCAACTTGCTACATATGAATTTACTTTTGACTTTAACTGTCTTCGAAACTTCTATTTGGTGCATCTTTCTGATTAGTTGAATTGATAATCGTTACCTTGAATTATTAATATAGATACTGTTTAATGAAAGGTTAAGTTGTGAGTCAGGTTTGTTACATAAATCAATAGAATACTAACGAATCCATTCTAACTTATATTTATTAAATCATATTCATTCTTCTTCATGTCAGAACATCAATTTAAGAGCACTTACAATTCTTCAACAAAACAATAAAATTCTATTCCACATTTAACAACTCAATGAACAAATTTAAACAATTAGGTGAGCGATCAAATATTGACGCTTCTTCGTCTGCAATGACGTTACTAACTAAAATGTGGTGTGCTCATAATTCGTATTTAGTATTTACGTTAAAACACATTGAACATTTATATGCATGAAATAATCATAATCAATAATACACGTATCAATCATATACATAGATAAAATCCTGCTCCTGCAACAAACACATCAAAATACATACATAGTACAAAACATATTAACAAGAAGACATGTATAATATTCTAGAACATAATATTCCCTACTTATGGATTCGTATCTATCTGACTCATATTTATATAACTTTCTCAGGTGGTTTTGGTTCTAAGTGTCAGGTCAGCGGTGTTTGATAAATTACTAATTATAAGAAGAGATTAGTTTTGTACTTTACTCGTTCTGCCGTGCTGTCTCCCTGCATTGATGAGTGAAGTTAATCCATAGGACACTTGATCGTAAACACTCCCGCACTCCGCGACAGTCACTTCGAGCTTTGAGTTTAATATAACACAAGTAGTGGCATTGTACTCGTAATCGGTCGGTTAAGTTCTACGCGTGTACGTGTCGATTTCGCGGCACACAGTTCGCTACCGTATGCTTCTAATAACTGTCTATGCCGCACGACAACTCTTTTCGGCGCCTAGGTCGTTTTCGAGTTCATTAGGCACTTTTCACAATTCTATTTATTTGAGTTAATTACTAAACATTGTAGTATCACTACTTTTTCTCTAATTGTTCAAGAATATCGCTTCACAATGTCCGTGTCTTTACGACGATGAATTACATAGAAATTATATAGATTGTTACTCGCGTTTCATCACGAAAGCTACTGTTCCGTTTACGCTCTGAGTTTTATTCGCGCACTTCCATTTATTCGTAATAATGTCTTAATCGTCTCCACCGAAATGCATTTTAACTTACGCACTGCTTTAAGTTCTTATAACTGAATCATTATAAAATGAAATACAAGTTCAATAGACTGTTCGAGACTCTGAGTAAACCGAGTTAAGAATTATAATACAATTTGCAATAAACTGAGACAAAATTTGTAGTAAACTGAGGTTAAAAATTGAATGAACTGGGCTTAAAATTTGAATGAACTGAGCTCGCGTCTCCCCGTGTAAAAGGTTTTTATTTCTTCTGCTGTTCCCACACTTTGGACTCTGATGAACACACAAACTTCCCACCAATTCATCTTTGATAGGTTCATTCCATGGACCTCCTTGTGTCCCTTCGTCTCCAGTCTGTATTTCCAACGAATTCTCCACCCAGTGCCGTTTGGAGAGGGACGTTCATACACGAGATTCGTTCTCCGGTCTCAAGCTTATCTCTGAACCATCCCCTACGGAAGTTCCCTCCGGAATTCTCGTTCCTTATTGGCTGGTTGGCTTTTTCGACTTGAATTTGACATAGTCCACGTGGACTAGATGAGTCGCTGTCTTACGTACGTTGTTCCGTTCCTGGAATCAGTGTTAAGGCTCTGTTTCAAAATCACATCTGCTACTTCTGGTGTAGCGTGTCGAATTCTCTTATTGTTGGTACGCTGACGATTTCCTCCGTCGACTTGCGGGTGGCATAACATCTGTGCTCTCCCTTAGCGTCACTTAGTCGCCTGTCCTATTGTCCTTGCATAAACCATTGTCTTTGAGAAGTCGCACACATGGTTTTGAACAATACTCTCGCCGTTGGTTCTGTGTTTTTCTCGCTACTGGACAGATGTAACGGTAGCCTCCTTTTGTCCTAATTGTGGAGTCGGGCATTCCCACGCATGGTCCAGCTGGCTGCAACATGTGCCGTACAGCTCATTGTTCGAGAATAGTTTTTACGACGTCTTAATGGAAAGGAAAGGTTTGTTCGCTTTCGCCGCCCACCCTCGAACAACGCTAACAAGTGTCACTTTTAACGGGCTCTAATTGCTGGCGTACTTCCCTCGCAATAACCCAAAAAATAAAAAAAAATATATGAAATATTAATTATATCACAACCCAAACCAGAGGAATAAATAAAGGCAATTAAGAACATGACAAAGGATTCAGAAAAGTCTCGACAGTACGGAGACAATACAGCAAATACCCAGTGAATACATACGACCATGTCACACAGCATGAAAACAACGCCAGAGTGACAACTTATATTTACGACGAGAAATCGTGGAGGCAACTCAGAGTGACAGCGAGCGAGAAGTTATTAATTGGTAGAAAAAACGGGGTGGAAGTTGAACAAGGAACAGGACGCAACGGATTGTTAGCGAAGGTGTAACAACAAACCTTGGGAAACTCACGAAACAAAGGTCTGGCAGACAGGCGAACAATTACTTTATATTCTTAGAAAGAATGCGATGTCCTTAGCTGTGTATTTCAGAGGATGTTCAACAGCCAACCAGAGGTTAGCATCTTCCGAAGAAGTAAGTGGAGAGGACTGTTGTCATGGTGACAACCAGGGCAGCAAATCAGAGAGCCGAAAACCAAAGATCATCAGAGTGGAAGGAACATGTGACCCAGGACAGGGTAAGTCTTGAACCTATCGGGATCAACCGAAGGTGTGGAAGGCAGAATATTGCATTGTGGTAGAAAACGTTTGATAAAAACCGTTTGCAGGGTACGCGAGGCCCTCAGTCTCATAAAATTTTGCGCCCAGTTTTATTAACTCAGTTCTACACAATTTTACTTCAGTCTTATAAAACTTTATCTCAGTATTGCGCAGTTTATTTACTTAGTTACTTTAACTTTTGAACATGCGAAGTTATCTAAGTATCGTTATACTTTCGAGTTCAGTACCATAAACATTAAAGTATTACTCATTATTCGACATTATGGAACTTAGAGACTTTTAACAAGTGAAGTGACATCTCAATAATAACTTAAGTGACATATCATAAACTTAACATGATTCAGACTTAATTATTCTAGTTGTGCAGACTCATGAACGATAAGAGAACTCAATACTCATAAACACAAGTGTATAACATAACGCACATTCACGACCAAGCTAAGTAGAACATGAACGGTTACATGAAGCATCTTTGTAATAGACATTTTATTTGAACACAACCCACTAATGATGGTTGTATCTACACTACACAGAACTCTATAAACTGTTAGTAAAGACGGGTTACACCAACACCACACCACGTACGCCGCGAGTGAATTCTCATCGCGAGTTTCAAAGTGATAGTGAAAACATCCAATCGAAGGAGCGACCACACATGGAGTCACCAGTAAGTAGGAAATTTCACCGATGGATTATTGGATATTCTAAATGTCAAGTTAAGTCTTCATGATATTAATATTATAATAATACTGCTGCTCTGTCTCTTTTCCAAGAACCAACACAATGAGAAATTGTATAATCATTTAGTAATGATAATGTTAAAATATATTATGAATATAAAAGCTACTCATCTGAGACACATAACGAACGCATTAGTTTAGGGTGAATAATATTTGATTTGTCTATGTTTTGTGTATGTTTATCTATGTCATGTTGTATGTTATGTTTTCAGCCATCAACGAAGACAGATTTATATTGTGATTTATGTTTTATATGTTTCTGAATGTATTTTCAGGTAATGATTTATATACTGTATGTGTTTCGGAAGTTAACTTGAGTAATGTGTAATAAACAAGCATTCTATTTGTTATATATATATATATATATATATATATATATATATATATATATATATATAATGCGTTCATTATTGTTCTAAACCTTAAAATCAAAAGACATTAACGTCAATTGATTTATTCGATAAATTTTCTTATATTGTTTTAATAACAACGAAATATAGAGTCTCATTAATTATGCTAATTAGTAATGGATACATTCAGTGATTAGATTGATTAATAATATTTGTATAATCAGATTAACTAGTCACATTTTAAATTTAATTGAATAATTAAATTTTGCATAAATTAGCATAATTATCGTTAAATATTATGGCGCCCACCGCATGGCAAAAGAGCAGGCAGTAGGTAGATTAAGTAGATTAATATATATTAAATAGATTAGAACAGGTGAGTGGTAAAATGGAACAACTAAACTTTTTTGATAAATTAAACTCAGTTAGCTATTTTGTTCGACAATGATAGTCGCAAAGAGTGAACCGAAAAAATGGGAATGTTACTAATATTTCCATCCAGTCAAAACTTTCCAGTTGCTCAGTGTTGAATGGAAGAAGGGAATAACTGTAACTGTAACGGGCTTAAGTGTATTTTGTGTGAATGTGTGTATGTGTTCAGTGTTTATACATACGAACAGTAATAACTGTTATAACATATGCAGTTTTTTGTGTGGATATGTGCTTATGTTATGAACAGAATAATCATTATTACCACAGGTATATTATTATTCTTATATTAATAATAAGGTAAAATTGTTATATTCAATACATATCACTCATTATATGTGTATAAATTATTTCTGTATTGCCTGTACATAGGTCTTAAGAATTGTATGTACTCACTGACTGAACCTAACAAAACCTTTTATAACTGGAAGTCATAAAAAAATCAATTTTGTCAAGCGACTTACCACCCACTCTGTATTTATCACTGTCATCATATTCTTAACGGTTTTAGGCTTTAGCGCCCTATTTCTATTCCACAGTCCACCTTTCCTTAGGTCTACTAACTTTTCTTCTGCTTCTAGGGTTGTAATCTTTCGCTATCTTCGGTATTCTACTTTCTTCCATTCTACTGATGTGTTGAATCCATTTTCTTCTGTATTCTTGAATCCTTTCATTAACTGAAAAAATATCTAAATCACTTTTTATCTCTTCATCTTTTTTCTTTATAACCAAAGTTTCTGAACCACACAGTAGTGTATAAAACCATTGTTTTATGAAATTTTAGTTGGGTATCTTTTCTACATTTATTGCCCAACGTTCACCAGATCGTTCCACACATTCTTGTCAAATTCGTCACTTTATTTTCTATATCTCTATCTTGATCATAAGTAATGTCACGTCCAAGATAGTTGAAATGATCTAGACCAGAGAAGGTCGATAAAAAATCTAGCCGGCATAGGGTTGGTTGTCCTATACGGTGGTCTCAATCAACCACTCACAATTCCAGCAGTAGCCTGTATTTATCAGAATCAAATAAATCATTATTGAACACATGAAATTTCTTAATATTGATATCTTAGGATCTCACGTCCGACGTCAACTCTGTTAAAGCTGTTACTCATTGCCGGGTTATTAGGCCATGGTCTAATGCTGTTAATTTTTAATCTTCAGTGTATACGATTGAAATGGTTGACTGGTAAGATTAACACCTTACCAGATTCCACTTGGTAAGGTGGAATTGGTGAACACCTTACAAGTGAACTTTTTCAATCGCTTACAGTGAAGATGGCTTCCAACGGTGGGGCCGAAATGACTGTTCTAATAAACAGCATTAGACCACGGCCCAATAGCCAAGCAATGAGTAACAGGTCTAACAGTTCTTAATATTGCTACTGTGATTAACTAGGGTTACCATATGATCTAGGTAAAAAAAAGAGGACAACCTAAAAATTTAACAGCATGATTGTTACTTTACGGATCCAAAAAAAATTTGACAGTAAAAACATTACACATTATGGATAAGAACGTATTCATGATTAAGTTAAGCATTTTACAGAGTTTATACAATGTACAATTTAATTTTTGTGATATAACAAGAAAATATTTACAAACAAAACTTAAAACTATTAGTTAGAAGCGGAACTTACATAGGAAAAGGAAAAGAATACTCGCTATATTTATTTTTAATCATAGCATTCATTAATTTAATACTAATCAGTTTGAATCGGATTCACAGTCTAAATGTTCAATTGTCTCTTTGTGGTGCCATTGGTTAGAAGAACCAAGTCCCATCAAAAGTTTTTTTTATTTTCTAATAAATAATCATAGAACTGAACACATGAAAGACTTTTAAACTTGTACTGTACACAAATTATACTGTAAGGTTAACACGCACTTTCGTTTTGTCATATTAATAATAGTAAATTCTACTTGCCTACACCTTATAACTACCACTAATTATAAAACTAACTATACTCATAATGTCCACGAAAATAATCAACTCAATTCAGAACTATCAATAACCTTAAAAACTCACGAATGTAGACGGTTATTAGAATTGCAGACTACGCGGGAAAGAGCTCTAGGCAAGCAACATATGACGCCAATGGTACATTTCTGAGCGGCGCCGCTGGGACCGCTCTTGCGCGTGACTACATTTTTCAGTTTTACGAAAAAAGAGGACATTTCCCTGTTTTTTTAAAAGTCCTCCCATACATGTTTCTAACACTTAAAAAAAGAGGACTTGTCCGGGAAAAATAGGACGTATGGTAACCCTAGTTTAACCAAATGTCAAGAGAACAATCAGGGGGTGTATTCAGCGTAATGAGAATTTAAACGACATGACAGTGCGAACACTCTTAAGTTATAAAAAAATAAATAAAGTCTGTAAACATGGAAGAGAGAGGTGCCATCACAAACACAGCACAAAGGTTGGTGTCACTGAGATTACGGCTGACAGAAAAGGAAAAACAATGTACAATAAGTCCGATCTGCATAAAGTGAAGATAATAGTGGAAGTTATAAACGTGTGGACCTTACTTAGACGTAACGACTTTCTTCTTCTTCCTTTTCTCTGACTTTTCACCTCGTTCTTTCTTCCTGTAAAGCTCAGACTGACAAAACGCTTTCTCTTAAGGTCTTCCCGTCCACTGCATGGACTATAATGACTATAATATGATTCCCACGACCATAACGTTCCACGAGAAGCCGGATCTTACGTAATGAGGAACTTTTAGTTCCTCTTAAGCCCGATCACTGTCAGTTTATATCAATTAGTAAAAAGTAACACTGGCTCAATATGTATATCACTAACAAATTTAATTTATCTTGATATTATCTTTCCATTTACGAGTTATAGTAATTGACAAAAACTCATTATTGTTCGTTATCATCATCCTCGTTAAACCAAAATTGCTTTGTTCCGGTCCCGAGCAAATTTTCCAACGCTTCTTCGGACGTCCCACACCTCTCCGTCCTTTCGGTTTAGACGTTAGTACTTCGACCATTCGGTTAAGATGTTCTAACCATTTGAACCAGTACTGGGCAATCCTATCGAGTATACTCATAATATTCAGTTCCTACCGTACATCGACATTTTTTTCTACGATGTTGAAGAGTATATCCTGCCACGTGCCCGAGACATCTCATTTCGGAATACGACTGGCCTCGTATTTCGTTAAAGCCCAATTATCAGACCCATAGAGAAGTGTGGGGGGGGCATCACCATGTAGAACATCAGGCGTGTTTATTTACTCGTTGACTGTAGAGTTCCCCTGATGGTCCCACCAGGTGGTTGAACTTGTGCGGCTTCTGCACCACATCGTTGTTTGTAATGTAAGATACGTTACAGCCCAGATATTCAAAATTATTGACCTGCTCCAAAACAATACCATTTACAACAAATTTTGCTCGTATGAGCCCAGCTCCATGAAAAGCCATCACATTGGTCTTTAGTGTGGAGATCTGTAATCCGAAATCGTTACAGATTTGGCTCGAAAAAAATATGAGGAACTCTAAGCGGACACTGTACAACGCAAGAGATTACACAGGTATAGTCTAGCGTACACATCTGTGTTTTTTCATTCATGATTACATATTTAAAGGATCAAAATGAAAGTTCCCAGACTCTCCACTCCACCTCTACTCAGTGCCGGATTTACCACAAGGCCGACTAGGCCTAGGGCCGGGGGCTCAGAGAGTGCCGCAAGCTACGGATATTTTTTTTAACAGAAGTATTTTTATAAAAGTTGGAGGCACTTTGATTCATTTAAGTATGTTTTTTTTTTAAATTAAATGATAAATTTTGTTAATAATACAAATGGAAGACAGTTCTTATTTAAATATTGCGCGCATATTTTTAAAACTAATCTGCGGATGGGAATTTTGAACGTCCGCTATATTGCCCCCGAATTAAGCTACATAGTCACTGAATATTAGTTTACCATTAGCTTTTTGTATCTTTAGTCAAAGAATAAAAAAAATTTAGATATATTTTTTTAATTTTATAAAAATTTAAGAAAAAATTTAACGTGTTATACCTAGACCATAAAAAAGAAATTTTTGATGTTAACTTTCTGAATAACATTAGTTAAGTTACTCTGCTTAAAAAATTAATAAATTTGGTAAATCCTTTTGCATGGTTCTTAATATTTTGAAAAAGTTTGTTAAATGAAAGCTCGCTTTTTTATAGTAGCTTAATGATTTTAAATATGATAATATTAATCTAACATCAAATTACTTCTGCAGTACATATATTACTTCAAAGTCACAGCCGGGGGGGGGGGGCTCAGAAAACTTGGCCTAGGGCCTCAAAAATCTTAAATCCGATATTGCCTCCACTGCCTTGTACGCGAAGTGAGCTCTGCTATTCCGAGTGGTACACTCCAATCCTGTGGAGACCAGTCACATTTGTGAAGTGGGCCAGCGGAGAAACGACAGAAGGGTGGGTCAGCAGGAGGATGTGCATCTAGTGTGGAGGCGGGGGAACCTCTGTTAGACTAGCGGCTGCACGGAACGACAGAGTAGGCTCATAAGCCGAGATGAAGGCAGCTCCTCCAAATGATGAGTAGTCCGTATTCGAAGTTCCAGGTCCTTCAGTTTGGGGTTTGTGCACATGACTAACTACCCGATGACTTTAATAATCTATAATTACGAGAATTCGAACAGACGACTCTTCGAACAGGTGCACATCTATGAAGGGTTATGGGTGGACAGATGACGATGATGACGATGATGATGATGATGATGAAAAGAATGAAGTTGACAGACAGACGGAAAGAAAAATAGGCAGAAAATAGATAGACAGAGAGACACACACGCACCCACGCACGCACGCATGTATAAGGAGAGGTTGCAGACGAGATCATGTAGTTAAAAATTTTTCATTAGCAAATGATTATTGATAAAATATCTTCGATGGAGGACGGGTTACAGAATAGAACTTTTCCATAGTTGGTGGCTCACTGATGACAATACTGGCGGAGAGGGGTGTGCGGTCTGTGGGATTAGGAATTCCGTCAGTTATACACTCCGTGTAGTTCACTCGATGTACTACATGTACATGTTGCTAACGATGTTCCTGCAGATTTTACCTTTAAGTAGGGTTACCATATAACCTAGGTGAAAAAAGAGGACAACCTGAAAATTTAACAGCATGATCAAAAAAAATTTTACCGTAAAAACATTATACATTATGGATAAGAAGGTATTCATGATTAAGTTAAGCATTTTTACAGAGTTTATACAATGTACAATTTAATTTTTGTGATATAACAAGAAAATGTTTACAAACAAAACTTAAAAGTATTAGTGAGAAGCAGAACTTACATAGGAAACTAATATTTGCTATATTTATTTTTAATCATAGCAATAATTAATTTAATACTAATCAGTCTGAATCGGATTCACAGTCTATATGTTTAATTGTGTCTTTGTGGTGCCATTGGTATTTATCAGATGGACCAATTCCCATCAAAAGCTTTTTATTTTCTAATAAATAATCATAGAAAGACTTTTAAAGTTGTACTGTAGACAAATTATGCCTTTAACATTTTCTACCATTAACCTGTTTCTCTCTTTGATCCACTGTGAACTGAAAAGAGAAAATACCCGTTCTGTAATAGAGTCGTTACTCGGAATGGAATAAAAATACTCAACAATTTTCAAACGTTCTGAATAACAAGATGATTTTGGACTTTCGTTAAAATATTTACACCATAGCTGCATGGAAAGGTGGTTATCACACAAATCAGGGTAACAAAAAAGAGCTGTAGGCAAGCAACATATGACGCCAATGGTACATTTCTGATCGGCGCCGCTGGGAGCGTTCATGCGCGTGACTACATTTTTCAGTTTTACGAAAAAAGAGGACATTTCCTTGTTGTTTTTTTTAATCTTCCCGTACAGGTTTTTATCACTAAAAAAGAGGACGTGTCCTGGAAAAAGAGGACGTATGGTAACCCTAGTTTAAGACATCATTGACAACATATCCATAGGGAAAGTTGTAACCTCCAGCAAATCCCTTTCATAGGTCTCTGATGTGTAGACTAAGCTGCCACTCGAGACTGCATAAGCGCAGGTTTGATATTCCGGAAACGCAGTTAAATTTTCCCGCTTGCCGAAAGGGAAAGTGTGGCCTCATGTACAGGTAGTCTGGCGTCAAGACACAAGAAACATGTGCATTTGAATTTCTGAATTATTTTTCAATAAACGTCGTTGGAAAGGAATCCACTTCAGAAATTATGTGTGTCTTTATGTTTGCAATTAATTATAATGTTTTCTACTTATTAATGACACACACGTGTATGAAAAGAGAGAGAGAGAAAGAGAGAGAGGGAGAGAGAGAGTAGTAGTAATATGTAATATGCCTAATGTAATATGTATAGGCCTAGTTATACACTAAAACAGAAATTATAAATCAGAATAAAAAACCACGGACGCTTTAATCTTCGGAGCGTAAAAACAAAATGAATGCAGATCAGTTTTACAGAATACGCGTTCTTTGTTCGCGTTTCGCTAAAAGAAGAATATACCGCATGTCAAAAGATAACAATTTTTATAAACAGACACAAGTGTTTCGTGTTAGGAGTTTTTCTTCTTTCTTTCTTCTGAACAACGTTTTACTTTATTAATATTTATTATCACCTGACTGATGTGTTTCCTCCTCCTTCTTCTTCTTCTTCTTCTTCTTCTTCTTCTTCTTCTTCTTCTTCTTCTTCTTCTTCTTTGAATGCTAAACAAGAAGAGAGAAAACGTTGTTGTTCAACCTCGGCAAACGATACATAAGGTTGTGGGCACGCACAAAAGCCATTTTACGTGTTCCACAGGCCCGTGACACTCAGACTGAACTGTATTGTTGTTTTATCTTTCTTTTTCTGCTTCTTGCCTCTTATTATTATTATTATTTCAAACGTGTTTATAACCCGTTCGTTCTCTCGTTTGTCGACTGTTTTGCGTTCGTGTATATTTACGACTATATAATTATTTCACTGTTGGGATCAATGTATGCAAATTATGAGTTGTGCGTGTGTGTGTGTGGGGGGGGGAAGAGAGAGAGAGAGAGAGAGAGAGAGAGAGAGAGAGAGAGAGAGAGAGAGAGAGAGAGAGATGGTTGAGATTTAATAAGAAACCACTATATTCGGGAATTCGGGATTACATATGAAGTCGAGACATGTCAGCTGCGCGGAGGCAAGAAAAGTGCCTTGTGATGTGTCAGCCAATAAGAAACAGTAAATCGTTTCGCTTTCATAAGTGTTCATAATGCATTTCGCTTAGTGCATTGAATCACTCTGTCTCTCTCTGCGCAATGAGCTTACATTTTTCGCCATCGTATGTGCTTCCGAAAATAATATTTTGTTATTGTTAATACATTATAGCACACAAATTGTCTTAAAACTTATGAGGCTGATTGTATTTTGACATAGTAACTACAAAACAATTTTACTTTTGTACAAAAATTTCCTTGAGAAACCTCACACTTAGAGAGACGTTGTTCCCTCTAACCGAAACACTTCCATTGGATGTCTTCAACTGTCGGTGCCTTTAACTGAATCGACACAATCTGTTGAAAGTTCTCCACACTTTTAAAATTGCAGCCCTGGAGGAGTATATTGATTGCTTGAAAGAGAAAATAATCCTATATAAACTAAAATCGAAAGAGTAGGGGCTGGGACCACAGAATAATTTTTTTGGCCAAACACATCTTCACAGACAATGGAATTTGACATTGAGTGGCGAAGCATTCAGGAGTCAACAATCTATGTCTTCTTCTTCAGCGGCGCGACAACCCATTTCTGAGTCTAGGGCTCCTTTAACAGCCTACGCCAGTCATCCTGGTCAAGTGCAGAACTGACTGGCTTAGAAACTGATAGGTTTCTGCACATGAAAGAGTTTGACAGATGGGATATGTGGATTCTCCGATCCAACCCCCAAACTGGAGGACCAGGAACTTTGATTTCGGGGTGCTCTTCCCCCTAGAGAGTTGCTTTCACCTCAGCTGACGAGCTCTGTCTGCCCGGTCGCAGTAGGTTAACTGACTCAGCCTATGTGTGCAGCCGTTTGGCTACTATAGCCTCCTCCGCCTCCACACTAGATGCACATCCTGCCAGGCCAGGACCCAGGATACCCCCAGACTGCCCTGACAGAACCTCCATCTCTCGTTTGCTTACCGATCCACTCCGCCGAAGGGATTGGTTACCACAACCTTGGAGTGAATTGCTCGGCGTAACAGGGCTCACCGACGTGTAGGTGAGGGTGGAGTTGGGGTGGAGAGGCTGGTGCATTTCTCTTCTATGAAAGCATATGTTCGCTTCACCCCCCATTTTGGACCCCCAACAATCTAAAACAGGGTTCTTCTCTACCGTTTCGTGGTCATCCGAAAATATTTTGTGCTACCTTAAACTGAGCCTGAGTTATGCAACCGGCTGAGTTATGCATAATCTTTATTTTTAACTTGTTAAATGTTGATGTTGCACTGTCTTTTCGTTTGATACAAAAATTGGATTGGATAAACCAGCTCTTTATTAATTGAGCTCAGTTTTTGTAGTGCGGAAGAATGAAAACAAACAAGAACTATTGTGTAGTCAGATCTGGTAAGGTTGAGAAGTCAACAGTTTTTACGACTATAAGCAAACGTTATAGCTATTAGTTTGTAACGACCAAGAATTAAAAATTTTTAGTATGACCGAAAAGACGTTACATACAGCAAGACACCCCTACACAGGCCACGAGCAATAAATAAGGAACTGTGTGACGAGGTGTCAAGTGAACGTTTGCTTCGGACAATACAAATACGCTTCACATAGCTTTACAATGGGGAACAAGGTTGGCCGTGACAGACTCGACTAAACCGAGATTTACAGCCTGCAAAATGTAAGATAAAAGAAACTGTGTCAAGTACCAATTTAGAGAGAAACTGTGACAGACACACTGCCGGGTTAATTTGAAGTGTACCAGTAATAAGAAAAGGGTGTAAGACACACAATGGTATGTACCCTGTATGAGAACGGACATCGATATCTAAAAGAATAGAATCGAACTTGTGCACAGCAGGGGAACGTCTTACTGGCGACAACTGATATTTACGACAGGGAGAAGGAGTGCCGTTTTGGAAACGACGACACGCTGCGCCAGGACAGCGATCGGAAAAGGGGTCGAGGACAGCGAAACAATAACGAAATACGACACATTGTTTGCGTGAGAACTGCAGCGAGATCCGGAGTACGCTTAGACAAAGACATGATGGACAACCAAGAAATCGCTCCTGTTCTAGGAAAAGAGTACGGAGGCTTTCGACGCGAACTCGTGGGGAGACAGGATACCCAATCACAACCCAGCATCTACCCAGAGAACAGGTGGAGAGGACCGTCGTCATCATGGCAACGGGAACGTCGAATGAGAAGTAAAGAACGATAGTCTGGCATAAGGGTAGGAGATCTTCCGTCCTATCATGTTCGACCTGAGGCGTGTTTTCCAGAAGAGTGCATTGTGGTAAACGATGCTTGATAAAAACTGTTTACAGAGCACGCGGGAGGACAGTCTTTCATAAATTTTCAATCATATACTTTGAGCAGTCTTCACGTACTTTTAAACAGTCTACTTATAATTTTCGACAGTCTTTTTTTATAACTTTCAACAGTCGGTCGTCATACACTTTTAAGAATCTTCATACATTTTATAACAGTCTTAATACAAAGTTCGATTAACATACGGACAGCAGTGGGACTTTGAAACTCTGCTACGCGGCATATAATTAAGTGACTTAGACATTTCGATATTGGCGTGTATCCGGTAATAGTGTACCTACAGTGACTAAAACATGCGACATACGCCAGTGCTTAATAATTATAGAGTTCTTTATTATACTCAAATTCAGAACTGAACTAACCAATCGCACTTTCATCAATAACCGACGCGTAGAACTATTGTTAGTGTAATACCGGACAACGAAATCGTAACGTTGTACAGTGCGGCGAAGCGATACGATATAATTTGGAACAATTACACCACGGTATCAAAGACACTATACATTAATGTACACACAAGAAGTTCAACAATAGACAGACAGACATATACACCATAGATAATGATGAACTTATCCTCACGACACATGATTTCATAACTCGAACAGTAACAGCCGAATCAACAGAATACACACACAGCGTGAGTGAATCTGTTCCGCGTGTGTTGAGTGTTAAGTGACATCACAGCTACGCAGCTTCCCACACATGGACCAGCAACGAGAAGGAGTTACTCCGATGGAAATATCGGATAAATCGCTTTACAAGTAACCTTTATGCTATTCTTATCATAAGAACTCTACTGTCCTGTCTCTTTTCAAGAAACACCCCTTGAGTATTTAAATTAAATATGTTAAAAATAATTAACGCTATTCATCTGAGGCAAGCAATGAACGCATTAGTATAAGATTTATTGTTTGACTATTTGTGTTTTCTATATATCGATTGTATTATATATGTATGTGTATGTTTTCCAGCAAACAACGTATTGGATTCGCATTGTAATTTGATATATATACATGTGTTCTTTTATGTTCTTTTTATGAATGTATTTACAGGGAATCATCCATATTATATATATTGAAGTCTCTTTATCTAATGATATGATGTTAAATAAATAAGTGTTTATTTTATCCAGAATATATGCGTTCATTATTGTCAAGTTACCTCAGAACAAGAAAGTAATGGCACTTTTAATGATTTATAGTAGTTTTAATAATGTATACAACAATTAGAGTCTCCATGCAATAATTATGCTAACATAAAGGAACTAACGTGTCACTTAGCTTCAATCAGTTGATATGAGTAACCTAATTGAGTGATTACACGATCTCATTATGCAAATTAGTATATTTACATAATTAATTAATCACAGTTAGCATAATAATTAACCCCATTAAAGTTGTAAGTTACAGAATTTTTAGTTTTACAGTGTTGCCCCGTTGTGGGAAAGAATTCAGTCACCATTAATTTTTAGACAAACCCCGTAGTTATTGTTTTTACAAAGACTTAATAATTTGTCGCCGTTCGAAGCCATACACAATGTTCGGATATGACACATATAGGCCTAGCTAAAAGGAATGTAGTAATTTTTATGTCGGTTGTCATCAATTATTAACGTCGATACCTTCTTCTTTTTTCTTCTTCCTGCGATATTCAACACTTAGAGAATTTTTGCCGCTCAGCCAATTCATGTCATCCGCTCCTCTGTCGCCCACCATCCTATTCCAACACATAACTCCCATTCCAACAAATTTTCCATCACGCCATCTTCTTCGCATCGTCGTATTCCTCTTGGCCCATCCGGTTCCCAATCCGTGATCACTTTTGTAGACGTAATGGGTTCTCTCATCCCACATCACCTAAACTACCTTAATGTAGTCATTTAATGAGTCAACTAGGTCTGAGTGTGAATCAGGGTACTAAATTAGAAGATCTTCCTTCTCTGCATTCCGTCAGCCAGTTTTACCGGTTAAAATATTTCTCTAAGGATACTACTCTCAGTTTTTTCAGCGTTGTTCGTCTTTCTGTGTGACGGTCCGAGGCTCCATATTTCACAACTCGACTTAGCAAGGATCCTTTCAGTTTTGACTTTCTCTCAGCTTTTTGACCAAGTAGACATTTGTTCGGTAAATCAGAGATTAGTTTTTTTTACTACATTTTTTCTATTTCATTATTAACTGTATTTTTTCTATTCAGTTTCGTACTTGGATAGTCAAAACCTTAGCCATTTTCAAATCTTTGCTCTTTTTTTTGTCATACATTCCATATACTCATTTGGTGTTGTCTTATTTTCCTACACTTTAACTTCTACTTGTTTTGCTTGCCTCTTCAAATTCCTAAATGTCTCCATAATAACGTCTCTGACCTGGTAGCGATTATGTCATTCGTTTAAGCTCAAAGCTGTTTCAATTTTGTGTTTATCTTACTTTTTATATTTCTTATGGACTGAAATATGTTTTTTCGTGTTCCATAATTATACATTTCAATCTTACAGGTTTTTTATTTCAAAAGACATGGTGACGTGATATTTATATAATTGCAACATTAATTTTATTACATGTAACTTACTGAATGTCAATTCTTTAACATGTACATTTTTTATACAAAACTCTTGATTTCAATTACATTTAGAAGATCCTGGAAGTGCATCATTTAGTCTTGGAAGCATATTGTGGTAATACGTCGATACAAACATGGATCAACCACCACTTACAATTTTTGTTAAGTTTGCAAATGACCAGCTAAATGTAATTAAAATCAAGAGTTTTGTATAAAAAATATACATGTTAAAAAATTTACATTCAGTTAGATTCATGTAATAAAATTAATGTTGCAATTATATAAATGTCACGTCACCATGTCTTTTGAAATATGTTTGCTGAACGTAATTTTAAAAGGGACTGAGGAAAGAGCGTCTCCTTGCCATATTCCATAATTCCCATAAGGTGGGAAAGAATACGGGAAGGAAAGATAATATTTAATATAGCTGCAGCGGATGTAAAATGGAAATTCATACCTAATGTCTGAAAGTACTGAAAGAAGCGAAACGTTTGATTGAAATAAGACAGTCCAGACTTATTGCCATAAAACGTCAACCTGAACTGACGTAGGTGGATTTGCATCGATCACTAATATTATGAAGAATAACAAACTACCTAAAGTTGACTCGGGAATATCACTTCAGCGAAAAATTCATGCGAATGCATTGCTTTATGCAGATGACAAGGTATATAGAAAACCGAAGACCAGTTACACCGGGCGATATTTACGTTCAATAGCATCATACAAGACTATGGGCTACAGATCTCTGCTATAAAATCTAAAACTATGGCATTTCAGGCCAGGTAATCTAACAAAATTTCGACGCATCTGTGGAACGATTCATAGGTACCCGAAAATTAAAAAAAAAAAAAACACGGAAGGATACCCGAATGAAATTTTGTAAAACTGTGCCTGTTCCCCCATTTCTGTATGTTAGTGAGACATGGACTCTTGGTAAAAGGGGCCTGTAGAGGATTCAGGTAGCCGAAATGAAATTTCTAAGAGGGACGCAAGGTTGCTCTCTCTTGGATCGGAGAAGAAACGAGGACATTATGAAGATATTAGGTAAGGACATTAGACGCAATTTAAACATTATATCATTGCACCAGAAGATTGAAGACCACAGAAGGAGATGGTGAGAACACTTGAAACGCATGCCTGATATCCATCTACGTGTGGCTGCCTTGGGTATCACCCTAATGGGAAAAGAGATATGGGTAGACCGAGGAGGAGATGGGTTCCGGAACAGATCTAAGGCCTAGTACTTGGAGTTATGATGATGATGATGATGATGATGATGACAAACTACCTATGTACTTAAAAATGCAGGAAGTCTTAAATGATGCCGGTTATAAAAAGTGTAAACCATTAATAGCAGAATCGGATTTATTTCCTAAGCCGATGTATGCATGGAGGTTACAGTAGGGAGAGAGGGAGAGGGGAAGAGAGAGATGGATAGACTCTGACGTAGATAGGGATACGGCGAGAAAAAGATAGAAAACATCTGATGATTTGGTCTAGAAAAAGTCTACATTACAAAAACAAAACAAAAAAAAAGAAAAGAAAAACTCTAGCTGTTATCCAGAAATAAACAACACATGGGCTTAACGTAGAAAAAACGCACAATTTAAAGTGGCACATATTAAGCACAAGGTTACTATAGAGCGCCAGTTGCTGTTTATACTACGCATCCAGTGTTTTTATATTTTTATCTGCATTACATTACACTGGGATGAGTATCGCGTTTCTGTACTTTTCTCTGATACAAAATTTCCACTCCTTCTGAATTCAATACAGCCTACATAGATATTTTAGTTATAATCAGACCGAACGTTTGTACAAATGAATTGCTTGTTTGTACCAATTTTGTTTTTTTAGTAACGAATATTTTGTTTCTCTCATCTATAAAATTTACTCAGAACGCTTTATACTTTTCCAATTTAAGACTGCCTCAGGATTTTCTTCTTTCAGTAGGCTAATGTATATAGCCTACTACGTTAAGTTGTTAAGTTTGTTGCCATGAATAAAGCCAGAAGCCACCTGGTGGCGGGAAGAGTTGTATATATATATATATATATATATATATATATATATATATATATATTGCAACAGTACACAGGATGTGAAGTTCATTTAAGTGGAATACTAATGCTATATAACATTTTCTGATGGCCATAGACATGTTTTAAATTGATTTGTTCTTTCTTTGTAAAGTAGTCATACGTTTTGAACCAACCAATGTTAAAAAAGTATTTATGTTCACAATTTTATTCACTTTTATGTCATGTGAAATATTTGTGTGTAAGTGCGCGGATGTGCGTGTGATTTACATTTTATTTAATATCTTCCAGGAAAATTAACATTTCGTTCTGAAACTTGGAGAGAGTATTCTCATAGTTAAAAATTACATTTTCCATATAATCAATTCTCCAAAACTATAATTTTTTTATGTGTGTTTTTTTTTTAATGAAATCAGTCTACTTTTATTCTCGTTATCTCCTAGAAAGTAATAAAATTTGTAGATTAAATCTAGACAGGCCTTTGCAGAGTCGGACAGAGTTTAAGCCTGATTTCACTCTATCTGTGTTCTCATCTGTGACGTTGGTAGATTTTCCTCCAATCAGAAGGTCTAAAATTTATTTGAAACGGACGCTTTCAGCGGACGGACCGTTCAGTTCCTTCCAAAGACTCGTTATAGAAAGACGTATACTACTCGCTGCCACGAGATTTTCGTGACAAGACAGGTCGTTTTCCTTTAAACTTAGAAGTTGGTTCACAGTTCGAGGTCTTCTTAACCATTACCACTTAAAGAACTCAAATAATAAATAGATCAATCTAGTGCTTTCCCGCGTACAATAGAAGATTTCCACTAGGGGCAAAATATCTACCGAGATATTTTGATAGTTACGCGAGAACACTTCAAGAAACCGGAATTTGTGTAAGGTCAATACACGATCTATTTTACCCAGTTAAAATCCCTGAGATTAAGTAAATTTAAATTGTAAACAATATCAGTTCATATCGCAGTGTGCGTGTGTGCAAAGACGTGAAGTTTCAGCGTTAGTGATCTTCGAACGGTCGACGTACAGAGTTGCAGCGGTCCAGTCGAACTGCGTGCGGAGCGTCGGGAGGCTACGCAAACAGTGGAATTCAACGCAACAAGTAACATAGTTGTAAAACAAGCCCATAGACTCAATTATTGAAAGACAAATTTTTTATATAAACAATTTAATATTATAAAGTAATAAGACAATAGTAAATCTTAATGTTTTAATTTAACAAATTTTGCTACCTCCAGATATAGACTCTGTTGTAATAATTTCAATATTACCTATCTATGCAGTTTTAATTTGTATCGTTGCAATGTATTTTTTTGCGGGTGTCCTACTGTCCTACAGTCTATGCCGCATCCCGCATTTCGATCGCCATTTCTCCTTATCCTTCCATCTTCAATAGCTCGATCTCTCATGCTTTTCCTAATTCCTGTTCTCCATTGTGTTATCAGTGTTCCTTTTCTTCTCCTGTTTTGTGGTGTGTAAGTAAATTCTTTCTTTGGCCATCGCTTCTCCTCCATCCTCATTACGTGACCATACCATAGAAACTGGCAACTGTCTGGATTCTATTCTTTCTGCTGTTGTAAATACGCGAACTGATTTCCTTCTTATATCTTGGTTTATAACATGTTGCATTCTATAAATATTACACGCTCTTCTTAAGAAGTCCGTTTCTATCATCTTGTTGTATGTATATAAGTAATCGTTATTCTCTTTTGCACCACCGAAGTAATTTCGAGGTTAGGCTAGGTGAGGGTGGGGGTTAAGTCCGTTCGGTATAGTACGTTTGTGTACCACTATGGTTATCCCCCTCCATTATTAACCCAGACTTCTCAGGTACTCTTGTCCATAGGTTAAATCAACCTATAGAGCTGAAAATCGCATCTTGATTTTGCTAACCAGCTCCGTTCTTCTCCAAACGTATTGTATGCTCTCGTGTAACCTACAGTTGACATAACCTACAGGTCGTGATATAACGTCAACGAGTTCCTGAAGCACTGTACTACTGTATATAGAAACAGCACACCTACACAAGATCATATGCAGATGTTGGTTGTCTAATTAACCTAAACAGAGACTGGAGAGTCAGAGGACATTCGAATAACATCTCGTCAGGGATACAGGAAAACAGAGGAAGGCGTAGTCTACCTATCTACTAGTCTATCCATCTGTCTGTCTGTCTGTCTGTCTATCTATCTATCTATCTATCTATCTATCTATCTATCCGTCTGTCTATCTGTCTGTCTATTTAACTGTATGTCAGTCTTTTGGAGTAGGCCTATGGCTCACCATAAATTCTGATACATCAAAAAGTGGATCAAGTTTCTGTAAACGTCTATATGGGATATGAAATTACGTATGAGGAATTTTATTCAGAGTACAAACTCAGTATCTTAAATAATTTTACAAAATGAATATATATATATATATATATATATAATCCAGTGGCGTAACTACGGCCACGATCTGGAGGATAAAAGCTCCCTTTTATAACTTTATAAACAATTATATACGAAGAATGTTGAATATCTCATTTGTACCGAGAAAAATGGTGAGTCAAACCTTCAACCTTCAAGTCAACCCCCCCCCCCCAGCAGTGCCGTATCTAGAATTTGGCCTTGGGAGGGGGTCCGGGATCGAGTCGGCTTCATACAAAAGAAAAACCAAGTTAATACTAATCGATATTATTGTCTTAATGCGGTTGAAAAACGTGTGATAACGTCCTGAAGTCAGTCCCAATAAAGTAAACGGTAATGACACAATAAAAATACACGGTATTGAAACATTATTTACAAGATACTTTATTCAGAGAATAAATTTTGCTGTATTTCATATTTCAAACGTAGGCCTATAACGTAAAGCTGTGTAATAAACCTGTTTGTATAACATTAAAACAGAGTTACTACTGTATTAGACTACACAGGTGAAAAATTAATAAAACAGCCTAAAAATTAAGTGATTGACAAAATTCCTCAACGGTCCCGTACGTCCCCCCGTAAATACGCCCCTTTCCACCAAAAGCTAGCCTCATCTCACCCCCTCCCCCATAGCTCCTATTAACGCCACTGCAGTCAACATCGGTTGCAAATTTTAAACCTCCTCCTCCAAAAGATTTGCAAGTTATATTTTTAAAAAACTCCACATATGTGTTACTATCAATTATCAGTTAACAAAAAAAGAAAAGAAAACAAAATGGTATCGTCTTCGTGGTGTTTCTCTGTTAACGCTGACAAACACACCCCTGTAAAAACTTTAAAAAATTAAAATTTATTGACTCGATTGTATTAGTATACAAGACAAAATAGAAGTATTAGTAAGGGCCGACTTTGTTTAAGATCTATCTAAATGAAGCCCTAACATCATGGAGGGAAAATGCCGTAATATGGGTGTACCAGTTGGAAATACAAGATGTTTACAATACGCTTTGCAGACGATCAGGCTGTAATTGATATAGGTATATTGATATATTATATTGATATAGTTACGAGAGAACGAAATTGATGTAAGTTATATTCTTGGGAAACTAACAGAAGAATATGTGAAATGGGATCTCGAAATAAATACCTCAAAAACTGAGTACCTTATAGTAGGCGGTGAAGGTCAAGACCTAGAACTAGGAACAAAAGTGATAAAAAATATTAAAAACTTTAAGTATTTGGGTGTAACAATGGCATCGGATGGTGACAGCAACCAAGAAAGAAAAGTAAGAATAGGACAAGCTAAGACAGCAACAAAACAATTAAACAGTCTGCTTTGGAGTCCACGAATAACAAAAAAAAAAACAATAAAAACAGAATATATAAAACTATAGTCGAAAGTATAGGCCTATATGGAGCAGAACTGTGGGAAATTAATAAAAGAAATAAATCCAAAATAAGAGCTATGGAGATGGATTACTGGCGAAGATGCTGTAGACTAACAAAACTAGATAGAGTGAGAAATGTAGAGATAAGACAAGCGATGGGAATCGACCTTGACATTATAGAAACAATAGAAGCAAGAAGACTGAGTTGGTTAAAACACCTAAAAAGAATGTCGGATGAGAGATGGCCAAGGAAGGTGTGGGAATGGACTTCACCCTCTAGAAGAAAAAAAAAAGACCTAAACATTCATGGAAAATGGACGTCGAAGATGCAATGAATGCAAGAGGACTTACAGAACAGGACTGTTTAGACAGGCGCCAGTGGAAGCTAAGATGCGAGAGGCGGCGCCAGCCGTAATTAAATCGCCTAAAAAAAACTCGATTGTATCTAATAATAAATGTATTTAGTTCAAAATAGTGAGCGAGTGAGTTCTGCAGCTCACGTGGCTTACTAGTTTTATAGACTTTAGTGTCTCCCTTTGTTTTGTTTCAAAAAGCTTCACATAGTGTTCCACACAGTCTTGCTAACCTATTGATCTTCAGTTCCACATCGTTATCACGGTCAGACGATGAATTATACTCTAAACGTGTAAAGCTGTCGACTTTGCGTCGGCAATACATCCTTTGTCACTGAATGCAAGCTATGCTGCGTGTTCAAACATCCGGTTTATTGAACTACATATGGAATGTAACACCTGTTGTGTTTTGTTTAAATTTCCCCAAGTGTGCGCTGTTTACCCGCTTACATCAGTTTTGTGCAGAATCCAAGGAAAACACATGTTTTTCGTAAAAAGAATAACTGCAACTTATGACTGTTTGTTCTTCTTAGTAACTTACAAACATGTGGAAATTCGCTATTTAACTTTTTCCTTATCAGTGGGCAGTTTTCACCCAGTGTGGGTAGGTGCAAGCGAAGAGTCGCTGTTTGCGCAGGTGGTCTGATCAGATGGTCGTGATCATAATATGTCGGATGTGTGATCGTTTGTAGCATAGCAGTGCACACAATTGACTTTCAGTTTTACCTTCTTCATAATTATTACTATATTTCTTGTCGTAAACGAAGCCTTCCTCTGATCAAACGAAAGTCAAGTCCATCCGAAGGTTTGAGCAGTACTAACGTCATTGACATCTCTCCCGGCTTAATTTGACTATCGCTAAGTATCAGCATTCTTCTAGGCTATTTCTGCGTGTAGCATATACGCGTAGGTATATATTTCAATCTGTACTCTGGAAACTCCGTTATTCGGACTTCTGTTATCCGAATCCTCCCATATCCGCATGCAATGACAGGTACAGCTAAAATAATAATTAGACATGAAACGGGTGTCTGGCTGCCCAGTATCAAAATGCGCATGCGTAGTTTTAACACGTTGTCTTTTGAGAAATAATTTTGCGTTCAGAACAGCTACATTGTTGGTATGTCACATGGTTGTGTGTCACGGTTGGTCGCCTCAGACCCCACTTCCTGCACTGCCTTCCCTGCTCCTCTCTACGTTCTGCGCGAAACATTTCATGACTTACTGTTCCATATGTAGGTGGTACTGCCTGTTAATGCTGATTAATGTTAATCTCTGAATTATCACCCCCAGAAAGACACGCTGGAGACAATTCTAACCTCCGAACGGGCAGAAAGATAGGCTAGCGAGAATTCTAAACTCCGAACAGACAGAAAGGCGGGCTAGCGAGAATTTTAACCTAACCTACGAACAGGCGGAAAAACGGGTTAAGCGAAAATTCTAACCTCGAACAGACAGAAAGATAAGCTCTCCAGCCCGCTTTTCTGGTCGTCTACCTGCCCATTCGAAGGGTTATATTTTTTGCTAACCCTTCAAAAGACACACATCCACAAACGTGTGTAAACACATGCACGCACACAAAAATATGAAAAAATTAAATAATCTGGAGGAGACCTCGGTTTTTCTACTGCCTAAGGACCCCCAAGATGGTTAATCCGGCATTTGATGTGATAATTCCCGGCGAAGTTCTTTATTTTACCGAGTGGTTAACTTAACATTACATATAGCGTATCTTGAATAAGTTAAACTACGCAAGAAAACTAGATTTGAAAAGCCTTCCAATGCCTTGTCAAATACGACACAAAGCTACGGCTCACTGATTTGCAATTAATTTATTTGATAGATATTGGGGGGACAAGTGCCCTCCTTGCCACCCCTGAAGCCCGGTTTACAAGTATAAATCACCGTGTTAAATTTCATAGCTATGTTACTTAATTCATATAATGTTCTTTACATTTTCAAAGTCTGAGACATCTCTTAGTCCATCATCAAATATAAGTGTAGTTACAATATCTCTTCAAATGTATTACTGTAAATGTGATCGCAATTCTGCCCTTTCACTGTGGCACATATAATATTTATAATACACATAAAATCTATTATTTTTTTTTACTCATCGGACCTACTTTTGAACACGTCTTGCCTAGGTCGGCATTCGGTTATTTTCAGTGTTCGTTGTTCTTGCTATATAACCAACCCGTTTCATATTAATTCACCTGACGTCTGGTCTATCAAACTGACGTCTCTGTCTGTGCAGGTTTACTCCGTTAGTCTTTGAAGATCACACAGCTAACTACAGAGCAGCAAGTTTATCATTACTTGGCCAGGCTCTGCACTAACCCAAAGAACTGGAGTTTCAAATAAGATCAACAGGTTCTAATGGGCGTGTGTGAGAACAAACAGAATCTTTAACGAACAAACGACGTAAGAATCGTTTAACGTCGTACGTCGACGTCGTTAACGAAGTGAGAATTCACGTAAAATCAAAAATTTGCAAAACAATGGCTGTTGCAGCCTTACTATAAGGTTCGGAAACATGGGCCATTATTAAGAAGCAGAAACACTTCCGGTGAAGTGAAACTTTTGAGAAGAGTCATGCGTTATTTATTAACAGATAGAATACGCAATGACGTCACTCAAGTAGAACTGAACGTTGATGATAATAGCGGGAGCAAGGAGTATTCAGATCAGATGTAGGGAACTTGTCGAACGAATGCCGTTGTGTAGAATTCCAAGGCAAATGTTGACAGGTCAATGTGGACAGACCTTGAAAAAGGAACAGACAGTATGCCTGATCCCTGAAGTGAAGGAGGATACCATTTTATTAAGTGACAAAGTTTCAACTTTGTTCAAGATATAAGAGGTGATAGACACAACTCTTTTTTCAAGTTAAATAGAGTATATGACTTAAATGACGTTTAATCTTCCCTAGCCGGTCCACACAAGATTTACTAAGTTGATGTTTCTATCAATTGTCATTGTCGGATTAAATATTACTATGAATGCTATTGATCAGTTACTACATCACTTGCAAAAAACTTTTGGCTCAAACTAAATTCGTCGTATATTTTATCTTACAAAGTTTATTAAAAGTCCAACTTCATTTAGGTCCAGTGTAAGCTAATTTAAATCGCGTTTGCTTCTTCTATTCGCTTTGTAATTAATACGAAGTCGTTAGCAAAATCTAAGCGATTTAACGTTTCCCCGTTTCTTCGTTTCGTTAGGAAGCGAGACAGTTTTTGGTAAAGACAGTTTTGTTAATTCAGAAGCATCGATCGGAATGGAACTATTTCAACCCTAGGCGTAGCAGACTTTTGTCCTTTTTCCTGCACTGAATGTTTAATAAGCCCTGTTTCCATCGGTTGCCCACTCTACAACTGTGTTTAGAGGCAGGACGATGTAAATTGAACACTCAGGTCTCGATACGCAGTAGACAAACACCTCGTTGCGAGGCTAACAATATTTTCATTCACTTCGCACATGCGCAGAACAGTTTTGTGCAGTGTTTCATCGGCTGCAACAAGACTGGCGAGAACAAAGGAAGCATGTGTGTGACAGAGAGGGAAAAAAGTATGGAAGTGAGACAGTGAACGTTAAAGCGTTGTCTCCCCTCTCTTCTCTCTAGATAACTTAGCTATACTTGAAAGTGGGGGTAATTCATGCATTGGATCGGCGCAGATGACTGTTCAGGAAAGGCTGGCGGGCCTATACAAGATATAGGTGTTTGAAGGTCACCGCGTCATCCTACTTCTCTGGGCGACTGACAGTAACCTTCTTCATTTCTCTACTTCTTTAGATACATATGTAGTCTTTTAAGTGTTCCATTATAGCTGCATTAGCGATGGAGTAGTTACGAACTTTGCGCAGATTTTATATAGAATAGGATATGTTCTCCCTACTGCCTCTTCTGCATCTCGCATTCCGGTCTCATTTTCTTCTTCTATGCTACTATTATTGTACCACATTTACTGTTTTGTCTATGTATTGCGGGCGTAAATACTGTCGCCTGGGCGTACGACAAGCTCTTCCTTAGCGTTTCGTTGGTGATCAAGTGGTTTTAGTCTAAAATAAAACGAGTGTCCGTTACACGTCGAGAACACAAAAACAGCCTACGATAGCTGAAATTTAACTGTAAATCTAGCTAAAACGGAGTACATAGTAGGCCTATTCGGCCTACAGAGACAGGATTTGGACTTAGGGTAGTGGGAAATAAAAAATACAACTTGTTATAGGCTTAGTACGTGAGCGTGAGCACTTCTGCCAATGGAGGATGTAAGGATAAAATACTGGAATGGCAGAAACAGAAAGCGTGGTAATACGATTAATACAGTAGTTTGCTGTGGGAAAGTAAGGAAGGCCAATAAAATGCGTATTTGCAACGTGGAAACTGTAGCAATTATGGGTCAAGAAATATAACTAAAATAAAAGCAGCAGATATGGGTTGTTGAAGAAAAAGGTACTGCAGAAAAACAGGGCATACAGAGGTAGGCAACGATGCCGACAGATGTGGAATGGGAATTCATTTGTATATTGTGGTTCTGTAGAAGCCAAACGGTTGCGCTGACACGGTCACTTATGCCGTATGCCAGAAAACAATTCGAGTACGGAATTGCACTACGCAGCTTGAAAAATCTGTTACGTTACTTGCCATATACCAGTGGCGGCCCGTGCTTAGGTTGCACGATTGTGCAACCACCAATAATTCCCGAATGGTAGCTATTTTAAATTATAGAATTATGAATAAAACAATAACTAATAATAGCGTTTTGAAGCTAAATCATCGTAATTAATCATTTGCCCATTGAAAAGCGCAGAGGAATACTAAAAACCGTACACGCTCTTGCTGCGGTGTATGCACCAACTGTGACGCGCTTTGTATATGGGGAAATACATGGAGTAGTACTCTGGCTGGCTACACTCGGGTGTTCCTATTACAGCGATATAGACTCGCTTGGTGTGACTGTGACTGTGACTGCAAACCCCGCTTGTACGTCATGGCACCACCAGTCTGTTTGTTGGTAAATAACACGTGGTGCGCCAGGTTGGTAATTGTAAATTCGTTGTTAGTGTCAATCCAATTCATCGTCAAATGTAAATAATAGTACATAAAGGATTAAGGTGTCACAGTGTAAGATATTTAACTGGTGTATTTATCTTACTTAGTGTAAGATAGGGCTATTTAACTGGTAGGGCGCAATGAATTCTGTCGAATAACTTAACGAAAACGGCGTTCAGTTTAGGTCCTATTGAGGAAAAAATTGAATGAAATTAAAAGAGTAGCTAGGCCTACACCAGACATTGCAAATTTTAATCAAAGTGTAATTTCAGGTAACAGAATATTTAATCGTAAATTTAAAAAGATTCATACAATAAATATTCGTGGTTACGTGGGTGTGACACTAAAATTGCAGTATTTTGTTTTCCTTGTGTATCGTGTGGAGGAGATTTTCCTTGTGGATGGGAGGAGACTTGGACATTTTCTATTCAGAGAATAAAACAATTTTATTCCATTCAACCCATCTGCAACCCCAAAATTTGTCAACCACTAGCCCCCACTGCCATATACAGATGATAGTTATTATTCAAGAAAGTGAGGACGATTTACAAAAATCTATGTTTCAGTTACAAGAAGTAGCAAGACAGTACTCACTGACTGTTTCAGAGAATAAGACATGGCTTTTAAATGTAAATATCCAGCGAGGACTGAGATAGTTAAAAACAACAGCACTTACGAACAAGAGTGGGCCGTTTTAAATATCTCGGCTGCGAAGAAAGCTATGAGTCCGAAGCTGATATAAAGACAAGATAAAAAAAAATTTACAAATATTAGTGGAACGATTCGTTTAAATCTTAGGAATAAAAAGAAGACACTGGACAACAATTACATTTTATAAGACAATTTTATTTTATGAGGCAATTTTACTACACACATTGACACAATCTAGTGATCTGTCAATGACGAATCACTAATCTGGTGATGACGAAACAATCTGGTGATGACGAAAAATTAATGCGACAAGATTCACAGTGCTAATTTGCAGTTTCTTCGAAATAGTTTAAACTATATATTGCAAGATAGAAGAGGGAACGAGGATACAATAGCAGAACTAGAAGTAAAAGACATGGATACAATCATTTCAACTTATAGAAGACAACGGTGTCATCATTTGCAAAGGGCGACGGAGGATCGATTGGCAAAAGCGGCGCTGAAGTAGAAGAGACGTGGGTCGTCCGAGTGCTAGAACAGGTTCATATAACCTAATCCTTGTAGTGAATAATAATAAGAAGAAAAGCAAAGTAGAAAAGAGACCATGCAGGACGAAGTTAATGAAACAGTTAAGGTCTGACGGACGAAATTATAAAGATTAAAAATCGATGGACACTAGGAAGCGAAAAGCGTATGTGGACAGCTGTAGACAGCTCTGGTGTGCATCCGCGTGCGCGTATATGCTACAAATTCTGTGTATTTAAATATATTAATATACATATTAGTATGTTTGGCCATTCGCTCAAACATGACGTACTTTGTGCGATCTGCATAGTTACAACCAGACTAACAAATAGCCAAGTGTTTGTTAAAGTATTTATCACCTCATAACGTTCCACATAGAATTTTAAATTGTGTAAGGCTGCGAAGAGTAGCGTAACCAGCCTACAATATAACGAGATACATATAACTTACGTCAGCCGTGTATGTGTGTGTGTGTGTACACAGGGGTCCGATCGAACCGATGATTTAAAGGTTATCCGTTTTGCATCAGTGTTTGTGCAAACTCTTTCAGTTTATCATTCATGAAAGGGTGTAAACAAACGCGATCAATAAATAATAGTTATGCAATAGAAAACACGAGTTACGTTATTGTTATTCAACTCGATACCGCTTATCGGCGGTTATCGGGCGTCGTACGATAAACGGTGAAAATAAGGTACCAGTCAAAAATACCCCGTGGACTAGAAAAACGAAATTACTGGGTCAAGAGAACCGAACGGTAACGCGTGAAACGATTTCGTTTATGAAACAGGAAAAAACACGTTAATTGTTTTAATTTTGCTTTTCAACGGGAAAACATTATTGCGCCACGGTTCTGATTCTGTCGGCATGTTTGTGTTTTGTCGATAAATCGAAGCAAGCGACTTACAAACCTTTTGCGACCATTAATTCATTCTATGAAACGAAAATCTATCCGTCTTTTAAAGGCGTAAGTTTGGTTCACAAGAAAAAAATAATAATATTCTTTAGAGAGTTATAATCATGATGTTACAAGACGTCTTTCAGTAACGATACACAAATACAGTCTTACAGTGAATGGAATAAAGCATGGAAGTTTAGTGAGGCTCATTTACTAAACACAACTTAAACATTTGTGTCTACGGCTTCTTGACAAAATTTATAGTCACATTCAGGGCATGGACAAGGACCATTTAAAGAACTAATTACTCCTGCAATACAGTGTGTGTGTGTGTGTGTGTGTGTGTGTGTGTGTGTGTGTGTGTGTGTGTGTGTGTGTGTGTGAGAGAGAGAGAGAGAGAGAGAGTTTTATTGTACTTACGTACAAAATGTAGCATTAAGAAAGTAATAATATTACTTAATTTGTAGAAGTAATAATCATTTATTTATTAATTGCTAGTAAATCCCTCGAACTGCAGAACTCGTTCACTATTTTCAACGAAATACATTTATTATCAGATACAATCAGATTGCGCAAATTTTTTTTAATCTGTGTGTAAAATTCTACGTATGATCTGTATTATGAGTCGAGGAACTCCACAAGGAGTTCACGTCACTTTATTATATCTTATGCTTTTTTCTAATTTTTCACGTTTTTGTTTTGTTTTTGTATACGTATATTATTGTATAACTGTATGAATGTTATATGGATTCTACATATAACTGACATAAATAATCGATAACAATATGTAAATTTTAATTGCAAACACAGCTTATAAACTGTTTGAAGACGATCCAAAACAGCAAGTGGTGTTAACAGATATTAATTTTGTCAAAATTTTAAATATACCTAGTTTGTATTTCGAATAAAATTCTTCGTGTTTGGTGCTCCTGACAAATTTTTACAATATTTAAAAATTTTGTCTTTAACTTTTAACTCGTGGTGCCCTAAAATTAAAAAAAAAATCAAAGTAAACGCTACATTCGGATTTGAGTTAACGTTCCTTTCGGTTTGATACCCGGTACGGATTTTTATAATTTTTTTCAAAATGTCGATTCCTTTTTGGGTACCGGTGTCCTAAAAGTTTAAAATTTTCAAAAAAACGAACACTACATGTACGTAGATTTTTGTTAAAAGTTTCTTTAATTTGATGCCCCACATGATAGTTCACACATTTGACCCCCCCCCGTTTGGGATGGGCGATCAAACTAAAAATAGTAAGGGGCTGTGGGGGTACAAAAAAACGGTCATACGTGTCTAGTTTTACGAATCGGTTATGCTTGCAAAAATTGCCGTGATACGTCCCCTAAATACATAGGCAGCCAAACGGCCGAGTCATATCTGAAAACTCGCCTGTAACAAGAAGAAGAAATCTACCCTTCGCCCGATCTAACATTCATCTAATTTTAAAATTTTCATAAGGAAATTAATAGACTATATGAGTCAGTGAAAAATCCTATGTTTTCCTTGTCAGAAAATTGAATCACCAAAACTATTATCCCGGGCCAGTTGAATTAAGAACAAATTTAACGACAGTCCTATAAAAGAGAAAAGTTTGTAAATTTCTTTTTTACTCTTTCGAGCTGTTCGTTTTATCATCGCTCTCAATATTTACTACCAATTTAAAGAATAAAATATCCCTTCCACAACGATACCGTTTTGATAACTTGGACCATACAGTAGGTAGGTAGCGTATGGAAGCAAAGTTTGATAAGAAACGTTTATGAAGACACAGTGCGTTTTATGAAGACATAAAACTGTTATATACCCAGTATAGATGCGGCATCTAATGTACTACGGGGCGGGAAGTGCGTGCAGTAAAACTGTTACGACCTATTTTGAAGGTTTTGGAGTGTTACGACCGCAGTTTATAAAAGATGTGGAGCTGACTTTGCTTTATATGTGCTTATATTATGAAACACACTCGAAAGACGTATACAAAACTAGTGTAATTCTACCATTAGTCGGTGTTATAGCTAGAGACACAATCTGTAACACACCCATCACAGGTATTCAAATTTATAAAAAATGTATCAGGAAGTGAAAACCTTGGAAAAATAGTTGTCTTGATTGTTCATCTCTTCTTTCACAGCACTAAAACTTATAAAAAAAGAGTCTGACTAAAAGCTGAAGAAGGCGGATACGTACGCCGAAACGCGTCCGACGAAAAAAGTAAGTTTTCACAAGAAAAAGTTCATTTTAGATAAGTCTTGGAAAAATGTTTGAATTTAATATAGACGTATACGGTGTATAGTCTTTATAGACTACCAGTATGCTTTTAATATTCATCATCATCATCATCATCATCATCATCATCAACGATTAAACTAAGGATGACAAATTCGAATAGTCAAGTTTCCGTCTCAAATAGGCAAAGATTAGAGTTGGTCACTCCAGCGCTTCCTCGGACGTCCCACACTTCTCCGTCCTCTCGGCTTATAGTTCCATACTTGTTTGGGGATGCGGCAGTCATCCATTTGGCAAAGATGTTCCCACCAATTCACCGATACTGGGCGATCCTGTCGAGTATACTCATAATATTCAGTTCCTGCCGTGTAACTGTGTTTCTTCTATGACCATGGAGAGTATACCCTGCCACGTGCGACTGGCCTGGCCTTTCGTTAAAGTCCAATTCTCAGACCCATAAAGAAGTGTCGGAAGAGCCATCACCCTGTAGAATTTTAGGCGTGTTCCTTTACTTGCTGACTTAAGGGTTCGCCTGATGGTCCCGCACATAAGGTTGAACACGGTTGCTTTTAATATTGTTGGAAATATTATGACTGGTTGGTGCAGCTTTCCATCTTAGATCGTGTTGGTTTGGAAAGTTTATTTCAGTGGGCCTTCTCAGGGCCAATACATAGTCTATACCCCGGTACTGGGGTGAATTGGCGAAAACCGCGCCAATTGTTTTTAGACGTTTCTGACACTGAAAATGGCGTCCGATGATGGGGCCGAAACGTCTGTCCTGCACACAAGCAGTAGGCCACGGCCTAACAAGAATGTTGACGTCGGCCGTGAAAGCCTAAGAAATTCTATGCTTTTAAAATTCTTCATAAACTGAAGCTGTTGGATGCAATCGAAATTTTTTTATATCAAAGAAACTCGCCAACCTCACAAAAATACTATCGTGAGGCTACTGTGGGTTATGATTGGTGGGAGGATGAGCACAATCTTTAAAACAGATAGTGGTATTAGGTAAGGGATAGGGTATACCTGTTAGCGTTGCTTTTTATTCTAGTTTTGCAAAAGAAATGCAAAATCTTGATACTGATGGAAATATCACTCATAGGCTAATACAGGTGCATACCTCTCCAAACGATACCGTTCTGGTTGCCAGGAATATGACAGCTCTTGTAAAAATGTTTCAAGTCTGGAGAGACGGGGAAGCCTAATGTGCCTGCAAATAAATGGCCAAAAAAACTGAATATAAGAAAATAACTGCATGAGAGGAAAGAAGAATTACTCAGAATTATAAAATCGGGGATTATACGTTTGAAAGGGAAGCAAGTTTTCCATATCTGGGAACGGATGTGAATAATACAAACCAGTTACCAGAGGAAATTAACAAGAGGGCAACCGCTGGAAGCCGAGCATACCATGCAAATAAGAACCTTTTCAGATGCAAAATAACCTCCCGATCTAATAAATAAAGATAAAGATCAGAAGCTTGGACCCTTACATCAGAAGATATATTCACTTTAAAAGCATTTGAATGGAAAATACTAAGAAAAATGGCCCTGAAAAGAAGGAGAACTCTGAAGAATAAGGAACAACTACGAATAGATACTATACTCGAAGGACGGTATATAGTACAATTATGATGTTCAGAATAACTGGCTGGTTAGAGAATGTGGAGAGAACGGGTTAGACAGGTAACCAAAGAGAATACTGTATGGTGAAGCGGGAGGAGTAAGGTGGGTATGAAAACCGAGAACACAATGGCTGCTGCAAGGGGTGGAAGCGGATTTGGGGAGAATGGGATTCGATAATTGGAGAATGAGTGGAGGCGAATAGTGGAGAAAATTGTGGTCCATCGAGGGCTGTAGCTCTCTGGAAGAAGAAGAGTATGGGCTTGTGAAAGAGAATGGGAACTCCACACATACCATAAGATTATGAAGTCCAGGCGCCATATTAAGCTGATGCTATAAACAAGCATAAATAAGGGTTACAGTCATCTACGGATGTAAATCTATGCCTCCTTCGAAAGTGTTCGTGAAGTCGTGAAAAAAATTCCACAAAATACATATATACTGTATACATATACACTACATATTACTGTCAAAATTATATATTACCTGTCAAAGAAAGCGTATTTTGTACTCCCTGAATACATTTTTTAACAATTTTTTTACGATTTTTATAATTAATTTTTCAACATCATGTGGCCAAGAGGCTTCTTACGACGACTTCTGGATCAGAAATATTTCGGGAGGGCAGAGAACACAAAAAACGTTAAGTAAAAAATTTTGACCCCCTCACATTTTATCTTTTGCCCCCTATTTTTTTGGGCATGCCATTTTACGAAATTCGGTTGATGCGCTCAAAAGTTATCGTGAGACATACCCAAAATAGACAGACAGACAAATACTAAACAGTCGAGTTGAAAGTGAGAACTCGATTTGCTCGCTTAATTATTATAATAATAATAATAATTATTATTATTATTGTTGTTGTTGTTGTTGTTTCTGTTGCTGTTGTCGTTGTTGTTGTTGTTGTTGTTTTATATAGAGGGAGAAATGTGGGACTCTCACCCACTAAAAAACCCACCACTAATTCAGGCATTCATATCCATCCTGGAACCACTTAGCGTATTACTTCAGGATGGAGCCTATTGCGCATTTATCGGGCTCCTTCTAGTTGTTCCTCATCTTCTGCTCCCCGTTGGGTGGAAGTTGGGCCTCTCTTTTTTTTCTAGTAGGACCCACTGAATAAATCCATTGATGCGGTCCCATTCCGCCTCACCACGAAGCATAAGCGCAACTACGCTCTCGAGCGTGAACTTCCCGAGCGTGTGCGATGCGTCTTCATGGAGAGAGTCTCCGTATTGGCATGCTAGGTTTTGCACCTTTCCCATTCTATGGAGGTAGGCATTAAAATTGCCATAATAGTATTAGTAGTAGTAGTAGTAGTAGTAGTAGTAGTGGCAGTAGTAGCAGTGCAACTACAATTAATAACTATAACCTTATTTTCCGGTACAGTGCCAAATCGTAAAGTCCGTGTATGTTGTAAGAAAATAAAGATTAAACTTTTGAAGCAGACGCATTGTTTTAAGTAGTGAAATAAATATGAATCTCTTTCAAAATGACAGAGACGTGACAATAACGAACGCTGGCGGTAAAACAAACAGACAATAAGACTGCGATTAAACAAGAGGAAGAAAAACAACAACCAGCAGCAGCAGCATCCATCTCGTGCTTTGTCTGGCGCTTGGCTTTCTTAATATCCTGTCTCCTGCAGACGACGTACTCTCTGCACGCGAGGTTTATAGTTTCTTTGTTAAACTTTAATTAATTTGTTTTCATTAACCGACTAACTTGGTCGCCCACACATTTCGACAAGTATCGACGGTGTCTGTGGAACATTTAGTTCGGGATCGGCAAATGGAGAACTCCGGTTGTTATAAGGGTTGCAAAACTTTATACCGACCCTAAACTATTAGAAAAATGATTTTTTGTAAGTCCTTATAAAATATCGGTATAAAAGAACCATACATGACTTCCATGTTCTAAGATTTATATTTAAAATCATTTTCGAAATGAAATATTTCCATAGACACTACTTCTTTCTACTTCTTGCTTCAGCCTTAACCACAGTACTGTGGTCACTAACTTATACCACCTCACGTTAGCGCACTCGATTTTCACTGATGATGGCAGTCGATGGCACTGCCGAAACGTCTGGTTTTGCAGAAAACATTGGACCACGGCCAAACAGCCTGGGAAGGAATTTTAACAACAAACTACTTCTTTGTTGCCGATAACGTAGTACATATATAAAAAATTATCCCCTCCCACTGCAACTACCCTTTTCATTTATAGATTTTATTTTCACTTACTTTTCTACAGTGGATTATTATGACCTTCTTTTCAGAATACTTAATTTATCAAAATTAAGTAGTTTACTCTTGTTAAAACATAAAACGTTGCAGGTAAACTACCCCTCACCCTAACCGATCTTCACCAAAATCAATAAGCCTTAAGTACTCTACAACTCAGGCACATATACAAACAATTATTTTATTCTGTTTGAATTTGCGGCAGTTATTGTTTGTCATAGACAAAATTACTCTCGTTAAAATATAAAATGGTGCAGGTAAACTACCCCTTCCCCTTAACCGATCTTCACCAAAATCAATAGGCCTTGAGTCCTCTACAACTCAGGCACATATGCAAACAATGGTTTGATTCTGTTTGAATTGGCGGCAGTTGTCGTTCCATAGAAACCAATTTACACACAGACACTTTTCGGAAAAAAACTGTTCTTCATGTTTTGAGGGTAGTACAATCGGAATCAGCCCTTATTTCGAACACGATTATTTTCGCCATCACCATAATTCCATTTCCTTATGGAACGTGAAAGTAAAAATGATTTTTTCTAAAACCTTATAAAAACGGCAGTATTGTTATGTTATTTACGTATGACTGACTGGTCGATAAGTCGCGCAACCCAAAAAAACAGCATATCTATAATATATATAGGGAAAAATCAAAGTCTGAGGATTTATTCGTATGTGAATATAAATCCACACCGTTAGACCGATTACCACAAAAGTTTGCACAGATAACCTTTGACAGAAGGCGAAAAACACTGTCTAGCTTGGAATTTGATATTCCGCCCCGTTCGCACGATTTAGGCCATTTTAATTATGCGGTATATTCACAGTCGATGTGTGACGCGTATAAAGTTGGCAACAACACCATAGAGACCAGAATTAATTACTATAGTAACAAGTAGATAAACAAATGCTATTTAGCGGCATCTTTGAACAGTCCGTGTGACCACCCTCGTGCGTGTTAAAAACGTAAATAAAACGCAGCAGGTTGCGTTTCGATGCGGGAGACCTTGAAAACGCAGCAAAGTTGACGACCGTGCGTTTTATTCCGCTGATTCGTGTGACCAGTTTCACTGCTGCCTGTGTGTTAAATTCAATGTTTTTCCCACCTCTCAGAAAATCTCAATTCTTAACGACCCATACAATAAACGAGGTTAAAAAAAACGAATGATGATTTTAAAAAAATTGTCTTTTAAAAAAATTTCAATTGAAAGAAAACAATAATGCGGGCGAAGCCGCTGGTGTAACAGCTAGTAAATAAATAAATTTAAACGAATAGATAGGTAAAACTGTTTTGTTCTCGGCTCATTCGGTACTTGGGCATAAGGAAATTAATATCAAAATAATTTTCGCTCTTGATTGCACTTTCTAGGTTAAACATATATGTCTGACGCAAAACACTCATGTTGACCGTATCACTAAACAGCAAGTGCTGACTATTTAATTTATTTATTTACAAAAGAATTCTACTGACTATTTAATTAATGTTGTTGCTGGAGACTCAAGCCACGCTCAGAAAAATAATCAGTGGTGCCATCATCGTCTCTCTGAATCTCCATATCCATGATACCGAGAGGAAGACTTTCGAATTCTGGATTACTTGTGTTGAGGTTTCTGTGGTTACATAAAACACCACTGGTTTTCCTCCAGAACCTATTGCTTACGTGTATCTTCGCTGGTTTCTGTTGTAAAGGGATGTGACAGACAGAAAGAAAGAAAATCGAATAACTTTGGACATTATACAGTACATGTTTTACACAAGAGTACGTAACTGACATTACTGAAAGAAAGAAACTCAAGTTGAGCCGCATCATAGGGAATGAAGAAGTTGCACGGTCCAGTAAAGAAGAAAAACTCGGATAGTTGTGTTACAATGAAAGAATGGGTGAATCGCGCACGACAAAAAATATCTCAAGTTGGCAATCGTTTGAAAAGAGAAGGCAAAGAAGATCGAGGGAAAAGTGAATAGATGATGTGGGAGATGACTTGAGAGTGCTGGAAATGAGGAATTACAAGAGAACGGCATGGAAGGGAGCAAGATGAGAGAAGATTTAATGGAAGCCGTCAGGTTGCTGAGCCAAAACGAAATGGACTGGAATGTCTTGCATACGATCCTATGGTTTTGAGTGAATCGTGAAACTAAGGTTAAAGATACTGTATTGATTTCTCCAAAGGAGTAAAAAAAACCTTATATCGAAAAATAATGTCTCGAGGGGCTTTTTTCGTACGCCAACGAAGAAGGAACGAAGTAAACGATAATTCGTAACCTTTAAGGCACATCTGTTCACATTTTACGAAACAAATATCATGTACACATGTTCATTCATAAGTATTAGTTCTAACCAAATTTTTATCCATCCGAAACGGACGCGCACACTCATGGTCTCTCTCTCTCTCTCTCTCTCTCTCTCTCAATCTTTCGTGAGTACTTCTTTGTAACTGAGTGAATGTAATACACACGGGGAAATCATGGGAAAAGTGTTGATGAACGTATCAGTGTTTTTACGTGATACAAACGTGATACGTGTTCTTGTGATTCCTCGTTTCCAGGCGATCACAAGGGTGGAAATGGAGATGCACCAAGAGGATCTGTTAAAAGAGTAAAAAAAAAACAATGAAATTAAGTAATTGAATAATTCAAGAAAATTGATTAACAAAAGTGAATAAACGTTTGCAAAACCAATATTATATAAATTAATTCAGGCCGGTGGGCTCTAGTGGTTATTTAGTCATTAAAGTGGGAGTGACTAAGTCTGCCAGTGACTGAGGGATACAGGTCTCTTGAATTGTGTTCACAAGTCTGCAAATTAGCTTTCTATTAGTCGTCTCATTTCACTCGTCTTTTCTCATATGCTTTTTGTCAAGATGTTTCAGATTTTTTTCAATCGTTACGTAAAAAATCTATAAAAAAATTTTTATTCTGTTGTATGTGAATTTGTATTTTTTGCTCGTGAAAGGAACAAACGTAGGCTACAGTATACGTCAAAATTTGAAGGTCTACATAAGGGTTTATACAGACTGCGAGTGGCGGTCAAAAGAATCTGAAGAGACACTTTGCACCCTCCAAAATGTGTAGGGCTATAGGCTACAAGCTATGCCTGAGGTAACTTTTGGAGTCTTTACAAGCTGCGCGCAAGGCAACATTTTACTGTTTACAGCGAACGGGTGGTGAGGAAATTTAGACAGAAATGGTTTGATCACGTACAACGGACGGACCCATCAAGAATATCACGCGTAAGTACAAATTATATGCCTGAAGGTAGAAGAGGTCTGGGACGGCCGATAAGAAGATGGAGAGATCAGTTGTAATGACAGACGACGTAATAGGCTTTGAGCCTTATAATTGCAAAGAAGAAGAAGAAGAAGAAGAAGAAGAAGAAGAAGAAGAAGAAGAAGAAGAAGAAGAAGAAGAAGAAGAAGAACCGAACTTTTGGACCTCCCCTTGGAGGCATGTTGGCTCCGTCTATACTTCAATTGCTTACCTACACAAATTCAAGAAACAGGAATGTAAAATCCTGTATCCTGACAATCACATTTGATTGTGACAATATATTTTGTCTAAGGAAATATAAGGAATGAGAATAAGAAAAAAAGGTGCGCCAACTTTTAAGATATCTTGACAACTTTTAAGGCAGCTTGTGAAACACTCACACAAACCATACAGTCAATCTGTCAACAAGCCCGGCGCGTGTGCAAATATGCGCGTACGCACGCAGGCGTGCAGGTAGCGGCGAACTAACCGTCGATGCAGTTGCGATTTTTGTGTGATAGGCCACGAGCGCAGTCGATATCATTGGAATGGCATAGAATTGTCCCCCGGCGCAGACATGAACCTACTTTTGTTTAACAATAAGTACTTATTTGTAATTACAATAAAATTGTGAAGAGACATTTCTGCTACAGTCTTTTTCATTTACGTTCAGTTTTTAGAGCTAATCTGACTACATTATGTAGACATCATTGTTATGTTTCAAATTCCGGGCGCTCGATATCACTAAAGCCGCGATTTGGACAGAACGCGTTGCCCCCTCTTAACCTACATACGGCAATGTATGGTAAGGGAAAACAGCGCTCAGCTACCGTGTACACACACACACACACACACACACAGTATAAATTCCGTAGTTTATATGGTAAATAAGGTCATAACATTCGCCTTCTATCGTAAAGTTTCGAATGGATCGTAGCCGCGACCCCGTTACTTTTCAACTGCCACTAACAAGTTTATGTCTTCATATAAAACCAACTCTGTTATCAAAGATTGGGTTCCCTCGCAACCCAATGCGTCTATATATTATATTGGCAAAGTTTACGAAGCGAGTCGTTTTGAACTTTCGAAATTGAAAGTAAGCGTATGAAAAAGCTTTTGGCGCTGTTAAGTTTGATACAGCTGTCGCTCACCCGTTCAATGTTGTTTTTTTTTTTTCTCAACTGTTCAAGTTCGTTTGTATCCATTTAAACCGATAGTAGGCTATATCGCAATGTTTAATCCGATCGATTTATTGTTTTCCTTCCAGCCATATTAATTTTCCAGTCCCCCCTGATTGAAAGGATTGCTCTGGACTAACAGTTTTTAACAGCACAAAATAAAACAATAATTACACATATAACTTCCATATTTGAACACATTCAGCACATTAAACGTACACTTATGTGTTAAGCATATATACAGTGGAACATCGCAAATAACGAGCTCGCTTATAACGAGAACTCGGATGTAACGAACAAACGAGATTTGTTCGGTTTTGTATCTTAGTAATGATAATTAAACTTGCTTTTAACGAGTAGGAACACATTAGAGATTTGGTTATAACGAACATTTTATCGCAGGCTTGTTCATCGGTTAAGGTCTAAAAAACTTCGTTAAATACACTATTTGAAACATTTGTTTAAAATCATGAACGCAATTTAGTGAAACTAATAATGTAAGTGATGAATTCGTGGAATATTTAAATAAATTACAAAACTGTTTTGATATCTACAGATACAAAGTACTAAACAAACGAAAATAGATGACTTTTTTAAGGTTAATTAAGTTATGTGTGCGAAATATAATTTTGACGATTCCATTTAGAACGAAGTACAAGAAGACAAATAAATTGGAGTGAATTTTCTTGTAATTTAAAAATAAATATTGTGTATGTGGGATGGAAAGTTTTGCGTTTTTTGCCAGATAGCCGGCTGATTTTTGGTAAGTTTTTACTACAAAGCCTCTTCTAAATTAGAGTTTCTTTTTGTGTTCAATAATCACGGTATAAAAATTTAGGCTTGCGAGACGACAACTCAGATGTAGCGAGCACCCGGTTTTAACGAGCACATTTGTCCGGTCCCTTGAATCTCGTTATAAGCAAGTCCCACTGTATAATATAATAATGACATTTATATAAAATCCATGTTCCCAGTATCCAAGCCACATTTGATTTAATTATTATATCCATTCCTTCAAGTTCGATATGAGCCTTGCGGTCCATCTTCCACTATCCTCCCTATTCCATCGAGTTTGCCAGTATCGGAGAGTGAGTTCCCTGGCTTCGTGCTAAGTAATAATAATAAAATAAAAAGAAGGAAAAGAAGAATTTTTTTGAGGGTATCTTTAAAGAACGAACTCCAATAGCTCACATGAACACTGTTTACCTACCCTGGACTATTGAAAATACACCACGGAAATTGGTTTAAAATCCGAAAAAGACACAGAAGAACTCCAAATCACCCAAGCGGACACCACAGTACGTTTGCCACTCAGGAAAAGTTACATCCGGGCAAAGCCCAAAAAGAAGACCTGTGGCGTTTGGACTGAGGAAAGAAGAGAATGAAGGAGGTGTGAGAGAAAAAGAAGAAGGAAAGTAAGAAGCAGCTGAAATCAACGTCGTCCACGGTGGTTCATACGAACCGAAAAACAAAAACAAAAATTAAGACCTCTTTGCACTGACTTCAGACAGGATAGTCTGCTAACTTGACCCTTACAGCTTACAAGGAAGGTATTGAAGGTATTGTGGCCGACATAACGCTTCAGCCTCCAGGATGTTGTCCCAAGTTCTCACTTCTATAGACTGAGTCAACGACGAGTTTTTCTAATATGAAATATGTCTTTGTATTCCTTGTTGATAGCTTATGCCGCTTAAGCTGTCTGGTTGAAGACCACATTTGTTCAAGATTTTCTGTACAAATCCTTAAATTAGTAGTGATCGTGCATTAATAAACGATGAAGAGGTTTGCGAGGTTCGGTCACTAAGTAGAAACAATTTTTATACCATGTGTGTCGACGTTTCGAGAATTTTTATTGTCATCGTCGATACAATTGTAGATGGACTGTTATGACATCAAACGCACAACCACACCAGTTATCAGAAATTTAATTAAGAAAGTTGTGCTGGTGGTTATAATCACAAACAGAATTAACACTGTTGCACACCACTATAGAAAAATTATTCCGATTAGCGCTTTCAAACTTCACAGCTCATCATCTGATCGGAAATCTCTGAGATTTGGAAATGATGATGAGATTTTCGATCTATGATGAGTTGTGAAGCTTGAAAGCGCTAATCGGAATAAATTTTCTATAGTGGTGTGCAACAGTGTTAATTCTGTTTGTGATTACTGTATAACCAGTAACACAACTTTCTTAATCAAACCATTTATGTGTTTTGTGTCATGACAACTCACCTCCATTTGTCTTGGTGATGACAATAAAAATTGTCGAACGTCGACACAAATGGCTTCAAAAATTACGTCTATTGACTGATCCTCGCAAAACCTTTCATCATTCTGTACAAAAATAATCCAGTTCTTTTTGGGTTTCCTCTTATTCTTGTTCCATGTCGCTTTTACTCTGCCACTTCCTTTGGCTGCGGCCATACAGAAGCGGTGAGCGTCAAAGCGACGAAACTAGAGCGGCATTTCCTAAGCGTCATTTAAAACATACGGTAAGCGGCTGAGCGATAAAATTTCTTTTAGAATTTGTGTTTAGTTGCCAGTATGTTGTTATCAAGTTCAGTTCGACGACAGCTTCCCCGTGAAAATCGTGGAAAATATTATCTTTTAGTGTTCGGTCAAAGAAAAAAAAAAGATATGGAGTTCATCCCATTAATAGAATGCGTTCAAGTTATGGTGAATATCATCATCTATACCGGAATGTTTGGAAATTTCCGGAAAATGTTTTTTGAGTACTTACCTATGTTCGTAGAAAGATTTGATTTGTCACTAGAAAAAGTGAAAATAAACATTGAGAAACAGAACACAAACTGGAAAAGGCGATTTGTCCAGAAGAGTGACACTTTGTGATTATTCGTGGGAACATGTTAGTTTAATACTTAAATAGTTATGTTGCACATACAAATTTATTGCTAGCTAATTTCTAATTACTTTACTAATTTGTGACTAACTAACTAAGTGTTGTGAAAACGTGTGAATCAATTATTAATTAAATAAACGTAAGCCATGTTTGAATAACATGTTTACCTAAAGTAGGCCTGTACGTTTACTTTATTTTGTTGTCAATTTACGGAACTTTGTGCGTGTGATTTTATAGAAACTGTTGAGAATATACTATAAAACTCTGCATTCAATTTTAAGTAAGTATACCTGTTATTGTAGAGTGAAAGTTTGTATTGTGCGGTGGGAGGTCTAGCTACCTGGGCGGGGCCTCAGCCCACACACATGCTTGTTTACTGTGAGAAGTCTACAAAAGTAATGTTCTGGAAGTTTTAAATAAAAGGAAAAATCTGGAAGCTTTTTTCTATATAAACAGAGATGCACTCGACCAGTTAAGTTCAGTTTTAAATCTGCTTTTGTAATGTGTATTTCGTGTGTCCGTTTTATGTATACTTGCTACTAAACTGTTCTTCAATAAAGTGTGTGTTTGCTCCTGTACTTAAATTATTAATTATTTTTAACCATACCTCAACAGGTTATGGGCCCAGTGGCATTTTAAAATCGGAGTGCAGTGTGTAATTGGAGTGCAAGTATAAAAAAAATTTGTGCAAAAATGGAACCGAATATAAAAATTGAAAAACGTCGAGACAAAGATAATTGGCATCAATGGCGCTTCGTAGTACGCACATTGATGGAAGAGGATGATGATGTGCTGGATGTTTGCGAAGGAAGATTAGCCGAGCCAGCTGCAGGTGCAGAAGATCGTGACGCGTTGTTGGAAAAGTTCAAGAAGGCGGACAAAATTGCCAGAAAGTTAATTGTTACAACAGTGGAGAGAAAGCCTCTCGAACTTATAATGGGTTGTTCTACTGCCAAGGAGATGTGGGACAAATTGAATACAGCATATGATCTAAAATCTGATGAAAATCTGTCGATGATTCAAAAACAATTTTTTGAGTTTAAGTGGACAGAGAGTGAAAGTGTTACGTATAATATTTCAAAAATAGAACAGTTGGCTAGAAAAATGAAAAATCTCGGGGGAAAAATTGAAAAGACTATGGTGATGACTCGTGTTTTAACATCTTTGCCACAAAAGTTTAATCATTTTCACAGTGCTTGGGATTCGGTATCTGATGATAAGAAGAATCTCGAAAATTTGACTGAGCGCTTGATGGCAGAAGAATTTAGATTACAAGAGCAAAAGGAAGTACACGAAGAGACGACAGCGTTGCTAGCTAATCTGAAAATCGGTCATAAAGAACAGAAGAATGACTCTTATAAATATGAGAAGAATAATTTGAAACAAGAGCAGTGTTATAATTGTGGAAGACAAGGTCATTTAAAAAGGGACTGCTTCAGGTGTTATACGTGCAAAAAAAAGGTCATAAAAGTAACAATTGCTTCATGAATAAGAATAATGGACAGCGAAGATGGTCGAATAATCAAGAAAGAAGTAACTCGTCTTCTGGACAGAAGAAATCAACATCGAGGATAGCACTAATAGGTGACAAAGGCAGCTGTGGCAATCGGGATGATCTCTGGATTGTGGATTCGGGTGCGACGGATCATATGTCGAAGCATCGAGAATGGTTTTCAACGTTCGAAGAATATACAACACCAGTCAGTGTAAGAATGGGCAACGGTATGACAATGTCTGCATATGGTAAAGGTAATATTGACTTTGAAACTTATAAAAATAGTGAACGAGTAGAAGGTACTATCTATAATGTATTATATGTTCCTGATTCAATGTATAATCTGTTTTCTGTTAAATATGCGGGTAAAAGGGGTATAGATTACTAGCGAGTACCCGGCATGCGTTGCAATGCCACTCAAAGAAAGAAAGTGTTTGTATATATATAATATATAAAGACTTCGTTCGCGTGGTCTTCAATTTAATGCGATAATATATTTAGAACAGAATCTATTCCATTGGGTTGCCATAGTAACCAGATCTAATAAGTTAGTTTTTTAAGACTCCAAAGGACCCCCCAGAGGATCGTATCGAAAAAAACACCTGTCCTATGTTGGTTCTCCCGTTGCGTAAAATATTTGTGCCAAGTTTGGTTGTAATCGGTCCAGTGGTTTAGGAGGAGATGTGGAAGACCCCAAAGGACCCCCAAAAGGACCCCCCGAAGTATCATATCGAAAAAACACATATCCTATGTTGGTTCTCCCGTTGCGTAAAATATTTGTGCCAAGTTTGGTTGAAATCGGTCCAGTGGTTTAGGAGGAGATGTGGAAGACCCCAAAGAACCCCCAAAAGAACCCCATTGAAAAAACACCTATCCTATGTTGGTTCTCCCTTTGCGTAAAATATTTGTGCCAAGTTTGGTTGAAATCGGTCCAGTGGTTTAGGAGGAGATGTGAAAGACCCCAACGGACCCCCAAAAGGACCCCCGAAGGATCATATCGAAAAAACACATATCCTATGTTGGTTCTCCCGTTGCGTAAAATATTTGTGCCAAGTTTGGTTGAAATCGGTCCAGTGGTTTAGGAGGAGATGTGGAAGACCCCAAAGGACCCCCCAAAGGACCGCATCGAAAAAAATTCATAAACCTTCGCGGGCGTGCGCACAACAACTCACCGAAGTTTCATCGCAATCGGATGAATGGTATAGGAACGCATACGGGACAAAGAAAGAAACAAACATTCATTTTTATAGATATAGAAGATGAAATAACACATAATGCTACGAGATGTACTTTAAAGCATGGTAATGAAATTCTTGTAACTGGTTCCGAATATGAGCCTGGTAGTTTGCTAAAATTAGACATTCAAACTTTAATTCCAAAAGAATGTAACGTGGTAGAACAAAAGAGTAGATCGAGCATTTCCAACGGTAATGTTTTACAATCATGGCACGAAAGACTTTGCCATCAAAATGTAAAACATGTGAAGAATTTTTTGAAAAATCTAAATATAAAATTTACGGATGAAAATTTCTTTTGTGAAGGTTGCGCTTATGGCAAAAATCATAGATTGCCTTTTCACAAAAAGATCGATCGTGCCACTAAAACTCGCGAAATAATTTATACTGACGTTTGTGGTCCTATGGAAGTAGAGTCTCTCGGTAGAAAGTTATATTTTGTTTCTTTTAAAAACGATTTTTCAAGTTATAGGGAAATTCATTTTATTCGAGAAAAATCTGAAGTAATAGAAAAACTAAAATCATTTTGTATCGGGGTTGAGAATCAATTTGCAACAAATATTAAAGAAATTCATTTTGATGGTGGTAAAGAATACGATAATAAAGCTGTGATCTCTTTTTTAAATAGTAAAGGTATAAAATATTCGATTAATGTTCCATATACGCCCGAACAAAATTCAATTGCAGAGCGCGATAACCGAATCATTGTAGAGGCTGCTCGATCAATGTTATATTCAAATTCAAACTTACCTCTATTCTTATGGGCAGAAGGAATGAATACTGCTGTACATGTAATTAATAGAACAGGCCCAACAAAACAAAATAATAAAACTCCTTATGAGTTATGGAATGGAAAAACAGCTACTGTTGATAGATTTAAAATATTTGGAACCATGTGTTATGTACATATATCAAAAGAAAAGCGTAAGAAACTTGATAAAAAAATCGATGAGAGGTTATCTGGTCGGATATCATGAGGATTGTAAAGGTTATCGTGTATATGTTCCGGAAGTGCGAGATGTCATTATAAGTAGAGATGTACTTTTTAAACCTGAAAGAGTATTAGCTGATTCAATTATTTTGAATTCTTTGAACAATAATAATAAAGAAACTGAAGAAAATGAAATTATAACTCCTAAAAGTAATGAACTTTTACTTAAAAATGAATCAAATGAGTTTGAAGAAAGAGAACCTTTACAATCTTCAAATAGCGATAACAACCAAACTGGACGACAATTGCGCGATTGAACAAAATTAAAACCTACAGAATATTATGGATGTCCGATCACGTTTATTGCTGAAAAGTTACCATCTAATTATAACGAAGCAATTACAAGTAAAGAAAAAGATAGTTGGCAAGCTGCAATGCAGGACGAAATAAACTCTTTGTATGAAAATAAGACATGGGTATTAGTGGAAAAGCCAAAAGATAAAAAGGTGATTAACAATCGTTGGGTTTTTGTGAAGAAGCTCAATCCAGATGGTACAGAACGTTATAAAGCGCGGTTGGTTATTAAAGGTTATTCGCAACAGAAAGATATAGATTATAAAGAAACTTTTAGTCCGGTTGTTCGCTTTGATACAATAAGATTGATACTTAGTATTTCTGCTCGTGAAAATTTACATATCGGTTAATTTGATATAAAAACGGCTTTTTTATACGGTGACTTAAAGGAAGATATATATATGAAACAACCTGAAGGTTTTGATGATGGAAGCTCACGCGTATGTAAATTAATGAAAAGTTTATACGGCTTAAAACAAGCACCAAGATGCTGGACTGAGCACTTCACTAATTTTCTTGTAAATTTAGATTTTTGTCAAAGTACGGGTGACCCATGTTTATACATATATAACAATAATAATAATAAGATCTTGTTAGCAATTTATGTTGATGATGGACTTATTGCAGCTTCAAATGAAAGTTTGATTGATAAATTGTTGAATGATTTGAGTAAAAAATTTAAAATTACTAGTACTAAAGAAGTTACTAATTATCTTGGAATGGAAATTTGTAGATTGAATGATGGGTCTGTTTTCATTCATCAAAGTACTTATATTAACAAAATCTTAGAAAAGTTTAATATGTCAGAAGCTAATATTGTATCCACGCCAATTGATTGTAATCATGATGAATATTTATCAAAAACTATTGTAAGTAATGTACCTTATCGTGAAGCTGTCGGCAATTTGATGTTTTTGCAAACTGTAAGTCGTCCGGACATAAGTTTTGCTGTAAATGTTGTATCTAGAGTTTTAGACAAACCAAGTGTAGCTCATTGGTCAATTGTTAAACGAATTTTACGTTATCTAAAAGGTACGATTGATTTTGGATTACTATATTGTAAGGATGGCAACTTTAAAGCTTATAGTGATGCTGATTATGCTAGCGATACAGTTACACGTAAATCAACTTCTGGCGTAGCTTGTATGTATGCAAATGCTGCAATTATTTGGCGAAGTAAGAAGCAACAATCTGTATCATTATCAACAACCGAGTCAGAATTTGTAAGTGCAGCATTAGCAACAACTGAAATAATGTGGTTAAAGAAGTTATTTAATGAATGCGATTGTAAGACTGATAAATATGATTTATATATAGATAATATGAGTGCATTCAAACTTATAAGTAATCCTGAATTCCATCAAAGGACAAAACATATTGATGTGAAATATAATTATGTACGTGATTGTTTTCAAAATGGAGAAATTGATGTACATTATGTTAAAAGTGATGAACAAGTTGCTGATATACTTACGAAAGCTTTGTCAAAACCAAAATTTGTTTATTTAAGATCTAAACTTGGACTTAAGAGTAAAAATGAATTTTTTTTAAATTAATGTGATTGTGAGAATGTAGAGTTTTAGGGAGGGTGTTGAGAATATACTATAAAACTCTGCATTCAATTTTAAGTAAGTATACCTGTTATTGTAGAGTGAAAGTTTGTATTGTGCGGTGGGAGGTCTAGCTACCTGGGCGGGGCCTCAGCCCACACACATGCTTGTTTACTGTGAGAAATCTACAAAAGTAATGTTCTGGAAGTTTTAAATAAAAGGAAAAATCTGGAAGCTTTTTTCTATATAAACAGAGATGCACTCGACCAGTTAAGTTCAGTTTTAAATCTGCTTTTGTAATGTGTATTTCGTGTGTCCGTTTTATGTATACTTGCTACTAAACTGTTCTTCAATAAAGTGTGTGTTTGCTCCTGTACTTAAATTATTAATTATTTTTAACCATACCTCAACAGAAACCACGTGGTCAGAATGTGGCAACGTTGTTTCCTTTTCGTTACAAGTGTCAATACCAAACTAGTTTTAATATTACTATAGATCTCATTATTATTATTATTATTACTTGTAGTAATTGCTGCTTGTTTAAAAATGTTCAGTCTACACTTTTTTGTGTTATAACTTCATTATCACAATAAACCCTGCTGAACAATATCTTTTTCTGGTCCCCAGGAAAAAGGTTATAGAGGGATTTTACTGCACACTGTAATTATATTTTCGTAAATAACAATAATAAAAAGATTACTCACCGGAACAGATTGGCGTGCATTCTTTTCCTACTTCATCCCATAATTTGTCTTATACTTTTTTGTAAACTTTTTTGTTTTTATAATCCTATTGATTACTTCGCCATAGCACAGGTTTGGACTGAACCGCAGAAATCAAACTTTCAAGAAACGAAGTTTTTCCACTGGACATGCTCACTTTACTCTTTGACGCTCAAGACTGAAATATTTTTCAAACACAAGCTGAGCCAGAGCGGCAACGCCCAGCTGCTAAGCGTTGCCACTCTGCCGCTTACGCTCTGTATGGCCAGCCTCCCTAAAGTCAACGTGTTTGAAATATTTTCTTAACGCTCTGCCGCTTACCGTTTACCGCTCTTCTGTATGACCGCAGCCTTTGGGATTCTATATTCTTTCATTCTTCTGAGATGACTCGGAATCTTGTGATTACGTCAACATTGCGATGTAACAAATCAGAACTATTACCGATTAGAATTATATAGAACAGATCGTAACAAGTAAACTGAATTCGATTTTACAAAAAAAAAACAAGAAATTAATAATACAGGCCTCAGGAATGGCGTTCTCAAGAGGGGTTAAAAGGTGTTCTAAACTTCACCGTATAAAGAATGAGACCATAAGAGAAGAATTATAAGTTTTTAACTTGTATGAAAGATTAAAATATTATAAACAACGGTGGAAAGAACACTTAGAAAGAATGTCAGATCCGAGACTGGCCAAACAAGTCTGGAAATATAAACCTATACGACACAGGTGTGTGGGTAGACCCAGGAAGATACGGCTGGAAGATCTTTGAAGGCGGAACAGGCAGCACCTTGCCTATGCCGTGTTGTGAAGATGATGATGATGTAATTAATAAGATCTGCGAAAAAAATGAATTCATGGGAGCGGTCTCGGTCAGTTGCGACGAAACGACGTTTTTACCTGTTCTTACGCGGTCAATCGCGCCCCGCACTTTCACTTACTGACCGAATCTGTCGTTTAGAACGTCTCGGTCATTTAGAAACGTTTAGGATCTGTCATTTAGAAACGTCTCTATTCTGAACTTCGATGAAATTTCAATTTTGCAACTTTGCATTTGTATGAGTAACGCCTTTCTTCTAATATTTTTGTTACGTTAGGTTAGGCTAGGCTAGGTTAAGTTAGGCTAGGAATGAACAGAATTATAATGGTAATATCTGTATTATTATAATAACATGAAAATACAATTTATATTTTGAAATAGCAACTGACCGGGTTGAAGTTTCCATCTTTGTCGCAACTGACCGGGTTTTAGACGACTGCGTCGCAACTGACCACGGTCTCATAGGAGGTTTTGATCCAGAGGATTGTGTTTGAAGTTGGGAACCCCGAGATGCCAAAACAAAGAATACGATGAAGAAAACTACTGGTGTATACTTCCGATGACGAAGATCTACTGGGCTGATATAATGAATGATGCCAAAACAAAGAATACGATGAAGAAAACTACTGGTGTATACTTCCGATGACGAAGATCTACTGGGCTGATATAATGAATGATGCCAAAACAAAGAATACGATGAAGAAAACTACTGGTGTATACTTCCGATGACGAAGATCTAGCCTACTGGGCTGATATAATGAATAACTAATATTGAAGATGTGAAAGCAAAGAGCCAGCATCTTATCCAGAATCTTTGATTCGGGAGTGTAAAATTGAAAGAGATTTTTGAATCGGGTGCTACAATACTTACGAATACAGTGAGGTCGTTTACAACCACCTGGCGAAACGATGCTGTAGATTGGCTATGACCTGTATAACCTAATGCGTGTGTGTGTGTAATACAATTTGTATGGTTTTTGTATGGTATTTATATATCATTTACACTCCGATTAAAGACTTTGTTATAACAACATCTGGGAGATGACATGCTAGTTGACTAATTGGTGACCGCTGCAATTCTTGTATACCGGTCACTCGACACCCGTCCCGGTATGACGTAACATGCCGGAGGAATTTGCCGGTTGACATACATGAATTAACGAACTGTCGATGCCGCAAAAATGCCACACACGTGACGTAACAGCAGAAGTAATGCATTTTGTTGAGCAATGCAACACTTACGCAATTTTATTTGGTCAGTTCTCGCCGCTTTTCTGATTTATAACCAGCGATATAATTGTTGTACAGTACACACAACAGCAGTGGGGATTGTTATTTAACATACTCATCTTTCCTGTTTGGCCTTTTCCGTAACCATTCTGTCCTCTGCTTCCTTATGTTTCTGATTATACCCTATTATTCCTTGCTTTTTCCATCTTAGATTTCCTACCCATTCTTCTAATGTGTGTGTGTGTGCGCGCGCGCGTGTGTGTGTGTGCGTGTGATAAGAATGTTTGTGTTTGTATGTGTATGAAAGAATATATTGCATTTATTTTTTTATATATTAACAATATTTAAACATATAGAATAGACAACCACAGTTTTGAGGGGGTCCAAAAATTCAAATATCTCGGAAGCACAATTACAGAGAGTAATGAAAGAAGTGAAGAAATCAAAGCAAGAATAGCAGCAGGAAATAGAAGCTAATTCACATTAAAAAATATATTGCAATCCAAGAATGTATAAAAAAATGTCAAAAAGAAAATATACGTACACCACAGTAATCAGACCTGTAGTAACATATCCAAACGAGACATGGGTGCTGAATTTGGAAGATATGAAAAACCTTGGTGTTTTCGAGAGGAAAATTCTTATATGAATTTATGGACCAGTTTGGGACGAAGCGATGTGGAGGATAAAAAAGAATTGTGAGCTAAGAAGCCTTTACGGAGAAGCGGATATAGTTGCGGCAGTGAAGGCGCAAAGGTTGAGATGGTTGGGGCACGTGGTGAGAATGAGAAGTGATCGAGGCCCAAAAATGGCATTGGAAAGGAAGCCGGAGGGAGTAAGGAGGAGAGGACGTCTGAAGAGGAGATGGTATGAATATGTGGAAGGGGTTTTGAGGGAGATGTGAGTGGCAGGTTGGAGGAGTAAGGCTCTGGACAGATGGAGGAGAATCATTGAGCAGGCCAGGTTCTACAGGGACTGTAGTGCCAGAAGAAGAAGAATATTTCAATAGATTCAACAATCATCATCAGAATATATACAAATTAACCAAATTTTTGAAATCAATTGTTATTAACATCTGTTTTATGTGTAGACTTAATGTATGTTTATAATAGATGTAGATTAAATGTAGATTTAACGTATGTTTTTACATGTATACGACATATTATGTTATATAAATTACAGTCCTCGAACTGGTCCAGCGTTTTAACTACCTTGGGTCCAAAATTTTATATGGATTCGACAGGTACTTTGAAAACAGAATCAACAAGTTACGCCACATTTGTGGTGTAATAAACCGACACTTTAAACACAAAACACGAAAGCACACAAGAAGACATACAGAAGACGTGCAGAACGATCACAGTACCGACATTGCTTTATGGAAGTGAGACATGGGTTGTTTTTACTAAGAGACAAGAAAACCACATATGGGTAGTAGGGATAAAATTCATCAGATCTGTAACGTAGACGAGCATAGAGGACGTAAGAACGGAATTGCAAATATTGCAGGATAAAATAACAGAAAATACAAGAAGGTGGGCGGATCACATAAACAGAATGGACCCAGCTAGACTTCTAGTTCACGTCTGGCATATTATACCAGGAGGAAGAAGAAGACTTAGAAGGCCAAGGAAGAAATGGCTACCAAGACTTCTTTTCTTCCCGCTCGTTTGTGGCTAATATTTTGAAGTCCAAAAGAAGAAGAAGAAGAAGAAGAAGAAGAAGAAGAAGAAGAAGAAGAAGAACCGATTTTGCCTCCCCCTCCCAAAAAAAAAAAGATTAGACCATATTTTAAGTCCATTTGGGAGCATTACTAGATACGCTGCAGACACGTGGCAGACGACGTACAAAAAATCAAAAAGTCTTACAGCAATGGAAATGGTTTTCGGACAACGTAGTTTTGTAGTAACAAGGTTAGTCAAACTTAGAAACGATGAAGGTAGAACAAGAGAAGAAGTACACATTGACATCACAAAAGCCATCGAACGTAATAGACCGAATGCCAGACGGAAGGTGTTCCCGACAATTATGGGAATGGCTGCCTGCAGTAAGACGAGTTTACCTTGGAACGATGGAGTGACTTGGGCGATGGAGGATCTCAATGTACAAGAGGAAGCCTGAAGAGACAAACTAAAATGGAAGTTGTGGAAGAGACAAACTAAAAACGAGATTCCTTGGAAGGTGTGGTCCCACTCGCAACTGTAGACAGATAGATAGACAGAAATAGGTTAATAATGTAGACATAATCGATTCTACACAGTAGCGTTTAGAATTATTACAACGATTTTTAATGCACTTTTACTTCCAAATGTCCGTAAAACTAGACAGGCTACTGGAATTTTGACAGACTCAAGGAGAGAAATTTACCGCCGGTAGGAAAATAGTATAATTTACATCTTGACAGCGGTTTTCTATTCGTTTTAACAATTACAAGGAGGTTTCAGAAACGTCTGTAAATAATACGATTGCTGCTGCCGTTAGTCCGATCTCTTTGTACACAGGAAAGAATAATAATGCGTTGAGCAAGCCCTCGGCTCGTTTCGGTGTGGAATAATCTCTCAATTTGTAATCAACGCACATCTTCTATTTAGTAAACCCACCCCTCCGCCTCCTTAGGGGTTCCTCTGAGCGCTATTGTGATTTTCCCTTTTGTAAGAGACACACAGAAAAAAATAATAATAAGGGTCGACGACAGTTTACCTACCAGCCTTTCTTTGTGAAGGTCACTGCAGGTTGGGAAAGTTTGTATTACCTAAGCGGTTGGCTGCTGCAGGTTGTGACAGGAACAGGTCCGCTTGTCATTGTTGTTTGTAGTCAGTCAGTCAGGTGAGTTTGTGTATCACAGGTGCATAACCTTTTGTGGTAGACACACCGTTGTAAAACTATTCTCTTACCCCAAACCCCGGACCCTCCATAAACCTGTCGTCTCGTGATGTTGCTGGGGAATTTTCCAAACTTCTTGTTCTTACAAGGGGTGAGAGACCGCGGCATTTACATTTTCTACCTGGATTGCTTTTAAATTTTTTTTCTCCCTCTTTCTCTCTTTTTATTTATACCCCCACAAGGAAATCATGAATTCACTAATTCCAAAGGGATGTTTTTCGAAAAAGGTCCTTACCAAAATATACATAACGTCATTCATTATTGCATCGGAGGGGCTGGAGACATAATAGTACTTCCTTATTTTAAAGAATATTTCACACGGTAGGGGGGCCTATACACTATTATCATTATTATTTCATTAATTCTGTTATTAATATCATTATTTTATTAACCATTATTCTCCGTGCTCAGAGCTTTCTCCTAAAAAAAAACAACAAAAAACATAATTACAGTCAATACTTACACATTTAAATTTATTAAAACACTTGAACCGTAGTACATCATTATTTTTATTGATTAGTTATATTACTTACTAATCATTTACAAGGGATTTCAAAATACCGAATATGTCCATCCTTTCTTCTTTGACCGTGCTTATTACTTATTCCAGTCTTCGGCAACCTATTGTTAAAAAGTGAACCTGTTCTTACAGTTCTGTAGACTGTTAATCTGGTTCTTCAGATGTTTCCTTTTCGTCTTCTTCCTTCAGACTCCTGTTCTGTTCCGCTTTTGGTCCCCTTCCATTTTTCTTAGATAATGGTACCATAGTAATATTTTGTGTTGTATCGTTTGAATGTAGATTTTATTTTCTACCGTCGTGTTCCTGATTCTTTATTAGTTCCGTTCTGGCATTCTTCCCTCATAGTAGCGTATCTAGAATTTGACTTGGGTCAGTCGGCTTTATTTAAAAGAAAAAACAATTTATGACTAATCAATGTTACTATATTTAAAGTGGCTGAAAACTTGTGATATCCTGTCCTAGTCTACTGACAAGTTTAATCTCTATTCACAGTATTCAACACACACACACACACACACACACACACACACACACACACACACACACACACACACACACACACACACACACACACACACACACACACACACACACACACACACACACACACACACACACACACACACACACACACACACACACACACACAGTGTCGCGAAGAGAGTTCCCGCAGTATAGGGGTAAAACTGATGTGACATTAGCATACTTCTTTCCAACCCGTAAATATTAGTTCGCGGGTGACGAGTTCAGTCAGTAGAGTGTATGGAAAACTTCTGAAGAAAAAAATTGAACATCAATACTCGGACATGGAAGCAGAGGAATAAGCTGGTTTTCGGGCGGGGAGATCAACCATAGATCACTTATTTTGCTTGACGCAAATCATAGAAAAGAAAACTGCTGTAAACCAAGAAGTGCACTGCATATGTTGACCTTAAGAAAGCGTATGACAGTAGTCCGCACACCAAACTTTGGCTGGCACTTCAACGAACAAACATCGCCTCCACTTTAATTGAAGCGGTTAAGACTTTATACAACGGATTGAAAGCGCACGTAAAAATAGGAAGTAAACACTCAAAAGGATTTAACGTTAGTAAGGGCCTGAAACAGGGATGTTGTCTCTCACCGACGCTTTATAAAATATACTTGGAACAACCCCTCAAAACCTGGAAAAGGAAATTCCACAAAATGCCTCTAATTGACAACACAGTGTACACACTGTTTCGCTGACGACCAAGTCGTGGTAGCGCAGGACTATCACGACATGGAATACATGACACGAAAACTTATAGAGGAATATAAGCTATGGGGTCTTGAAGTAAACACAAAAAAAGTGGAGTATATGTGCATTGGTGGGGGACAGAAGAATTTAATTTTAGAAGACGAACAAGAAATAATAAATTGCAGTAGCTATAAATATCTAGGAACAACAGTTATACAAGCGATAAGAGAAAGAAATAACCTGGAAAGAAAATCAATAGCATTGCTGAACAACATGTTGTGGGACCAACAAATATCAAAACAAAATAAACATCTTATATACTATACAATCGTGAAACCAATTACGTCATACGGGTGTGAAATATGGCCAATAATACAAAGTTGTTGGAAGCTACTGAAATGGATTATTGGCGAAAAGCGGCAGGGAGATCAAAACTGGAAAAAGTAAGAAACGTCAGAATCCGGGAGATAATGGGGGTACAGTACTCTATTGTCGACGACATAAAAACAAAACAGCTAAGATGATTTGGGCATGTACAAAGAATGCCGGATAATCGGCTCCCCAAGCAAATTTCGAGATGGACACCATACGGGGCGTAGGCGAAGAGGAAGACCTAGGTTGAGTTGGAGAGAAGGCATCAACGGGGCAATGAGAGACCGGGAATTGGAAGAAGAATCTTGGTTAGATCGAGACCAATGGAGACTAGGGATCGGAAGACGTAGGATAACGTTATGAACCGATTTATATGTATGTATATATATAAATATTCGTTCGCACGGCATTGTCGTTTGTGTAATACCCTCCTAAAAAGACGCTAAATTTACGGCTGCCAATTTTGATTCACGGAAATAATGGAAAGTGTGGGTGTTACTCCGAGAGGAAGACGTATAAATTTAGACATAAAAACAGTTTGTGTTCCTTGTCGGCTATGCAGCGAATGTTTCTGATTTCTGCATAACGGTTTATGCGTACGCAGAACTTATGTAAGCTTCTCTCCCACGAGAGAACTTCCTTCACGGTAGTATAGTATGTATAGGCTACATAACTGCGAAGATAACGTTCCATTAAACTAAGACGAATGAAAACGCTGTGTAGGAGGGTTAGTGTCTCTGCTAAATAATGCAACAGGATGATTCGATAACCGTCCCCGGGGACGCCGTGCCGGAAGCGCGGGATGTGCGCGGAAAAACTTTCCACTTCATTTCGCGGTCTTCAATTATTTGTGACGGATTTCGTGAAAAGTTATTTCGGCCGAGGTTGTGTCCGTTCCTGACACACGAGAGGAAGTGCTACTCACCGGCTTTGAGCCTAACGAAGTTAATCCTATTAAACAAATTCATTGTTTATACAGTTGGCAACACAATCGATTGATTCTATCGTTGTAGGTCAGACAACGTATACAGTCACCCTCTTACGTGAGTGCTTACAGTCACATGCAGGACTACCCGCATGTCTGCTCTTAATGTCCTTATGTCGCTGTATTCTGAAATTAGAAAATCAGAATTAATTCTAGAATATATTAAGTAAGACAAATATTCAGTGAACAATACGTCTATAAAAATTTTCATAGATACCTACGAGGAGCTGTAATTAAAATAAAGCTTGTGTCCATTTGTTAGGGATCTTCTCTTTAACCAGATGCATGGATGTCAGGAGAAAGACAAATTTAGGATGTATGAGCAGGTTATGTACCCAAGTCGGGTACTTTTTACGAATAACAGGAATAATTAACTTTCTGCATTGACGACATGTTGAGAGCATGGAAATCCAGAGTGACTTCGGGAATACAGCTTAACAAATCAACTTGTACGGTTCCCTGCTATACGCGGATGACATAGTTCTTATTGAAGAAAATGGGGATGATTTGCAAAAAGCTATGTTTCAATTACAAGAAGTGGCAAGGGAGTACTCACTGAAAATTTCAGTAAGAAAGATCAAAACCATGGCCTTTAAAGGTAAATATCCATTGAGGACTAAGATAAATATAAACAACAGCACTTTAGAACAAGTGAGCCGTTTCAAATACCTCGGCTGTGCAGTAAGCTATGAATCTGAATATAGTACAACAGAGAAGATAAATACTTAGGAATATTTGTGGTACGATTCATAGAAATCTTAGAAACCAAACAAGACGCAGCACAAGGATTAAATTTTATAAGACAATTGCAATACCCACGTTGATTTATGCGAGTGAGGCGTGGGACATGACAAAAAAGGAAAGCGCCAAGATTCAGAGTGCTAAAATGCATTTTCTTCGAAATACGTTAAATTATACATTGCAAGGTAGAATAAGGAATGAAATATCAGCGCAGAACTCGAAGTAAAGGACATAAATGAAATAATTGCAACTTACAGAAGACAATGGTGGGATCATCAAAGGATGACAGAGGATCGATTGCCGAAAGCGGCACTGAACTATAAAGCCACTGATAGAAGAGGCGTGGGTCGTCCGAGGATGAGATGGGTGCCGGAACAGGTTTATATAACCTATTCCTTAAAGAGGAGGACAAGAAGAGGAAGAAGATTAATTTTATAAGACGACAATAGGAAGATTGCGAGTCCAAGTAAGATGTATGTTCTAAACGTTTTTAACGGATTGTTGCGGGTAAGCTGCCTCAGCCTATACGTAACTATTTCTCTGTTTCTGTTCTTTGTGGGATCCATTATACACAATTGTTAATTGTTTAAAATTCCGCATACTGATCGCTTTTTTCTCACATTCTCTAAAAGCATCTTGTGTCTTGAGTCTTGTAACCAAGCCTTGAGCTTGGTTTTACGTTCAATAATTCAAACTTTAAGTTCGAGAGTCCATGTTTAACTTCAGAGCTTCTATTTTAATCCAGGACTCTAAATCAGATTCGGAACTGTAAGTTTCAAGCAGCTGTAAACCATTCAGTTGCTAGATACGTGTGCTACTAATGAACAGTAAGAAATCAATAGTAGTGACTATTAACGTTGTTTGGCATACGGATATCACACTAAAGTGTACGTGAACTAAATCTGCTACCCGTTTCTGGTCCAATGCTGGTACTGGACCAGATTTCTCAAACCCAAACTCAATTAATATGAGAAGTACGGTCTGTTTAAGGCCTTTTTATTGAATCAGTAATGCTGAGTGCACAGTAAAAGACAATTGAATTCTCCTTAAAAATTATGTGTGTGGATTTTACTTTTGAGATTTTAACGAAGTTATTTTAAGCTTCTAACATTTCTCTCTCCCAAAGGGATTTTCATCGGATACGTGTATTGCCGCATACCCACACCTAACCGCCATCTATTTCTGTCCTGTTCATCTTCTTCTGCCAAGTTATGATGTTCCATGCCCTTCCTCATGTTTTCATACCAGGACAGTCTAGGTCTGCCCCTTTTTCCTCTGCCTGGGGGCTTCCAGTGAAATATTTTCCTCGGCCATCTCTGTACATCCATTCGGAGTAAGTGACCTACCCACTTTAGGCCTCTTCGTTCTACTCTGTTAATAATTGTGTCTTCTGCATGCATGCTTCTTCTTATCTCCTCGCTGGCTATTCTCTCCCTTCTTGAGACTCCGGCACTTCTACGGAGATAATCCATTTCCACGGCATGCAATTGTAGTATAATTTCCGTGCTCAGCGTCCATACCTCACAGCCGTAAGACAGAACTGATTCAACAAAAACTTTTCCTATATGAATAGTTGTGGTTCTCGAAATATGTTTGGCCCACCAAATAGAGTTCAAGCTTCCTAGAACTTTCCTGGTCTGTTCTATTCGTTTTTTGATTTCAGGATTTTCCTAGGCCTTCCCGTGTTATTAGTGCCCCTAGGTATTTAAATTCATCGACCTGTTCAATTGACATACTGTCTTTAATCAGTACTTCAAATCTGGCATCGGAATTAACGACTAGATATTCTGTCTTATTTACATTAACATTCAATCCACACGTTTCATATGCCTTGTATAGTCGGGTGAGCATAAATTCTAGGTCATAAGAAGCTTGTGCTATTACTCCTTGGTCATCAGCAAACTGGATATTAAATAAGCAGTCTTCTCCGATAGTGTACCCATTCTACTCCACGTTCTTCTCCATTGTTGTAGCGCGACTTCTAAGTATATATTGAATAATAATGGCGACAAACTACAGCCCTGTCTTAAGCCCTTGGTGGGATAGATCACCTCCGATAGTTAATCTACTCGCACATTAGCCTTGTTATCTTTATAAAGCTCCTAGATTATATTTACAACAGAATTCTAACATTTACTTCACTTTAAAATGTTGTGTTCTAGAGAAGGCTGTTGGAGAAACTCTGTGCCGTCGACGTGCGACACGCATCAGAACGCGTCCCTCAACCGCTCAAATGTTATTACTTCCATACAAATTATTATTTTTACAGTTATAATAATACAAATGGAAGAAACCTGTTAGTTTTATTGGTCATTACAGTATAACATTCAATGAAACCGTAAAATGTAATTAAATTATTTTACCTTAATCCGTCACTGTGACCGCTTGGTTTCTGTCAACTTACGCGTTTCGGATTAAACTTAATCCATCATCAGAGTAAAAAATCCGTCAGTTATGACTTCGTTAAAACATTAAAAGGAGACACTAAAGTACATCTATGTATATATTATACAAACACAGCGACGTACGCGGATGTGAGTGCGCACTCGACACCGGTTGAAGACGTACTGCCACCGTACAGTACGGGCAGTACGTCTTCAACCGGTGTCGAGTGCGCACTCACATCCGCGTACGTCGCTGTTTGTATAATATATACATAGATGTACTTTAGTGTCTCCTTTTAATGTTTTAACGAAGTCATAACTGACAGATTTTTTACTCTGATGATGGATTAAGTTTAATCCGAAACGCGTAAGTTGACAGAAACCAAGCGGTCACAGTGACGGATTAAGGTAAAATAATTTAATTATAATAATTGTGACGCGGATACCAGTACAATGACGTAAAATGTAAGCTTTGTTATGTAAATCGTTGTTTTGTGTTCACCATGTCTGCTCATATGTTTATCACGTTTTTCAACTTGTGTTCACCTTTTTACCCGTGAGTACTCTTTTTGTGGTACGCAAGTGTTCAGTCAACCACGTCTTTAACAGCTTTCCATTTTGAGATTCAAATAAACCGACTAGGCGATTGGATTATGGTCGGCGCTGAATTTCATTCAGAATCTAGTTATTATGTTTTTAACGCTAGGTTTTTATAAGTTTATTATCATAATTCAGAGATTTTTATACGCTAAACAACATCACGAGACACCTACACTCGGTTCGTGATAAAACAACCAGACCCTAGCGAGGTATGTTTTATGTAAATACAGTCACTTTGACCAACCTTTTGGAACAGTGTAGGACGTTAGCTAATAGGACTGTGTGCGTATGCGCGCGCGCGTGCGTTTGCAGGGAGAGCAGCGAACTCCGACGACGTAAGGCAGGCTTATAAAACGAAGATTTCACTGTCTTGTCGAATACCGGTTTCTTGTGTCCAAAGATCTGTAAACAAACTCGGCCACGGACCCGCGCGGTCGCGCGCGCACCCATACATTAGCGTCGCTTTGCAACACGTGTCGGCAATAATATAACTCAACGAATGCAAATTCGATTCCAGACCGGTTGATTTAAATAATTTAACGGTCTGTGCAGTGTTGTTTACCCTAAAGTTGGCAATCGTGCTCATTTTTGACGTGTAAAAGTGTTTAACTGAATACATCTTTGATGCAAGGAAAATTGTCTTTTTCTTATGTCGATACATACCAATAAGGGGAGACCCTATTATGACAGCTATTTTTCTCTGCTCCAGTCTTCTTATGGTGTCTTCAAGGGCATTAGGGCAGTGATATCTTCATGAATACAAGACTCACCAAAAATATCGGTTTGGAGAACCATACTTGACTTCCATGTTCTAAAATTTATATTTAAAATCATTTTTGAAATGAAATATTTCCATAGAAACTACTTCTTTCTTCAGCCTTAACCACAGTACTGTGGTCACTAACGTATACCACCTCACGTTAGCGCACTCGATTTTTACTGATGATGGCAGTCGATAGCACTGCCGAAACGTCTGGTTTTGCAGAAAAATTGGACCACGGCCAAACAGCCCGGGAAGGTATTTTAACAACAAACTAATTCTTTGTTGCCGATAACGTTGTACACATATAAAAAATTATCCCCTCCCTCTTCAACTATCATTTTCATTTATATATAATTACCCCCCCCTTCAACTGCCCTTTCCATTTAAAGATATTACTACCCCTTCTCCTTAACCGATCTTTACCAAAATTAATAAACCCTGAGTCCTCAACAACTCAGGCACATATGCAAAAAAATTATTTGATTCTGTTTGAATTGGCGTCTGTTATCGTTCGCCATACAAAAATTCTACACACAGACATACAGACAGACAGGACACACACACACACTTTACAAAAATGACTTTTCTTCATGTTTTGAGGGTAGTACAAATCAGAATCAGCCCTTATCTTGAACACGATTTTTTCGCCATCACCATACTTCCATTTCCTTATGAAACAAGGAAGTAAAAGTGATACCTTCCTCATTTAGCTGTATTCGTTTAAATATTTCCACCTTCCTCCTAAATAACACTTAATGATTATTACTTTTTTAATCGTGTTATATTTTGCATACTCTACAATATTTTATTAACGTGATGTAAACAAGAGTCTTAGAGAGATAGATATTTGAGAAAGATAGACCAGGCAACCAGCAGACTGTGTGAAACAATAAAACAAAAGCTTCCTTGGAAAAAATAAATCTAGAAGGGACAAAACTGGCAGTCTACAAATCTACTTACATCCCAACAATGATTTATGGCTGTGAGTAATGGACCTTGAATGGAAGACATCAAAGCAAAAATCAAGCAACGGAGATGAGATTTCATAGGAGTTTAGAAAACAAAACAAGATGAAATAAAATGCGAAGCCTTACAACCCAGGCCACGTCTGCAGAATGGAAGACCGGAAATATCCTAAAAGAGCGTGGAAAGCAGAACTGTAGAAGAAGAAGAAGAAATACTCAAGGGTACAAGGAAACGGGAGAGTAAGTTTGAACTACGAATTAGCTAATAAACAGTACAGGCAAAATGAGATTTATCAAAGTGAACAGCGTGGACTTGGCGTTTGGAAAACCGAATATTGAAGTGTTAAAAAAATGTGCTATGCCACAGTGTCAGAAATAGGAACGCGATAGAACGTACACGGTAAGACATCTGATCTTCATCATCACCACCATCACGATCACCACCACCACCACCATCTTCTTCTTCTTCTCTTCTTCTTAGTTTTCTTTCGTAGTTTAGATAATCTTAGATAATGTTCAGATGATCTTGCATCTCTTTCTCGCTTCCTCCACAAGCCGTTTGGTTTAACTCATTGATCGATCAACCCGGCCTAGCAATATTTCTTGTTCCTCTGAGATTTGTCTTGATAGGCGTTCGTCCCCTTGCATGGCACGTGGTCCTTTCTTCTGTCTCTATATTCTTTGACCTTTTAACCTTAAATTATAATGTCCAAGGCTCTCCCTTATTGTCTGGTTTTGAAGTCTATCCATTTTTGTTACCCACAGAACCGACCTTATAAAACCTCTCTTATAAAACCTCATCTCACCCGACAGGACTGTACCACAAGTTCTAGCACTTAGGGTCCAGGTTTCGATTCGATATAGGCTACAGAATATAATTTTATAGAATTTTAACACTGTCCCTTTTTCTTGCTCTATGCTTTAGCGACTTTTCATTGTGCCTCACATGAGGTTAAATTTCTCTTTTTTCTCGACATCTCAAAATGATATACCTATCACAGCCGAAAAATCTGAACGTATTGACTTGTTTTATTATTCTGTCTTGCAGCAAAAGCTCACGCTTAAGTGATGGGTCCCTTGGAATGCCATGGATTTGATTTTGCTGCAGATTATAGAGCTCTTTGTAATTCACGCAAAACTCTTGTAAATTGTCTTCACTGTCGGAAACTATAATTGTGCCAGACAATTGTAATACAATTGTGTTTTATATCAGTTAATATTTTTATTGCGTGTGAACAATTTTTATTTGATTTGTTGTAAGAGACCATCTTGTTGATTACAAACTGTTTAATTATGATAATTAAAGCTGGTGATTAGTGACGTAAATGGTGTCTTGTATTTTGTTTTCCACTGTACCATACGACGATCAGTAGACCGTCGTAATAATATTAAAACAAAAATCGCTTTACAAGACAGAATCCATAGACAGTTTTCAGAACTTGGGCTCTGATATTTTGATTTTATGAATATATTGGCAGTTCTCACTTCGTGTCGTAGTATACATCTCGCTACCTGATAGTCAGCAAACACAAAGCTATTGATGAAATTTAAAATTCGTCTTCTTTAAAATTGTGTTTTCTTCATTCTTAAAAGTTACAAATCGTTGCGTCCACCCCCTTACAAAGTTTCTCAATATATGGCTAAATGAAATATTATGTATGGGTTAAATACAATATCCGCACACCCTCTCGACAAAGGAGATCCACTTACTCTGATAGAACATCCTCATTCCAAGGAAATATTTGAAGCTTTCCCATTACTTATCACTTTTTATCACATCTTTTCGTCTGCAAGCTGTACTTCACCCCTCTTAAACTTCTTTTCGTCTTCTCATATATTCTTCTTCCTGATATCTACGTTGTAACCCAAGTTTCTCCGGTAATGAGCGAGATGTATACTACGACACGAAGTGAGAACTGCCAATATATTCATAAAATCAAAATATCAGAGCCCAAGTTCTGAAAACTGTCTATGGATTCTGTCTTGTAAAGCGATTTTTGTTTTAATATTGTTACGACGGTCTACTGATCGTCGTATGGTACAGTGGAAAACAAAATACAAGACACCATTTACGTCACTAATCACCAGCTTTAATTATCATAATTAAACAGTTTGTAATCAACAAGATGGTCTCTTACAACAAATCAAATAAAAATTGTTCACACGCAATAAAAATATTAACTGATATAAAACACAATTGTATTACAATTGTCTGGCACAATTATAAAACAATTAAGACTTCGCCATTACAACTTTCTTATTCCGTACAGCAGTACAGAAAGTTAAAATAGTCTGTATGATATCCAACATCCGAAACGGATAGGAACTATCAAAAGAAGAGGGCTGATAGAGTGAGACACGATAAAGTATTGACGACAATAGGGAAGAAAAGAAGACCGCTGACTGCAATAAGGAAGAGCGTCCCTTCGGGGAACTGTAATGGTGGCAACGCTCAGGTGCAGTGGTGTAACCCCCCCCCCCCCCATAGTACATGTAATAAGGAAGATAAAAACATTTTGAGGTACGTATTGCGTAGCATAGAAACTGTCTGACAGAAATGTAGACAGGATCATAGACAGAAAGGTGGAAGGAAATAGAGGACGGCAAAGAAGAGAGGTATGAATGCTTAACCTGGAAATAGTTAATCAGTTTAAATATTTGGGATGTTGGATGGCAGAAGACAATGAAGAAATAAATGAAATAAGGAAAAGGACACAGGCCGCAATTAGAGCATATGCTTCGTTGACATCTATATTCAAGACAAGGAATATCCACCATCAGTCCAAGGTCACATGATATAAAGTTATGTTTAGACCGGTGATAACATGGACTTGGACCGGAGGCAGCGAGACTTGGACTCTGAAGCAAACGAGCCGCTAACATAGCCAATATTTTTGAAAGAAGAATTTTGACGAGAATATATGGACCAATCCAAGTCAATGGGATATGGAGAATGCATCACAATGAGGAGCTATACAAGCTGTATAAAGACAATGATCTGGATACCACCATCCGACTGCATAATTGCAATGGGCAGGACACATCATTAGGATGGAAGGCAACTGAATACCGAAGGTACTGTTTAGTCAAATCGAGGGTAGAAAGCCTGTCGGAAGACCCAAGACACACTGGATTGACGCAGTGGCGAGGGATGCTGATAATTTACTTAAAATAAAACGATGGACATCGATCGCCAAGGACAGGAAAAAATGGAGGCGGATGATTATGGAGGCTAAGGTCGACTTCGAACTGTGACGTCATAGAAGAAGAAGAAGAAGAAGAAGAAGAAGGAGGAGGAGGAGGAGGAGGAGGAGGAGGAGGAGGAGGAGGAGGAGGAGGAGGAGGAGGAGGAGGAGGAGGAGGAGGAGGAGGAGGAGCAGAAGAAGAAGAAGAAGAAGAAGAAGAAGAAGAAGAAGAAGAAGAAGAAGAAGAAGAAGAAGAAGAAGAAGAAGATTTTGGAGTACGTATTGCGTAGCGTAGAAACTGTCTCCAGCTAAGGATCATAGACAGAAAAAAGTGGAAGGAAATACAAGACGGTAAAGAAGAAAGGTTTGAATGCTTAATGGCATCTATAAACCTTAGTGTTCAGCTATAGACCAGATGAAGACAGATGCGCAGGGCCGAGAAAACGAGAGCATTCAGTTGAAACTTGTCGTAAGGCAGTTTTACTAAGATGGCTTCATTCATTGAGAAAGCAATAATTTTTGTTTTTTGAATTAAGATTCGATATTCGGAAGTTCAATATATTCTTTAATTAATGGTACGTAGATTGTTGTAAACGGTATACAAGACTTTTGAATTTTACTTTCGATTTTTCTAATTGTTAAGTCGTCAGCATATAATAATAGTATTAACGTAACGTGTTTATGTAAGATGTCGCTTCTATAAGACTTCTCTTCCACGTTTGGACGGATCACACATGTTAGGCTACCTACGAGGGAATCGATTAACGCGAGCGACAAACTGCATCCTCGCCTCACCCATCAGACTTCATTAAACAAAGTAATTGATTAAAATTGTCCGTTGTTAGAGAGGGACAATAGTCTATTGTGCAGAGAGTTCAGCGCCCGCGACCAATCAGTAACACTTTGGTGGAAATTTTAATTACTCCACCTGTAGTTGTTGTCATTATAGCGATTTTTCATATCATCCGGTCCTGAGCGACGGTGTACATTGGTTTCGGAGGAAAATGTAAGGAAAGTTTAATGATGCGAGAATCCGTCTGAGTCAATCAACTGAGGGTTTTGCACTCTTTAGCCTGGCACTACTCGTATTACAGAGTAGACTGTGTAGCATGTGTAATTTGTGTACGCGTATGTCTTTATCTGCACACGTGTTTGTAAATGTAGTGAAGAAACACGCCTGAAGTTCTGCAAGGTGATGACTCCTCTCCCCACACTTCTCTATGGGTCTGAGAATTAGACTTTAACGAAGTTCCAGGCCAGACGTATTCAAACGGCCGAAATGAGATTTCTCAGTCTCGTGGCAGGATACACTCTTCAAGATCGCAAAGGAATAACGATGTACGGCAGGACCTGTATATTATGAATATACTCGATATCGGCTAAAATCGCTGGATCATCTTAACCGAATGGGCGACTTCCGAATAACTACTGAATTATAAGGCGAAAGGACGAAGAGGGGTGTCCCACCCGTAGAAGCGTTGGAGTGACCAGCTCGTCTATCTGCTTGGGAACGGAACAAACTATTTTTGGTTTAATTCTTTTAGAAGAAGAAGAAGAAGAAGAAAAAGGAGGAGGAGGAGGAAGATGATGATCAGTAATTAGGTACTGCGTACATAAAAAAATATAATAAATATAAAAGAGTTGTTTACTTCACACAATATTTACATGCCTTTAAATTTTATATTTCAAATAATCATTCTGATCTCATTATCATTATACAGAAGACAGTTTCTTATAATTAATTCATTCCTTACTATATCGTCAGAATTCTGCTGTTTTTTATCATTCTCTTGCGTGACCTAAGGGTACGCAGTTTTTATATCACATACATTTTCTTAGATAGCAGCCCGATCCATAAAAATTTACAGGCATTGCACAAATACAATGCACAGAGAAGGACATTGAAAATGCTTCAATAAATCTAAAAAATATATATATTTATGTTCATTCACCAATCAATGAATTCATTCTTCATTTACCAATGTACAGATTATAAGTTAAATGTAGTCGCATTCATAAGCGAAGTTTTATATGTGTAGTACGTTATTTACTACAAAGAAGTAGTTTCTATGGAAACTCACCGGTTCCCATTTTCGATAACGCACCAGCGATCGGCCGCAAATGTGCGACACGTCCTTATAAACATTTTCAATGTTAAAAAGAGCGCTATGATTTTACAAATATCTAATAAAATTTACCTGATAATGAAGTACAGTAGCTACAGCCTATTGGTTACTAGGCAAGAACTTGAGCACATCGCTAGGAAACAAAATCCTGTTATAAGTACAAGGCCGTAATTGAACTTATTTGGTCATAAATATAAAAGGTTGAGATGTATTAGTTAAAACATTGTTGTCATTTCAATGTCCACAATCGAAAATTCTTCCAGCTCTAGCTAACGAGTCACGGTACGTTATAAAGCAAATTGAACGTCATGATCCCCGAATACCGACCGTCCAAGTTGTTACCCATGAAAGAACAGGCAAACAACGTCACAAAAGTTTAGATATGAATTACGTAAACGTCAGTTCATTACAAACACTTGTTGAGTGAACCCGGAGACGTCAATTCTGTCCTCCAACCGCTTGTAAAAACCGTCACATTAGACGAAGAATGAAAAGCTGTTGGTGGCGATAGATACGAAATAAGGTGAAAGAGGTCTTTTAACTGGACAAGCCTCGTCACTTCAGGAGGGTAGATACCGTCTTGTAACTGTAACCGCGCGCACGAGGTTAGGGTCAGTATGACGCGGAGAAGACGGTAGGGCGCAGTTAATTTATGACCTTCGTGACAATATCGTTGAACAGGGTTATGAATGACGGATTGTAAATATTTCAGTCACTCTCAGGTTGTTCGGACAGTACACGATAGCTTCGTGGAATTGTGAAAACATTTAAGCGACATTCAGTGTAGTAACTACAGACTCAGGGGCCACTGGCAAAGTTTCAATGTGAGCCCCCTTCGAGTTCTATAGATTGTTGTCTTTACGTGTTTTTTAGTGTTAGAATAATTTCCATACCTACTGAATCAACTGGATTGTTACTAGCCAAAACAGGGTGAGGAATGGAGCATTTACCTATTCTTACTAAATAATTGAATATATAATTATGAAATTTACTGAGAAAAATTACCTAATAAAAATTACCTAAATCATTTTGCAGTGTAGAGACACGCGAAGTAGAACGTCAGGGTAATTAAAATACCGCTGTATAAATTTTGCTAGGTCATCGTAGCAAAAGTGTTTAAACTTCTTGGAAACCGCAGCAATTTTCGAGATTTCACTAGATGGATATGTAATTTTTGCTTAGTTAGCCTAGTACAATTTACACAAATGCCTTTTAATTACCCCCAACTTTTTTCTCTCTGTTGCAAAATAACTAGGTAATTTTTGCTAGAATGTTTCTCTCTTTCTCTCAGTGTAAAAAGTAAGAAGGTGGGCTCCTTTACATTGTGAGCCCCTGGACATTTGCCAGTCTAACCACCCGGAAGTTACGCCCCTGGTGACATTACTATAATAGCAACTGGTTCCTGTCAGAAAATCAGCTGGTTGAAAATATTTTATGACTACTGTTGCAAAAGTTGAAAAAAGCTATAAAATTTCATTGTGTTGCCTTTCTCGTCTCTTCACACACACACACACACAATACAGTTGCCTATAGGTGTCGCTGCTTCTCGCTTCATATTCTCCGACTACTTCTGTCTTTTCTATCTTCCCCTATCAGTCCTCTATTCGTCATTGAGTAGCATTGACTTCGTCCCTACATAAACATTGTCGGCTGCTTCGTTTTCTCTTTTACTCCGTGGTCGAAGGCCATATGTCCGTACACCGTATGTCTAGGTCTTCTTTTTTCTGTTCTTCGCAATTTTTACTCCCTTAATTATTTTCACATTGTGGCCCCACAAACTCAACTGTATTTCTTCTGTGAAATTCAGGGTATATTAGAATACAATATTGTATTTCAAATTAAATATTTGAATCTCTCTTTCTGTCGTTTTTGTGATCTCCGATATTTCTCTCGTGTACTTCATTTCCACAGCCTCCATCCTATTTTATTTTTCTATTTCTCACTCATTACCCATGTCTAACAGCCGAACGTCAAAATAGGTCTATATATTTTCTTATATTTTCGTTTTCCTTGAGATTTCCCACTTACTTATGAATGTAGTGTTCGTGGAATTCTGAACATAGTAGGCCTACACTTTCATCGTTTTTCCAACTCTTTCTTTCCTTTACTTATCTTACAAGCTAGTACGCAACGCCCAAGTACTGGAATTCTCTCACTTGTTTGATTACGACAGTTCCCTCAATGTCTATTTTTCTATCGTTTCTTGTGTCACTAATTACTATCACTATGATTTTGTACTAATTAATTGTCATACATTCCTATTCCAAAACCGAGTTCCATACAATCAAGTTCTCTTTCACCACCAGCACTACATCATCTGCAAAGGCACCTTCTGAGATATCAACCGAATTCTGACGTACAGTACTTTTATAAATATCTATTTTAATATCATTCGCTGCCTTTCGACTCCATAATGGTTCCTGCAGTACTTCCAGAAATCGTCTGAAGTGTGTTGAAATTTTTCTCCAGTTGTCCACGTCGAATCGATAAGTACTGTCACGTCCAAGGATTTTGGAATAGAACGATACCGTAACGTTTCGGCTGCGAGAAAAGGCGGGCAAAGAGAAACGATAATTTGTAACTTCCGATGCTAAGTTTTCACGAATTTTTTCGCCTCTCCCGCCCTGAAACACGGTACCAAACAAAGCGTACTGATCGAAGATACTCCTCGTCCCTTGTCTGTGTAGGGGCGACACCCAAAATTCAAAATAATTACTGTTCCGGGTCGTGAAGGAGAGCCCGCCGCTGCAATTTGGTCGCTATTGTTTCTACAATTGTGTGTGTGTGTGTGTGTGTGTGTGTGTGTGTGTGTGTGTGTGTGTGTGTGTGTGTGTGTGTGTGTGTGTGTGTGTGTGTGTGTGTGTGTGTGTGTGTGTGTGTGTGTGTGTGTGTGTGTGTGTGCGTGGTGTGCATATCTGGTAGTTAGTGTATTTAAGGATGCATATCGCCTTATCGGACGGAAATGTTTAGCCCACATCCAGCCGGTGCACACTGTCGGTTGACTGCAGTCTCACACACGCACACACACACACACACACACACACACACGCACACACACACACACCATGTGTCCTTTAACAAGCGGAGCAAGGTTATACGGGTCCGCATGCGTATATAATGAAAAAAAAACGGCAGACATCATCTGCCCGGCCGATTCAATACTACTGACACCCTTTTGTTTGTGAATCGAATGATAATACGATATTACTTTGTTCTATTAGACAGACTAGCGATCTATACGTCCACCTTTGTTTCCTCATGTCCAGCGCACCTGCTTATGAAAATATTATTACCGAACAAGCCCTTTATCAAGCCGAGCAAAATACAAACTTAATTTTGCTAGGCATTTCATAATTTATTTACATACATTTCCATATTTAAGTAAAGCGTTATTAATTAGACAGAACATTAAATGTAAAATGTGAATAAATCATTTTTGTTAAATTTTATACTATTTTTATTAAAAGTAACAATTTATTAAAAGACAGACATTTGAAAACTATTTCAAAATATGGTAGTTACTTTAATGCTATAGGCCAATGTGAGTTAAGTCATCCAAAATGTTTATTAAAATATTCAGTATAATTTTTTTAAATAGACTAAAAGGCACAGTGTGTCTAAAGTGTGCCCTTATACACACCCTTAAAATGATGTTCACCACCATACGCTTTCTTTGTATTTAGTTGTTCTTAGCAGCTCTCTGAGGAATAGCTTAATAGGCTGAAACAATTGTTACATGTTAAGAATAAACTGTGAAATGATTTTTTTTTATTATTACTATTACAGGCGAAGTCATGCAGTTAATGTTGCTCCTTTGGTTCTATTTGGGTGGTATCCCTTACGTTACACTCACAGTCACAAGTTTATCTGCCTTTTATCTTCTCTATCTACCATATTCCACATTCCTTGCACAAGACAGTCTCGTTCACGTTTCGGACCATCACTTTTGTCTTCACTATTCGCCTGGTCCTCCCATCTTCCCTTCGGTCCTCCTCTCGGCCTGGTCCTCTTTGGTCTCCAGTCAGTTACTCTCCACTTAAATGTTTCCGATGGTCTTCGTTTCACGCGCCCGAACCACTTTTTTCTCTGCGCATCGGTATGTCTTACAATATCTTCATCAGAGACAACCTTCTATAGTTCTTCGATCTTCAGTCTTTTACATCCCCATTCCTTACTCAAGACCGTCCCTTTCACATTTTGGACCCCACCTTCTTCACGTTCACCGGGTCCTTCCATCTTCCCTTCGGTAATCTCTGGTCTCCAGTCAGTTACTCTCCTTATAAACTCATTCAAACGATGGTATTCGTTTCACACGCCCGAACCGCTTTATTCTTTGCGTCTTGATACGTCTTACTATATCTTTTCCATTCACAATCATCCACACTTCTTGGTTCTTCAGTCTTCTGTAGTCACTCTCGTGTGTACTCTTAGGACTAGTTCTTACTTTTCGCTTTTTACTATCCCATTCTTCCATTCTCCTCAACGTCTCCTCATCATTACTCGTAAGATTCACGGCTTCTGTGTCGTATAGGCCTATTACTACTCACCTTATTGATGCTTTGTCTGTCTGCCGAAGTTACTGCCCCTTATAAAATTATGCCACCTCCAAAACACTCTTTGCTCGTCTGTATTGGTTCCACAATTTCCACGCCTCTCTTATTTGTCTCGCTTATAATCACTACAAATGTAATGTCATTTCGTGGCAAGGAAGGAGCCAACAACAACAAAAATAATGATTAATGTTCGAATTCTAGAACAGGGGAGCAATTTTAATTATTTGGAAAAAGATATTGGCTATGATAGGAATTACCATATTGATGTTCAGTTAGGTAAGCTCCCGAAGATCTATGGGACAATCAACCGTATTTTTAGGAACAAGGTACGTCGAGATACAAAATTAAAGTTCTACAAAGTTATGGCAGTCCCTGTACTTTGTATGGCGTTCTTAAGAAGAGTGAGTTAAAAGGAATTCTAAACTTGACCTTATAAGGAACGACGCCATAAGATAAGAGTTAGAAGTTTTTTAATGAATTAAAAATTAAAATATTACAAATAATGGTGGAAAGAATACGTAGCAGGAATGTCAGATTCTAGACTTCCCAAACGAGTCTGGAAGTATAAACCTATAGGACACAGGGGAGTGGGTAGACCCAGGAAGAGATGGCTGGAGGATCTTTGAAGGCGGAACACGCAACACCTTGCCTATGCCGTGTTGTAAAGATAATGGTGATGATGATTTTCACTTTTATGGAGTGCTTAAAAATATTTAACAACCCCTCTTTCATCATCCTTACCTTTCTAATGCAAGGGATATGCAAAATATACAGGGGTGTATTAACGAGATCAATGAAGGAAGAAAAAATAAGGGAGTAAAGGTATAAGGTTTGGAACGAAATAATTTGCAAGTCCACCAACCTCAGGACGAGGAGAAAAAAAAGAAAAAAGATCAACACTCTAGCTGCCTAACTCCTTTCATAAAACTTCACTTTCTCGAACATTGTAATTCTGTCGTGACCTGACTTATTTCCGTAGTTTCTTTAAGAGTAGCGTGCTTAGTGAACTTTAATGTAAGTGAATAACTAAAGAACAGAAAAATCAACGCAGTCACAATCCGTGTTAATACAAACCAATTTAGCCTGACAAACAATTTCTGCGTTTGAACCCTTGGCGAGCGCATTGGGGTTAACGCGTATTCCGGTCCAGTTGGTATCGCCGTAAAACCCGGACCGCTGTGTTCATTTCGTTTTCGCCAAATGTTGCAGGCCGGCTCGTGGGACCCATAAACACGTACAGTTTTTATTGCACGCGGATCATTCGTCCCTCCAGCTGAATACATAACGGACGGAAATTCCCTTTCTTATTCGCCTGTTCTGTCTCTCCTTCCCGGCGTTAAGTACGTCAATTCAAACTGTGTCCGACCCCCCTCACCCGTTTACCCTCAACCATCGCCAGCGGCTCCTGCTGCGAATTGCTCTCAATAAACGGAACGCTTTGTCATCATCGTCTAGCGACGGCCAATTCTGTGACATTTTCGTCCTTTGTGCGAGCGATGATCGGTATAATACCGTATAGTAACGAGAATAATTTTTTGCAATATGGCATCTAACAAGCAAACCTTATTGATAGTTCCTATTAATAATACGCGGAATTTAAATTAAAATTATTACGAATATAGGTAACTATAATTACAATGGCTCGTATAGTCAAGTTATTTATGTACTTTACTTAATTCAAGTCCCTCCTACCATGAAACGAAGTGCAGTGTGTTTTACTCCACAAATCACAACCACCAGCATATCGCTTCGGTCTCCGCCTCTGGTAACGAGAACCAATAATTTATACTTTTTCGTGACTTGGGATTGCGATCATGACCTCCACTCTAGTCAACTTGGAGTGGTCGAGCTAAGCTCACATTATGGATGTCACCGGTGACCGGTGACAGTGCGAGTGATTCACAGGCCGCCATACTGGTGAACATCCGGCTGGAGAGATTTTCGTCAGTCATGCAGAAATGAATTACGAGATCCACGTCTTCAAATGAACAAAGTAGGTCTACAGGTAGTTACCAGTAACTGGAGAGGCTGGTTATAAGAAATCGGTTAGTTCGGATAAGGACAAAATGTCGAAAAGAGTTCAGATGTCTTACCGCTGCTTACGTTAATTCACGGACCACGGTAGGCCTACTGGCTACCAATATCCCCTCAAGCAACTAGAGTCAAGAGCACATACGATGGCGGAAAACGCATTACGCAGAAGAGACAGAGTGAGTGACTGCGTCAACAAATACAACAAAACAAAACCGTTACGTAATGTATTCATGTCACCGAAATGATTAACTGGCCCTTATTGGCTGACAGATCACGCGATACTTTCTCTTGCCTCTGCGCAGCTGACAGGTCTCGCCTTCGTATGTGCTCCCGAGTATAGGTGTGTTTGAGGGGAAATTAAACAGGAAACAAGACCGATAAGGGAAAATAATGGGAATAAATAATTCACAATGACGTGTACAGTCCTACAACAAACAGAGACAAGCCAATTGTGTCAATAGACTTCGAACCGAGAAAATTGGAATGGTGGAATATACAATTAGATTAGATGATTACAGAAATTAATTAAGATTCTGAATATAATAATGGAAAAGGCTAGTGGGTAGGCTCAAAGAAGATGAGAACATCACGTGAAAGAGGAAGGAAGGAAAAAGGACCGTGATGCGGTAAGTCAAAAGACATAGTGGTGGTGTAGGAAGAAGTTACAGAAGTCAACGCCCAATAGAAATATGCAGCATCATAGGAGAGGAGGAATGTTACAGATGTGCGCGCGTAATCGAACACTTTCTAACACATGCTCCCAATTCCTACTCTGTACACGGACACTGTTTATTTGTACGAATTAATTCTTAGCACTGTTTATTGCAGAGACCCTGAAGACATCGACGACTGTATATTTTTTATGAATGTTGATAAAAATATTTTAGACTAAGAACAGTTATTTGAGTGAACCTCATTAAAATACGTTCGTCATTAATAAAAGATAACTCCATAATTAGATGATTCTATAAATCTCAGTGCACACTAGAATGAGCCGTTTATTCAAAAGTCACGATTTAACAATAAACACAAAGATGCTACGCTGCTTTACGCTGCTACGTATTATCGGCCCTCTTCTACGGTGTAGAATCTTGGACTTTGACTGAAGCCACAACTAAAAAATTGGAATCTTTCGAAATGTGGCTATACCGTAGAATACTGAGGATTTCGTGGACAGCAAATATAGGCCTAACTAATGTTGAAGTTCTTAGAAAGATGAAGAAAGAAAGGGAAGTTATTGATATAGTGAAGATACGAAAGCTTCAGTATCTGGGACATTTCATGAGAAATTAACAGAGATTATACATATTGGAGTTCATACTACAGGGAAAAGTACTTGGAAAGAGAGGAGTTGGGCGACCGAGAATCTCATGGCTGAGAAATTTAAGGACCTGGTTTGGCATGAATACAACTGACTTATTCCGTGCAGCAGTACACAAATTTAAAATAGTCTCTTCTCGTCGAACGCGTTTCGGCGTACGTATTCGCCTTCTTCAGCTTAGAGACAGACTGCCATCATTTAGTAACGGTTGTTGTGTGGAATGTGTAGTTGGGGTGGTGCGTGGAGGAAGGGGATTGGCGCGGGGATTCAATTTAATGTTTGTTTTTTGTATAATTGTGTCAAAAAGTGTATGTGATTTATATTGTAATTGATCGTTAAGTATGTCGTTTGGTTGTGTTGTGTGGTGTTTATATATTTCGTATTGTTCAGTTGTGTTCGGCGTACTAAATATATAAACACCACACAACACAACCAAACGACATACTTAACGATCAATTACAATATAAATCACATACACTTTTTGACACAATTATACAAAAAACAAACATTAAATTGAATCCTCGCGCCAATCCCCTTCCTCCACGCACCAACCCCACTACACATTCCACACAACAACCGTTACTAAATGATGGCAGTCTGTCTCTAAGCTGAAGAAGGCGAATACGTACGCCGAAACGCGTTCGACGAGAAGAGAATAAACAGTAAGTTCACAAGAAAAAGTTTCATTTTTAGATAAGTGTTAGTGCTGTAAAAGAAGTGATGAATAATCAAGACAAATTAAAATAGTCTGTATTGTATCCAACATCCGAAACGGATAGGAACTACCAGAAGAAGACAAATCTAAGGGTGATGAGGAATCCAGTGTTCTTTCAATACAGATGAAACTAACAGTGATATAGTTATGATTAACGGATTTGCGAGGTCGCCGTCGTCGTATTCGTCTGCCGGGTCAGGTCATCATTGGATCTGTTCCGCGTCACCAACGTTTCAGTGGGCATCCTACAAACGGCTCCCCTCAGGTTTACCCCCTATCGACGCAAAATTCTCGGTAGGTGGTTGTCATCCATTCTGGACAGGTGTTTCTTCCCATTTTGCTTTATATCTCTGCAATTTCTCTTCTAGTGGCTCTACACTCACCTCGATCCGTATGCTTGCATTCCTTGTTTTATCACCTTTCATATATCGTCATATTCCTCTGAGAATTTCATCTCCGATGTTCAGACTCTTCGTTTCCTTATCTTAGTTGATATCCATGTTTCACTACCATACAGCACTACAGGATAAGCCAGAAAGTATTCTAAAAGCTGTCCTGTGCCTAATCTAGCTTTTGCCATAAACATCTTGGCTAGTACTCTATACACGGCATGATACTTATTAATTTTGTTGGCGTGATCTCTATCGTGTTCATATGTGATATCACAGCCAAGATACTGAAAGTCAGAAACTTGCTCCAGGGGCTTATTTCGTAGAACTATTTATGTTCGAACCGCCTCCCCCCCCCTTGAACTACCTCCTTTGTTTTCTCTGCTGATATCCTTCCTCCGTACTCTGTTACAACTTTATCTAAATAGAATCTGCTCCTGCAGGTCGTCTTCAGTTGGTGCGATCAGTACCAGATCGTCAGTAAATAGCAGTATGCCTTCATTAATTCTGATACCTAGTGGAGGCACACATTAACATCCTATTACGATTCGATTAATATAAATATTAAAATATAATCTTGTTATTGTTAATATATTGTTATTATATGTTAATATATTGTTAGTAATATAATAATATATTCTAACAAAAGATAAAAATTAAAAAACATACTTGTAAAATGTTTTATTATTATTAATAATATAAAATATATAACATTCGAGCATTTGTGAATATGAATAAAAGATAATCACAAAAGAGAAGACGGCAATATAACCTACAAACCCAACTGGGCTTTATTGTCCTTGAAAATTGTGGATTTGCATGGTTTCGAATAAAAATAATCGATTTATTCTATTCTATCAATTTAACTGAGTGACACAAGCGCGACTTTCGTGCGCATGAAGTCACATTGCCGAAATGATTTGGTTTTTTTCCGTTATCACTCATTGTTAGAGTACGAAAGAGTGCAGAGATAATCGCGCGGAGCGGAGCGGTTAGTTTTCGGCAGGATGCACAAGGACAATGGAGAGCAGTTCGTTTGTTTGGGCGTAATATGACCCGGGCCAATCACATCGCCATTGTTTGCCCGGACCACGCCTCACAAACACTCATTACATACGGCTCAATAATAATTATCATTAACCGACACAAAACAACACTTAAATTATTTACCCAACCTCTTCTTCTCCGCCACCGCCACGATAACTATCTGTAATATCTTCTCAACAATCGTTGGTAAATTATAGACACAACAATTGTACCTTTAACAAACTGGCTGATGGTATAACGCTATGTTGCAGATAATAATTCGTTTTCTTTTGTTTCCTTATTGTTCTTTTTATTATTTCGTAACTATCAATTAATTTTTTATTTATTTTTTTCAGTTGAGGATTAAGGCTACGAAAGTTAGAGACGCAATTACTAAAAAACTAGTAGTAGAAACAAACCCTACTAATAGTAGTAGTACCGTAGTAGTAGTAGTAGTAGTAGTTTAAAATTGCTATTAGCCTATTAATATCTAAATATTGCAGAAATAATGAAATTAATTGTACATGTAGCTCTTGTACATGGACGGATTTAGGGTAAGGCACGTGAGCGATTTAAATGTGAATAATCGAGTTGTCGATCGAAAACTGCCAGTAGCTGCGAAGGTAAAAAAAGTAATTTCATCTGTTATGAAACAGGGAGGAACTCTCAACCCCCGGTAGCAGCATTTTACCTTCGAGCCAAAGAAGATGTCTTCTTTCATGCTCATGCCTGACGCCACTAGCAAAGGATTGAGTTTTGTCCTGGATCCTAAATTCTAGAAATTGTAATATAGTCCAGTCGGCCGTGATGATGCTTCTAAGGTAGTTCTGGGAGCAACAAGAAGGGATATACTTGCAAACGACGCAATCAGGGAGAGCCTTGGAATTTATAATTTAAACAAAATGATCAAAGAATATACATCGGGTGGAAGAACCGCGTGTTAAGAAAGTAAGACAAACACTTGTTCAAACAAATCTTATTTTACCCAGACCCAGATTATTTTGTATCTTATTAGACCAAGAGAAACAAGAGATATTGGCAGGTCAAAAAAGTTGGGTCGACCAATGGGTAAACCGTCTAGTGCTTGTGAGAAAAGACAAAGAGACAAAAGTTGAAGAAGAAGAAGAAGAAGAAGAAGAAGAAGAAGAAGAAGAAGAAGAAGAAGAAGAAGAAGAAGAATAGTTTTGTCCTAAACAAACATCTAACTTGTTTAACCGGTAACCCAATTAATCGGATCGACTGTACATTAAAACGTGTATTGTGGCTGATGAAAACTAGATTTGAAATATTTAAATCTACTTCCTTTTGCTCGCAGTTGATTTGAGATTAGAGAAAGCAACCGCTGTCGGATATTTATAGTTTAATTCAAATTTACATAAAACATAGACTGTATTTATATACGCTTTGAATAACGTCATTTAAAATAGAACAGAAGTATAAAATGAAGCTTTCACAGACGCGGAGTCGAGTACCTATGTACACATTTAAATCATTCACTTTATTTACATTGTGTTCTTTCACTTATGACGCAGAACCGAGAACGTACATACGTACAATCCTGCTTACTTGATTCTCGTTTCCACTTACTACTCACTAACTTATGTATGCGTCGCGGGTTCAACGGCTGTATTATTACTATATATTACTCTATTATTACAATGATATACAATAATAGACGAAACGAACTCCACATTTCCATAATAATAGTCCCGAGTTTTAATTCTGTATTTACTCTCGGTCTGCCTTTTCTCTCTTCCTTTTTCTTACGTCCCTTTCTCTATGGATTTATTAAACAAATACATCGGATGCAATTCTAACTTAATCGTTATTAGGGTCTATCTTTCTTATACAGACAACATAATATAAAATACAGTTTTTATTTCTTAGCACAAACAGAAATAACGACGGCAAATTCCCAGAAAGAAAATTATTTCCGTTTGAGAATTATCGCATTACTACTAAGTACATTTCTGAGTTTAATGGATTCGGTTTGTTCATGTAGTGTGGTTTTTCTCCAAGCTGCTCACGTTTGTCCTTACAAGTACTTAATTAACTGCTTATATGTATTATCCTCGTGTTTATGCAGAGTTATAATTGACTTCAGTTGTTTTCAGTGAATGGCACAGTAGTCAGAACATTCGCTTCAAAAGCAGAGTAGCGTCATCTTCGTGAACTAGCCAGCGATGAACGTCCCCTCCCCATCACAAAGTGACAAGATCCAGAACTCTGCAGGACGACCGTAGTCTTCCACCGTTGTGTCTTTCGTGAGGTTCTTCCCCTTATGGAACCAGTACCAACAGACGTGTAAAATAATGAAAACCACTGGGTAATCAATCTGTCTTGAATGGCGGTCTTAGTCGCTGGTGTCTCCTATCGTGCTTAGTTTTGCGTCAACCGCGAACCAGTCACTGGAGTCAGACGGGCCTGTTGTCACTAGTTCCTGGCAGGAATTATATGCACTGAATGCACTAAAACAGCTTACGAATGAGAGCAGTTTTCTTGTTCAACAACTGAAATACTTTCGTAAGGAACATTCGGTCGTAAAGCACCAACCGACCTTGCGTAGCCAAATATCCTTTGGAGAGTTCAGATTCTAACAGTCTTGAAGGAGTCGTCCGGTGTGCTATCACGCAGAGACCTTGAGCCCTGTCCCCTCACAAGTCATAGATACAGCGTAGAATACATTATAAGTAGAATTCCGGTCTAAGCTCTCCTAGACATATATAGGAACAGCCATGAAACGCTACAGCTAAAATAATGTAGCTCGAGCTCCGTTGGAACTTAATATTCGGTCCGTAGTTACAGGAGCATACAACTGTATTTTGCCTTTCCATCTTAATTTATATTTTCCCATATATTTCTATTTTCGTTTAATTTGTATTGTTTATCAACAACCCTAAACGTTTTTCCCAGTTTTATTTGTAATTGCTCTCTCACTCTCTGTCTGTCTCTCTATCTCTCTGTCTCTGTCTCTGTCTCTGTCTCTGTCTGTCTGTCTGTCTCTCTCTCTCTCTCTCTCTCTCTCTCTCTCTCTCTCTCTCTCTCTCTCTCTCTCTCTCTCTCTCTCTCTCTCTATTAATTTCGGGGTTATTATTGTTGGCGTGCTCCCTGTTAGTACTTTTGATATTTAATGCTTTTCTGTTTACTATGATTACAAGGGTTGGCCCAGCACTGTGGCGAATGCCATCAGTCCAAATTTTTGTGTGATTTCTTTGTGGACCTATGGGTCTCCTTGTATTTACTCAGCAGTGAGGTAAACTGAGTTGATAGTGACACCAGGGCCTGAAGGATGGCCAACAGGGAATCTAATAAAATCATAGTGCCTGTTGACAATTAGCCTACATCTACTGCAAAGTGCAAACAAACACGCTACTAAATAAGAATCGGTTCATATAGAGGCAAAGGTGGTATTATGGGCCCCTGCATGTAATATGAGCCCCCATAGTATCCGATAAATCAACGACTGTATTCTTGTGGCAGCAGCAGGAATTATTAGTAGAAGTTCATAGCTTCGCCGCTAGATGCGCTCGCGCCAGTTGCTGTTAAAACCACGTGCGTAGAGAAGTGTTTTTGTTTTTTCCTCTGAAGAAAACTTTGCAAGGTAAGACATTTCAACTATATTACCAGGGCCGGCCTAAGAGCAAAATGCTGTGTGTGCAAGAATGAGTTTTGGCGCCCCTTACAATGAAAATGGGTGTAGAAAAACCCTCCAAAAAATGGTATGGGTGCTCTATAACTGAAATTTGTCGGAACTTAATAACTGAAGTTGGCATTTTAAAGGGATTAAAAACCAAAAATAAAACTAATAAGTAGTAATAAATAGTAAATATTAAAGTAAAGTATTTAGTACCTTTTCATTATTTTTATTTTTTTAAATGACTTCTTCTAGTACTAATTCTTTTAACTGACTTTTTCAAACTTCAATAGGCGTGCTGTACTGTACCTGTGTAAAGAGCAAACTCCTAACAAATTCTTTTACTCAGTTTATTGTTTTGTCAGGTAGAAAATAACAGACATTTTTTTACTACAACAAAAGTTTTATTTGATTTAATATTCATGAAAAATACATTTCAGTTTGAATATATTAATATTAAAAAAAGTTATGTCAGTACATTAGAAAAACTACGAAAAAGTTCAGAAATATAAACTTTGGTATTCACTTTTCTCGAAAAGGTACATCAATATAACTATAAATTGATAGTAGTAGTGTAAAAGATCAAGAAAATTGATTAAAATAATCTGTATTATACACTTAGCAGTGGACCTTCCTAGCTTTAGCAGCCGAAAATGTTTTTATTAGTGCATCATAATCTAATGACGATGAAATATCATTTTCAATGGACAAAATTGCAAGGTTGTTGAGTCTTTCTTGCGAAAGAGTAGACCTTAGGTAGGTTTTTATTAATTTTAATTTTGAAAAACTTCGCTCCGCCGACGCTACCGACATTGGTATTGTCAGAAGTATTCGCAAAGCAACCCACACATTTACATAAGCGTCTGCAGATCCAGTTTCCAACAGAAAGTTCATCACGTTCAGAGGCGTTTTCCCGCCTAAAATCAAACAAAAAGGAATTAAGAGACTGCTTTTTAATTTTGGAAATTAAAAAACTTTGAAAAATAATAATTGTGTTTGAGCCCAAAACAATTATGAATTAACTGACCAAACAATAAATCAAGATGATAAATTTTGAATAGCTAAAACGTAAAAGTAAAACGTACCTTTATTTGGCATGAGGCTTGATAGAGATCAGCTCCTCGCATAACTCAGCTCCTTTGATGTCACTGTCATCCCCATCTGAAAGGAGGTCTTCTAGGTCTTTGCATTTAACAAACAAGTCCTCTCTCTTGGGCAATTCATCAAGTTTAAAAAGAAACTCAACTTTTGACATTTTGGCCTTAAGCTGTTCGAACCTCTCTTGCACAGCCATTTGGGCAGTTTCAACAAGTGGTATAAAAAAGTCAACTCTAAAACGCTCTTGGGGGTCAATCGGTGCTTCATCATTAGCTTCGTAATCAAACTGCTTCTTCTTCCTTCTAACCCGGGGTGTTTTGAATTTTCCTTCGACTTCTAAATCTTCAGCCAACTCTTTGGCTTTCACTAAACAACTAACAAATCCATTTTCGCGAAAGTCCGTCAAAAAGTCCCCAACGGACTTCAAAATAGCTACAGCTTGAGGTAAGTTGACGATCTTTGATTGCAATATCTTACAGCAATGTTTATTTGAAACAGGACATCATACCATGCAGTCAATGACACTAAGAAACCAAAATCTTCAATTGTTTCGGACAAGGAATTTGCCTCACTTCTAACCTCGTCTTCAAATGATGCATCCTCGTGCAGGTCCTAAAGTGCTTGTCGGATTTGCACAATCTGGTATCTTACTGCTTCGAGTGATTCAATACGTGCTTCCCAGCGAGTTACACAAAGTTCTTTCAATGTGAGAGAAGGCCCAAATACTGATGACGCCTTATATGATTGTGACAGACTCTCTAACAATTTGCTCCAACGTTTTGTTGATGAGCTAAAAAACACAAACAATCGTTGAATTGTTCCAAAAAGTGTAACTGCTGGTACTGAGGTTTTTGCGGCATCGCTTAGTACCAAGTTTACTGTGACAGCCACATGGTACAAAAAAAGCTCTCTTGTTTTTTTCTAAAATTTGTTTTTGTAGTCCAGAGTGTTTTCCTTTCATATTTGCCCCATTATTATATCCCTGGCCTCTGCAATTAGAAATGTCCAAGTCGTACTCTTCCAGTTTTTTTAAGACTGTTTCTGACATTCCCTTCCCTGAAGTGTCTGTTATTTCAAAGAAATCTAGGAAACCTTCACAAATTTCAACTTTTTTCTCTTTTGTTTCATAAACGTACCTCAAAACAACAGAGAACTGTTCTTTCCTACTTAAATCGGGTGTGCAGTCGAGAATCAATGCATAGTATTTGGCTCCTTTAATTCTGCTTAGTATTTCTTCTCTTACTTTTGTCTCCCATCAGAGTCAATAATTCGTTTTGTATGTTTTTCCCCAAGTATGACAGACACCTTTGTTTTTCATTTGCCAATACTCTACATATATGTTCTTTCATTACAGGATCAAATTAGGCAATTAGTTCAACAAGCCCTAAATAATTTCCATTGTCCTTTTTGTACAGGGTTTCATTTCTTCCTCGGAAAGCCATTTGGTGCTGGGCAAGAAATTGTGTTATGGCAAGAAGTCGTTTAAGAACATTCTGCCATCGTTCTTTTTCTTGAGCAATTATTTTCTGGTTTTCATCATCAATTGTTTTACCTGTGCTCAGTCTCCTTTCCGCCTCCACCCACCTTTCATAACACTTTAGGTGATTAGGGGAAGTTTCATGACGTGTCAGTATAGTTCCAATGTGCCTCCAGTCACAGTTTCCGCTTTGATCTGATAAAGTTTTATTGGAACGTGCAGTACTAAATATCTTACAACAAAAACAGTAAACACTATTGTTTTGTTGAGAATACAATAGCAAACGTCTCTTAACTTTTTCACCATTTGGAGCCAGCCGATAGTAAAATACATTAGAAAATGACCTCTTTGTTCCATCTTTGGGATATCTCTCTAAATATGGAGAGAACGGCCCTTCAGCTATAATGCAATCACGATCGTTTGGATTAAGATGTGTAGGCCATGTAGCAGGATCTTTTAATGGAAATGAAACTGTAACATCAACATCTGCCGAGCTGGGGCCACCATTTTCTTGCTCTTCCAATGAATGAGTTACAGTTACAGGTTCTTGACCTTGACAAGTTTCATCAGCTATATTTGTTGCGATTTCATGAATACCAGTTTCAGTTTGTAAACTATCTCTACACTCTGGTAGTTGTAGTTCTTGTCCCTTAGAGTGCTCGTCTTTTTCACTGAGCTTAGGTTCATCAGTTAGGGCTACGTTATTCGTAGCTACATTTTCTGTACTAGAGACAGGGTTTTGTGGTTTTGATAAATACTTGCATAGTAATTTAGCACTGGCTTCCGCTTCTTTTAAGGATTTAGCTTTCCGCTTCCTATTTTGACATCCAGAAGGTTTGGAAAACATTTTTAGTTTATTAACATCACAAATAGAGTTATCACAATTCACAAAACTAATATTTATCACAAACACAAAACTAATTACTAATTATATGCAGACGTCAACTGGATACACTTGTCACGACTCACGTCAGATAACGACTGCCACCTGTCGCAGCACAGATACAGCACCAGACGTCGACGCGACAGATAGACTAAACATGTGATAGTGATTGTGACTCACTATCTACAACTGTTCAGTTCTGTCAAAACAACGGAGCGGAGCGTTTGGAGCCAGTAGCCAGTCTCTTTACTGTACTTTCAAGCAACATTTTATTTGCTGAACAAAAGTTATTAACATATTCAAATGGCTAATTTGCATTCAAAATTACATAAAAATTTAAATTTTTACCATATTATTTTTTTATATTTTTTCTCATTTCGGCGCCCCTCCCAAAATCGCATGTGTGCGACCGCACACGCCTTAGGCCGGCCCTGTATATTACACTACATATTCGAAGGTGTTTACGTGGGGTGATTATTAATTTCGATTGATCGAGTTTCAAAGGTTACGTAGCTATAACAACGGCTTAAGATTAGGCATAAGTTGTCGAGGTTATTATCGTTGTTTTTCAACATGGCGAAGGTGGTAAAATGAGCCTTCAAACGTGCTGGTTATATGAGCCCCATTTGTAAGGGGCCCATATTACAACCACTATAGAGCATATTGATCTTTGTTGCAGATGCCTCGAAAAGTACTAGACCCACAGAGAAAAGTACATAGAAAAATCTGGAATAAAGGAGACATGGCCAAAGCTATAAAGGCTGTACAAGATAATGTAATTGGTTTGAAAAAAGCTTCCAAAATATTTTGTGTCCCAAGAGCTACACTTCAGAGACTATCGCGTCTCAAGAAACTCCCTGAAGAGGCTGCATGCACAAAATTGGGACGAAAGCCAATTATTCCTGAAGCCCTTGAAGAAGAATTAGTCCAGTATTTATTGATCATGGAACGTAAGTTCTATGGATTAACAAGAAAAGATGTACGACGATTAGCATATCAATTATGTGAAAGGAATGGGCTAAAACATCCATTCTCTGGTGGGCTTGCTGGTAGAGCTTGGTTTGATCATTTTATGAATCGTCATAAAAATGTTTTATCTGTTCTGAAACCAGCTGCAACTTCATTTTCACGGGCAAATGGCTTCAATAAAGACGCCGTCAACCATTTTTTTGACATCTTGGAAACTGAATATGAGAAACATACCTATCCACCAGACAGAGTCTTCAATGTGGACGAGACGGGAATATCTGTAGTTCAATGCAAGATCCCACGGGTTGTTGGGTTGAAAGGCAAGCGACAAATTGGAGCGTTGAGTTCTGCGGAGAGGGGATCTTTAGTGACAGTGGTGCGTTCCATGAGTGCAGGTGGGACCTTTGTGCCCCCTTTACTGATTTTCCCAAGAAAGAATATGACCGAGACTCTGATGAAAGGTTCCCCTCCAGGGTCCATTGGAAAGTGTCATCCCTCTGGATGGATTCAGGCCAATTTATTCACCGATTGGTTCAAACATTTTATACAAAAGACCAAACCTACAGAAAATGACCCCATACTTCTCATCCTTGACGGACACAACACTCATACAAAAAATATTGATGTCGTGGATCTTGCCCGAGAGAATCATGTATCAATCGTCAGTCATGTATGATGCGTCACAACAACAGACCTGTTGGTCCATATGATATCGCCGAACTATTTGGGAAGGCCTACTTGACATGCCAGTCTGGGGCAATTGCTGTGAATGGATTTGGGGTTACGGGAATTTTTCCCTGCAATCGAAAGATATTTAGTGAAGTAGAATTTGCAACTGACACCACTGAAGCAGAAAATACAGCGGTTCTGCAAACAAGCAAAGGTCGGAGTAAAATGATAAATGTTAAATCTTCCACAGATATGGTACTCAATTTTCACGATGCAGGTATTTGCTCCAGTTCCGTTGGCAGCAACCAAACCTCCACTTTAACTTCAACCAATTCTGTATTACTGAATCGTGAACCACGTAGTTCATCTTTGGAAACACCCACCAGATGTGTTACAAATCCACATTCCATCCTACACCAGCCTTGTGCTAGAGATTTGGAAGAAGCGGGCCCTTCGAGCGTTTGTAGTTTCACCAATAAAAACAAATCAACAGGGAACGCTGTTTCTCCAAAAGATATTTGGCCTACCCCAAGCCAAAAAGAAAGATAACTAATAAGGGTCCTAAACCTGCCAAAGCAGCATTGATTACGTCCTCACCATACAGAATTGCTCTTTTAGAAGCAGGAGGCAAGTGTTCTAATGTAGGAAAGGAGAAAAAAAAGGTTTTAAACAGGTAAAAAATTTGACAACTGCAATCAAAACAAAAGGAATTAAAAATAAACCGTATATGAAATCGTGCAAAAGAAAGTTGGTGCTAAGTACAGAAGAGTCGGAAAAAGAATCAACATATTCAGACATTGACTCTGGTGAATCTGTTCTTGATACTCCTTTTGGCGTTACAAAACCTGACCAAGACGACGCAGCTTGCCTTTTTTGTGAGAGTCTATTTTCGAATGACAGCAAGGGAGAACTATGGGTTCAATGTATGCTTTGTGAAATGTGGGCTCATAATGAGTGTGCCGGATGTGAAAAAGACTATTATGTATGTGACTTTTGCAAATAAACATAGCAAACTTGGTAAAATTTGACTTTTTATAATTAAAAAAATTGTTTAATTCCTTTTTTACATAATGTATTTGACTGTAATATTTTTTTACTTATACCTGTACAGATTGTATCAATAAAATTGTAAATTTTATACTGTAATAATGGTTTTTATCATGGGGATCATATTACCAGCACAAAACATTTTTTTCAAAAAGTGTAATGTTATAGCTTTTTTATTGTTTATTTCACAAAACGCAAAGAAATTCGGCCTATTATACAACAAAATAATGGAAAACAAAATGAAGTATGTTTTCTGTAAAATTCAGACTAAAAACTGTTGATGTATGAAGGTTATAGCAGAAAAGAAAAGTGGGGGCCCATATTACCACCTTTTCCTATACTGTCTGGCCGCGACTGGATGATTGAAGCTGCTCTCCCCCCACCACGCGGCCGCTTGTAAGCGATGTAGGGTAAAATACGTGTACTAGCCGTTTGGTTTGCCTACGCTAGTAAGAGCACAGTTCCCCTCTACTCAGCGTCAGCAAACTGACTTCTACAAAAGCCGTAGTTTCAAGTGTTCAAGTGTGTATTAATAACTTCCCCTGTAAGTGGAATACATAAATTATTAATACATAAATAAATAATACCACATAAATTATTTTTGTATTCAACAAAAAAAAGACTATTAAAAGTATGGTAAGGTATTAAAATGTGAGAACAAGCGGTGTTGAAAGTTAAAGAAATAGCAAATTTTACTATGTACGAAAACTAAATTTTTATTATTTATCCAATAACAAATTTATGTATTTAGCACATTAAAACTAAATACACAAGTACATAAAGTGAACTTAAACGTAATGTTTGCTATATGAAAACACGATCGGCTTAGTTTAGGTGTGAAATAATGTACCGAAATAATAATACAAAGGCATATGCCAAGTTATTTGGTCACTCTAATGATATCTGGTGGCTTTGCAATTCAACACCTGACTACGCTTATCTGTGTGCCGTGTTTGTGTGTTATCTGACTTCCTGTCGCGAGACTGTTGCAGTTATCTAATGATGCAGTTAGATAATTCAATAATTATCTTGCTTTTGTTTTATAGATTCAACTTTGGTTCTGTCGACCAATTTATTTCAGATATGGAACGTTTTCTTATACAAACTGATAATGAAAGTATTCTTTTAGCCTACACTAATTATCCTTCTACGAATGTATTCCAGAAATAAGCAAAATATTTTGTAATGTACATACAGTATACCATAGTGTACGTTGTATTTTAAAACCACACATTTCACATGGAATGATTGACATGTCGTATTTTTCGGAATTTTCCATTTCTTAAATGGTTGCTACTCGTTACCTGTATATCTTTTGTTGTTTTGCCGCGTAGCCCTAAGAATAGGTACTGTATTCTTAGACCTTATTAAGTTTACTTTTACAGCGTTACTTTCACTTACATTTAGTTTGAATCTGCCGTCTACTGTATTTAAAATTCATAAAATATCAGGCATCAAACGTTAAATCTTAACGATTTATGAAAAAGTACGATTAACTCGGGCTTTAGGAAGCGGTACTTCTAATTCAACAGTGTCTAAGAAATACTGTTTATCGGCATTTGAATTATAACATTAGATTGAAATTTACTCGAGCTTCTGTGCACTACAGTGAACTGCAGTGAATTACAGGTAACTTAATTATTTTAGTGTATAGCCTACTAAACATAAATGTTAATTTACATGATTAAATTTTGTAGTTTATGCATTTGCTTAGTTAATTTATTTTTTGAAATTAAATTCTGTAATTCATACATCTTTTTTTTAAATTTTTTTGTCAATATGAAGCCTATTATGAGCAATATGAAGCCGAAAACTAATATCGGTTACAAGGAAGAAATTTACGCATTCGTTATAAACAAATTCCACAGGATTTGCTTCTAAAGGTAATATGATTTTGTTAGGAATGCGTGAATCTTTGAGAGAGCAAGAGACGAGCTATTTGGCAGCGGGTGAGGGATTAGTGAGACGAGGTAATGTTCTCAGCTTAGAGATTACAACACCCCCACTTAGCTTACCGTAGTACCCGGCCTGCTTCTCCCACCTTACCCAATGCTCGATCTTCGAATCACGACCAGACAGTATGTAAGTTACCCATCTTAAAGTCGGAGGAGGAAGGTGTTGTCAGCTATGGGAAGAAAGGAAGAAATAGGATAAAGATTCTGAAGGAACATACCGTACTACGTTCTCAGTAGATGGGGGGGGGGGGGCAGCAATGCTATTTTCGTACTGTGCCCGTATTTGTAATATGAAGATTTCTCTGTTTTCTCAGGAAGAAGACAAATTTCACAACACATCTCAAAGATAATTACAGCTTCCAACAGATGGCAGAATTGATCACATATATTTCAGACTCTTCATTCTTGTAATAAGATTTCTCTTGGACCATTCTAAGACCATTTCTCTTGGTGGAAATACACAAGTGGCAATGTTCTTGATGACATCATATATGAATTCTATCAGAAAATTATACTCAGTTTAGAGAAAGACGACGGTTGTATCAGGCGAACAGGAATGTTTAACAAACTCTTACCAACACCAAATTGGCACAACTGTAAATTTTCATTCATTCAAAAATTATCAGACGATCAGGAATACGTGGGAGGCTCTCTAGATACCTCCTACGCTTTACTACACCACGAATACAATTTGAGTTAAATTTCTGTAAACCGTCGTTGCTCCTATGTATTGTGCCTCTCATATTTTCATGTTACAGATTATATCATACATGAGATCTAAAAATCGAATTTAATGAGAGCCAACACACACAAATTCTTCTTGGTGAATCTAAAAAAAGGTGTCAAGAATGAAAAAAAAATCTATGTGTTTGGTCGTCAGCGATCGATCAATACTACATTTTTTATATTGGTACGATCGTTATGCGATTAATCTTCTGCTTTATTATATCTTCTCCTGAAATTCAGCTTTATTTAACTAATTTTTTTCATTTGTTTCTATTATTTGCCAATCTTCTAGTTCATAAAACGGAAAAGAATTTGGCTGAAATTGTAGCTACACAAAGAGGAAATCTGTTCCGTATTCTTCTCTCACGAATGTTTAACGTTATAGCCTACTATATAATGTTGGTTGTTATTCTTCTTCCTCCTCTTCGCATTAAGCTTGTGGGTTCTTGAGTCCAGTCATCGGTTCTGTACTAACACGTCTTTACTCTTAATTCTCCACGTCCTGAACGTCTTTTTTCACTTGATTCGCAGTCTGTAACCTTCTCAGCTGATGTGATCGTCCATACGGTCAATACCTTCATTCAGTAGCTTTTCTCGCTCATTACCCATTCTGCCGCTCATTACCCGCTCAACTCATGCTTGGATTTAAATTTCAACTCATCCCTAATTATATCACCCCTCACTTCATCGCTTAGAGATTCTGTGTACTTTCCTTAAAATTCCCATTTTGTTAAGGCTGATGACGTTGATACAACACACATTGTTTGCGGTATCCACTATATTGTAAATCATCATCATCATCTTCTTCGCAACACGAGATAGGCAAGGCACTGCTTGTTCCGCATTCAAAGATCCTCCAGCCGTCTCTTCCTGGGTCTACCCATACACCTGTATCCTATACGTTTGTATTTCCAGACTTGTGTGACCAGTCCGGAATCTGACATTCTTTCTGACTATCCTTTCCACCGTTGTTTGTAATCTTTTAATTTTTCATCCGAGTTAAAAACTTGTAACTCTTCTGTTATGGCCGCATTGTTAATACGGTCAAGTTAGGAACACTTTTTAACTTCTCTTAAGAACGCCTATATTATAAATCTTTACTAAAACATCTATGTACGTATTTAAATAATTTACTTCAAAGCATCATTCCGAAAACCAAAAATCATTCACTTAACCGAACAGCATTTATGGAATAACTTATGCACCTCTGTTACAACTTACGTATGATTAGCTGACTAGGTATTTTCTAATGTTTAAACGAAAAAAGCGCCTTCTTAGACTACATGTCTCCATGCACTGATTCCGGCGATAAATAATGCAAATATCGGCTAAAGGCTTTAGAATATGAAGGAAAATTATAAAATTTGCAGGCACGCAGAGAAATGAAGGTCGAACGCAGGAGAAGAACCTAACCGATGATTTGAAGGACAGACATCAAGTATACTACGAGAGGAACAAGCTAATAAAGAACAAGGCGTTTACAAGTACATAACGGACGCACATTACTGAGAGCTTGCATCCGTCCGGTCTATCAGATAGTCGGTTATGTGCAGGCACGCAGGAGAAAAGTAGGCCGAACGCAGGAGGAGAACCTAGCCGATGATTTGAAGGACATACTTAAAGGATACCACGAAGAAGCTGATTAGGAAGGAGACGTTTACAAGTAGATGAGAGATGTATGTTACCGAGAGCCTATCTACGGCCGGTCTATAAGATAGGGAGTTTTTACTAATTAAATAATCGTCATCACCACTCCAAGGACTAGGCCTTACACCTGTTACGGAACCCATCCATCCTCGGACTACCGACATCTCTCTTCCTACTAGCCTGATAACCCAAGGTACCCACAGGTAGACGGGTCTCAGGCATGCGATTCTAGTGTCCACACCATCTCCTTCTGTGGCTTCACTCTTCTGTGCAATGATACAATGTTTAAATCGCGTCTAATATCCTCGTTCCTTCTCCGACCCAAGAGAGAACAACCTTGCGTCCCTCTTAGAAATTTCATTTCGGCTGCCTGACTCCTCTTCACGTCCATTTTACCAAGATTCCATGTCTCACTAGCACCCAGGAATGTGGGGCCAGCCACAGTTTTGTAAAATTTCATTCGGGTATTCTTCCGTGTTTTATTCTTCACGTACATATGAATCGTTCCACAGATGCGTCTAAATTTTGTTAGCTTACTGTCCCAATCAATATCACTAATTAAAATGACTAACCTGATCCAAAATCTGATTATTCACGACTATCTTTGTTCTTATAGGTTAACTGCCCTGAAATGCCATCTTTTTAGATTTTGTAGCAGAGATCGGTAGCCCATAGTCTTGTATGATGGTACTGAACGTAAATATCGCCCGCTGTAACTGGTCTTCTGTTTTCTGTATCATTACCTTGTCGTCTGCATAAAGCAATGCATTTCGCATGAATGTTTCGCTGAAGTGATATTCCCGAGTCAACTTTAGCTGTCCATCGCCGAAATATGTCGCCCATGTAGGTATTAAAAAGTCTTCTTCTGCACTACAAGGATTAGGCATTTGCCGTGGTATTAAAAAGTGTCGGTGAAATACTAACTAAACAATTAAAAATAAATTCTCAGACAATAAATGACGGTTATCAATGAGTCTGTTCAATTGACTCGAATTAGAAGTGGCACTCAATACAAGTGGTAGAGCAACTATCGTGCGAAAACAGCAGATAAGACGAGTAAAATTAGTCTGGCCATGAGACGGTAATTTGGAATAGATAATAATTGATTGGTTCGCTTGGTAACATTTCTAACATTTGCTTTTTCTCTAAAATCATAAAGGATGGACAAGTTGAACATTGAATCATTAAGCGCAACACTGTTTTGGAGTTCAACACGCGATTCGTTTTTTATTAAAATTAAACCTTTCGCAGTGGCGGCTGGTGTTGTGGTTGCAGCGTTGCACAACCACTAATATAGAATAACTAAACAAAATGTCGATATGGAGAACCATATATGACTTCCATGTTCTAAGATTTATATTTAAAATCATTTTCGTAATGAAATGTTTCGAAAGAAACTACTTCCTTCTACTTCTTTCTTCAGCCTTAACCACAGTACTGTGGTCACTAACGTATACTACCTCACGTACCCACTCGTTTTTCACTGATGATGGCAGTCGATGGCACAACCGAAACGCCTGGTTTTGCAGAAAACATTGGACCACAGCCAAACAGCCCGGGAAGGAGTTTTAACAACAAACTACTTCTTTGTTGCCGATAACGTAGTACACATATAAAAAATTATCATCTCCCCCTACAACTATCATTCTCATTTATACAACAATAACCCCCTCTCCATTCAACTACTCTTTTCATTTATAGATATTTCATCTACTTTTCTACAGTGGATTATTATGACCTTCTTTTCAGAATAATTTATTTATCAAAATTAAGTACTTTACTCTTGTTAAGACATAAAACGTTGCAGGTAAACAACCCCTTCTCCTTAACCGATCTTCACCAAAATCAATAGGCCTTGAGTCCTCTAAAACTCAGGTACATATGCAAACAATTATTTTATTCTGTTTGAATTTGCGGCAGTTATAGTTCGCCATAGAAGAAATGCTATACACAGACACTTTTCGGAAAATTACTTTTCTTCATGTTTTGAGGGCAGTAGCCGTTTATATGTGTTTTTTTAACCCCCCACCCACCCAACCAACTATTGCAACCAGTAAAATGGGGGGGGGGAGTTTTTTACAACAGCGAAGAAAATGGCATGTATTTTTATTCGTGCGCGCGCGCGCGCGCGTGTGTGTGTGTGTTGTTACGACAGTCTTCCCGATCGTCAATAACAACAATACAGCTCCCCGATCGTCAAGACACCAATGAAGTCACTAATCACCAGTTTTTAATTAATCACAAATACAGTTTATAATCTACTTGTACAATAATCCGAGCAAAACCTATCCACACGCAATAGTAACGTCGGCTAATAGAGTCCCGCACAATTGCAACACTTCGCCACAATATTTCGAACCTCACTAGAATAAATCGCCACTTAAACCGAACTGAACTGACCGTCGCTGGATGCTTATATTTATACACCGTTGTGATTCCAGAATGATCTGTCATTTTCTCGATGACGTGTTAAACAGACGCTCTCGAATCCACCAGAAACAGTCTCACTGTCTGGCCTTGAACACAGTGCCCGACCGTTGCTGTCTGGAATAGTCTCGATTGTTGACGCATGATAAGTGTCACGTAGTTGTCTTTCATCACAAAGCAGCAATATGTACGCACACAAACATTACAGCTGGAATCTACTGGGTAGCCGAGAAAAGAGTAGAACAACGTTCTCCAATGTACTAGAACGTTCCGTATTGCGTAACAGTATAAATCCTCGACGGCGAGTCCTACAGCCTGTTCCACCTTCAGCCCTGCTATTTTCTCCTGGACCTACCCACGCATATATCTTTTCACTATGAACGTATAATGTATTATTTTGTTTACTACGTAAACTGCCTTCGGTCCTTCTTTTGATATGTTGTTTATCAGCTACGTCAAATCCTATCATTCTTATTGTACATCCTCAACTCGTCGTACCTTAATCTTTATTACTTATTCGACATCTTAGACACAGATTAAAGCCTATTTTAAAATTAAATTTTTAATTACCAGTTGCTAATGATTTTATCTTTCTTCTTGTTTGGATGTAATATCCGTTGCTCTTTCCTATAAATGATAGTCTGACCCTTCTAGTAGTATTGCCCTGGTAACGGCCTATATTATCCTACGATTCAGAGCATAGTGCGATCAGAATTCTTGTTGAAGGGAAACGTATTAGCCAACATACTACTTTGCTCATTGACATAACGATGAAAGTTTCCTCGGTATTGCTGGCATGAGCCAGAGAAACAATTTTACGGAAGTTCCGCCTTTCCCCCGTTAATTCGCATGCTGATCCAGAGGATCTTCCTCTCGGGGAGTCATTTCTTGTTGGGACCCACAGTAATATTCTTGTCTAACGGTCCACTATGGTACAGTGGAAAACAAAATACAAGACACTACTGAAGTCACTAAAAACCAGCTTTTATTATCAAAATCAACAGTTGTAGTCAACAAGTTATTCAACAAGATTACACTCGTACAATAATTCAAATTAAATTTGTCCACACGCAACAATAATGTCAACTAATAGAGTCTCGCACAATGACACTTTTCACTAATAGCCACTTGAAACGCACTGAGTAATCGCCCGAAGTAAACTGAAAACTAAGCGGCAGGTGTGGGCTATTTATAATCTGCAGGCTTCCATAATATGCGTTCTTAACAAGCGCTCGAAAATTCTAGAGGATACTTTAGCGCTGCCTTGGCAGAAACACACACCGGCAGGCTAGTCGAGACGCTTGGAGAACGTCACCATTGAACGCACGAGAACGTTCCGGATTACGTAACAATATTCTTGGTGGCCACACCGCTGTGAAGTCCGGTCGTCTATTGTCCTCGCAGAAGCAAACAACCTCTAGTCTCCATGTACTCCCGGCCTTGGTCATGTTCTGTTTTCACATTTTACCCTTCTGTCTAGGCCTTTGACCGAGTCCAACATCAGAAAATGATGGATATCCTGAAAAATATTAGATTAGATGGAAAAGATCTAAGGATAGCTACGCTCTACTGGAACCAATCTGCAGTGGTTAGAGTAGATAAAGAGAAAACTGAAGAGATACAGATTCTGCGTGGAGTAAGATCCTGGATATCCTGAAAAATATTGGATTAAATGGAAAAGATCTAAGGATAATAGCTACGCTGTACTGGAACCAATCTGCAGTGGTTATAGTAGATAAAGAGAAAACTGAAGAGATACAGATTCTGCGTGGAGTAAGACAAGGAGGTATACTATCTCCGCTTTTATTCAACATCTACTCGGAAGATGTTGATGATGATATTGTGATGTGGGAAACTCTCTGAACGGTGAAAGAATAAATAACATACGTTATGCGGATGATACCGTCATATTCGCAGATAGCTTAGAGGGGTTGCAACAACTAATGAATAGAGTGACAGAATGCAGCCGTAGACATGGTCTAGACATCAGTGTTAATAAAACGAAGATAACGATTGCATCTAAGAACAAGTTCACAAACTGCACCCTTAATATAAACCAAAGGCCAGATGAATGTGTAAGCAATTTACATATTTTGTTACTATAGTCAACGAACCATGGAGCACTCTTAAGAAATAAAGAGCAGAATTGAAAAGGCAAGAGCAGTGTACACTAGAATGAGCAGTTTATTCAAAAGTCACGATTTAACAATAAACACAAAGATGAAACCTCTTCTACGGTGTAAAATCTTGGACTTTGACTGAAGCCAAAAGTAAAAAATTGGAATCTTTCGAAATGTTGCTTTACCGTACAAATACTGAACATTTCATGGACAGCACATAGGCTATAACTGATGCTGAAGTTCTTAGAAAGATGAGGAAAGAAAGGGAAGTTATGAACACAGTGAACATAAGAAAGTTTCAGTATCTGGGACATCTCGTGAGAAATGAACAGAGATTTTACTTATTGCAGTCCATTTTACAAGGAAAGGGAAGAGCTGGGAGACCGAGAATCTCATAGCTGATAAATTTAACGACCTGGTTTGGCATGAATACAATTGATTTATTCTGTACAGCAGTGCAGAAAGTTAAACTAGTCTGTATGATATCCAACATCCGAAACGGATAGCAACTATCAGAAGAGAAGACCCTTGTGTCTAACGTCTGTAATTTGGCATCTGTAGATATAGGCATCTATGATATAGCCTAATTTCACAGTGCGATCTTTTCCTTATTTGCATTTATCGGATGTTTACAATAAACGAAGACGGCGAATTAAATTTTGGAATCAAATGATACGGTGCGTAATTGTACGTGAAGGTTGTAATTACGGTGGAGGGGAGTAATTACCGGTAACGGATCAGGGTGGAGCGGCGTGCTTGCGTACAGTATGCTAATGTCGAGTGCGGAAGTCCATTCAGCGGCAGCTGGTGGAACAGTCCCACTGCGCTCCACTGAGTTCCTCTCGCTCTCACCCGCGCCACTTGTGTCCTTAATAACTGACGTCCATCACGCACGTTCGCGCACGGGCAGGGCTGTCCACGCTATCGTGATCACGGTTGGACAGGACGCAGAATAACGGATCGCCGCTGGCCGAATTTTAAATGAGACAACAGTTTCCGTCAGCGTGCGACACTAATGAACCGTCCCATTATGCAATGCGGCCGAAAGGAGAGTGAAAACGCCTTTAAAATATACTATAGACGTCTAGAATCTTGTCGGCGGACGGACGAGAACGGAGAAGACAAGAGTCCTTTTCATTTTTGACGTTATAACGGAGAAGATTAGCTTGCATGACAATGATAAAAACAAAATACATCGCACCATAAATTGTCTTTGTTTGCGACAACGTTTTTCGTTAATGTACAACATCCGACGCCTGAACTTTTCTGAACGTCCATTCACTAATTTCTAGATATTTTTAACCCCATAACGTTCAGTGATGGAGGTAAGGAAAAGTTTCGCAAACACGTTTGTGTGGAGTGTCTTAACTGATAGGTGTGAGGCGTGGACCTTCGGCAAAATAGAAAGGAGGAAGCTGAAAGCAGTGGAAATGTGGGGCTGGGGGGGAACGGCGAGGACGAGTTGGATGGATAAGAAAAGTAATGAGCAGAAGTGAACGAAGATGGGTCACTTGTAAAAATGATTGGTAGGTGAAGTGCAAATCGATCGGGCACGTGTCACGACACAATCAATTCTTAAGTAATATTTTTGAAAGAAAGGTGTTGGGGGAAAAACTAAGAGGACGGCCAAGAGCAGCGTTCTCCAAAGTCATGGGAAAGGAGATGAACTTCCTAGCGTACTGCGATTTAAAGAGGGCAATGATGGAGAGGGAGACGTGGCTAATTCGGCAAGGCGTGGCCTTTAGATGATGATGATGATGATGATTCAATGCGTCAATTCCGAGAAGGATATCTTTTATGATTTCTAGACAAGAAATTTTTTTTAGGATATTTTACTTGCAGCACGTAACGTAATTATCGATGCTGTTAAAGTTGGGAATAAGATAGCCCAGTATTTCAATACGTTGCAGTAACAAAAGGTTAAAACAAGGGCGTTCTATAGCACTTATTTTATTCAAAATTTATATTAACCCAGCCTTCCGCATGAGAAATGGGTATCTCAATAAATGACGACTGTCTATGTACGCTTATGTTCGCGGATAATCAGACCGCGGTAACACGGGGCGAACAGGATTACAATTAAATGATCCGAAAACTATCTTCACTCAAGGTTAAAATCCGAACTGTTGAGCCAGAAAACAAGAGGAGGTGCCTGCAGGTTCATTTTAGGGGTTATCAATAATAACGGAAATGGGGAGAAAAATAGTTACGCTACGTCTAAAACGAAGAGGATGTGGCCCGACCGGAGTTTACAGCGGTTTGGAACTATTAAACGAATGGTAGAACGTGGGAGGTTAAAAATGAGCTTTTTTGTTTCTTGTGGGCCCGAAGAAGAACCAGTAGATAAAATCTCCTTATATACAGATCGAGGGGTGACTTTCGCCCAAATTGATTTACGTTGTCCTAGTTTTGGTGCTCGGATCATGCGTTTAATCTCAGTTATATGATACACTACTTGGTTAAACTTTGTACTGTAAAATACCGCATTGCGGTCGCGTGCAGTTACGTCATTTCTCCCCACGCTATCTGCTACCGGCTTGCATCCAAGCTCGTAGCAGTCAATTTTTACTTAGTTACTTGCAAGACTCCGAGCAAGCAACTTGCCTCAGTTCGCCAGCCGCGCCTACATTATTCTCATTATTCTAAATTTTAGCATGATCATCAAGCGATAGTTACTTAGGCTATCCAAGCCAATTTACGCACGATTATGTCCTTCAGTATCTAATTTCTATCTCAATTATTCAGGCATTATGCCGCGCTAAACTGCACGCGCCAGCAACTATCTCTTATTAATTTTCAATAAACAATTATCTCAAGAACATATACAGTCCACTTCATTATTTCACTTATTTACCAGCTAACGCAACAACTAGCGTTCTAAGACCAACTCAAGATTTCATCGAGAGCGTCTAAGACGCAACATTTTGGTCCTCCGGGCCGGATTGTGGTCCACCACGGCCGGGTCCGAATCGTGATTCGGACTAAGATTTCAGATATATTTCATTTAATGGGCCCAAACAACGTTTGGTTCAAGCCCAAATACTTTCAACCTTTAGATTGCTGGCCGTTGCATGCCTTAATTCTTCTCAAAACAAACTTCATACTTGACATTGCAATATTCTGCAGAGCATCAACTCTGAGACAACAGGACACTACAAGACATCATCATTTGTCGCACAGTAGCGAAATTCTAGAAATTCAAAATTAAACGGAGAGCTACAGCTTCTAGCGTCACCCGACCAGCCGAAACAAGAGTTGCGCCACCATCTAAGGCCTGCCGAACAGGATCATCAGGGAAGCAACAGGATCGGAGCCATCTTGAACACGCCAGGATTCACAATCCACGTGAATACGACCTCACATTTCTCATAATTTTTCATTTATAATTTTTATGTACAGCAAGGTCAGTAATATTTTAGCACATATTTAATAACATTTAATATAACATCATTAATAATTTTTACATAAACAGATATTAGTGTCAAGTGGCCATAAACTTGTATTTTTATCTAGATTTTCATATGTACATAAATTTTCATTTACGCAGCTGTACAATAATGCATTAAGAAACTTGAGTGATGTGATAAGGCTATATGTATATTGTCATTGTGAATGATTCATGTTTTCAATAACTTTCATAACTATTTTTTAAACAAATGAAGTACCTATTATAATAAGTAATAGATTAAGTTGCATACCGATCACTGGCTCCCGCATCATATCAGGATTTAGTAAATTATTCAAATTACAACAATTGTTAACCTGCTCTATATTTAACTATCGTTTTCGAATCACATTTTACATTGCGGTCATGGCTGATGTGAAGGCGTTAATCAAAAAACGGGGCACAATTAAGGCTTCCATTTCCCGTATAAATACGTTCGCTGACAATTTCGATCCGGACATAAGGGATCACCATGCCTTAAAAATTAAACTCCGCCATTTGATGGAATTGTCCGCGAAGTATGATGAAATTCAAACTCAAATTGAGGCTGACGATTCCGATTTCACATCAGTCAGTGACAGAGTTCAAACAGAGGATGATCTCTGTACTATTGAGTGCAAACTACACCATTTATTAGAACAAGTAGAGGAGGTGAACAAGAAATCATTGATTCAAGGTGAAGTTACGCCAATTAAACCCCCCCCCCTATACAGTTAGAGCCAATTAAATTGCCCTGCTTCTCAGGCAGCATTATTGATTGGCAACATTATTATAATATGTTTTTGGAACTAGTACACGTCAGAACTGACCTGACTGACATTCAGAAATTACACTATTTACACTCTTCATTAAGAGACGAAGCTTTAAATGTAATAAAATCTCTCCCAATCACCCATGAAAATTATGCGGTAGCCATTGATCTATTAAGGGCCAGGTACGACAGCAAATTAATTGTCTCAGCCTATCATATAGGGAATGTCTTGGGCATGAAGTCCATTCAGCAGGAGTCCATGGTTGGCATCTCCAAATTCATTGACGAGATCACCGCGAATATAAATGCTTTAAATTGATTGAATTTACCAGTAAATACCTTTGAAATCATTTTCGTTCAATACTTAACGCAAAAACTCGATAATCAGACATGTCGGCTCTGGAAAGAAAGCCTGTCCGACGAGCGATTTCCTAATTTCAATAACTTTATTAAATTTTTAAATAATAGAAGGCAATTATTGCAAAACGTCGGCGGCGCGACCAGCTCAGTAAGCAAAATACACGTTAGCGATAAGACTCCCTATCGCAAAGCTATTAAACCGGTTGATATTACTAGGTCGACATTCCATTCTCATATCAGCAACAACATCTGTCAGCTGTGTAGAGGTAGACACCGCCTATCTGAATGCCCACAATTCGTGGCTATATCTCCCCTGGAACGAAAAAATATTGTAATTAAACATAGACTCTGCTTAAATTGCATACGTCCAGGCCATGATCTCGCACACTGTCCTTCCAAATTTGCTTGCAGGACATGCGCTAAACGCCACCACACAATGATCCACATGTCAGGCAATAACCCCTCGGGTAGAGGCAACAATCAATTTTCACTGAAACTGCAAACAAATAAATCTATCTTATTATCCACCGCTGTCTGCATGACAACTGACCATGCCGGTAGGAAGCACCCCGTAAGGATTTTATTGGACTCAGGATCGCAAGCTAACTTTTGCACCATGAGTTTCGCACGTCGCATGGGTCTAAAACTAACTAAATCTCAATTACCCATCACCGGTATAAACAATTCCTTATCTCAAGCTGACTTCAGTACTAGGGTAAGGTTGCATTCTCGTTATAAGAATTTTAGTTTACATTCCGTACATTGCGCTGTGCTTCCCAGCATCACGAATAATCTCCCTGCGGAATCATTTGATATCTCATCCCTAAATATACCAAAAGGCAGGTTCCTAGCTGACCCGCAACTGAACTTTTCTTCGCAAATCGACATATTGCTTGGTGCCCAGTATTATTTACAATTAATTGAACCTATCAAATTCATCCGTACCCCACATTTTCCCATAATACAGGAGACAAAATTGGGATTCATTCTCGCGGGTAACTTGCCCTTTAATGTCGACATGCCAAAACCTGTCTCATCATTCATAGCATGTGATGATAATAATGCTATTTCCTCGCAACTAAAGGACTTCTGGAATTTAGAGGACGTTGCTGTTCGTACTCCCTCCGTTGAGGACTCGGAATGCGAAAGTCATTTTGTCGCTAACACTTTCCGTAATAATGATGGCAGATTTGTGGTATCCCTACCACGCAGGATATACAATTCTCATTTTGGCGATTCTCTTCACGGAGCCATTCGCAGATTTCCATCACGAGAACTTAAGTTCAAGCAGAACCCTGCCGACATTCTATCGCGTGGTTGTCTCCCTCGGGTTTTACACGGTCACTCCCAATGGTGGTACGGTCCATCCTGGTTGTCCCATGAGTCATCATCATGGCCCACCAGTGCCTTCGATGCCCATTTACCCTGCACTCATCCCGATCTTGAGCAGAAACAACGAAAGCAGGTCCAAACCTCATCGATTGTCGCTTCATCTAAGTCTAGTTATTTTGAAAACTACTCTTCGCTCTCAAAACTACTTCGTGTATTTTCGTATTGCCGTCAATTCATTCGAACTCTAGGCTCCCCATATCGGATAGAGACACTTCCTTTTTAACTTCTCATGAGTTACATGGTACACTTTTGGATTTTATTCGCCAGTCCCAGCGATCGCACTTTAGCATCGAAATTAAGGAACTTGAGGCACAACGCTGCATCCCTAACAATAGTAAAATTCTTTCACTTAACCCCTTTCTGTACAAGGCTGGAATATTACGCGTGGGCGGACGTCTTCAGCACTCCCAGCTTACCTATGACAGCAAACACCAAATCATACTCCACCCGCATTCTCACCTCAGTAAATTATTCATAGAAGGCGAGCATCTTCGTCTACTACACGCTGGGGTACAATTGACTCAGCACTCTCTAAGGCAGAAATATTGGATATTTAATGATAAATCTTATATACGTTCAGTAATACACAAATGTATCACTTGTTTTCGATTCCGTGCTAGGGGCGCAAGCCTATTATTAGGACAATTACCCCCTTCCCGGGTCACGCCTGCTAAGCCATTTTCTCAATCTGCAGTCGAATATGCCGGTCCCGTATTTATACGTCATGGCGGGCAGCGTTCAAAATCGACGACAAAATTGCTCTATTCATATGCATGGTCACTAAAGCTATTCACCTTGAACTAGTCTCAGATCTTACCTCAGACGCCTTCATAGCAGCCTTAAAACGGTTTATAGCTCGTAGAGGTATCCCTGATCAGATATTCTCCGATAATGAAACAAACTTTCGTCGTGCTAGTAGCACACTTCACGAATTATACAAACTTTTTCAATCTAATGGGTTTGAACAGACCACCCAGGATTTTACCAGTGCCCAAGGCATTAAATGGTCCTTTATTCCCCCCTCAGCATCTCATTTTGGTGGCCTGTGGGAAAGTGGAGTCAAGAGCGTCAAGTTTCATTTGCGGCGCGTTGTCGGCGGAACCATCCTTACGTTCGAGGAGTATTACACTATCCTAACTCAAATAGAGTCCTGCCTTAACTCACGCCCCTTGTTTGCCATATCAAATGACTCCAGGGACCCCGAACCTTTAACTCCAGCGCACTTCCTGGTTGGTTCTCCGCTCACTGCACTCCCGGAACCTGACTATTCCAAAGTCAATATTAGTCGTCTGGGCAGATGGCAACTGCTCCAAAAATTCACCCAGTCTATATGGAACAGGTGGTCGAAAGATTATTTGCACCAGTTACAACAACGCAACAAATGGCGCATCCCGTCAAAAAATTTGACTCCCGGACAACTCGTCCTTATTCTAGATGACAATTCCCCCCACTTCACTGGAAACGCGGGGTAGTCACGAATTCGGGTCAGGATTCAATAGAGCGCGTCGCGGATGTTCGCACCGCAAATGGTATCCTACGTCGACCCATTCATAAATTATGTCCACTTCCAGTGGCCTTAGACTAATCGCATGAGCGTTCATGCGATACGTATCAGTAATATGAACTTTATCGCATTATCGTGCTTCACGCCCAGGACATTCCCCGGGCGATCACATGCTTTACATTGTTATGATTACTACATTATTATTATGTCTATTGTACTATTGTGTATCACTATCATGTTTTTGGGGATTTTTTGAATTTTTTGGGGATTGTTATTCTAATATTATGCATATGAATTGTATGTCTTTTTATTATTGTATTATTCTATGGTTATATATTTTTGAATTTTTTGGGATCATTATCCTATTATTATGTACTGCCAACTATTATGTCTGCCTGATTATTGTATCATCATGTATCATTATCATGTTATTATGTGTTATGGAATTTTATTATCATTATTCTATTACTGTGTAACGCAAATCATTATGTATTATGTTTGTGTTATCATGTATCATTATCATGTTATTATGTGTTATGGAATTTTATTATCATTATTCTATTACTGTGTACCGCAAATCATTATGTATTATGTATCCTTACATGAATTTGGTATGTCAATCATATTGTTATGTACTATTAATTTCCTGGGTGTCATTGCTTGATTGTTATGCATGTCAATTGTTATGTCTTTGTTATTGTATTATCATTTGTTATTTATTATTGAATTTTTGTATCATGTAATGTCAATTATTATGTACTATTCACACAATGAATTAAGTTGCAAAATCGCCCAGATTTTGTGCGGGCAGTATGGTTAAACTTTGTACTTATGTAAACTTTGTACTGTAAAATACCGCATTGCGGTCGCGTGCAGTTACGTCATTTCTCCCCACGCTATCTGCTACCGGCTTGCATCCAAGCTCGCAGCAGTCAATTTTTACTTAGTTACTTGCAAGACTCCGAGCAGGCAACTTGCCTCAGTTCGCCAGCCGCGGCTACATTATTTTCATTATTCTAAATTTTAGCATGATCATCATGCGATAGTTACTTAGGCTATCCAAGCCAATTTACGCACGATTATGTCCTTCAGTATCTAATTTCTATCTCAATTATTCAGGCATTATGCCGCGCTAAACTGCACGCGCCAGCAACTATCTCTTATTAATTTTCAGTAAACAATTATCTCAAGAACATATACAGTCCACTTCATTATTTCACTTATTTACCAGCTAACGCAACAACTAGCGTTCTAAGACCAACACTACTCCTCACTGTTTCTCGCTGGATGCATTTGGCGTGCATTACGCAAAGCAGTGATGTTAATGCCTGCACCTTTTGCAGTCATAGGAATTAGATGATATCCTCTTGGAAGGAATCAACTACGTAATGTAGAAGACATATAGACTGATGTTACAGTACTAATTGTTGTACAGAGATAATGCGGTTCGTCAAGCAGCGCCCAAGAGGAGTGTGCATCGCCCGTAGTGTTGAGCTCACAGAGATATGACAGGACGATTCCCCCAGCCTTGGAAAACAGGAACTCGCCCAGCGATCAGACAGAACCGCATTAGGAATTGGAGCACGCATTTCTGACAAACCATGGGTACCCGAAAAGTTAGCGGAGGCTGGCGGACCCTTTCTGTCTTATTAGGTTCATATACAGCAGGAGCAAAGTGCGAGAAGGATTCAACGGAAGGCTAATGGTCGGAGTAAGATTTCTGGAGGGGAAGAATAATTAACTTCCTAGAGAAAAAGTAAAAGTAAATGAAGGAAAAGAAGCCAAGACTTCATTAAATAATGCGTGCACTAATGTTAATCCGAGATAGACATCTGACAGCGAGAGACAGACAGAGATTAAGTGAAAGGTAGTAAGACCTAGAGAGATAAACCGAGGATAGGTAGACAGCTGAATAACTGGCATAGTGTACATGACATAAGTAGTAACGCAGCAAGGAGTCTCTCTCTCTCTCTCTCTCTCTCTCTCTCTCTCTCTCTCTCTCTCTCTCTCTCTCTCTCTCTTCTTAAACGTTTCTAATGCGTGAGTTTCGACATCTAACGTAAAGGTCATTTACCTCTTCAAAGGTAAGTGTTTATTGTTCAAGAACAGTACGTTTATGCAGATACTAGCTTTGCACGCACGCGCGCTCTCACACAAACACACAATATTAAATCACGTACGTTTAAATTTGTATATAGCACAAGGACTACAAGTTCAGTCGGTAACAGCGACAAGAAATCTCATTGTTTCGTTATAACCCCCCTCCCCCCGTGGAGATAGGAAGAGTTTTATCTACGATTCAGGATATAAAACAAACTTAGTAGGGTAGACAGGCGCCAAGAAACCAGACAACGAGGTCTTAGAAACCGAGCGCTGGGCTCTCTGCATTAACTACCTGTGTAGTCGGCAAGAAGGAACAATTAAACAATTTTTTGTTGGTGTAAAAGACATATTCGGGTTAAAACGTCCTGCGACGTTGTCCGATGCCTAATTGCCAATATCTCCTGTCGTTGCAGTTTTCTTCGGTTAGACCTCGTACACTCATTGATCTCCTTACACCCGGTATCCATGTTACTTTTGGCCTTCCCCTTTTTCTGTTGTCCTGTGGTATCCATTTCGTCACTCTATTTGGCAACCTCTCCTCCCCCATTCTCTGCATGTGCCCATACCAAATTAATTGTTTTTTCTCGATGTGTTCTAAAACAGTTTCTTTTATATTCATTTGTTGCTTAATTGTTTCGTTTTTGACCCGGTCTAATTTTGATGTTCTACATATTCTTCTTAAGGGGTCCATTTCTGTGGCTTCTATCTTTCTTTTCAGATGTTCTTTCATTCTCCATGTCTCAGACCCATATACTAATGTGTTCTTAATAATTGTGTTGTATATTCTCATTTTCCTTTGTTTTCCTATTTCGGTGCTCCATAGTATATTCCATTTAGAGACTTAATTATTACCAGCTAAAATCGTCCACTTCTGGACATAAGCCCACTCAATTCCTTCCATTCGCTCATTCTTTCTCGATCTGGGTCAAAGGGCTGAACACGTCCTGTTTGGGTGTGCGTTCCATTATTAGCTTTGTCCACCTACAGTTCGTTAATACCCGACACGAATGGTTCAAACAGACAGACAGAAACAGAATAATTACCGTTGCACACCACTATAAAAAAAATATTACAATTAGCGCTTTCAAGCTTCACAGCTCATCGTCAGATTTCCAATCTGACGATGAGCTGTGAAGGTTGAAAGCGCTAATCGGAACAATTTTTTCATAGTAGTGTGCAACAGTGATTATGCTGTTTGTGATTATAACCACTAACACAACTGTCTTAATTAAATTTCAGACAGACATAAGTTGCGCGGGGCGTTTTGCGCCCTGGTGTGTGTGTGTGTGTGTGTGTGTGTGTGTGTGTGTGTGTGTGTGTGTGTGTGTGTGTGTGTGTGTGTGTGTGTGTGTGTGTGTGTGTGTGTGTGTGTGTGTGTGTGTGTGTGTGTGTGTGTGTGTGTGTGTGTGTGTGTGTGTGTGTGTGTGTGTGTGTTCATTGTTCAGTTCCTGCCGTGCAGGACGGTATTTCGTTCGCAGCACAAAGAGTCGCCATGCACTATATGGCGTGCATTAGCCGACCTAGGTTGCAGTAGGTTGCTCCGACCTAGCTCCACGTTGGGGACACCGCTCCGTGGTTCCTTTAAGGATCCAACCTCAGGAGCTTAGAGTACCGCTGGCGTGGACGACAGGCGCAAAGACCTCGTGGCCTCAAACTGCTCGATGAGCAACCACGGCCGGGCGGATAGCTCCCGCAAGGAGGTGTCTGCACACTTCGTGGTTTTCCGTGTCCAGAATAACAGCGCAGCCGAGACGACTCGGGTTGATTCTGATCTGCCTAAATTGAGCTTTTGGCAGACCCTGCACGAGACTGGCTCCACATAGCAGTGGCGACTCGTGGTTCTGACAGTTGGGGGTTCATTGTCTGAATGTTTCTAATAAGATAAGAGCAATTATCCCATTCCAAGTAATACATGGGGTGGGTCTCAACATGAAGACATAACTATTGACAACTTTTAGTAGGGCTAATATTAAGTTGTGTTTATGCTGTTTGTAAATTATTCTAAAAATATATAGTTAAAATAAAAGGATAGTTAAATGTTTCTATTTAATATTTAAAACGGGAAGCGGCCTACCGAATTCCTGATTTTTGCATTTATCTTTAAGAGATAGAGAGAGAGAGAGAGAGAGAGAGAGAGAGAGAGAAGAAAAATTTGTTTTTAAAATAGATTCAACACTATTCATTTTACCAAATAATGAACTCAACACAAAAATAAGAAATACCTGAACACTAAACACACAAAAATACCAGCAAACACTTTGAAGGTTATACACGCTTCGATCAGTTTAACGTTAATACAATTATTTAATGACTACATTAAACACATTTTATTTTCGGGATACAATTACTTCACTATTTTATTTGATTTTAAGGCTTTACTGCACGCATTTTCATTGCACTCTAAATGAAATGGAGAAATCTGACACAAAACTGATGTTAAACGGAAAAATCATGTGGTAAAAATCGTAATAATGGCGAATGGCGGTATTATGAAAATGTTAAAATTCCCGGTCAGTGCGGTTCGTCCCTCGTCGGAACTATTCGCCTCTATCGCTAAACACGAGCTTTAGCGACAGTTCAATGTAATTTTGCGTATAGCAAGTTCTCCCTCCAAAGCTGTCTACACAGTCTAGGAGGTACTGAGAGCTGTTTTGCACCTCAAGCAATAGTAGCGAGCAATTCGCCTATAACGCGAATCCAGTACTATTCAGTCAACAAGGTTAATCCCGCAAATCTTGTTATTTAAATATGAACCATTATCTCAACATATCCTTAAACATATATAAATTATTTGGGGGGGGGGGGTGTTCACTGAACCATTGAACCTTATGAACGAGCCGCCACTGCCACATAGTTATCTATCGTTCCTTAGTTTAGCAGTGACCTTACGATAAATGACGAAAGGTTTGACTGAATCGGTCAACGCATCTTTAAAGAATTTGTGTCACGTTTCGGTGTAATGTTTATTGTTATCACCAGGACAATTGTGGATGAGTTCTTACGATTTCGAAAACAACTGTGCAAATTTAACTCCAAGAGGAAGTAACGTTTTCATCTCTTGAAGAATGCTGATGTTCCTGATATTTGTCAGCCAGTCAGGATAGAATGTCTAAACTTTTAACTTTTTAGTTAGAATTTTAGTTTTCTAACTTCCTCGTTAAGAATTTTTTTCTTGCATACCGCGAAACGCAATGATTTTGTTCATCTGCAAACTGATTTTTATTATCTGCTAATTAAATTAATTTAAGTTAATTCTGCTATTAAATTTCGTTTGTTGGAGTCTGGTTTCTGTAACTTTAATGTTTCTGAGACACGTTATGAACTGAGGTAGTCTGTGTTAAATCTACTGAGACTGTTCGTTGGCGACTGAGACAATGAATAGCGTTCAGCGTTAAGACGCTGGTCAGCGTTCGATCTAATCTAACAGAAATTAAAACACGTTGTCAAAATTTAGTTTGGTACATTGAAAACGTCCTTTGCAGATATGATTAAAATGAAATTTTTACTTCAACAATATTTTGTTTTACCGAACTACAGCAAATATCCATCACTACTTATCAAACATATCTCCTCAGAAATTCTACAGTGGTAAACCAAATGAAACAAGTCATACGAAAAGGGTTGTTACTCTATTAATGGTCAATACATATCAACAGTCCTGCGCTGTCGTGATGTAGAAATTTACTTACGTTCGTCCTTTGCGATCTGACACTTTTCGTATCTGCTTTACGGTGGGGCAATCGGATGTTTTTCTAGGTACTAAAACGGTGTGGCAGTTTACCTCCACGCACATGATTGATACACAGAGATTGTCGGCAAGTGCCGTAATTTTAAGAATACAGCATTCCATCAGAGGCTACGACTGTTACTTTTTGTCCCAGGCAGAATTGCCGGTTTTTGTTACTAATTCTAACAACAAAAACTTTTCTCACAGGTCACCTTTTTCACGTTGTAATTCGAAAAAATGATAATCAAACGTTACAAGTAATTTTTTGTTAATAGATATGACAAATGTGGAAAAATTAGGTATTCCATTGTAGCGCGCACATATTAAGTTTCAAATGGAAGTAAAAACGATCCACTTACATCAACTAACAACGGAAGTACGAGTTATGTTTTGTAGTTCAGAAGCTCAGTAAATTGTTGAAATGTACAATTTATTTCTTGTTTCTTTTTGAGGTTATGTTTATGACGAAAAAATTAAAAAAATTTAGAATGGCGGAGAATGACAACATTGACATCATGAAAGTTGAAAAATTATAATTCTCTAACTTTATACTTTTTGGAAGAGCGAATTTTCATGTGCTCAGTACATATGAGCGTAAAAAAACCATTTACGCAATGTATTTCCCTGTATTCCCCGTTGTGTCATGTAACTTCAGAATGAAGTATTGAGGGTCGCCTCAACGGTGGTGAAACTTTCTTCGCAAACGACGTTTGCCAGACATTTAACGTCGACTTCGCTTGTGTATCTCGAGTTACAGGGACAGTCAGGCGAGAACGAAGTGCAACAAACACGTGTCACCACACACGTTACGAGATGCATTATGCGCGCGCGCGCGTGTTTGCGCGGTGAAGTAATGGGAATTTGTTGTCTACTGTAGGCTATACAGTGAACTTAAATTGTTACTTGGACAGAAGATTTTTATGTACATACAGATAAATACAAACACACGCGTTTGCGTTTGTGCGCGCGCGTACGTATATATGCATAGACCTACATACAAATATACATAAATACTTTCACAGGCCTATCCGATAATGTAACAACTCTTGATAAGAGGCATTAAAACTCTTGCAATAAACAAACGCAAGGTCTCGGTTGCATCATTGGCTAACTGGTTAATTTTAGCCGTGAAAAACAAAACAAGTGCACTAAACGCACACACGCACGCACGCACAGAACCCTGTTGCGATAACAAGTCTGTTTATAATTAAATCGCCAGAGAGCGCTGCTTCAAGATGACAATACTTTAATTAAAAAGAAAAACTTCGCAACTAATCACTGGAGAGCATGACTGCACACACAGATGGATCAGCGCGCGCGTATGCTTCAGCTGAGAATCTCTAGTTCGTTGGGTGGTATTACTACCATATTCTGTATGATAATTAAAATATTATTATTAACATTTTTTACAAATATACTAACAATTTTAAATACCTTGGGGAAAACATATCCCGAAACGCCTCGGACAAAGAATCCTTTAAGATAAGGAAAGTCAAATTAACAAAGACCTTTACTCTAACCCGGGAACTGTACGGAAAGAAAAACCTTTCCAGAAGTGCGAAAGTCCGCCATTATAGCACTGTGATCAGGTCGGCGATCATGTTTGGAGTGGAAACAATGTGCTTTCAAAATTCGGAAATTTGGAACCTCTTCTTAAAATAAAACGAAGAATTCTTCAGAAAATTTATGGCCCCAAGCAAACCGTAGATGGGTACAGGTATAACCCAAAGAAGAGCTGTATAGGGATCTGGAAGATCTGTAAACGGCTTTCCGAAGGAAAAGACTGAGATTCCTTGGACATATGGTTCGGATGGATCGGTCCAGAGAAAAAAACAAATGTTCAACTATATTTGGCAACTTTCCAGTCTGAGCGGATACTCCAAACAACTCAAGGAGGAAATGATAAAACTGGGTATCTCCTCGAACGACTGTGTGGATAGAAATAGATACAGAAACAAAATTAAAAATCTTGAGGTTCTCTGCAGTGAGAAGAAGACGAGAAAGGAGTGAACAGTGGAAAGGAAGGCGGCGCATAGTGTGCGATTGAGGGCCTTCTGGCAGCAGAAGACAAGGAAATGATATTCGCGTGGTCCACGGCTAGCCTGTTCGTGTAAAAAAAGAAACTTTTTACAAGAATACATTTTACTATTTCTTTTATGAATTTGCTAACTGCTATAACTTTTTTATTATTCGACTAAGCTTTTCGTCATTACTGACATCTTCAGGTCTTAAACAACGTCTGTCAACTGTACGTTGTAGGCTTTTATACTTTAGGCCCCTCCCCTTATGTCATCGCCCCTCCTATTGGTTCTAGCTGCTACCGCTCTTCACGGGAACTTTGTCTACCTTTTTCCGTTAGGCATTTTTCTAACGTCCGTCAAATTGTTTTAAGAATCTCCCATTAATTTCTTCATTTTTGACTTATAATTTTTTGTAACCTTTTACATTTCGTCATTTTTTAGTGTGTTATTCTTATTATTTTAATTTACTTTTGTTTATTGTTTAATATATAATAAAATATTTCTTCATTTGTAAAATCCACTTTTATATTCATTAATTTATTTTTATCTTCTTTTTTAACTTTAAGTATTTCTAGTTCTTCTATTAATTTTCTTTTTTGCGGATTGTTTTCTATTTTGATTATGTGGAAATAATAATACGAAGAAGAATACATTTTATTTTGTAAATTACAGTGTTTCATCCACCTATCATCAGATATCTGAAATTTTATTATTAATAATAATATAAAATATATAACAAGAAAAATTTGGATATTTATGAAGATACAATTTAAATAATCGTCAAATTTATAACGACGTCACTCCACAGTGCAGTTGTTTTATTACAAAGTAATTAACTATTCAATGTGTGTGTGTGTGTGTGTTTAAAGGTATGGCGGTAAATAGTGTCTGCGTTCTTCAAAGACGAAAATAAATTTGTATCAAGTCATTTCTGAAGTGTTATGTTTCATTTTGTACCTGTACTTGTTTATTCGTACTGATGAAAATGTGCTGGCATCGCGTACTGTTTATACAAATTGCCGAGATCTTTCTTAAAAAAAAATAAATAAATAAAAATAAACGACTCATGTTTATCGTCCACTGTAACGACGTTTCATATGATATATTGCACAATGCATCGATAGTTCACTTTCTTCACAACTGGCAGATCTTCACCTTCATACTACTACAAGTAGGGATGTGCAGGACGAAGGGTATGCCCGTCGTCCGCTCGTGTACTGCGTCCTGAGCTTCAAATAGAGCTCCTGCCGCAGGGACCACAGATGATCTGCATGTGAAGGGTGTGGTCTGCTACCGGCCGTGGGTTTTCGATTAGTTATCTAATTGAGGATGAGTGTGCACCGAGGCCGGGTCCAAAGTTCACATGGCACAGATGGGTAGCGACCGAGCGCGCTAATAACGTGATTGCCCCGGAAGGGGGCGGTGGGGCGGTAGAATTTACAGAACAGTGTCCGTATAGTGGCGTCCAGGGAACGGACACGCAGGGATTCTCGGATGATTTCGTTTGATATCAGGTAGTGGGCTTTGCCTTCATGCAGGGTGCAGCTATAGGCAGGGTTGGCATCTGCTAAAGTCAACTTATGGGAAAGTCGGGTTCAAAAACTGGGACAAATCTAAACATAAAACCTGTACGGTACATTAAAACAACAAAACATCAGACACTCATGATGTGCCATTAGCGTGACGTTCATAACATCAGGCACTCATGATGTGCGGTTAGCATGGCGTTCATAACATCAGGCACTCATGATGTGCCGTTAGCATGACGTTCAAAACATCAGGCACTCATGATGTGCCATTAGCATGACGTTCATAATAAACAACAAAACATCAGACACTCATAATGTGCCATTAGCATGACGTTCATAATAAACAACAAAACATCAGGCACTCATGATGTGCCATTAGCATGACGTTCATAATAAACATCAGGCACTCATGATGTGCCATTAGCATGACGTTTATAATAAACACCAGGCAGTCATGATGTGCCATTAGCATAACGTTCATAATAAACATCAGGCACTCATGATGTGCCATTAGCATGACGTTCATAATAAAATTACTACGTTGTTGAACAAATTTTAAAAACAAGTTTTTTGTTTAAAAGAAAAAACAAATCTTAATTTGTAAAATACATTTAACATTTATTAAGAATAAAAAAAGATATATTCATTTAACAATAAGCTACTGTTAACTATTATAAAATATATTGTTGTATTGGAGTGTTAGTGGTATCAAATATTTCTACTAGTAATTTTGTACAAACCACTACGTTGTCTTTGGTATTGACGAGCGCTTTCGGCAGTCCAGCCATCTTTAGGTCATTTACCAACCATTGACCTGAAGATGGTTTGACCTCCATAATAGTTGGTAAATTACCTGAAGATGGCTTGACTGCCGAAAGCGCTCGTCAATACCAAAGACAACATAGTGGTTTGTACAAAATTACTAGTAGAAATATTATAAAATGGTATCACCGTCTCATCGGAAACGATAATTTAGTTAAATAGAAAACCGTTGACAGTTAAACAAAATAAAATGTTAACTGGCGACCCTAGCTTCAGGCTACTCCTCCGGTGACGGCGAAAACATTCGAATTACGATTCTGACGAATTCGTGTAGCGAAGGCAGTTAATCCGAATTTAAGCGAACGCTTAACGTCCATTACCACTACAGTCAGCATATTCTGTAATTCCAGCCACGGCACTCGTTGATATCTATGTTTTGGAAACATCTTTATAATTAAATTTAGAAATATGTTTGGTACGATTCTTAGAAATCTTAGAAACAAAACAAGACACAGCACAAGGATTAAATTTTATAAGACAATTGCATTACCCACATTGATTTATGCGAGTGAGGTGTGGGTCATTACAAAAAAAGGAATGCGGCAAGATTCAGAGTGCTGAAATGCAGTTTCTTCGAAATACTTTAAATTATACATTACAAGATAGAATAGGATGAAGATATCAGAGCATAACTCGAAGTAAAGGACATAAATGAAATTATTGCAATTTACAGAAGATAACGGTGGGATCATCTGCAAAGGATCGTAGAGAATCGATTGTCGAAAGCGGCACTGAACTATAAAGCCATTGGTAGAAGAGACTGGGTCGTCCGAGGATGAGATGGGTGCCGGAACAGGTTTATATAACCTAATCCTTGAAGAGGAGAAGAAGAAGAAGGAAACACATGTATGTTTAGGAAACCTTATGTTTATGGGACCAAAGTACCAAATGCGGAATGTTCAAAAGAAGTTATGAGACGAGGTATTAGAAGCCGGCCGCCATAACCACAGATCTACCAAGCCCCATTACATAACTGATATGTAAGTGTAAGCGATATGTACACTGATATGTATGATATGTAAGTGTTCATAAATGTAACTTTGGAATTACAAAATGTAACTTTCGAAAGTAAAGTAACGCGTAGTCAGTTAAAGCCGGCAATCGAACCGTAGCTCACAACCACAACGCGGAGACGAAGCGATTCTGTGAGCGCGAGTGCGACGTGCCTGTGCGTGCGGGCGTAACACGGACACAATAGTGGCACAGACCAACCGCCCGGCGACTGTTAAGTAATATTAATAGGCCTGTGTATTCGCGCTGCCTTTGTTATTTGTCGTAGTCAACGACCGGCCACCTCGATGTTGGTAACCGCAAGCGGTCTGTGGCGATGTGAGGTGCATATCATTTTTTTTTAACTTTAAAGAAAATCAGAACTTTTAAAATATTAACGTCCTAACACATATTTACTCACAGCGATATCACAGAACGGAATGTTAGATGACGATATTTAGATAAAAAACAGCAGCAACAGATAAAAAAATATGAGTTGCAATAGAAGAGTTCCAAGAGGTAATCAGAAGGGGCGCGTTAAGTTTCGAGATGTTGGATGCTACACCTCGACATGAATACGTTACGTTGCATGGTCCGCTGCAACAAGAAAGTGCAGCAAAAACTATTTCAACTAAGGGTTAAATGGGGTTTTTAAAGTTTTAAAGGAGGTTACTCTCTGTAGAATATTATGCACTTACAGCCTGTTTGTATAATTAACAACATATTGTCACGACGGTCTTACTGATCGTCGTATGGTACAGTGGAAAACAAAACATAAGACAGCAATGAAGTCACTAATAACCAGCTTTAGTTTATCACAAATAACAATTCGTAATCAACTCATACAATAATTCAACTTAAATTCGTCCATACACAATAATAATGTCAACTATAAATAATTTCGCACTTGATGTAAAGAACATAACACCCATTTGATATCACTTGACAAATAGCCCAACATAAACTGACTTCTAAGCGGCAACTGTTGTCTATTTATAGTCCGCAGATGTACCATAATTTGCGTCAACAAGCACTCGAAATGTCTAGAGGATACTTCAGTGCGGCCTTGGCAGGCCGGTAAACACGTAGAACCACACTCTCCATTGTTCGAGACGTTTCGTCGCTGCAATATTTTATATCGTGGACTCGTGGACAGGAAGAATGCCTAATGATGAAGTTTTGAGGACAGTGAACGAAAGGAGGATTCTGATTACAACCATCGCAGACAGTGTAAGTCACCTCATACGTCATTTAAAACTGGTTCACTGCCCTAATCGAGTGGCGAGTGGCCTACATAATAGGCAGACAGGAGAATATGGATGAGATACAAGGAGGAAGAAGATACGTGGTGATTAAGAGAGACTGTCTTCGCGAGGGAAGAATAAGTAAGCCCACCAACCTCTGGGATGAGGAGAAGAAGAAGGAGATCTGCATAATGTAGGCCTACATCATGTACAAAAAGAAGTGTAAATAGTGAAAATAAGAATTTTTTAAAGTCACAGACCCAATTAAAATGATTTCTTCCGATCGGTGCCCTCCCACACTTTCTGTCTGTCTGTCTATCTATCTATTTGCCTCCCCGTCTACTTTATCTCTTTCTCGCTCCGATGCACACAAATACAAATAAATTACATGTTCCCAATATCTTACAATTCGACAATATACTCTTACATGTATTAAGTGCTACTTCTAAACCGTGAACTCGTGGTCGGTTCTGACGACTGTGGTGGGAAAGTAATTTAATTTAAATAAATTTCAAATTGTTCTAACATTTGTATTTTTCTTTAATTCTAATTTTTAAATCGTTCATTACAGTATTTCTAAATAGTGGAATTATACATGCTTTCAGACAATCAAACGCTTTTTACAGTGGAAGAACAGGGCGTTGGGTAAGCACCGACCTATTACCTACAGATCTACTTTCGCGTTTAGTTAGACACTGTAGCGTTTTGTTTCTGTTATCAGAGTAACCGACCATCCAATACCTCATACGGACTCATTTTGTGCAGCAACAAGGTCGGCCGGCTGTTGATAAGAACTAGTTTTAATTGGCTTCATATCTTAATAACACTGTACAGCAGTAATAAATAAATTAAAGAACACATAGACCATCTGGCTTTCAGCTGATTATCTGTTCGGTCGCTGTTAAATGACACAATCGCTTATTTCTCATTCCATTAGAGTTAAATCCCCCCCCTCTCTCTCATAATGTTTTCCTCTCCACTCTTATCCAGTTTTATCTGTCTAACCGATTTCTGTTTGTCAACAGTATGTATGAAAACGGGTGTTAAAGAAAGTAACATCTATTGTTTTCAAAATGTTTTCTCTAATATTCAGAAGCGTGGATACAGGGACACGGACGCGTGTATAGAGGGAGTCATCAGACTCTTGCTTATACAAATAATTTTTCCAGATTCGAAATTTTCCAATTTCGGCCCCCCAAATATTTGCTTAAAAGTAGGTTAACTTAATTCGAACGTTCTCAAGTGTTTGAACGTTGCTTCGCTCGTTTGCTTAACATTATCGTGGGATACCTTTCTGAGGGCAAAAGGGCATTTTCGAACATACAACTTTATGAATAATGATTAAAAATCAATTATGACACAAGAATAACTGTCAAGACCTTTAGTAGTAACTATATACTGACAACGACTCCGAAGTAGATATGAATGATACTGAAAGTAATTTGCTATAAAAGAATAAAGTACCCCAAAGTACTAGAGAGGATGAGTAATGCCTTATGGTCTCATTCCTCGAAGAAGGGAAATATCCAACTGCTCCTCCTCGGGGCGGGGGATAAGCAACGCCTACGGGCGGCTAACGCGGCTCTGGAGACCGAGTGACAGCCGGTATAAACTGTCCTCCTCTGCTTCTTATTGCAGGTAGAGGTTAGGGGACTCTCTTGTCCTTGGGGTAAGAAATTACCCCTAAAGGCGGATGGCCCATCACTTGGGCAAGGGCTTAGGATGCAGGAGGGAAGGACAAAACCTTCGCATTAAAGATCCTTATGGATATCTCGTGCCCAGCTTCCAGGAATGGGATGGAGGCCCATGCCTGGGGTAACAAGGGTGGAGACTCTAACGGTTAGAGATGAGCGGATGGACCAACCCCTCATGTGGGGATAATACCAATGATGGCTAGATTTAAGCCATAAGACAGCAGTCATGTCACGTGACCCTCTGCCAAAATTACTCGAATTCTTTACAGTAGAAAACCGGATGGATTTAAGGGACAACGGGTGTGCGGTGTCATACACAGAACGTTGAGGACAAAGACAAGGAAATAGACAAGGGTTAAATTTTATAAAACAATGGCAGTGACTGTTTACTATATGGGTGTGAAACATGGGTTCCTACAAAGGAAATTAAAAACAAGACTCAAACTTCGGAAAGGAAGTTTCTGAGAAGAACAAAGGGTTGCACGAGACAGGATCGTTTGCGCAATGAGGATATTAGAGAAAAGCTACAAGTATTCTCCACAAATAATAAAATCCAGACAAATGGCAAGGAATGGATACAGCATCTGGACAGAATGGAAGATGGACGATTACCTAAGGTTGCGTTTCGATGTAGCCCCTTTGGTACAAGGGATGTAAGAAGACCGAGAGTGAGATGGAGAGATGCTCTGTGAAGACGGAACAGGCAAAGTGCCTACTCCGTGAGGTGCTGAAGAAGAAGAAAAAGAAGAAGACAATAAAGAATATTTTATGTTGAAACGTAACAAATGTTATACTCGATACTCTAATTATTACGACTGCTTTTGAAGTTATTAGGTAGTGAGATTAATAACAATTTTTTTGTTTATATTAAGAATTGTTCTCCATTTAGCTTCACTTTATCCACATCACTCATCTCCCCTGATCATGTCATCGTCTTACTCTTATCTAGCCTTTCTGCTGTGAACGTTGAGTTGTAGGGAGCCTCCGTCCGTCCATCTATTTCTGCCCAGGCAAACATCCTTCATTACCTGTAAACTTTTATTACGGTCCTATTACAATCTCTCAGTGTCAGTGTATGACTGATATGTCATCCTTGGCCTTCCTCTTGCTCTCTGATCCTCCGGCTTTACTTCAAGGAATTGTTTTACTTTTCTTGCTTCATGTCCCCTACTTGCATGCCCCAATCAATTCATTTTCCTCAACCCCAGCTAATCTATTAGAGTCTTTACTCCCAAATTTCGCCTCGTCGTCCCATTTCTCAGTTCTAATCCGATGTCTACTTGTTTATTCCATTATTCACCTGAGAAACCCCATCTCTGCTGATGTTATTCTACTCCCGTGCTTGTCAAGGATACTCCAGCTTTCTGCTTCATACATTATTTTTGGCAGGCACAATACATAGACTTAAATTCTGTAGTTTTGCCTTGTTACACACTTTCCTTTTTTCCTATAAGTGTGTTGTTTATATATAGAGTTTAGTTTCCTCACCCGATTCAATATTTTCTGATCTATCCTCCAACTACTACTGAAAAGACCAATAGCATCTGTTACCATTTAAAAGGCTTGAGTCGATTTCAATTTCTTGAGACTCAATTTGATCAATTACGACGCAGCAGATATTTAAAATCAACATGTCATGTGAATATCATCATCATCATCTTCATGGATTAAAATAAGGATGGTTTGTTCCGGTCTCAAATAGGCAAAGATTAGAGCCGGTCACTCCAGCGCTTCCTCGGACGTCCCACACCTCTCCGTCCCCTCGGCTTATAGTTCCGTAGTTTTTTGGGGATGCGGCAGTCATCCATTCGGCAAAGATTCAGCCAATCCACCAATTCAGCCGATACTGGGCGATCCTGTCGAGTATACTCATAATAATCAGTTCCTGCCGTATATCTGTGTTTCTTCTATGCTCATGGAGATACCCTGCCACGTGCCTGAGAAATCTCATTTCACCCGCTTGGATGAGACTGGCATGGTCTTTCATTAAAGTCCAATTCTCAGACCCATAAAGAGGTGTGGGAAGAGCCATCTCTTGCAGGCGTGTTCCTTTACTTGGTGACTTAAGGGTTCGCCTAATGGTCCCGCACATAAGGTTGAACTTATGCAACTTATTCACAACGTCATTCCATGGATTATAAGACACACTGTAGCCCAGGTATTCAAAATTGCTAACTTGCTCCAGGACAGTACCGTCTATAACAATTTTTGCCCGTACGGGATCAGTTCCACGAAAAGCCATCACCTTGGTCTTGCGTGTGGATATCTGCAATCCAGAGTCTTTGCAGATTCGATTTAACAAACAATTGTATCCCCATCTGCAAACTGTTTTCAGAGTCCGACAGAATAGCCTGATGCTCCGCAAACAACAAAGTGTCAATTGTAGAGTGACCAATCGTAAAATGTTCTGGAAGACACATCTGCCAGTTTTGTATGACATCGTCAATATATAAATTAAAAAGAGAAGGTGATAATGGACACCCTTACCGTACTCCACAATAGCTCAGGCCAACTCTAGGAGCTGTGTCATGTTAATATATGAACTTAAACTTGAAGTAGATTTTATTCTACCCCCCCCCCCAGTTTCTTCCTAGAACAGAATGTCTAACTTTACGGTCGTTCACCTGGAGTCCCACACCATCAGCTAGCAGTCCATTAAATTTTTTAGATCGCTTTGATTTTCTAATATCAGCGCAACATCATCGCTTTGGAAAGTGTCCAATTGGAAACAACTATTGACTATCTTTAATTGCCCATTCTCTAGAGACGGCCGTACATTAAAAGTTATTTTCAGGCCTAAGATACCCTAATATCTAAATTTATTTTTGGCCAACATGAGGATTGTAATTCTGTTCCAGACTTTCTAGGCAATACTCCGCCCTCGTAATCAGTTCCTAAAAAACAAAGTCATTGTTGGGACTTAATAATGGTCACAAAATTTTTCGCTATTTAGGACTTTCTTACGGTGGCAAAACCTAAAGTCCTCGTCTAGTACGATCCAGATAGCTACTACTACTACTACTACTACTACTACTATTGCAGACCGACGGACTACTATTTTGGACGAGGACTCTGAGCTCTCCAAAGGACTTTCCCCGCTTTTCTGGTTCCATCTCGACAGTTATCCTCCACGAGATTCTTGGTCTTCCTCGTCTTCTTCTTCCCTGAGGGTTCCAAAAGAGGGCTTGTCGCTCAATTGCATTTTGGTTCTTTCGCAAGGTATGCCCAATCCACCTTCATTTTCTCCTTTTGATGTGGGTGGCAAAGGGTTCCTCGTTTGTCCTCCTCCAGAGACCTTCATTATCCACCCCACCTCCAAAGATCATTATGCATATAGCAAATGAAATGGCCGCATAGGTATAGAAGATGGTTACCGGCAGGGAAGACGATCAACTTCAACAACGGATGACGTTGAACGCGTTCACCAGTTGTTGCTTGCAAACTGGCGAATCGCAGTGGAGAATCTCATCTCTAAACTCGTGTCACGCTGCAATAATGGTTTAAATAAGCCTGACGATTTTGTAGAAAAGTAAATCTTCAATTGTACTTTCAGATAAATAAAATAATTTTAAGAAATATTTCACATTTTAGTCTTTTTTATGTTAGTGCAACTAACATTTTGGACTGCAATTCGTACGAAGGCTGATAACAACATGATCCTGACTGAGAATACTCCACAACAGTCCATCTCCATTGACTTCAAACTGTATTTTAAAGTATTGTCCTTGGCGACTCTACAATTGACACTTTGTTGTTTGTGGACGATCGGGCTAGTCTGTCGGACTCGGAAAACAGAAAACATCGTTTCCAGGTGGGGATACATTTGTTGAATCGGATCTGCATAGACTCTGGATTACAAATATCCACACTTAAGACAAAGGTGATGGCTTTTCATGGAACTCATCCCGTACGGTCAACAATTATTATGGATAGTAGGCCTACTTAGTACTGCCCTGGAACAAGTCAGCAATTTTGAATACTTGGGCTACAGTGTGTCTTATAATATAAGCAACGACGTTGTAAAAAAGTTGCTTAAGTTCAACCTTGTGTGCGGTACCATCAGGCGAACTCTTAAGTCAGCAAGTAGAGAAACACACCTAATTCTACAAGGTGATGGCCTTTCCCACACTTTATGGGTCTGAGAATTGGACTTTAATTAAAGGCCAGACCAGTCATATCGAAGCGGGTGAGATGAGATTTCTCAGGCACGTGGCAGGGTATTCTCTCCATGATCATATAAGAAACATATATATATATATATATACGGCATGAACTGAATATTATGGTGTATACTCGACAAGATTGCCCAGTATCGGCTGAATTGATGGGAATATCTTTGCCGAATTGATGACTGCCGCATTCCCAAACAACTATGGTACTATAAGCCGAAGGGACGGAGAGGTGTGGGACGTCCGAGGAAGCGCTGAAGTGACCAGCTCTAGAATCTTTGACTGCTTGAGACCGGAACGAACAATCCTTGGTTTACTCCTTGAAGAAGATGATGATGATGATGAAAGCATTGTCTTCGGGTCGTAGGTCTTATAACAATTTCCTCTTTAATACAAATTCAGGATTCGGCACTCCACAGTACGTAACTCGAAAACATAAAATGTTGGACCCGACGTAAATTAAAAAAATAAAAAGAACATCAGAAGGTAGCTTTTGTTTTAACTTAAAAGAATTATTGTAGAAACACGTTTGTGTTCCGTTTGATTCGATGGCGACGTGAATAATTCATAAGGAGTCGTCGTCAGTGATGTGAGTGAAGCATCAGCTCCGGGCAGGCCGCGTCTGGTGCAGCCAGCGGGGGCGTTCTCTACAACCGGTCCCTCGCAGAGGTAAGTACTGTACTGTACCGCGCTGTCTCCCTCACTTGCACGGAAGACGCTGCTGATAATTCCAGTGAAACAATATTAATACTGTGTAACCGCGGGCGTGTGAAATTAGGTTAACAATTTTGATCAGGAGTGTAAGCTTCAAAAATCTGAATGTTACAAAATGTAACGACTGTTAAACAAATGTCTACACTTTTCAATAAACACATACAGTGGAACTTGTTTATAACGAGATTCAACGGACCGGACAAATGTGTTCGCTAAAATCGGGTGCTCGCTACATCCGAGTTGTCGACTCGCAAGCCTAAATTTTTATTCTGTGATTATCGAACACACAACAAAAAAAGTCTACTAAAGAAGAGGTTTTGCACAATAAAATTTTGACATGTTTTACATTCTACGCTTCAAAGTGAAATTTAGTCTTTAAACATTTTTTAGACGCTAACAACTTTGCGGAATATTGGCGTATAGTGCATTCGCGAAATATAGTAAGTCGCTGTGTAGTAAAAATTTACCAAAATCTGCCGGGTATCTTGCAAAAAACGCAAAACTTTAAATCCATATGTATAATATTTATTTTTAAATTACAAGAAAATTCGCTCTATTTTGTCTTTTTGTTCTTCGTTCTAAATGGAATCGTCAAAATTATATTTCTCACACAGAACTTAATTAACCTTAAAAAAAAGTCATCTGTTTTTGTTTGTTTAGTAATTTTGTATCTGTAGATACAAAAACAGTATTGTAATTTATTTAAATATTTCACGAATTTGTCACTAACATTATCAGTTTCACTAAATTGCGTTAATGATTTTAAACGAATGTTAAAATGTTAAATGAATTGTAACGAACTTTTGTTAGACCTTTACTCATGAAGAAGAAGCCTACGATAAAATTCTCGTTATAACCAAGTCTCTAATGCGTTCCTACTCAGGGGCGGATTAAGCGGCTGGCGGACCTGGCGGCCGCCAGGGGCCCCCGAATCTCCAAGGGGCCCCGATATCGATAGATTCCTAGCTAAAAGCTGCCACAACAGAAAAGCGAAAGATGCAATATTTAATATTATTCACGTATTCTACATGTAAACGCAAAAGCCAAAAGCGAAAGACTCGTAACTAAAACTGTTAATTTATTATCTACATCAAGTATACTATATGTCAAATATACATCTTAGTAATAAGAAGTGATTGATTTTTACAAATCTCTTAGCAGTATGAAAAGTTGCATTTGAATCATTTTAAATAAATACGTGAAATCCCGACTGAAATTGCGACTGCGCGTTGCGATCGGTAGCCACCGTTGGCATCACTGCTAGAGGTGGGCTAAACTGTTATTTTAAAATACTAGGTATGAAAATACCGTTCCAAAAAAATAACAGGTACAAATACCGGTTATTATATACTATATATTGTAACGTTTTGGACCTGTTAACTGTAGTTACAAATAAAAGAAAAAAAAATTTTATTTAAAAAAAATTAAAAAAAAATTTTATGTTTGTTATGGTTAAGATTTAGGATTAATCCTAAATTTGTGTTTTGTTGAAAATTTCGAAATTCTGAGAATTATTTTGGTTTAATTTACACTTCTGGTAGATTTTAACAAAATCTGGAGTTAATCAGATTATCTCCTTTCAGCAATCGATTAATGATTTTCAGCGGTGCTCCAGTATATCACTTCTAGTTAATATTTCTGGTCTTCCAGGAAGTCTCGTAGTTAATTAAACCCTTAAATTAAAATGTGAAATAATTTTATAATCCAAATAGTTGAAATAAATTGATTTATTAACAATAAATTATAATAATCGATGTTAAATCGATTTAGAGCAATTGTTCGACTCCGTAACAGGGATATATCGATATGTGATTACAGGTTAATTTTTTATATAATTCTTAAAAAAGAAAGGTTCTTTCAACGATTATTTTATATATAGTCAGAGAAGGGCAGGCCTAGAAAGTATAACATATACAAGAAATAATCTTAATAATTAATATTTAACAAATTGTGAATAATACATAATGTTTAATATATTTGAATTCTCAAACCAATGCTGCTTCTATGAAATCAGTCGGAAGGTTGTAGTGCATCATGGGACCATCATGGCGACTAGCTGAATTGATGAGGTTATACGTATATCTGGTCGCTCGAAAATCTCACAATAAATTCACCTTTATAACTGTTTTATGGATCTCCGAAATCGTGTATACTGTCTATTATGTTGTTTGAGGTATCCTGGATGAGTGTTCAGTGTTCACTGGTGTTAATAGTTTTCTGTTAGAAGTGTTCACTTAATGTCTGTTAATGGCGAAGAATTGTTAATATGTTGTAGAGTGAATTATTAATAGTAGGTAGTTTTCATGGTTTAAATCACTTGTATTATGTGGTGCATTGTTCGTTTTCACCGTTGTCGTTGAGTATTTCATAAGTTTTAACTCGAAAAGTGTTAATTTATGTAACTCCCGTTTCTCACTGATTCTAGGCTTTAACATTTTATACTCCGTTATACGGTTTTAAGAACGCGATTCCGCATCGACCGTTCCGTTTGAATGTTAACAAAAAACTAACTAACTTCCTTCACCTTAGGAAATATCTTGCCAAGTTAATATTGGAAAAGTATTGTTAAAATAATTTTCACTTCCCATGTACATAATTCCAAGGTACATTATATATGGAATATTTTTAGTTTATTGTTCGCTTTCATGAACTGTTAACCATATAATTCGTTTATTTATCTCATTCTGTTTAATTTGATATGTCATAGTCCATATTTGTTGAGATTTTTGTTAAAATTAACATATTTCTGTCTTTTTGGAAATCTAGGCCAAAAAACCTGTTTCCGTTCTTGTACACAATTACTGCCATTTTAAGTGTTACTAATATAATTATAATAAATTTCAAATGGTCACAAATCTTTCCTTTCCTTAATTATTTATAAATTTAACATTTGAACTGTCTTTTAGTGATAATTTCTGAATTTACCATTCCTCTTTAAAAATAGTTATTTTATACATTTCGAAAATTTTCAATAATTTAAGATATTTTTCTATATTACTGTTTTAAATCATAGGTTCATTTACAGTAGTTGTTAATTGACCTACCTTACATAAATCTTGTTAGTTTACATGGTTCATTGGTGAATTAACTGGTTTATATTAATTTTTGTGAATTCATTATTTGGCCTAGAGTTTAGTATTTTACATATATGGTTTTTTCATATAAATTTAATTCTACTCCTCCTCTGACTCTTAAAAGTTAACATGACATGAAATTAAATTGTTTACATAATTACTGAGATGTGTAGCATCTAATTCATGCTACTGTTACTAAAATAATAATTAACATTAATCAGCAGTCTTTAAAGTTAGACATGTTTGCTTAAACTGTTTTGAACATACATTTAACACATTTTATAAATTAATACAGCATCCATACTTAAACATTTTAATTAGTATGTATGCTGTTATATGACTAAAACCATCTTACTCTAAACATATAGGTACCTTATTCTATCGGAACTCTTTTAAAATATGGAGTTCATGGCTTTGAACAATATCAGCCAATTAAACTTCTTAACTCTATTAAAACTTAAATTATTTTCAGTCCTTTCTGATTTTACTATTATTATCTAACATCCCCTTGTACAGTAAACATTTCCACCCACACTTTCTTTGTTATTGGCATTCCTTTGAATGTCTTGAGATAACAAAGTGACCTTATTTAATGAAATATTGGAAATATTTTCCATTTTAATATTTCATTACTTGTTAATTACAAAATATAAAAGTTATTTTATAGCACATTGTTTAAGTTATAGATACACTACAACTTGAAGTTTATTACATTTCAAAACACTTCCACTAGTACACTTTCACTGTTGGTTCTGACTTATATTTGAGTTTTATTACTCTCAGGCCAGACCTTTAGTCATCATGGACTGTGAAGATTTGTTTATTTTTTATCATATAATAACTTTAGTTGGTGCACTTCTTATCATACTACACAATACTTTTGTTTATAAATAATTACAATTTCATAAGGTTTTGGGGTGTTATACTTTCTTTAATGGTATCATTTGGTTTGGGGTTAATGGTAGTTAATAATAGGTTTTTATTGTGGTTCTTCCATCCTATTTCTTCCTTTCTTCTCGTCTTCCTTCTTGTGTTCATTCTTGGGTAAACCAAGGTACTCAGTGTTATCTTGTCCGATGGTTGGTTCGGAGTATCTTCTTTATTATCTGCTTTTTTAAAATTCTTCTTCCTTCTTGGGTTTGGAGTATCTTCTTTAACATCTGATACTAACTATACTCTTCTTTCTTGTTTCGGGATATCTTGTTTATCACCTGATACCAATCTTCCTCTTCTTGTTTCTTCTTGTGTTTGGGGTATTATATTTATCACCTGCTCCTAACCTCCTGGGTAATCTCCTGATTTTTCAATATGAGTTTCCTTTAATTTATTTTCTTTGACTTTTATGGTTGCATTTTTATTATTTAATTATTGTTTTTCTTTTATAGTGGAGTTTTCCTTTGAAGTGTAATTGAATTTCATTTGACATTCTTTGAGTATATGTAATTTAATTATTTTTATTATCTTAAATGAATTAATTATTGGTGGAATATCTGTCATGCTACAATATACATAACCTATATTATCCTTTGTAAGTAACTCGTTTTGAGGTTCCTGCAGGTCGCCTATGTAATATCTTCAAATAAATACACTGCAAGTAGGTTTATTTTCACCTAGGTAAACCTATTAATATATTAATAAACCTACTTGCTGTGTATTTATTTGAAGATATTATATAACCTATACTATATAATTTGTTATAAAAAATAAATTGAAACTAAAAGTATGAACAGTGTTACTTTACACTGTGACTTTATTAAACTATTACTGTTTAAATGAAAATAAGAAACAAGAGAATTTATAGGCTTATCTCCCTTTGGGAATACCAATTTAAGTTTTCACTAGTAGTAAACAAACTAACAATGGTTAGACAAATCAGTTGCGAAACTCGGCGCAATTAAATAATTTAGAGTAGGCCTACACGTAATACCACAAAAAATAATGTGAGAAAACATCAGAAACGTATAATAAAAACATAACAGTAAGCCACAAGAGTGAATGAGAATAAACAAAATTTTACAAATAAAAATAAAAAAACAAACTGTAATAAAATAAATATAAATACATAAATAAAAACTTATAAATAATAAGCAACAACAAAAGTAAATTAAATGCATTACAGATATTTAAGGAACAGGACTAGATAAAGTGCATAAATATCCATTACAACAATCTCATCATTTACGTGAGATGTGTAGTGAAGTTAAAATCACATTAATAAAAAGTATAATATAGCTTATCAACATCAGCCACTCTATAGGTTATAACTCAATATAATTAAATACAAGTACTTCACTAACGACTCGGAACACAAAGTTTTTTCGAGTAAAAACATGAAGTTTTACCAACCGATTTTGGTTACAAGTTGGTGACTAGTATAATATATAATTTATTAGCATATAATCTGTATTATATATCTGCATATCACACGAGAATAAATGTAACAGAAGGATGAATTATTTCCTTTATTAAAGACAGCTTCGTCTCTTTGCGCAGAATGAAGTATACAGGACGAAAAAGTGGCTCGTACTATAGTTCCTACTCGAAATATGCTTGATACTACCTGTTCCTAAAATACTAGGTGTTCCTAAAATACTACTGTTCCTCTGATACGCTTAGTATTTTGTGTAACGGTGATACCCCTAGTATTTGAAATACCTAGTATTTTAAATACGCGTTACTGGCTGTTCCTCGCGTTCCAGCGATATTTTTGTACGCCTAGTATTTGACCTTGGCGTATTCGTTTACGTGATTTTGCGTAATTTGTGTGTGTGTGTGTGTGTGTGTGTGTGTGTGTGTGTGTGTGTGTAGGTGCGTAGGGGGTGTGCCTCGACTCGGAACAGCGAGGGCGGCGTGTCTCGACCAGTGGCGAAGTTACATGGAGGCAATTGAGGCAATGCCTACCCTAAAAAATTCTGTAGAATAAAAATTATAAATACGTATGAACTACATAACGTAAAGATTATACATTGTTACCGCGACTGTCGAATTTATTAAGCCGAAACGTGCTTTACTGAGCGACCGCTAGATGGTGACAGGTGAGATTCGGCATAGCTCGTTTAAAGCGAATGAGGCAACCTGAACTTGCCTCAGCATTTTTTGTATACATCGTATGTTAGTAATGTGCGGGTTCGATAGGGAAGTGAAGGGAGGGGGATTGTCCCGCGCTGTACACATAGAGCGTTGAGGCATGCCTCACTTCTGTGGTCCAAACAGTTAAGTTAAAGCGCCTGTGTTGTTTATAAGTGTGTTTATTTTATGCGGTTATTAAAAGTGTCCCTGTTATTCCGCTGAACTAACAGATGATCAAGATTGTTATTTGAATTATTTGTAACATTAAACATATATACATAGAAACAAATCAAGTTTAAAATTTTGAAGTTCAATCAGTTGTATTATTGTGTATGACTAATACAAGGATTGTTCAATAGAAAGACGTATAGAGCTGTAAAGCATTTTTTATTCAACGATTTTAAAAGAAGTCTCCATTAACGTTAAGGCAGAGTCCCAGTGTTGCACTAATCTGTAGATTCCCTGCTAGTAAAAGTTTTACGGCTGTTTGTGGAACCATTCGCTTACAGCAAACGCTACCTCAGCGTCCGATTTGAACCACCGTCCTTTTACAGATTCCTTAAAAAAAATTTAAGATAAGATTTTTGCCTACCCATTCATTAACTACTAGCTTCGCCACTGGTCTCGACTCGGAACAGCGTCGCCGCGAATAACAGGTATTTCAATTTTTCAGTCACTGTTACATCCGTTCCACAAAAATATCGTTCCAAAATACCTGTTACAGGTATACCGGCCCACCTCTAATCACTGCACTCTTGTAACTCTTGCAGCGCTCACGTAATCCATTGTGTTCGAGTTCGAGTTTGAATCCACGTAATCCATTGTGTTTTAAGAGTTTGAGTCTGTCTCTGAGTTTTTTGTACCATTAATGGTAAGTAAATAGTAGTACGTTTACGTAGTATATGATAATGAAATGGTCCCGTTTCAGTTGGGTTTTCTTCACGGAGTAGCTGAATTGCACAGCATGGCCGCGAGATCAGCTGATGGGGGGCAGACAAGACGAATTGCTCTTTTTTTTTCAAGAAATAAAAGGATTTATTGTTGTTTTTAAAAAAGTCATTATTTTTAGAGTCTAATTCACGTAAATATATAGTGCGGATGTGAACTTATTTAATGACAGTCTCTGGCATGTTTTACTGCCCTTTGTTTCTTTCCTATAGATTGAAAAGTTTCAGATTTCAATCTCTATCCAAACTCTTGCAACATTTGACTACTCTTAGTACTGTTCATTGTTTACTCATCCAACATTGGATGATTAACCCTTTCAGCTGGAAAAGTTGAAAAAGAAGCAACTGAGTTATCAGGTCTATCATTTGATGAAGAAGATGGACAAGCTCGTAGGCCAGAGAAGAGAAAAGTGTTTTTCGATGAAAGCAAAGAAGTCGGTCATGAATTTGCAAGAAGGGAAAATTTCATTGTCAATTCATTTTATGTCATATGCGATAGCACCAAGGCAGAACTATCTCGAAGAACTCAGACGTATGCAGCTGTTATAGAACATTTTAGGGTATTTTTTGATCAAAGATTACCAACTGAAGCAAAAAAGAACGCTATAAAAAAACTGAAGGATATTTACAAAAATGACATTGATATTTCTAATTTTGACGATGAACTGGACCAGTTCTTACCATTTCTACAAGAAAACAAAGATACCATCAAAACCGCATCAGAAATTTATCGAGCTGCAAGAGAAATGTCTTCACCTTTTCCTAACGTAGAGATTATTTTGAAAATAGTTTTAACAAATACCGATATCAAATGCATCAGGTGAAAGATCTTTTTCAGTTTTGAAACGCGTTAAAAACTATTTAAGGAGTACAATGGGAGAAGACAGATTGAACAACATGGCCATATTATACATAGAACAAGAAATTTTGGACGAAATAGATACTGCAAAAATAATTGATGAATTTGCCAAAGAGAAAACAAAACGCAAATTCATATAGAAAACCTTTTTTAAGCACTCAGGTAACTTAGTTACTGTTAAATTTTTTGAATAAATTTCTTATTTTTCTTGAAACATTGAGTTTTATTATTAGCTACATATTGCTGGTTTAAGCAACCCATTAAAAGTCTAATACTGAAATCTTTCCGAAAAACCCATCACTTCCTTACACTATTTTTTTGTTTTGGGGCTTGGGTCTAAGGGCCTCGAAATTTTTACCGCCAGGGGCCTTCGGCTTAATCCACCTCTGTTCCTACTCGTTAAAAGGGAGTTTAATTATCATTACCAAGATACAAAACCAAACAAATCTCGTACTTTTGCTCGTTACATCCGAGTTATCGTTATAAGCGAGCTCGTTATTCGCGAGTTCCACTGTATTTGTAAATAGACAGCAATCAATCATAGTGTTCCGTTTAGCACGGATTTCCGTTGTTTACATAATCGATTGTTTGGAATGGTAATGAGATAGAAACAATGTATTTTGCCAACGTTGAGAAGGCCTATACATAGTTTAAGGCAAAATACATAGTCTCTGCCCCATTTCACTGGGGTGAATTGGCGGCACAGTGCCAGTTGCTTCAGACACTGATGATGGCCTCCGATGGGGGGGCCGAAACGTTTGTCAACAACAACTGTAGACTACAGCCTAACAGCCCGACTAGCAGTAGCAATATTTACGCCAGCCGCGGAAGCTTACGAACTTGCATAGTTCGGAATGTTTAGCATTTCTTCAGGCGCGGATCCAGAGGGTGCGAAGGGGGCGCCCCCCTCCAAACGCATCAATTTTAATTAAATCCTTTAATTTTTAGTGACCGTTTATCAATGAATGTTTTAGTGGATGGTTAGTGAGGATCGGTCAATAATACAAATTTTAGTTATTTTGCGTCGACGTTTCGACAATATTTATTGTCATCTTCAGGTCCCTGTGTATGAAATACAATAGAAATATCAAACGTAACGAAACAATTAAATATTTGGGTGAACGTGTTGGTGATGTGAGTGTGTGCGTGCGTATGTATGTATCATTTTATATGTGAAGACTTATGATAGTTTGTTTACATCTTCAATTTATCTTTAAGAAAACGAGCAAATTGTAGTAGGAGAGAACTTAATTTATACAGTATTACAATTTAAATTACTAAATGTAATGTTATTTTAATTAATTAAACAAACAGTAATCAGCAATTGGATATTAGATTGGTACATAAATTGTTTATACCTACAACAGTCAATATATAGCAAAGTAATATATTACATATAACTAAAACAGATTAGGGGATGTTCACTACGTAATTATTAAAAGTTATTTTTACCATGTTTCACTCCCTACTGGTGTTAACAAACAATCATAATTTAGAAACATACAATTTACACAATACTGTAAATACTGTAAAACATTACGACTTAAATCAGATAGTTGACAAAGGTTACAAACAAAAGTTTCTGGTAAATTTTACTAACAGGTAAATTTGGATAATAATTGTAATCATATTGTAAAATATAGTCAAGAGTACTATAGAATAATGTAATTTATGTATGTGTCCACAATCACCCTTCTCTCTCACCCATGCTCCCCCTGCCAGTCCTTCTCACAGCCTCTCACTCTAACCTGAAATCGACCTATCACTCACTATCACCCCACTCTCTCTCTCTCTCTTCTACATCTCACTCATTGTCTCCCTTCTTCCCTCTCTCACTCTTCCACCCTTCGCTCTCTCTCTCTCTCTCTCGCTCTCTCCCTCTCATTTGTCATTGTCCACGATTGGCACTCTAAAACACTCACCATTTTTATTACACTATCATCCTCATATAAAATAGAGAATTATGCACACGATAACAGAAATGATTTACCAACTTGTATTAAAGGGTTACAGACTTTATAACACAACATTATAGATAACAGATCTATTATATGAAAATGGTTATTACTTAATATTTACATTTTGGTCAATGAAGATATAGATGACGATAAATATTGTCGAAACGTCGACGCAAAATAACTAAAATTTGTATTATTGACCGATCCTCACTAACCATCCACTAAAACATCAATTTTAATGTTATAATCAAAGAAATTTTTATACTTTTCTGCATAAGAAATCACGAAAAAAAGTTGTAATTAGTTGTATTTTTTCTAATAAGTCTCGTTGAAAATTAAAATATAGGCCTACTTAGAAATTGAAAATATAGATATAGAAAATGTAATTGACATATATGGCAATTTAAGAAACCATCGTTTCGAATTTACAATTGTAATTATAATATAGTCTATTATTATTATCAAAATTTTTGTAACGCAAATATAATATATTTTACTATTAAAAAATAATCATCTCTTTTTATAATTATTATTTTAATTACTATTGTAATTTGCAGAAGTCACTCTTCCTTTATTGACCCCCCCCCCCGAATTGACCACTAGCTCTACTTCGCGACCCCCAAAATAATTCCTGGATTCCCGCTTGTTCTTGAATGACTGTCTGCATCAAAATTGTTTTTTACAAAACTGTTGCAATCTGAGTATTCTTAATTTTTCTGATAACTGAATATTTATTTAACAGGCCTATTGAAAGTATATTCAAAAAATATTATTTAAAAATACATTCGATAGGATGATTTATCTTAAGTTCGAAATACTCAGCGAGTTCTGCAGCTCAGGGAGCTTTCTTGTAATAAGCGGCTAGCGCCTACTTTACCGATCAGGGGCGCATTTACGGAGGGGACCGGACTCTCCCCCAGAGAGTCGAAAGTTGAAGAGAAATTTTGTTAACCTCTTAATTTTTAAGCTGTTTTATTAGTTTCTCAGCTGTGTTCGCTAATACAGTAGTGACCCTTTTTATACTTCCATGTTCCATAAGGAAATGGAAGTATGGTGATGGCGAAAAAATCTTGTTCGAGATAAGGGCTGATTCTTATTTTACTACCCTCGAAACATGAAGAAAAGTCATTTTCTGAAAAGTGTCGGTGTGTAGAATTTTTTCTATGGCGAACGATAACTGCCGCAAATTCAAACATTTTAAAATAATTTTTTGCATATGTGCCCAAGTTGTGACGGCTCGAGGCCTATTGATTTTGGTGAAGATCGGTTAAGGGGGAGGGGTAGTTTATCTGCAACGTTTTACGTTTTAACAAGAGTAAAGTACTGTACTTAATTTTGATAAATAAAGTATCCTGAAAAGAAGGTCATAACAATACACTGTAGAAAGGTAGATGAAATATCTATAAATGAAAAGGATAGTTGAAGTGGGAGGGGGTAATTTTCTATAAATGAAAATGATAGATGAAGGGGGAGGGGATAATTTTTTATATGTGTACTACGTTATCGGCAACAAAGAAGCAGTTTGTTGTTAAAATTCATTCCCTGGCTGTTTGGCCGTGGTCCAATGTTTTCTGCAAAACCAGCCGTTTCGGCAGTGCCATCGACTGCGCTAACGTGAGGTGGTATAGGTTAGTGACTACAGTACTGTGGTTAAGGCTGAAGAAAGAAGTAGAAGGAAGTAGTTTCTATGGAAATATTTCATTTTGAAAATTATTTTAGACCTAAATATAGTCTAAATCTTAGAACGTGGAAGTCATGTATGGTTCTCCATAACGATATTTAAACATAAGTCTACAAACGATTTCATCTCACAGTATTTGCGTGTGCGTTTGAAGTATGAAATATAGGAAAATCGGTTAAGTCAATGAGTATCTTATGAACAATGTTGCAATAGCGCTTATTTTTATTGTGTTATTACTCTAATGGGACTGATTTCAGTATGTCATTAGACGTTTTAAGCCACATTAAAGACTGTATTATTGGTTAGTCTGACCAAGACCAAATTCTAGATACGCCACTGTTCCCGATGAGAATCGAAGATAGCGTTACCCGGGATACGTAAAGTAAAATCTTAAGTTAATAACCGTTATTGAGTTTAACAGGTTTTCTTTGTGACCTGGCAAGTTATAGTTTACCATAGCCATATCGTTATAGTTTACACGTAGTCTAAAACTGAAACGGCTAATGAAACATATATAGTATAAACATAAAGCGTTGAACGCGCGCGATCTGGCAACGGTACAGGAACGTTTCACTCGGGCACCGAAGCACGCCCGCGCACACACAAAACACCGGTTGGTAACGCGTTTCGTCAAATCCATATACAGTACGTGTTGGCCAAGGCTTTTATTCAACAACTACAGCAACAAAAAAAGAGAAACAAAGGGATTACACAAGTAGAATAAAAAGAGGTGTACAAATGAAGAGGAACAAAGCGAGAGAGAGAGAGAGAGAGAGAGAGAGAGAGAGAGAGAGAGTGAGTGAGTGAGTGAGTGAGTGAGTGAGAGAGGGTGCTTGGCAACAACGAGCGAGGTGTGTTGTCGAAGACTGGTAGCGAGTGAGCGCATGTGTTGGTTACGGCAGAAGCGTTGTGTGTGTGTGTGTGTACGTGCGTGCGCGCGTGCGCGCGCGCGCGCTGTTGCTACGTGTCTCCGCGCCGTTGTGCCCGTGTCTTTCTTTCCTTTTACAAAGATGAATTTTAAAAACAGCTTTTTTTTACAATTTTGATGTCGGCGGCGTGAACTGACAGGCTGTGACACCCGAGAGGGTCCCACGTATCGACGGGATTCCTAAAATAAGGTAGCACAACTACACACACGATACACAAGAAAGTTCTGTGGTACACGGCCGAAATTAATAAAACTGGTCAGCACGTAACTTCACTTCCACGAACTTACTCGATTCGATTCTTCTCCGATTCAATTATAGAACTTACATTTCTATAAATTGTATGTATATTATAGTTTTACTAGTGGCGCCGGCTGGCACAGAGGAAATTTTTGAGATTAAATAATCTGAACGGCCGTGCTGCGGTCGAGTCAAGGTCACGACTCGGCCCGCTGACCACCCTTGTCGCTGGGAACAAATAATACAGAGGTCTTGTCCGGTATGCCTGGGGTAGGTAACTCCGGGACCGGACCCCCCAGAGGGTCGAAAAAGTTGACGAATTTTGTTAATCTCTTAATTTTCAGGCTGTGTTATTATTGTTTCAGCTGTGTACGCTAATAGAGTAGTAACTATTTTTTAAATAGACAAACTGGTTTATTACACAGCATTAGCGTATACGTTTGAAATATGAAATATAGGAAAATCAATTCAGTCATTAAATATCTTTGTAAACAATGTTTCAGTAACGCGTGTTTTTTGTCTTATTACCATTTACTTTAATGGGACTTATTTCACCCACTTTAAAGATAGTAATGTTGAGTAGTAACTTGTTTTTCTTTTTTTATGAAGCCGACCCCACTCCGGACCCCCAAGGCCAAATTGTAGATACGCTACTGGTTGTACCATGGCCAGGGAGCGCAACAGATCGCAGAACCAATGCTCGAATGGTGAAGAAGAAGACATACCAGCTACCGTTATAAAATGTATGTCCATGAGTTCGCTGTTTATGTTCTGAAGGAATGCATGTTCTTGCGAATGCGGCCGCATGATGAAGATGTAGCAGTCGAAAATCGTGGCAGATGTCCGTTTCCATGGAAACGGCGTTAATCGAACTCTAGGAACCGTAATGTAACAGGAAATTCCATCCTATTTGTCCGAAGGAGCTCTCTCCTACAAGAGGAGGTGTTCGAGCATGGACGTATGACCGTAATGGACATTAGCTGCGCGCGCACAGATTGTGTATTTAATGACAGTATTCGTTAAACAGACGCGTGTACGACAATGGAAGACATCGCAACAATTGATTTGCGCGTTCGGTTCTTAACACAATAACGACGAGTAACCAACGTTACGTTGTCCTGTGAAAGCGGCCGGAAGTGTTGCTGAAACACACACACACACACACACACACACACACACACACACACACACACACACACACACACACACACACACACACACACACACACACACACACACACACACACACGGACAAAGACGTGCGTAAACGATCCGTCAAAGTTTTCACTTAACTCACTTGATACCTGTAGTGTTGCAAAGTAATGTGATACGAAATTGCGTTACGTGGCGCTGCGTAGGACGCTGAGAACATCACGCTTCTCAAGATACCACGATTCACGCACGCCTGCTTCCAGTCTTCCAATAAGGGCAAAATACCACCGTCTGTGCCTGCTGTACAAAAGACAGAGCGCATTTCGGTAATAGTTCCGAGTGCTCTGGCAGCCAAAAAACTTGCAAAAACAGCGTCTTTTGTGTTTCAACGTAAACTACAGGTTAAAACTAGGTGCGAGGGCAAAAATTCGCAAAAATTTTCAATTTAATTTGTAAAAAAATAATTTTGGGATCCAAATAATGTAAAACGCAGATTTTTCACTTTCTAAGTGGAATCCACGTCTACGTTAGCTGCATACGCAGTAAATAAAATTGACGTTGTTAGGTTAACATGCAAACTAACCTAACTACTAACGTTTCTAACCCAAGGGCCCAGACCCCCCCCCCTTGCCTGTTACTATACAGGTCTTCCTTTCTGTGGCAGAACTCGTTTTCCACTAATAATCGGTTTTTGTGCAGATCACTGGAAAAGCAACCAAATCGTAACAGCATTGTGTCTAAATGATGTATTACTGTGCATTTCTTTCGCAACTTCCAAATAAAAAGTGAGAATTTTTCTCGTCCGCTCCTAGTTTCGACCTGTAGTTTACGTAGAAACACAAAAAACGCGGTTATTGCAAGTTTTGTGGCTGCAAGAGCACGGGTAGTCACTCTGGACTATTACCCGCATTTCTCACTAAGGAAGATTTTAAACAAAGCTACAGTTTTATATAAAACTTTCGTCCGACCTGTAGTGACATATACCACGAGCTCAGAAAGGAAAAACTAGGGGCAACGTGACAGGTTTGACAGGAAAGCTCCGTGAATAATAATTGATACAATTAGGGAAGACAGCGGAAGATTCACGATCTCCTAGGGCTCTCTCGTTTCCGTCTCCTAGTTACACCAGTTTGACAACATTTTAAAATGTTATAACATTTATCTGAGAATATGATTTTCCCTTAAATAATAAAAGATGGATATACTCCTAACCTCCTCCTTGTTGTAGTCGGCAACATGCGGCACATTGAGGATTCATGTTCCACTGAAGGCGTTCACGTGACGACAACGATTAGCCGCTATACGCGTCGACCCATGGCAAGAGAAATTCGGAACTACCGAGAGAAATAAACAAAGGACAAACTCACCTTTCTGAAAAGGCAAAACCACACCGGTCTAGCTTAGTTTGTAAGTCCAGCGAAGTACAGCGAAATGTCGGTAGAACGATAATCCTGCCCGCAACGATACAATATTTTGCTACAATATGCGCTGCATAGCGTTAATTCTATTGACGTAATTTCATCAATATAAAAGTCATATGGATTTAATGATAACTCTATTTATAATTACTTAATACTTCCGGGCTGAAAGGCCGTGGTCGAATGCTTGTTGTAATGGTGCTAGACGTTTCGGCCACACCACCGGTGGCCATCTTCAGTAGCAAAGAAAAGAAAAGTTCGTGAGATGGAATACCGAACAATTCGCCCAGTGAAACCGGGACAAGCAATAGTAAGACGGCTACGCTGGTTCTATTTTATAACTTTTTGGCCGCTTTAGGTATTTAACGCGAACCAATCAGAAGCCAGCTAATCATTCTCCACTCTGATTGGCCGTGGAAATCTTTCCCACGACGATCACCGGGTGATGTTTGATGAAGCCCGGGTGTTGTCTTCTGTCCGGGGTTACTTCACTCGCCTGCATTTGGAGTCCATCCATATCCATAAGAATGCGTCTGTCGCTATGAACCGCCGACACACGACTGGGGGTCGCAAGCAGTGCAGTGTCCCGAGTCTCAAAAAGGAGTCCTGCCACTGGGTCTATTTGAGTTCATTTTATACTTTTTATCTACTTATGGGGGGGGGGGGAGTCTGAAGCGACCTGCGATTGGTGGATTATACCACCGGGACTAACAAACGAGGTCGCTTCCAGGACTCACCTGGTCGCGGGGTGTATTTACCAAGTCCGTCAATGAGGGAATTGGGGTCACTCTGTCGGAACGAACATAGAATCTACGCGCCAGGCGTCTCACGGTGTCATCAAGAGAGCGGACACCGAGTCCTCTCCTCAAAAGACGAGAAGAGTACCTCCGGGGGACTTTACACGCAAGCTTCAGTCCCCGGTCGAGTACGCGCTGGAGCGTTGTTCTATGACCACGAGCCAGGTATCCCCAAACAGGACAGGCGTAAGTAATCACGGGCAACACGTACGAGTTGACTATGAGCTTACCTAGCCGGGGGGTCATTGCTGGATTAGATAGCACGGGCCAGAGTCTACTGAGTTGCGCCGAAGCGCGTTGTCGGATATATTGAGAATGGGTTCGCCAGGTGAGTCGGGAGTCCACGTGGAGCCCGAGGTACTTGACGCTGTTGGTTCAGGGTACCTCGACGGGGCCTACTTTAAGCGGCCGAGACCGCTTGCGTTTGCGCGAGAATATTACCGCGGCGCTCTTGGAAGCGTTAACGGCAACTCTCCAGTCATCGGTCCACCTGACATACGCGTCGAGTTGACGCTGGAGCTTAATTGCCGCATAACTTGCGTTCGGCTCTGAGGCAAAAGCCGCAGTGTCGTCCGCGAACAGAGACAATTTAACTCCAGGAACTCGGGGCGTGTCGTTGACAAACAACGAGAACAGGAGAGGCCCAATGACACTTCCCTGAGGGACACCAGCGGTAATACGCCTCTCCGAAGAGAGAGCGTGGTCTATTCTCACTCGGAAGCTACGGTCTCGCAGAAAGCTGCCGATCAAGTGAACGTAGCAATCTGGAAGAAGGACTTCCGTGAGCTTGTAAAGGACACTCTCGTGCCACACGCGGTCAAAGGCTTTCTCTACGTCTAGGAAGACCGCAGTCGTCTGTTTGCCCTGGCAGCCAGCCTCGGTAATGCATTCCACGAGTCTCATCAGCTGATGAGTCGAGGAGTGCAGCTCACGAAAGCCGAACTGTTCGGCGATCAGCACGTGTAGTCTTTCTAGATGGTCGCGGATCCTACGCTGGATCAATCGCTTAAAAACCTTGGACGTCGCGGACAAGAGGTTGATGGGTCTGAGGTTTTCCACGCGAGAAGAATTCTTTCCCGGCTTGGGTATCGCTATTACTGTAGCCGTTTTCCATTTCGCAGGAAAGTAGGCCAGTGTGAGGCATGAATTGAACAGGTCAGAGAGCAACTGCGTTCCTCGCTCCGGAAGGCGATCGAGGGCGGAGTTCGTGACTCCGTCCGGGCCAGGCGCCTTCCGGGGCTTGAGCTGAACAATCCTCTCAGAGACCTCCTCCGGGGAGATGGGCTCCGGCTGGACTGTGATACCGGCCGATAGAAAGCGCTCTACCACGCGGCAGATTTGCTCAGTGAAAGCCGGGTTCTTGGATGGGTTGGGAGCGAACTGTCGCTCTAAACTGTCAGCCAAGAACTCTGCCTTTTCGAGGGAGCGGCCAAGGGGTTGACCGCCGGGTCCGACCAGTGGGGGGAGAGGGGCGCGTTTACGCTTTCCCGTTAGGGCACTGGGAATCCGCCAGACATTACGGTTCTCCGCAGGGCCATCCATCTGTGTTACAGCTAGCCCCCAGTTGCGTCTACGGAACGCCAGCATGTCGCGACGCAACTTGCCGGACGCTCTGTTGAACGCAGCCTTGTCAGCTGGGTACGAGTCCTCTGCCAGCGTCTCCGGAGGCGATTCCTCTCGCAAGAGAGCTGAGACACCTCTTCGGTGATACGCTGATAGTCGGGCGTGAGCCCCGGCTTCATCCGGGAGGACACGTCTACCGCCGAGACTACTGCCTCGTCGACATGCTGGGTAGTGTCGAGCGGGATATGCTCAGGTAGGCGGCGACTGAACGCCGGGCCAAAGCGTTCCCACTCGATTACCCGCCGCTCGTCGCGGACGGTAGAGTGCTGGGTAGCTATATGCACACTGATGGGGCAATGGTCCGAGGACAGTTCCGAAATGACGGAGACGTGGACCGGGCAATAAACGCCCCTGACCGCGCCAATGTCCAGTACATCAGGGCGGGAGTTAGCCCTCGAGGGATAGTACGTAGGCCCGGTAGGACCCATGACTGTGACCCGAGCCGTATCAGCATACCTGCGTAAGCGGGCCCCGTTTGGGTTCACCAAGCGGCTCCCCCAATCAGGGTGCTTACATTTCAGGACGCCCGCCAGGACTACCCTTCTGTGTGCGCCAAAGACGGCCTCCAGATCGTTCGACAGGAGCTCCGTTTGTGGAGGCTTGTATGCGGACACTGTAACTGCTTTTTTTACGCGTTACAAATCCAGGGAACCCTTCGTAATTAAACTCCGTTAATTAGAAGGGCTGCCTACGTTGTAACAGAATTGATCACAAATAATTAAAATAACAAATTACTTACTAACTGTGCAAGGAAACAATGGCAAGGTATACAATTGATTTAAGTACTCCTCATATGTGTGTAACAAGAAGACTTCTCTTTATTCAACATTTAAGAAAAAAACAGATGCCATGACATTACTAATTCAATTATCAAATTATCGAAAGGTATCTTTAAACTTTGGGATCAAACTAGATTCTATATAGTTATACATCGGATCCGGGTCAACTTTCTGTATTTCTGTAATTAAGACTTTTAATTATACTCATTTCATGATATTAGCTTGCAAGACTTTCTTTTATTCAACCATTGGAAGAATGGTATTATTGCTTGAGTTATATTACTCTACATTAGCATATAAACTGTTACAACGTATGAAGTTAGAATAGTTACATGAAATTCTTAGATTTAATTTATAAGTCTTTACAAAGTTATTATTTTCTGAAAAGTCTCTTTCAAGATGTGTTGTGTGACAAATATTAGTAACCCTCGATAGACAGGCTATCGAGTCACCTTTTAATTGGTATGCAGAAGACTCGTCCTGGGGTATCAGTCTTGGGAAACAGGAACAGCTACGTCGTCATCTCGGTCTGGCTTTCCTCTGTAAAGGGCTCCAAAAGTTCGCAGGTAGAACAATATGTCGTGTAGTTAACTATGATGATCTTGTAGATTCTCGGATGTCCTGATCTGCATATTCTGTCACGTGCAGTAGAGTTTGTGGCTTGTGCTAGTTCACATCTCCGGGTACGACTTTGGAATAGTTGTTATTTATTGAAGTACGTAGTCATCTTGTGTTACACTCTTTGTTACGTTTCGATACTTTTTGTTTTACATTACTTTAAACTTATTGTCTATTCACATGACTACACTAATTAATACAGCCAGATGCTTTAAACAAACTACATCTGGTACACCATCTGAAGGTGAAACAAAATATGATTCACATATTTTAAGAGCATCGCTCTTACGTCTACACTGTCCGGAGTCACCATTTCAAGAGAGAGAATTTACGCTCCCTTTGCCTGGTACTGGGCAAAAGTTAGTGCGACAATTTCCGCGCGAGAATATAGTTCCTAACTATATTTAAGTTAACATTTTTATTTATGCAAACTATCCCTAAACAAATATACATAATTTAAATCAGTTGTTTTAGCGACTATTTATGTCTTCAGATTTTTTTATTATTAACATTAGTTTTTTTTATCTTATTCTTACTCACACAAGACTCTGAAAGCATGTCGAGTCTGGAATCAACAGGAAAGCGCCTGCTTACAAGGAAAGGGTTAAATACGATATTAATAACGCTTTACAATTTATCTTTTTATTTGAGTATCTTATAAATAACTAATTAATTACTGCTTCCTCTCATACTGAGTACATACAGGTATTTTATATTAATACAGTGAGATTTAAATGGCTTAAGAGCTCGCAACCTTAATTTTTTAAAATTTTTATTCTCTTGATTATTTCTTTTATTTAAATCGTCACATACTCCACCGCTTGAATTGTACGCTACGGTTAAGCTTTTTTTTTTTTGTCTAACTCACTATTGGGCACTGGGATATTGAATGGATTAGTGTAATTTCTTTCACATACTTTCTTGTACACTTTACAACGTTCTCCACATAGTTATTACTTATAGTTACAGCACAGTACACTTTATATTCTTATGAACTACCTTTTTTTTACATACTATTTACACTAAATATTTACACAATTAAAACACAAAACTCTTTCTTATCTCTATCACTTAATTTTACTACCGGTTTTTTTTTTGTCTTACTCTCTCTTCTATAGAGTAACTTTCTAAATCTCTACTATTTAGAATTCTATCTTTTCTTCTGTGAGTCCTATATATAACTCATGTAGTTAATGAGTGTTAGTACCCGTCTAGTTAATGATTATTCATTTATGCATGCTTCGCAGAACTGGAACTCAGGTTGATCAGGCCTCGTTTCCAAACTCTACGTATTACATTTTTTTTTTTTTTTTTTTGTGGATTTAGAAATATAATTTTCTTTACTGCCTAGTATTCCTTTTCTTTTTGGGTTATACTATACCGTCACTTCTTCTTATACAACTTTAGTTGCGAAATATGCGATCTCCGCACATATTTCTGAGTTGCAGGTTCGCACAGGGCTACTGTAACTGGAGTTAGGTACTTTTGGATTTGGTAAGGGCCACACCATCTGAATGATAGTTTCGAGGTGGTCTTATCAATCGCACTACTAATGGGGTGAGTCTTGTACATTACCAAGTCACCTACTTGGTACCTGACTGAGTTGCTATGATTTCCTTTCTCGTGGTATCTTCTGGATTTTTCCAAGCTTGCTCTTAAGTTAGAGCGGGCTTTGTTCCATATTCGCTTTATCTGCTTATCCGTTATTTGCGGAGGCAGCAGATCGTGTATATTCCATCTTGTGGACAAAGGGTGGTTTGGTCGATACTTGTATAGTAACTCGAACGGGGTCGACTTGTGACCTTCTTGGTAAGCTGAATTAAAAGCGTATTGAATCCAGGATAGATTTTGGTCCCACGACGTGTGATCGTTCGCATGATAGGCAATTAGCGCAGATTTGAGGTTTCGTAGATACCTTTCAGCAATATTGCCTTGCGGTCGATACTCTGTAGTGGTTATATGGTCTATCCCTAATTTGAAACACATATTCCTAAATTCTTTTGCTTTAAACTGCGGGCCGTTATCAGATACTATATGTACTGGAGTACCGTAGTCTTTAAATAGTCTTTCCTGTAGTATTTTAACTGTTGTCGACGCTAATGCTCGTCGCATGGGATACATCCACACAAATTTGGTGAAAGAATCTACACATATCAGTAACATGGTATTTCCTGATTTGGATCGTGGATACGGACCTGAGAAATCTAGATAAAGTTTCGAAAAAGGGGTTTTTGGGATTTCTGATATCAATTGGCTTACTTGAGTATTTCTGGCGGGTTTGCTAAGGGCGCATAATGAACATTTCTTTACGAAGGTAGCTATTTCGCAGTTCATATTGTTCCAATGATATTCCTTTCGAATACGATGTATCGTCTTATTGATTCCCATATGGGCTCCTATGGTAGATGAATGGAAGTATTCCATTAGCATGGGCTTAATTACGTCCGGGGCTATTATTCTTAATTCCTTTCCGTCTCTTATTTTGAGACACAGTACATTCTTACTCAATACGTACTTGTCGGATTTAATACCTTGGGTAAGTTGTTCTATAATAGGCTTCAGTAAGGGGTCTTGTTGTTGATATAGGGCAATGTTTGTAAACGCAAGGGGGAATTCAGTAATTACGGCGTTCGCACTTGCTATTTCCGGCTTCACTACGTTTTCGGAAGTTTTAGTGGGTGACTGGAACATACGGGACAGGGTATCGGCGACTACATTTTGAGTACCTTTAATATGCTGCACTCTGAATTTGTAGCAGTTTAATTTCAATATCCATCTGCCAATTCGTCCTAATTGTTTAGGGTGATTCAATAACCATGATAACGCCTGATTGTCGGTTTCTAAAAGAAATTCCTTATGTTCTAGGAAGGGTTTAAATTTTTCGAATGCAAAAACAATTGCTAAACATTCCAATTCATATGCAGAATACTTTCTTTCTTGATCGCTCAGTGTTCGTGATGCATAACTAATTGGTAGTCTACAGTTATCTATCTCTTGGTATATCACTGCACCTAACGCTACACTGGAACTGTCGGTTTGCACGACGAATGGTTTTGTGAAATCAGCTAATTGCAAAACTGGGGGAGATATAATGCTTTCTTTAAGTTGCTCAAACGCGTTTTGATGTATTGAGCTCCATTCGAACTTTGTTCCCTTCTTTCGTAAGGAGTTTAGGGGTGCTGCTATTTCGGCAAGATGGGGAATGTATTTGTGGAAATAATTCACCATACCTAAAAATCGGGCTATACCTTTTGCATCTCGTGGGGGTGCAAATTCTCTAATAGCACGGGTACGTTCGGGGTCAATGCTTACCTTTCCATTCGCTTTCACTATGTGTCCTAAGAAAGAAAACTGAGGGACAGCAAAACTTACCTTATTTGGGTTCACCGTTAATCCTGCTCTTAGTAAACGAGATAACACTTCACGCAAATGTCTGAGATGTTGTTCCATTGATTCACTGTATATTACGATGTCGTCCAAATAGTGGTACACATATTTAAATTTAATGTCGTGAAATATCTTCTCCAATAGTCTACTACATACGGAACTTCCTTGAGATATTCCAAAGGGTACCCTAGTAAATTGGTACAAGTTAAAAGGAACTGCAAACGCGGTTAGACGTTTTGATTCTTCAGAAAGAGGAATTTGGTGAAAAGCTTGATTTAGATCCATTACCGTAAAAACCATAGCTTTAGTAAAATAATGGAACGCACTATGGATGTCTGGAAGAGGGATTGATTCAAATTCTATTCTTTTATTTAGTTGCCTGTAGTCTACAACTAGTCGGTGTTTATCTGGTCCTTTAGGTACTAAAAAGGAGGGTGAAGAATATGGGGACGTAGAGGGTTCTATGACTCCTTGGTCCAATAACTTATTGATATGGTTTCGCATGACTTCCATCTTGGGAGGCGACAACTTGTACGGGGGTAGTCGTATTACTTTCTGATCACTCAGATTAATTTTATACTCTATTAGGTCCGTAAGTCCTAGTTTTGGTGTAAGAACCGAGGAAAATTCTTTTATTAGTTTTACTATTTTGACTCTATCTCTTCGTTCGAGGTGAGATAAATCTGAATCTTGGTGTATTACATGTGCAGTAGATGAACAACGTTTATCTTCATTACTATCAAATTTATGTTTTCTTGCACGATCAAATCTGAAATAAAATTCTCGCTCGTAGATGTCAAGAATCATTCCTGTCTTACTAATAAAATCTGCACCTAATATTAAATCAGGTCCTAATTCTTTACATACTAACATTGTAAATATCCAACTTAGGTTTTTTATTTTAACCTTAACGGTAATGCTCAGGTTTATATTTATTTTACGTTTATCAGCGGTAGCACACTTTATATTCACAGGTTGGCTCCGTTTTACTAGATGATGTTTAGCTAATCTGTCCGCTAATTCTTGGCTGATTAAAGTTCTACTAGATCCCGAATCAATTAAGGCGATGGGGGATGTAACGCCTAAGTCGACTTGTATTAATGGTAGTAAATTTTTTTTCCATTTACATCTATTAATCGCATTACACTTTTCACGAAATTCTCGCACATAGGGTCGATTTCTTTCGCACCTTTTTTGTTTTTCACTTGGTTACAGAATAATTCATTCTTATTATTATTACTGGTTTCTTTTAGTTTACCCAATTTTGAGTAGCTACGGGAGACACAGGTTTTCGGGTCTCCCTGCCTTACATGTTTTTTTGAATTCGGGTTATTCCGTTCCAATGGCTTAATTTTGCACTCTCTTCTTATGTGCCCATATTTGCCACAATTATAACAGGTGGGTTTTCTGCGAGGTGGGTATTTGGTTTCCGCTTTATCTGGGTTTACAGTTAACTTACCAGCTTTGCGCACATGGTGAGGTCTACTAGAAACTTGTCTTTCATACGAGGTTGTTACATCAGGCAGTAGTGCTCGCAATTGATGTCTATTAGTTCCAGAGGTTTTCATTGCTTCTCTATTCTGATCTGAGTACCATACATTTGAAGAATGGATACTGCACTGTTCTAGATCAGCAATAGTATTGGGTCTATTCATCAATGATAGTCGAGATCTTTCTTCAGGTGACACGCCTAATAAAATGGTGTCCACCAGTTGTGTTTCATTCCAGCTTACACGTAGTAGTCGAGAGGACTCCCTAATATCGGAGATGTAGTGAGCTAATCTCTCCTGATGTCCTTGTACTCGGAGTACTGTCTTTTCTTTTTATTTCCTCATAGATGCCGGTGGGAATAAAGTATTTTATTAAAGAGCTATGTAGCTCTTCTACTGGGAAAGTAGAGGTTAGGGCTTCTAGCACACGATTTTTTAACGGGGGTTTACACTTTGGTAACAGAACTTGTAAAATTTGCCAGTCATTCAGCTGCTGTAGATCCTTTATCTGAAGAAGATAACTAATAAATGTTAGTAACTTGGAAACATTTAAACCATCTGTATAAGGGATTTCGGATAAAATCTTCTCCACAGGGTGAGTCATTTTTCCGTATAGATCTGCGTTATAGTTCATAGGCGTAATTCCTCGATGAGGGCGATTTGATTCATTGGGGGTGTTGGTCAATTCATTATTTCCGGGACGAAACTGAAAATGCTCGGGAGGAGGGACATTTACATCTGTATCAGTATTTTGTTCTGGGTTTGCTTGCACTTGCGATACGATAGGTGAGTTCCGATCCGAGTTAGGCGGAGGTAAACCAGTGGTGGGGGATTGTATTGGGGAGATGTGTAATTTCATTAATGATTTCTCTATTTCGTCCATCCTGAATGAGTCGGATTTTCGTCTTAAATCGTTGATAATTGAAGGTAAGCGGCGTAGAGCTTCGTCTGCTAGCTTTTGTACATCAACGGGTATTTCTGTGAGATTCGGCCAGATCGACAAATTTTTTATTCGCCTGGTTAAATGCTCTATTCTCTGGGTAGTCCGCAAAATTTTTGCCGGAGATTTCTCGTCTTGGAGTGTTTGAGACAATAAGTATAGTTCACTATACTTGGCATTACAAATTTCTTTCTCGCCTTCATAATCGAGTTGGCTTAGATTGTTTAATTCCACGGGCGCATCAAATCCACATTCGCGAATTGAACTTCTTAATTCCGCGACTGTTACATCAGCATGGGGTAGTCCACGCAAAAGAGCTTCGTAAGACAGCTCGTCTTTTAATAACAAATCCGGGTTAAATTGGGCCATTTTGTTCTAACACATTAGCACGTACTTAAAATTAATACTAGTATATTACACATATATAAATATAATAAATTCATAAAATTAATACATAAATACACATATAATGAATTCTTAAGTAATCAATTTACACTAATTAGAAAAGAACAATTTCTCTTCTAAGGGAGAGACAGAAATTAAACACACATATCTTTCAATGTTAAATAGCCGATCAGCTGTTTACTGGAATGTAGGTCAGAGGGTGGCCTACATATTTAGTTAACAAAGGAGGGTTGAGCGTGTGTGACAATGGGGTGTTTGCTTTTACATATTATTGTCTACACAATGCGAGTGAATAACACCAACGACCGGTATAAGCACGAAAAAAGGGGAGCACAATCTTATGCAACACATTTATTATTATTCCGCTTAGACTACACTTTGGCTTCGTTCATTCATAAACTTTTCTCAATTAAATAATTACTTATTTTGTTCACAAGTTTTAAATCACGAACTTCTACTTAATTAATTTATTATTATTAACAAAGTTATTTTTTAATCAAATTTTTTTTATAACACATACTAGTGTATGTAAGCTAGATAGTTGGACATACACTGTGCAGAATGATTCAGGAAACAACAGGCCGTAGTTTGTCGTAAACAAACCTGTTACAGATTGTTCGGTTGACCAAAATTGTTATGCTTGGTCACAATTCATGTCTGCAAGTACTTACATCGAATTATGCAGTTTCTGTAGGAAATGCCAGTAGGAACCTGTATATAGCATTTTGCATTGTATGACGCTAATGATATTTCACTCATACATACTACCATCTACATAACGTAATACATTACTAAATATGTTTCGAACATTACATTTTTTTAAAGTAACTTTCTGAGTGCATATATCAATATTAAATATTTAGTTATTGATCATACTATTTATCCACGCATAGTGAATGCAATTTTGTTTGTGACACTATATACACAATTAAAACTCTTTCCTTTGTTTCCTTTATTTCTTTTTTTTACAAGTAAGCAGAGTAGCGCACTTTTGTAACTGCTTTTTTTACGCGTTACAAATCCAGGGAACCCTTCGTAATTAAACTCCGTTAATTAGAAGGGCTGCCTACGTTGTAACAGAATTGATCACAAATAATTAAAATAACAAATTACTTACTAACTGTGCAAGGAAACAATGGCAAGGTATACAATTGATTTAAGTACTCCTCATATGTGTGTAACAAGAAGACTTCTCTTTATTCAACATTTAAGAAAAAAACAGATGCCATGACATTACTAATTCAATTATCAAATTATCGAAAGGTTTCTTTAAACTTTGGGATCAAACTAGATTCTATATAGTTATACATCGGATCCGGGTCAACTTTCTGTATTTCTGTAATTAAGACTTTTAATTATACTCATTTCATGATATTAGCTTGCAAGACTTTCTTTTATTCAACCATTGGAAGAATGGTATTATTGCTTGAGTTATATTACTCTACATTAGCATATAAACTGTTACAACGTATTAAGTTAGAATAGTTACATGAAATTCTTAGATTTAATTTATAAGTCTTTACAAAGTTATTAGTTTCTGAAAAGTCTCTTTCAAGATGTGTTGTGTGACAAATATTAGTAACCCTCGATAGACAGGCTATCGAGTCACCTTTTAATTGGTATGCAGAAGACTCGTCCTGGGGTATCAGTTTTGGGAAACAGGAACAGCTACGTCGTCATCTCGGTCTGGCTTTCCTCTGTAAAGGGCTCCAAAAGTTCGCAGGTAGAACAATATGTCGTGTAGTTAACTATGATGATCTTGTAGATTCTCGGATGTCCTGATCTGCATATTCTGTCACGTGCAGTAGAGTTTGTGGCTTGTGCTAGTTCACATCTCCGGGTATGACTTTGGAATAGTTGTTATTTGTTGAAGTACGTAGTCATCTTGTGTTACACTCTTTGTTACGTTTCGATACTTTTTGTTTTACATTACTTTAAACTTATTGTCTATTCACATGACTACACTAATTAATACATCCAGATGCTTTAAACAAACTACATATGGTACACCATCTGAAGGTGAAACAAAATATGATTCACATATTTTAAGAGCATCGCTCTTACGTCTACACTGTACGGAGTCACCATTTCAAGAGAGAGAATTTACGCTCCCTTTGCCTGGTACTGGGCAAAAGTTAGTGCGACAATTTCCGCGCGAGAATATAGTTCCTAACTATATTTAAGTTAACATTTTTATTTATGCAAACTATCCCTAAACAAATATACATAATTTAAATCAGTTGTTTTAGCGACTATTTATGTCTTCAGATTTTTTTATTATTAACATTAGTTTTTTTTATCTTATTCTTACTCACACAAGACTCTGAAAGCATGTCGAGTCTGGAATCAACAGGAAAGCGCCTGCTTACAAGCAAAGGGTTAAATACGATATTAATAACGCTTTACAATTTATCTTTTTATTTGAGTATCTTATAAATAACTAATTAATTACTGCTTCCTCTCATACTGAGTACATACAGGTATTTTATATTAATACAGTGAGATTTAAATGGCTTAAGAGCTCGCAACCTTAATTTTTTAAAATTTTTATTCTCTTGATTATTTCTTTTATTTAAATCGTCACAACACCACGAGTAGACCGCCGAGAGCACCATGGAGCTCAACCGCGAGGTTCCGCCGCTGAGGCAGGACAACGCGGTGATGGCGAAGACTCGCCTTCACCGCGATGGCTGTGCCCCCTCCTGCGCGATCCGACCAGTCATCCCGGTAGCACACGTAGTTGGGTAGTCGGAATCAACGATGCGGGGTTAGGTGCGTCTCTCCAATAAGAAGCACATGGTGCTTGTGACGGGCAACGAACTCTAAGAGCTCAGAATGCCGGGAAGCGAGGCCGTTGGCGTTCCACGCCACGAGTTCGAGGTCTCGCTTGAGGGATTGCCGTGGTTGTCCGTTCATAGCAGACCACATGAACCGCCGAGTCAAAGTCCAAGTCCAAGTTGTACGGAGCAGCAGCTAGTCGTGCTCCGGTGGTCGCAGTGTCCGGATGATATCCGATGACTGCATGTTGCCTGCTTGTTACCTTGACTAGCGGTCTCGCGCTATCGTAGGAATGGGACCTCCATCGATTTTATTTTGGAGGGATAGGATGATGTTATTTTTCTTGTACCCTGGGACCTCGAAGAGACCCGCGACGGCAGAATGGGGGAGGCCTCGAAGACTTTTCGCTTGAGTAGTAGGAATTACCCTCCCACAACGGGTAGGGCGCCTCTAACCGCTCAGGAAAAGTCGCCGAGGGCTGCCAAGCGGCAATGTCGGCGCACGGGAGAGAGCGTATGAGGAGGCAGCGTCCACCAGAGGTGGCACTAAGCACACCTAGGGCAAGCGCAGACCCCCCCCTCTAGTCTGTCGCCGAGCGCCAGCACGGAAAAGAGAAAGAAGGAAGGAGTAGGAGTGTGAAAATACTCAAGATCGGGGAGATTGGTCAGACGTTCTGTGAACTGCTTACGGAGGGTCGTCGAGCAATGCTTGGGGGCGTTTGTGTCGTCTAGGTGGTGGGCCGACATCTGTGCTTAGTCGACGGATGTGGGGATGGGTCGAGACATAGGCTCGGGTGAACAGTTTGAGGGCAAGGGACCGAACGAATTCGGTGAGTGAAGGAACCTTCAACCCTCGCCTGATGGCATCGTTTCTGACAAACCAGGGAGAGTTGGAGATGTAGCGGAGGGTTCGGGATTGGAAAGCTTACAAACGGGCGACAACGGATGGGCTGAGTAGTACCCAAAAGGCGGGGGCTGCGTGAGTCAGGATTGCCCTAAGAAAGAGCAAGTAGATGGTGAGTTTAATGCGCACAGGCACTGAACCCCGATGAGAGAGAAAGGAAAAAAGTTTGGCTCTGACGCCTCTGGCGCGCTGGAGACTCAGAGAGACGTGAGGTGCAAAGCTTAGACGTCGGTCAAGAGTGACGCCCAAGTACTTTACAGTCCGTTTCCATTCGATTGGGCTCCCTTCAAGGGAGAGGGACTGGCATCGGGAAGTCAATTTATGAGAAAAGGCGATCACCTCGGATTTCTTCGCATTGATCGCCATCCTCCACTTCCTTAGCCAGTCCGGAAGTACTGCGAGCTGACGTTGCACCAGGCCAGCTGCGAAATCAAGACTCGCTGAGCTGGCGTGGTACATGGCGTCGTCCGCATAGAGCGAGAGAGTAACTCCAGGCTGAACAGGCAAGTCGTTCGTGTACACGAGGTACAGAACGGGGCCAAGGACAGATCCTTGAGGTACGCGTGCGGCGACTGTTCGGACGGATGAGTACGACCCATCGACGCATACCCTAAAGATGCGATCGCACAAGTACGATCGGAGAAAATGAACGAATGAGGCAGGTAGAGGGGAGTGGGCCAGTTTGTAGAGAAGACCTTCGTGCCAGACTCGATCGAAGGCCTTACTCACGTCGAGCAAAACAGCGACGGAGGACAGATGCTTGTTGTAGGCGTCCGTCAAATGGGTAACAACCCGGACGAGTTGAAGGGTCGTCGAGTGCTCTCTGCGGAAGCCGAACTGCTCCTGCCGAATGAAACCATCCAGCAGGGCCGCGTAACGACCGTGCAGGAGTCGCTCGAGTACCTTCGATATGACTGGCAACAGTGAGATGGGTCGATGGTTTGAGGGGTCAATACGCAGCTTCCGAGGCTTGGGAATCATAATGATTTTCGCACGTTTCCACAGGCTGGGGAAGTAATGAAGCCGGAGGCATCCATTGAACAGCTCGTGGACCATGTTGATGAGGCTAGGGGGAGCGTGTTGTAGCGCCGCCGCTCCGATACGATCATCGCCGGGCGCCCGCTTAGGGCGGAGTCGACCAATACCCGAAACAACATCGGCTCGGTCGAACGGGTCAGGGGTGTCAGCTGGAGGGCGAGAAAAATATCCAGATAGGAAGTCTGCGACCTCGGCCGAGTGGACGGGGTCGCAGACGCCTCCGTGGACGGTGAACTGCTCCTCCATGGTAGCGGCAAAGACTTCTGCTTTGCCGACCGCTGAGTACACAATGCCGTCCGGTGATCTGAGGGAATGGCGGGTCCTTTTGTCGCCATTAAGTCGGCTCGCAGCCTGCCAGACAGACTCGGGCCGGACTTCAAGAGACTCGAGATACGAGTCCCAACGATGTGCAGTGGTATCAAGCAGAAGCTGCTTGACAAGGTCAGATTGGGCGTTTAACCTGCGTTTGATAGCAGGATCCCGGGTTTGTTGCCATCTCCGGCTGAGCTGGCGCCGTTTTTGGATGGCGAGGAGCACCTCTTCAGGTAGTTGAGACCTGCGATTTGCCTCTGGGACAAGGTAGGTGTGTTTGTCCATAGCGGACGTACCGATTTCTTGAAGATAATCGGCCAAACGGTCCGCATCAGCCGTAGAGGCGATGGGGGTCGGGGGGTCAGATGGCACTGTTCGATATGATAAGAGCGCCAGTTGACTCTCCATGGACGAGAGGGGGGTTGGAGAGGTGAGTCCAACGGGGAACGAACAGTGATAAGTACCGGGTCATGGTCGGACGAGAGGTCCGACACTGCACTTACAGTGATAGGAATGGCCAGATCCTTGACAATGACAATGTCACGGACATCCGGAAGGCACGTGGGCACGTGGGTCGGTGAATCAGGACCAATAACTGAGACCTGCAGATGACGCTGAACGTAGCTGTAGAGCGAGCGGCCACGCGGGTTCGTGACACGGCTGTTCCAAGAGGGATGCTTGGAGTTGAAGTCTCCGGCAGCTATAGTGGGTAGTTCGTGGTCGAGGAGGGCGTCCCACTCCTCAGGCAGCGGAGGCCTGCCGGGCCCGGGAGGGAGGTACGCCGAAATTAGGCGAACCTCCCGATCCCCGATCCAGAGGGCCACCGCCGTCGCCTCCAAATACCTAGTATCTGAAGTGGGTAAGAGACGATGGGCAATGCTCCTGTGGACGAGTATGGCAGTACCCCCGCTGGGATGAGCGGGGGGTGGTAGCCGAGGCCTATCCATGCGATAAGTAGTGTACGCCGAAAGCTGAATGGAAACAGCAGGGGTAAGGAACGTTTCAGAGAGTAGTATGACATCTAAATCATACTCAGTGGCAAAGTTAGCCAATTCGGCTCGGCGAGACGGAACGCCATGCGCATTCCATGCCACCAGCCGAAGAGGCGTAGACATTGGGAGGTAGGAGGGTCATGAGGGAGGTTAGAATGGTGACTAGCGGAGACTGGACGTCCTTGGCAGCCAAGATCTGAGGAATGAGGGTCTCAACCCAGGCACGCAAAGGTCGGGTCCAAGGACCCTTCCTCAGTCTGCGGCGTGGGCGGGGGCACTCGATTCATGATTCCATTATCGGGCCGAGGATTAGGTTTATGCTGCCGAGGCTCTTTGGGAGCTGGGGCAGATGCTGGCTTGGGTGCAGCGGGCTTGAGCTGCGTGAGAATGGTGGTCGATGTCTTTTTCTTCTTTGGCGCGGGTTGCTTTCGCGACGAGGCCAAAGGAGGGAAAGATGCATCGGAGGCGGCGGCTGCCGCGTAACTGAGCGCTCCGTCGGGCGCTGGAAAGGATGGGGGGACTAATACGGCTGCAGGCGCAGACGAGGTAGTCGGAACTGGGGTCGCCGAGGCGGCAGATGCAGGGGCTGAGGGTTTCTTGGGAGCAGTTTGGACAGGCTTTTGGGCTTTGTTGATGCGCTTCAGGGATAATGTTTGCATTGCCGAGAGCTTGCCGGGTGAGGTTCTCGACAGTTTGCGCACATGGCGGCGGCGGAGCGTTCACGAGGACAGTCGTCCTTGTGGTGACCCTCACCGCAACGAACGCAGCGTGTCGGTAAGTGGCAATAGACACTGCTGTGCCCGTACCGCTGGCAGTTGTAACACTGCTTGGGTCCGGGTCTGGACTCAAAAGAGGAGACTTTTACCCGGAGGTAAAAGACCGATTCTACTTGGTAGATATCCTGGAATTTTCCTACCTTGAGGATTTTCACAAGGAAGGCATTTCTGGGAATGTGTCTGCGGGGGGAGAAGAGAGAAGTTATTGAGCTAACAGTGAAACCCAATTGTTCAAGGGCGTGACAGATTGTTGGCACGGGAACATCAGCGGGGATGCCGATGATCTCGACCTTGAGTTCCCTCTCCTCCGGCAGGGCGAAGGTGTAGTAAGGGATACCACGATCGGTCAGCAGTTTCTGGGCGAGCCGGAAACTGTCGATGGTCGTGGTTTCAATTCGGATGGAGCGGCCACCCTGACAAACTCCAGTCAGGGTATTCGCGGGAGCGGCCCGGTGAAGTCGTCGCATGACCTTATCTCACTCAACAGGCCGGTCAAAGATCAGAGGCGGCAACCGCCGGGGCGGGGTAGGTACTGAGGTGGCTGTAGCGGGTCTGTCCGTGGCAGGATCCACCTGGGAAGACCGTCCGAATCCCGCGGAGACGCCACTGTTTCGCCGTTTCCGGCTACTGACAGTTTGCCAGTCCTCGGTATCCATGGCACTCGTCCCAGCCGACATTGTCTCGGGTTCGGCAGGTAAAGGTTGCGCCAGAGCGCCGGCAGGAATTTCGTGGCCCTTAGAAGGACCGACGGGAATGGTAGGTGCGGCCATCGGCGAGGTTAACCTACGCCTCGGCTGGTGATGTACTAGGGATCGCTAGTCGGGTAGTGTGGTATGGCACTTAACAACCTACAACACTTACCAGGCAACAGTCAGCAGCGGAGAACACCAAAACACCAAAAACACGAGTTCACCACTGCCCGCACAATTGTAACACACAGCACTAATGATGTTAAACACTATGTGAAAGTTGAATGAAATATACTGAGTAATAACTGAGATATTGAGCTCCAGGCAAGCTGGAGCCAGCGTTGCACAATGGAAAATTCCACTTGTGTAACAAACGAACGCAGCCTACCCTGGCAACAGCTCTAGATAGACTTCATGAACCGCCGAGTCAAGTGGTCAGAGCTGTTGGGTTGAGCGTCGTGAGACGACCCAATGGTTTCCTAGTACCGAGCCTCCGGTAGGGGCTCCTGCCTAGTGGTCCTGTCCAGACGGAATATTGTTAATTAATTTTTAATGGTCGCTACAACGACATGCTCGTACTAGGTCGACTAGTACAGTATTTGTCGAGGCCGTTTCCAAGATTCACCTGGACGTATTCGGTACCTGCCAAGGCCAGCTATGAGTGGGTTTGTCTGGGTCCTCGCAGCTCGGACGTAAAATTTACGTGCAAGTCGCCTTGCGGTGTCATCCAAGGAGCGGACACCGAGTCCTCTTCTCAGGAGACGAGAAGAAAACCGATAGGGGACTTTGGCCGCTAGCCGAAGCCCTCTATCGAGAACGCTTTGCAACCTTCTTTTATGAACGGTTGCGAGGTAACCCCAGACGGGAAGAGCGTAGGTAATGATCGGCAACAGGTACGCGTTGACAATCAACTTACCCAGCTTGCGGGTCATAGCCTTGTTGGCAAGTAGCGGAAACAGTTGCGCGAGACGAGCGGACGCTTTCTTTCGCATCGTCTCAGCGTGGGTACGCCAGGTGAGCCGACGATCTAGGTGGACACCGAGGTACTTAACTTCCCTCGACCAGGGCAGGTACGTTCTACCGAGTCTCACTCGGCCTCGTGGGTCTTTCCGGCGCTTTGTGAATAGCACCGCGGAGCTCTTGGTTTCGTTGACGGCAACTTTCCAGCTTTCCGTCCACGTCGAATACGCATCGAGTGCGCGCTGAAGTCGTGGGATAGCAAAGTCTGCGTTCCGATCGGCGGTATAGACCGCCGTGTCGTCGGCAAACAAAGCCATCTGGACTCCAGGCTCTCTGGGTGCGTCGTTGACATACACGGAGAACAGGAGAGGCCCTAGCACGCTACCTTGAGGTACCCCGGCTGTGATACGTCTCTCGGAAGAGACGTGGTCGTCTATTCGCACGCAGAAAGTCCTCTCCGTCAGAAAGCTAGCAATCAAGCGAAGGTAGCAATCTGGGAGCTGGATTTCCCGGAGCTTGAACAAGAGCCCGTCGTGCCAGACACTATCAAAGGCCTTTTCCACATCTAGGAAACAGGCGACAGTCTGCTCTTTCCGACACCCGGCGTCCGTGATGTATTCCACCAGTCTCATCAGTTGATGAGTGGTGGAATGCCCCACACGAAAGCCGAACTGTTCGGGGACCAGTACATCGAAATTTCCTAGATGATCTAGTACTCTCCGTTGTACAAGACGTTCGAGGACCTTTGACGTGGCTGACAGTAGACTAATGGGCCGGAGGTTGCCGGGACGGGAAGCGTCCTTTCCCTGCTTCGGGATCACTATAACCGTTGCCTTACGCCATTTCTGGGGAAAATAGGCCAGTCTAAGACACGCGTTGAACAGCGCGACCAAGAAAAGTACTCCTCGCTCCGGGAGTCGAGTAAGAGCGGCGTTCGAGACGCCGTCCGGGCCAGGAGCTTTTCTCGGCACGAGTTCAACGAGCCGATCTGTGACCTCTTCCCTAGTAATGGGTTCGGGCTCCGTAGTGATCGGAAGAGACAGAAAGTCTTCCACTTCGTTCTCGACTTCTTCGTCGAAGTCCCAGTCCATGGGCGGGTTAGGTGCGAACTGTCGCTCAAAACACGCGCCCAAGTACTCGGCCTTCGCCTCCGGGCGAGCCAGGATTTGACCGAAAGGTCCAGCAATGGCCGGGATGCGAGGCCGGCGCCTCTTCCCTACCAACGCCGAAGGTATCCGGTAAGGGCTACTTTCGTCCGATCCGTCCCCTGCCTGGGCCACGGCGAGTTCCCAACAGCGTCTCCGGTAGGCCTGCATTTCACGACGTAAAATGCCGGTCGCCCGGTTGTACGCTGCCTATGAACCGCCGAGGTGAAAGCATCTCCTTAAATAGTGTCTGTCATGGTTTATTTTCCACGGCCAATCAGAGTGGAGAATGATTAGCTGGCTTCTGATTGGTTCGCGTTAAATACCTGAAGCGGCCAAAAAGTCATAAAATAGAACCAGCGTAGCCGTCTTACTATTGCTTGTCCCGGTTTCACTGGGCGAATTGTTCGGTATTCCATCTCACGAACTTTTCTTTTCTTTGCTACTGAAGATGGCCACCGGTGGTGTGGCCGAAACGTCTAGCACATTTGCAACAAGCATTCGACCACGGCCTTTCAGCCTGGAAGTATTAAGTAATTATAGTGACACCGGCCGTGAAAGCCTACGTACTAGAATAACTCTATTTGTTGCTATTGTTTTTCAGTGCGTGTTTCTGTATCTTCTCCCAGATAATACAAGGTGCGAAATGTGAAAGAGTCAGGAAGACCTATTTCTGCGTTTGGGGAAATAAGGTTCAACCACTTTGACCGTGCCGACTTTCAAACAAATTGAACAGATTGTCATTTCGAACTTTTCCAAATAGTGTAGTTTAGTTCTAAACAATGTAACAACAAAGAGTAGCCTATACTGTAATATGAATATAGTAGTTCCCTGAGATGTGGCCAGTACTGTACAGTTAATCTACTTATACATACCTCCAAAATTCTAACCACGATCATCCATAAAAGTATAGAAAGGGAAATAGAAGAAGTACTCACGAGAGACTGCTGTTGGAATTGTAAGTTGTTGATTGAGAGATCATATATAAGGAATGAAGAGATAAGAAGTGATTTAGATATTTTTGCAGTTAATGAAAGGATTATGGATTGAAAACACCAATAGAATGGAAGAAGGTAGAACACCGAAGATGGCGAAAGATTACAAGTCTAGAGGCAGAAGAAAAGTTGGTAGACCTAAGAAAAGGTGGACTGTGGAATAGGAACAGGCCACTAAGGCCTAAAACCGTTAAGATGATGATGCTCACGTGAGACCAGTTTTGGTTTAGATGAGAAAGAGGGACGAGAGAAGCGATACTGGCTCTGATAATGGTGATAGAAAAGATACTGGAGAAAGAGAAGCAAACTTCCTTGGTTTTGTGAACATAGAGAAGGCGTTTGATAATGTTTACTGGGAGAAGATGTTAAAAGTACTGATTAATCTTGCGTTTGATTTTTGGGATAGACAAATAATTTCGCGCCTGTATAAAAATAAGTCAGCGCGGATAAATTTCGGAAAACACGAGAGGAAGCAAAAATTTTAAAAGGTGTAAGACAGGGTTTCAATCTCTCTCCTGTATTGTTTAATTTAAATGTACAGGACGCTTTTAACAAAGTAAATGAGCAAACGAATTGTGGAGTAAAAGTCCAAGGAGAGAGGATTAACATGTTAAGCTCTGCAGGGACATTGCAATTATGAGTGGAAGTGAACAGGAGTTAAGTGATCAGTTACATATAGTGGATGAGGTTTTGAGAAAAGAGTGCAGTTTAAGAATAAATGTTATCAAAACTAAAGTGATGGTTTGTAGTAAACACGAACAGAAAAAACTAGAGTCAACGTACTTTGGAAGTAAAATCACAAAAGACTGGAAAAGTGAGAGAGAAATTTTGAGCAGGATCAGCCACGCTAAAGTTCCATTTAAGAGTAAATGGAAATTATCGACTTCTAAAGAAATAGTCTTGGAAACAAGAAAGAGGTTCCTGAAAAGTTGGGTACAGAGGATAGCTCTATGTGGATGTGAGGCGTGGACAACTGGAGTAGAGAAAAGGAGAAGATTTGAAGCACTGGAAATGTAGTGTTATAGAAAGTTACTGAAAGTAAGATGGATCGACAAATGATGAGGTTCCGACAAGAGTTGGAAAAAAAGAAGTCTTTGGCAAAGTATTGTGAAGCTAAAAGGTTAACTTATTGCCCATATTATGTGTCACGATAATTTGATAAAAACAATAATAGAAGGTTACAATGAAGGGAAAAGAGTAAGAGGAAGATCGAGACTCCAATAAACGAAACAGATTATTGGTGATGTCAGTTGTAATGCCAATGAGGAGATGAAACGGAAAACACACAGAAGATCTGTATGGAGAACTGGTACACATCAATCTGCGGATTCCTAACTAAAGAAGGAGTTCTCTGCCTTATGTGAAAAATGTGTCCGATCGAGCTGAACAAAAAGTTAGTTAACACTGTAGTGTATATAACAGTGTACATACTCAGTAGTACTGAATATTCGATATCCTAGTTTTATCTATATAAATGGTCTATACAAACCAATTGTATTTATATAACTGATTTCCTGTTGTAACTGCTTTTTTACGCGTTACAAATCCAGGGAACCCTTCGTAATTAAACTCCGTTAATTAGAAGGGCTGCCTACGTTGTAACAGAATTGATCACAAATAATTAAAATAACAAATTACTTACTAACTGTGCAAGGAAACAATGGCAAGGTATACAATTGATTTAAGCACTCCTCATATGTGTGTAACAAGAAGACTTCTCTTTATTCAACATTTAAGAAAAAAACAGATGCCATGACATTACTAATTCAATTATCAAATTATCGAAAGGTTTCTTTAAACTTTGGGATCAAACTAGATTCTATATAGTTATACCTCGGATCCGGGTCAACTTTCTGTATTTCTGTAATTAAGACTTTTAATTATACTCATTTCATGATATTAGCTTGCAAGACTTTCTTTTATTCAACCATTGGAAGAATGGTATTATTGCTTGAATTATATTACTCTACATTAGCATATAAACTGTTACAACGTATGAAGTTAGAATAGTTACATGAAATTCTTAGATTTAATTTATAAGTCTTTACAAAGTTATTAGTTTCTGAAAAGTCTCTTTCAAGATGTGTTGTGTGACAAATATTAGTAACCCTCGATAGACAGGCTATCGAGTCACCTTTTAATTGGTATGCAGGAGACTCGTCCTGGGGTATCGGTCTTGGGAAACAGGAACAGCTACGTCGTCATCTCGGTCTGGCTTTCCTCTGTAAAGGGCTCCAAAAGTTCGCAGGTAGAACAATATGTCGTGTAGTTAACTATGATGATCTTGTAGATTCTCGGATGTCCTGATCTGCATATTCTGTCACGTGCAGTAGAGTTTGTGGCTTGTGCTAGTTCACATCTCCGGGTATGACTTTGGAATAGTTGTTATTTGTTGAAGTACGTAGTCATCTTGTGTTACACTCTTTGTTACGTTTCGATACTTTTTGTTTTACATTACTTTAAACTTATTGTCTATTCACATGACTACACTAATTAATACATCCAGATGCTTTAAACAAACTACATCTGGTACACCATCTGAAGGTGAAACAAAATATGATTCACATATTTTAAGAGCATCGCTCTTACGTCTACACTGTACGGAGTCACCATTGCAAGAGAGAGAATTTACGCTCCCTTTGCCTGGTACTGGGCAAAAGTTAGTGCGACAATTTCCGCGCGAGAATATAGTTCCTAACTATATTTAAGTTAACATTTTTATTTATGCAAACTATCCCTAAACAAATATACATAATTTAAATCAGTTGTTTTAGCGACTATTTATGTCTTCAGATTTTTTTATTATTATTATTAGTTTTTTTTTCTTATTCCTACTCACACAAGACTCTGAAAGCATGTCGAGTCTGGAATCAACAGGAAAGCGCCTGCTTACAAGCAAAGGGTTAAATACGATATTAATAACGCTTTACAATTTATCTTTTTATTTGAGTATCTTATAAATAACTAATTAATTACTGCTTCCTCTCATACTGAGTACATACAGGTATTTTATATTAATACAGTGAGATTTAAATGGCTTAAGAGCTCGCAACCTTAATTTTTTAAAATTTTTATTCTCTTGATTATTTCTTTTATTTAAATCGTCACATACTCCACCGCTTGAATTGCACGCTACGGTTAAGCTTTTTTTTTTTTTGTCTAACTCACTATTGGGCACTGGGATATTGAATGGGGTTAGTGTGTGTAATTTCTTTCACATACTTTCTTGTACACTTTACAACGTTCTCCACATAGTTATTACTTATAGTTACAGCACAGTACACTTTATATACTTATGAACTACCTTTTTTTTTACATACTATTTACACTAAATATTTACACAATTAAAACACAAAACTCTTTCTTATCTCTATCACTTAATTTTACTACCGGTTTTTTTTTTTTTGTCTTACTCTCTCTTCTATAGAGTAACTTTCTAAATCTCTACTATTTAGAATTCTATCTTTTCTTCTGTGAGTCCTATATATAACTCATGTAGTTAATGAGTGTTAGTACCCGTCTAGTTAATGATTATTCATTTATGCATGCTTCGCAGAACTGGAACTCAGGTTGATCAGGCCTCGTTTCCAAACTCTACGTATTACATTTTTTTTTTTTTTTTTTTTGTGGATTTAGAAATATAATTTTCTTTACTGCCTAGTATTCCTTTTCTTTTTGGGTTATACTATACCGTCACTTCTTCTTATACAACTTTAGTTGCGAAATATGCGATCTCCGCACATATTTCTGAGTTGCAGGTTCGCACAGGGCTACTGTAACTGGAGTTAGGTACTTTTGGATTTGGTAAGGGCCACACCATCTGAATGATAGTTTCGAGGTGGTCTTATCAATCGCACTACTAATGGGGTGAGTCTTGTACATTACCAAGTCACCTACTTGGTACCTGACTGAGTTGCTATGATTTCCTTTCTCGTGGTATCTTCTGGATTTTTCCAAGCTTGCTCTTAAGTTAGAGCGGGCTTTGTTCCATATTCGCTTTATCTGCTTATCCGTTATTTGCGGAGGCAGCAGATCGTGTATATTCCATCTTGTGGACAAAGGGTGGTTTGGTCGATACTTGTATAGTAACTCGAACGGGGTCGACTTGTGACCTTCGTGGTAAGCTGAATTAAAAGCGTATTGAATCCAGGATAGATTTTGGTCCCACGACGTGTGATCGTTCGCATGATAGGCAATTAGCGCAGATTTGAGGTTTCGTAGATACCTTTCAGCAATATTGCCTTGCGGTCGATACTCTGTAGTGGTTATATGGTCTATCCCTAATTTGAAACACATATTCCTAAATTCTTTTGCTTTAAACTGCGGGCCGTTATCAGATACTATATGTACTGGAGTACCGTAGTCTTTAAATAGTCTTTCCTGTAGTATTTTAACTGTTGTCGACGCTAATGCTCGTCGCATGGGATACATCCACACAAATTTGGTGAAAGAATCTACACATATCAGTAACATGGTATTTCCTGATTTGGATCGTGGATACGGACCTGAGAAATCTAGATAAAGTTTCGAAAAAGGGGTTTTTGGGATTTCTGATATCAATTGGCTTACTTGAGTATTTCTGGCGGGTTTGCTAAGGGCGCATAATGAACATTTCTTTACGAAGGTAGCTATTTCGCAGTTCATATTGTTCCAATGATATTCCTTTCGAATACGATGTATCGTCTTATTGATTCCCATATGGGCTCCTATGGTAGATGAATGGAAGTATTCCATTAGCATGGGCTTAATTACGTCCGGGGCTATTATTCTTAATTCCTTTCCGTCTCTTATTTTGAGACACAGTACATTCTTACTCAATACGTACTTGTCGGATTTAATACCTTGGGTAAGTTGTTCTATAATAGGCTTCAGTAGGGGGTCTTGTTGTTGATATAGGGCAATGTTTGTAAACGCAAGGGGGAATTCAGTAATTACGGCGTTCGCACTTGCTATTTCCGGCTTCACTACGTTTTCGGAAGTTTTAGTGGGTGACTGGAACATACGGGACAGGGTATCGGCGACTACATTTTGAGTACCTTTAATATGCTGCACTCTGAATTTGTAGCAGTTTAATTTCAATATCCATCTGCCAATTCGTCCTAATTGTTTAGGGTGATTCAATAACCATGATAACGCCTGATTGTCGGTTTCTAAAAGAAATTCCTTATGTTCTAGGAAGGGTTTAAATTTTTCGAATGCAAAAACAATTGCTAAACATTCCAATTCATATGCAGAATACTTTCTTTCTTGATCGCTCAGTGTTCGTGATGCATAACTAATTGGTAGTCTACAGTTATCTATCTCTTGGTATATCACTGCACCTAACGCTACACTGGAACTGTCGGTTTGCACGACGAATGGTTTTGTGAAATCAGCTAATTGCAAAACTGGGGGAGATATAATGCTTTCTTTAAGTTGCTCAAACGCGTTTTGATGTATTGAGCTCCATTCGAACTTTGTTCCCTTCTTTCGTAAGGAGTTTAGGGGTGCTGCTATTTCGGCAAGATGGGGAATGTATTTGTGGAAATAATTCACCATACCTAAAAATCGGGCTATACCTTTTGCATCTCGTGGGGGTGCAAATTCTCTAATAGCACGGGTACGTTCGGGGTCAATGCTTACCTTTCCATTCGCTTTCACTATGTGTCCTAAGAAAGAAAACTGAGGGACAGCAAAACTTACCTTATTTGGGTTCACCGTTAATCCTGCTCTTAGTAAACGAGATAACACTTCACGCAAATGTCTGAGATGTTGTTCCATTGATTCACTGTATATTACGATGTCGTCCAAATAGTGGTACACATATTTAAATTTAATGTCGTGAAATATCTTCTCCAATAGTCTACTACATACGGAACTTCCTTGAGATATTCCAAAGGGTACCCTAGTAAATTGGTACAAGTTAAAAGGAACTGCAAACGCGGTTAGACGTTTTGATTCTTCAGAAAGAGGAATTTGGTGAAAAGCTTGATTTAGATCCATTACCGTAAAAACCATAGCTTTAGTAAAATAATGGAACGCACTATGGATGTCTGGAAGAGGGATTGATTCAAATTCTATTCTTTTATTTAGTTGCCTGTAGTCTACAACTAGTCGGTGTTTATCTGGTCCTTTAGGTACTAAAAAGGAGGGTGAAGAATATGGGGACGTAGAGGGTTCTATGACTCCTTGGTCCAATAACTTATTGATATGGTTTCGCATGACTTCCATCTTGGGAGGCGACAACTTGTACGGGGGTAGTCGTATTACTTTCTGATCACTCAGATTAATTTTATACTCTATTAGGTCCGTAAGTCCTAGTTTTGGTGTAAGAACCGAGGAAAATTCTTTTATTAGTTTTACTATTTTGACTCTATCTCTTCGTTCGAGGTGAGATAAATCTGAATCTTGGTGTATTACATGTGCAGTAGATGAACAACGTTTATCTTCATTACTATCAAATTTATGTTTTCTTGCACGATCAAATCTGAAATAAAATTCTCGCTCGTAGATGTCAAGAATCATTCCTGTCTTACTAATAAAATCTGCACCTAATATTAAATCAGGTCCTAATTCTTTACATACTAACATTGTAAATATCCAACTTAGGTTTTTTATTTTAACCTTAACGGTAATGCTCAGGTTTATATTTATTTTACGTTTATCAGCGGTAGCACACTTTATATTCACAGGTTGGCTCCGTTTTACTAGATGATGTTTAGCTAATCTGTCCGCTAATTCTTGGCTGATTAAAGTTCTACTAGATCCCGAATCAATTAAGGCGATGGGGGATGTAACGCCTAAGTCGACTTGTATTAATGGTAGTAAATTTTTTTTCCATTTACATCTATTAATCGCATTACACTTTTCACGAAATTCTCGCACATAGGGTCGATTTCTTTCGCACCTTTTTTGTTTTTCACTTGGTTACAGAATAATTCATTCTTATTATTATTACTGGTTTCTTTTAGTTTACCCAATTTTGAGTAGCTACGGGAGACACAGGTTTTCGGGTCTCCCTGCCTTACATGTTTTTTTGAATTCGGGTTATTCCGTTCCAATGGCTTAATTTTGCACTCTCTTCTTATGTGCCCATATTTGCCACAATTATAACAGGTGGGTTTTCTGCGAGGTGGGTATTTGGTTTCCGCTTTATCTGGGTTTACAGTTAACTTACCAGCTTTGCGCACATGGTGAGGTCTACTAGAAACTTGTCTTTCATACGAGGTTGTTACATCAGGCAGTAGTGCTCGCAATTGATGTCTATTAGTTCCAGAGGTTTTCATTGCTTCTCTATTCTGATCTGAGTACCATACATTTGAAGAATGGATACTGCACTGTTCTAGATCAGCAATAGTATTGGGTCTATTCATCAATGATAGTCGAGATCTTTCTTCAGGTGACACTCCTATTAAAATGGTGTCCACCAGTTGTGTTTCATTCCAGCTTACACGTAGTAGTCGAGAGGACTCCCTAATATCGGAGATGTAGTGAGTTAATCTCTCCTGATGTCCTTGTACTCGGAGTACTGTCTTCCTTTTTATTTCCTCATAGATGCCGGTGGGAATAAAGTATTTTATTAAAGAGCTATGTAGCTCTTCTACTGGGAAAGTAGAGGTTAGGGCTTCTAGCACACGATTTTTTAACGGGGGTTTACACTTTGGTAACAGAACTTGTAAAATTTGCCAGTCATTCAGCTGCTGTAGATCCTTTATCTGAAGAAGATAACTAATAAATGTTAGTAACTTGGAAACATTTAAACCATCTGTATAAGGGATTTCGGATAAAATCTTCTCCACAGGGTGAGTCATTTTTCCGTATAGATCTGCGTTATAGTTCATAGGCGTAATTCCTCGATGAGGGCGATTTGATTCATTGAGGGTGTTGGTCAATTCATTATTTCCGGGACGAAACTGAAAATGCTCGGGAGGAGGGACATTTACATCTGTATCAGTATTTTGTTCTGGGTTTGCTTGCACTTGCGATACGATAGGTGAGTTCCGATCCGAGTTAGGCGGAGGTAAACCAGTGGTGGGGGATTGTATTGGGGAGATGTGTAATTTCATTAATGATTTCTCTATTTCGTCCATCCTGAATGAGTCGGATTTTCGTCTTAAATCGTTGATAATTGAAGGTAAGCGGCGTAGAGCTTCGTCTGCTAGCTTTTGTACATCAACGGGTATTTCTGTGAGATTCGGCCAGATCGACAAATTTTTTATTCGCCTGGTTAAATGCTCTATTCTCTGGGTAGTCCGCAAAATTTTTGCCGGAGATTTCTCGTCTTGGAGTGTTTGAGACAATAAGTATAGTTCACTATACTTGGCATTACAAATTTCTTTCTCGCCTTCATAATCGAGTTGGCTTAGATTGTTTAATTCCACGGGCGCATCAAATCCACATTCGCGAATTGAACTTCTTAATTCCGCGACTGTTACATCAGCATGGGGTAGTCCACGCAAAAGAGCTTCGTAAGACAGCTCGTCTTTTAATAACAAATCCGGGTTAAATTGGGCCATTTTGTTCTAACACATTAGCACGTACTTAAAATTAATACTAGTATATTACACATATATAAATATAATAAATTCATAAAATTAATACATAAATACACATATAATGAATTCTTAAGTAATCAATTTACACTAATTAGAAAAGAACAATTTCTCTTCTAAGGGAGAGACAGAAATTAAACACACATATCTTTCAATGTTAAATAGCCGATCAGCTGTTTACTGGAATGTAGGTCAGAGGGTGGCCTACATATTTAGTTAACAAAGGAGGGTTGAGCGTGTGTGACAATGGGGTGTTTGCTTTTACATATTATTGTCTACACAATGCGAGTGAATAACACCAACGACCGGTATAAGCACGAGAAAAGGGGAGCACAATCTTATGCAACACATTTATTATTATTCCGCTTAGACTACACTTTGGCTTCGTTCATTCATAAACTTTTCTCAATTAAATAATTACTTATTTTGTTCACAAGTTTTAAATCACGAACTTCTACTTAATTACTTTATTATTATTAACAAAGTTATTTTTTAATCAAATTTTTTTTATAACACATACTAGTGTATGTAAGCTAGATAGTTGGACATACACTGTGCAGAATGATTCAGGAAACAACAGGCCGTAGTTTGTCGTAATCAAACCTGTTACAGATTGTTCGGTTGACCAAAATTGTTATGCTTGGTCACAATTCATGTCTGCAAGTACTTACATCGAATTATGCAGTTTCTGTAGGAAATGCCAGTAGGAACCTGTATATAGCATTTTGCATTGTATGACGCTAATGATATTTCACTCATACATACTACCATCTACATAACGTAATACATTACTAAATATGTTTCGAACATTACATTTTTTTAAAGTAACTTTCTGAGTGCATATATCAATATTAAATATTTAGTTATTGATCATACTATTTATCCACGCATAGTGAATGCAATTTTGTTTGTGACACTATATACACAATTAAAACTCTTTCCTTTGTTTCCTTTATTTTTTTTTACAAGTAAGGAGAGTGGCGCACTTTTGTAACTGCTTTTTTACGCGTTACAAATCCAGGGAACCCTTCGTAATTAAACTCCGTTAATTAGAAGGGCTGCCTACGTTGTAACAGAATTGATCACAAATAATTAAAATAACAAATTACTTACTAACTGTGCAAGGAAACAATGGCAAGGTATACAATTGATTTAAGCACTCCTCATATGTGTGTAACAAGAAGACTTCTCTTTATTCAACATTTAAGAAAAAAACAGATGCCATGACATTACTAATTCAATTATCAAATTATCGAAAGGTTTCTTTAAACTTTGGGATCAAACTAGATTCTATATAGTTATACCTCGGATCCGGGTCAACTTTCTGTATTTCTGTAATTAAGACTTTTAATTATACTCATTTCATGATATTAGCTTGCAAGACTTTCTTTTATTCAACCATTGGAAGAATGGTATTATTGCTTGAATTATATTACTCTACATTAGCATATAAACTGTTACAACGTATGAAGTTAGAATAGTTACATGAAATTCTTAGATTTAATTTATAAGTCTTTACAAAGTTATTAGTTTCTGAAAAGTCTCTTTCAAGATGTGTTGTGTGACAAATATTAGTAACCCTCGATAGACAGGCTATCGAGTCACCTTTTAATTGGTATGCAGAAGACTCGTCCTGGGGTATCGGTCTTGGGAAACAGGAACAGCTACGTCGTCATCTCGGTCTGGCTTTCCTCTGTAAAGGGCTCCAAAAGTTCGCAGGTAGAACAATATGTCGTGTAGTTAACTATGATGATCTTGTAGATTCTCGGATGTCCTGATCTGCATATTCTGTCACGTGCAGTAGAGTTTGTGGCTTGTGCTAGTTCACATCTCCGGGTATGACTTTGGAATAGTTGTTATTTGTTGAAGTACGTAGTCATCTTGTGTTACACTCTTTGTTACGTTTCGATACTTTTTGTTTTACATTACTTTAAACTTATTGTCTATTCACATGACTACACTAATTAATACATCCAGATGCTTTAAACAAACTACATCTGGTACACCATCTGAAGGTGAAACAAAATATGATTCACATATTTTAAGAGCATCGCTCTTACGTCTACACTGTACGGAGTCACCATTGCAAGAGAGAGAATTTACGCTCCCTTTGCCTGGTACTGGGCAAAAGTTAGTGCGACAATTTCCGCGCGAGAATATAGTTCCTAACTATATTTAAGTTAACATTTTTATTTATGCAAACTATCCCTAAACAAATATACATAATTTAAATCAGTTGTTTTAGCGACTATTTATGTCTTCAGATTTTTTTATTATTATTATTAGTTTTTTTTTCTTATTCTTACTCACACAAGACGCTGAAAGCATGTCGAGTCTGGAATCAACAGGAAAGCGCCTGCTTACAAGCAAAGGGTTAAATACGATATTAATAACGCTTTACAATTTATCTTTTTATTTGAGTATCTTATAAATAACTAATTAATTACTGCTTCCTCTCATACTGAGTACATACAGGTATTTTATATTAATACAGTGAGATTTAAATGGCTTAAGAGCTCGCAACCTTAATTTTTTAAAATTTTTATTCTCTTGATTATTTCTTTTATTTAAATCGTCACACTGTATCGTTTGTCCTCCATATTCGTAAATCTTGTCTTTTGTGAGAATTACTGAAGTTCAGTTATAAGATGTTTACCTACAAACGTGTCGAAATGAGAACGAATTACTGTGTTGCAGTCTAAGTCCTCTGTTTAACGATAACTCACTCTATAAAAATATTTCTTCCTTATCCGCGCGACCAGCCTCTCTCCGAGTTTATTTAATATGTATATTAACGAAATTTTGCAGTCCTGCAAATATTAAACGTCTGTCCTGCAGTATACGAATCTTGGATAAGGGATCACATAGCACATTACTATACGCAGATTACCAAATAATTTATAGGAATGATTTACAAAGGTCTATTTATAGCTTGCATACAATCTGCCAGAAATACAACTTTAAGATCTCAACTAAGACAAAAACAAAGGCCTTCGTAGGCAAGAACCCTGTAAGAGCAAAATTTGTAATCGATAAAAGTGTTTTGGAGCAGTTATCACATTTTAATTATGTGTGATGTGATATCTCATATAGGAAGGACAACGGTATCGAAAGAAAGATAAATAAATTTAGTTATAACTGTGGAACAATAAGACGAGTATTGAAGAATGAAACGCAGAAGGAGACACAGCTAAAGTTCTATAATGTCGTGCCTGTGCTGATGTTAATATACGGATGTGAAACATGGATTCTCCTGGAAAAAGATATTTCAAAAATACAGCCCTCTGAAATGAAATTTTTAAGAGCAGTTAAGGGATGTAGTTTGAGAGATCATCTACGAAACGACGACGTCAGGAAAGACCTGAAGTTACAGTCGGTTCTGGAGTGCATAAAGGAATACTGGCAGAATTGGAAGTCCCATGTGGAACGCATGATAGACACGCGTATTTCTAAACAAGCGTTTGAATATATGGCAGTGGGGAGGAGATATCGTGGAAGACTCTGCAAAAAAATGGTCAGAGACTCTGTGAAGTCGGAAGTCGGAACGGGCTATAGCCCAAGCCATGTAGTGAAAAAGAAGAAGAAGAAGATCCGCGCGGGATTGTTACATCCAGAATCGGTGGGTGTTCATGTTTTCTTTGTGCGGCGATTAATCGACTTCCCTCATGCGTTGTAGCGGTAGCTGTATGATAGTACAAAAGGCTGTCTTACACACTACCAAACGTTATTTGAACAATATGACATGTTTATAATACACGATGTTTGTTGTTGGTCTGTTAAAGCGGTGTTGTACACAACGCACATGCGTGCGCGAGCGTGCTCGGCGAGAGAGGTACACACGCCCAAGACGAACAACACAGTTTATAGCAGTTAGGCTCGGTTTTATGGTTCCCGAAATAAATAAACACTCTCCCTCCGATGTTTAGAAAAATGTTCTAAAGACTAAGCGAGCCGAGCCGAGGGGGTTGAGCTAATTGTAGTGTGGTGTTTTGGTGTTTACAGAATTTATGACGGGGTTAGAGGAGGAGGTAGAAGAAGAAGGGGTGCGTGGGTCCGGCTGTTATTACTCCGTTTGCTTCTTACCAATTTTAGTTTTCAAATTATCGACTCCGCGGAGAGGAAAGTTATAAATCTATTATACCGCACGCAACGCGACCATTTTACTAAGTAAATTGTTTTTCTTCTTCTACTTCTTGTTTCGCTGCGTTTTTTTCCTATCACGAGAAGTAATTTTTTATTTAATTTTTTTTGTTGTTGTGAGTATAGTTTCACCTGTTACGGGGAGGTGGCTGAGGATCGCGTTACACTCGCGTTGTTGTTATGCAAAATTAATGTAATCGGAACTGTTAATGCGTTTACTAACGCTACGCGAACTCACGTGACGCTGGAGAGATGACGTGGTAATATTTGTTCATATTACTTAACGATGCGGAAATTGATTCAAGAATAAGCAGTGCCTCGAGACTTATCCATGAAGTAAAGACCAAGTTCATTGGTAAGGCAGGAATTTCGAAGAAAGTTAGTTTTTAAGATGACCATTTTCAAAAACACGTACGCGCCAGTTCTTACTTATGGGGCTGAAACCTGGGCTCCAACTGAGAAGCATCTAAACTCATTCCAAGCTATGGAGATGAGATATCTCAGGAAGGTTGAAGGAAAGGAAAGTCGAGATCGAGTAAGAAACACTACTATAAGAGTGCGTCTTTAAGACAGTACTTTTGAAAGATCAAATCAAGAAAGCACAGTTGCGCTGGTTTGGACACGGTCAGAGGATAGAAGGCGATAGTCTTCCAAAACAAATGTATGAGGCAAGAACTGCTGGGAGAAGACCCAGGGGCCGAAGAAGAGTGACTTGGGAGGGCAATGTGATTTGGTGCTCTCTGGAGGGGCTGGGAGTACAGTGGAATGAAACCAAGGCCCTGGCTATTCAGAGACCACGGTGGCGAGACCTTTAGTGAACCTCTACACCTTGCGGTAGAAGAGGATTGGAATAATAATAAGAAGATTACTTAACAAACTGAACTGTTTACAGTTAAACTAAAATGTGTTCTTAATTATTTACTAATTGTTTAAAAGCAAGCTGCCTGAGCTGCAGAACACGCTCGCTGTTTTGGGCTCACTAGAATTAAGAAACATTTTCTGACCGAGAGAAATATCGGAAAAAGTTCACTAGTCCGCACACTCGAATGGAGAAAATTAACCTCGAGGACATCGCACAGGAGATGATATTCTTGTGATATTTTAAAGGCTGCACACGGAAAGACTAACTCTACAATGAAGACATTCTTGAAGAGTTGAATACTTTTAATATACCAGAGCGTATTTCACATAACAAAGAGAGATGGATTGCTCATCTGAACGGAATCGCAGATGGCAGGTTGCCTGAGTAAATTTGCCAATACAAGCCAGTTGGACAACGAAGTAAAGGAAGGACCTAGGAATCGTTGGCAAAGTGGATATATTTCTTTGGAAACGGAACAGGTGAGTCGTCTAGTCCCGATAGAAGAAGAAGAATACCCTCCAGGAAGGAAGTGCGTGACGTGGGAAAAACTCCTGTATTGTTAAGATGTGCTTCGAAAATATTTCAGCATGAACCTTTCTCTCTCTCTCTCTCTCTCTCTCTCTCTCTCTCTCTCTCTCTCTCTCTCTCTCTCTCTCTCTCTCTCTCTCTCTCTCTCTCTCTCCCTCTCTCTCCCTCCCTCCCTACCTTCCTCTCACTCTCTCCTTCACTCACTCACTCACTCTCTCACACTCACTTTTCTATCCAGCCACCTGACGCGTGAGTGACGAAGTTTCCAGGCCATCTCACGGAGAACTATATAGACGAATACTGATATACTTCATTTCCATCTTCCAACTCCAACAAGATCGCTGGCGGTGCTGTAAGAAAGCTTTCATTCGAAATTCAACCCATCATATGATTTTTCATATCCCAACATTTATGTGTTTGTGAAAAACTTGAAAAGCGTTCAAAATGATACTTAAATTCTCCTCAACAGTGTACCAAAGGCAGCATCATTTTAAGAGATTAAAAAAAAAAGGCAAGAGTTTATCCTAAAAAAAACACAACTTCAAAATGATGAGACTGACCGAATAAATTTCGTTAAAGGCGTACCTTAGCAAGCAGCATATGAGTAGAGTTTGGGCCTGTAATAACTTGTAGGTAGACCTGTAGTTTAATATGTTATGGGAAAACTGCTATGTTACTTGCTATGGCGTATTTTTATTAAAATACCTTGTAATTAAGCGTGTCATGTTGTAATCTGATTGCTCAGTTATGATACATGCATACATATCCCGCACTAAGTTCAGGATGGACCTTGGCCTCCCTAAGGATCCATCTCCAGATAGTCCGATCATGTGCCTTGGTCCTCCATGAGCCGACATCCATCCTAGTCACGTCTTCTTCCACGTCGTCTTTTCATCGTTTTCTTGGCCTTCCAAGACCTCCAAGCAAACGGACGGATACCTAAAAAGCATACCAAAGGACCGAATAGCCGAGCCATGGTATCGACGAAACTGGAAAACTTTAGAGAAGACCTTTGTCCAATAGTGGACTAGAGAGGCTGAATAAGACCTTATTAAATCCTTAGGCCTATGAAGTCTTAAGTCTGTAAGGGATGGGTGGAATTTAAGGCACCCCCGGTTCGATATTTTCTCTTGTACAGCTGCACAGATCTTGCCAGATTCTCTCATTTCAACTGTCTCCTGTCTCCTGTCTACTACTCTTCACACCTCTTCTGGTCCTATCTCATAATAACATATACTCTTTGCAATAACAGTTTTATTACAACAAAATGCGAGTAGAAATATTAATTTTGAAATAATTATACTGTATGAATAATATGTACCTAACAGGATCGTAGATTCCTTGTGAAATAGTAGTCAAATCAATTCCCCAATTCCCTCAACTTGTAGCAGCCATTTGTTGCGGTGGGCCATTCCACATTGTCCAAGTTTACATGTCCATGCTTCTTGAAATACATCTTTCCAACTTTCTGTCTTTGCACTTGTTCCCCACGTTTCTCAACTCGCATATTCTTCACGTCCTCTCATCGTTTTTTTTTTTTTGTATTCCCTCTTCTTCTCACTCCTCTTAACATCTAGTTACTGATCTTCTTTAAAGTTGAACCTTTTTCTCTTCTAAACTTATGCCCGTATAAGCTTATTATTGGGTCTTTATTAGCTTTACTGTATCTTATTCTTCAGCGTTTTTTTGTTGTTTCACAATCAGTCATTCTTCGATATTCATCTACTCTTATTTTCTTTGGCCTCAAAATCTTATAATCTTTCTTTGGGCTTATAATCTTACTTTCGAATATTCCCAGCGTTTCTTCATAATTCCTTTGTAACAACAAATGATTTATAGCCTGCCCGTATTCTTTGAATTATCTTCACTTTCTTCCCATTTTTATCACCTACCGTAGTCCGATTTATAGTTTTTTATTTTCAATTCCTCTCTGTTATTTCTCTTTTCTTCCTATCTACCTCCATATGTATGAATAATATAGGAACTAAACACATGTAGTTATGAGATGACTTAATAATACATTTAATTACCATTTATAGATAATTTAGTAGATATCTCTAAAGCTTTTTTTGTACGAAGGAGAAGTGATAAAGTGTTATTAAGACAATACAGTTATTTAGTTTTATAATTTTTTGAAGACAATTGTTTCTAACAATTGAATAGTTTCACACTTGAGTACAAGAACAAAAAAGAAATTGAAAAATAACTATTAAACTTTATCTGAACCTTAAAATGTGGCCTCGTTTCGTTAAAAAATAAAAATAGGAACCCAGTGCAATACATGAAATTGAATTAAAGTAAATTGTTCTACTGTAAAAATACTCGAAACACACGCCAATGTATTTTGAATATGTTAATAGGATGGACGAAACAAGGTCACTTAAATGCGCCTTGAAAATTTAAATCCAGGAGAAAAATAAAGAGAAAAGAATGAAGAGAGAATGAACGGAGAAAGGAGAACAATTCGTACGGAACAAATGTGTTATGAGAGCTATGAAATACGGAAACTTAGAAATCGGACGACTGGTTCAATACAGCTGTGCAGAAAGAAGAGTTAAAGCCTCAGTTACCTCATTACGAATAGAATCAAACAATAGGCAGGAAAGGGGGATGAAAGAAATATTTAAAAACAAAACAGCGAACTTCGAAACTTATATAATAGCAGTATATCTGAAACCCCGACCGACGTTTTAAGAAAACATTTTCTCAGTGTTCATGCCGTTTGCATAATCGCAACGACAGTTCGGCAGAGAAACTCGCCAAGAGCGCGCGAGTTATGTGTTGAATTGAATCTCATTTTATGTTAATCTGGATTTTATTTTATTTGGCGTGAATTATGTTACACGATTTGCAATTGCAGAATTTGTTACACGAATTCTTCGTCTTGTGTGGGGGGGGGGGGGACAGGGCGTTCCCTCCCGATAAATATGCCCTCGATAAATTCTTACCACCATATTTCCATACAAGATTATTTACTTTTACAAGAATTCGTGTCAACAAAATTACTAGTTAAACGAGAAAAATACAGTTTTGTTTACCAAAGCGAAATGGGTTCTTTGGTAATAAAATAGACGTCCTCGTAATGGCTTTTGTACTCACGAGACTGTGTGTACAGTGTTATCGTTGCGATTAAAATTTTCTATCAGATTAATTTTACATAACTCAGAAATACAAAAGAATACATAATGTTTCGGGACTTAACGTATTAGTGAAAGAAATTTGTTAGGCAAACACACATTTGTCAAGTTCTGCTCAACAAACATTGTCTTCTAAATTTGACGACTGGGAAATCTTTTCAATCAGTAACTAGAAAATGCATTGAAAGCGTACTTTCGTGTATTTGCCGTTGGTTGGATTCTTGACATCTTTAAGATTACCTTCACCGATGCCATTTTTTGAAAACAATTTTCATTTTTTTTATAGGAAGGTGGAAAAATCTTTTATAGACAGCCATCAATCCGTGTCCTGGGTAGTGAGAGACTCTTCCTGAAACGACCTCCCTTCCCTGACCTTATTACTATAAGAACCCTACTTAGTAACTAAACATTATGCGTTACTCCATGGCCCGAACAGCTATGCAGCGCCAACTTCAAAGGCATCAACATTACGCATTAATTCATGGGAGCTCAGGTCATTCACCCAGTACTCCTACTGGTTTCCGGTTACCGTCGTCTTAGAGGTTTTTTATTTTCCTTCCTGTTTGTCCTAAAAAATCTTCCATCTCTCTCTGTTTACCTTTGGAAATCAAAGTCCTCCTTGATTATGTTGTTGGACGATGAAAACACCTCCAAGTGTTCATTAATTCTGTGACTATATGTCTATCAGAATGCTCACTGTTGCACACCACTATATAAAATTATCCCGATTAGCGCTTTCAAGCTTCACAGCTCATCATCAGATCGTGGAATTCCGATCTGACGATGAGCTGTGAAGCTTGAAAGCGCTAATTGGGATAATTTTATATAGTGGTGTGCAACAGTGATCATTCTGCTTGTGATTTCAACCACTAACACAACTTTCTTCATTAAATATCTGTCTATCGTTTGGAGCAAGTAAACAGCGTATGGATAGCGTTATTTTCTACTCTCTAGTATTTGCAAAGTGCATTATCTAATCACGAATGTTACAAATATTCTTTAAAGCATCCATGTCCTGTGAGAGCCTGGGCAAGGTGCCAGTTCACCTCCTCGCGCTATCTTTAGCTACATCCAGGATCAGCTGATGTGTCCATCTCCTTCTTGTGTCCAGTGTCCCACCTATCCTGTCATTTTCTCACCAGCTGTAATCTGGCTTCCTTCTTACTCCTCACTTCCTGCTGACTACAGGGAACTCGTGTATCGATCCGTCTTCGCTGCCATACTTCAGCTCTTTATAAACCTAAATGTTCTAGCAATTTTCATATTACATTTTATATTACAGACATGTAAAATGTTGGAAGCATAATTGTTAGATGCAGGGACTCATACAATGTCGTACATTCCTTCTGAATTTCGCCCACTAATAACATCTTATTCAGCATGAAATTGTATCGTTCCAGCTAGACGACACTTCTAACACGTTTTATAGGAATAAGAAAGTAAATTTTCAATCATGGAGATTAGTGATAAATGAATTTCATACTTTTAAGTTATTAATTTACTTCATTCATACATTTCCAGTACCCGTACAGTGGCCCGATTTTAAGATGCTGCCTCATATAACACTATAAAAAAGTAATATCATTTGAATAAAAATTAAGTCTATAGTTAACAGCCCTAAAACGCAGATTAGTAATGATATATAGAGTTGAAAATTATTATAACGAAATCAAAACCTAATTACAAAGTGTACCAATAAAATAGGGTAACTTACACTAGTAAACTGAAATATGAAAAGCCAGAAACACAGATTATGGGGCTAAGTCAGTGGTTCCGCATGTTGTTTCGCCTTAGACGTTAAATGGAAAGTATCCCAGAGGTATATCTTTAGTATTTTGAAAAAAAAATTGCTGAAAATTGTTGAAAAAGTGAATTCAAAAACACAATGATTTAGGTTTAGCGTACAATAACTTTGTTAAAATGTATAGTAAACAATCAAAATTTTGTTTTATTGTTTACTATAACAATACAAACATGAAGAGCAGATAATGTTTAGATTGCATATTTACAACAGCCCAGTTAGAGATACAAAAGCGTAGAGAGTATCAGTATCAGCTGCCCACATACGTATCTTTCGTCGGGTTCGAGAAGGCGTCTGACAGGGTGAATCGGAACAAACTATGGGCAATAATGGCAAGGAAAGGGATCCTACATCCCACAACATCTAATTAGAACTATACAGAGTCTTTATGTGGAGAATAAAATCTTAATTGAAGCAGGGAACCCGAGAACAGCTCCTAGAGTTGGCCTGATCAATTGCGGAGTAAGACAAGGGTGTCCATTATCACCTTCTCTGTTTAATTTATATATTGACGATGTCATACAAAACTGACAGATGTGTCTTCCGGAGCATTTTATGATTGACCACTCTGCAAGTAACACTTTGTTGTTTGCGGACGATCAGGCTACTTTGTCGGACTCGGAGAATAGGTTGTAGATGGGTATACATTTGTTAAATCGATTCTGAAAAGACTCTGGATTACACATATCCACACTTAAGATCAAGGTAATGGCTTTTCGTGGAACTGATCCCGTACAGGCAAATTTGTTATAGATGGTACAGCCCTGGAACAAGTCAGCAATTTTGAATACCTGGGCTGCAGTGTGTCTTATAATGCCAGCAACGACGTTGTATATAAGTTCCATAAGTTCAACCTTATGTGCGGGATCATCAGGCGAACTTTGAAGTCAGCAAGTAAAGGAACACGCCTACAATTCTACAAGGTGATAACTCATCCGACACTTCTTTATGGGTCTGAGAATTGAATTTTAACGAAAGGTCAGGCCAGTCGATTTCTCAGTACGTGGCAGGTACGTATACTCTCCATGATCATAGAAGAAACACAGATATACGGCAGGAAATGAATATTATGAGTATACTCGACAGAGTTGCCCAGTATCGGCTGAATTTGTGGGAACATCTTTGTCGAATGGATGAATGCCGCATCCCCAAACAACTATGGAACTACAAACCGAACAGACAAAGAGGTGTGGGACTTCCGAGGAAGCGCTGGAGTAACCAGCTCTAGACTCTTAGACTGTTTGAGACCGGAACAAACCATACTTGGTTTAATTATTGAAGATGATGTTGATGATGAATAAAAATTTGGTAGTCAGATTTGTAGAAAATTTTATTATGAAGAACTGAATAACGCCACACAGAATTGGGCGGGAGAACATAAAAGAACACAAGCAGAACGTAAAAGAAGAAAACGAAATTAAAGAAGAAGAAACGGAGGTGAGAACTGTGGAAAATTTCATTCTAAAGAAATTGACGTGAATCATGTTATACAAAATTGAACACAAAAGAACTGAAGAAGAAGAAGAAGAAGAAGAAGAAGAAGAAGAAGAATAGAGAAAGGTATAAGAAAGCGAAGAAAAGAATTTAGTTTGAGTTGCCTCAAAAGCTCGTGAGATATTAGCTTAAAAGCTTTTAGTCAAAGAAATGTAAGAGCTGTGCGTGTGTGTGTGCGCGTGCGTGCGTGCAGGGTAAGGTTGATGGACAGAACGGGTGATAGATGTTTTAATTCGTGGAAAAACGTTGTTATCGTGATATTAATATCGACAGACAGGGCAGAAGTAGTTTTGTGTTTGACTTTCCGATGAAAACCCAATCTACGTAATGGAGGGCAATAAGGTATCGGATTAGCCGTCCAGTAGCGGGGGACACGCGATCCACCTCGTATTCGCTATGAATTTTTCAACCGACTAATTGACATGGCAATTAATGGTAAGCTTGTATATCGTGAACGTCTGATAATTGACAGGAGGCGGGGGCAGCAGCAGGCGCTTTGTAATGCAAACAAAGTTACTACTGCTACTGCACTGCATGCACTTAAGTGTTTCAATTATACGTTGTATGCAGCAACGGCACCGGAAAACTATTTAAGCTATAAATTATACTTGGACTTCAAATATTCATTATTAAATAGAATCGTTCACAAAGTACTCACTTATTCTCTTAACGCAAGACTATTCAACCCATTCGCTCGACAATAGCCATACGTTTCCAAATTTGTTAAATTCTATGTTATTAAAACAAATAACCGAAGACCATCAATCCGCTCTATGTGGCCTAGCCACTGTGTTCGTAGATCCTTTACGAATCTTACAATGTCCTCATGCTTCAATAGCTCAACTATATTCTGGTTATTACTTATTCTCCATTCATCAAATTCTTTAACCGGGCCATAAACACGTCTTACAATCTTTCTTTCAAACCTTCTTAGTCTTTTTTGAAACTTTTTTACTAATTTCTACGTCTCACTTCCATAAGCAATAATGGGTCTGATAAGTGTCTTACACATATTTTTAAAGTACTATTTCTTATAACATGCGAATCTGTCATATTGGTTTCTTTACTTCAAATAACCAGCTATTTGGCTTCCCAAAATTTATGTCGAGACTACCAAGATTTGTGTTCTTCATGGAGTTTTCGGATCATTTCATTGGATCCTGTTCGCCCAGTGTTACCACAGTCTGATTATCACCGAACTGAAGCATGTAGAGACAGTCGTCATTTATTAAGATCACCGTTTCACATGCTGAAGGCTGGGTTAATATAAATTTTGATTAAAATAAGTGCTATGGAACGCCCTTGGTTTAACCTTTTGTTACTGCAATGTATTGAGATATTTGGATAACTTATTCGCAACTTTAACAGCAATAACACATCCCTCATAAGAGTTACGTCCCTCACAACCATCCACTATAGCTGACCTAGCCACTGTATTCGTTGAGCCTTTACGAATCTTACAATGTTCTTATGCTTCAATAGCTCATCTGTGGCCTGGTTATTTCTTATTCTCCTTTCAGCATCTTCTTTAACCGGGCCACAAACACGTCTTACAATCTTTCTTTCAAATCTTCTTACAGTCTTTCTTGTTCCTTTTTTTAATGTCCATGTCTCGCCTCCATAAGTAACAACCTGTCTGATAAGTGTCTTAAATATTTTTATGACTAATGAGTTACTAAAAATTAGTTACTAATTTTCATGACTAATGAGTTATATATTTATTTGACTAATGAGTTATATTTTCAAAATTGAATTGATTAAATTACTCTCTCTCTCTCTCTCTCTCTCTCTCTCTTTCTCTCACACACACACACACACACGCACACACACGTACGTACGTACGTACAATGACCTTTTTCGCAATGTACAATGTATTTCCAAATATTTATATAGCGTATCGATTGTTTGTTTCTCACTATTCCTGTAGCGAACTGCGAGGCTGAGAGATCATTTTCTACTCTTAAAAGCATCAAGAACATGTACCGATCAATAATGCTTGATAGCCGCTTAATTAATTTAGCAAGATTAACTATTGAAACAGAATGATTAAAATCATTGGATTTGGATGATTTTATAGCAGAGTTTGCCGAAAAGAAGAGCAGAAAGAAATATTTCAATTAAACTATTTTGTACTCTCTAATTTATTTGAAACTGTTGATTACTGTAAAAAGATCTGCGAAACAGAATAATAGTAAACAGTTTCAGCATCTATTTAATCAATATAAAATAAAAAAAATATATGTGAGTAAAAATACGGTTTAAGAACAATAATTTGTTTCTTATGTTTATTAAATGGTCGTCTGAATAAGGTAAAGTATTGTGCAAAACGCGAAAATTTCATACATGGGCCCTGCTCTTAAATAGCCCTGGTCCCCCCATAGCCTTAATCCGACCATGCTTTGGACCCGAAATCGATGCCATGAAAATATGTGACCGTTAACACTGTTAATTAGAATATTCTCACTGAATGTTCATCATCATCATCACCACCACCACCACCATCATCATCATCATCGTCACTCTAGCTTCATTGTTCAGGTGCTTTCCCATTCCGTCTTTAATCATCTGACATAAAATGAGTACACGAGTAATATCGCACACCTCACAAGCAGCACAGGGAAGTCGAACCATCTCGTTTACGGAACATAAAGAGGCGGAAGCTGTTTGGAGCGCTTACAGGGCAATGAGATGGCGGCACAAACACAGAGACTACCATATGTTACTTGTTCACAATTACGCGCAAGGGTAGTTTGGGTCTAAAAGCCGTCTCGCCAGCTCCCCCCTCCCGCCTCGGTAAAGGCGACGCACAAAGTCTAATGGAGCACTGCGTGTGTCTGCCGAGGGTATTTACAAAAACTCGCTGTTTTCTCTCGAGGGTTTTCCCCGCTATTCATCAAGCCATCACACCCTCGAGTGGCTGCTCTTACAAGGGCGAACTGCTCAACAAAAACAGATAAATAAAGAATATTATTGGCAAACATGTGTTTCTTTTGTGACAGTGAGAAGGAAGGTATTTGTGTGGGGATAGAGGGTGGAAGCGACCAGAGACAGACAAAGACGCTCTAGTTTCTGAAAAATGACACGTCATTTTCTGTACGACAAATCACCGTCTCCCCGCGACATATTTTCCTTAAATTATCGGGTAATTTAGCTGTGTATGTGTGTGTGTGTGTTAGAGATGGGCAAAGTAGTTCATAGAAACGAACTTATCATAGCTAGGTCGGTCACATCAGCGAACTAGCGCAATGAACTAGGTCATTCGTTCAATCTGTCGGACCCCTCTTTTTCTAAAATTTTTATAGACATTGAAAGAACAAAAACTGGCATCTTCCTCTTTCTGTTTATCTTAGGTTATAGGCGCGGTTATATACCAGCCTCCTCGTGAGCGTGAAATATCATCAAAAAGCGCATGAAGATTATACCCTGATTAACGAAAGAAAGTGACTGGCGGAGCGGTCGCGTGGCGACCGAGTTTGTAGTAAAGACATTCCACTTAATAACCTCGTTGAAACGTAAAATACAGGGCTAGAAATGTCTAATGAACTGTATTTTAATCATGAATTAAAGACGTTTTTAACAAACTGTTAACTGTTAATTGATTTACTCTCAATTTTTATTATTAAATTTAAATTTTCATCTTTACAATAATTTATAAATTAATCAAATAATTAATTCGAATTTTTTAACTATATTTAATTATTATAATCTTTTATCATTGAAGGTTATTAGACGTACACGACAAGTTACATTCATTAGGAGTATAGATTTGTATATTTGTATATTTACTTCTTCTTCTTCTTAGTCATCCTCTTCTACCCGTCGGGTGTCGAGGTTTTCGAGAGAGCTCTCCATCTCGTCCTGTCCGGTGCCAAAACCCTGGAACGGGCCCAAACTGTTCCTCTACCTTCTACGCTCTTCTTGATGTTAACCTCCTCCCATGCTCGTCTCGGGCACCTTTCCTCATTCGTCCAATAGACGTGGCCAAACCATCGAAGTTGCGAGCTTTCAATTTTATCATTTAAACAGAATATCTTCATATTCTTCCGGATGTTAACGTTTCTCACCCTATCTCTACGAGTTTTCTTCTCAATTATCGTCAGAAATCTCATCTCCATTGCTTGTATTCTCTTTTTATGTGTGTCATTCAGAGTCCACGACTAGCAGCTGTACGTCAATGTTGAAGCATATACAGATTTATACTGCCAATTTGGTTTTCTGTGACTCAATTCGCTATATATTTGCAATGGTTTTTTTAGTGTCTTTTATAAATTGATATTGACTATAAAGGAAAATACTTTTTTTGGAAACACTAATAGGCAGCGAAAATTAGGTTATTATCTTTTCTGAGGCAGTGCCTTCCATTTTCAAAGTAATGTCCTCAGTTTAGCCGAAAAAAAAAATATAACAACCGTACTCAGAACAACAGGCTTTGGTCTGTAGGGATGTAGTAGCCTCGTCCAAGGACGTTTAGCTGACGATTCGTGTACGGCGCCGTCCTCTTGTCGCTACTACTGGGCTCCAGGCAATTCACGTTGACATATTTATGGGCCCATTTACACTACCACATGATTGGGCTTTAAAAACTCCACACTTACACAAAAACGTCCGTTTGTTAAAAAAAAAACTACACAGTTTCCTCCCTTTCTGCTGTACAAGTATTAATGACAGCTGGTTTTTGAGTCTGCTGCGTTGTTTCTGTCATTAACGGGTGACGAATTTACCCCTATTAAGAGGGTGACAACGTTACTGTACACTCTGTTCAAAATAAGATGGTTTTTGATTCTCTTTGTCAACGAATTCCCATGCTTAATCGTAATGCATTTGAAGGTAGACAGAAATGAAATACTTCAAAATGAATAATTAATTTCTATAAAATAAGTAAGTCTTCCATCTGCGTATTGTCAAGTATTGAAATCATACTTATAAAGTAGATCTTTCCGCGAAAAACATACGTCAATACGAAGAAGGAGTTAGCGATCCCCGGAACTGGGATATGAATCTGTATCTGGCATGCTAGGAGCCTCCATAACGGAAAGGCGCAGGAAAGGTGCAGAAATGAACATCGTAAATGAACTCTTCCCTACTCATTCATAAAGAGGAAGACAAGTAACATATCGGAAGTAGAGAACGTCTGAAATGATGAGCCGATTTGAGCAGTAAACGTTTCTTCTATTTGTGTCGGCCATCTGAGGACCGCATGCCAATTTCAATTCTTTATTTCTTTTTCTTTTCTTTTTCTCCAATATTCTTTCATCTTTCCACTGTGTCTCTTCTTCCTGTCTTCAGTCCACTTTGAACCTGCGAGTTTCTCTCTCCTACCCTGGACTCCTTCCATTTTTACCACTTTTGCCCGAAAATCTTCTTTTTCAATTGCTTCTTCTGCGTTTGTATTTTTTTTTTCTAAATCCTTTTAGACTTCTTTAATCCAACTTGATGTTGACTTCTTTCCCCGTAGATATTTGAAGATCTGTTTTGTTAACCTATTGTCGTCCATTCTATATAAATGTCCAAAAAATAATAGTCTTCTTTTTCTCATTGTTTCTGTTACATTCTCTATACTTTGATATATTTTAACATTACTTTTTAATTTCCAACTTTCTGAAGTTTTTCGTGGGCCTAACATTTTCCTAATAATTCGTCTTTCCAATATTTCTAGTTTGTCTAAATTATAATTCAATGCTAGACATTCACTTGCATATAGGCATTCTGGCTTCACTACTGTACTGTAATGCCTTATTTTCGCATTTTTAGATACGCACTTTTTATTGTAAATATCTTTAGTTACACCATATGCTCTTTCCATCTTATGAATCCTTTCTTCTATAGCAGATTTTTCTAAACCATTCTCTTGAATTATTTCCCCTAGATACTTAAATTTTCTAACCCTCTCTATTCGACCAATATCTGTTACCAGGAATTTTGGCGCATTTTTAATGTTCGTGAGAAATTTTTTTTTTCTGCAGAAATTCTTAGGCCTGTTCTACTGGCTATGTCCTCTAAAAGGAGTAAGCTTTATTTTAAGTAAACAGGCTCCAAGGCCTCACAGCATACGACTGAAGTGTACACCCACTTGCAAGTTCTGCCGAATGTAGGCTATGCGTCTCCCTTTGTGAGGGCAAACGTTTTTGCACTCTATATAAAAGGAAAGTGCTGATGCTTATTAGACTTTACTGAGAAGCAAAGGACAGGATAACTTTCCGGTGTTCCATAACCTCCTTGAGTGCTGTACTTTGCTGGAAAAGCGTTAGAAAAACGGTTATTTTACTAGCCATAACGTTTGGTGAAGACTATTCCGAAGGCGTGTCTGCAGGAGAAGTAAAGACAAGGTGGCTGATGTTGTTAGGGCAACCACGTCTTCTTCTTCTTCTTCTTCTTCTTCTTCTTCTTCTTGTTCTTCTGCTTTTCCTTAGCTACAGCCCACAAGTTGGTGCACTTGCAATTTATGCCCTTTCAGAGACAGTCTCTTAATCACTACATACTTTCTTCGTCCTTTTATTTCATCCATATACTCCTGTATATTCCTTCCTATTACGTCCCTCAATCATTGCCTGATAAGAGGGATGAACCAGTTTTAATGGGGTATCAAGTGCCCAACCATTCTTTCCGCAGTGGTTTCAATCAGAATCCTTCTCTCATCCACTCTCTTCTTAACCTCATCATTCGGCATTCTTTCAGTCCACGGTATTCTTAATGCCCTCCTCCAGCACCACATTTCAAATGCTTCAAAGTGGCTTCTTTCCGGTTTCCTCGGGGTCCAGGTTTCTGAGCCTGTGGTGCAAATGCCACTTTTTAGGGATTTCTTCCTAGTTTCCAGGGATACGTTTCTGGATGCTACTAGAGAGCTTTTTGAAAAATTCCCCTTTTGCTTGGCCATTCTATTTTTTACATCATTGGTGCATCTCCCATTCGATGTAATGCGGCTAACAAGATATATAAACTATCACACTTTCACTACCTTCCTAAGGTCCATATATATCTCAGCCTTCTTAGTGAACGCAACTCTCCTCAGGCCGGAGTTGTCGCAGTTGTAAGACATACTGGACCATTGCCAAATAGCCCGGTTAACATGTATTACAACTATCTCGGACTTCTGTTTTCCATTTCTGGAACATTTCACGATTTTAGTTTTTCTTACTTATCGTCATGTCGCATGAACAAGACAACCACTACCACGTCTCACTACAACTGTTTGTAGACGAGGTTGGACATATAAAAAATAGCTTCCGGCGAAATGGAGCGCCGTGTTTCAAACATTTAGAGCGACCGTGCATGTACCATAACGCCTTTTGCGCGTTATGAGAAATTACTTAAGCGTCCTGAAGTTTTTATATTGTTACGTAATGCGGAAAAGCGTTACGCCATTACGCAACGTTCTGTTACATTGGAGAACGTTGTTCTACTCTTTTCTCGGCTATTCCCGCAGCTGTAATGCGTCCGTGACACTTGACATGCAAGGCAGTATTACGTAATGCGGAACGTCTCGTGCGTTCGATGGTGTCGTTCTAGAAGCTTCTTGACTAGTCCAACGTGTCATGTTGACAACGTCCAACTAGTTCGATGGTGTGGTTTCTGTCATGGCCGCGCTGAAGAATTTTACGTGTTTGTTAAAGACGCATGTTATGGAATCCTGCAGACTATAAATAGCCCATACCTGCCGATTAGAGTTCAGTGTTATGTCGGGCGATTTACACAGTGCGTCGCAACTGGTATATTAGCGAAAAGTGATTATAGCGCGGAATTCTTTATATTTGACATTATTATCGCGTGTGGACAAATCTAACTGGAATTTTGTACGGGTTGATTATAAACTGTTATTTGTGATAATTAAAGCTGGTTTTTAGTGACTTCATTGGTGTCTTGTACTTTGTTTTCCACTGTACGATACGACGATCAGTAGACCGTCGTAACAATATGAAGATGTTAGTGAGAGACCTCCAGGATGAAGTACGAGGGTCAGTTGAAAAGTTCGCGGAGCGACATCTGTAGCTTAGCGGTAAAACTGAAATTTTTCTTGTGCTGAAGATTTGTATTTTATGTGAACTCCTGTTAATTTCCAAATCTATCTATCAATTTATTCATTGTTTAGAAGCTGTTTAAAATTAACGTGTCATGGGTGTTTTGAAAAACGGACAAAATCAAACATTGTGGTGTGATTCTTTGTTAAAAAATTGTTTAGCGCCAATAGAAATTCAGAACGAAATTGTAAATGTGTCAGGAGATGCTGCGACTTCAAAACCAACGGTTTGTAAGTAGGCACTTGAGTTTAAACGTGTCGTATGAGCATTGAAAACCTGGTCGCACTGGATGCCCAAAAAATGCTACAACTCCAGACGCGGCAGCCATCTTGCACAACGCTTTTTCACTCGATGTTCTTGAGTTAAAGTATGATGCACACGCTCATATGAGATGCCTATGATTTCAGCAACGTCATCCACTCCTCAATCTGCGGTCTTCCAACACCCTATTCAATAATGTCATTTTTTGTTGCACTGTTTGGACGTCCACTGCTGGGATCGTCTTCAGTGCTTGTACGACCACGTTTAAATCCGAGTGAGCCCCACTTACCGGTGTTTCTGAAGGCGCAACATCTCCTAACACAGTTACAATTTCGTTTTGATATTCCACTGACGCTAAAACGTTTTTAATAGAGAATTCATCACAATACCATGTTTGACTTTGTGAATTTTAAAAACACGCGTGACAGGACAATTTCAAACAGCTGATAAAGAGTGAATAAATTGACAGATATGTCTGGAAATTAACAGGTGATCACGCGAAATATACGTCTTGCAGCAGACGAAAGATTTTAGTTCTAGCACTGAGCTATAGATGTCGCTCCGTGAACTTTTCAACTGACCCTCGTAGAACAGGCCACAGCTGTGAAGATCTGGAAATCTGGAGCGATCCGTAATGTAAGTAATGAATTCCGCGGTTTCAATTCCCTAAGGAAAATGTTCAGTTTGTCTGGATGAGAACGTAACATGTACTGATCTGATGCATATGCAATTTGTCGACGGGATATTTTGCCCTGGAAAATCGTGCTACTAACAAGCACCTATATGCCTCGATCTGCTCTGAAAACGCAGGTTTATGTTTACCGACGTAAACTTATTTGGCGGCTGTGATAGTAGCCTATACGAATAGTCTAGTGGAGTGGTTCTCAAACTTTTCAGTCCGCGGACCCCCCCCCCAATTAAAAAAACACGGACCCCGTCTGAGTTATGAAATAAAACAACAGTAAATATGATACAAACTCTTATATTTTAATTAAAATGTATTGAAATCAAAATTCTCTTAACTTGCGAAATTATAATATTAATGATATCAAACATATTTTTTTATGTGAACAATGAAGCTGCTTTTGAACAATTAGCTCTGCAGTGTTAGGTTTAATGTCTGATAATTTCAATATTTAAGTCACTGTCGATATCAAGTTTATTTCTTAAGTTTGCCAACCTCGGGTCTTTCTTTCCAGCTACACGTGTCGAAATCCAGCAACTTAACCCTAAAACCAGCTACACGGAAAAATGTTTTGCTTAGATACAGTGCTTATACGCGAGATACAATGCTTATACATGGACTAAAACAGCGGGATCAGTTCTGCGTCGATGCGGCGCTATAGTCAGTTCGGCTGACAAACAGATCTGCTACACGACATGATTTAACGACATTAAAGACGTTAGTCTGAAATTATTTTTACAATTACAATTACTGTAGTTTGAACAAAAAATATTGGAATCTTCTATTAATTGTTATAAGATTCTAAAATTTAGATTTCAGACTCTAAAAGATCGGAGAAAATTACGGTATATTCTATTCTTTCTGAAAAGTGTCCGCGGACAGCCTGAAACATTGTCGCGGACCCCAATTTGGGAGCCACTGGTCTAGTGTGTCGCCAAACGGCGGGTACGAAGCTGCTGACGGAGTCGGAACAGGTTTGTTCAGAGCCAAACGTACGCTGTGACAGTTGATCACCTGCTGTCCTTATTTCGTCTGTGTTGGACGCCGAGTGACCAGACGAAATGTCAGTGACCAAACGAGGTTTCTGACCTGTCACGTAGCCAAAATCCGACTCAACTCAACAGCGCTGGTCACTCGTACGTTCGTTGCACAAACGCTTGCATATTATACTGGAAAGTTTCACTCCAGTAAACGCGCTGTACGCAACAACTAATTTTTAAATAAATTCGTTCTTTTGGTATTCTGTAACGATTAAATGACTGTTTTCTTTTCTTTCTGAGATGGACCGTGTATGAATTTCTGGAGATCTGTGGATGAAAGGACGACCTATCAAGACTTAAACATGATAAAGTAGAGTAATGGCACTAACTACGAGCGGAATAAGGACAATCAGGCGCGCGCGTGTGTGTGTGTGTGTGAGAGAGAGAGAGAGAGAGAGAGTTTATCTTGTAGATTTCATGAGCCTATTATATTTATATACCTTTTCACCTACCACTGGGATACTTACCACACCAATCTAAAAACAATAAAAGAAATTTGAACTTTGCGAGGTGGGGTGTACAGATCATGGTCTTCTATTGTAGCGGGTGTTTAGATTCATATACTCGATACATTTTTATGACATCTTGAACAAGGAAATCCAAACTGAATTCTGGAATACACAGTAACAAATATTTATTGTTATTTTTATATTGTTAATTATCTACTGTATCTCTTCTTCTTCTTCTTCTTCTTCTTCTTCTTCTTCTTCTTCTTCTTCTTCTTCTTCTTCTTCTTCTTCTTCTTCTTCTTCTTCTTCTTCTCTCTATTTTTCTTCTCTAGCACTACAGTCCAGCGTGAGCCCTGGCTTCCAACACCAATCTTCCTATCCATTGCCCTCTTAATGTAACCACTCACATCCATTCTTCTAAGACCTTCCAGCACATCATCCAACCATCTTATCCTAGGTCGGGCCCTCTTTCTACTTTTAAAGATTTGAGCCTTCAGGATTTTCTTTAGGATACGTTGAACATCCGTCCGCTCTAGGTGACCTAGCCATTATATTCGTTGAGCCTTTACGAGTCCTACAATGTCCTCATGCTTCAGTAGCTGATTTATCTCCTGGTTATTTCTTACCCGAAAAACCAGACAGCAGTTTTTTACATTAAAAAGCAGCATTTATTATGTTCGTTCCGATATTAGGTACTTGCGTATATACAGGCCTACTACATATTAAAAAATAAAACGATATCAGCTTATTTCATACATAAGATATGTTTATTATCATTACACATAGAAACATAATAAGACATAGGAATAAAAAAGAAAAAGAAAGACAAGCTCTGTATTCATCATTATAAAGAAATAGAAATACTGTAACTCCAGTCTATTATTATTAAATAAATTTAATCTTTTTTAACTAAACACTTAAATTTTAACGAAACATTTAAATCTCAAAATTTTAATTGAATATCAATATTTGGTACATTCAAAACACATAAAAATGGAAAACAAGTTCTATCATCTTCATTATAAATGAAACAATGTTATTCTGTCTTATCATAATATCAAAATTTGTCTTCTTATTAATAATAATTATAAATACGAAGCTTAAAAATTCAATACTCTGTACAAAAGAAAATTTTTTATAGAAGAAACAACAAATCTACACAAAAAATAACATTGTACTTTAGTACTTACTACACTAAATTAAAAACAACATTAAAGAAATAGGTAATTAACATTTGGTATAATTATTACACTGGAGCACTACTCAATAACAAATCAAGGTATTAACAGTTGATTTGTTGGGTACTTGAAGCTTGAGCTTAATTTATTTATCAAATACGTCATTTTCCTTAGAGCATGGGGATCGATGTTCATCGTTTTATTTTAAGTAAAGTATCAGCATCCTTCGCCACTGCGTCAATTCAGCAATGCTTGGGTCTTCCGACAGGCCTTCTACCCTCGATTTGACTAAACGGTACTTTCCTAGGCATTCGGTTGCCTTCCATCCTTATGATGTGTCTTTCCCATTGCAATCTATGCAGTCGGATGGTGGAGGCCAGATCATTGTCTTTATACAGCTTGTATAGTTCCTCATTGTGACGCATTCTCCATATCCCATTGGCTTGGATTGGTCCATATATACTCCTCAACATTCTCCTTTCAAAGGTTAACTAAGTTAGCGGCTTGTTTGTTCAGAGTCCAAATCTCGCTGCCATATGTTATCACCGGCCTAATCATAACTTTATATAATGTGACCTTGGATTGATAGTGGACATTCCTTGTCTTGAATGTAGTTGTCAACGAACCGTATGCTCTATTTGCGGCCTGTATCATTTTCCTTATTTCATTTATTTCTCCATTATGTTCTCCCATCAAACATCCCAAATATGTAAACCGATTAACTATTTCCAGGTTTAGTGGTTCGATTTCAAATCCTGTCATATTTCAAATGGATATCAAAATACTACATGCATATTTGTCAGATAAAAAGCCTAACAAAATCCGGACATGCTTTTTTTAGCCGGACTAAACGGTAAGAAGCCAGACATATGAAGGGTGCCAACCCTAGTTATGAACAAAATATCTATTCATGGTAATAACTCGACATTCTCGTTATGTAAGCAGCACTTTGCGGATTAAATGGGAAAAGCAGAGGCGCGTCCTTGTCCTTCAGAGAGCTGATTCGGTGTTATGAGGTGACGTTCTGTATTTACGAGAAAATGTCTTCTCCGATAACATTTAATCCACATAAGAAAGGTATCTTTTACATTGTTCTCGGTTAAACAAACAAACTTCTTGATTACAACGAAGAGAAATGTTTGCTTCTTCATTTTTTTTTACGATAATTTCTTTTCTTAGAATTTCGAGTGCTGATAAAAACGTGACCTTCTCACGAGCACGTCGGACGTAACGACCAATGTTATTGACACTGCTGGAGGTACTTTTTCATCATCTGTCGCATAAAAAATATACAGTATAATGCACATTATTAAACTTATCTCGTAGGCTATTTCTATATCTACTACAACTAAGTTTCGGCAATAAGTGTGATGTTTACCAATTCGCGCGTTGCGTAACCAACAAAATGCATGCCCCCCCATTTGTAGACTTATTTATAAACGACCTTATTTTTTATATATATATTTTTTTGTCGATTCGTCAGTATCAACTTGTTTGTGGACTTCGTTTATCTCACGTTATGGACTTAACAGAACTAAAATTCATGTTGTAATATGATTAATATTTCATATATTTTTTTTATTTTTCGGGTTTTTGCGAGAGACGTACACCAGCAATTAGAGCCCGTCAAAAGTGACACATGTTAGCTTTGTTCGAGGGTGGGCGACGAAAAGGAACAAACCTTTCCTTTCCATTAAGACGTCGTAAAAACTATTCACGAACAATGAGCTGTACGGCACATGTTGCAGCCAACTGGACCATGCGTGGGAATGCCCGACTCCACAGTTAGGACAAAAGGAGACTATCCTTACATCTGTCCAGTAGCGAGAAAAACACAGAACCAACGGCGAGAGTATTGTTCATAACCATGTCTGCGACTTCACAAAGACAATGGTTTATGCAAGGACAATAGGACAGGCGACTAAGTGACGCTAGGGTAGAGCACAGATGTTACGCCACCCGTAAATTGACGAAGGAAGTCGTCAGCGTACCAACAATGAGAGAATTCGACACGCTACACCAAAAGTAGCAGATGTGATTTTGAAACGAAGCCTTAACACTGATTCCAGGAACTGGGCAACGTACGTAAGACAGCGACTCATCCAGTCCACATGGACTACGTCAAATTCGAGTCGAGAAAGCCAACCAGCCAATGAGGAACGAGAATTCCGGAGGGAACTTCTGTAGGGGATGGTTCAGAGAAGAGCTTGAGACCAGAGAGCGAATCTCGTGTATGAACGTCCCTCTCCAAACGGCACAGGGTGGAGAATTCGTTGGAAATACTGACTGGAGACGAAGGAACACAGGGAGGTCCATGGAATGAACCTATCAAAGATGATTAGGTGGGAAGTTTGAGCGTTCATCAGAATCCCAAGAGTGGGAACATCAGAAGAAATAAAAACCGTTTACACAGGGAGACGCGCTCTCAGTTTTACTTCATTTATCTCAGTTCATTCTAATTTTACGCTCAGTTAATTCAAATTGTATCTCAGTGTACTACAATCATTGGCTCAGTTCATTAAGATCTTTGCCTCAGTTTATTATAATTCTTAACTCGGTTTACTCAGAGTTTCGAACAGTCTATTGAACTTGTATTTCATTTTCATAATAGTTCAAGTACAAGAACTTAAGGCAGTGCGTAAGTTAAAATGTATTTCGGTAGAGACGATTAAGACATTGTTACGAATAAATGGAAGTGCGCGAGTAAGACTCAAAGCGTAAAACGGAACAGTAGTCTTCGTGATGAAGCGCGAGTAACAATCTATATAAATTCTATGCAATTCACCGTCATAAAGATACTGACATTGTGAAGTGACATTCTTGAACAATTACAGAAAAGTAGTGATACTACAGTTTAGTAATTAGTAATTAACTCAAGTAAATAGAATTGTGAACAAGTGCCTAATGAACTCGAAAACGATCTAGGCGCCGAAAAGAGTTGTCGTGCGGTATGGACAATTATTAGAAGCATACGGTATCGAACTGTGTACCGCAAAATAGACACATACGCGTGTAAAACGTAGCCGACCGATTACGAGAACAATGCCACGTCTTGTATTATAATAAACTCAAAAGCTCGAAGTGACTGTCGCGTTGTGCGGAAGTGTTTGCGATGGAGTGTTATATGGATTAACCTCACTCATCAACGCAGGGATAATCATGGGAGCAACACATCACGCCAGGACGAGTAAAGTACAAAACTAATCTCTTCTTATAATTAGTAACTTATCAAATACCACTGACCTGACACTTAGAACCAAACCACGTGAGAAAGCTATATAAATATGAGTCAGATAGATACGAATCCATAAGTAGGGAATATTATGTTCTAGAATATTATACATGTCTTCTTGTTAATATATTTTGTACTATGTATGTATTTTGATGTGTTTGTTGCAGGAACAGGATTTTAGCTATGTATATGATTGATATGTGTATTGTTAATAATGATTATTTCATGCATATAAATGTTTAATGTGTTTTAACATAAAATACTTAATACGAACTATGAGCACACCACATTGTTAGTTAGTAACGTCATTGCGGACGAAGAAGCGACTACATTTGATAGATCACTTAATTATTTAATTTTGTTCATTTCATTATTTAAATGTGGCATAGAATTTTATTGTTTTGTTGAAGATTTGTAAGTGCTCTTAAATTAATGTTATGACATGAATAGGAATGAAGATGATTTTAATAAACGTAAGTTAGAATGGATTCGTTAGTATTCTATTGATTTATGTAAAAACCTGACTCACAACTTAACCTTTCATCAAACAGTATCTATACTTTATAATTCAAGTTAACGATTATCAAATAAATTACTCAGAAAGATGCACAGAATAGAAGTTTCGAAGACAGTTTACGTCAAAAGTAATTTCAAATGTAGCAAGCTTGAGTGCAAATAATTAATTAACTCTAACTCAAATTCATACAATTAGTTATTATTTAAAGAAATGAACTTGTTAACATTACATAAGGGAGTTCAACACATGACATTAACTAAATCGTATATGCTAACCCAAGCTCAGAGTTAGATACACTTTGATCACAACTTTATTAAAGAGATAATTAAATCAATTTATGCAATAAATTTGCATAAAGATTAACTGTTGAGGTATGGTTAAAAATAATTAATAATTTAAGTACAGGAGCAAACACACGCTTTATTGAAGAACAGTTTAGTAGCAAGTATACATACAACGGACACACGAAATACACATTACAAAAGCAGATTTAAAACTGAACTTAACTGGTCGAGTGCATCTCTGTTTATATAGAAAAAAGCTTCCAGATTTTTCCTTTTATTTAAAACTACCAGAACATTACTTTTGTAGACTTCTCACAGTAAACCAGCATGTGTGTGGGCTGAGGCCCCGCCCAGGTAGCTAGACCTCCCACCGCACAATACAAACTTTCACTTTACAATAACAGGTATACTTACTTAAAATTGAATGCAGAGTTTTCTAGTAAATTCTCAACACCCTCCCTAAAACTCTACATTCTCACAATAACATTAATTTTAAAAAAAAAATTCATTTTTACTCTTAAGTCCAAGTTTAGATCTTAAATAAACAAATTTTGGTTTTGACAAAGCTTTCGTAAGTATATCAGCAACTTGTTCATCACTTTTAACATAATGCACATCAATTTCTCCATTTTGAAAACAATCACGTACATAATTATATTTCACATCAATATGTTTTGTCCTTTGATGGAATTCAGGATTACTTATAAGTTTTAATGCACTCATATTATCTATATATAAATCATATTTATCAGTCTTACAATCGCATTCATTAAATAACTTCTTTAACCACATTATTTCAGTTGTTGCTAATGCTGCACTTACAAATTCTGACTCGGTTGTTGATAATGATACAGATTGTTGCTTCTTACTTCGCCAAATAATTGCAGCATTTGCATACATACAAGCTACGCCAGAAGTTGATTTACGTGTAACTGTATCGCTAGCATAATCAGCATCACTATAAGCTTTAAAGTTCCCATCCTTACAATATAGTAATCCAAAATCAATCGTACCTTTTAGATAACGTAAAATTCGTTTAACAATTGACCAATGAGCTACACTTGGTTTGTCTAAAATTCTAGATACAACATTTACAGCAAAACTTATGTCCGGACGACTTACAATTTGCAAAAACATCAAATTGCCGACAGCTTCAAGATAAGGTACATTACTTACAATAGTTTTTGATAAATATTCGTCATGATTACAATCAATTGGCGTGGATACAATATTAGTTTCTGACATATTAAACTTTTCTAAGATTTTGTTAATATAAGTACTTTGATGAATGAAAACAGACCCATCATTCAATCTACAAATTTCCATTCCAAGATAATTAGTAACTTCTTTAGTACTAGTAATTTTAAATTTTTTACTCAAATCATTCAACAATTTATCAATCAAACTTTCATTTGAAGCTGCAATAAGTCCATCATCAACATAAATTGCTAACAAGATCTTATTATTATTATTATTGTTATATATGTATAAACATGGGTCACCCGTACTTTGACCAAAAATCTAAATTTACAAGAAAATTAGTGAAGTGCTCAGTCCAGCATCTTGGTGCTTGTTTTAAGCCGTATAAACTTTTCATTAATTTACATACACGTGAGCTTCCATCATCAAACCTTCAGGTTGTTTCATATATATATCTTCCTTTAAGTCACCGTATAAAAAAAGCCGTTTTTATATCAAATTTACCGATATGTAAATTTTCACGAGCAGAAATACGAAGTATCAATCTTATTGTATCAAAGCGAACAACCGGACTAAAAGTTTCTTTATAATCGATATCTTTCTGTTGCGAATAACCTTTAATAACCAACCGCGCTTTATAACGTTCTGTACCATCTGGATTGAGCTTCTTCACAAAAACCCAACGATTGTTAATCACCTTTTTATCTTTTGGCTTTTCCACTAATACCCATGCTTATTTTCATACAAAGAGTTCATTTCGTCCTGCATTGCAGCTTGCCAACTATCTTTTTCTTTACTTGTAATTGCTTCGTTATAATTAGATGGTAACTTTTCAGCAATAAACGTGATCGGATATCCATAATATTCTGTAGGTTTTAATTTTGTTCTATCGCGCAATTGTCGTCCAGTTTGATTGTTATCGCTATTTGAAGATTGTAAAGGTTCTCTTTCTTCAAACTCATTTGATTCATTTTTAAGTAAAAGTTCATTATTTTTAGGAGTTATAATTTCATTTCCTTCAGTTTCTTTATTATTATTGTTCAAAGAATTCAAAATAATTGAATCAGCTAATACTCTTTCAGGTTTAAAAAGTACATCTCTACTTATAATGACATCTCGCACTTCCGGAACATATACACGATAACCTTTACAATCCTCATGATATCCGACCAGATAACCTCTCATCGATTTTTTATCAAGTTTCTTACGCTTTTCTTTTGATATATGTACATAACACATGGTTCCAAATATTTTAAATCTATCAACAGTAGCTGTTTTTCCATTCCATAACTCATAAGGAGTTTTATTATTTTGTTTTGTTGAGCCTGTTCTATTAATTACATGTACAGCAGTATTCATTGCTTCTGCCCATAAGAATAGAGGTAAGTTTGAATTTGAATATAACATTGATCGAGCAGCCTCTACAATGATTCGGTTATCGCGCTCTGCAATTGAATTTTGTTCGGGCGTATATGTAATATTAATCGAATATTTTATACCTTTACTATTTAAAAAAGAGATCACTGCTTTATTATCGTATTCTTTACCACCATCAAAATGAATTTCTTTAATATTTGTTGCAAATTGATTCTCAACCCCGATACAAAATGATTTTAGTTTTTCTATTACTTCAGATTTTTCTCGAATAAAATGAATTTCTCTATAACTTGAAAAATCGTCTTTAAAAGAAACGAAATATAACTTTCTACCGAGAGACTCTACTTCCATAGGACCATAAACGTCAGTATAAATTATTTCGCGAGTTTTAGTGGCACGATCGATCTTTTTGTGAAAAGGCAATCTATGATTTTTGCCATAAGCGCAACCTTCACAAAAGAAATTTTCATCCGTAAATTTTATATTTAGATTTTTCAAAAAATTCTTCACATGTTTTACATTTTGATGGCAAAGTCTTTCGTGCCATAATTGTAAAACATTACCGTTGGAAATGCTCGATCCACTCTTTTATTCTACCACGTTACATTCTTTTGGAATTAAAGTTTGAATGTCTAATTTTAGCAAACTACCAGGCTCATATTCGGAACCAGTTACAAGAATTTCATTACCATGCTTTAAAGTACATCTCGTAGCATTATGTGTTATTTCATAATCTATACCCCTTTTACCCGCATATTTAACAGAAAACAGATTATACATTGAATCAGGAACATATAATACATTATAGATAGTACCTTCTACTCGTTCACTATTTTTATAAGTTTCAAAGTCAATATTACCTTTACCATATGCAGACATTGTCATACCGTTGCCCATTTTTACACTGACTGGTGTTGTATATTCTTCGAACGTTGAAAACCATTCTCGATGCTTCGACATATGATCCGTCGCACCCGAATCCACAATCCAGAGATCATCCCGATTGCCACAGCTGCCTTTGTCACCTATTAGTGCTATCCTCGATGTTGATTTCTTCTGTCCAGAAGACGAGTTACTTCTTTCTTGATTATTCGACCATCTTCGCTGTCCATTATTCTTATTCATGAAGCAATTGTTGTTTTGCACGTATAACACCTGAAGCAGTCCCTTTTTAAATGACCTTGTCTTCCACAATTATAACACTGCTCTTGTTTCAAATTATTCTTCTCATATTTATAAGAGTCATTCTTCTGTTCTTTATGACCGATTTTCAGATTAGCTAGCAACGCTGTCGTCTCTTCGTGTACTTCCTTTTGCTCTTGTAATCTAAATTCTTCTGCCATCAAGCGCTCAGTCAAATTTTCGAGATTCTTCTTATCGTCAGATACCGAATCCCAAGCACCGTGAAAATGATTAAACTTTTGTGGCAAAGATGTAAAAACACGAGTCATCACCATAGTCTTTTCAATTTTTCCCCCGAGATTTTTCATTTTTCTAGCCAACTGTTCTATTTTTGAAATATTATACGTAACACTTTCACTCTCTGTCCACTTAAACTCAAAAAATTGTTTTTGAATCATCGACAGATTTTCATCAGATTTTAGATCATATGCTGTATTCAATGTGTCCCACATCTCCTTGGCAGTAGAACAACCCATTATAAGTTCGAGAGGCTTTCTCTCCACTGTTGTAACAATTAACTTTCTGGCAATTTTCTCCGCCTTCTTGAACTTTTCCAACAACGTGTCACGATCTTCTGCACCTGCAGCTGGCTCGGCTAATCTTCCTTCGCAAACATCCAGCACATCATCATCCTCTTCCATCAACGTGCGTACTACGATGCGCCATTGATGCCAATTATCTTTGTCTCGAAGTTTTTCAATTTTTATATTCGGTTCCATTTTTGCACAAATATTTTATACTTGCACTCCAATTACACACTGCACTCCGATTTTAAAATGCCACTGGGCCCATAACCTGTTGAGGTATGGTTAAAAATAATTAATAATTTAAGTACAGGAGCAAACACACGCTTTATTGAAGAACAGTTTAGTAGCAAGTATACATACAACGGACACACGAAATACACATTACAAAAGCAGATTTAAAACTGAACTTAACTGGTCGAGTGCATCTTTGTTTATATAGAAAAAAGCTTCCAGATTTTTCCTTTTATTTAAAACTACCAGATCATTACTTTTGTAGACTTCTCACAGTAAACCAGCATGTGTGTGGGCTGAGGCCCCGCCCAGGTAGCTAGACCTCCCACCGCACAATACAAACTTTCACTTTACAATAACAGGTATACTTACTTAAAATTGAATGTAGAGTTTTCTAGTAAATCCTCAACATTAACATCGTATATGGCGTCCAACAACGGGGCTAGATACATGTAAGTACGACAAAGTTCGTACCGGAACACTTTCATAATTACAGATCAATATTATATAATAGACGAATTAATCAATATATGCAAATAAATTTGCATATAAGATATATAACAATGTGTTAAATATACTGCATATACCATTCTTTAGTCTGGGGCAACGAACGTTTCACTGATCCGGCTTCTGGTTGCAATAATACAGTATGTCAGTGGTTCCCAAAGTGGGGTTCGCGGAACTTTTAAGAAACAATAGAATATACCGTAATTTTCTCCGATTTTTTATGTTATAGAATTAATAGAAATTCCAGTACTTTTTTATCAAACTAATAGTAATTGTAAAAGTAATTGAAACTGATGGGTTTACTAATGTGTTAAATCATGTTGTGTAGCAGATCTGTTTGTCCAGCTGAACTGACTAGAGCGCCGCATCAACGCAGAACTGATCGCGCTGTTTTAGTCCACGTATAAGCGTTGTATCTTGTTTATAAGCACTGTATCTAAGCAAAACGTTTTTCCATGTAGCTGGATTTCGACACGTGTGGCTGGAAAGAGGTTGGCAACGCTGGTTACGGAACCGGAACTTAAAGACTTAATAATTGAAATTATCAGACATTAAAGCCAATATTGCAGAGCTAATTGTTCAAAAGCTGCTTCATTGTTCACATCAAACTATATTTGATACGATTAATATTATAATTTTGCAAGTTAAGAGAATTTTGATTTTAATAAATTTTAATTAAAATATAAGAGTTTGTATCATATTTAGTCTACTGTTTTTTTTTTTTAGAACTTAGACCGGGTCCGTGAAAGTTATAATTTTTTGGGGGGTCCGCGAACTGAAAAGTTTGGGAACCACTGCAGCATGTTCTTTTCGCATAAATTTGTTTAAACTCGGTTCACAGTGGCAACTTATCGATTTAAAAAAAAGATTAGGACTGATATGTAGGTTACAGCTGTGTCAATGAAAAATCACAGTGACGCTCTGTGTTAAAATTAGTTGAAAGTCGACGAGGTTAAAGTCCGCTCTTCAAATGCGGCGATAGAACTTCCTAATTATTTTCACGACTCAGGCCTACTGTAGCAGTACCCGTATGAAAGCACACTAACGGGGACCCGGAAAAGCAATCGTAAAGGATATGTTTATCGCTTTTCAGAGTGTCGTAAAATCGATGGGAATTTTATATTAGATTAGTGTATTTAATGGGCAAAGTGACGAATTTCACAAGAATGTGTCGAACGACTTGGAGAACGTTGGGGAATAAATGTAGAAACAAAAATGTTATAAAACAATGACAATACATACACTACTGTATGGTTCTGAAACTTGGGCCATAAAGAAAAAAGATGAACAGAAGATACAAACAGCAGAAATAAAATTTCTGAGATCAGTTAAAAGGTGTAACAGACAGATCATATAAGAAATTAAGAGATAAGAAGTGATTTAGATATTTTTTCAGTTAATGAAAAGATTAAAGAATACAGAAGAAACTGGATTCAACACATCAGTAGTATGGAAGAAAGTAGAATACCGAAGGTGGTGAAAGATTACAACCCTAGAGGCAGAAGAAAAGTTGGTAGACCTAAGAAAAGGTGGACTTTGGAACAGGAACAGGCCGCTAAAGCCTAAAACCATTAAGAAGAAGAAGAAGAAGAAGAAGAAGAAGAAGAAGAAGAAGAAGAAGAAGAAGAAGAAGAAGAAGAAGAAGAAGAAGAAGAAGAAGAAGAAGAAGAAGATCGTTATTTCGATAATCGATGTGTAGACCTATGAATAGATTTTGTACAATGGCTCAGAAACGCCCAATGTACAACTCCTGTTGTTAGGTTAACAAAATTTTCATTATTATAAGAATCAAAAACTACCGGGCTGTTGGGCCGTGGTCGATTGCTTATAGATTGATACATATATTTCTTTAGACGTTTCGCCCACCCATCGGAGGCCTTCTTCAGTAAAGTGTTCGACACGGGATGGAAGGTCTTCTTACAATCATCGGAGGAGTCGCTCCGGGCGCTGCTACCATTCAGGGGTCTCGAGGACCGTTCCCCCCCCCCCATTAGCTACAGATAGCAGGCCGAATTTGGGTACGTTCGGCCTGCCATCCCGTGTCGGACACTTTTTACTACTGAAGGAAGTCTCTGGTGAGCGAACGAAACGTTTAGGGGAAAAATGTGAATCGATCTAACTGACCACGGCCCAACAGCCCAGTAGTTTTTTATTCTTATAACGTTGGTTCCGGCCGTGGTAGCTTCCGTAATAATATTTTCATTTATTTCGCACTTGAGCAGATCAGTTTCGAATAGTGTTTCATAGAGTGTCGGTCGGGTGTACCACGGCTGGCGAAAACATTACAAGTGAGCACAACCAAGCAAATGTCGTTGCGAAACAGAGTGAGACCGTGTGTGAGTGAGACTGGAAACTGTTATCGCATCCTTTCCTCTTATCCAGCTTATGATATTGTTACGAATGGAACCAGGTAGAATAGCCGAGAGGTCCTCGCCCCGTCCTTCCGCCCAGTGTGACAGGTGCTGCCTCAGTCAAGGCCGCGCACAAGTAGATTCTAGTGTGTTCAAGAACACTTGAGATACGCATTAAGCCGACGTGCAGTAAGGATGGAAAGATATACTGGACCTCTGCGTGATCTATAAAAGCAAGACCTTCTGGCGTTGTCACGTCAGTAACGTGAGCGATATTCCTCAGCGCGGATCGAGTGTTTGTCGAAGTATTGCGAGAAATGTTATTGTGCTAATAATTGTGTGGAACTCTGTTATTTGACATTATTATTGCGTGTGGACAAATCTAACTGGAATTATTGTACGAGTTGATTACGAATTACTAATTGTGAAAATTAAAGATGGTTATCAGTGATTTCATTGGTGTCTTGTACCATCAGTGAGACCGTCCCAACAATATACATTACCTGGGAGGGTAGGATTCATTAGTTGGCTCCTCGCAATTTTCCATTTAAGAACGTTGTTCACAACCGTTTGCATATGACCGGCGCAAAAAAAAGATATATGCCTACGCTTGATAAGTAGACCACATCTACGTCAGTGAAAAAGCACAGCCAGCTTAAGGAAGCAAGAAGTGTTAGCCCCGCCCCCGTCAGATTTAATTTGACGTCATCGTCGCGCTATAGACAAGAATAAGTGAAATATCGTTACGACGGTCTCCCTGGACGTCGTATGGTAGTGGAAAAACAAAACAAGACACCAACGAAATCACTATTAACCAGTTTTAATTATCACAATTAACAATTCGTAATCAACTCGTGCAATAATTCCAGTTAGATTTGTCCACACACAATAATAATGTTAAATAATAGAGTCCCGCACAATTTATAACACGTTAACACTTCATACAATACTTCGACAAACACTCGATCCCCGCTAAGCAAAGTCGCTCACGTAACTCTTGACGACGTCAAAAGCTCTTGCTTTTATATGTCGCGCAGAGGTCCAGTACTGCACGCTTAATACGTATCTCAAGTGTTCTTCAACACACCAGAACCTACTTGTGCGCGGCCTTGACTGAGGCAACACCTGCCACACTGGACGGGGGTGTGGAGAATGTTCTGGGCTGTTCGATAGGTTTCTCGTTACAATATCATTTATCATTTTAAACTTGGAGAAAGTAGTACTCGGTAGGAGGATAAAAAAATGTAATTAGGGGTTAACACTGGCTTAGGGAAGAGTCGTGTATGGTCATTAAAGATAGGTAAAGAGAATTTTCGGAAAGCTTCGGAAATGCGGTTGTGGCGAAAATTTAAAAGGATAACCGCAAAGATGATAAAGAGAATAAGAGAAAACAGGAAGTTGGCAGGAGCTGTTAGAAAGAGGGGAGAATATCGGACTGGTCCAATCTGCGCTAAGCAGACCATAAGAGTAACGGGTCAAGTCTTAGCCTTTAGCTAGTTGCTCAGTTAAATAAGTAAACAGGAAATAAACACAGTTAAGTTTTTATAAGCTGCATAATGCCACTCTTACATTTTGTCAGTAAAATTGTTATTGTAAAAAAAATTATTAGCTACTTTAACCTTTAAGTAGCAATACTTACGCCATCCTTTTTTCCCCTTTTATTCCTATTTTGTGTTTTTTATTCTTGTTCGACGTTCAGCGCGGTAAATTCCGAGCTTTCTAATTTATATGATTCATTAATTTCTGTTTAATTTAAACTCTCTGTTTAGACGCATCTGTGGAACGATTCATAGGTACCTGAAAAATAAAAGACGGAAGAATACCCGAATGAAATTTTATAAAACTGTGGCTGTCCCCACATTCCTGTATGCTAGTGAGACATGGAATCTTGGTAAAAGGGACGTGCAAAGAATCCAGGCAGCCGAAATGAAATTCTAAGAGGCACGCAAGGTTGTTCTCTCTTGGATCGGAGAAGGAACGAGGATATTAGACGCGATTTAAACATTGTATCATTGTACTAGAATACTGAAGACCACAGGAGGAGATGGTGTGAACACTTGAATCGCATGCCTGATATCCATCTACCTGTGGGTGCCTTGGGTTGTCACCCTACTGGGAAGAGAGATGTTGGTAGACCGAGGAGGAGTTGGGTTCCGGAACAGGTTTAAGGGCTAGTCCTTGGAGTGGTGATGATGATGATGATGATGATGATGAAACTCTGCTATCGTGATGTACTCTACAGTTACAAAAATACAAAACGAATCGTAACTCATGTAACGTGAAATCTTAATACAGCGTTACTTACAAACGCGTTATAAATCGTACAGCCTCACGTCCGTTCTCGTCAGCCTGCAAAAAGGAAACAAAAAGACTGCATTAAAAAATACATGCAAGTATAAAAAATAAAAACCGTCGTAATACAGTTTTATACTTTCGTACAGTGCAAACCATAATAAATCCTTCTACACAGTAAATCGTGACATTCCTTGCGTACGCTACTATGTTTCAATTATTTTACTCTGTTCTTTTTCCACTGTACTTTCTACACACTTTTCTTTCCCCATCTTGCACCTTTTTCTTTTTATAATCTTATTTTGTAGCTCACATCTCAGCTTCATCTTCAGTAAGTTTCACCTAATGTTTCCTTAGACTTCGTCTTTTATTTCTTCTCTACTGTTTGTTCCTTGTCCTAGAACTTTACTTAATAAGATTATTCAAGAAGTAGTTCACACAAGTCAGTCATTTACGTACGTATTTTAAGTAAGTCATTTCAATCATTATTATAAGGAGGAATGTTATAAATAGATCCGAAAAATATGTCTATGAGTGACAAACAAGTATCCAAGAAACGGTGTTACCACTGTCACGGGCTCGGGAGCTCCCTGCCTCGCGAGGAGCGACCGACTGTGTCTGTGACGGACGGCATCTACACCGAACACCGAATCGGCGTCAGAGGTGATGCCACGAAGTTAAGACACTTTCGTCCGCCATCCTGCGACTAATCGCGTCGGCTGCTCTTTTCTAGCAACAAGTACCAGTTGACTTACTCAGCGCTTGATATCGTCTGACGTTATCGGCCTCGACCTGGACTCTTAAACCGAGACACGGACGTAAGCCCCACTGTACGAGCCAATTCAAACTCACCACGTCTAAGAAATCATTTGCTTCGCTCAGGATAAAGTTTTGTAAGACCATAGTTGAACAGAGTTGTTACGTGTACTGGATGTTCAGCTGACGGTTCCGAAAGTAAAGTAGATCGTGATCGTCTACAAGCAGTGGAGAGATGACATGCCTTTGCTCAGTGAACGGGCGTTGACGTGAAAAAAGTGATTAGCAATGAGAAGGTGGCCGCAACCAGAATATGTACCAAAATGGATACAAAAGATATCTGTGAAAGCAAAAGTCCACAGAGGGTCGCAGAAGCTCGGAAGCGATTAATAAGCCCTGTTCGGCGCAACCGGAAATCAAATCTGCGTAATATAAACGACGAGGAAGAAGAAGAAGAAGAAGAAGAAGAAGAAGAAGAAGAAGAACGTAAAGGCCAATTTACTTTTTATTTGTCTGGCCGCATTGTTGACGTGTATAGTACTAATTCGCCAGACACTAATTACACAGTCGATTCGTGCGCGCGCCAAATTATTTGCCAATAAAAAAAAAACCGACGAGGCGGTTCGGCGGTGACAGACCGACTACCGGGTAGCGTGGGGAGAATTAGCCTTCTCTCACAATCTTGTTTGTCGCCGGCAATAGATATCTTGTCTTTGGCACCGAGCCAATCTTCCTTCCTTGAGAAATGAAAATAAAACACGCACACACTCACCAAATACATTCATACACACACACAATGGTAGGGCATTATGTGCGCTGCGCGTCGTAGTAGACCTTGGCATACCGAAATTAAAATGGACATCACGCAGCGTTCACGTTATGGGAGGCTGGCTGAATGGGTTTGGTTCGAATTAATAATTAACTATAAAGCGAATTAACACCATCCCCACCAGACTTACAGCGTATTATAAATCTGCATTTGTCCGCGATTGAAGCTGACAAGTGTCAGTCAGTTATTACGCTCCGAGTTTTTATTAGATTTTAGGCATTTTATAGACAATGATTACTGGCATTTATTGCCGAGGATGTTTTCATTAAGGAAACCGTAAATGAAACGGTGTTATTTTAATGTAATTGACAACACTTCCTTTAGATAATAACTAACGTGTAGTTACCAACTAGTTTAACATTAACAAGAGATTTCGATAACACGCCGATTTATCGACGTGACAATCCGTGGGACCTATTTTTGATTATTAAACAGTGGGAAGAAACACCTTGCATTCGTTGGGAACCTGTATTTTAATTTGTAATATAAACACACACACACACTGTAACATAACAAAATTATCACACTAAACATTTGAATTAATGTTACATAAATAAAAGAGAAAGTTCCATAGTGAGTGAGAGGAATAAATTGTTTAAGGATTACCCTAGAAACTGTATAATTAAGTCTATAAAATGCTAATAAAAATGGAAGATAATAAAGAAAACCATTAATTAAAATAACCTACTATGAAAAAACCAGTTAAACCAGCAGTATACCCAGTAGATTGGGGAAGCAGTACAAAAAGGGAAGGACCATAAAAAAAGGAAATAATCTGTCATGAAACCATTTTAATAAGGAAACTACTAATGTGATATTTGAAGAAGGGACGAAACATATCAAGATTCCAAAGAGACCAGAACCAGGAAGAGATATGCCAAAACAAAATGTTAATCATATAATAAATACCATGAGACAAAATTGAAACCGATATAGGTAAACCCCAAACAAGTTACAAGATACAATACTATAAAAACAAATTGTATATTAGTTGTAAGTGTAACATGTCAAAAAATATACCAAAAGAGACTACCATAGAGTAGAACTCACTAAAAAGACTACCAGAGTGTAGAATACAATAAAGTGAAGTGAGATAACAAAATTAAGGAACTACAGAGTGTACAGTGAGAAACATAGTTAAAAAATCTATGAAAAAATCTTCAATGAGGTTTAAGTATTATAAAAAGACTACCATGAGTGTAGAATAATAATAATAAAACCATTGAAATGAAAGACGGTCTAAGGACTGACAACATTACTAGTAATAAGAGTTTTAAATTAGATATAAGGACTATTACATATAAAATGTTTTCTTTAATTATAACTAAATAAATGGTGAGGACAAAAATACCAAAGGACAGTTCATAACTGAAGGTATGCCTAATATTAAGATATTTATTATTTATTATTAATTAAATAATATTTTAGATGTAAGGTGTAAATAGATACATGAGGTTTTTTATCACAGTTAAAGTGTTTTCATAAGAATAATACATACACAAGACAGTTAGTGACTGACAGTGTTACTAGTAATAGGAGTTTTTTATGTTTTCTAATTAAATTATGTCTAGGATAAGCTATGTTGTTATCATTTGATGATACAGGAAAAAATAATAGGAATAAGATGTTTTCGTTAAAATTAGGTGATATATGGAAAATAGTTGATAATAAGATGTTTTTGTTAAAATTAGGCATAAGATGTTCATGTTATGGTTCAATGATGTTATTAGTATAAAGAAAGTTTAGTAGATACAAGATATTCTATTGTAATTAAAATCATGTCATTTAATTTTCCATTGTGTAAGTCAGAGAGGCAAGTAGGGCATAAAAATGTAATAGTTTTATTCAAATCAGTAAACCATGTATAATGTACAAACAGACCCACCAAGACACTATGTTTGTAAACACAGAATGGCCTATAAACCAAAAAAACTATCTATCAAAGAATTAATCTATGTAATAGGAATAGAATTCAATACATACAATACAGAAATTGAAAATATAATTAATACAGATACAGTTAATAGCAAATAGAATGACAAAAGAAAGAAAACTAACTTCTTTTGGAAACAGTCAAAAATAGGCTTACGATAGTAATCAAATCAGACTAAACAGCAAATTAATCAATATTGAAATGTTTTAATAACCAAATTATTAACAACAAAGTAATTACGGAGTTACTAGGTGTATTCCATGGAAATATTATACCGAAAAAACAAATAAAAACCTTTAAAACACTGAATTTGTACAAAATATGGGACATGCAATTATTATGCAAAATTGTAATTTTTGGGCTTAAATGAGTTTGAAACAAACCCAGCTATATATCAAAAGATGTAAAATTAAATAATCAATATTACTGAATAGTTAGATTCATGTAAAATTAAGAAATATTGGAAATACAGTAAAAAATAAGAAAACTTGTTATGTATAGTTAGATAGTGAAACAAGTCTTAGACAGATATTTTATAATTAAACAATATGAAGAGGAAAAAGACATACCACAAATTGCCCTAAAACGACGACGTTGCGTCGTTTAGTCTATTGTTAATCGCAAAGCTGAACAGTTGAAAAATGTATTAGTGGAGTTTTGAAAACCAAATAATTTATATTAAAACCAAGTGTGGTTATGTGGCGTGTAACGGAGATGAACTAACAAGTGAAATAACATTATTTATCTATGTCTAACACTTCACAAGTTTCCAAAAACACAGAATAACACCATAAAACTTAACGCCAGAAATCGACAGCCGTTTTGATCAATTTTTGGGAACGAATTCACAAAGAACCAACACACATATTTGAACATCACACTACACAAGAGATCCATCCAGAATTCGACATCGCAGACGACGAGGGGACATTCAACACTATATTTTGGAACAACACCACTTCGCAGGAAAAGGGAACATCGTTTTATTTCTGTGGGAGAAGATCTTCGATTCCAACGGCGTCATAGCAGATTAAAACCAAGCAGACGGCGGCCATTGCTGAATTTCTCACATAGACGGTCCAGTGCCTCTTGGAGCAGAGTGACGTCACTTCTTCGACTTGGTTCGAATTTTAAATAATTTCTTTCTAATTGACAATTGTAATAATAATTTTGTTCTATTTCAGATGTTAACATTTAGTTTAAGAATACCTGTTAAATGTATCTTGTTCCTTGCCCTCTGACCATTTCGACTCGTTAAAAGAACCATAAATTTAAACTTGTAAAAAATATATCTGTTGATTTTTCTCATTGCCGACTGTGGCGAATATTAGCCAGTGCCTGGGACATGCGCAGTCTGACTGGCGCACAATTTTGAATGAATAAACGCAAATCAGTATTCAGTTACCAGCATTGTTTTTATTTCTACTATTAATGTTATTATTATTTTTTATTAAGCAAAAACATAATTCACATTGAGAGAATAGATATAGGAGGAATTTACAAACTCAAATAATTAATTAATTATCAATTAATTAAATTAAATTATTCAGTCAAATTCGATACAAGCACAAGAAAAAATATTTGCAAAAATTTTAAAGTTTGATGTATTTATTATTTATCAATCAAACACACCTAATTATAACATATTCTTATCATCAATATCTTTATATTTTGTTTATTATTACACTTGAAATTATATTACAATTTGACTAGCCTAACAGTGGGACTTTAAGGAGTCAGACTGACCCAGTGATAAACAAAATATCAATACGTATCAACAAATATCAACACATATCAGTTCAATTATTTTTAATTTCAATTTTTATTTTTATATTTGTAATATTTATTTATATTACAAATTGGCTTGCCCAACTAGTGGGGCTAAAGGAAGAGCACAATACCTTTGGTTAGCACCAAAGATACACACACAATATATCTCTCTATATATATATCAATTATTTAATTTTTATTATATTTGTAATATTTTAAATTATATTACAAATTGGCGTTTCCAACGTGGAGCTTATTAAAACGTTCATAATTTCAATATAATATTTATCATTATATTACAAATTGGCGTCCAACTTAAGGGGCTTTAAATAGGAAGTAATAGTGTTGTAAAATAAGGACGATTGTCCAATTTCCTATTTTTAGCTTGGCAACGATCAACAGGTCAGAAGAGGGAGCGAGATGCACAGGAGAGCTACATCAAGAAAAAGGGCTATGGAGGCCGAGCAGGAGATAAACATGGAGGATAAAGAAGCGACACCAGTGGAAGATGTGGAGTTAATGTTACCGCCAGCAGAACCAAATAAGCCGGCACCACAGAAGGAACAGCCGGAGGAATCCACCGCAAAGGAAAATACAAAACTTGATCAAATGATGGAGATGTTACTCCGAGAATTTAAAACGACCAAAGAAGAATTGGGTAATAAAATCGGAGATACCAACAAGAAAATCGAAGAAAATAGTAAGGAAATGAAGAACGATAACCTACGATTGAAGGAGGAATTAAGAGAAAGCAGCAAGAAGATGGAGGAGGAAATGAAGAATGATAACCAACGATTGAAGGAAGAGTTGGGCAATAAAATTGGAGATACTAGCAAGAAGATGGAGGAGAAGATGGAAGCAAACAGTAAGAAGATAGAAGAGAAGATGGAAGAAAATATTCAGAAAATTGAGGAGAAAATGGAAGAAATAAAGACTGACAATAAACAGTCGAAAGAGGAATTGACCCAGATAAGCAAAAAATTGGAAGAAACTAACAAGAGGATGGAAGAAACAAATCAGAAAATGGAAAGCAATAGTCAGCAATTGAGGGAAGAATTGAAGGAGACAAACCAAGAGAACATGAACCGGTTAGACGGAAGAATGGAAATATTGAAGGAAGAATTAAGCCAGAAGATAGCTGAAAACAATGAGACAATCAGCAAGAAAGTAGAAGAGGAAATAACGGTAATCGAACAAAGGGTTACCAGAGCTGACGAAAAATGGAGTCAAACCGAACAAGAAGTACGGAGTATCAGAACAGAAATAAATACGAAGGTTAACACCATTGAAGAAACGACTAGGAAGACGTTGGAGGAAAAACTAAAGGAAACACGAGAAGACTGGGAGTGAGTGCAGGACCGATTCACAGAAAAATGTGACGGCATAGAAGCTGCTGTGACCAGTATCAACAGTCAGGTACGACAGAACCAGACCGATATAGACCTATTCCATAGTCGACCGACAACCATTACCAGTTGTCCCAACAGTGAAAATTGTGAAGGGATTAACTTCAGGTTTTATAAAAATAAACCCATGGAATTCCTAGCAAGAATCGAGGAATACTTTGCCAAACACAGAGGTAATCGCTGGAGGGAGAACAAAGAGGTGCTGGACGAATCATTCAAGGAAATCGCAGACAATTGGTGGATGGCAATAAGAGACGAGGTGACCGACTATCAACAATTCAGAAGGCTATTCAAAGCCAAATATTGGTCGGAATCAACGCAAAATATCGCCAGAGACGGGATATGCCATGGGAAGTACAACCCATATGGAAACCAAACTTTAACGGCGTACTTTTTAGGAAAGGTGTGCGTGGCCAAACATCTAGAGCCCCGAATACCGGAAGAATGCCTGGTCAGCAAACTCTCATACCACTACGAGGAGGATATTATCAGAGCCAGACGAAACAGTCAAATAAAAACGGTGCAAGCCATGACCGAGCTTTTAGAGATGTACGAGCACGAAGACTATTACCGTCAAAGTCGCAGGAGGTATGAAAAGCTGGAACCAAGGAATAACAACAATAATTTGAATAATAATAATAATCGGCAGAATGTGGGTAATAATAACAATTATAATTCCGCAAATCGGAATAATGCCGAGTACAATTATAACCCTAGAAATAACAATAATTTGCCGAGGCTTAACCATAATAATAATAATAGTAATATTCCTCGTATGAATAATAATAATAACAACAACCACAACAATAATAATAATAATAATAATAGCCGTCCCCAAAATAACAACGGTTATTATAATCATAATAGTAACTATGTTCCAAATGGTCAGAGGAACCCCAACCTTTCTAATAATAATAATTATCATGGTAATTATAACCGAAATTACCCAAGTGGAGGTAACCACAATTACAGGGCATATCGACCTAATGTCAACTACATCCGAGCAGAAGGCAGTGGACACAGGAGGTACCAGCCTCAAAGAAGGAGCCGATACTACGAGTACGAGACTTTCCAAGGGAGCCAGGGAAGTAATCGGTACAGAGAGTACGAGCCCAGACGTAGTTCCAGCTTGGATAATCAGCGCAGACTACCTGTAGCAGAAGCCCAACCAGACGATCGAGCAGAACCAAACGAAACAGCCTCAGGACTTCAAGCTGACGCTTCCAACGGCCTGATCCGTAATGAAGCGGAACATTTAAACGAACAGAGCAGTAATAAAACCCAATAACCCTTTACTGCTCCAATCTGCTGGGTTTAATCAAGTAGGTATGAATGTGAAGAAAAACAGAAAAAATTTTACCATAATATACAGCAATTATTTAAAGGATGTCCGTAAGGACCTATTAGAAGAAAGTGAGCTTAATATTAAAAATAATGATAATGAAATAATATACATAATCGCAGAAATTGAAGGTATTTCTGTTCCTATAATGATAGACACTGGAGCCAATGTCTCCATAATAAATCGAAATGAATTGGACCGGATACAGCAGGAATGCCATAAAAACTTACCGGTACTACCTATTAATAACATTGTACTTGTAGGAGCTACCGGCCGACAGAACAAGACCATAAGAAAGCAGGTATCCCTCAATGTCAAAAGTCAGGGCATTAGTGTGGATATGATATTTCTTGTTGCAGCCGGATTACCTTTCAACATCATGATAGGATGCGACATATTGCGCCGAAACTCAGCAATTATCGACTTGTGCCGAGGAAGGGTATCACTCTTTGCTGAAGGTTCAACCTGGATAGCCAATTTAACTGATAACAAGACTTTAGACTCCAAACGACTTCTCGACCACCAAAATAAGGTGAATTACTTATCTAACCACTCAACAAACAACAAGCCAGTACATCAAGATTCGGAGGAAGACCTATGGCAACAAAAGATCCAAGAGATACGTAACTTCCAGTGCCACAATACTAACGAGCAACTAACGGAAGACCAGCGGAATCAATTGGTAGAAATATATGACAAATATCGAGCTGTATTTTCTGACGAACCTGGAAAGATCCGGAACTACCAATGCTCAATACGATTCAGAGAACCGGTAGAATTCAACCGAAAGTCATACCCAATAGCACAATCTTTGAAAGAAGCCGTACGATCAGAGATCCAGAATATGATCCGTAGAGATATCATCGAGAGCAGTCAATCGCCATACACTAGCCCAATTGTGGCCATACAAAAGAGAAATGGGAAGGTAAGACTTTGCCTTGACGCTCGGGAGATAAATAAGATGATAATAAACGATCGTACCTCACCTGGCGAAATTGATGAAATTTTGAAGAGGTTCCACGGAACACGATTCATTACCACTTGGGATACGGTATGCGGCTATTGGCAAGTGGAGTTGCACCCAGCAAGCCGGCAATACATGGCGTTCATCTTCGAAGGGCGCAATTATCAGTTTAAGAGATTGCCCTTCGGGTTGGTTAATTCAGTAGCTGTTTTTGTCGCCTGTATGGATCATATACTAGGACCAGAAGCGCTCCAATTCACAACTGTCTATGTTGATGATCTCCTAATAACATCAACCAGCTGGGAGGAACACTGTTATCGTGTGGAGTATGTTTTGAAGAAGCTTGCTGAAAATAATGTCACCCTTAAACTGGACAAGTCCAAGCTTATAGCTAAAGAAGTTCAATTCCTGGGTTTCCAGCTAAACAGTCAAGGAATAACACCATCAACAGAAAAGGTAGACGCCATACAACGATTCCCTACACCAAAAAACAGAAGGCAACTACAATCATTTCAGAATAATTATTCCGAACTAACAGCCCAGTTTCAGTACCAGTTATCGTCCAAGAATAAATGGCGATGGGGTCAAGAACAAGACGAGACCTTCAAATCAATTAAAGGGAAATTTTTAGATGCAGTAATGCTCAACCATCCAGATTTTAACCGACCCTTCTTTCTAAACTGTGACGCTAGTAATATTAGCTTGGGATCAACACTGTACCAAGAAGACGAAAGTGGAAACCATCTAGTAGTGAGCTTTGCTAGCAGAACCCTTAATCAGTGTGAGAAGAACTATAATGTGACGGAAAAAGAACTGCTAAGTGTAGTCTTTGCCTGCGGGAAGTTTCGGACGTATATCCTCGGATATCCGGTGACCGTCCGAACAGATCACAAGTCAATATCATTTCTAAGAAGGTGCAAATTAAGCCATGGGAGATTGACCAGATGGGTACTCGCCCTACAGGAATATGATATACAGTGGGAGTATGTTCCTGGAAGTAAAAATGTAGTAGCCGACGTATTGTCAAGAGTGAATCTGGAAGAACAAACATTCGAAGGCGAAAAGGAGAGCATTTTGAAAATCTATAACATTATAAAGGACAGATCTGATTTAGAGAAGATAGTGCAGGACATCAGCAAACACCAGCAGTCCGATCCGAAGTTAAACTCTATTAAACTTCGTCTCTCCAACCAAGATGACACAATAAACAAATTTTATTGTATACATAATGGGATTTTATTCATCAAGACATCCCTTGACGAAGACGTTTGGAAGATCATGATCCCTACTACAATTGAAAAGGATATCATCTTGGACTATCACCTACGATACGGTCACATGGGAGCCATGAAGGTGATCAAGGCAATAGAAGAGAATTGTCACATAAAAAGTATCAATAGAAAAACTAGAAACTACCTTAAAACCTGTATGATATGTCAATTGGTGAAAACCAACAATGAGAGAAAGGAAGGTATGATGATACCAATTACCTCACAAGCCAAACTGGAAAAGGTCTTTCTGGACATATGTGGTCCATTTCCCCGCAGTGGCGGACGCCATCGATACAAGTATATTGTTATTATGATGGATCATTTTACAAAATTTACAAAACTATACCCTGTGAACAGAGCCACCACTCTGAAGACTCTAGAAATAATAACAAATCATTACATTCCAGAGGTAGGAAGCCCGATATCCATAATCACCGACCATGGAACGCAATTTAAGGGTTGGCGGTGGAGAAACACTCTGAATACATTGGGCATTAAGACATACAAGACGTCTGTCTACCACCCCAGCAGCAATCCAGCGGAGAGGGTACTGCGAGAGGTCGGAAGAATATTACGAACTTATTGCTATAACCAACAAAAGAAGTGGCAAGAATATTTATTAGCGACTGAAGAATTCCTTAATTTGTCATATCACACCGCTATTGGTACCACTCCATACACAGCAATGTATGAAAGACCACCTCCGAGAGAAATACAAGACATAATAGAGTTCCCCGGGAGTCAAGAATACAAATTCAATCGAATTAGATTCTACAATAAATTGGCTGAAGACCAGGAAAGGCGCAAGAACAAATATCAAAAGGCTGTTAAGAAAATAATAAGCTATGAAGTCGGAGAAAAGGTACTGCTAAAAAACAGGGAATTACCCAGTACTTTGGAAGGCATTACCAGAAAGTTATTACTGCTGTATACCGGCCCATACCTGATTGTTAAAAACAATAATAACAATACGTATGTACTAAAGGATATCATTTCGAATAAAGTAAAAGGAACTTATAATCAGTTATCCATTAAAAAATATTTGGAGGACTCATAATTGTGAGTTAAAACTAGAATGAAGAAATTGTGAATTTTGATAAATAGATAATTACAAAATTCAAAAAATATAGTAAGTACAACTTACACCAAATATTCGAACAATTGTGAATGATGAAAAAAGAATTTTGGTAAGAATAAAAAATTACAAAATTCAAAAATATAGTAAGAACATCTTACACCAAGTATCAGAAAGAATATTGTGAACGAAATAAGAATTTTGCTAAATAGATAATTACAAAAATTCAAAAATCAGTAAGCACAACTTACACAAAACATTTAAAAGATTATTGTGAATAAATAAAAGGAATTTTGAACATAATAAGCTTCAAAATTCAAAATAATTAGTAAGTACCACTTACACAAACATTCAAAGACTATTATGAATGCAAAAAGAATTTTGAGGAATAATAATTTCAAAATTCAAAACAATAATAAGTACAACTTATACCAAAATATTTGAAAAACAACTATGAACAAGAAAGAATGTAGTTGAATAAAAATGTCTAAAATTAAAAGACAGTAAACTCACATCATTACTCATACAAATGATGGGAAATAACTCTGAAATATGAAAAAAGATTTTGTAAGAAAGAGATACAAAATTCTAAGAGAGAAAGGAAACCAGAATGTCATATGACTTAATCGAACAAATTAACCAAACTCACACAGAAAATAAGTTAATAAAAATGGAACAATGAAGAAGGACCAGCTCACTAAAGACCAAATAGTGAGACCAGAAACCAAAAAACAAAAACCTGATACTAATAATGATAATGCTGTTACAACAACCACTGTTATAGTGAAAGTGATAAAGAATTAATTCATGTTATACCATGAGCAATAAAAGTAACTCAATGGATACCAGATGGTAGAAAGAGTAAATATAAATACTACTTACTATGTAAACATGATGAAATGTATATGATACCACATACCTAAACCACCTAATATGGAATAAGCTTTAAGAGAGAAGAAGAGTCAAGTGTATAAAAGTATTAATTAATATAACGTATTATGAAGTGAAGAATCTAAAGATGTTTATTTTAGTCAAAAATGACTACTTTTACTGTTTATTTATTTTATGACTGGATGTAGAATATGCCATCAGTCTTATGTGTTGAGCAGAGATGATAATACCTCTGGACTCAATTGAAGTATTGGACAGCAGGGATTGAAGCCAAAAGTGCCACTCTGACCTGTTCCAATTAATTTGTTAGGGAATGTTAGGGAGTAAACATACTGGTGAGGAAGCACCAAATAAGAAGGAATATAAAATGATAATGTTATGCACAAGATTGAAGATCACTTATCAATGAAAAAAGAAACTAATGAAGGAGATACACATCAGCTGAGAGGAAGCAATGGTGGAAAAAGAAGGTATATAAAGTGAAAACATGTAATCACGGAGAAAATGTAAATACAAAAGAATTAGTAGTAATTATTTCATCCATACAAAGTATGATCTGAACTAATCACTTTTACAGGAGAGCATATGTAACATAACAAAATTATCACACTAAACATTTGAATTAATGTTACATAAATAAAAGAGAAAGTTCCATAGTGAGTGAGAGGAATAAATTGTTTAAGGATTACCCTAGAAACTGTATAATTAAGTCTATAAAATGCTAATAAAAATGGAAGATAATAAAGAAAACCATTAATTAAAATAACCTACTATGAAAAAACCAGTTAAACCAGCAGTATACCCAGTAGATTGGGGAAGCAGTACAAAAAGGGAAGGACCATAAAAAAAGGAAATAATCTGTCATGAAACCATTTTAATAAGGAAACTACTAATGTGATATTTGAAGAAGGGACGAAACATATCAAGATTCCAAAGAGACCAGAACCAGGAAGAGATATGCCAAAACAAAATGTTAATCATATAATAAATACCATGAGACAAAATTGAAACCGATATAGGTAAACCCCAAACAAGTTACAAGATACAATACTATAAAAACAAATTGTATATTAGTTGTAAGTGTAACATGTCAAAAAATATACCAAAAGAGACTACCATAGAGTAGAACTCACTAAAAAGACTACCAGAGTGTAGAATACAATAAAGTGAAGTGAGATAACAAAATTAAGGAACTACAGAGTGTACAGTGAGAAACATAGTTAAAAAATCTATGAAAAAATCTTCAATGAGGTTTAAGTATTATAAAAAGACTACCATGAGTGTAGAATAATAATAATAAAACCATTGAAATGAAAGACGGTCTAAGGACTGACAACATTACTAGTAATAAGAGTTTTAAATTAGATATAAGGACTATTACATATAAAATGTTTTCTTTAATTATAACTAAATAAATGGTGAGGACAAAAATACCAAAGGACAGTTCATAACTGAAGGTATGCCTAATATTAAGATATTTATTATTTATTATTAATTAAATAATATTTTAGATGTAAGGTGTAAATAGATACACGAGGTTTTTTATCACAGTTAAAGTGTTTTCATAAGAATAATACATACACAAGACAGTTAGTGACTGACAGTGTTACTAGTAATAGGAGTTTTTTATGTTTTCTAATTAAATTATGTCTAGGATAAGCTATGTTGTTATCATTTGATGATACAGGAAAAAATAATAGGAATAAGATGTTTTCGTTAAAATTAGGTGATATATGGAAAATAGTTGATAATAAGATGTTTTTGTTAAAATTAGGCATAAGATGTTCATGTTATGGTTCAATGATGTTATTAGTATAAAGAAAGTTTAGTAGATACAAGATATTCTATTGTAATTAAAATCATGTCATTTAATTTTCCATTGTGTAAGTCAGAGAGGCAAGTAGGGCATAAAAATGTAATAGTTTTATTCAAATCAGTAAACCATGTATAATGTACAAACAGACCCACCAAGACACTATGTTTGTAAACACAGAATGGCCTATAAACCAAAAAAACTATCTATCAAAGAATTAATCTATGTAATAGGAATAGAATTCAATACATACAATACAGAAATTGAAAATATAATTAATACAGATACAGTTAATAGCAAATAGAATGACAAAAGAAAGAAAACTAACTTCTTTTGGAAACAGTCAAAAATAGGCTTACGATAGTAATCAAATCAGACTAAACAGCAAATTAATCAATATTGAAATGTTTTAATAACCAAATTATTAACAACAAAGTAATTACGGAGTTACTAGGTGTATTCCATGGAAATATTATACCGAAAAAACAAATAAAAACCTTTAAAACACTGAATTTGTACAAAATATGGGACATGCAATTATTATGCAAAATTGTAATTTTTGGGCTTAAATGAGTTTGAAACAAACCCAGCTATATATCAAAAGATGTAAAATTAAATAATCAATATTACTGAATAGTTAGATTCATGTAAAATTAAGAAATATTGGAAATACAGTAAAAAATAAGAAAACTTGTTATGTATAGTTAGATAGTGAAACAAGTCTTAGACAGATATTTTATAATTAAACAATATGAAGAGGAAAAAGACATACCACAAATTGCCCTAAAACGACGACGTTGCGTCGTTTAGTCTATTGTTAATCGCAAAGCTGAACAGTTGAAAAATGTATTAGTGGAGTTTTGAAAACCAAATAATTTATATTAAAACCAAGTGTGGTTATGTGGCGTGTAACGGAGATGAACTAACAAGTGAAATAACATTATTTATCTATGTCTAACACTTCACAAGTTTCCAAAAACACAGAATAACACCATAAAACTTAACGCCAGAAATCGACAGCCGTTTTGATCAATTTTTGGGAACGAATTCACAAAGAACCAACACACATATTTGAACATCACACTACACAAGAGATCCATCCAGAATTCGACATCGCAGACGACGAGGGGACATTCAACACTATATTTTGGAACAACACCACTTCGCAGGAAAAGGGAACATCGTTTTATTTCTGTGGGAGAAGATCTTCGATTCCAACGGCGTCATAGCAGATTAAAACCAAGCAGACGGCGGCCATTGCTGAATTTCTCACATAGACGGTCCAGTGCCTCTTGGAGCAGAGTGACGTCACTTCTTCGACTTGGTTCGAATTTTAAATAATTTCTTTCTAATTGACAATTGTAATAATAATTTTGTTCTATTTCAGATGTTAACATTTAGTTTAAGAATACCTGTTAAATGTATCTTGTTCCTTGCCCTCTGACCATTTCGACTCGTTAAAAGAACCATAAATTTAAACTTGTAAAAAATATATCTGTTGATTTTTCTCATTGCCGACTGTGGCGAATATTAGCCAGTGCCTGGGACATGCGCAGTCTGACTGGCGCACAATTTTGAATGAATAAACGCAAATCAGTATTCAGTTACCAGCATTGTTTTTATTTCTACTATTAATGTTATTATTATTTTTTATTAAGCAAAAACATAATTCACATTGAGAGAATAGATATAGGAGGAATTTACAAACTCAAATAATTAATTAATTATCAATTAATTAAATTAAATTATTCAGTCAAATTCGATACAAGCACAAGAAAAAATATTTGCAAAAATTTTAAAGTTTGATGTATTTATTATTTATCAATCAAACACACCTAATTATAACATATTCTTATCATCAATATCTTTATATTTTGTTTATTATTACACTTGAAATTATATTACAATTTGACTAGCCTAACAGTGGGACTTTAAGGAGTCAGACTGACCCAGTGATAAACAAAATATCAATACGTATCAACAAATATCAACACATATCAGTTCAATTATTTTTAATTTCAATTTTTATTTTTATATTTGTAATATTTATTTATATTACAAATTGGCTTGCCCAACTAGTGGGGCTAAAGGAAGAGCACAATACCATTAATAGCACAAAAGCTACACACATCAATTATATATATCATACCAATCAATTCTAAGTTTATTTTTATTTTTTATTTGTAATATTTTTCATTATATTACAACACACATATTCAAACACTTTTTGCTACACTCTATTTCTTTATGCATATATAATTTATATTTATATAATACTTTCATATTTATAACTAAATTTACCTCAAGATATACTTTTTTCCTATTAGGAACATGTTTCGAGAGTTCCTGTACTCTCATCTTCAGCCTTCGCCATCTTGTTTCTGGTGAAGTATTTGTGTTCAGTTGGCTTCTGGATGTTATTAAGGTAGTTTGTTGGTCTTTGGTCTTTTAAAGTTGCATTATTGTGTGTGGTTGTGGTATCTGTTTTTGTATTTTGTGTATTTTCGATGTTGAGTGCTTTGAATATTGTGTCATGTTTTGTATTGATTTGTATTTGTTCTGGTATTAGTTTGTTTTGTGTTTTATGTTTGTAAATCTGTAAATTTTCCCAAATGTTCATTATGGTGCCTTTGTGTGGTATATGTTTTATTAGTGTTACATTGGTTATGTCTGGGAATTCATGTCCTGTGTTTATTGCATGTGTGGCTAAATTGGATTTATATATATTTGGTTTTTTGTATGCATTTAGGTGTTCAAAATAACGTTTTTTCAGCTGTTTTTTTGTTTGTCCTATATAACATTTATTGCAATCTTGGCATTCAATTTTGTATATACCGTTGGTTGTTGTATTATCTTTGTTGTGTGAGCTATTTAGATTTTGTAATTTATTTTTATTAGTTTTGTATGCTATGGGCCACATTCACATATATAAATAATAAAATGACAAAACTAACAAAACTATTTAAAAACACAGATATAAAAATAGCATACAAAACTAATAAAAATAAATTACAAAATCTAAATAGCTCACACAACAAAGATAATACAACAACCAACGGTATATACAAAATTGAATGCCAAGATTGCAATAAATGTTATATAGGACAAACAAAAAAACAGCTGAAAAAACGTTATTTTGAACACCTAAATGCATACAAAAAACCAAATATATATAAATCCAATTTAGCCACACATGCAATAAACACAGGACATGAATTCCCAGACATAACCAATGTAACACTAATAAAACGTATACCACACAAAGGCACCATAATGAACATTTGGGAAAATTTACAGATTTACAAACATAAAACACAAAACAAACTAATACCAGAACAAATACAAAACATGACACAATATTCAAAGCACTCAACATCGAAAATACACAAAATACAAAAACAGATACCACAACCACACACAATAATGCAACTTTAAAAGACCAAAGACCAACAAACTACCTTAATAACATCCAGAAGCCAACTGAACACAAATACTTCACCAGAAACAAGATGGCGAAGGCTGAAGATGAGAGTACAGGAACTCTCGAAACATGTTGCTAATAGGAAAAAAGTATATCTTGAGGTAAATTTAGTTATAAATATTAAAGTATTATATACATCAAGAAACGGACTGTAGCAGAAAGTGATTGAAATATTTATATAAGTATATATTTAATATTTATAAATCCTTTACCTCAAGATATTTTTTACTTATTTGGTACATATTTCGGGAATCTTATTGTTCGCATCCTCAGCCTTCCTAATTTTCTATCTTGTAGAGAGTATTTGTGTTTTGGTTGGCTGTTGTTATGGAGTCCTGTTAGTTTTTAGCATCGATGTATACTTTTTGAGTATATTCGATGTTGAGCGCTTTGAAAATTGTGTCATGTTTTGTGTGTCATGTTTCACAAACATATAACGTATAATATATAATAAATAATAATATGTAATATAGGCTATAATATAATTTATAAATAATAAAATATATTTTATATTTTGAACAAGAATATATTTTTTATTACTCGTTACAATGTTTCGACAGTTTATTTTACATTACTGTCATCTTCAGAAATAAATGTACCGTTTAGCAGCCAATATTTTATTTCTGAAGATGACAGAAATGTAAAATAAACTGTCCTAACGTTGTAATAAATAACAAAAAGATATTCTTGTTCAAAATATAAAATACTATTTAGTAGCCTATTAAGATCAAATAACAAGAATAGTTTGAGTAATTATAAATATAGTTAATTTAAAAACCTGTATACTGCAATGGACATTCTAATTGCATATTTAAAATAGCAGAGAGTAAAAGCGTATGCTAGCATATGAAGACACTGTATGAATAAGTAGAGATTTGAACAGTATAAATTAGTTTATCAACACTGTTAAAAAAGTTCAAGTTACCCGATTAGGGTATATAGACAATTTAAGCCGACTGGAAAAAAGTCTAAAGTGTATAATAGACTATTTGAGCAGTAACAGAATCTATTCGCGGTGAAAGTATATAACCGCGCCCGTGAGAAATATTGTTATACCGTTACACAACATTCTACACTATCCCAGCAGAGTCCAGCTGTAATGTGTGTGTGTGTGTGTGTGTGCGCGCGCGCGTGTGCGTACATATTGCTGCTACTTTGATGAAAGAGAAATTACGTGACACTTACGTCAACCACCGAGGCTGTTCCAGACTTCACCGGTCAGCGCGGACTGTGTTCAAGGCCGCAACCAATTACGCTCTAGTGTTTTCTAGTAGTGTTGTCCCGTATTATGGATTATTCTGCAACGCTTGTGCCATCTATTTAAACAACAACAGCTGACGCTTAGTTTCAGTTTAAGTGGCGGTTTATTCCAGTGAGGTTGGAAGTATTGTGGCGAAGTGTTATGGGTTTTTGTGCGGGACTCTATTAGTTGACATTATTATTGCGTGTGGACAATTTTTATTTGATTTGTTGTAAGAGACTATCTTGTTGATTACAAATAGTTAATGGTGATAATTAATTACAGCTGGCGTTTAGTGGTTTCATTGCTGCCTTGCAATTTGTTTTCCACTGTACCATACGACGATCAGTGAGACCGTCGTAACAATATCTACACGCTCGAAAGCGATCCTGAGGCCGGACATAGTATACCAACCCACGCTCTCATCCGGATCCAGGATCATCCAGGATAAACCAGTCGTCTGAAGGATCTGGAGGCGACATAAAATGGAAGTGAACTTATATTGTTTATGTAAAATAAAAAAAAAATAATTTAAAAGAAAGACTCTATTATTAGGGAAGACATTAAAGCAAATAAGACAAAAAATTTTTAAATATCAATTTATTTAATTCTATGGAAAGTAAAATTTTAATTGTGTTTCAAAGGTCAACAGAGACAGATTGATAATATTTTTGTAAACTGTACTGTAAGATCAGTAGATTGTCATAAAAGAATAGCATCACTATTAAATCCATTTCATTCCAGTGCGACATCTACACATCGCAATACAAACACACACATATAATATATACAGTGTATTCCGGTTAATGGGGCATCGGTTATTAGGGTCAGCCGCTTTATTGGGCCAATATTCAAAATACAAAAACAAATCAGGGTTGCACATGGGAAGTTGCTTCGCTTAATTGGTCCAGACCGCCGCTTATTCGGTCCAGTAGTAGCTCAGTTTTTCTCTTGTTAAATATAAGTAATAAGCCTGTTTTTTTTTAAGGTCGTAGACTAGTGAGGGCGACAGACCATATTAACAACCCGACAAGTGTCCTTGGCGTCGATGTCCTTGGCGACATACCATAAAACAACTGCAGGCACCACTAGGGTATCCAGGATTCTTAAAAATAGGCCTACTGATACTATTTCATTATGCTGTGATTATAGTATTATTATATTTTATATATATTACTGTATTTCCTTAGACGTGGTACATTAATAACAAATCTTATAATTGCTGTGTTTACTGTGGTTTGATTTTCCGTTATTAAGAAATTTCGGTTTGCAATGCTTATTTTCTTATTTATTAGAAATTTCAGATAATAGGGCCAGCCGCTTAATTGGGCCAACATGACATAGTCCCGACGTATCCCTATAAAGCAGAATCCACTATATATTTATTTATTATGCAGTTTATTTTACATGTGCAGATGTCTACCACATCTCAGCATCCACCGTCTTCTGTCTTCACCATCTGTGATTTGGTGGCCACGACTGCTCACAGCAGTTTCTATACACCTGCTCCATGACAGTTTAGGTCTATCCCTTTTTATTCTTGTTGTGGTATTCCCATTTCCATATTTTCTTGAGCCATCTTGTTTCACCTGCTATTTAGGTAACAAACAATTTCAATTGGTTTAGCTCGAGGATTCTGTAAAGTCCGTGCCAACTGCTGCGTGCTTTATTATTTCATCGTTTCTATCCACGTTTAATCTCTTAAATTACAACTTAACTTCCAGTACTCCATTTCGACCGCTCAAAATCTGGTCGAAATTGCATGTTTTATTTATTTACTACTGTTTATTTACTCCACACTCCTGATCCATAAGTATACGAGATATATAATTATCTAATTATCGTTATATATATGTATGTATAATTATATATATATAATTATCCATAATTCGTAATTGCCTGTACGAAGCTCTTGTATATTAATCTTTTCACTCTCTTGAAAATTGCAGCTGGTTCTTCACAGTTTTCATTTTTATAAATGCATATATCCTGCAGGCTCTGACCCTACCAAACGCTTTGAAATTAAATTGCAAACTCTGTTAGTCCAAATAGAAGTAATTTTAATCTTAATGAAACTGTCCAAAGACCAGGAAACAAGTGTTTTTATAAGAAATAAAAATATGTTTTTTTTTAGTTTTGTAGGATATACTATTCATAATCTAAATAAAAGTAGTCATCATCATCATCACCACTCCAAGGACTAGGCCTTAGACCTGTTCCGGAACCCATCTCCTCCTCGGTCAACCGACACCACTCTTCCCAATAGGATGATAACCCAAGGAAGATACAGGTAGACGGATATCAGGCGTGCGATTCACGTATTCACACCATGTCCTTCTGTGGTCTTCAATTCATTGGTGCAATGATACAATGTTTAAATCGCGTCTAATATCCTCGTTACTTCTCCGATCCAAGAGAGAACAACCTTGTGTCCCTCTTAGAAATTTCATTTCGGCTCCCTGAATTCTCTGCCTTTTACCAAGAGTCCATGTCTCATTAGCATACAGGAATGTGGGGACAGCCACAGTTTTATAAAATTTCATTCAGGTATCGGGTATAAAAGTAGACTTAATTGAAATTGATATTTATTTGATGTTTCAAATAGACATTCCTAACAGCGTCTCAACTAATCTGTTAAGTGGAAATGATGCTCTGTTCAAATTATCTGAAGTCGGCAAGATCAAAGGGATAGAGCCCGCTCTTCAAACGCAGCGAACAGCGACAGGTTCGAACTGACACTTTCAAGGTTCGTACTGTCGTATTGTTCGGAGAAAACTATGTTACTGGGGACTGAACCAGTATCCTGAGTACCGGTAAATTGATATATTTTACTCTGCAATAATGGAATTAAGGGCAAATAGATTTTTGTTTTAAAAAAATCATCAATGTTTTGAGTAATTTATGTGAATACCAAATTTATGTGAATACGCCCAATAATACATTTTTTATGATTACAAAAATTGATATCGTAGGAAAAGTTCTGTCAAAAGTATTGATAATGTTACCATTTTTTACAAATCTGTAACATGGACCATCCTAACTGATGAAACTTATTTACATAAACATTCACTACCAATGTCTGTCATGAAGCCAATATTTGCTGGTCTGAGTTATCCTAATTTGTCAAAAAAATGGTCTTCATGGTAACACACAGAATACAAACGAGCGCTGAACAATTTGATTTGGAATAGATTGCCAACAAATATACTTGTTGGAGTGGATACTTTGGTTTTGGGTGTACATGACGCTGCGTTGACCTTCAATGAAGGTAATATAAGTAAGTGTCAAGACTTACAAAAATTAGGGATCAAACCAGAATCAAACATGGTTAAGGTAATGAAACACATTTGCTTGCAACGAATCCTTGAGGCAGAGACAGCAGTAGATAAACTGACGAAGTTTAGACAGTCAATTAGAAATGTGAAGAGAAATCTAGAAGACGAAATGGACATAACTGAAACCCCGAGTACGGAGCTGGACTGTTTTGAGTCAGGTAAAACAATAAAAATTCTGAAAATTTTTAGGATCGATGACCCATCTTTTTTCAGAAACCAAGTGAACTAACAAGCTGAATTTTTTTGTGGCTACTAGGTTAATGGAGGTATAATTACACCACTAGAACTACACAGTTATACTGAAAAATAAAAACGTAAAAAAATATTAAGCATGTTTTATGTATGTAAATTTTTAAAGTAAAACATAACAATTTATAACAAATAGAGTTATTGAGGTATGTAGTATTTGTAGTGTATAATGTACTTACCTGGCTGCTAAAATTTCAGACTTCTATCTTGTACAGGTTCTTAGAAAATGGGTCTCAATATTGATGAATGTAACATGGTAAGCATAGCCGATGACGAGCGCTGTTAATGTCAGGGTCAGAACAATTGTAGGGGCATTATTGTTTATATCGAAAACCGTTGTTGGAAAGCTTCGTTATACATGATTGCGTTGTTATTTAACATTCATAGTTTTAAGTAACAGGCCATAAACCATTAAACAGGTCGTTTTTTCAAGCTTTCAACCATAACTAACACGACCCCTAGTAAATCTTTACTTCTCTACTCAATTGTATCGACCGAAGTAATGGCCGCGGGTTGTTAGGGGTCCATAAATCCTTTGTCACGGATTTTAAGAACGATTTTTTACTGGTCCCAGTGTATAAACAGTCCAAATACAGCTGTAAATCAAACATACTTTAAAAAGTAAGCTTGACTAAGAAAGCAGAAACTACTACTTCTTTTTTCTAGTAGTGTAAACTATCGATCGTCGAACTGGCTTTAAAGTCTGTGTCTATGGGCGTGTTTTGCGCGCGCTCTCTCTCTCTCTCTCTCTCTCTCTCTCGTACGGGTACGACCACAAGTGAATACGTCCTGGGACACACACAGGGTGGACATAAAGTCAACGACTGACGTTTTAACCAGGACAAAATGCTTGCTCTGTATTTTGACTCTTAATAAACTAATAAACTCCCTGAGTTGCAGAACTCGTTCACGATTTTGAACGAAGTAGGCCTACATCTATTATTACATAAATTTCGATAGTAGATAATTTTTCAGATATGGAAAAAAATGACAAAACCTCGATATCTCTACTATTTCTTTAATAATATAATAAGCGTAGAGCACACAGTCTTAAACAATAATAATTCGAAACATTCGTATTTTGGTTACAGTTCCATTTGGTTTGACACTTTGATGCATTTCCACAATTTTTCAAATTTGTAATCACTTTTTTTCGGACCTGGGGTCCCAAAATTTTGAAAATTACAAAACTATATTCTGATATTAGTTAAAATTATCTTCAATATGATAGCCCACATGAATTTTTATTAGAATTATCACCCACGTCTTGGGTCCTGAGTCCAAGAATTAACACTATATTCAGATTGTGTCTAAAATTCTCTTTAATTTGATACTCCACGCGGGCTTTTGCGTTTTTTTCACAATTTTGATCCCCCTCCAAATTGTTGCCTCTCACCCCTCTATTTTTGGAGGGATCAATCTCAAAAACAGTAAAGTTCTGTAGGATACAATTTTGGATACCCATGCCAAGTTTAACGAAAATCGGGTGATGCATTGAAATGTTATCGTGAGACATATCCAAAACAGATAGAAAGCCAGACAAATGCCAAATGATCGATTTCAATTATTTTCACCTAGATGAGTTATTAATCCTGCTCAGGCTAGCCAGATAAAAGGGCTGCCTTCTTCGACTTACTGGCCGGCCACCTTTCTCCCTTAACCAGGACAAAGTACATAATAAAATGGTATTATCAAAAGAGCTTAAAATTTCAAGTAGTGTACGTATAAAGTAATGATTAAAGCAAGGGCGAGAAAGATGAAGATAGCGTTCAGACCATGCCTAAAAACTTCTCCTTCTTCACTTCACGGAAACGACACATTATCTGTTCCGTATTCACAGTATATCTCACCATCTTGATCTTGATCCTGCCGTTGAGGGAGAAAACTTAGAGTAATACATTACTCTGGAAGAGTTACCAGCAGATCTTACGGCTTAAGTCTAGCCATCATGCATACTATCCTCACATGCGGGATTGCTCCATCCCCTCATTTCTGACCGTTAGTCTTCGCCCTTGATACCCCAGGCATGGGGTAACTCTGGACAAGGGTAAAGCGATGTGTCCCGCAATAATGGGTTCTCAGAGGAACGTAGCCACCGGACATATCTGACGGGTCCGCCCCCGCGACGTGGACGCCCCGCTGAGAATTACCTAAGTGCAACAGACAGGAGGCTTCTGGCTTCACTTAGGGTGGCTTAACGTCCACGTCTGATGCCTCAGGCAAAGGGGCCTGAAGAGTTACAAATCCAAATCACTACACTATCAGACCAAAATCAGTTACTACAGTAAGGTAGTGAAACCGAAATACAATGCTTGTATGCGGTAGAGGCAACAGCTAGTAAAGAACTTCGGAAATAGAAAAAAAGAAAAGAAATGTCTAATGAAACTCCTTGGACCCAGAAAATTGGGTTTACATTTTATTTAAAAGCAAAACAAGAGATGTATCAAAAGGCGAGAAAATTTAGATCAGGATAAAGAATAGAAGAATGGCTTTCTGTGGACGCCTAAGAAGAATGAAACCAGAAATGATGGAACCCATGTCATCCTCACCTTCCAGGAGAATAGATAAACACAAGTACCGTGGGTGACAGAACTCCATCAGGATGTAGACAAATTTTGAACCAGGGAAGAAGATATAGGAAACTGAGTAATGTTTAAAACAAAAATTGCGGAGGTGAACCAAATCTCTCCAAAGAGAAATCAAGGATAACCAAAAGTATATTATCGAAAGAAGAACGAGCCAGGAAATGAAGAACACTGGGGAAGCAGGAAAAACTTAAAAAATTATAGAGAAAGGTGTGTAATCGCAGCCCATAGATGGCCGAAAAGGAAAAGGAAGGAAAGAGTTATTACTATTCTTATTATTAATAGGCCTATTTTATTACATAATTGTATAGGGGTCTATTACTATTAATGATGGAGTGACACAGTAGATACAATCCAATCTGACTAAAGGTACAATTCTCGCCCTCTGACTAAGCGTGGTGAAGCATATAGTAATCTAACTCCTGGCAGGCCGATTCAGTTTGGTAACAAAGAGTATTCACACACACACACACACACACACACACACACACACACACACACACACACACACACACACACACAGAGATACTTTGTACACTGCAATTCCACCACGCCCTAAGACAGAAGACAAAGTTTTACTACCTTGAGGAAATGGAAATACAAATTTCTACCTCACGACAAGTATGTGACCTAATCCTTCAAAGGTATAAATTGATAAATATTACAGATGATAAAGTGTTGTTAATAACAACAACATCATCAATAATGGTAATAATAATAGTAACTATTGATACTATTACCGCAGTGAAAAGTAAATTAAATTAACAAAGACTTAGAGACAAGTAGGGACAGAATTATAATGCTTAATTATTCCAGAATTAGTGCCTAAAATTCAAAATAAGCAATGAAAGCTAGTCTAATTTAGTCTATTGAATGAATAAATTTAGTCTTAATTCATGTACTAGAAACTAACCATCCAATGGAAAAAACCTAGGTTGTCCAGAAGATTCGCGAGGATTGGAATGAACAGCGACACAAAAGATGGAGAAGAAAACGCCTTGCAACTGATCTAAAGGTTCTGGGTTCGAATCCCGGATACATCATAATATCGAGTTTTTCCAGTCTCCAAGTCGATTCACCCTGTGGAAATAAGTAGGCCTACATGGAATAACATCCTGCGGTAAGCGTGAATGATTTTATCCTCCACTAGTTGCTTGTGTGTCGAATCGTTCATATATGGTTCAGCTGAGTCAGTCCTGCTTAGCTCCGAATGCACATCGGTGGTGGTGCAAAAAGAAGCCATTATTATTAATATTAACTTTGTGACAGACTATGGTGTCTATAGAATAAACAGTACAAAGAATAATAAGAAGAGTAAGAAGAAGAAGAAGAAGAAGAAGAAGAAGAAGAAGAAGGAGGAGGAGGAGGAGGAGGAGGAGGAGGAGGAGAAGAAGAAGAAGAAGAAGAAGAAGAAGAAGAAGAAGAAGAAGAAGAAGAAGAAGAATATTACTTGTACCTACAACACATTCCCTGGAATCTGCAAAATAAATATATTTTAAAATGCATATTATTTGGGTGAGAGCTTGTGGCCTTTCTCGTAGCACACTTCAGTTCGTTGCACTGCAGTAACAAAAGCTGTTGTTTTACGAGACGTGCCTTTCCTTACGTTGTAGCTTGTAGCGGTAGTAAAATATCCATACGTGCTAAACGCTCCAGAATATACTTACCGCACAGCTGCGTTTGAATCTGCTGACTTTGTTTCCGTTAAAGTTTACTTACATCTGTTAGAAAGCAAATGTACACATTGCCGATGTAAACTGCTCGAGTCAGCAGCACACGACTTCTGCCAGATTTAATAAACTTCTGTGTTAATGTAAACAACACCTCCGTTGAACAAACTACTTTACGTCTTTTATGATTTACGCTCAGTACAGTCAGCTGAAAGTGGTTAATGGGAGAAGTACAGTAATATTAAACAGACATGAATCAGCGCGCAGGTTGTAGTGGGGAGAAGACGGCAGCAGTGAAAGGCACGAGAGAGGAAAATGTCTACTAACGCAGTTGAAAATATTAGTCTACTCTCTGAATTGTCAATAAGACGCACATGTGACAGGAGTAATCTATTTTGACACGGGTTGACTTTTTATACCTAATGTGCCGAAGTTACGCTTCTTTAATAATTAAAGATGAAAGATAATAGTTAAATTTACGTTTTCCCTGTAAAAGTAGTAAAATTTGAAAACTGATATCGCTTATAATGACAGCTGAAATAAAGCAGTTACACTGCCTTGTCGATTCACAATTATTTTCGTTTTATTATATTTATAACTTTATTTATTTAGTTTTCTATTGTCTATGATTCTTATAGTGTTTTCTATTGTTTATTTTTAATTTTTAAAGTTTTTATGTATTTATTGTTTTTTACATTTTATTAGGTAAATTTTTAATTATATTACTAAATACTTTAACAAACTAAATTTTACAGCCCTACCAACACACACACGCGCGCGCGCGCGCACACACACACACACAGATATATGTGACCAACATACCTTTTTACCAACTTACCTAACTTTTTACTAACCAATTATTTTTATAATTTGAAAATTCTTTTGTTATTCTTTTAATTGTTTTTAAGGTTTTTACCTTAAATTTGGTTACCTACAAAATTAGGTTGTAGGTAAGTTTTGATTTCGATTACGACAGTAAACGTGGACATTTTGTAAGACGAAACAACCGTCAGACACAACAGAAAGAGACAACGTAGGCCTAATAAAGATTTCCATTATTTTGTACACAGTGACTTGGCGTGTTGTGTCTATAATTATCTTTTATAGTTGTTAATTATTTTTGCCCCGCGTTTGGGATGTCATGTGCAAGTTTGTTTTCTCTACTGATGATAAATTCTTTTCCTTTATTTGTGTAATAAATTTATTTAAGTATTGAGTTGTAATTAAGATGTAACTAGTCTCACGTTGTGGATGCCATGTGTAAATATGTGTTTTGGGTTTGTTAATTGTTTAATGTTTTATATCTCCCGTGCATCACGTTGGGATGCCATATACAAATATGTAAATAAATGCATGTGTTAATAGATAATAACTGTAATAAAAGTAATAAGTTGTAATTACCTTTTATTTTGCTCGAGCCCTTCGTTAGGATGCCATAGATAACTACGGATATTTAACATACAGGGTGTCCCGGGAGGAGAGGGAAATAATTTGAGATATGGTTCTATAGTGTAAAAGAAGAAAAAAAGTTCATATAAACATATGACCGGAAACGCTTTGTAAACGAGTTACGGCTAGCGAAAGATTTCGCCCGGGTTTCGGTTCCCCCGGGTAAATGAAGACTTTCTGAAATTCTGGGAAGGTAAATTAAGGGGCGAATTCTGTTGTTTCTTATGGCTTTTGACCTGAAAAATCGAATAAAACAGGTCGCAGAACTGTATCTCCCATAAGTTTCATGATATCCGACGTAAAACAGAAACATCTTTGCCTAAAAACACGTTTTTTTAGGTTAGAAGTATAATAACTTTGTTAAATGACTAATAAATGCATAAAAGTTAAAAACAAAACTTGTAAAGAATTTAATTCTGAGAAAAATGCTGTAAATAAAGTCAATAAAAATCAACAAAAAATTCCAATTTTGGTTAAAAACAATACAGAACAAAATTGTTTATTTAAACAACACAATAAATATTTTTGGTAATGAAATAAACAACTGTCTGAGCAACTATCTGACAAACGATATTGATGCAATCTCGTGCAAATAAGTTTTTAATTATGTCTTATTTCGAATAGCTTGATTAATTAGTCTCACTCTATGAGCGTCATATGTAGATATGCCTGTTAATGCCTATATCATATTGAATTAAATGTGTAGGTGTAATAAGTGTGAAGAGTACCATTAATTAATAGTCAGATAACATTGACTTTACTATGAGGATTACTACGTTATCACTAATTTATTCCACACTTTGGGTGTCATTTGTATCTACGTGTAATTACGTAAGGTAATTGGTGTTAACTAGGGTGATTATAAATGATTCGACTCGTACACCAAATTCTGCATTACGAACAATAATTTATTCATACCTTCTGCAATGGTCATCAATTTCTGAGCTTAAATATAACATTATTTCGCAATATTATATGGTACATTACATTATTAATTCGTTCATTACTTTTATGCGGATTCATCTCGTTCTGATAACTTGATTATAAGTAGTTAAATCATGACTTCTTTACATATTACAAAATTTCTCTCATTAATAGATTCATATTTCAATTTTACCTTTCGCAATATATCATTCAGCTTTACTCTAAATGAATTTAAATATGACTTCTAACTAGATCAGAGGTGTGTTCTTTGTGAGGAACAGGACAGTGGCTACTAAACATAAGTGATACATAAATGTTTTACTTTTGGTAAGTATCCGCAACTACGGCGTGTGACTACGATGATTTCCTCTCTCCCTCGCTCCTCAGGATGACTGATGACTTGGTGTACACTCTCATCGTCGTCCGAAAGATACCCTATTCACTATCGCTGAGATTATGCACTCCGGCGTCAACACTCTTTTAGTTCGCACTCGTTTAAAAGTTATATGTGTAACATAAGTTAGTTAGTACGGTCATTTGGCTTTGAATTATTTATTTCACGACCTATTCGCGAGTGACTGTAACTTTACCACTTTGTTAACAAGCACTGACTGTTTGTAATTTATTTAGTCGGCACAGTTATTTCACTTATAAACCTTTTCATTACGATATCTGACATAGTTAATCGACGTAAATAGTTCATCACACAATCGCGATATTTAGTTGATATTTCTCTTTCACGATTATGCACAATGTCTCTACTTTATTCACACCGTCAGAGTTTTTGAGCGTCTTTACACAACTCGTTATTATACAAACTTTTAATTTGAACTAAGTCTCTTTTAAGTTCTACTTCACTACGTACAATACGATCTTGCGATTCACCATCAACATTTTACTCCGCACTTTACGACTCGTCAGTATATTGAGATAATACAAAGTTTGATTAAGATTAACCCAAAATTACTTTTGAGAAAACTCCATAACTAGGACTCTTATCGTTACTAAGACTTAGAATAAGACTTCCGATTTTGTACTGGCGAAAAAAACTCCCGACGAATATAATACATAGACGAAATGTATAAGACAAAGTTATACTAAGGCAAAAACGTATCTCTCTTCTAAGACCCCGCTCGTCGTCAACACGTATTTTTATATCTTGAGTCCTTCCACTTTCCTGCAACCAATTCACTCCTTCCCACCATCTACGTTCTTATTGGTTTTCGTCTTCATTTTCCACGAAAACTCCTCCCTCAGTCTCTAGCTAGACTCCTGGCTTCGTCCTTATTCGCTCTTGACCCTTGTCTCCTTGGTAACGTCTTCTAAAGAGCCGCCTTTACCAAACTCTGGTTCGTGGTAGGCTCATCTAGATCCCTTCTCTCGTATCTTCCTGTTTCGCTCCTCCCTTGCTGTAAGACGAAAGACCGAATTTCACGCTTGTCCATCATCCAATTGTTCTTGTATTTCCTTTCAGCTCGTTCCTACTAATTCCTGTCCAGTTACCCATGTGTCTTTTAGTTTAGGTGTGACCAATTGTAGTATTGTCTCCTGACTTCCTTCGTTTCGTTCACACGCTGACTGAGGTCGCTTTCTCGGTAAGGCACATCTGTTCTGCAGCTCTCCTGCTCAGTCCATACTCTGGCTGGTAAACAAGTTCCCCGCTGTTTCACCATGCGTGGTCCTTTGTTTATGTAACGTCCGTATGAGTTTTTCCATTGTGAACTCTGTACATCTGTGTGTCGTCGCTAAGCTCCCACACGTGGCTTGACAATACTCGCGTCGCCATCGTATTCGTATTCTTGGTAACTGGTTCGGTAAGACGTATTCCTTTGTTTTTCTATTTACTGCAGCCCGTTCCCACGCCATACTCTTAGGCCGAATATCTGCTATAACTGAGGCATTGTCTTCTCTAGCTGTGCCTACTTCGTCGCTAATGTGTCGCACGTGTCGTTGTCCGAACGGCGGCTGGTCGACTCCAACGTATATCATTTCTGACAGCTGACACCTGCTACTGTTCCTTCTACGCAATAAAAAAAAATTCCTCTACAAAATTGCGTTACATGTCTGTTGCAATGTTTCTCGAAAGTCGAGGCTAGACATCAACAATCGTTGTATATTTTGGAATGTGTACACTTTGTGTACATGTTACGATTCACGAAAAACGTAGTAATATATGATCCACATTGCTCTGGCATCTTAATTTGTTTGAATAAGTAACATTAATGATTACGTGAAATGATTGTGTGTGGATTAGTTTGTGGAACAGTTTGTGTGTTTAAATAACAAGCAGATGTAAACTATCCATAAAGAACCGGAGAGACAATATTAATGCAACAATTAGACTGAAACTATTTAAGTACCATAGAGCACATTTACTTACATGCAATTACAATAATTATTTAGGTCAGTTTTTCACCCTACTAATATTTCCGTCACCGTTATCATCGTTAGCCTATTATCACTATGACTCAAATTGCCTTCACTGCTGCTATCTCGTCTTACATTACCTTTTAAACGATCTGTTACAGTATCCTTTATTTGGTTCGATCTCACGTAGTCATTTTCAATTTTCATGACGTCACGTCTTGATCTCTAGTCTGCAGGAGAAATACAATAAAATTCCTTTGACACTGTCCACAGAAAAATGCACGTTTTTTCTTTCAACACGCTTCTTCACGGTTGCCCAAGTCAGTTAGGATTAAAATCGGGCTGATAGTGTAGAAGTTGTAAAACAGAATGTCCACTGTTTGCCCAAATAGCATCTATTTTAAAAGTTTTGTAAGTTGGTTTGTTTTGTTTAATTAGTGCATACAGCTCAGACTTTAACACAGATGGACTACAAGGAATGTAATGGTTTTTTAACCAGTTAACCATGTCTGCCTTTTTTTGTTAATGATGTTGGAGGTGGATTTATTTGTACATTGTGGTAGGAGGCATTATCTATTACTATTACGCTGTTCTTATTAAAACGAAATGAAACTAAACGCTTCACATTTGATGAATACTGATGTTTTTTGAAAAGTACTCACACAATAACCTCCACAGCGTCTCAGAGAAAACTAAGCTATGTTTCTCTGTTGACGCATGCGCATTACATAACCTGCGCCGTTAGCACGAAAACTATTGATTCATGTCTAGTGAACTTTACTTTAATTGATTTAATTCGTTTAATTTACAGTAAGAACGTTTTATTTCACCAAACACAACTACCGCTAACATTATCCATCATTGTAATTATCATTAATTTCTTCTTCTTCTTCTTCTTCTTATTTTGTGTCGCTGTTCATTCCGATCCTTGCGATTCGTGACTTATAAGTCTATTGAGTGCTGCCGGTAAGGTATAGTTACAGACAAAACATAACGTCCTCAGTTCCTGGAAGCGATCGAGCGAGCGAGCTGTCACTCACACTCGGTGGTGGAGTGAGGCGAGGACGTCATGATTTGTCTGCAAGTATATGTGATATTCAGCAAGTGGTCTGTCTTCAGCGAGCTTCACGATTTCTGTTACTGGGAGGTTTGTGACGTTTGGCGAGGAATCTTCTGGACAATCTAGCTTTTCTTCTTTTTCCACTCACATTTAATTCGATGGTTAGTTTCTAGTACGCAAATTAAGACTAAAATTTCTAACTTTAAGTGCTTATTTGGACTTATTGTAGCCCCTAATTTTGTAATAATTCATCGTTATAGTTCTGTATAGTTTCTTCTTCTTCTTCTTCTTCTTCGTTGTACACCTTATTCCATAAACACCATAGTCTGGTACAAAGTCATGATCGACTTTTCGTTGGGTCCCCGACAGTCCTTACGGCCACTGGTCATTATAACGGACTAGCTTTGTAGCCGAGCTGTTTTCTTCTTTCACGCATGGAACAGTACGTTGGTATCGCATAAGATTTACTATGTGGGAAATGACTTACGAAAATGTTTATGTGAAGCTGGTGACCGTGAAATTTTTCTAAGAAGAGGAGAAACACAAATTACGAAAATCGATGTGCGGGATTTGTTTGAAGATCACGATTGTGATCCTGTGTATCATGTAATGATTAATGATGAGATAATTTGTGAACTTCTTTCAATGGATGATGGTATATCTGACAATTCACGTCCAAATGAAGAAATTAAGAAAGAAAAACTTCCCAGCGTTTTTGAGGATATTGATACAGAGATATCTTTTATCGGTTTACCGGCGGAACAAGTTTACAAAGGTTTTATGAACTTTTTAGATAGTTTAAAGAATATACGGAATAAAAATAAACAATCGTGTTACAAGATCATGTTCAATCACGTTCACAAGAAGAATATAAAAACATGTTTATCACAGAATACGTTTTTCAAGTCAGTAATTCCAACTTTTATTGTTTTCTTATTTTAGTTGTATACTTACTTTTTTCTTTACTGGCAAAATATAATTAAAATTTTATAACTGTTATTTTTGAGTGAGTAGATTGTTCAGATATAGAAGTTCGGACTTTCTAGTTGCGCGCATAAAAAATAAATTCGTCTTTTGGACAGTGTTTTTTTTAATTTTTTAAAATTATTGACTTCCAGTGTACAATCAGTGATGAGGTTAAACTGACCTCCATCTTAAGTCTCCATTGAAGTTCGACATACAAGTAAGTTTTTTCAATCTATAGTTTCAAGTTATTTAAAAAAGTAATGTTAAAAACTATTCTAAAACAATGTAAAGGCTATTCACGTTAAAAATAAGTCTTAAGGCGTTTTAGAAACAAACAATTGTCTAATTTTGCCATTGACACAAGTTTTTAATACAAATGAAACGTAATAAATATTTCGCCATAGTGAACTTTCGTGACAACAACATTCCCTAATTTGTTCTTTAAAACCTCTAAGGGATGTGTGATTTCCTAAAGGTAAATCCTCTATTTGGACTGCATCTATCGTAATATTGTTCTTGGTTGACGTTTCGATGCCTGGAATTTGGGATCGTCCTCAGAACCTACACAACATAAAATACCTTAAAATAAAACATTATAAAACAAAATATTAGCAAAAAAAAACATAACTACTATTAAAATTTTCATAACAATGTAAGTCTTACAAACATTAGGCACATCATCATTATCATCTAAAGGCCATGTCTGTCGAGTTAGCCTCGTCTCTCTCTCCATCATTGTCCTCTTTAAATCGCAGTAAGATAGGAAATTCATCTCCTTCCCCATGTCTTTGAAGAATGCTGCTCTTGGTCGTCTTCTTGGTTTTTCCCCAATACCTTTGTCGTAATTGTTGTCGTAACACTTGCCCGACCAATTTTGACCTTTTTCTTCCAATCATTTTTGAAAGTGATCTATCTTCGTTCACTTCTGCTCATTACTTTTCTTATCCATCCAACTCGTTCTCGCCGGTCTTCTCCAGACCCAAATTTCCATAGTTTCCAGCTTCCTCCTTTTTATTTTGATAATTTTGTATTTGAAATAGCCATATTGAAACTTGGGAATCCTTCCTAGGATATTTAATGCAGTAATATCCCGTTGCCTTCTGCAGTCTCATGCCGTTGACTACTGTTGTGGTTCATCTGTAACTTATACCGGGAGTCACTCGGTCGTCATAGCTTCGTTAGTGGAAACAGGGTGTACCGAGCAGCCTCAGCTGCTACTCGTGAAGGTGAGGTTGGGAGATGCTTTAAGAGACGCTTCATCAGCCCTTACACCCCACATTAGGCACAACATATAAGAATAAGAATATAAGACTAAACTACAAAATAATGTAAAATAAAATAGATCTTTCTTACCTATGGCAGTGGAGGTTGAAAGACCTAACAACGGCTGGACAGAATCGTGAAGACGTAGTTCTTGACGAAGATTTGTTGAAGATGAATGATGGTAGCAGCTTTCTACTGGCGGATGACAACTCACTCGGTGAAAGAATATTGATTTTTAGTGGAAATATAGGAAGAGAGGGGCTAAACAATTGTGAAGATTTTTTAATGGACGGAACTTTTAAAAGCTCCAGCAAACAGTTTTCGCAGATTTACTCTATCCATGCAGATTTACTCTATCCATGCAGATTTTGGAAGCTCAGAAGAAGAAACAAATATATACCCCGTGGCTTTTGCATTGTTACCAGACAAGAAGAAAGAAACATACGTCAAGCTCTTTCGACTAGTTATTCAAGCTATACCTAACTGGAAACCGAAAAAAGTCAATGTAGATTTTGAAGCAGCGGCTATAATGGCATTGCAAGAGGTTTTCCCAGCTGCACAAATTCAAGGTTGTTATTTCCACCTGAAAAAGTGTCTATGGAGGAAGGTGCAAGAGTTAGGTCTTACGCGGGACTACAAAGAAAATGAGGAAGTTCAAACTGTGATAAAAATGTGTGCATCTCTCGCCTTTCTCAAGCCTGAGGATGTCGTCGATGGCTGGTTAGAGATTTACTCCCAGAACCCTGGAAATCCAAAACTTATAGAATTTTTTGACTATTTTACCGAAAGATGGTTGGAAAATGAGCAGATCAGCATACAACTATGGAACTGTTTCAAGAGACGTCACCGGACCACAAACGCAGTTGAAGGATGGAACAATAAAGTGAACACCACGTTTCAAAAGCCACGTCCTAGAGTTAAAGATTTGGTCCAAACTTTGAAAATGGAGGCCGAAAACTCAGCTGTGATCTACATGAGAATGCAATTGAACCTGGATGGAAAGCGAAGAAAACTGAAATATAAGAAACTGGACAAGAGCATCGAAAAAACAATCAAGCTGTATGAAGAAACTGGCAATTTAAGGCAATGTCTTCGCACGCTCTCTTACCTTCAAAAGTTGGAGTAAACTTATAAAAAACCGAAATGACGAAGCTTTCTTCAAGCTGATTTTAAAAAAGCTAAAAACTTATAAAAAACCAAAAATTACAAAACTACAAAAAAAGATGTACAAAATGACGAAGCTTTCTTCAAGCTGATTTTAAAAAAGCTAAAAATTTATAAAAAACCAAAAATTACAAAACTACAAAAAAAAGATGTACAAAATGACGAAGCTTTCTTCAAGCTGATTTTAAACACGCCTAAGTGAAAGAAATCATAATACATTGGTTTCTCTCATTTAGCCAGTCCAAAGCCTGGATAAAGTGTGATGGAAATCAGTAATCATTATGAAAATACTAAATGTTCGTTTTTCGTAAATATGCAGCCTCACCCATTCACTCGCACCCCTTTCAACCACTATCAGTTGTGCGCTTATGTCGCTGGGCGCTTTTGTCGCGTCATCGTCTTCTTTCGTATTTACACCCCGCCCCCGCCTACCTGCTAAAGACCAAGCCCCCACCCTTACTTCTCACTCCTCCATGAAACGAACCCACATGGAAATATCCCGACCTATTAACATCCGTCCCAACGTCACGCACTTTCATCGCATTCCTTAAAACCAAATCTGAGGAATGTCTTTACTTGCTTGGCTCAAACACTTCTCGTTAACCATGTTGACAGCAGCCTTAATAACTTACGTTGTCCATCCTTAGACTCTTTACCTACTGTGGTCACGGAAACCGATGTATTCTATGTTGTTTGTCCCAAACATGTTTCGACAATCTCGAGGTATTCGTCTTGCCTAACTGGACGTTCTTCATGTATTCAGACACGCGAACGCCGAGAGGCCTGCCCGTTTCTCTGTGCCCCACGCATTCCCTAATTCGGTTTACACCTTCATAAAAGTCACTAATTTTTTCTGAAATATGTTATAAAATATTTTCGCATTTAACGCTCTGGAGGGGTATTATACATTTATTTTTGTTTCATTAGTCCTCGAATACTGAAGAAATGTATTCAGTATCGTAAGTACTGCTTAGTCTTCATACCACAGTCATTGGGAATCGTTTTTTAGTAAGATGGCATCTACAGTGGCCTCAATGTGAAGATGGCCGGCGAGGTTATTGAGGAGTTTGGCTAGAGACATGAGAGGACACTTTACCAGCAGATTTACGCCAAGGCCATTCTACTACTTGACGATGATCAGCACATAAGGTCTTATGATTTAGTTTTCTTATACTGTATAGAATCAATGGACTTGGCCGACAGGCTGCGTTCCTAACCATGTTTATAGGCCTATGTAAGTGTCATTGTATTCTTATTATAAACATTTATAAAGTTAGATATTACGTGGATTACGACGTATGAAACCGTAGTAGGGAGCATAGGCTTATATGGGGAAGATTTTTGAAGGCAAAATAAAAAAAGTAATAAATTCAAAATCAGAGCTACGGACATGGATTATTGGAGGCGATGCTGTGGACGAACTAGACTGAATAGAATTATGAATATAGATGTGAGAGCGGAAACGGGGATTGGTGTAGACATAATTGAAACGATAGAGATGAACATGTTAAATTGATTCGGACCCTTGAGCGCATTCAAATGGAGACATAGCCAAAGAAAGTATGGAAATGGACACCAGTCAACAGCAGGATAAAAGTGAGGCGTAGACATTCTTGGAGAATTCCTCGAGATGTTTAAGACGGCCATGAGTATAAGAAGCCTCACGTAAGAGGACTGTTTGGGTCGGCGTCGATAGAAGCTAGGTTACGTGAAGCGGTGGGGAACCGTAACAAAATCGCTAAATTATGATAATGATGATGATGATGATGATGATGATGATGATGATGATGATGATGATATTTTAAATTAGATCTTATGATAGTGTCAGATACGCCTGAATGTAAAAAACTATATCTGTTTATCTGATTCACCTTTTCAGAGTTTGATCATGATATGTCGTTGCCACAAGGAACCTCTTCTTGACTTTCACTTTTCAGTTCCTATTGTTTGAAATTCGAAACGTCCAAGGTTGATAAAGGCGGTTTAAGACGTATGGGCAAGGTGGAAAATCTGCATGACTGTCATGCAGTCTTTCGTGTCAATGTCCTGTCGAGGATCGTCAGGAAACACTTGGAGCGTTCAGTTTTAAACAGATTTCAGGAGCTGGAGCATACAGATACTTGTTCTGTACCAGTGGTTTCCAATTTAAGAGCGCCTGAGGGCCACAATTTAACTCAGGAACCTATCGACGTGCCTCACCATACGTAAGCGATCAATTTTCGTTAAGTAGTGTAAAAATAAAGTAAGCAATGTTTAAATGTAAATACGTTAGAAGAGTTAATTTGCATATTTAAATATATTACTATAAATTTTTAACGGCAGAATCTTTGTTATGTCACTATAATAATGATGATATAAGAAAGATGCTAAATATTGTATATTTACATAAAACCTTTAACGTGAAAACTAAAGTCGATCTCTTGAAGCCACTGAAGCAAGAATGTCCACATCGAGCTGGGTTGTGCTAATTTCATTTGGTGGAGCTGAGAATGTGTGAGGCGACTTATCTTGTGGTTCTTGATTTACTTCATTGTGAAGAACACGCGTATAGCCTACTTCCAAACATCGACGTCACTTTCTGTCCAAAACTTCGCAGAAATGGGAATCGTTCACGACAGCAGCTACAACACATCCGGTTCCTGTTCTTGACTGGTCTGCAGGAAGAGATCAGCTTGTAAGTCACACAATTCTAATTGAATGTCGGTTGTATGCAGTGACAACATTAAGAGAATTACTAAATACGGGGACACTGTTTTCAGGATTACAAATAATTTGAATCTTATGATAAACTCGTCTACGGTTTCTTCAATATTTGTGCCAGATTTTCCAAAAATCATATAACTCATCTTTTTTAAACTCTTCTGTTATTTTGCTGCAATCTGCAAAATTAGCCAATTCATTTTTTTTTCAAAGAACATTTGAAAATTTTTAAAGTAATTAACTAGAGTAAGTTTTAATATGTAAAAATAGTAATTATTATTCTGTTATTCTCTATAGGAGAGGATTTGACAGAAGATATTTACATTAATCAGGGAGTGCGTCAAAGCTGTAGTATGTCTCCAACACTATTTAATATCTATATTGATGAAATAGTTATCTTGGTTGTGACATTTCTTCTATCTTGGTTGTGATATCATTTATGATGTGGATTACGGTGCTGATCATAAGTTGGCTCTGTTTTATACCCTGATTAACGAAAGAAAGTGACTGGCGGAGCGGCCGCGCGGCGACCGAGTTTGTAGTAAAAACATTCCACTTTATAACCTCGTGGAAACGTAAAATACAGGGCGAGAAATGTCTAATGAACTGTATTTTAATCATCAATTAAAGACGTTTTTAACAAACTTTTCTAATTTTTAAAATCTCTTTTCAATAAATTTACATTGTGAGTTAAAGAAAAAAATACACGAATTTGAATTAAAAAATTAGGGTTTATCGTTTTTATTACGTAAGAACTCAGAGGTTAAGCATCGGAAAAAAATTTCTTGTAGACAAATGGTAGTCCACCTTCTTTAGTACAATATATCAAAAATTGAGATTCCTACGATTAATATTAACGACGTTATTAATTTTTTCCGAATGTACTGTTAACTCCGTTATTAATAATTTTTTTCATTGTGTTTTTTCACAATAAACATAACAAAATTGTATTCATCAATACAAAGTGGTATGTAACCTTCAAATATTACGAAATATAACCGCAATCAATTAATATAGGAAAATTAGAACTAACATCGCTCAACGGCGCGCGATCGAGTCAAGGTACAGTAACAGCCCAAAGAAAGTGGTGCATACGCTCACGGCTCACACATTGACACATAGCCAACTTACTACGAGTCACCAATCTCTCATAAGTATATACTTAGTTATCTGTCTACTTATTTAATCTAATCTTCTACCTGGAGATCTGTCAAAAACGTACATCTGACCAGACTTTTGTGGTTTAGTTGAACTACATGCTTTTTATAACAGTCTTGAATGATTGTTTATTACTCTTTTGCGGTACGGTATTTATTGGTTTCTTGTTAATAAACTGTTTTTGTTTTGTGATCAGCTTTAATACTACTAATTGAAGTGCAATGTAATTACTGGGAAATTGTTAATGCCATTCAAATTTCTCAATAACTAATTATTTAACTATGAAATATAGTTTACAGTTTAAAACTACCGAGCAAAGCTCGGTCTACCAGATATTGCATAATTATAACAGTATTTTACTGTTATAATGTAATTGAAATGTAAAAACAATTAGTAAATTACTTGTTATTAGCATTGACAAATAAATAATAAATACAGTACGGTACTTACAAGTATTGTAGTGTTCTTCAGCTTTTATGGAATCCGCTCATAAAATATGTGTATAAATCATAAAAATACACTATTAAAACACTCTATAAAAAACACTTATAGCTGTGAGTTAGTAGTCTTCAAACGAAAGTTCTCTGATACCCTCCATTGGATCGTCATCACTATTATCATCTTCTGAACAATTATCATCCTCGGAGCTACTGCTGTCTTCCACGGATATAATCATTTCCTCCACAGCTTCTTCCATTAGTCCTTCGTTATTCCATGCATCGATAATAACTTTTTTGGTGTGGTCCACTACTTGCTCCCACCTCTCAGCAGTAATTCGATTAAATCCGTCTTTAGTCAGTCGTTCAACTTCTTTTAAAGTAAACATTTTGTTGTTTTCGGCAACATACCCCTTAACCTGAGCCCATATAAGCTCAATGGCGTTAAGATGGCAATGGTAAGGTGGTAGCCTTATCACTTTGTGACCTCTGCTCTCTATCAATTCATCACAAAATACCTTTTGTTCTGGGGCTTGTGCCATTTCACTAATTCCAAAAGTTCTGATTTTTTCAAGTCGGTTGTAGATTGAATATTTTTCCTATCCAGCCATGCAAGTATGTCAGCTTTTTTATCTTTGCTTGTGGGAGCTTTATCAATTTGCTTAGAATAGTAGGGAGCATTGTCCATGACTATTACTGCAGGCTCTTCTAGGTTATTTAGCAAAGTTTCAGAACACCAACCGAAGAATTTGTCGTGATCCATATCTTCATGGTAGTCACCGGTTTTTTTCGATTTAAATAGTAGAAGGGAATTTGGAACAAACCCTTTTGAAGAACCTGCATGACATATTATTAATCGTTCACCTTTCCCTATAGGTATTAACATTGTCCCCTGAAGTGACTCATCAGTCCATCCTTGTTTCAAACAATGCCCAGCATTGACCCAGGTCTCATCGAGCCAAATTATATTATCGAAATTCTCGTCTTTGATTTGGCGAAGAAAACGACACCTCCAGGCAGCGACATCGCTTCTCTCCATAATCACTTTTCTGCCCGAAAATTTTCTCCACGTAAATCCTAAACCTTTTAGCACGTTTCTAAGCGAAGACAGACTGCCATTAAACAGCTCTTCATTTTCCAACGATGATAAAAGTTTTTTCAAAGTGGGATATTCTTTTCTTATGTAATATTGATATACATGTCTTCGTATAGCGTCTTCCTGAAAAGTGTCAAGTTTTGTCACAGTTTTCTCCCGTTTCCTCTGTTTGCCCGGAGTTGAAAGTTGGCTATTACTGTCATCTTGTATTTCTTTCAATTCTTTTTCCTTGCAAACTCGCAGAACTGTATTTTTATGTATTTTCAGAGCATCTGCAGTTCGCTGTATTGCATTATTAACCGGAATCAAAGGACCTTTGTTCGCCTTTTCTCTATCAAAATATTCCCGCACTTTGCACACAATTTCTCTTGACTGTCCTTTCATAGGTACGCCTCGGCCCGAAGTTTGTCTTTTCTTTGGAGTTCGAGTCCTAGGTCTTCCCCTATGTTTCCTTGGTTCAGCCTCGTTACGTTGCTCCATGCTCAGCCACCGAAGTATATTCACACAAAATAACTTAAAAACACGTCAATTTATAATGAAAGCACAAGAAACTAACACTTAAAATCAAGATAACCAACAACCGGACATCACTCAACCACCACATCAACTAAACTGAAAGCTGGAAATTTCCCTTACCCTTAGTGTGCGTATAACGGTTCAGTTTTCCTGGAAGCGTGTGCTATTTGTAGACATAAAGGAGAGGCCGAGACGCTGTACGGGAATGACGGTAGCGCGCGAATAAAATGGGTCCAATAGGTTCTGACTGTACTTCCGCCGCAGAGCGCCACGCATTGCTCTCTGTGAAATTCACTTTATATATTAATCCATTGTAGTATTCCTATCACGTACAAGGTGTAAGTTGTATATGTCTTCTACATTTAGTTATCTAAAGAGAGCGTCACGCAAATCTCATTCGTGTACAACTTTTAACAACTGAGTTAACAGGACATTAGAAAAAAATTAATAACGTCGTTAATTTTAATCGTAGGAATCTCAATTTTTGATATATTGTACTAAAGAAGGTGGACTACCATTTGTCTACAAGAAATTTTTTTCCGATGCTTAACCTCTGAGTTCTTACGTAATAAAAACGATAAACCCTAATTTTTTAATTCAAATTCGTGTATTTTTTTCTTTAACTCACAATGTAAATTTATTGAAAAGAGATTTTAAAAATTAGAAAAGCTTGTTAAAAACGTCTTTAATTGATGATTAAAATACAGTTCATTAGACATTTCTCGCCCTGTATTTTACGTTTCCACGAGGTTATAAAGTGGAATGTTTTTACTACAAACTCGGTCGCCGCGCGGCCGCTCCGCCAGTCACTTTCTTTCGTTAATCAGGGTATAGTCAATATGTGGCACACTTTGTCGAGCGCTGTCAAGAAAAATAAGGAAAGAGACTCAACTAAAATTTTATAAGGTATTGACTGTGCCAATGTTTTTGTATGGTTCTGAAACTAGGGTCCTGCGACAAAACATCCGAATAGAATACAGGCATCGGAGATGAGATTCTTGCAATGTATTGAAGGCTGTATACGTAGCGATAGACTCTACAGTAAAGAGTTGAACACTTTTAATATCCAAAATCGTATTGCAGAGAACAAAGAGAGATGGACTGGGGGGATCTGAATACGATGCCAGCTGGAAGGTTGCCTAAGGAAGTTTGGAAATACAAGTTTGTTGGACAGAGAAGTATAGGAAGCAATGGTGAAGTGTATATATTCCTTTGGGACCGGAAGGGGTGATTCTTTAGTCTCTGATAAGAAAAAGAAGAATAAGAAGAAGAAGAAGAAGAAGAATAAGAAGAAGAAGAAGAAGAAGAAGAAGAAGAAGAAGAGTAATTATTAAACTGGTTTCGCAAGATAAGATCGTAGGCTGAATAAAAGGTGTTTGCGGGCCGCCAGTTGGAAATCGTTGCTCTACGAGCTGCTTCTGTTCTCGTAAATTCGGGGCAGGAAGCACTGCCTAAACGTCTTAAAGCTCTAACGCGGCGAAAGGTGACAGTCTCCAAATCAGCGATGTCCACACACACACAGGGACAAGTAGTAATGTGTCACACTTAAGCGTGCTTTATTTATTTATCAAGAACGTGTGACTGCGCCTGGCAGCCGCTGACAGCCGGTTGTTGGGCCTTGAATGTAGTTTAATTTATTTACTGCTCGCTTGATACAGTTACAGTTGATACGTGTACACAGTGCAATCGTTGTAACGGCTTTGTATTGACACAGTGGCTGTCCGACTGTAAGAGCGATAACAGCTCTTCGGTTTATTTTTGTACCCGTTTGACGTCAGCACACACACAGAATAATTCGACTAATTTAAGGTCACATCGAACAACACTTAACTTGCAGGCTTTTGTTGCTTTAAAACACATTCATCGCTTCACAATAGCGCAAGTCGCAAATAACATGTCTTGTTAACTAAATCTTTTTCAGTACGTTCACTGAAAGTACAGTTTGTTAGTTAATTACTTTAAGATCTCTGATGACGTCTTAATTGGAACGGACAGTAAATCTACCTTTAATTTGTACGCTTATCTTTATCAACAGATAAACAGACCCTAGAAACAGATTGCAGGTGGGTATACATTTGTTAAATGGAATCTGCAAAAACTCTGGATTGCAGACATCCACAATTAAAACCAAGGTGATGGCTTTTTGTGGAACTGATGCCGTACGGGCAAACATGTTTATACATGGTACTGTCTTGGAACAAGTTAGCAGTTTTGAATACCTGGGCTACAGTGTGCCTTATGATGCAAGCAACGATGTGGTGCATAGGTTGCATAAGTTCAACCTTATGTGCGGGACCATCAGGCGAACCCTTAAGTCAGCAAGTAAAAGAACACGCCTAAAATTCTACAAGGTGATGGCTCTACCGACACTTCTTTATGGGTCTGAGAATTGGACTTTAACGAAAGGCCAGGCCAGTCGCATCCAAGCGGCTGAAATGAGATGTCTCAGCTACGTGGGAGGGTATACTCTCCATAAGCATAGAAGAAACACAGATGTACGGCAGGAACTGAATATTATTAGTATACTCGACAGGATCGCCCAGTATCGGCTGAATTGGTGAGAACATCTTTGCCGAATGGATGACTGCCGCATCCCCAAACAACTACGGAACTATAAGCCGAGGGGACGGAGAGGTGTGGGACGTCCGAGTAAGCGCTGGAGTGACCAGCTGTAATATTTGCCTATTTCAGACCGGAACAAACCATTGTTGGTTAAACCTTGAGGATGATGATGATGATCTTTGTCAACATCATCACCACTCCAAGGATTAGGCCTGTTCCGGAACCCATCTCCTCGTCGGTCTACCGACACCTCTCTTCCCAGAAGGCTGATAACCCAAGGCACCCACAGGTAGACGGATATCAGGCGTGTGATTCGAGTGTTCACACCATCTCCTTCTGTGATCTTCAATCTATTGGTGCAATGATACAATGTTTAAATCGCGTCTAATATCCTCGTTCCTTCTCCGATCAAAGAGAGAACAACCTAGCGTCCCTCTTAGAAATTTCATTTCGGCTGCCTGAATGCTCTGCACGTCGGTTTTAACATGAGTCCATGTCTCACTAGCATACAGGAATGTGGGGACAGCCACAGTTTTATAAAATTTCATTCGTGTATCCTTCCGCGTTTTATTTTTCAGGTACCCGTTTACCTTTGTATTGTTTGTATTATCTTTGTTTTGTATCCTTACCTAAAACAAAAGTTATGGCTTTTTCTGGGGCAAATCATATTAGAACAAAGATCGTCATACAGAACTCGCCAATAGGACAGGTGTCAGATTTCAAGTATCTAGGGTGTAGCATCGCATACCAAGATGATAAGGAGGTTGAAAGCAAAATTAGTCTCTTCCAGTCTTTATACACTTAAAGAAGAAAACTAGGAAAGAGACGCAATTGAAATATTATAATGTAATTGTTATACCTCAACTACTAGATATGGTAGTGAGAGTAGGATTAGAAAGGCCAAAAATACATCTAGAATACAAGGAGCGGAAATGAGGTTATTGAGGGCTGTAAAGGGTTGTACTAGGAGAGATCTTATCAGAAATCTTCATATTAGAATGGAGCTAGGCGTAGCTGAAAGCTTAAATGAGAAAGTCTCCCGAATACAAAACAGAGTGGCGGTTACACGTAGAGAGAATGGATACAACTAGATTTTCAAGAAGAGCTCTTGACTATCATCCAAGGGGGAAGAGAATTGCTGGAAGACCCCGTAACCGATGGTTGGATGACTTCCATTGAGACTGAAACAGGCTACTAGTCCATTCGTAAAGCAGCAGTCGGCAACCCTGCGCCCGTCGATAAAGTTAGAAGCGCCCGCGAACCAATTTGTAATTTTCTTTTCTTTTGAAGGAACGATCTCGCCCGCATTGTACCTGCTTCGAAGTACTGTATTATAAAATAGTACAAACCATTTACCGAACCGCGCTACGTCTTCCCCCAATACGATTGCCGACCTTGTCGCCCAGAGCCTGTAAACCCCTTCCTCACCAAAGTGATTTTTCAAGTTTTACATTTCTGTGCACTTTATGAAAATAAATAGTGTTATTGTGGTACGTTCTTTAATTGATTTGTATTTTAATGTTTTCCTGTTTAACCATTTTTTTCGCTTAAAGTTTTGTTAGTTTTAACGTGCGGGTGGATGATGACAAATTGTTGATGACCTACTCTTAATGTGAACAATTTTCACAAATTTATGTGAAAAATACTGCAGAGCTTTTTTTTGTTCGGTGTTCCACGTCGCTAAATATAAGCAAGGGTATTATAAACCGACAGTTAATGTCTGTAACTTCCGGCTGTTGAACTCCGCACCTTTCTATTTTCCATTGATGGGATTGGGAGGAGTGCGTCCATCGAACTGGTCCTCAGTTATATATGCGCACCCATATATAATGGGGATGACGACGACGACTATCTTTTTATTCGGTGGCACCGAGAAGCTAAAATTATTATTGTCTCTTACTTCGATTGTATGCCCACTCACCTGCAGTAAAAAAAAACTAAAACAGGTCATCGTATTCTGCTTTTCCAGATTTAGACATCGCTGTTTACTTCTGATTCCAGCAGTAGCCTCAGATGCCCATATTCTTTTTTTCCAGCTACGCCATAATTTTCTTGGATATATATTTCTTCATCGACATACCGGTAGACTGCTATAAGTACGTTAACTATTTTCGTGGAAGTCTAAGTCCTGATCGTAAATTAATATCGACCCCAATCACTAGATACGCAATACTTGCTCGACTGGTTTGGTTTGGACCACTGTGTTAGTTTTAATTGGTTGCTTTGATTTGGTTTTGTAGTGGAAACAGCAACTTTTTGGTCACCTAATTTATTTAATGTATACATTCATAAATTCCTTATCAGAAAGGTGACACAGGTCTGAGAATGTCAATAGGGGGGAGGGCAGAAAAACAACCAAATAACCGACTTTCGCTCTGCCGATGATACAACTCTACCGGAAAGAAATTGATTTTTTTTTAGCGAATAGAATACAAAAGCGCAGTGATTAAAGTAAATGCCTGTTGACAGTCGTTAACAGAGCGATGGTTGTGTCATACAGATTATTGGTGACACAGGACAGAAAAGATTAGAAATTGAGACTCAATAAACAATAAGTTTATGTATAGGGTGTTCCAAACCGGATGGCACCCTTACTCTCGCACGAGCACTCACAACCAAACCAGGCACGACCCGGTATAATTATTAAAGTCCAATTCAAAACTATACAATTTTTAATTTAGCTTATAATCCAAATTAAACTATAATTTTTGTAATCTCCGTGAAATTGTGAAAAAATGAGTACAAACAAAACATAATTGCTATAAACATAAGTAACGTGGAAAAAACACATAACCTATAAGAAGGTTGACTTAATCTCAAGGTCAGAAATATCTACTGGCTGATAGGCAGAAAATCGCGGTTGTCTCGTCAACAAACTTTAGTATGTAAAGCAGTTCTTAAACCGGTATGAACGTATGGTATTCAACTTTGGGGTACTGCTAGTACGAGTTACATCGAGATTATACAGCGCTTTCGGTCCAAAACTTTAAGTTCAATAGTCGAGGCTCCATGGTTCGTCTCCAACAATTCTATACACCAAGACCTCAAAGTTCCAACAGTGAGTGAAGAAATCATGAGCCTCTGCAGGATACAAATCTCTAAATTAGAAAAGCATCCAAAACCCTTGGCAATTAATTTGTTAGATTATAGTGAAGACATTTACCGACTAAAAAGGCACAAATTGTTAGTCTTACCCTTCAGGTTCAAAGAACAATGTGTACTCTGTATTATCTGTATTGTAATGTCTGTGTTCTGTAATATCTGTATCTTTTGTATTCGTGTCAACATTAAGTGTTAATGTCAACCAGTATATGTGCCTTATAGGCCCAGTGTTTATCATTTTGAACTTATTGTATCATGCCAGCAGAGAGTGGAAGTGACTTTTGTTCGTTTGTTTACATGTTTTTTCCATTTAGTGTTGTAATTTGTGTATCTGTTTAATCTGTTAACAAAAACATCGGCAATTTTCCAAGTGGTGGATGTTGTAGAAACGGCCAGCGACTGAGAAATGTGAAGATAATAATTAACGTCTTGGATAATAATACAATGAAAACCGAGTAGTAACATCCTGAAATCAATTTCATTAAAGTAAACGTTAATAACACAATAAACATACGCGTTATTGAGGCACACTTAGCCTATTGACTGAACTGATTTTCCTATATTTCATATTTCAAATGTATACGCGTATGCTGTGTAATAAACCTGTTTACATAAAAAAAGAGTTACTACTATATTCGCATACACAGCTGAAAATTTAATAAAACAACGTAAAAATAAAAGACTGACCAAATTCGCCAACTTTCTTTTAACCCTTGGGGGGGGGGGTCCGATCCCGTGCCCCCCCCAAATAAATACGTCCATTGCACCTGACGTTGTTAGACCGAGGAGGTGACGTGTTTCAGAACAGGCGGCCAATTAGTAGAGGCTAATCCTTCTACTCGAAGTACTGTCTTTTACTAATGCTGTCGATGAACAATTTCATTAATAATAACAGTTGCTTCGGTTACCAATCACATTTTATTGACATTGACATGAAGTGTTTTGTCCGTTCTGTATTGTGGCATTCTCAGCGATTAGCTGAATCATCATCCCCAGTCTACAATTAAGCTTTACCACACTGAGGACATCGATATATAATACATTATATTATACATTATATTACACGTTATACATTATTAATATATTATACATCGATGACTGAGGATGCCAATCATAAAAATGGGGTGAAAAATTTTGTATAAATAAATCTCGTTTGTCTACCGGAAAAACTGTCGTTATTAAATTTTCTAACCACGCGCATTCAAGACCGAAAGTAATCATGTTAGTGTTTTTAAGAAGTACATAATTATTATGATTGCATTTTCAGGCTATTAATAACAATCAAACTGACAAAATAAGAAATAAAAAATAACGTTAAAAATAGCCTCAAGATGAGCACAAGCTCGGACACGTTTTTCTGAGAATCACAAAAGGTTTACGCGAGAACTGTAAGTGGGTCGCCATGGTAACGGAGGCTCGGTAACAACAACAACGATAACAATAGGATGAATCAGCTGGGCTTCAGGTGGAACTAATTTCAGTGTGTTCGTGGTGTACAGTTAACAACAGAATTCTGCTACACTGATGTTGCTGCTGCTGCTGCTGGTGCTAGCCTACACAAAAACATGGAAACACATTCACACGTCCAGTAAAAGAGACGCGTTTTAGAAAGTAACCGACCGATCAAAAGTGATTCCTCTTTGTCTGTCACCACGCGGTGACGTCACTTCGGCTAGCCAAGGACCGCAGCCGTCGTTTTTTACGTCACGGAATCGCTTCCTGCTTTTATGACAATAAATGACGTGTCCCTCTTGTACTCTGCCCTGTATTCTCGTAAAACTGAGCACCTTAAGTTTTTTATACAACTTATCCTGTCCTCAGTTAAACCGTATTACATCGATATTGCTTTACTTTTGTCGGCTCTTTTCACAAGCGTCCTAGCCTTATCTTTTTATTTACTACTTCTTCTCTAGTACATAATTTTCATTTCCATTGTTCTCATATGCGTATTTATCCAGAGTACTCTTGGAAGTACTCTCCTTCATGACTTCATGTTAGGAGAGAAGATCATTAGCAAACTCAAATATGCAGATGACCTGGAGCTGCTGGAGAAAACGAAGGAACTCTTCGAGTTATAATAGAGAAACTGGTAGCAACAGGAAGTACCTATGGAATGGAAATCGACAGGTATTCAGGGATTCACCTCGGGATTCAGCTTTTGCAATATTTCAATGTGATACCATTTGTTCTTTGCCCACGTGGACGTTCATCTGTTTTAAACCTTCAGCGGGTCCACATTACTGCTGTCTGCTATTCTGTCAGCGGCCCTAGCAAGATCACTTTCTGCTTCCTTCTTTTGCCTTAGTACCATCTCTGTACAGGCTGCAACTTGATTCCAGTGGTGTTCGCTCATTACTCCGATGATATTTTCGGGCGGGGTCTGTCCCACTACAATTTTCAGGGTTTACCTCTCCTCTTTCCATCTATCACAGGTGGAAAACGTGTGGTACACATCGTCTAGTTCCTGTTTGCAGAAAATAGTCTATTCTGTCTAATTTCCCCATCCTATATAATGATAATATTAATAATAATAATAATATTAATAGATGTGTAATATTTATTATTATGCTTCAATTACACACACACACACACACACACACACAATCTGAATAAATGTGTATATTAATTATTTCTACACTGCCAATCTACATGATCTGATGATGACAATAAATTTTGATTAAACGTCGATAGATATATATTTTAAAATTTTCTAGTTAATAATCGAACCTCACAATAACTTTCCTTATCAGTTCACCGCCACTACGACCAACCGAATCAAGCGACTTATGGGTAACTCTGAACAAAATAAACAAGAAACTTTAGAATGTGTGTGTGTGTGCAAGTGTGCAAATAAAACCATTACATATATCCGGTAATCCTCTGGAGAGCCATTGTTGAGCCTGATAGTGGGGTCACACCCCTGATTTTGGGCGTTCTGAGCTTACACGTCATCATCATCTTCTTCAAGGATTAAACCAAAGATGGTTTGTTCCGGTCTCAAACAGGCAAAGATTAGATCTGATCACTCCAGCGCTTCCTCAGATGTCCCACACTCCTCCGTCCCATTGGCTTATAGTTCCATAGTTGTTTGGGGATGCGGCAGTCATCCATTCGTCAAAGATGTTGCCTCCAATTCTGCCGATACTGGGCGATCCTGTCGAGAATACTAATAATATTCAGTTCCTGCCGTATATCTGTGTTGCTTCTATGATCATGGAGAGTATTCCCTGCCACGTCCCTGAGAAATCTCATTTCAGCCGCTTGGATGCGACTGGTCTGGCCTTTCGTTAAAGTTCAATTCTCAGACCCATAAAGAAGTGTGGGAAGGGCCATCTCCTTGTAGAATTTTAGGTGTGTTCCTTTACTTGCTGACTTAAGGGTTCGCCTGATGGTCCCGCACATAAGGTTGAACTTAGGCAACTTATGCACCACATCGTTGCTTGCATCATAAGACACACTGTAGACCAGGTATTCAAAATTGCTGACTTGTTCCGTTAATCATGGTGCTCTTTCTAAACCCTGTGGAAATGAGTACTCGTGATAACAACCTGAGGTAACGGGCGGCTTCGGCGTAGTGCTGAGCACACTACCGAATGGTTTACTTACGCAGCCTCTCCTACCTCTCGTAAACTACTTACGCTATACACAAAGGAGCCATTAGCATTAAGCAGTATTTATTACAGTACACAAGCGCTGCTTCATGTAACTACAAATAAGCAGTCTTGCTTGCAATCGGCAGTCCGTACCTATTAAAGGTGACAGCGCGCGTACGTGACAAACCAGCTATTATTGTGTAATTGTTTGCTATTAATGGAAGCAATAATTCCGAGCATCGGTAACTGCACACACACGTACACAGTGTTATTACAACAGGATGTTATTAAATGGAAAGGAAACAGAAGAAACAACACCGGAAACCAAAACCAAGCCTTTCAGCGCAATTTATGTTTACTTTCTGTTTCTGCTCGCTCTTGCACGTTGTCCAACACATGTTTAACTCTTTTCTTGTTTAACCGTGTGTGTGTGTGTGTGTGTGTGTGTGACGTAACAGTGCCGGTCTGATTTACCCTGGTGCCAAATGACAACTCTTTTTCTCTCACACTCATTCTCCCTCATCTTCTTCTTCTTCTTCTTCTTCTTCTTCTTCTATGGCATCACAGTTCGAAGTCGAACCTCCATAATCATCCGCCTCCATTTTTCCCTGTCCTTGGCGATCGATGTCCATCGTTTTATTTAAAGTAAATTATCAGCATCCTTCGTCACTGCGTCAATCCAGCATGTCTTAGGTCTTCCGACAGGCCTTCTTTCCTCGATCTGACTAAACAGTACCTTCCTAGGTATTCGGTTGTCTTCCATCCTGATCATGTGTCCTGCCCATTGCAATCTATGCAGTCGGATGGTGGTGGCCAGATCATTGTCTTTATACAGCTTGTACAGCTCTTCATTGTGACGCATTCCCCATATCCCTTTTACCTGGATTGGTCCACATATTCTCCTTTCAAAAGTATTGACTATGTTAGCGGCTTGTTTGTTCAGAGTCCAAGTCTCGCTGCCATATGTTATCACCGGTCTAATCATAACTTTATATAATGTGACCTTGGACTGATGGTGGATATTCCTTGTCTTGAATATAGATGTCAATTATGCATATGTTCTATTTGCGACCTGTATCCTTTTCCTTATTCCATTTATTTCTTTCTCCCTCATATTGTATTTTAATATTAATAACTGACGAACTTAGCGTATAGACCTGACGACAGATTTTGAACAGTGGCTTAAGCGTCCCACACACTCTGAGTTTTACTGCGCAGTTAACTGCCCTAAATAACTGGGTAATGAGCTGTACAATGAACTGAACTCCAGAAAGTGTCCAGAAAGTGTAGGGGCACGGCAGTTTTTCCTCAGTTTCTTAAGTTCCGTCGAAAGTGCAGTGACAATGGGTGACAAGAGAAGGAAAGCAGTTGCCTGATTGCGTCTGTGTTGCCTAACTGAAGAAAAGAAAAGGAAAAGGCAGCCTGAACGCTCGAGCAAAGAATGGTATCTTCAAAGAAGCGTTTTGTCTACGATTACCATTTGTTACTTCCATGTACTTTAAGGAAAATGGAAGTATGGTGATGGCAAAAAAAATCGTGTTCGAGATTATTGCAGATTCTGATTGTACTACGCTTAAAACATAAAAAAAGTCAATTTTCGAAAAGTGTCTGTGTGTGTGTCTGTGTGTCTATAGATTTTTTCTATGGCAAACGATAACAGCCGCAAATTCAAACAGAATCAAATAATTTTTTGCATACAGCCCTGATTTGTAGAGGAGTACTCAAGACCTATTGTTTTTGGTGAAGATCGGTTAAGGGAAAGGGGTAGTTTACCTGCAACGTTTTTTTTATCAGGGGTAATTTTTTTCTATGGCAAACGATAACAGCCGCAAATTTAAGCAGAATCAAATAATGTTTTGCATACAACCCAGAATTGTAGAGTTCTCAAGACCTGTTCGTTTTGGTGAAGATCGGTTAATGGAAAGGGGTAGTTTACCTGCAACTTTTTTTTATCAAGGTTAATTTGTTTCTATGGTAAACGATAACAGCCGCAAATTCAAACAGAATCAAATAATGTTTTGCATACAACCCTGAATTGTAGAGTTCTCAAGACCTGTTGGTTTTGGTGAAGATCGGTTAAGGGAATAGGGTAGTTTACCTGCAACATTTTATGTTTTAACAAGGGTAATTTTTTCTATGACGAACGATAACTGCCGTAAATTCAAACAGAATCAGCTAGTCTTTTGCATACCTTTTTGTATTATACAGAACTCAAGGTCTGTTGATTTTGGTGAAGATCGGTTAAGGGAAAGGGGTAGTTTAACAGCAACATTTTATGTTGTAACAAGAGAAATGTTTCCATGACGAACGATAACTGCCGCACATTCAAATAGAATCAAATATTTTTTTGCATGTATCCCTGCATTGTAGAGAACTGAAGGTCTATTGATTTTGGTGAAGATCGGTTTAGAGAAAGGGGTAGTTTACCTGCAATGTTTTATGTTTTAACAAGAGTAAAGTACTTAATTTTGATAAATAAAGTATCCTGATAAGTAGCTCATAATAATCCACTGTAGAAACGTAGATGAAATATCTATAAATGAAGAGGTTAGGTGAACGAGGTGGGGGTAATTTTCTATTAATGAAAATTGTAGTTGAAGGGGGAGGGGAGAATTTTTTATATGTGTACTACGTTATCGGCAACAAAGAAGTAGTTTTTTGTTCAAATTCCTTCCCTGGCTGTTTAGCCGTAGTCCAATGTTTTCTGCAAAACCAGAATTTTCGGCAGTGCCATCGACTGCCATCATCAGTGAAAATCGAGTGCGTAAACGCGAATACGTTAGTGACCACAGTACTGTGGTTAAGGCTGAAACAATAAGTAGAAAGAAGTAGTTTCTATGGAAATATTTCATTTCGATATGATTTTAAATATAAATCTTAGAACATGGAAGTCATGTATGGTTCTCCATACCGATATTTGAATGAGTTAAAAGAAGGAGGAGAAGTTAATGACTACAGGAATTGCCTTAGAATTGACGAAAGTACATTTCAATTGCTGCCAACCAAAGTTGCTCCCCTGATCGGAAAAAAAGAGCACATACTTGAGAGAGACTAATTGATACACTACGGTTCCTGGCAACTGTAATAAGTTTTGAAGTTTTCTATTAGAGTATCACCTCAGACACTCGGGCAGAGGAGGGCTTCTTTTTTCGATGAGGCCAGGGTGATAGGTGAGGGTCAACCACGTGTGTCAACTGAGCGACTGTACGTTTAACTGAGCGAACTGTGCAGTTTATCGTTGAAAAAGAGGGTCCAGTAGCACAAGCCTGCATACTGCGTAAATACCTGCCTACTCTGCGCAGTTCACACAGTTTATCGCTCACACGTAAAAACCGCGTTAAACTGATAGTGTGTGGGGCCCCTTTACAGATGTGCAGTGGACAACTGTTGAGAGGCTAACAAAAGGTACCTACATTCATTTCGCACATGAGCACAACAGTCTCGTACAGCAGTGGTTCTCCGGGACCCACCTTGAAGTATATTACACTTCATGGGTCCATAAGCATGGGTGCCAGCTATATTACTCGTAGAGGTGTGGACCCAGTTTATAATGATATTTTTGCTTAGCATACTGTGAGCATTGACAAGACTACTCTGAGCCTTCTTTTACGCTTAATAAATTCTGCATACTTAGTTCTATAAAAGTAAATCTGTAATAGGTTTTTAAGACACAGAAAATACATTTTCGAGCCCGACAGACTCATAGCGAACACCTAGGGTAATAATGGGTGGCTTAAAGGAAATCCAGCCCTTCCTTGTATACCATAAGGAAGCCTACAGTACTTCTAACTATTTCGATGGTATGGAAAGAAGTCTGTTATTATAGTACTTAACATATCAGAAGTTACCGCTAATAAGTTATTTCTTACAAGTCGAATATTTATTATTACTATTCCAGCTTTACAATGGTTACACACTTTCCGGGAGCAAAGATTACAGAAGTGATTGAATTCTTATCTTCCACTGCTGCTTGTCCATTCAAAGATCTTCTTCAATTTCTTGTTCCCTCAATATAATCTGAATTTCTTCTATCCAGGTAATAGAGGGGGTCTTCCTCTTTTCCTTCTTCCTGGTGGGGTCCATTCCATAACTCTCCTTGCCAATCTTTTCTGTGCCATTCTTTTCGTGTGTCCATACCATTGTAATTTTTTTGTTTGGATAAAGTCACCAACTTAATTTTTCACATTCATTCTGTCCTTAATGATTTCATTTCTAATATTTTCGCGTCTGGATACTCTTGCTGAACGTCTCCAAAAGTTCATCTCTGCTGTCATTAATTTTATTCTTGTATGTTTATTAGTAGTCCAAACTTCAAAGCTATTGATACTTCTAATAATGGTTTAACATTTTTTGGTTTTAGTTTCTGCTGTAATTTACTTATCCCACAGGATTCCATTTAATGTAGATATAGCCATTTTTCCCAAATTAATATTATAATTAACAAATTTGACTCTAATTTAAATTTGTTGTGCAATTATGCTAATTATGGAATTTAATTATGTAATTATCCAATTAGGTTAATTTATGTCAAATTAATTCAAATTACGTAATATATTAAATACTTTGATGTGACTGACTGTGTTCATTAACGTTTAGCATAATTACTGCACTGAGACTCTTATAGTTGTATAAAAACGATATAGGAAAATTTACTACAAATAATTCAATTGACGTTAGAGTCTGTTACAAGGTAAAATGACAATAATGAACGCATAAATACTTAGCAAATAAATACTTATTTATTAACATTATTCAAGTAAAGAAAACTTCCGATATATGGATATAAATTATGCCCTGTAAGTACATTCATAAAAGAAAACATATACATAAGAATACGAATTACAATATGAATTCATTACGTCGTTCGCTGAAAAACAAACATATATATATATATATATATATAACACAATGAATATACATAAAGATAGACAATCAATATATTAATCTTACACTAATGCGTTCATTTTGCCTCAGATGAGTAGCTTTATATATTCAATATTACCATAGTAATTATTCTAAATTCTCAAGGTGTAATTTCTTTGAAAAGAGTCAGGACAGCAGAGTTATTATAATAGTAATAACATAAAGATTTACTTGTGGTAGTGGATTATCCAAATACTCCATCGGCGAAACTCCTTTCCATTGATGAACCAAATACGTAAGATTGTGTAGATCCGATTCTTATCATCACTCAACACTCGCGGATAAGATTCACTCGCGGTGTGTGCGTGTATCCTCCGTTGGTGTCGGCCGTTAGTATGAAAGTCTATAAAGTTTTGTGTAGCATAAGTGCATTCATTGTTAATGATCGTGTATAGATAACTGTCTGCCGTCAAACTTCTTCGAGCTTCTATATACGTTAATGTATTATGTTTAGTTTACATGACGTATTGTCTCATTATAATGTCGTGCTTGAATCTTGGCGGTATTTATAACACTTCGCACTGCGCTGCCGCGGTACACTTCCGTAACTCGGTAAAATGTTGACGTAAACTTTTGTGAGTCTGTTATTAATGAAGACTGATTAACTGATTAACTTGCGAATAAATGACTTATTTCTTAACAAGCGGTAGCTGCGTAATACTGAGTAACTGAAAGTCTTTAACATTTGAAGTATACTGCATGATTGAGTAACTGCTAATACACTGAGACTGAATAACTTGTGAATAATTGAAAGTACTATGTTAACTGACTAACGTACAGCGTAACTGAGTTTTAGTAAGACTGAAAATTAGAGTAAGACTGAGAAATATATTGAGACTGAAAATATATTAAGACTGAGGCTCCGCGTGCCCTGTAAACAGTTTTTATTAAGCTTCATTGTCCATAATGCAATGTCCTGGCAAATACGCCTTTGGTCAATCACGATAGGTCAGATAAATTCCTACCACTATGTAGAACTATGGTTTTCGACCCATGATTCGCTGTTCGCGTTGCTATCATGACAACAGCCCTTTCCACTTGCGTCCTGGGAAGATGCTGGACTCTGGTTGGTTATCGGGCATCCCCTCAAGTACACGACGAAAGGCCTCCGTACCATTTCTTACAATGTAGAGCAATTCCGCGCCTGTCTATCAAGCTTTTGTTCGAGTATGCTCCGAGGTCTGCTGTTATTCTCACGTGAACAATACGTAGCATTTCGTTATTGTTTGACTTCCCACGACCCTTTTTCGCCAATTAGCAGCTCCATGCGTGTCGTCATTCCCAAGATGCCACTCCGGTCTCCCGTCATAAATACTAGTTGTCATCCGTACGATGTTTTCATGCTGTGCACACATCCTGGTTGCATTTACTCGCTGTACACTGCTTTGTTTCCATGCGGGGTAAGACTCTCCTAAACCCTTTGTGTGAGTATCCTTTTCTTATTACTGGCACGCTTCAAATTAACCTTACAGCGTGTGTTCGCTACAATTTTTCCGTATCTTTGCCACCGTACTGTATCCTTTGTTTAGTTTGTTGTGGGGTTGTAAATCTGAGTTGGACCGAGTCTGTCACAGTCGATACTTACTTTCTATTGTAGTGTTGTGTCAGGCGTTCTCACATTGTTTCCTAGCAAGCGTCTAGTTGACATGTTGTTAAGTTGTCTCTTTATTTATTACTTCTGGCTTGGGTTGGGGTGAATCGACTTGTGTAACGCCCTTCTTGATCAAAATTTATAAAATTAAAATTTTTGGTCATTACAATATTTAATTAATCTTTCCAATTCGAATACTTAATTTTTAATTTTCGGGTAATACAACCAAAGAATGAGCATTAGTTTACTCTCTCTCTCTCTCTCTCTCTCTCTCTCTCTCTCTCTCTCTCTCTCTCTCTCTCTCTCTCTCTCTCTCTCTCTCTCTCTCTCTCTCTCTCTCTCTCTCTCTCTCTCTCTCTCTCTCTCTCTCTCTCTCTGACACACACACACACACACACACACACACACACACACACACACACATTTTTATATAAAATCATAAACTCATGATTTTTTATGGAGCAGGTCGATAATTTAGAATATATTTGCTATAGTGTGTCTTATATTACAAACGGTGACGTGGTAAAAGACGCTACATAAGTTTGACTATGAGCTACGTGTAGGATCATCAGAAGAATTCAAAAATCAACGAGTAAAGAAACATGCCTGAAGTTCTACAAGGCGATGCCCCTCCTCACACTTCTCTGTGGGTCTGAGAATTGGACTTTAACGAAATCCCAGGACAGTCGTATTCAAGAGGCTGAAATGAGATTTTTCAGGCACGCGGAGCGGTATACTCTTCAAGATGGCAGAAGAAATGTAGACGTAGTGCAGGAACTGAATATTGCGAGTATATTCGATAGGATCGCCTAATGTCGGCCAAAGTGGTTAGAAAATCTTAACCAAATGGACATGTGCCGCATCCCCAAACAACTATGGAATTATAAGCCGAAGGGACGGAGGGGTGTTGAGCGTCCGAAGTGACTATATAGCTGTAGTCTATCTACCTGGGACCGGAACAAACCATTTTTTAATACTTGATTTGATGAAATTATTATTTTCTTATGCAAGTCTTACATATCGTGGAGCCTTGGTCAGCCGTTCTGACAGATTTAAGCTACTGTTTTTTGTAACTCTTGTAACCGCATTTATAGTGAATACGGAATTCACATTTTTCTGATAAAAACAATGTTATTATATTCGAATAAATAAAAAAATTAACTATTTACATTTTTTCATAAAAAGTGAAAATTTCCCCTGTGTACAGAAGTAAATTTGAGTTTTATTAATTTTTCGAAAAAGGTATAAAAGCATGAATACCAACCGTTACAGGGAATTTTCCAGTATCATAAAAACAAATAAATCGGTTTTGTTACAGACAAACGTTTCTAGGTAGACCTCTTCCTTAAGGGCACGTATTCGCCCTTAGTGTGAGAGTGAGTACGAACGAGAACGTGTGCCTCTGAGAACACACACAAGTTTATTTAGTAAGGGTTGAAGTCACACCAAGGTGTAATGTAGTTTGTTTTAGCGCTGCTTCCTCAGTAACTTACATGTAATTTTCTTCCCTGCTGCTGTATTTCCCACTGCAAAGTTCGTTGATAGCTTTCTAACTTGAGTTTCACTTTCCGACTAACTAACTAACTAACTTTACTGAAACACCCTCATTTTCTGTTATACCGGCAGCAGAGTGTGCTCTGTTGCCGACAACGTTGGAAGATGCTAATCCAAAGTCAAGCGTCACAAAATTGTACAGTAGGCCTACCAAGAGAATGCTGTAATTAAACTAAATACAAGACAGGTCTATAATGTAATGAGACTGACTGTATAATATCGGTTATTGATACATTGCCTACAAACAATTTTATTTCTCGTCGTCGTCGTTATCCTTTACAGCTTAGGTTAGTAGCCTGTTCCAGTCTCAATGGAACTTATCCAACCATCGCTTACGGAGTCTTCCCACTGTTCCCTTCCCCCTTGGACGATAGTCATTATTTCTCTCAAAATAGTTCCTTCGACAGGCACACATCTAAGGAGACGATGATCCCAATGACAAAAACACAACCATCGGACCACTGGAGGACTTTCACTGTCAATGTTGTTAGGTAGTCCACAATGTTTTGGACGTAGTTTGCAAGCCTAGATGTTCGGAATGAAAACAGTACTTTGCCTTAACTATGAATATTCCGGGTGGAAGACAGTTCTTCAGTTACAACTGCGGCAACCCTCTTCAGATTTAAAGGACTGCGTCTACAGTATGACACCCAGTACAGGATGAGTGACACCCAGCTGGTAGCGCACCACGGTCTCGCACTCGGAAATTTTCGAAAATAATGAATATTTATGCCTACTAATTGAAAATAGAAGAGTGATAGAAAAGTGAAGATATTTCCTCATTTCTAATATCCAGTATACAACCTCATCTAGACAACCCCAGCCTTGTGTAAGACCCCGTTCTCGGATCTCACATGCCATTCTTTCCGTCCATTTTGTCTACGATGTTTCTGGTGGCTTCCGATCGTAGAACCCGTTTCGGTAGACGTCCATCGTTCATTCATTGTACAAGGTTTCAATTGCCTTAACTGACTTTTCTTCTTCTTCTTCTTCTTCTTCTTCTTCTTCTTCTTCTTCTTCTTCTTCTTCTTCTTCTTCTTCTTCTTCTTCTTCTTCTTCTTCTTCTTCTTCTACTACTACTACCTCTATTTTTCCTCCTCCTCCTCCTCCTCCTCCTCCTCCTCCTCCTCCTCCTCCTCCTCCTCTTCTTCTTCTTCCTCTTCTTCTTCTTCTTTTCTTCTTCTTCTTCTTCTTCGAATATCACATATGATTTGTCCATTAAGTTAGACGAAGGCTTTCTTTCCCTCTCTTTCTGGGCCGACCGACTGTTCTTTTGCCTTCTGCTTTCTCGTCCCTGCAGATTTTCATTATCCGTCCTCATACGTTCTATCGATTTATCTCTTCTTATTCTCGATATATTTTTTCATTACTATACTACGAATTAAGAGTACATAATATTCTTCTCTTCACTCCAGCGATTGAGCACATCCTGTTCCGCTTTTGTCAAGCCACGTTTTATTGTCCGCACGACCTCTCGTTTTCTCCTAGGTTTATATAGCCTATAAACCTAATTATAATTCGAAGTTTTGAACAGTTATTTGGACGTCCCCTGTACCAGTCTGCTGATAGGGGTCTCTACTATACGGTCCAATAACATGCCTGTAGAGGTCTTCTTCTTTAGCCTTTGGTGACCTGTCGCCTAACTGCAAGGCTTTTGCACCAACCCTAAACCTGGTACGCCGCTTCTGCCAGGTCGGCCTTTAGGCACACCCTCTCCGCCTTCATCGCCGTGGTGAGGTTCGCCCCCCCCCCCCAACATGGACAAGGAAACAAGCTGTACTAGGTAGCGACTCATTTGTTGTTGAGGTCTCTGCCGAGTATTATCCAAGTGCGGTAGACAGGAGGCTGCTGACTTCCCTCAGGTTAGATTAATGCCCACTGCTGATACCGCAGGCAAAGTTATTAACTTCATAAAATAAAATCAAAACGATGATGCCCTTTAACCGAACCTGTGTATGAATTTCTCATGCGCGCTGACGCGCGAAGGCGAGCGTGTCTCTGTTGAGTGAGATGGATGCACGGATGATGGATGTTATAATTCGCAGGAGAAAACACTGTTATCGTGATATTAATATCGACAAAGGTTGTTGGCGTTTTGATGAACAAGCAATCTACGTAATGGTGGAAGCATTAGTGCTCCGGCACGCGATACGTTGTGTTTGTTGTTCGCTATGAATTTTTCTAACAGCTGATTGTCACGGCAATCAGCTGTAAATGACACCATCATATGTTTGCTTTCACTGTATCACACGTGAAGTACTCATTAACGAGAATGCTTCTGTGCAGTATTGACGTTAGCATATATTGTTGTAGTTATGTCATGTTCACACTGCGTTCAGAACGTTGGGTCTTCCACTTTCTTTTATTCTACCATTTTGCTCTCCCCCTCACGCTCTCACTCACTCTTTCTCTCCCTCACACACTCTTAAAATATTTTGTTTTCTTTTCCCCTTTCCCTTTGACAAAAATACACATAGATTTAATTCGTAGCTGAAATACTACTAGTACTAGTACTACTACTACTACTACTACTACTACTACTACTACTGCTATTACTACTAATAATAATAATAAGTATTATTATTATTATTGTTACTGTCATCATCATAAAAAGCTTTCCATTTTCTGCAAACAGGAACTAGAAGATATGCACAAGTTTTTCACCTGTGACTGATGGAAAGAGGAGAGACAAACCCTGAAAAATGTAGTGGGACAGAACTCGCCCGAAAATATCATCGGACTAATCCTACAGAGCGAATACTACTAGTATCAAGGAAGCAGCCTACATAGAGAAGTTACTAAGGCAAAAGAAGGAAGCGGAAGATGATCTTGCTCGGGACGCTGATAAAACAGCAGAAAACAATAACGTGGACCTGCTGAATGTTTAAAACAGATGACCGTCCACAGGACGAAGGCATCAAACTGAAGTATTGAGAAAGCTGAATCCCAAGGTGGAGCCATGCTGTGGACTAAAGGGTTTGCGATTTTGGTAGGTGCGAGTCCCGAGTGCGGACCCTCCTGCGGTAAACATTAATTTAACACAGTCTCCCTCGTAAAATATCATAAAGAGCTTTTATCGTCGTAATATAGGAAATTGAAAATTTTAACCAAAACCAGAATATAAATATTATAACAAACATATGTGGACTAAGATAGAAATTATAAGAGGCTCTGAAACTTGTGAATCAGATATGTCAGTGAAGGATGGAGCCTGTCACCTACTTCGTTCGATATCGTCTGTGGAAGGTGAAAGTATACTCGCACACCCTGTCTTCAGACTATCAAAATCCACTTTGTAAATGGCCTACTGATTGGCCTAAGCGAGTTGAACAATACGGATATGAATGTGAAGCAATAAACAGAACATTAAGGAACGAATTTATAAAGAAAACAATGTTAACATAATACAAACCAAAGACTATAGACGGAAGGTTTGGACAAGAATGGGCTGCTATCGGGAAGCTGGTAACGACAGTCGATGCCAAACGCATTAAACAGGATGTTGTTTAATTCCTGCAGGGGTAGGAATTGTTCAATAGGACTTACTATAATTTACCTGAGGGACTCCGGTGTTATGGAGGCCAAATACTCGTTCTCACCCTTCGCGTTTTGAGAAAGGATCAGGTTGCCTTGTACAGGTTAGGTTATGCACAGGTTAATCGTTACCCGACTGTTGCGTCAAAGCAACTGTTATCGTGGCAATTAAATTTTTCTCGCATCATTGTAGTAGTTAAAAAAGAAAGTACGTTGTTGATAAGTTTCTGCACATGAATTGGTTGGTTCAGTGAAGGCGCTACGCTGCGGTTGATGAATACAAGTTAAGGATTCCAAAGAGTAATCTCATACTAACAGTGCAATCTGATTGATCCACGGTGCGATCCGCTTGGTGCACACAGACAGTTTCCAGAAGTGCTGCGCAATTAAGAACACAAAGGCTTCCGAATGTCAATCTACAGGCTCCTTTAGTAATACCCTTGACGCTGGTCGCTTCTTATTATTTAAGTAACCACCAATCGGGTCGGCCTCAACTGTCACTCTAAAATTTCAATCCACTCCGTTCCAATGATGTTAGGGAACAGAAAGGATAAAAATAACATATAAGGGTGGGGAGACACGTCGGTGTATACCAGAGACGAAGTTGTGGGACATACTTCATCTGGCTCCTCAGTTGAGCACTGCCCAACAAATAAGGCGCTTAACAGTGGCTACGTTATCACCGCCAAATACCTCATCGTCATTAGAGCGTGAAGAATGACTCCTGTTCAGGTGGTGAAGCATGGACATTTGCAAAGGCACGGAAACATGTCTGAACATCGACTATGAATTCCTAATAGACTTAAAGATTATACGAAAGAGGACAGGATAAGGTAATCAACCATACGGAATGAATTGAATGTGGAGCTACCCAAAGAGAAATGGCAGAGATGTAAGGCGAATTGGGAAGACATCTGACCAGAGTGGATGTGAACTCCAAAATTGAAATATCGCATCGTTATAAGCTTGAGGGGTCCACAGGTCTACTGATCTAAACAGGAAAAGAACATTTGACGACGACGATTCTATGCTATTTTAATCACAATACTGTTACGTAATACGGAACATTCTCGTACGTTCGATAGTACGATACGTGTCGTTCTGTAAGCTTCTCAACTAGCCTAGCCGGTGTGTGTTTCTGCCAAGGCCGTGCTGAAGTATCCTCTAGAATTTTCGAGTGCTTGTTAAGGACGCATATTATGCAACCCTGCAGACTATAACTAGACTACACCTGCCGCTCAGTTATCATTTCACTTTGGGCGATTACTCAGTGCGTTTCTTCAAGTGGCTATTAGTGAAAGTGATTATTGTGCGGGACTCTATTAGTTGAAATTATTATTGCGTGTGGACAAATTTAATTTGAATTATTGTACGAGTATAATCCTGCTTAATAACTTGTTGATTACAAACTGTTAATTGTAATAATTAAAGGTGGTTTTTAGTGACTTCATTGGTGTCTTGTATTTTGTTTTCCACAGTACCATACGAACGATCAAGGAGATCGTCGTAACAATACGTACAAAAATCGTGTATTTCTTTAAAAGGTAGACTACTACTTCTTCCTTTGCTATTGTTTCTTATGGTTAAAATCGTTTTTCATTACGTCGTTTTAATTATCGAGTGAATTTTAAGAATTGAACCCCAAAGTTAAGCGAAGATTTCACCTACACGATGTTGTTGTTGGTTCCAACAGGCTGTTCCCTCTTCCTAATAAGAGACGTCCGACCAAGGTAGACCACCGTACGTTTGTTCCCGGAATCGGATTGACTCAGATTTTTACCGGGGACCCAAGACTTTTCAGCGAATGAATTAACTTGCCATCGTACTTTGCCTGTGGCGGTGTGCTACTCGAGAATGAGAGAAAGGAATGTCTTCGCTTTTCCGTACGCAGACTTTGGAGGAAAAACGCCAGTGACCGATACGTCACGTAGCGGCTAGGTGAAGGGGAGGTGTGACTCGTGTTCTTTTTACGTCATGAAATGACAGAAATTAAAACACCCGCTGGTATTAAGAGACACAAATTACCGGCAGTCTCTACTTAAGGTGATCCGACGGAAACTCGATTTTCCTTAATCAGTAACGTTTGCGTGATCTTCGTCATGCAGCGTGCGTCCGTGTATTTTCCCCTCGTACGTTTTTCTCATACAGCAAATTCTCACGCGTTCTGTTCTCCTTTTGTCTGTATTACCAGCCGAATGTCGTATAGGGACGTCCGTCGCAACGGTTTCGGTTTGTGAATGGGGAATAATATTTCATCCTCCGTCCGTACTTCTGCTCAGTGGTTAGCTATTGTAGATTAACACCTTTTACCCAGGGTCGGATTAGAAGCGCATGGTACCCTATGCTGCCATCTGACTGGTGGCCTCCCCCACCGATTCAAAATTCAACCTTTTATCCATTATTTAGACTGACAAATGGCATACACAATTTAGAAAGTTAACAATTATTTTATTAAACTCTCAAATTACAACAAATATTAAGCTAAATAGTAATTACAATGACCGTAGTAGTACAGTACTTAAGCTCAGAAAATACTAATCGATCCATTCTTTCTTGATTTTCCCTGAACGAGGTGTTGTATAATTTCTTCTAAATCGAGCAATTCAAGTATCTCGCTTTCAATATTTAACCTTGCTAACGACGATAATAATCTCTCATCTCCCATAGTTGAACTCAACATATCTTTAATGAGTTTTATTACAGAAAATTATCTTCCAGATTCGCGGATAGCTATTGGAATCGTCAAAAGAAGACGATAAGCAATGTAGGCTATATATTCGGAAATACATCAATCATTTTACAATCAATAATCCAGTTTAATACTTTTAGCGGACAAATTGTAATATATCATGGAATCTACTACACCATTCATTCACAGTGATGACTACTAGTATTATCTTCATAATTTTAACAATTTGAAAAAACTCCCTTGCAATTTTACTCGTGGCACAAAGTGCTTCAATTCGCTTATAAGATCGTTATTAAAATCGTTTGAGTAAACTTCTATAAGAGCTTTAGTTTGATTTTCCAACTCGACACTCTCCGTGGTTAATAACTGCGAAGAAAACCAAACTACTGGTAATGGTATGTAATACTTAAATACTTTTGTTATAAATTCAGCATAAATTAATTGACATATTTTAATTTATGTGTATTTTCTCTTTTTAATTAATTAAGCCCCACTTTTGTTGTGGTGCCAATGTAATACTAAATTTTGCCCGACGTTGTGTGCGTCAATGTAATAATAAAATATGCCCCTCAGTTCCGGAGCGCCAATTTAATAATAAAATATTTTATATGCTCTTTATCTCAGGGTAAAATATAAATAAATGCTCAAATTTTCTTATAAATTGTTCTTCGATTTATTACAATTAGCTATGATTGATTATCATACTTTATCATTTATATATGAACTATATAAATTCTAATCAAAATATAAACATATTCATTTTCATAAATCTTATTTCATTACTCATATTCATAGCTCTAATAATTTAAATATTATAATTCTTATTCAAAGACAAAACTTTTAATAATAAATTTCTTAAATTTAATATACTACGACATTGTTAATTATTGATCTGGATTCATTTAAAATCGGTGCTCATGGATAAATTTAATTTCCACAATTTCCTAATATTATTTAATTTTGTTGTAAATAAAATTTTATCTTAATCCTTTAATTAAATCTTATGAGTTCTTTAAGTGAACAGACAGTGGACCTAATACTAATTATGGCATGAAAATTTTACTTGTGGTATGTATCCAAATCTGGTAGCAGTTCATATTGTGTGGTTGTCATGTTGATCGTCTGGCGTGTCTGCGATATTTCCCTCTGGATTAGCAGATTGTAACGTGGTCTCCTTTGAGTCACAAGACACTGCACAACACCAAACTTCACTCTCTCAAATTAGTTCGCGTTAATTGTTATTATAGTTATTCGCTTCTACAGCCATTGTTAATTATTATTTATTAACTGCGTTATGGTTTGAATCACTGTTGTTACGGGTTTAGTTCATTTCGAAATCGTACTCGATGATGAAGTTATTGTTGCGTATTTGCACAACTAAATCACAGCGTTATTTAATTATCATTTGTGTTGTATTAATTCACTTGTACATCACTAGTAAAATTACAGTTTTTCTCCTTACCGAAATCTGTTCTAGTACGAGCTTACTTTTCTAACCATCGTACCGAATTTCTCTAAGTCCAATAACTATGGGAATCTCGGTCGCGGACTTACACTCCCGTTTCCGTCAAAATTTTTAGTTAAAACTCCCCGAGCGCGCCTTTCTCGCGTCCCTATATCGAATTCCATATTTCTCCCACTTACTTCCGATTTTTCTAACGCTGTTTTCCAATTGGTTCTACCTTACGACTCTTCAGATTTAGAGACCACCTATTTTTCCGAAAGAACTTCTCTGATAGGCCTTTGGATTCCCACCAGATTCCTTCCCTAGGTCACTACACTGAGGTCGTTGTCGCTGCTAGATACTGTAGCAATAATTCTTGCCTGTCACTTTTTTGGAGTAAACAAAACAACCCTTAACTTTCTCGTCAAGTATTGTTTTCGTGCATTTGGTTGTTCTAATGGCATCAACTATTGTTACTTACAGGCCTTACCAAACTTCCTTTCAACACTTCTTGCTTGTGTTCGGACATTACTCCCAGCTTTCTCTCTTCTCAGTAAGGTCGAAGTCCTGTCGCTGACCGTTTGAGTCTTTCAATAACATATACCTTTTTTTGTTTCGCTATATGCAGCTGGCGTGTATACGTATTCTGGTCTATTGTTAATACCTGCAGCTGCTCTTCAAATGAGTTCGTTTACTTCTGTGCCCTTTTTTCTACGGATTTGAGGTAGTTGTCAAAGTTTAACGTTTCTTAGTATGGAGAGCGATGAACTCGGCCTATTTGCCGTGAGCGTGTTGGGGCTGATATATGATTTTATTGCCTGTCAGTCACCTCTGCGTTTCACACAACAATTCCCTGTTACGGCGCTTAAAGATACATCTCTACTCAAAATAAGAAATTTTCAAAATTTCTGATTTTGGCGTTATATCGTCCCCGAAATTTGTCGCTTTGGATGGATTTCATACATCTAAAAGAGATTCAAATTTCTGCGCCTTGTCATCGAGGTTTAACATGACGAAATGCATACATTTTATATTCCTAGTATTGGCTCATCATCCGTTGGACGTAGTGTAATGGATTTGCTACCTGTAGTGACCCACTGCGGGCTGTTTATTATGTAATGTAAACAGTACCCCAGGACCCTTTTCCAAAACACTTTCGCTTTCCGTTTTTAAATGAATCCGTTACATATATCTTTTAACTTTCTTTTTTTACAACCCTTACTTAACATATAATTATACTTACAAACTAATCTTTAGACATTAAATTTAAACTCGTCATTCTGCATCAATTTAAAACAATTCCTTACATATCCCTTACAGGACCTAGAATATTTACAAAATTAATTTAGCAAGTTTTATTCAATGCTAGCATCATCTATCATATCAATAAATTTTATATTTCTGTAAAATAATTTTTAGAATTCTCTATTTTCATTGTACAATTTTAACACATGTTAATCATTATGTTAACCTTTAATTTAACTATTCATTATTATATTCACATTGATTTACTCTATATTACCTTGCAGTATTTATAAAATATTAATTACTATCAAAATTTCTACTAATTCGCCAATTACATCTTGCTATTCTAATAATGTTATAGATTTTAATGCCATAAATTAATCAAGCTTTCTACAATAATTCGCTATTAATGTCCTTTGATATTCCATCTTTTACTTATTGTAACTTTTCAATCATTTCACTATTTAATTGAATTTTAAGAGTCTTGCATCACATATATATGTATATATCACTATTCTAATTTTATTGATTGTTCTCATTCAATTGTTATATTAAACACATATATTAAACAATCTTATTCTAACCATATTAATTGTCCTTACACTTGCATTCGTTTAACACATATATATATTGTCTATGTACTTATGTTAACATAATTATCGCTAAAAATTTTAGTTCACATTTCGTTATCATGAAGATTATAAGTACTACTACACTTGTTAGTATTTTACTTCATCGTTTATACAATTATACAATTATCATTTTAGTTTAATTAATGTTAAAATTATTACAATTTATTTAATACTCTATTGCGTCTTACAATTGCTTTATAATTCATAACTTTTCACTGGTGTCAACTAAGAATCTGAATGATACTTTTTTCGCGATCATATCAGGATAGTGAACGTCAGGACTCGGTTCTTCTTTCCCTTCTTCACATTCTTGTCTATGCCGTTTCATTTTACTGGCATTGGTTTTCATTTACCATTTACTTTATTTTATTCTTATTATATTCATATCTATTTATCTTCTTCGGTTAATGTATTCTTACACAACCAATCTTATCTAAGGTATTTCACCCAATATTATCTAACTTAACTATTAAATTTTCGGACACTCTTAAGATTGTTTTCTTTAATCCGTTACATTTAATTACTTTTAATTTCCTATTTGTGGAGACATAGTTGTACGTTTTAAGTCAGTGCCGTTACAACACATTTTGTTGGTAAATAGTAACACTTACCCTGCAGGCGGCCGTTGACATCTAAAGAATTTATGATATCTCTCTCTCTCTCTCTCTCTCTCTTTTACGGTGTGTTGAAAGTGGATCTTCCCATCCCGTTCGACAACTTTCCCCGGTCATATTACCATTATTTATGTACGCGCTGAGTTTTTTTTTTGTCGTTTCTTCTTTCCAACCCTCTTACAAATACGTTTTTTTGACAGCTTGTGGCGTTTTAATTATTTTCGTTTTCCTGTCCGCGTACTCACATAATAAGGTTTTATTTTCAAAACTTCTAAGAAATCTCATCTTCATCGCTTGAAATCTTCCTTTCGTTCTCGTACCAATCTTCACAATATTCTTGAATGGTCCAGCAAATTTCATCCTTTTCTTCTTTCGTGCTAATGCAGTTCGCCTTTGATAATCATCAGAACTGTTTTTCATCTTCTTACTCTCAGGTTTGGTTCCAAAATTTTTACGCACCTCACCAGTCCTACTTCTAATTTTTCTATCAGTACTGGTAACATTAACTGTAGTATTCAATTTTTTCTTTTTAGTTCTCTGCTTTTCTTCAGCTTCCGTGTTAGCTAACTCAATTCTCAGGTGGTAACCCTCATACACATTACCATTTGCTTCCAAAGTACGATATGCACTATTTTCATCAGTAAAACGTATATGCATGGATATTTGTTCTGTCTTTATGAAACTCTTTCTTAATGATAGTACGTCTTTTGGGAAGCCGTGGATCATATATTGCAGCGTATCGCAATCTCGTATTTACAATCGTACCAAACTTTCTGAAATATTTGATAATTTTCTTTTTTGTAATTGTGTTTGGTAAGTTGCCAACAAACACAGTACAAGTGTCTTTATCACCTTCATATCTACCACTAATAATTGTAGATCTTTCTTTTGATCTTGAGATATGATGTTCAGACAATGCTTTAGTTGTTAAAGATTGATACTCGGTGTCAATTTGATCCATAGTATTTCCATCTAATTTGTTTTCTTCCATTTTTTCTGATTGTTTTTGTAAATCAGTACCCACCTGGTGGTTTTGTCCTCGTAAATCTCTTCTCATTAACTCTATTTCTTTGTCTAATTTCTCGACGAGTTGTTTACCTTTCTCTTCATTCTGTTTTTTCGTTTCTTCAATTTTCCTTATTGTCTCTTCATGTAGCCTTTTCATTTCTTCATTCTGTTGTCTTTGTTTTTCATCTCTCTTCCTTTCCGATTCTTCATTTTGCTTTTTCGATTCTTCAAATTGTTTTTTCGATTCTTCAAATTGTTGTTTCATCAATGCCATTAACATTTGAAAATTTGCTTCAGATGACTGCGACTGTGATTGCGGTCCCCGGGCGCCATTCTCTTCACTCGTTGCAGAGCTCTCTTCATTCACCACATTTCTGTCCTCAGATTGCTCCATCCCCATCTGATTGTTAATTTCGACTACCTCGGAAATTTTTTCCCCTGTCGCCATTTTTGCCTTTCGTCGGGTTATCATTCAGATACTTATCGACAAATAACAATAATAACGTTCTTATTCTACAGTATTAACATTTACTTATTTAACTTAGTGTATCTCTAACCACTGTCTGTCACTGCCCTAGCCTAATTTCTTTAATTAAGCCCCACGTTGGGCGCCAATTGTAATACTTAAATACTTTTGTTATAAATTCAGCATAAATTAATTGACATATTTTAATTTATGTGTATTTTCTCTTTTTAATTAATTAAGCCCCACTTTTGTTGTGGTGCCAATGTAATACTAAATTTTGCCCGACGTTGTGTGCGTCAATGTAATAATAAAATATGCCCCTCAGTTCCGGAGCGCCAATTTAATAATAAAATATTTTATATGCTCTTTATCTCAGGGTAAAATATAAATAAATGCTCAAATTTTCTTATAAATTGTTCTTCGATTTATTACAATTAGCTATGATTGATTATCATACTTTATCATTTATATATGAACTATATAAATTCTAATCAAAATATAAACATATTCATTTTCATAAATCTTATTTCATTACTCATATTCATAGCTCTAATAATTTAAATATTATAATTCTTATTCAAAGACAAAACTTTTAATAATAAATTTCTTAAATTTAATATACTACGACATTGTTAATTATTGATCTGGATTCATTTAAAATCGGTGCTCATGGATAAATTTAATTTCCACAATTTCCTAATATTATTTAATTTTGTTGTAAATAAAATTTTATCTTAATCCTTTAATTAAATCTTATGAGTTCTTTAAGTGAACAGACAGTGGACCTAATACTAATTATGGCATGAAAATTTTACTTGTGGTATGTATCCAAATCTGGTAGCAGTTCATATTGTGTGGTTGTCATGTTGATCGTCTGGCGTGTGCGATATTTCCCTCTGGATTAGCAGATTGTAACGTGGTCTCCTTTGAGTCACAAGACACTGCACAACACCAAACTTCACTCTCTCAAATTAGTTCGCGTTAATTGTTATTATAGTTATTCGCTTCTACAGCCATTGTTAATTATTATTTATTAACTGCGTTATGGTTTGAATCACTGTTGTTACGGGTTTAGTTCGTTTCGAAATCGTACTCGATGATGAAGTTATTGTTGCGTATTTGCACAACTAAATCACAGCGTTATTTAATTATCATTTGTGTTGTATTAATTCACTTGTACATCACTAGTAAAATTACAGTTTTTCTCCTTACCGAAATCTGTTCTAGTACGAGCTTACTTTTCTAACCATCGTACCGAATTTCTCTAAGTCCAATAACTATGGGAATCTCGGTCGCGGACTTACACTCCCGTTTCCGTCAAAATTTTTAGTTAAAACTCCCCGAGCGCGCCTTTCTCGCGTCCCTATATCGAATTCCATATTTCTCCCACTTACTTCCGATTTTTCTAACGCTGTTTTCCAATTGGTTCTACCTTACGACTCTTCAGATTTAGAGACCACCTATTTTTCCGAAAGAACTTCTCTGATAGGCCTTTGGATTCCCACCAGATTCCTTCCCTAGGTCACTACACTGAGGTCGTTGTCGCTGCTAGATACTGTAGCAATAATTCTTGCCTGTCACTTTTTTGGAGTAAACAAAACAACCCTTAACTTTCTCGTCAAGTATTGTTTTCGTGCATTTGGTTGTTCTAATGGCATCAACTATTGTTACTTACAGGCCTTACCAAACTTCCTTTCAACACTTCTTGCTTGTGTTCGGACATTACTCCCAGCTTTCTCTCTTCTCAGTAAGGTCGAAGTCCTGTCGCTGACCGTTTGAGTCTTTCAATAACATATACCTTTTTTTGTTTCGCTATATGCAGCTGGCGTGTATACGTATTCTGGTCTATTGTTAATACCTGCAGCTGCTCTTCAAATGAGTTCGTTTACTTCTGTGCCCTTTTTTCTACGGATTTGAGGTAGTTGTCAAAGTTTAACGTTTCTTAGTATGGAGAGCGATGAACTCGGCCTATTTGCCGTGAGCGTGTTGGGGCTGATATATGATTTTATTGCCTGTCAGTCACCTCTGCGTTTCACACAACAATTCCCTGTTACGGCGCTTAAGGATACATCTCTACTCAAAATAAGAAAATTTCAAAATTTCTGATTTTGGTGTTATAGGTATCGTAAGCTTTGCTTCGCTTAGTCAACGCAGCTGGATGGTGCCCCCTTTGATAGCTGAGGCCCTGGTGCCCGGTGCTGTAGCATTCCCGAGCGTTATGGATAATCCGCCACTGCTTTTACCGGATACGGTAGAAATCTCCTGGTTATCGAGTAACAATTTTAGAGAGGAGAAGTATTAAGGAGAAGACATGTTTACATGAATACCTTTATGAGAATTCCTACGAAGAATTTCTTTCAGTTACCGATGCTTAGGCCTACTCTTAACACACAGGATATGAAAAAATGAACACACACTACCTTTAAAACGGAAAGTAACAATGGCTTAAATACCAAGGGCAGCTGGGTAATTGCTTCAGGGTGCCAGTCTTCAAAGAGCGGAAAATATGATTAAAATTAACTCCCGGGCTGTTTGGCCGTGGTCGAAAGTTTGTGACAAAACCAGGCGTTTCGGCAGTGCCATTGACTGCCGCCTTCAGTGGAAACGAGTCAACGCTAACGTGGCTGTGGTCCTAACGTGTATCTTCCCACTTTAGCGTTGACTCATTTCCACTGAAGACGGCAGTCAATGGCACTGCCATACGTCTGGTCTTGTCACAAACTTTGGACAACGGCCAAACAGCCCGGGAGTTAATTTTAATCAAAATGACACCGGCGTTGTAAGCCTTCATAGCGGAAAATATGCCTTCCCGCCAAAAAAGTAAAGACTTGGATAATGGACGGACGCTTCATTCACTCAACTGACACACCATTGGCGCACGTTAAAAAAATATAAACATGAACGCAGTAGCTCTATATTTCGAAGCGTTCTGCATCGATGAAATCAAAGTATTATGTACCATATGTAAAATTAGAAAGGTTTATTATGTAAAACAGCATAGGTTTCAATGATAGTAACGCTTTATGTAAACTTATAGGTATATAGCAGACGTGAGGAGTTCGATGTTTATAGAATAAAGAAATCTAGTGTCGTCAAATAAGAAAAGCGATGTCTTCGCTATAGAGGCAGCGATACTAAATTTCAGGATCTTCAACTATACTTCGAATGCATACCTTATTCAGACGATCGTCGTAACGCTTTCGCCCCAACTTCGCGTCGTATACACTATTTTTTACTTTTAATAATGACGCAATAGCTGTACATTTTAATTGTTTACTGCTGTAATTAAATGCCGTAATAAATGTCCCTCCCTACATTTAAATAAGGGCGAGAATAGAAAAAAATTTATTTTTTTTAGAACTATAAGAAGGGCATATTCCAATCAAACCTGCAAGCTAAAAGGGGACAAAGTACTGGCTAAGTACAAAGAGCCCAATAAACGTGTCTTTTGAACGTTAATTTAAAATATTTTCCAATGCTCCCGGATCACCCAATTTCATTGAACTCTTCCTGTTGATACCCACGGGCAGTCTACAGTTGGGTTGGTGGGGGACCTACCTCCAAAGGGCTCAGAAATTAGTCACGCCACTGGAAAATTATAAAATATTAAATTTACTCATTAATTACCTACAAATGCTGGTGCAGGTCAGTAATTTTGAATATGTGGGCTGTAATGTATCTTACATTACAAAACAATGATGTGGTGAAGAAGCTACATAAGTTCAACTGTATGTGTGGGATCGTCAGGAGAACTCTAAAATCAACGGGGAAAGAAACAGGCCTGAAGTCGTACAAGGTGATTCCCACCTCCCACGCTTCTCTATAGGTCTGAGAATTGGACTTTAAGGAAGTCCCAGGCCAGTCGTATTCAAGCGCCCGGAATGAGATTGCTCAGGCACGTGGAAGATATATATTTTTCAAAAGCGCAAAAGAAATGTCGATGTACGGCAGGAGCTAAATATTATGAGTTATACTTGATAGGATTGTCCATATCGGTTAAAATAGTTGGAACATCTTAACCAAATGGATGACTGCCGCATCCCCAAACAACTATGGAATTATAAACCGAAGGGACGGAGAGCTTCGGTCCCTTGTGGGGCGTCCGAAGAGGCGCTGGAGTGACCAGCTCTAGTCTATCTGCTTGGGAACGGAATAAATCATTTTTTGTTTAATCCTTGCTGAAGAAGAAGAAGAAGAAGAAGAAGAAGAAGAAGAAGAAGAAGAAGAAGAAGAAGAAGAAGTAGAAGAAGAAGAAGAAGAAGAAGAAGAAGAAGAAGAAGAAGAAGAAGAAGAAGAAGAAGAAGAAGGTGATGATGATGATGATGATGATGATGATGATGATGATGATGATGATGATGATGATGAATTACCTACAACTGTATCACGGACGACATCGAAATTAGGACATAAACAGGCAGAACAGACAGAATAGAAACAAAGCAACGTTTATACCACGCACATGAAATGAGGACGAATAAGAGAGGTGACCTAAAAACAGCATATATTCCGAGCGGTAGAATAGGATATACGATCAGTAATGTCATCAGAAGATTGTGACAAAAAATTATCTAGGATCAGAAGAATCTGTGGTAACATTTATAGTGCTTTGAGGAACTAACCTAGGACGGACAACTTTATAAAACACTGGCTGTCCCGACATTTCTTTATGGCTGTGAGGACGTAAAAAGGACGAAAGGAAGACTCAGTCTACAGAAATGAAGTTCTTGAGTAGTGATCAAAAGAAACAGAATGTGCAAGTCAGACAGGAATTAAGGATGTAGATGAGATCGACAAGCAGTATAGGAGGGGATGGTGTGAACATTTAAATCGCGTGTCATCTGAAAGGCTTCCAGTAGGAGTCGTAGCGCACCAGCTTACTGGAAGGGGAGACGTCGGCGTGAGTCACGAAACACCCCAAATAGGGCATATTCCTTGGAGCGGAGATGATGATGCTGATGATCACTATACGGTGTTCCAAGTCGCATGGCACCTGAGGGATTAGGAGACCCTGGGGTATGAATCATCCACTGTGGCGTCCATACGTACCCCAACTTTTATTTTATGAATTTGTTAACAAACGAGCTTAGCATATTTGTAATCTCCATAAAATTTTAAAGAAAATGATACCAAACACGACGAGGCTGTGATATATTTTATATGTACAACTAAGTCTAATTTAATATTCATTTTGGATAGAAATTAGTATTTTGCAACTGTTATGTAATTTGCAAAATACTCATATTTATCGCAATTATGTGTTGTTTTTCTCATTTTTCTCACAATTTCACGGAGATTACAAAAATTATAGTTTAATTTGGATTATAAGCTAACCTAAAAATTTTATAGTTTTGAATTGGACCGTATTATACTTGAACCACATGGGTCGTGCCTGGCCTGGTCGGGCCGGTTGTGAGTGCGCATTCCAGAGTGAGGGTCTTCTAATCCCTTAGGTGCTATCCGGTTCGGAAAACCGTATAGTGTGGGACAGTTAATAGAAAAAGAAGAACGGACAGCCGAAGTGAATGGCAGTTGAAATGCGAGATGTGGCGGAGATCGTAGGTAAAGTAAGTAAGCGAGCAACATTAATAAATCTTATAGCTTAAAAAAATAATAACAGTAAACTTAATTAAATAGAAATAAAAATCATTCCCTAGGACACAATATTTCGTAAAATACTTAAGTACAAATATGAACATATTTATATATCGATATAGCACACAGGCGCGCGTTTCACTTTGTGTGACTAACCAGCCCAAAATATAATAAATTTCTTGTCATATGCCTATCGTTTTATTTTGTATCTCAGCTTAAACAATGAATTTTTTGTAAATATGGGCGCCAAAATGCATGCCATATTCGCCTACTATGAGATGCTGGTAACGCTAAAGTTGGGTTATATTACTAAACAACTAAATAAATTTCATATTACACGTGCAAATCAAAGTTTAATTACAGCGTATTACGTTAAGCAAAGACGATAATACTGAAATTGTTTCCTATAAATCGGTTGTTGTCTACCACACGACAGCTAGTGTCATCGAAATATTCAAATACGGCGTTATGTTTACAACGCTAGTAGTTACGTAAGTGGACCGTTCGGTACACTGTAAACAAAACTATAAAACAGAATTATTCAGTAGAGCCCGTGTGTGTGTACAATAATTTACACTTTGTATTCGTGTGCGGAGATGAAGGATGGGTATTTTTGAAGTCGCCCACCGACTGCAAGAGAGGTGGCTAAGAATAACGCCACTTAGCGGGCTATTTGCGGAACGTACCGAGGCGTCTCTCCAACTGCGTGGACCCCCAGCACGTGGTGCTGCTGCATACACACAGTGGACTTTACCGCATCTGACTGATGTTGCCACTTATATTTCTGCTACAAGTTTGTTATATATTTTGTACTGCAGGCCTATGAATATCAGCGTTCTCAAACCTCTCTGACTGACACAGGATTATTCAACGTTTGTCATTTTTTGATGGCCCATATCTTTTTCTTTTTTTTTTTTAATAATTATAGGCCTATCTACCCGCTTTTAAGATGTAAGAAATATAATTTTTGTAAGTGGGCCATAAGTAGGTTAACAAAAACGCACCTTTCCAGTAACGAAAGGTTTTGTGAGATTCGATGATGGCGTACATAGAATTTTAAAACATTTCTGTCGAAGTTGCTAGAGAACTCGAGAAAGGTACGTTCTAAGTGGCAGCAGATGTACTAAAAGCTTTTCGTAACTTTTCACTAATGAAACGGTTGTGTGGTTTCAGTTGTTTTCTCTCAGTGGCTCGTAACAATATGGTACAGTAAGTTAACAACATGGTATAACAGCATGTAAGGGCAGCGGCGGCCTCCATACCTGCCTTAGGGAACACGTACGGCTTCCGCCAAACCTATTCACATTAACTTCGACCAGTTGCAATCATTTTTCTCTGTACTAGACGTGTGCTAAACTAGTATTTGAAAATAACAGGTACGAACGAAACCGTTCCAAAAAATAAAACGTACAAATACCTGTTGTTATATACCTATTATACATACACATGTATTATATAATTTGTTATAAGAAATAAATTTAAACTAGAAGTATTAACAGTGTTACTTTAAACTGTGACTTTATTAAGCTGTTACTGTTTAAAAGAAAATAAGAAACAAGAGAATTTATAGACCTGTCTCCCTTTGGGAATACTAATTTAAGTTTTCACTAGGAGTAAACAAACTGACACAGATTTAATATTAAATTATTGATTCCATTTTGGTAAGACAAATCAGTTGCGAAACTTAGGCAATGAAATTTAGAGTGCACAATAGCACAACAAATAATGTAAAAAAAAATTACGTGAGATGTGCAGTGAAGTTAAAATCATCTCCGAAACCACATTAACAAAAAGTACTATATGGCCTATCAGCCAATGTGTAGGTTATAACACAATATAATTCGCTTTTTCAAAATTTACCAAGTTGGCGACTAGTAGGCCTATAATATATAATTTGTTATTACAATCTGTGTTATATATCCGCATAACACACAAGAATACACTATGTAAGAATACACGCAAATGTAACATCAGTATGAATTTTTTTCATTTTTTAAAAACAGCTTTGTCTCTTTGGCATAGAGATATTCTGAACCTCGTTGTTTTGCTTCGTTTCGTACTTGTATGGCAATCGGCATATGCCCAGAATGAACTATTCAATACCAAAAAGTGGCTTTGAACTCGTGCACTTGTAATACTCGTAATACTCGTAGTACTCGTTTACTTGTTTATTCGTTAGTTGTTGGGGGGGGGGGGGGTCCCGAGACTCGGAACCGCGAAGCCGCGAGTAATCGGAACGGGTATTTCTAATTTTCAATTTACGGTTATTGTTGAATCGGAACAGGTAATTCAACTTTTCAGTCACTGCTATATCCATTCTACAAAAATAATCGTTCCAATATACCTGTTATAGGTATATCGGCCCACCTCTACTCTGTACACACCTACTCTCAACTCTCGATAAACAGATAATATAAACTAAACTTCGTAATTATCTTGTTGGTACATCCTCTTCGTTCACTTTTATAAATATTATATATATAAACTTCGTAAGTAGGGACATTATGTTAACACTTTAACAGATCAGTATCCGAGCTGTGAGGCGGTCGCAAGGCTACGCTTATAATACTGCAGTGACAAAACAATAATTACAGGCTGTAAACGTGTAATGAAGAACAATAACAAGCAACGGAGCAACACAATAAGAATTGTAAAACGTAACATGGCGCCGAGCCAGCCGAGTGTTTTGGCAATAAAGTCCGCACAAATTACGCAAGAAGAATATCGTTTACACGACATTGTATAATTTATTATGTACTTCAGCTCTTTTGTTCTTTATACTGTTTAATTTTTGTTGGCCTATTTAGTAATCTCGTCTTTGTATTCTTCTTCAGTTCCAAGGATTATATTACTCTATGTCTCTTGTAACTTGTCCACTCTTCAGACGTTACTTTTTGTGTTATCAGTTTTATCGTTTGCTATTTGAAGTGAAACCTGTCGCTTGTAATCCCCGTCACAGGTTTAATTTACAGTATTGGCTCTTATGGGAGCTGTCGCGCTCTGTCTTACCCATGTGTTTCTCCTATACTTCTTTCCTTTCCTGTTGTTGCAATGTTGCCATTCGTACCAAATACGAAGTATAAATTTTAAAGTTTTATTAATGTTCTACATGCTATGCTGCACATTTTTGTATAAATTGCATGAGATTTATTAGACTAATAAATTTACACTAATACTACATCTAATACTAACTATTATTAGTCTAATCAATACCACAGGAAAAATTTTTGCGCCCGGCACAAAATTGAGTTCGGCGCCTTTTGTAAAACGGAAATATGATATTTTATATATGATGATTTTGATAGACACTATCATGGTCCTTCAGTGAAAAGCACGTGTATTAAAAAAACAAAAACAAAAACAGTAAACATTTTAATTTAAAACGCCTGAAAGCAAACTATAATGACACCTACAGTAGTAAACATGTAACAGAAGGAATTAAAATAATGTTTTTGAAACACTAGAAGAATTTGAACATAAAACAAAACTATAAATGACTAACAGTTCATACTAAAGTGTAAATATTCAGCTATTATAATATAACGTTACCCGTTTTCGTAGAGGCAAAATCGACCACAACTTTTTCCCAAGTCTAATGAGGCCGTTACAACGTGTCCAAATGCAAGTAAAAAAGAAACATAAATCGTTAAATATTTCCTAACTTATTTATGCTCTTAAATAATTGAACTACATATATATTGTGCTGTTATTTTTTACTAGTATTGTAATTAAAATATTTAGTTACGGATATTACTTTTTTCTATATGCACATGAAAAGAAAACCCTATCTCAGGGTTAACAATTATTAAGTTGATTTATATTATATAATACTGTATGATTTATTCTTTTATTTAATCCGTACCAAATAACGTTAGTGTATAAATTTTTTAATAAATAACAAGGTAAGAAAATCTACCATATAAATGTAAATAGCTTGAATCTGAACTCTTCACAACTGCAACGGGGTTCAATTCTAGTTGATGTTTATCATCTTAAAGGTAATGCTAGGCTTCGTGATCTGTTCCTTCTATGGTATTTCTTATTAGATTAAATGTTGAATTATATTTTCTTCTATGATTCCTAAATTGATACTTCTTCTGAATATCGAATTTTATTGTATTGACACTCAAACTATCTTCCAGTACAGGCTTCTTCTTTTAGTTCGGCGTTCTCTAAATGATGTACTCAGACTTCTTGAAATATTGTTGTTTATTAAGTTGTATACAAATTATGATACTTTCAATGTTATAGATTTATACTCTCGTATGTTTATTAAATTCAATATCAATGTTAACTCCCTTCCTTTAAAGGTTTCCTTTATTAAATACAAAATTAAACTCTTTTATAAAAATTAAACTCTTTAAATGTGTATCTTATTACATATAAAATTAGACTAAACAAATTTTCTTCTATTTGAATACAATTCGAATCTAACAATTTACAATTTGCCATTTAGATACCTAACTACATTCGTCACATCTTTCCATCATATGACTCTTAACAACATATATAATTTTGTTAATTATTATTAATTACATTTATTTGCTTTTTTACATTATCCATATAATTAGTATATTTTAAATTACTATTCTATTAATCTTTCATTTTATTTGAATGTTTATTTCCAATTTAATATAATAATTGTCAACACATATTTCTTAATGCTGTTCTATATAATATTGGAGTCTACCTCTATGTTGGTCGTGACTCACAAATCAGTTTTTCTGTCTACACTTCTAACACATGTTCATAATACTATTAATTTTATACCTTTTCTCTTTTAAAATTATTGTTTCATTCTTATGTACTGTTGTGTATTTTAACAGCAGTACAATATGAAGGTAAATACATAAAATATATGTAGCCTATTTATACATTGTGAGTTGTACATATTGTATTTATATATTGTCATGGATTGTGTAGTGTTCGTATTAAATTATTTCATATCGATATTTTCAGTAAAATCATGTGTTTGATATATGATATCTGTATTTGATATATATGGCGTTCTTCCAACTGTGATGTCTGGAGACCTCTGAACCTTCCACCTCCAATTCGACGGGTTTGAAGAAGGTATTCCTATATTCTATCTTCTTACATAGTATCTTCTTATGTGTAGCTTATAGGTTCTATGTACTTCAGAAGTTCGATGATAACAGAATAAATATAAATATATATTGTTGTTGTTGTCGTTGTTGTTGTTCTTCTTCTTCTACAGTACCAGGGATTAGGCACTTTACCTGTTCCGACTTCAAAGGCTACCTTTTCATCTCCTCCGAGGTATTCCAACATTTCTATGATGAATAGGCTTATAATTCAACGTGATTTTTTTTCTGCATGCTGCCTCCATTACCTCCGACACGCGCCTAACACATCCATAACACTCCTGACCCCCAAGAACATTAATATACAGTATACAAACGAATTACATACAGAGGTAACAGACATCCGGTATTGGCCCAGACAGTCCTGGATTTTTAATTACGTCCGAGCTGTTCAGGATTAATAACAATTCCAAAGACTTTAAAGGAGTAGTTGGACAAGCATACGTTATTTTTTTTAGTAGAAAACATAATAAACCTTATATAGTCCTAATTTTGTTTCTGGATCGGAGGTTATTTTCGGATAAAATCGGATAATTTTCTGATTCTTAGGCTTTCACGGTCGGCGTCATAATTATTAAAATAAGTAGCCGGACCGTAAGGCCGTGGTCGTTGCCGGACAAGCTAGCCGGCAATAACTTGCCGGACCGTAAGGCCGTGGTCGTTGCCGGACAAGCTAGCCGGCAATAACTTGCCGGACCGTAAGGCTGTGGTCGTTGCCGGACAAGCTAGCCGGCAATAACTAGCCGGACCGTAAGGCCGTGGTCGTTGCCGGACAAGCTAGCCGGCAATAACTTGCCGGACAAGTTAGCCGGCAATAACTAGCCGGACCGTAAGGCCGTGGTCGTTGCCGGACAAGCTAGCCGGCAAAAACCTGCCGGACCGTAAGGCCGTGGTCGTTGCCGGACAAGCTAGCCGGCAATAACTTGCCGGACCGTAAGGCCGTGGTCGTTGCCGGACAAGCTAGCCGGCAATAACTTGCCGGACCGTAAGGCCAAGGCCGTGGTCGTTGCCGGACAAGCTAGCCGGCAATAACTACCCGGACCGTAAGGCCGTGGTCGTTGCCGGACAATCTAGCCGGCAATAACTAGCCGGACCGTAAGGCCGTGGTCGTCGCCGGACAAGCTAGCCGGCAATAACTAGCCGGACCGTAAGGCCGTGGTCGTCGCCGGACAAGCTAGCAGGCAATAACGAGCCGGACCGTAAGGCCGTGGTCGTCGCCGGACAAGCTAGCCGGCAATAACTAGCCGGACCGCAAGGCCGTGGTCGTCGCCGGACAAGCTAGCCGGCAATAACTAGCCGGACCGCAAGGCCGTGGTCGTCGCCGGACAAGCTAGCCGGCAATAACTAGCCGGACCGTAAGGCCGTGGTCGTCGCCGGACAAGCTAGCCGGCAATAACTAGCCGGACCGCAAGGCCGTGGTCGTCGCCGGACAAGCTAGCCGGCAATAACTAGCAGGACCGTAAGGCCGTGGCTAGCCGGCAATAACTAGCCGGACCGTAAGGCCGTGGTCGTTGCCGGACAAGCTACCCGGCAATAACTAGCCGAACCTTAAGGCCGTGGTAGTTGCCGGACAAGCTAGTCGGCAATAAGTAGCCGGACCGTAAGGTCGTGGTCTTTCATTTTCTTCGTGTCGAAAGGTATATAAAGAATTTTTCTGTTTAGCCCGACGTTGTGGGCGTCAAATATTACAATATTTAGTTGTTAAGTGTTTACGCCCCGCGTTTTGGACGCCAAATATTACGATATGCCCCGTGATGAGACGCCAAATATAACAATATTTTTACTGTTTACAAGTATAATATTTGACTGTTAATTTACCTTAATTAATTATATGATGTTAATTGATTAAGTGTGATTTTACTGAAGTTGTTTTAATTTCTTTATGTTCTGAACTTAGGTGATTTTCAATTAAGTAAAAAACGTACACAAAAAATTACGGTACTAAAATTGTTTATTCATATCTTTTGCCTATGATAGCTCTTCCATGAAATCTAAAAAACAACATTTATCTTGTAATATTAAACAACACATTACAATATAAATTATTATTTACTTCAATAATTTTTTATTCTATTATGAGCTCTTTCTCAGGGTGATTTACTTATACATTAATAATCATAATTATAATTTCTTACTCTACACAAAAGTTATCTCAACAAATGGATTCACACTTTTACAGATATCTGAGTTAATCGTTTTAAAGGTTGTTCATACAAATTCAACATGAATACGTTAGATATGAATTCTCTTTAAATATCATACGTGTGTTCTTTTAGAGCGACAGACAGTGTTTTACTTAACATTAATTATGCATGAATTCGTTACTGTGGGTACGTAATCCTTAAACCTGCGGTATTAATCTGCGATGATCTCCACTCTCTCTCTCCAGGATCGATGCTGCTCTTGTTGAGGCACTAATCATCTTGTGAATGACACTTTATACACTTCACCTTGTATCTCTCACTCCGACATTAGTAGTTCTTTTATTAACTCTCGTTATTTGAAATTAGATTTTAACACATGTTAGTTGATAACATCACTTTAGCTCCGAATTATTTATAGTTATGTCTCATTTGCATATTATTAGTACTTTAACAATTTGTTGGTTAATACAGATTGTTTGTTACTTTAATTAGCCATCACAGTTCCTTCGCGGACTAACTTTATTACCACGACATCTGACTTTGTTTAATTAGTGTTAACAGTTATATTAGTGTTTCACACAATCACCATAATTAGTTCATAATTCGACTCTCTCTCTCTCTCTCTCTCTCTCTCTCTCTCTCTCTCTCTCTCTCTCTCTCTCTCTCTCTCTCTCTCTCGATTTCAACACTGTCTTTAATTAAATTAAACACTCCGTCAAAACGTCCGACCGTCTTTACTTAACTTGTTATTATACAAGCTCGCGAAAAAGACTAAGTCTCTTTTCAAAGTTATACTCCTACATGTCCAACACCATTTCACGACTATAGACCGTTCGCACGTATATTAAGACTAAGACTCCGACTCAGACTCTGACTAAGCTTTCGACTCCCCACGATCGCGGTCAACACTTATTTTTATATCTCGAATCCCTCCAAATTTTCTGCTCAAGACTCTCTTATTCCCACCTTCTTCGTTTCCATTGGTTTTCATCTATTTTCGTACGAAAACTCCTCTCTGAAACCATGGCGTGTCTTCTGACATCGTTTTTCATTAGTTATTCATCCTCGTCTCCTTAGCAACCTCTTCTTGAGAACCGCCTTCACTAAATTCTGGTTTCTGATAGGCTTCTTTGGTTTACTACCCTTATGTCTTCTTGTTGGCTCCACCCATAGTCTGAAGCGGAAGACCAAATTTTACGCCTGCCCATCACTTGATTGTCTTTCGTACGCTCTTTTCAGACAAATTTCTCCTAATTGCTATCTTGTTTCACAGCTGCTTTTAAGTTTAACATATGTATCTCTCCCTAATCGTGACCAATTCTCGTATTGTCTTCGTACGTCCTCTTTTCATTCCCACGCCGGTGTGGTCGTTTCTTGGTATCCCTTACGCCTGGCACATCTGCGCTGCAGTTTTTACTTAGCCTCTCTGGTAACATGCTTCCCGCTGCGCTGCTAGTTAATTGCTCATCGGGTTAAGTCCCTATTCATACATCTCTGTACGAGCCCTTCCGTCCATTGTGAACAATGTACACTTGCGTTTTGCGTTTTGGTGTTACGTTCACACACGTGGTTTGTTATTTTCTCGTGTCGCCTCCTTCTGTCTTTCTGTCAGCTTTTCTTAGTAATACATCTGTGATACATACTCCCTTGTTTTTCTGGTAGTTCAGCTCGCCACACGCAATTCCCTTAAGCGAACAGCTGCTATTACAGAGATATTGTCTTTCTAATACAATGCCTTCCCGTTGCTAATGGATTTCACGTGCCATTGTCCGAACTACATATGGTACAGATCCTACGTATGTCATTGTTAAGTTGACAGCAGACCCTGTCTACTGTGTTCCCTTACATAAAAAAATTTCTTTAAAATTTGCGTTACAGGTGTCAACTCGAAACAGACGTTTGGGCCGTTTTCAGTATAATGAGGACTTAACGCACTGACAAAGTGTTCGTCTGTAACACTCGCCTTAAGTCCTTAAGTGCGTTAAGTCCTTATTACACTTAAGATGGCATCCAGAGGTGATGAGGCCGAAACGTCTGTTCGAGTTAACACCTCTCGACTCGAAGAAAATTATTACTAATCCGGCCTTACAGCCCGGATAGTAATTTTCTTTTCGTATCGGCTACCTAAGGACCACATGCCAATTTCAATTCTTTACTCTTTGTTCTTTCCTTTTTTCCAATATTCTTTCATCTTCTCACTGTGTCTCTTCTTCCTGTCTTCAGTCCACTTTGAACTTGCGTTTTTCTCTCTCCTACCCTGGACTCCCTCCATTTTTAACACTTTTGACCGAAAAACTTCTCCTTCAATTGCTCCTTCTGCACGTACATTATTTTTTTCTAAATCCCTTTGGGCTTCTTTAATCCAACTTGATGTTGACTTCTTCCCCCACAGATATTTGAAGATTTGCTTTGTCAACCTATTGTCGTCCATTCTACATAAATGTCCAAAAAATAATAATCTTTTTTCTCATTGTTTCTGTTATATTTTCTATACTTTGATATATTTCATCATTACTTCTTAATTTCCAAACTTCTGAAATTTTTCGTGGGCCTAATATGTTCATAATCATTCGTCTTTCCAATATTTCTAGTTTGTCTAAATTATAATTCAATACTAGACATTCACTTGCATATAGGCATTCTGGCTTCACTGCTGTACTGTAATGTCTTATTTTCGCATTTTTAGATATGCACTTTTTATTGTAAATACCTTTAGTTATACCATATGCCCTTTCCATCTTATGAATCCCTTCTTCTATAGCAGATTTTTCCAAGCCATTCTCTTGAATGATCTCTCCTAGATACTTTAATTTTCGAACCCTCTCTATTCGACCAATATCTGATAGTAGGCCTAATTTTAATAATTCGGGAATTTTGTTTAACTTTGGCGACGTTTTCATTAAAAAGAACATGATCATGTAAATATATTTAAGAAGTGTTCCGGGTTTTCTTTATCTAAAATATCGATAAATCTAAGCACGTAGGAAGTAAAATATCGTGTTTTACGGTTAAGTAGGAACGCGTGTAAGTAAGGACGTGAAGTGCGAGCAGGTGGAAGCAAAGTTGGCGCGCACAAGTTGCAGCGGGGCACATTAATCACGCCAGAGAAACTTTAACCCGAGTTTTGTGCTAATTAGCGGTAAAGTTATTTGAACTGTAAATGAGATACGGCCGTGTTTTATAACTGTGGGTTACCGTGTAACACCCTACTACACCACATTTATGACGTATTAGGCCCACCAACTCCATTCCTGCTGATCTGCATAACGTATTTGTGCTTCTAGGTAACGTAAACTCGGTGTTATGGAACGGGAGCTTTGGAAACAGAACAAATATCTTATACTACAGTATATGTATATATAAATCATATAAAGTATAGTACTGCGTGTAGCGCAATTAGTGACGTAACTAGGAGCTGCTCCGGGGGAATAAGAGTTGTTTGTGGTGGGGGGGGGGGGATGAGACTACCTCCTGGGCAGTGGCGTGGCGTGGGTACATAACACCTGTTGCCGGTTGTGATAGGCCTAAAACTCAATCTAAAAATTAATTCGAATTTTTTCTTGTACCAAGTGTTCTTTTTAGAGGATTTTCTATCATTCGCTGGGAGACGAAGAGGGTCCCGTTTCAACGGGATCTGACTCTCATTATACTTACACAGAATAAATCAGAACACAAATAATCGAATTAAAAATAATAAAGACAAACAGATGAACACATGACTGAACGAACAAAACGCAAATAGGTACGTAGTATCTGCTGCACGTCAGTTCCAAAAACGAACATAGCTGCTAACTGAACGTTTTACCGGTTGATACAGCGGCAACACATTGGGTGGATCAATATGTCCCCCCTCCACAGTTTGTAGAGTGACAACTGACTACTACTAGGAGGTCAATGACTGTACGCAGTAAAACATTGCCGATGTCTGAGCTGGAAACACAAGACGGTGCAAGTACCCAGCAGTTCGAAAGCAATGCTACGCTTTTCTTTACTAAGTTTCTCTACTAATATTGTTCGGATTTCAAATTATTCAATCACTAGAGTATTTGTTCTGTGATATAATTAATATTATTTTCTCCTATTTCCAGTATTCTTGCTGCCGGCAACAGCGGTTACATGGACGCCACGCTACTGTTCCTGGGAGAAGAGGGATGAGAGCTTGAAAGTTGGACTCCCCATTTTCATCATCATAATCATCTTCTCAACACGGCTTAGGCAAGGTGCTGCCTGTTCCGCCTTCAAAGATCCTTCAGCCTATCTCTTCTGGGTGTACCCACACACCCGTGTCCTATAGGTTTGTATTTCCAGACTTGTTTGGCCAGTCTGGAATCTGACATTTTTTCTAAATGTTCTTTCCACCGTTGTTTGTAGTCTTTTAATTTTTCATTCAAATTAAAAACTTGTAACTCTTCTCTCGTGTCCTCGTTCCTTATACGGCCAAGTTTAGGAAACCTTTTAACTCCCCTTCAGAATGGTATTTCCGAGGCCTGTATTTTACTGTCTTGTTTCTTGGTTGTTGTCTATAATTCACGCCCATAGGACAGTACAAGGACCGGCCATAACTTTGCAGAACTTTAATTTTGTATTTCCACGTTCCTTGTTTCTAAAAATATGGTTGATTGTGCCACAGATCATCTGCAACTTACCAAACCTAACATTAATACCGTAATTCCTACCACAGCCAATATCATTTTCCAAATAATTAAAATAGCTCACCTGTTCTAGAATTCGATCGCTAATCATTATTTTTGTTTTTATTGGTTTCTTGCCTCGAAATGCCATTACCTCCCCATTTTATGAGCTATTAAAGACTCTTCCCACATATAACTACTTCTATAATTATTTATAAGACTTATTGTAACACATGCAGCTGGCTTAGAAATCAACCTACGTTAATTTATTATGGAATTTCACTGACATTTTTAATAGCGCTAGGGGGGGGGAGATTTATCCCTGACACCCACCTCCAATTACGCCATTGAGCGCAAGTGTGGCCAATAAACGAGCAATGCGGAGTTGCATTATTTGCAGTTTAAATACGATTTGTGGAGAAGAGGTCCAGAAGAGAAGGCGAGAAATAACGTTGTAGGAAGATTGAGGGAAGGGATAAAAAACAGACGGCTAGGGAAAGAAGAATAAGATGCTATGGCCACAATAGGAGAATGGAGGATGGAATATAGTCGTATCTGTTATAAATAAGTTTGTTCAGAACTGGAAAAAGTGGAGAATACTACTTGGGCGCGCGCGCGTTTGCGTGTGTGTGCACAGAACAGCGTTGCTTGGGGGAGTCGCTGTGTAGTATTTATATTTATATTCAGCGTACAAGGTCAGTGTTGTGGTTTCAGTGCATCTGTTTTGTCTTGTAGTAACATCACGCCACTGCAGGATTCAAAAGGTAGACGTCAGCTTGAGAAACACTCTCGGGCGCACTCTCTCACTACAGCATTATACAGCAGGCTCTGTTCTCGAGTAAAAATTCCGTGTAGTGGAACGTTCTTCACGTTGAACGGAGTACAGATTAATACGGAGACGATTTTCTATCTTATAATCTGGACAATATCTGTTAATTACCTGTAAGATTGTCCAATAGAGTTTATACAGATTGTTATAATCTGTACAACCGAACTCTGGTGTCAAAGGAGGAACCATCGGTAACTAGTCGTCTAAAATAATATTCTGTCGAGTCTAAAATAAAAACACATTTTTAACTGAAATATTGAATATAGATTTAAACACTTTTTGCTAGAGTCTATTTCTTGATGCATATATAATTTATTTATTAATATATAATTTTTGCATCTATAATTTATGTTTCCGTTGGGAACAATACGCTTCCCGAAACATGTACCAAATAAGGGAATAAAACATCTCGAAGTATAGAATTTGTAAATATTAAATAAATTAATATAGATTATATACCTGACGAAAGATTTAGAACAGTGACTTAGAGGCAGGGGCGTATATATGAGGGGGGGACGAACGAGTCCGGTCCAGACCCCCCTCCCCAGAGTTGTTGGGGAAACAAACTTGACGAAATTTGTTAATCTCTTAATTTTTAGGCTGTTTTATTTTATTTTTTCCAGCTGTGTAAGCTAATATAGTAGTAGCTCTTTTTAAAAATACAAATAGTTTTATATACAGCATTAGGGTATACATTTGAAATATGAGATACACGAAAATCATCCCGTCAATAAGTATCTTTTAACAATGTTAAAACAATAACGCGTGTCAATAACGCGTATTTTTATTGTGTTATTACTGGTTACTTTAATTGGACTGACTTCAGGTTGTTATCACGCGTTTTGCAGCCACTGAAAAGGATAGGTTACGACGGTATCACTGATCGTCGTATGGTACAGTGGAAAACAAAATACAGACACCAATGAAGTCACTAATCTCCAGCTTTAATTAATCACAAATACAGTTTATAATCAACTTGTACAATAATCCGAGAAAACGTTGTCCACACGCAATAGTAATATTAGCTAAACTAATAGAGTCCCGCATAATTATAACACTTCGCCACAATACTTCGGCCCTCACTTGATCGAATCGCTACTTACATTGAACTGAACTGACCGTCACTGATTGCTTATATTCACCGCTGGGATTCCAGAATAATCTGTCACTTTTTCGATGACGTGTTAAACAGGCGCTCTCGAATCCACTAGAAACAGTTTTACTGTCTGGCCTTGAACACAGTGTCCGATCGTTGCGGTCTGGAATAGCCTTCATTGTTGACGCATGATAAGTGTCACGTAATTGTCTTTCATCACAAAGCAGCAATATGTACGCACACAAACGTTACAGCCGGGCTCTGCTGGGATAGCCGAGAAAAGAATAGAACAACGTTCTACAATGTACCAGAACGTTCCGCATTGCGTAACAGTAGTAACGATGATTAGTCTTAAATTGTTTTTTTCTTTTGTACTAAGCCGATCCGACCCCGTACCCTCCCCAAGTTAGATTCTAGATACGCCACTGCTTAAAGTATGCGCAGTGGACAAACACCTCGTTGAGACGCTAACAAAATTTTCATTCATTTCGCAAGTACGCTTAATAGTCTTGGCATCGGCTGGAACAAACCGTGCAAGAACGCTAGAAGTATGCTAGTGTAGTTGTGAAGTGATATTACGTAGGGTTACCATACGTCCTCTTTTTCCCGGACACGTCCTCTTTTTTAGTGTTAAAAACCTCTCCGGGAGGATTTTTAAAAAACAGGGAAATGTCCTCTTTTTTCGTAAAACTGAAAAACGTAGTCACGTGCAAGAGCGCTCCCAGCGGCGCCGCTCAGAAGTGTACCATTGGCGTCATATGTTGCTTGCATACAGCTCTTTCCCCCGTAGACTGTGAATCCGATTCAGACTGATTAGTATTACATTAATTATTGCTATGATTAAAAATATACATAGCAAATATTCCTTTCCTATGTAAGTTCCGCTCCTAACTAATAGTTTTAAGTTTTGTTTGTAAACATTTTCTTGTTATATCACAAAAATTAAATTGTACATTATATTATACTCTGTAAAAATGCTTAACTTAATCATGAATACCTTCTTCTTATCCATAATGTATAGTGGTTTTACTGTCAATTTTTTTTTGGATCCGTAAAGTAACGATCATGCTGTTAAATTTTCAGGTTGTACTCTTTTTTCACCTAGGTCATATGGTAACACTATATTACGTGATATATATAGAGAGAGAGAGAGAGAGAGAGAGAGAGAGAGAGAGAGAGAGAGAGAGAGAGAGAGTGAGACAGCAAACATTTACTGCGTACTCCCCTGTCTAGTTACCACTGCCATATTCTTTCGTGGCCTCCACACATTTTGCCGCTCAAGATCGACTGTCAGGTGTCTGCAAACCGAAGATCCTTATATACACGATGATACAATGATATACGATGATAACTCGTATTCCATCGCATGTCTTGGAATTACAACGGAAACATAGACTTTTTAAATAGGCTTTGTGTTGTGTTTACGAATCAAATAAACAATATTTGTAATAGAGAAACAAGAGAAGTGAAAGAGTCGTGTCGACAGGTAGGTTTTGAAAGTAAGTAGCTGGTAGCCCCAAGGCAAGAAAAGATATCGTAAGGACAGTAAAAGGATTATATTGTCTGTAGGATAGTAAGGTATGATTTCTTGTAAAAGGTAACAGTACAAGATATTTATAAAATGAGAGAAATTAATAAAACAGAAAACGAAAGGTATATCTAAAGATATTTACTATAAATAGTGCATATCTAAAAATGCAAAAGTAAGCCATTACAGTACAGTAGTGAAGCCAGAATGCCTATATGCAAGTGAGTGTCTAGCATTGAATTATAATTTAGACAAACTACTATATTGGAAAGACGAATTATTAGGAAAATATTAGGCCCACGAAACACTTCAGAAGGTTGGAAATTAAGAAGTAATGATGAAATATATCAGAGTATTGAAAATATAACAGAAACAATGAGAAAAAAAGACTATTATTTTTTTGGACATTTACATAGAATGGACGACAGTAGGTTAACAAAGCAGATCTTCAAATATCTGTGGGGAAAGAACCCAACATCAAGTTGAATTAAAGAAATCCAAAAGGTTTTAGAAAAAATAATATAAACGCAGAAGAAGCAATTGAAAGAGACATTTTTCGGGTAAAAGTGTTCAAAATGGAGGGAGTCCAGGGTAGGAGAGAGAAAAACGCAGGTTCAAAGTGGACTGAAGACAGGAAGAAGAGACACAGTGAAAAGATGAAAGAATATTGGACAAAAAGAAAAGAACAGAGAATAAAGAATTGAAATTGGCATGCGGTCTTTAGATGGCCGATACAAAAAATAAAATAAAATAAAAAAATAACAGAAAATAATAAGAGAGGAAAAAATAAAATTGATTAAAAGGAAAGAAATAGGAAAATCCCATGAAGAAGAAGAAAAATCTCAGGGTTTCTGTAGAGTGGGCCGTAGCGAGGCCACTGGAGGCCCTGGGCGGATTTCTTTCTGAGGCCCCCCTCCCATAAGACGGGTGTTTATAATCCAATTTGTGTTTAAATAATACATAGCAAAAACACTTTACTGTTATATATTTATTGTCTAATTACTGTATTGATAAATCTAGTTAGGAAACTTTATAAAAAGCTGTAGTACCGGTATTGTTCGAAATACAAATTCACTTTCATATTGTAAATACAAAATTTAAAGAAATAATCGAAGTAGCATTATTTATAGACTGCATTAAAATTATTACAGTACAATAATATAGTATTTGCGAGTTCAATTTGCGACTTCTGACTGCGTGATGAGGCACTGACGCCAGGTAAATGACGCTTCTTTTTTAGTATGAATATATTTCTAATAATAAACTTATCTGTATAAGTTCTTTTTTAATATCTGTAAACACTTTATGAGGTAGGGTTGTAAGGTAGATTTCAAAATAATATGAATCTTTGGAATCGATCTATTAAATCCTGGACCTCTCCTAGTGTTGCGTTTCAGGACGTGACAATAGAACATTTGCAAATAAATTAAAAAATTTACCAAAAAACGTAATTGTCCAAAATGTGGAGGCCTCCTACTAAGTGACTAGTTACTGTTTCTGTAGAGGGTATGGCTCTGAATCGTGGGCTATCATGTGAGGAAAGGACTAATGGCAGATACGCCACGAGAAGGTGAAGAGTACCTTCGGAATGAGTCTGAAACTTATAAAGGGATTTTAAACAGACGGAGATCAACTGGCAACCTCGCGGTTTGAAAGATGTGGACGTCCACCGATGTCGCATTGAAATTTTAAGATTAATAAGCGTAACTTGGAAGCCGAAAGAGACGATTACCGTATAGGAAGCGAAGCGAGGTAAAAGGAAGCTTCACGCTTACAGACAGCACCTGTCAAGTCGAGAAAAATTGTCTCGTGGTTACGCTTGTTGCGTAACGAACACGACCGGAGTCGCCAACTTGTCTGGCAACTTGAAGGCGAGGTGAGTTACTAATGATGATTAATGCTCTGTGTGTGTGTGTGTGTGTAGTTACAAGATTATTACCGTGCAATTTGTTTCCGAGAACCAATTAATTCAGTAATAACAGAGCTTGCGCCGGTGGTGACTTGCACAGACTGACGGACTGTGTTTATGCACACGACTAGGCAATTTTGTTCATGTCTGTTGTTGAACTTTCTTTTTCCGCCGCTTACGTGCTGCTGACAACCGGCTCCGTAATCATAAACGTACTGACGACGACGGTAACTTTCATGTGCACGGTAATTATTTCGGGCCACAGGTTCGACACGACCAACTTGACACGTTTCAGCAAGAAAAACACGCCGCCGCTGGTTCCATTCCTGTTGGAGTTGGCTCACCTCGGATATCTCTATGTTTCGCTTGTCAAGGTGTCACTGTGTTTTTCAGTTCTGTGTAAGGAACTGAACCCGTGGCAGTTGATCTGACACTGAAAATTATAAAGGTTTTGTGAGGTCGTGAATCACAGGTACGTCAAGACCTGTTCATATCCTATACCATGGGTCCCCAAACTTTTTCACTTGAGGACCTGTGCCGAGTTTTTGGAGAAAACCCGTTTTTTTTTCCTAATGGTTAACGATATGAAGGGCTTCATCACCGTATTTGTTAATTAATTAGCGTAGCGGGGCGTACTACGTTAGCAGTACCGATCCGCGCGCGCTCTGGGAGCGGGGCGGCGTGGTTGGCTGTGCGTAGCAAGTTGAATTCAGTTCACGTTCGGCAGTTGGCGTCTACTGATTTCTACCCCCGGCAACGTTGAGATTCTTCATTTTTGTAAAATGCCTATTCTGATGGATAAATAAACGTTATGTGATCCCCGGGGTCCTGACTAAGACGAGAATCTGATTTGCTCCATGTGTGGCTGAACAACCGCCACCAATGCCATAAACACATCTTCTCTCCGTCTTGGCCGCCGGGAGGAAGAAATGGACGCCACGCCACAATACCCACGAGATCGGTTCCGGACTATACGCAGGTGATATTTATGCCTTAAAAATATTTTGACCTCTGCAGCTAATACCATGTGACATTATTCCCAGAATAACTCCAGTTAGATTTTCGATTGTGCGCACGTCCAGCGGGACATTAGTGTTACAAACTTTATCAGTTTTACTTTCCATATGCTTACGCCCCCAGAATAAGTGTAAACCCGGCCGGGGCCATGGGTCCGGCGATTTTTAATGTTATACCTCTTTTAAACAGAAAAAGTTGGGTGGAATCCGAATGTTGGTGATTCATGTGGGTGCCTTTCATTTATGCATGTGTGCTGGGGTACTTAACCGGCTGGTGGTTCCCCTTTTACGTTGGGGGATTTTATTGATATTTATGTATATGTATATATGCTTTTTCTATAATTTAAGAGTTGGTTGGGGTTTTTTAATGGGCTTTAAGGGTTTTGTGGTGCTTTAACCTGAGGCCGTCACCTGTTGGTGCAGTGGTCTGCAGGTACCCGAAATGTTAATTTTTGTTGAATCTGGTTCGGGCGTATGGCCGTGGCTGAGGTCAAGTCAGTTCCCTGTGAATGCTTTATGTATGTTTATAAGGTTCAGTCCATAGATTTTACCATTTTATAAAATTATTTTGGGCTCTTTAATAATTCTTTAATAAGTAAATTCATTATTGTCTTTTTTTTACGGCCATAGTCAGTGCATGATTTGTTAAGTTTTTTTAAAAATATAATTACACTATTAGTTTCTCACTACGTCAGTTTCAAAATGTAAAGCTATAAAATTCGCATCAGTTTCTATGTTATTTTCCGGTGGTTACGTTCCACTTGGTTTTCTCTCAGATTTTTTGTATTTGGTAAAAGTATAAAGGAAAGTGAGAACTTATCATTTTCTAAAACCACACAGACATGTTAACCTTGTGATGGTACCTTACTCTGTGGCAACAACACCGAAATTTTTTTAATTGTGCATTGTAACATGAGAGTTGTTCTGGCTGTCTTGCCAATTTAAATTTGGCCATTTCGAATCCTTGTAGTTATTTCATTTTGTTTGAACTCGGTTATACTCTTACGAGTTAATGGATTTTTTTTTTTAATGAGAAGTTGTTTAAGGCTTGCCGGGCTCTTGAACTGATTACTGTAGTCTGGGGGTCATGATGACTGATACAGGGGTTTTCCACATTCCTGTTTGGGGTATGATGAAAATGTATAGGCTGTCTGCCAGGTGAACATGTACGTGTGATGTGTATATATATTTTCCTATGTGTATTGGTGTATATAGATTACTTCTATGTGTATGTCAATTATGTATTTTTTATGTCAGTGGGTTATGTACGGGGAATATTATACAACCATATCATTATAACCTTTAAGAGACGTTAAAGCGATTTTGCACTGTGATACTAGATGTTGAATTATGAGGGGGGTAGTTGAATAATTATATGATGTTGAGCTTATGTGATATTTTCTATATGTATATTTTAAAGATGTTAAAGATTGCAAAAGAGTTTATTACATTACATTGTGATGCTATTTTGGGGAAGTGGATGTTACAAAATTTTTCAAGAATGATACATTACATGTTGTATATTCTGAACATTCATGTTATAATGTCAAATAGTGGATTTGAGAATTTTAAAATGTAAGTGTAAATTATACTAAATTTATATAGATTAAAAGAATTTGGCTTGCGGTCAATATATATACATTTTTTTATAATGAATGTGGAAATAATAAAGTCTGTTATAATCGGGTAAAAGCGAGTTTTAATTGCAAGTCCTGTCTCACTGGACCCAGCGCATTTTTGCTTCTCTAGGCCTTCCGCCTAGTTTTAAATAACTAGTGGCCCCTCTTTCAAAAAAAAAAATTTAGAGGTTTTTTTTATAAAGAATAAAAATTTTAAAGAGGGTTTACAGACCGAATTGAAAAATATTGGAAGTCCGAGGGGCCAACAATATAAATATAAATATACACAAAATACTAATACAAACACCACAATCACACACAAAAATACCACTTTGTGATACCAGAAACCAACAGGAGACCACAATGGCGACAGACTAACACATAGGTACTTCACTAGAAGCAGAATCGTGAAGGCTGAAGATGAGAGCACAATAGCTCTCGAAACATGTTTCTAGTAAGGAAAATAAAATATCTTGAGGTAATTTCAATATAAATAATAAATATAAAATATAAATAAATATATAGGCTATATATATATTAGACTTTTTTTAAATTTACGAAATAATCAAATTAATAAAATAGGTATTTAAATAATAATTAAGAAGACTTATCCAAAGAAAAAAAATTCATTTATTCAAAATAATGTAAATAAAAGTAAGGAAAAAAACATTCAAATATATTTCTTATGCATTATTTTTTGGCTTTCTTATGTACGTATGGGATGTGTGCATTTGCTTCTGACATATAATGTCTGTTCATTTTGGGTCAAATTTTAATGCTCCAATCACTAGAATTGATTTCTAGTTTTCGTCTGACAAGTTAGCCCTGTATTTTGGTTTTATATTATTTCTTGACAGGGGAGAGAAAGAAGAGAGGAAGACCGCGACTGACTTGGGATGGAATGATGGGAAACATTTTGAGAGAAAGAGGCTTGGGCTGGAGGGAAGCGAAGACATTGTCAATGGATAGAGTAAGATGGAAAAAATTTGTATATAGAGTGTAGATGATGTACTGTACTTATCATATATTGATGTAACCCGACACCAATATGGTATAAGGGTATTTTGATAATAAATAAATAAAAATTATTTCTTGTCTAGTTATTTAGTAAAATGTTATAATATTTGAAGTATTTTGACGACCTATTTAAAAACTGCACGCAGCATCGGCCAGGTTGCCGCGAGCCGGACAATGGCCCTTCGCGGGCCGTAGTTTGGAGACCCCTGTCCTACACTAAAGATTAAATACCAAGGAGGCTTTGAGATGATAATTTTTTATTTTAGGGGCACCATAGGCCCCTGAAGTGGAATTCAGAATTTCAAGAAAATCGTAATGTCTAAGTGGCGGGGGGGGGGTCAGATATAGTGGGGACTTTGAATCAGGTATACGCTAAACTAAATTAAAATTTTTGTGCCAGGAAACCTTTGGTTTATCATCAAAATTTTTGGTTTACGTTATGAGGAATTTATTCAAAATGTAATCCGGTACCTGTAATAATATAGTTTCATTATGTTAATATCTCTCAACACCCCTTGTAAATTTTGAACAACCTCCAAGAGTTTGGCTAGGTGGCCACCAGATGCGGAGTGAAGCGGAACGGAGCGTAGTTGAGCGCAGTGCAGTTGAGCTGAGTCACTTAGGAGGCGACAATAGAAAGCGCAGTGTACTGTTAGTTGCGTTTATAACCACAGCGATATCAGACGTGCTAAATTTCAAAACAGATGGAATATTCGATGCTTAGTTCGGAATCTGATGATGGAGTGTGTTAGCTACTAATCGCAAGAAAGAGTGGGAAAGTCTTTATCTGAGACGACGAAATGACTGGGGTGAACTTCACACTCTTTTTGATGATTTGACCGCTGTTCAGTTTAAAAATTATTTCAGAATGTCATGCGACCAGTTTAACGAACTTTTCGACATTATTCGTAATGATAGGCTATAACAGCATGTGATACTAATTATCGGAAGGCGGTAGGGCCAAAAGAGAAGTTAGCGATTTGTTTAAGGTAATTTTTTATTTATATATTAATAATTATTTTATTATTAATAAATATATTAATAATATATAGAACACAACAATAGAAATTTACAGATATCAATGAATAAGTTACAAACATTTTGAACAAGAATGATGAATCAGATGTATTTTCCGAAAGTTTTGTGGCTGTTATCCATATACGTCTTACCACTTGGGTCGTACAACACCTTTTGTTCCCTCACGCATTCAATCGACATTTCCTCAACTTCCACTGTCATTGCTATCTGCTAAATGACTGAATGTGGTTGTCATAGGGAAGGTGGTGTGGTGGGGGAAGCGGAGTCAGCTTCCAAATGGACCTCGTCTGAGGCAAAGATGAGCGGAGTTGACCTGTGCGACGTAGATTCACTTCACTCCACTCAGCTCCGCTTTCGGTGGCCGCCCTATCGTTGAACAACATTGTTTAGATTTTACAAGCTCAGTCCACTACGCTCAACTCCGCTCCGCTCCGCTTCTGGTGGCCGCCCGGCCTTTGTATGCTGTGTTAAAAAAAAATTAAACTTTATATATTGTTATCAGTTTATGTACATTTGTGATGAGTATTAGACAGGCTTATAGGAATATAGGTAACTTATCTATGGAAACTTAAAAAAAGTATGGACTAAATTTTTTGCCAGGCATAATGGTTATAAATTTAACTAAAAACCAGTACAGTAATTTGGAATGTTTAATGTTTATTGTCTGCTTTACAATTGTTACTTAAAAAGAAATAGATTAAGCGATATTTTCATAATTTTTATGGTAACTGAAAAGTTATCTAATACTGAAATTTACTTAAAAATAAATGTGGACCTATTTCTTTCAAAACGGTGATCGAGTTTTGCAGCTCATGGAGCTTACTAGTAATAACAATGTTCAATATTAGTATTAATAGTTTTAGTAAAATAATGTTTGTAATGTAATATGGGTAGTTTCAATTAAATGTCTTTTCTGAAAAAAAAAACACTGAAAATGCAGCGGACTTTGAGCCAGACATACCCTAAATTAAAATATGAGTGTCAGGGAACATCTATACCAGTCATAGGGAACCTTTGAAATTATGGGGGCGCATATATAACTGAGGACCAGTTCGATGGGCGCACCCCTCCCCATCCCGTCAATGAAAAATAGAAAGGTGCGGAGTTCAATAGCCGGACGTTACAAACATTAACTATCGTATTTACATAACCATAAACATAAATACGCTGTATTTTTCATACAAATTTGAGCAAATTTTTCAAATTAGGAAAAGAACAATTTGTCGTAATGTACACGCACGTTAAGCCTAACAAAACTTTAAACGAAAAAATGGTTAAACAGGAAAAAACATTTTAATAAAAATAAATTAAAGAACTTACCAAAATAACACTATTTATTTCATAAAGTGCACAGTAATCTAAAACTTGAAAAAAATCACTTTAGGGAGAAAGGTGTTTACAGGCTCTGGGCGACAAGCTCGACAATCGTATTGGAGGAAGACGTAGCACGGTTCGGTATATGACTTGTATTATTTTATAATACAGTGCTTGAAGCAGGTACAATGCGGGCGCGTTCCTTCCTTCAAATGAAAATAAAATTACAAATTAGTTCGTGGGCGCGTCAAACCTTATCGACGTGGGCACTTACGCCCGCGGCGACAGGGTTACCGACTACTGATCTATATCATCTTTGGTTTATCATTACAGTTTTTTGCTTGTAGTGTGAATTTTGGTCTATTTCCCCTCCAACGTAGGCCGTACTCCAAGCAGGTATAGGCCTAATAACTACATGCATGCACAATCAGGCAAGGTTCGGTCGGTTTCCCAGCTGACAACAAAGTACAGATATCAGGCGTTAGTAGCAGGTTAACGAAATTATACAATTTCGCTAATTGCACACAGTCAATGGAAAAATCCGCGCGCCTAGTTTTTTATTCATCGTTACCGAGAAACGGCGGCGTGTGTGCGCGGCGGTCCGCACGTAGACATACGGAAACAGGTTGCGTTATTGCTAACAATAATTAATGTTTATGAAAGGCATTATCATTGTTAGCGGTGATGTCATACAATTGAGGTAATTATTGTTGTTCTTTGTCGGCGTTGTAACACGCATAGCTAATCTAGCAAAACTCGGTAATTTAGAGCTAAAACGGCGAGTGAGCAATTGTCAAAGAACGATTGCTTGCTGTAAGCTGTAACAATTACATCAATTACAGAGCAACGATACTGCTACCACTGCCAATAATGTTTACACCTGTTCCTATACAGCATTATTTATTTTGTTAATTGAACGCTTTTGTTATACAATCAGTCAAATAGATGACTCTCAGCACAGCCTTAATTACAGGGGGGATCAGTGGGACGTAATCACCCCCTAAAGCTATTAAACATTTCAGGGAAATTCCAAAATGACTTCACGTAGGCCTATTTCTAAACCAACTGCGTTATCTAATAACGCTAATAAGTAATTGTAGGAATAAAAGGAATTACAATAGTAAATTATTATAAATAAATCACCTTATATCCGTCGTGTGACTTAAAATTACAATATTTTAAAATTAATAAAATAAAGTTTCCTAAATTATGACGATCACTCAGCATTTGTTAAATAACGTACGTATTTGTAACATTAAACAAAAATTACTAACATTTCAAAAACGTAGCCAGAACCTATTAATCTACCTTTAAGTTATAACACAGACTCACTTCTCCTACAGGGTTGTCTGAGAAATGACTCATCTAGTCTAATAACTCTGTGGTTTGAACGTCGTATTTCAATAGGTAAACTGGCATTTTATTTTATTTTATTTCGGAAAATTGAGAAGAGTTTGTTGTTGGATTTGTATAATGTAGTTTAATAAGAACTACAGGTAGCTTAAAACATTTTTGGGGCAACATCCTTGAAGTGCGAAGGGGTAATAAATTTATTTTTTTTCAAAATATCTTCAGAAAGACTTTTTTTCACTGTTAACAATACGAATTTTAAATGAAAATGATTCCTAATAACATAACATTTATTATCTTTCATTTCAATAACAATTAATCAAGGTAGAATATTTTTAAATCAGCGATTTACCATACTTGTTTCAACCCTTATATTTCATCATGGTTTAGTCAAAATCTTTAAGCTGAAAAGAATTTATAAAATGTATTTATGAAATTGTATGGGAAAAAGTTCTCCCCAGAAGGTAGTCTCATCCATCCAGCCCCCAGAAGCTAGTTTCATCCCCCCCCCAGTACACAACTGGCTTTCAGTACAAATTATAACTATGTAGGCTGACCAAATTGTCTGAAGCATCATCTGAAACTGTTTTTGCGTGTCTTATTTTATTAGAATGATTACAATCTACGGTGTTAATATTTATGCATCTTTAATTAATTGCATAAATTAACATAAATTTTAATTATATAAATTTTATTCTTGATTGCAATTATATAGTAGAACAAGTTTCCTTGTGCCACGTGTTGGGTAGCCATATACAATGTTATTATTTATGTCACACGTTGGTAGCGTGATATACAATGTTATGCTTATGCATATCTCATTTGCATAAATTATATTTTAATTAATTATTGTCTGATTATAATTATATTAATGTTTATGAATGTGTTGTCTGTATGAACTTTATCGTATCTCTCTGGTTTTAACTAGCCCCGCAGTTGGACGCTATATACATATAGCGTTATACAATGCGTTATGTTTGTGTATATTTAGTTAATTGCATAAATTAAGTGTTATCTAATTTATGAATCTCGATCAAATTTATTAAGTGTGTAATTGGTAATGCTATCAACCAAGAGTAATTAATTTCGGCTTTTACTACCAAATAAAACTCCAAGAATTAGAATATTTATGAACATGGTACTTGTTAAATCATATTAAATCGAAATCATTAATTGTGGATCCTATCTTTTAAGAAGTTATCTTGTAAGTCGGGTCTTAAATAAATTAATTCAACACTATCGAATCCATTCTAAAGTACATTTATTATAATATGGCATTTTGTATGTATTCATATCATAAAAGAAATCATGTAATAAGAGTATCTACAAGTATTTCCAAAAGACAATTAAATTCTATGACACATTTAAAGTAATTGACAGAAACAGTCTCAAATGTATGCACTTATTCGTGCGTGGTGACGTTAATAACTATCAATGTAGTGTGCTTGAGATTTGCACTGAGCGATTTTACTTCAAAACATCTTTAAACGTTTACACACATGAAATACTCATATACTTGCAATAAACATATTAAAACACATACATAATTGAAATAATCATATACTTCCACTAATAAAATAATACATGTGTAATATTCTATGTCATTATTTATTCCTAACTATGGATTCGTATTTTATTGACTCTTTATAGAATATCTCAGGCAGTTAGTTCTAAATGACAGGTCAGCGGTATTTCGATAAACTAGGAATTATGATAAGTAATTATTTTGGTACGTTACTCATGTCGTCGTAGTGTCTCGCTCTCGTTGCATGTCCATCTGGGTCCATTTGTTGACGATTGATGTTAATCCATGAAACACTCGTAACTCGCACTTTCGATTGTTATACGTACATCGTTCCGGCACGCTAGTCCGCACTTCACGACATCCGTTATGAGTTTTATAATATCATTACAGTTTAAGTCGCGGTACTTGCACTAAGGATTCATCGACTATTCGTATCGCGTCAGTCTATTTATGCGATTTTTAGTTCGATACTGTCCCGCACTTAGTTGTCTTCCAACTTACGTGTTCGACTCTTCCGTAACGCCTAGATTGATTTCAAATTCATTAGACGCATATAAACATTATCAGCACTTGACTCAAATTTACGAAATAATGTAGTCTCACAAATTTGGTATGTGATAAACCGATTCATTTCGTTGATGGAAAAGTTCAAGTTCGTTACTACGGTATCATATCACTTCTTACAGCATTAATTGTATAGGTGTAATGCTTAGAGTTTATAAGGTTCGATAGTCGCGCATCGTCGCGAACACTACCGTTTCGGCTTGACGGTCTAAGTCTTACTCCCGAACTTCCACTAAGTCCGAACACCACTTCAACAAAATCTTTATAATACTGAGATAGAAATTTAAATGTTACTGAGATAAAATTATAGTAATACTAAGATACTGAGAAACACTGAAAACTGAGAGAAATTTAGACTGATACTGCTAGAATGAGACCGCGTCTCCTCGTGCATACAGTTTTTATGTCCTTCGTTTTTCCCACTTTTGCTACTCCTACGATCGCTTCATTTTCCCACCGAAATAGCTCTGATAGGGCAGTTGTTCGGATCTCCCTATGTCCTCTTGTCTCTAGTCTGTGATTCTCGTGAATTCTCCACCCAGCGCCGTTTGGAGAGGGATGTTCTTCCTCGGGATTTGTTCTCTGGTCGTCGGCTTCTGTCAACACCATCCCTTTCAATTACTCCCTTCTGAATTCTCGTTTCTAATTGGCTGGTTGGCTTCTCTACTTGAATGTTACGTAGTCCACGTGGACACGACGAGTTGCTGTCATCAGGACGTTGCCACTTTCTTGGAATCTGCACCAAGACCTAGCTTCTGAAGTCACATCTGCCCCTTTTGGTGTAGCGTGTCGAATTATTGTATTGTTCAGACACTATCGACTTCCTCTAACGAACTTACGGGTGGCAAACATCTGTGTCCATCGCAGGCGCCTCTTCGTCCCATGCTACATTGTCCGTGCTCCAGCTATTTTTTTTCTGTAAGTTGCACACATGCTTGGAACAATGGTCTTAGCGATGCCTATCTATTCTTCTCGCTACTGAACGGATGCAAGGGTAACGTTCCTTTGTTATATTTGTAGCGTCAAGCGTTCCCACGCATGGTCCACTTCGTCGCAACATGTGTTGTAGCGCGTATTGTCCCTTAACGGCTTTTATGTCATTTAAGTGAAAAGGAAAGGTTTGTTCCTTTCGTCGCTCACCCTCGAACAAAGCTAACACGTGTCAGTCTTGACGGGCTCTAATTGCTAGTGTAACTCCCTCGGAATACCCAAAAATCAAAAAAAAATCTCGAAATAATAAGTACGTTATAAATCCTTTCCTTTCCTGGATACATTTGATCTTTCGACATTCTATTCAATGTCCGCACCATAACAATTATTTACTTTCTATGTCAATATTAATTGTCACCTTGTTATCAATTAATTCTTCGATTCTTTTGCTATCCACGCTTTTACTTTATTTGTTTAGAGTTAATAAAATTATCTTTAGCACAAAAGGTACCCTTCTTATTCTGTAGGACCTTCTCAGAGCATCTGTTTCCAAAATGTAAAAGTTTTTTTTGCCTACTTCACCATATCTCTTTGTGTTTCTGGACTTACATCATTGTAGGTCTATTTCTAACAGTTGTGTTGTAATAGCTGTAAAAGTTGTGTTGTATTTTCTGTGTTCTGATATTTCCTTGCTCCACCAAATACTTTTAATTCCATTTATAGCTTTTCAGATGATGATGGTGATGACGACGATGGTAATGATAGCCATGACGATGAAAGGAAAGAAGGAGCTTTTGTTCGTTTTTTCATGGAACGTCATCGGAGGAACAAACTGACTTAGATCATGCCCGACATCTCCCAAAGTCTTTACACGAAAACGGGCTGCTTGCTTCAAGTCTGGCCGAGTAAGAAATAGAAAAGAAAAGGAGGGAAGGCGTGATCAGTCAGACACTCGGACGGAGGAGGTTCGGGCGAAGAAAACGCTCAAGAAAGTGAAACAGCAGAAGGACGCAGGGAAAATAGATGGAAGAAGCCGTCGAAGCGCTGTTTCGTTTAAGTCTACTGGAAACACGTCCCATACCCAAGTACTGAGGTACGTTAAATCAAAGGTAGTTTTAGCAGAGATAAAAGCTATCCGACAGACTATCCGGTAGAAGTGGCGTGCTGGAGACGGCTAGTAGGACGGAGGAAAACTTACCAGCACACCGGAGGACTCCAGCTCTGTAAAGAACTTGGTTTTCAAAACAACGGTAAAAGTCAGGGATCTGGACTGTTTAACTGAGAAAGTCGACGTCAAAGAGGCGCTTAGGCGGGATTTGGGGGACACTGGTGATGCCAAAGTAAAGCTCATTAGGCCAAACGTAGATATCAAAGGATCTTGGTATTTTCAGATTGGCTGTTAAAGTGGAAAAGAAGCTTCTCAAGCAAGGAAAGCTTAAGATTGGCTGGGTCTGCTGAAGGGCGATTCAGCGCTGTTATCAGTGTCTCGGCTGCGGTTACGTAACTGAAACCTTTAGACGTTGGACAGATAGAAGGTATGCTACATGCGCTTACTAAAGCATCCTCTGGGTCCCTGCGCTGATATAGGAGAAGAAGCTGGAACATGTTTTCGTCTCTGGGCGCTGCAGATGTTTAAGGACGCTCTGGTATTTCTTCATCCCTTCACTACATTCTTTCTTCCTTTCTTCTGTTTAGACAATCTTTGTTTGTTTTACCTCTTGTTCCTTTGAATCCCTTAATCATTTCCGAAAAGTGTCCCTGTCAAAATTACTTTCTTCTTCCGGGACCTACATTTCTGCTAGGTTGTCCTGTGAACCAGCGAATTTTCGTCCTGAGGGTTTTTACCAAAACTATCAAATATTTATTAAGTTATTCTCTCAGGATTCGTTCTGACCAAGGGGCATTCTGGTTTCATGATCGAATGTTGCATGTTTACTAATGTTTGTAACATTTACTTTTATCGAGATTAATGTTGTCTTGTAGCGAGTGTGAGTGTCTGATTCGAGTGTGAGTGACTACTTCATTGATTCATAAGCTAATTCTTTTTTCCGATATCTCATCTTATTTGCCTTTTTGTCTAAACTGTTGAATCGTATTACTTTTTTAACGTACATAAAATGTTTAGCTTATTCATTTTTCCTTAGGTTACTCTGAGTCTAAAAATTACAACCTTATAATGCCACGTGTTGGGCACCATGTACAACGTTAATGTTTTATATAAATTTATCTGCATAGATAAATTTATTATCTTTTTAAATAGGTCGCGACCCCAAGTTTGGGTGGTCATATACGACTTTATATTTTCTGTGAATTTATAATTGTAAATGTTAATTGTTCAAATGACTAAATTACCTTGATTACTATGATTGACAATTCTTTATCAGTTTGAATAAATTGTTTATTATTGATGCTAAATATATCTGCTCATAGGAACTTCATCATGTAAGGGATGATAATTAATTGTATTCCATTCTAAGGAGTTTTCCATAACTGTATGTTTTTACTACAGATCTTGCTTACTGCTCCAGGACGGGCATACCATATATGATGATACACTCTGATATCACTGAACTTTAATACGACCCGCGTTCTGGAGCATCATATGTAAACAGGTGTTTAGGTCAATAACAATTATGTGACTCAGACACTATGAACTTTTGTGAACAATACGAATTTATTATGTATATTCAATGTCATTTAAATTCTGAAACAAAGTTAGCGTTTCTATACCACACATTAAATACACAATGCTGTTATATTATCTCTAACATCTATGAACATCTACAAATCAATAAAGGTTAATTAATAACCTTACAAATTTTAATATATCCTACTCTATGGATTCATATTTCTCAATTTGCGTTACTTAGAGCAATTAAATAAATGTATAGTCAACTCAGTGGCGAGTTCTTTTTGAGTGGCAGGACAGTGGCAACCTAATCTAATGGTACATGAATAATAATAATTTACTTGGTGTTCGTATCCGATTTGCGGTGACTAACTGCGTAGTTCCTCATTCTGCGACGAGGTCCAGGCTGTAGATAAGACGATTAATCTACTCCGCGTCATTGAATTGTGATACACCAACTCCACTTCACTTGACACTCCGTCAACGACACTATTTGTTCCACATTTTATTCGGATACTCGCATTAACGAAAATGACTAATATCGGTCATTCGAATATTACTTCATTGTCTAAGAACACTTTCGCGTGCGGGTTTTTTTGTCACTCTTGGTGTACCTGCGTGATAGTTTATGCCGCGTTCAACTAGGGCGATCGTACCATTTATAACGTATTTATTATGCAAATATAAATGGTTTTATTTGCATTTCAGTGAGTTAATTCGTGGCACAATCTCACTATATTGTCCCATGTCACCTTCGTCACGGTAATGCTATATATTGTCAATACTTTATCATACGCATTCGATTCTTAAAACTGGATATTTATGATCACAAAGTCTGATTGTACTTAACTCGACATTGCCTTAGTATTTAACTTCCACGATCTAATGAATTCTATTAACGCACGGGTTAGTTCTACAGTTTTACATAGTTTCTGACACACTCCCGAACGATCTATCTGCTTGTATCAATACACTTTACTACAGTCCATCTGAAAGACTCTGGCTGATTGATACCGAAATAAAATAGACTGACGAAAATTAAAATACGACCGAACTGAGACTGAACTCAAATTGACTGTTTGAAAATTGAAAATCGACTGAACTGATATTTAAAATAGACTGAACTCTCGTTCTCTGCGAACACCTAATTTTATTTCTTCAGCAACACGACTCCCTCCACGGATAGCATACCCTTACTACTATCACTGTCCTGATTGGCTTCTCGCTTCCGATTCTGCGAAGACTCCTCCTAGATACTCTGGCTGGGGTCTCTAGTCTACTTCCCATTAGCTCTTCACCCTCGTCTCCATGTTGACGTCTTCTTAACACCCGCCTTTGCCGAATTCCTTGTTCCTGATAGGTCAGTCTAGACCCCTCTCTAAAAGTCTGGCTGTCCACACCACCTCCACGTATGACGACGGACCTAATTACTCGGTTGTCTGTTACGTGATTGTCTTACGTTCCCTACTGTCCTTTCCAAGCGATTTACTTTCCACCCATAACTCGGGTGTGTCGAATCGCCGTATTGTCCTCGACTTCCCTGGTTACGTTCACACGCTGATGGTGGTCATCTTCCAGGAACCAACATCTGCTCTGCAGCCCTCCAAGATGCTCCGTATGTCGTGCCAGTAAGCAAGTTACCCGCTGTGCGGCTATGCACGTTCTTTTGTTCTTAATTGCATCCGCTCGTAGACTGCCTTTGTGGAAAATGTTATGTCCATGTGCAGCCGCTAACTCACACGTGTATGTCGAAAATGTTGGCGTCCCCTTAGCACACGGTTTGTCGGTAATTGTGACGAAAAGACATAGTCTTTTGTTTCTTTGTTATTGTAGCCTTTTGCGCTTATGTCGTTCGTTCACGTCCAACATCTGCTGTGTGCCGAGGCATTGTCTTTCTTAAGTCATTGTCTAACGGCGGCCGTTTGGCTATAACATGCATCACTATTGACAATTGACGCCCGCTACAGTGCCGTTTACTCAAAAAAAAATTCTCTACTGTAATTGCTTCACAAAATTCTGGAGGACTTTTAAGTTTCGTCAAAAACTCCGTCTCCTCAAAAGAGATATTTAAGCTAGTCATTTTTGAAAGGCGGTAATTATATTGCTAATAATTAAAAGTCCAACTACTAATGCTGCTATTGCTGTTACTACTACTACTACTACTGGTATTATTATTATTATTGTTGTTGTTATTATTATTATTATTATTATTATTATTATTATTATTAGTAGTAGTAGTAGTAGTAGTAGTAGTAGTAGTAGTAGTAGTAGTAGTAGTAGCAGTAGTAGTAGTAGTAGTAGTAGTAGTAGTAAGATAGTAAGATGCTTTTTTCAAGTGCTGCAGATTCACAAGAGAGAGGATGGAACTGGAGACGAAGTTCGAGGAATTCACGGCCAAGAGCGTAGTTGAGATTATGTTTTGAGGCAAGGCGGTATGGGACCGCATTTCTGCATTTATTCATTGGGTCCTATTAGAAAAGAAAAGACGGGGCCAACTTGCACCCAACGGGCAGTAGAGGATAAGGGACAACTAGAAGGAGCATAACAAGGGCGCATTAGGCTCCATTCTGAAGTAATACGCTAAATGGTTCCAGGATAGATATGGATGCCTGAATTAGAGGAGGTTTTTTCATTAGGTGAGAGTCCCACTCACTAGGGGACGCACGGTTTCCTCTTACGGTGCATAAAGAATGTCCCCTCTCTTAAAAAAGGAAAGTAGTAGTAGAGTAGTAGTAGTAGTAGTAGAATATTTTTTGTTTTTATTTTGTCAGTGATTTCAGATGTGAGCCGTTAAATGTACTCCAGAAGAAGAAGAAGAAGAAGAAGAAGACGAAGAAGAAGAAGAAGAAGAAGAAGAAGAAGAAGAAGAAGAAGAAGAAGAAGAAGAAGAAGAAGAAGAAGACCTATTACACATCTTGCACCTAAAAGTTTTCAAATATTACCAAGCAAATATGAGGTTGTGACGATGAGATCAGCTTTGACTGAAATTATACTATCCATAGTGTATTCAGTCTACTTCTAAACGGTAGCCTACATGTTTATGACAAGCAGCTGGTAGACAGATCCATCCAACCGCATCGGCCAGTTGCCCTAATGGGGCAGTTGAAGACATACAGACGTAATGCTGTCACATTTGCCTACTTGGGTAACATTACGTAACCTAACCTACATTTATCATAAGATTGTTAAGTCGAAGAAAGTACAGAAAGCTAGCTTTAAAATAAAACTTTTTAATTAAGGGAAAATTATCGCTTCATTTGGAATGAAGTGTCCAAAATTGATCGCCATGAGTATTTCCTTTTTTAATAGGCCTATAGGTCTGGCTTCTGACTCTTCAGTTCACATTATGTGTCTCGAAACTAGCCTTGACTTAATTGGTTCTGGGGCGAAGAGGACTTTGCATACAGAGTGTTGTTGAATAGTTATGGAATATGAATACTACGGACAATGGTGTCTGGTAAAAAATAATGACACAAGAATATACTGTCTTACAGAGAGCGAAAGCCTGTATTGGTGGTAATGGCGAGCCTTTGATTGGCCTTGTATAACTGGGCGCTTCGCCACGCAGTATGTACAGTGTAATGTATATGTAATTTATTGCCAATGAAAAGGATTTATTTGTTTATGCTCTTTGCAGTGGGGCACAGCATTCCGTTCCTCTCACCTCTGCAGGTCAATAAATTGAAGATGTTCTGTACAGGCGACGAACACCTGAATTTCTGACACGTGGATGCCCTCACAAACAGACGCCGTATTTGATCATTCATTATGTGTAAATCAATATTTACCGACCATCATCGATCAGACTGACTCTAAAGTTCACAAGGTAAAGCGAGAAAGGGTAATGTAACTGAGTATGCATGAATCTTCACCCAAAAACAACGAATTGGCGTCCTAATCAAGCGAGAAGGTTTATATTCTAAAACAACCAAAACTTTATTTTAGAAAATTCTTAACGAGCCGGTTTATGTTTAAAAAAATTTCTTGTCTTTGGTTATGTGTCAAAAGTTAACTTTTCCGCAAAAATGTAAATGAGTTAAATAAATTTAATGAACATAAAACTTTAACACTCGTCTCATTAATCAGTTTTGTTCATAAATGTACGCTTGTACCGAGTCTGTTTGTGACAAAGTAAATACTTTAGAGTTTGATTGCACTTTCAACTATTAACGTGAAAATATAGGAAAATGCACCCTACGATGTGAAAGAGCCTATAATATTTAAACTAAAAGAACAAGTTATTAAACTAGAAAGCATAAAATATTAAATAAAGCATTTTTCAACCGGGGACCCTGCAAGATTGTTGGCTGTACTGCTGAGAAAAAACCGGTTACGAAAGAAAATAACTAATCACTAAACGTGTTTGTATTTTTATCGACGTAATAAACTGACGATAATACCTGTGAACTGGAACATACCAGTTTCTCACCGATAGTGATGAAGATTTCTGAACAAGGAGATCGCGGTGTGCATTCGACCTGTAACATTCGAATGGAAAATTCTGTGGAAAATGTATCGGCCGTCCAAATTAATGAGGATATGTTACGTCATAACGGAGCATTCTACACGTTTCTCGGCTATCCCAGCTGTAATGTGTGTGTGCGTACGTATTGTTGCTACTCTGCGATGAAAGGCAATTACGTGACACTTATCACGCGTCAACCACCGAGGCTATTCAAGACTTCACCGGTCCGCGCGCACTGTGTTCAAGGCCGCAACCAATTACGCTCCAGTGTTTTCTAGTAGTGTTGACGCGTATTATGGATTATCTGGAACACTTGTGCTATCTATTTGAACAACGACAGCTGCCGCTTAGTTTCAGTTTAAGTGGCGATTTATTCAAGTGAGGTTCGAGATTATGTCGATAGATTTACACAGTGCGTCTCAAGTGGTGTATTAGTGAAAAGTGATTATAGTGCGGAATTATTTGTAGTCGACATTATTATTTGTGCGGACAGATTAACTTGAATTATTGTACGAGTATAATCTTGTTGAATAACTTGTTGATTACAAACTGTTAATTGTGATAATTAAAGCTGCTTTTCAGTGGCTTAATTGGTGTCTTGTATTTTGTTTTCTACTGTACCGTACGACGATCAATGAGACCGTCGTAACAATATTATAGGTTTACAAACTAGATTGAGTGATACAACAAATCGATATAGATTGGTTTGTGAAAAGTTGAAGATTTGTTGGGCTGGATCGTGTATGAACGGTGTATAATTGGAAAGCAAATAGAGAATATCAGAGCAGAAAACAGTTGGGAGACGAATTAAGCGATTGGACGAAAGGATGGATTAGACGTAGAGAACGATTTGAGGAGGGATGGATTAACGGGCTGGAGTAAGCTACGTGGCAAGAGGTGTTATGGAGGGAAATTTTTGACGAAGCTAAACCCCATAGTGCGTTGTGAAGCCGATTGAAGAGAATGAGACCCCGAGAGATATACGAGCAACTGGAAAGCTGCAGAGAAGATAAGGTGCAATCGTAACAGCTGTTGGTACGTAATTCCCGAGGGTTGATTAAACTGAAATTGAGATAATAATTAGACGTTATATTGTATTTCTATGAACTGTTTTCTCTAGCCAATGTTGGGAAACACGCAACGCCAATTTCCTGGCGGAAACACGACGAATAATGATCCCGTCTTGAACAAGCATGCGGTTCGCGCTCAGGTAAACAGTATACCATCGGCATTTTCCAAAACTGCCGATCAATTCGTATAAATTCGCATAAGTTACATAGCATTTTAATGTAAACTGTGTCAACCGCGAAGATTTAAAAATTATCGCTGAAGCTGCACCATCAGTAGCGTTGCGTCCATGTAACAGCTGTTGCCGGCTCCAACAGTACTGGAAATCAGAGAAAACAATATTAATTATATCGCAGAATAAATACTTTGGTTATTGAATAATTTGAAATCCGAACAATATTAGTAGGGAAACTTGCAGAAAAGCGTACCACTGCTTTCGAACTGCACGGCACTTGCATCGTCTTGTGTTGCCGGCTCAGACATCGGCAATGTTTTACTTCGTACGGTCATTGACCTCGTAGTAGTTGTCACTGTGCAAACTGTGGTGGTGGGGGGACACATTCGTCCACCCAATGTGTTGCCGCTGTATAAACTGGCAAAACGCTCAGTTGGCAGCTGTATTCGTTTTCGGAACTGACGTGCAGCAGATACTACGTACCTACGAGGGCTATTTTTTTTTCAACCTCCGATAGACCAATAAAAAGACACATGAATGACATCAATAATTTTATTATACACAATAGTTTCATATATATGTAAACTACTTTTCTACATAGTCACCACCATTGTTGAGGCACTTATCATAGCAAAGCACCAACTATTCTATGCCCATGTTGTAGAATGTTCACTCCTGAGTAGTCAGCCAATCTGCCACACTGGACTGCTCACCAGTCCAGTCCAGATGTTGGAAAGTGAACATCATTGGAGACAAACCGCTGCCCACCTAACCACTTTTTCAAGCCAGTGAACAAATGGTAGTCACTTAGTGCCAAGTCTGGGATATAAGTTGGGTGATACTGATGCACCCATTCTTCGAGTCTTTTGAACATCTGTAAGTTGTTTGGGGACCCACCGAACACAGAGTTTCCTATACCCAAGGTTCTTAGTAAGAATATCACAAAGAGCAGACCTAGAAATTTCAGGAAAATTAGCAGAAATTTCAGTAATTGTGAAACGACGGCGCTCTCGAACAATCCTGTCTACCCTTTCAACAACACCATCAGTAGCCACGGACTTTCTTCCTTGCCCTCCTTCATCATGAACATCAATTCGCCTTTCTTTAAATTTTCGACACCATTCCCGAACTGAACCATCACTCATAACATTTCTTTCCATACACATTACACAACCATCGATGAATTTCTGCACCACTATGACCTTCAGCTTGAAGAAATCTAATAACAGACCGAATCTCACACTTGGAGGCAATTTCAATTGTAGTTGCCATAATTAAACTGTCGTCACCACCGTAATAGGCGAAATAACTACAAAACCAGTGGTGATAGGTTACAACAAAGCATCAAAAACATGAATCAACAATCAGATTGTTGCAATGACAACAGAACCAGGTTTGCCAGCTCACCGGAGGTTGAACAAAAAAATAGCCCTCGTATTTGTGTTTTGTTCATTTAATCATATGTTTCTCTGTTTGTCTTTATTATTTTTAATTCGATTATTTGTGTTCTTATTTATTCTATGTAAGTATAATGAGAGTCAGATCACGTTGAACCGGGACCCTCTTCTTCTCCCAGCGAATGATAGAAAATGCTCTAAAAAAAGCACTTAGTACAAGAAAAAATTCGAATTAATTTTTAGGTCACGTTTTAAGCCTATCACAACCGGCAACAGGTGTTATCACGACGCGCCACTGCGACACATTATTGCCTAACTCGATACACCAAGCCCAGTCGACATCTTTCTTTCGAAATATAAGCGATTTATAATCATCATCATCATCATCATCATCATCATCATCATCATCATCATCATCATCTACATTAACTAAACCAAGGATGGTTTGTTCCGGTCTCAGACAGTTAAAGAGTCTACAGCTGGTCACTCGCAGCGCTTCCTCGCACGTTCAAAACCTCTCCGACCCTTCGGCTTATAGTTCCATAACTGTTTGTGGATGCGGCAGTCACTTCATTCATTCGGCAAAGATTTTCCCACCAATTCAGCCGATACTGGGCGATCCTGTCGAGTATACGCATAATATTCAGTCCCTGCCGCATATCTGAGTTCCTTCTATGATCATGGAGAGTATACCCTGCCACGTGCCTGAGAAATCTCGTTTCAGCCGCTTGGATACGACTGGCCTTTCGTTAAATTCCAATTCTCAGACCCTAAGGAAGTACGGTAAGTTCCATCACCTTGTAGAATTTTAGGCGTGTTTCTTTACTTGCTGACTTAAGAGTTTGCCTGATGGTCCCGCACATAAGGTTGAACTTATGCAACTTATTCATAACGTCGTTACTTGTATTATGAGACACGCAGTAGCCCAGGTATTCAAAATTTCTGACTTGTTCCACGACAGTGCCATCTATAACGAACAAATTTATATTTGTATAAGCGAATTATAATAAACAAATAATTTATGTTAAATGTTATATTTTAAAAACGATAATAGAGGACAACAGAGAAGAAACAATTTATACGATAAGGGCACATCGTATGAATGAATCCCAGACAGGATAAGCCTAACGTAAAAATTACGCAGTCTAGACCTTCGGAAATTGAACGAGGGGAAAAAATAACTAGAATTAGGGAGATATTTTAAAGAGGAATATACATTAATTAAAAAAGAAAGGGATCGTAGAAGGGAAAGGAAATTACTTGAAATGAGAGCTGGAGCTATAGAACTAGGGCAGAATAATATACACAACCGGACGATAGAGACAAAACAGTTGAATATGTGCGGGCCCGGAAAATGATACCGGAAGACAGGTGGCTCCAGAAACACGGAAGTGGTAATTGTTTTAACAAAAGAAGAGGATTGTAACTTTTGAAGGAATATCTAGTGATGAAAGTGATGGATTACTACCTTACCATCAGACTGCAGGGGTGCCCACACTGTGCTCCAATGGTGCAAGTCGCACCGCTTGAATTTTGGGGGGGAGGATTTTTCAAGGCGATTTTGTAATTTTGGGGAGAGAATTTCCTCAGCACTCAAAATTTTATTTGACTTTTATACCGTTCCCAGAATTTACCCCCTTCGCTCCAATAACAATGAATAGGGCCTACCCCTAATAGAGTGTTCAAACTATCTTTTTGTGAACTTTATAACCTTTTTAGGCCCTACAGTTCAAACCGATTTTAGTTCCCATCCAATATCCCAATAATTTCAAATCCCTTCCCCAGGAAATATTAGCCTACTCCCATAACAACAGTAAATCACCCTCAAAATTCTTAACAGCTCCGGAAGCTTAAAAATATGAGTAAATTTCATTCCTCCGTTTTCTTACGCCTTCAAACTTTTCCCTTTTCTCATTAGAAATTCTTTCCATTTTATGTAAATTGTTTTATTATTTTGACCATTTTTACTCATTAATGTTAATGGCTTAATAAAATATAAATGGCTTTACTGACTCAATTATTCCCTTACAAGCGTCCTAAATCAAACAAATCAGTGAAGAAAAGAATGCAATTACAAAATCAAGTTAGATTGTCTTGATAAGGCATAACGTACTACTAATTATGTTAGGCCAGGTTTGACCAAACTTTTACACTTCTCATAATTTAGTTATTGATTAGACATACTAGAAAACCTTTTTGGTATTGATAACAAGAATAAGATTAGTTTTTTTTTATTCGAATAATTGCTTACATGAATTTAGTTTTTAAAAAATTGTTGGATAAAGCCCCAAGATCCACCGTTAACTGGGAATTATTCCATACCCTCGTATTGTGATCCACCCACCCACGAAATCATAGTTTGGGGGATTACGGAATGCTTGGAGGGGAATTGCACCATGGGCTTTTGGGCGGGATGGGCACCTCTGCCAGACTGGAACACGAAAATTGAAGATACAGGCAGGAATTGAAAAAGCTAAAATAGTTCACTCGAGCGCGAAATGTACGAGTAAGTTTTAAAACAATACTAGAAATAGAAATAGTTACTGTTCAGCTGTGGAGATACGAGAAATGAATCCAAACAGAATATCACAAGAACTGTACAAGTCGAGACCATCAGGAAGGCGAAGAAAGGAGGAGCAAGGAAAACTGGAATAAAGAAGTGTTATAAATATGCAAATGACGAGAGACCAAACAAAAATGAGTCGAGGTCGCGGGACGCGGAAGCGTATTAGTCCCAGAGCAGACTCACTTATGCATTGGAAATTAATTTTTATCTCATCCGTTACGAAAGATATAAAACCGTACACTGAAACTAACAAAAAAATCCTCCGAAATAAATAGATTAAGTTCATTTGAACTGATTAAATGAACCTCGGAAAATTTTAAATTCAAGTCAAGCGTTTTGGAAAACGACTGTCCATTGGTTTGCACGTCTTGAGTTTCCTGTCTGACAGAACCTGATCTTCTGATGAAGATTAAAAATAAGTTTTCAATTACGAACACAACTTGTATCGTTGAAGGTTCTGGACGAGAATAAAGTTGTTAAAAACCTGAAAACGTAAATTCCGAAGCAGAAAAACACATGATCAAATGAAGATTACTTTTAAACTAACAATAAATTTAATTCATCAGACAGTTTTGTTTTTATTTTCTTATTTCCGCAACACAGACAAGACAATAAAATATATATATAGTACAAGTGTAAGGTGAATACGGTGTTTCTTTTTATTTCATTTTATTTTATTGTTAAAGTACAAAAGTTGTTTACAACAAATTCAAGGCTGATTAAGAACAGGTTTGCGCTGCCAGCTGAATACGCTTTATAAATCGACAAATACGCCTGATCACGTGTTCGATCCAGCGCCACTCCATCGAGGTAAACAGTTTTTACAAAAAAAAACATACTTTCTCTCTAGCCGCAGACAAGGTAAAAATAATCGAAAGATTTGTGGAAAAAATGTGTTTAAAAAAAAACTGCATTTGGAATTAAATTTGGCGTTAAAAATGTGTTTTTAAACAAACTGTGTTTCGAATTGAAATTTGTCGTTAGACTCGAGAAACGTGTAGTAATCAGTTCTCCAGTAGCAACGCGAACCCACGGTCCACCCACATGTAGTTTACAGATCTAACACTATCAAAGTAGCACTGGTTCATGTGTTTCCGTGTGAACGGAGTAATCACCTTAGCACAGAAAAAGCTTATGGTCAAACTGTTTCCGAAGAATGTTTTTATTATACAGTTACATGTTAATATTATTATTATAACACTTATAATAATATCATTATATTATACCACTTATAATGATAACATTAACTTATAATGATAATAACACTGAAAACATCATTTAAACTAACGAAATAAAAAACAGCAACCAGAAACAACGCACGTTGTAATTAAAAAAATATTCTGATATGTTTCAAGATAAGTTGAGATTATATTCTCAATTTAAACTGAGAATAGAGAATCTAATCTCAATTTACATTGAGAATACCCAAAATTGACAGTCTGTACTAATATAGGCCTATATCGAATTTTAAACGTCTTCGAAACCTCTCGACTTCTCAACTCATTTGCCATTATTTTCTTTTTAGGACTTGCTTTTCCGTTATTTCAGTCTCGCTCAAAACTCATTTTATATTGTTTTCGCATGTTCTTCGTGTTATATAACGGAATGTAACGGAACAAGAATAGCTGTTCAAATTAATTGTAGGATCACTCAACAAATATCTGTCAATCAAGGCGTTAGACAAGGGTGCAGTATATCACCTACTCTTTTTTAACATTTATATTGACAATCTTCAGAAGGGCACGGTGTGAACACTTGAATCGCATGGCTCATAAATCCGTTTACCTGCGGCTGCCTTGGGTTATATCACCCTACTGGGAAGAGAGAAGTCGGTAGACCGAGGAGGAGATGGGTTCCGGAACAGGTCTAAGGTCTAGTCCTTGGAGTGGTGATGATGATGATATTGACGATCTAGTAAGGAAATGGAAACATCTAGTGAACCCTGTTATTAATGTATCACGAGACTGATATTTGAGTGTGCTGTTGTTTGCTGACGACTTGCTTGTAATTCAAAATAAAAAATCTGTTTTTTAGTTTCATCAGATTTGCAAACAATACAATATGAAAATCTTCACTACTAAAACAAAGGTTACATATCGAGGCAAGGAACCGAGAAGAACAAAAATAATGATTAATGATAAAATTCTAGTACAGGTAAGCCATTTTTATTATTTTCGAAATGATATTGGCTATTATTGGAATTACGATATAGATCTTAAGTTAGGTAAGTTCCAGTCTATCTGTGGGACAGTGAACCGTATTTTTAGAAACAAGATACGTCGAGATACAAAATTAAAGTTTTACTAAGTTATGGCAGGCTCTGTACTGTCCTACGGGTGTGAATTGTGGTCAACATCCAAGAAACAAGAAAGTAACATACAGACCTCGGAAATGACGTTCTTAAAAGGAGCTAAAAGCTGTTACAAACTTGACCGTATAAAGAATGAGGCCGAAAGAGAGGAGTTAACTTGAATGAAAAATTAAAAGATTACAAACAACCGTAGAAAGAACTCTTAGAATGAATTTCAGATTCCGGACTGGCCAAACAAGTCTGGAAATACAAACGTATAGGACACAGGTGTGTGGGTAGACCCAGGAAGAGATGGCTGGAGGATATTTGAAGGCGGAACAGGCAGCACCTTGCCCAGCACCTTGTGTTGTGAAGATGATGATGATGATGATGATGATGATGTTCTTCGTGGTTTTATTTCTTATTAACGATGTCCATCCTATACTGACTTTGGCACCTGCCATCAGCAGATTATATGTGAGAGTTATATTTTTCTTAATTTCCACGATATCTTTATTAATATTGGTTATCTCATGCTCTTCTCATCATGTTTTCCTGTCAGGAGCGGATATGCGGAAAATCTTGCTTTAATGTAATCGTGCTGCACGAACACATGCGTTCAGAATATGTACAACATCCATTTAATAGGATTACAAATAGTAGGGTGGCTGGTGTGAATAATGTACACGTAACAATCAAGCAAAAGAGTTGAAAATATATTGAGCAAACCCATACTCGAACATAACAAGGCAGGCTGGATTGTGACGTATCAGGGAAGAGGCTGGTTGGCTGACCCAGGACCGCATGGAAGAAAACTGTCCCACAGCTAAGTTATGTTGCATAATAAAACACGCAAGAGAGATAAAATGAATTGCAAAGGGCAGCACCCAGTGGGGGAGACTGCCTGAAAGTTTGTACGGAGTGGGAGCGCGCGCGAGTGTGTCAGTGCCAGTATTAAAAACAATATTGCAATATGTGTACCTTGCCACTTATCAGTATTATAGAATAATCTAAGGTGAGTATAAACGTTTTGGTAGTTTAAGGAAATAATAGTATTTTCATACACATAAAAGAATTATCTTACTCTGCAGGAAACATGGAAAAATTTCCTGGTGACAAGAAGAATGATTCAGTCTGGGAATTTAATAACAATACAGAATTAGTTTGATTAAAGAAATCTATAAACATTTACGATTGGTTTGAAAATAGGCATTATATGCTCGTATGTAGACCGACCCAGACTTCTTGACTTGTACAGATTTCAGATAAGCAATTTCTTTTTAATACACTATTTAATGATTTCATAAGTTCCAAACAAGGTTTTTTACTTCCATGTTCCTTAAGGAAATGGAAGTATGGTGATGGGAAAAAAAATTGTGTTCGAGATTATTGCAGATTCTGATTGTACTACACTCAAAACATGAAAAAAGTCATTTTTCGAAATGTGTGTGTGTGTGTGTGTGTGTATCTGTCTGTGTCTATGGGTTTGTAGATTTTTTTCTATGGAAAACGATAACAGCCGCAAATTCAAACAAGAATCAAATAATTTTTCGCATACAGCCCTGATTTGTAGAGTACTCAAGAATATTGTTTTTGGTGAAGATCGGTTAAGGGAAAGGAGTAGTTTACCTGGAACGTTTTATGTTTTAACAAGGGAATTTTCTATGGCAAACGATAACAGCCGCAAAGTCAAACATAATCAAATAATTTTTTGCATGCAACTCTGAATAGTAGAGTTCTCAAGACCTTTTTTTTTGGTGAAGATCGGTTAAGGGAAAGGGGTAGTTTACCTGCAACGTTTTTTGTTTTAACAAGGGTATTTTCTATGGCAAACGATAACAGCCGCAAATTCAAACAGTATCAAATAATGTTTTGCATACAGCCCTGAATTGTACAGTTCTCAAGACTTATTGTTTTTGTTGAAGATCGGTTTAGGGAAAGGGGTAGTTTATTTGCAACGTTTTATGTTTTAACATGGGTAACTTTTTCTATGACGAATGATAACTGCCGTAAATTCAATCAGAATCAAATAATGTTTTGCATACCTTCCTGAGCTATAGAGAACTCAATGTTTGTTGATTTTGGTGAAGATCGGTTAAGGGAAAGGGGTAGTTTACCTGCAACATTTTATGTTGTAACAAGAGAACGTTTTTCATGAAGAACGATAACTGCCGTAAATTCAAACATAATCAAATAATTTTTTACACAAGTCCCTGAGTTGTAGAGGACTCATGGCCTATTGATTTTGTCGAAGATCGGTTAAGGGAAAGGGGTAGTTTACCTGCAACATTTTATGTTGTAACAAGAGAACGTTTTTCATGAAGAACGATAACTGCCGTAAATTCAAACAGAATCAAATAATTGTTTACATTTGTGCCTGAGTTGTAGAGCACTCAAGGCCTATTGATTTTGGTGAAGATCGGTTACGGGGAAGGGCAGTTTACCTGGAACATTTTTTGTTGTAACAATAGTAAAGTACTTAATTTTGATAAATAAAGTATCCTGATAAGAAGATCTTAATAATCCACTGTAGAAACGTAGATGAAATATCTATAAATGAAGAGGCTAGTTGAACGGGGTGGGGGTAATTTTCTATAAATGAAAATTATAGTTGTAGGGGGAGGGGATAATTTTTATATGTGTACTACGTTATCGGCAACAAAGTAGTAGTTTGTTGTTAAAATTCCTTCCCGGGCTGTTTGGCCGTAGTCCAATGTTTTCTGCAAAACCAGACGTTTCGGCAGTTCCGTCGACTGGCATCATCAGTGAAAATCGAGTGCGATAACGTGTGGTGGTATACGTTAGTGACCACAGTACTGTGGTTAAGGCTGAAGCAATAAGTGGAAAGAAGTAGTTTCTATGGAAACATTTCATTTCGAAAATTATTTTAAATATAAATCTTAGAACCTGGAAGTCATGTATGGTTCTCCATACCGATATTTTATTATTTTATAATATTCGTACATTTAATTTTATACGTAATGTTTTTATTGTTTGTGCAAATAACTTTTCAGAGAATACGTTGGTCTACGATTCTCTTCTACGTTAGCCTTTAATATCTTCCTAAGACATCCAGAGATCTGTCTTGGCTGAAACTAATGTAATATCCTCCACTCACCTGACTTTCTAGCCAAGAGAATAAAGATTGTAAGCTATTTATTTTGAAGTGCTTTCCACCAGAAAACTTTAGCTTTGAACTCTCCGCGGCAAGCAACTTCTTCTTCTTCTTCTTCTTCTTCTTCTTCTTCTTCTTCTTCTTCTTCTTCTTCTTCTTCTTCTTCTTCTTCTTCTTCTTCTCCTTCTCCTTCTTCTTCTTCTTCTTCTTCTTCTTCTTCTTCTTCTTCTTCTTCTTCTTCTTCTTCTTCTTCAGCGGCGCAACTTCTCTGCCCGGTCACATAGGCTAACTGACTCAGCCCATGTGTGCAGCCGTTGGGCTACTATAGTCTCCTCCGCCTCCACACTAGATGCACATCCTGTTGCCGATGTCCACCGTCCTGCCAGGCCAGAACCCAGGATACCCCCAGACTGCCCTGACAGAACCCCCATCTCTCGTTTGCTTACTGATCCACTCCGTCGAAGGGATTGGTTACCACATTACCACAATCTTGGAGTGGATTGCTCGGCGTAACAGGACCCAGCGACGTCTAGGTGAGAGTGGAGTTGGGTTGGAGAGGCTGGTGCATTTTTCTTTTATGAAAGCATGTGTTCGCGTCACACCCCCTTTGGACCCCCCGCGGCAATCATCGTCTGAGCGAATTCTGAATTTGATTAGACTGATTGCAAGTATGTGGAAGTATAAGCTGCTTATAACGTGGTAGGCTTATCCATTGAACTAACACCACGCCCCGTTTTCAACCATCGATGAGACAAACGTTAGGGGTTGTTGGCAATGCCAAGGCCGAACTTCACGCGGACGCCCCACGGAAGGGTAGCAAAATCCTATAAAAGTTATCTACATAGTACTGACGAACCTACCATAAATGAGGTTTTACTGTACATTTGCAAAACACGAAGTTGAGTATTAAGAAATTCTTACTTTTTTTAATACACGCTAGTAATTGTAGTTTAAATAACTTACGTTATGCGGATTATACCGTCATATTCGCAGAGAGCTTAGAGGGGCTGCAACAACTAATGAATAGAGTGAGAGAAAGCAGACGTAGATATGATCTGGACATCAATGTTAATAAAACGAAGAAATGATTGCATCTAAGAACAAGTTCACAAACTGCGCTCCTAATATAAACCAAAGCCCAGTTGAACGTGTAAGCCAATTTACATATCTTGGTACTATAGTCAATTTACTATAGTCAATGAACAATGGGACCACTCTCAAGAAATAAAGAGCAATACTGAAAAGGCAAGACCAGTGTACACTAGAATGAGCAGTTTATTCAGAATTCACGATTTAACATAAAAAACAAAGATGAGACTTACGCTGCTGCGTATTCTCGGTCCCCTTTTACGGTGTAGAATCTTGGACTTTGACTGAAGCCACAACTAAAAAATTGGAATCGCTCAAAATGTGGCATTACCGTAGAATACTAAGCATTTCATGGACAGCGCATTTAACTAATGTTGAAGTTCTTAGAAAGATAGAGAAGTTATTAACACAGTGAAGATAAGAAAGTTTCAGTATCTGGGACATCTCATGAGAAATGAACAGAGATTTTACTTATTGCAGTCCATACTACAGGGAAAAGTACTTGGAAAGAGAGGAGTTGGGCGAGCGAGAATATCATGGCTGAGAAATTTTAGGATCTGATTTGGCTAGAATACAATTGACTTATTCCGTGCATCAGTACAGAAAGTTAAAACAGTCTGTATGAGATATCCAACATTCGAAACGGATAGGACCTATCAGAAGAAGAAGAAGAAGAATTGTAGTAAGCAATTGTTGTAATAGTTGTAATTGTCATTGTAGTAATTGTTGTTGTAGTAAATAGTAATGTGATATTTCAAGACAGATAAATCTAACCTTTGCATTACTTATGAAGCATTGATTTTTGTTTTCGATGTTGATATCGTTTTGACTAATTTATCGTGTAGGGTCGAGGTGGACCGGTGGCCAAAGATGTGAGGGAAAGGGCCGGAATCGAAGAGGTCCTACAGCGTCAGCTCATTCCGCAGGTATTATCAATTTTTTTTTCACAACAGATAATAACCAACAGAAGTCGTTAGTTTGAAAAATGTGCAATTGGAAACTTACATTTGAATGTGTAGCTCTTAAAATCCAAGGAAAATATGCAACGGTCGATACAAAAAAAAGACTACAATTCTTGGAAAACCTCTACATGCAATATTCTACTGAGCAGATTTCAAGGATGCATTTCATAAAATGCGCGTCTTATCAGTACAAGAAGTCCTAAAGAACAAGTCATTGGACAGCAGACAAACACCTTCTTATGTAAATATTTAATGTTCAATAATGTCCTCCATTCACTGACAGAGTGCTTTCAACACTGACTGCAATAATTAATTTCAATTAGACAAGTAATATGGCTGGTGTCGTTCTTAGTAGAAGAGGATGGCAGACACGCTGATTAGTTAAGAAAAAACAAAGGTTCTCTGCGATTTCCAGTGACATGAGCCTATAGCCAAAGAGAAATGTAATCTTAAAACAGCTGATTTAGAGCCTCGATCCCAAATCAGCTGAATCGTATGTTTGCATTATTTATTAAGCAGTGGTTATTTTTTATGATATTGTCTTTTTACTATTTTTGCCTGAATACAAGTTATTAATATTTTACTTGTATTATTTATTTTACCGATAATAAGTATGGCTTTAAAGGTAAATATCCAGTGAGGACTAAGATAGTTATAAATAACAGCACTGTAGAACAAGTGAGCCGTTTCAAATATCTCGGCTGTACAGTAAGCTTGAATCTGAATATATACTATAAGAAAGAAGATAAATAAATTTATGAATATTTGTGGTACGATTCATAGAAATCTTAGAAACAAAACAAGACACAGCACAAGGATTAAAGTTTATAAGACATTTGCAATCCCCACATTGATTTATCCGAGCGAGGCGTGGGTCAAGATAAAAAAAGGAAAGCGGTAAGATTCAAAGTGCTGAAATGCAGTTTCTTCGAAATGCTTTAAATTAAACATTGCAAGATAGAATAAGGAATGAAGATATCAAAGCAGAACTCGAAGTAAAGGACATAAATAAAATTATTTCCATTTACAGAAGACAATGGTGGAATCGTCTGCAAAGGATAACAGAGGATCGATTGCCGAAAGTGGCACTGAACTATAAAGCCATTGGTAGTGGAGTCATGGGTTGTCCGAAGATGAGATGGATGTCGGAACAGGTTTATATAACATCATCCTCGAAGAAGAAGAAGAAGAAGAAGAAGAAGAAGAAGAAGAAGAAGAAGAAGAAGAAGAAGAAGAAGAAGAAGAAGAAGAAGAAGAAAAAGAAGAAGACCACCTATAATAAATAACCTCGGAAATTGGGCGATACTAGGTTAGCGTGTCGGTAAGAAGTTCATTACGATATTGGACTAGTCTCAAGCAGAAAAATCTGATTCTGAGGAATCTGTACATTAAAGAAAAGCGTCATTGAGATTAACCAAGAGCTAATAACATTCCAGTCTTTCGTGGCAGAAGAGGTTTATTTTAACAAGGAAGACAGCAGCTGATTTCTCTCGCACGGGTCGGACCTAGCTTCCTATCACTCTCGTGTAGCTAAAACTCTGAACTTCTCAGGGATCAGACACTGAGTGCGTCAACACAGACTATTGTACGAGACGATTGGGGAGATTCGATGCGTCTGAAGACAGGATGGAGATGGTCTTAAGTCCTTTCGAGGTTTAAAAATGAAAATTCACATTAGTTTTTTCTGTTTTAGAGATGGTGGTGATTCTCCCTGCTCACTTAACTTGGATTTCTAAACTGTACGCACATCCAGAGGGCAAACCTTAAAACACGGAAAGAATATTTCAATGTTTAAAATAGACGCGATATAATTGTAATATCATACAATGTGAGGCCAAGAAGAAGAAGAAGAAGAAGAAGAAGAAGAAGAAGAAGAAGTCGGGAAATATGTAACGGAGCATTAGCTTCAGGCTATGCACACGCATGCAGAGTCCTTCGAATGTGCAGTTATCCCGCTCGTACGACTGTTGACGTAATTCTTACAACACTTAAACGCCGTAAATAAAAAGGATACAAAGTGAACAAATGAAAACATCAAAACAAAACGCGGAACGTGTTGAAGCGGAAGATAAATAAGTGTAGGAAAGCGGTAAACAATTCTATAAATCGTGTGAACGGGAGAGAGCGCATGTGAATTTTCAAGGTTTTCTTCTTCTTCTCCTCCTCCTCGTGTGAGAGAACGGTCGCAGTGCGGCATCCTGTTTTGACGTTACCCGCTGCCAAACAGATAGTAACGTTCCAAACGGTGTAATTAAACAAGTACATACCGTATGTTCATTTTGAAATGTCACAAAGACTGTATCTGGCATTTTTACTTGCAACTCAGTTAGTAATTCTCTAATAGTAGAAGTACCGAAAATACCTCAGGGTTGTTAGATTTTATAGATTTTAATACGCGATCGATGGGCCGATTGCAGCTAAAACCTCAGAGCGTCTGCTTTCCAATTATATCCTTCAGTTCATACCGAACATGGAACACCGCTACAGACAACACAGTAAACAAGGACTGTATTAACCAGTCCGAAAAATTATTTTCTCTATGAAGAAATTAAACTGTTTATCTGTCAGTATTTCTACCCCAGTCGGCAGGTTCACTGTAAGATAGATGATACTGAGCCGCCGCCTCCTCCTCCTCCTCCTCCACCTTCTTCTTCTTCTTCTTCTTCTTCTTCTTCTTCTTCTTCTTCTTCTTCTTCTTCTTCTTCTTCTTCAATGGTTAGGTTATATAAACCTGTTCCGGCACTCAACTCATCCTCGGACGACCCACGTCTCTTCTACCAATGGCTTTATAGGTCAGTGCCGCTTTCGGCAATCGATCCTCTGTCATCCTTTGCAGGTGATCCCACCATTGCCTATGTAATCTGAAATAGTTTCATTTATATCCTCTACTTCGAGTTCTGCTCTGATATCTCATTCATTATTGTAAATTGCAAGGTATAGTTTAAAGTACTTCAAAAAAACTCCATTTCAGCATTATGAATCTTGCCGCATTCCTTTTTCTCATGACCCACGCCTCACTCGCATAAATCAACGTGGGTATTGCAATTGTCTTATAAAATTTAATCGTTGTGCTGTGTCTTGTATCATTTATATCATATTCAGACTCATGATACTGAGTATGAATTGCAATTTTCAGAATGCAGCCTACACAATCATCATCATCAGGGGCGCTACAATCCTGGGCTGGTTCTGGCCTGCTGAAGGAGACCTCGCCAACAATCTCTGTTCCATACAACCATTCTCCAATTGCGGATTCCTGTCCTTTCTGCATCCTACTACACTCCATCTCGCCATATCGTCTTCGGTCTTCCCACCTTCCTTTTTGCTATCTGGATCATCAGGAAGAGGCGCTTTACAGAGTCTTGGAGATTCATCATAACAACATGGCTTGCCCATCTAAGCCGTCCAATCTTTATCTGTTTCGTTATGGTCATGTTTTGTAGCATATTATGTAACCTACACAATATTTCTAGGAAATATTACAATTTATGTATGTCTACCACAAAAAAAAATCAGAAACTTTTCGTGGTGCTGACTAAGAGATACAATAAGAATCATAAGAGTAATCGACTAATACAACAAGCAGGGAACAAAAGCTTGGGAAGACCAAAGAAACTTGGTCAAATGAGATGTAGAAGCTGGAAAAGGTCAAAGGGCTTAGTTCAGAAGAAAGTAAGAAGAAGAATTAGAAAAGAAGAAGAAGAATTAAGCGGGGAGAAGAAGACGAAGAAGAAGACGTTCACTATACCTCCAGCCTTTGACTATAGTAAGCCTGTGTGTGTGTGTGTGTGTGTGTGTGTGTGTGTGTGTGTGTGTGTGTGTGTGTGTGTGTGTGTGTGTGTGTGTGTGTGTGTTTTAGTAAGTTTATCCTAATCCCTCAGGTGTCATGCGACTTGGAACGCCGAATAGATCTTCCTCTCTTCTATATTTTGTATTAATTATTGCAACAGATTCGTACCAAGATATCTATTTTTTTCTCCTTTTTCTCCTCTTCCGCCGGGCAGGGACATGATATAAGTAGGTAAGTGAATTCTCTCATTCGCTTGTTTCGGTGGATTAAGGAAAACCTTTATCGACCATTCGTTAGTATGATGCATTCCCAGTCTTTTTTTATTTGTATTCCAAAAGAGCGCTTGCTATTTGATTTTCCGCCTCACGTTTGAGACGTAATTTCGTTCATTTTTGTTTTCCTTATCTTCTCCAATTGTTTTGTTTTGTTTCTCTTCCTGACGCGTCAGAAATCAAACATGTATGGTGCTGTTTTCATTTATTATTATTATCATTGTTATTATTACTAAGCTGTACATGAAACTATAGTTACTCTGTCGAGACCTTACTTCAGACTCAGATAGCATTGTCAGTAATGTTCTTTCTTCACCAGTTTCTCTGTTCCTCAACTTTCCCCACCACGGTTCTCTAGTACTTCTTATCCTTAATCCTCTGCCTCCACCCCGTCACAACTTCAAGTTCTGTCAGTCACCTGTTCCTCCCACATCGTCGTCGGTCCTCTCTTGGATCTTCCGTCTTGCGGTTTCCATTTCATAATCTTTTTCATAATCGACTTCTCTTCTCCCCTATTTAAACGATGAAACCAACTTACTCTCTCTCTCTATTCCTTAATAATCATTGCAAACCCTTCAATCTTTATTTTTCATACACCTCTTTATTTGATCTACTTTGCTGCTGTCATCTTCGATTCAATTATTTTTCTTATTACTTTTCTCTGAAATATTGTTATATTCTTACGAATAAAATGCATACAATGAAGAAAATTGATATAGCAAAAAATGTATAGGCTATAAAATTTATATTTGTACGAATCGTTTGCTAAGTTCACGGTTAGGTAGTAATTTGTACAATCCATAACAAGCTCAAATAAATGTGTTCATTGCATCATGCATGTGACATTAATATACATAAAATGTGTAGAATGCATAGAAGTTCATAAAATCGTATAAGGAAAAATATGCTAACAGCGTATAGTGTACCTATAACCTTATTTCTCGTCGTCGTTACAACATCACTGCACTGAAGGTAATAACTTCATGGCTACCTACTTAAATACTTTCAGTTGTATAATACTGTACAAGAACTACTGTCGTAGGCTACATATTAAACTAAAAAAATTAAATTCTCTTCAATAGAATACTGAGTTCATCCTTTTGCTTTCTTCTGTATCGCTGCACCAGCGACAGTGAACGAACTCGGAATGGAAACAGTTTGATTAATAATATTTTTCACATTCATCATCATCATCTTCAAGTATTAAACCAAGGACGGTTCGTTCCGGTCTCAAATAGGCAAAGATTAGAGCTGGTCACACCAGCGCATCCTCGGACGTCCCACACCTCTCCGTCCATTCGGCAAAGATGTTCCCACCAATTCAGCGATACTGGGCGATCCTGTCAAGTATACTCATAATATTTAGTTCCCTGCCGTATATCTGTGTTTCTTCTACGATCATGGAGAGTATACGCCACGTGCCTGAGAAATCTCATTTCAGTCGCTTGGATTAGACTGGTCTGGCCTTTCGTTAAAGTCCATTTCTCAGACCCATAAAGAAGTGTGGGAAGAGCCAATAATATTTTTGTAAATATTAAGCAGCCAACGTAATTATAACGGCTCCTTAAATAATGTACTGTAGCGAAGACAGTTCTAATGTTGAGAAAAGCTCACTTACGTTCTGACCATACGCCAGCTCTTATTCCAAAGGCAAAAACATTCAGTGCATAGTCCACATGGACTAAACTGTTTTTAAGACTAATTTTATATTTCTTCCTTCAAGATAAACAAGCAGCACTCTTAACATTGTTGTTGTCGCTGTGGTGTCCTCTGCAGGGTCTCACATACTTCAACGTAGGGTAGGCAAAGAAGTGTGTTAGTGTCAGCTGAGTGTTAGGGCAGTTACTTCTGTTTCTGGGAAGCCTTTGTACCGTCCGTATTAGTCTTCGTTCCGTCGAGGTGACCAGTTTCGATGACTTACTATTATGGTAGAGGTCCTTCTGTCTGCATTTCCGGTACTTGACGCTGTATCGCTGATTTTTATGGAATTAACGGCAATTTCGCCAGCGTGCTCTCCCAGTGGTCCCTCCCGGACCCCTGCAATGACAAAAATCTTTAGGTCCGACCTTGAGTGACTGTCGTGGTGGCAAATTTAAACAATTTTCCAAATAAATATCTATAGTGACTCAAGATCGTAGAAGCAATCGGTCATAGTACCACCAAGCTAACTCAGGAAACCCGTAAGATATTAAACCAATTTAACTGTCTGGATAATAGTTGAACATTGCACTGGATTCCTCCTCATGTTGATATCAAGCGCAATGAAGCAGTCGACAAGTTAGCAGAAAAGGCCAGGAAACTTTTCACACGATTTCTATGAAAAAGAATTAGCAGCTATAACTGTAACCTTAAAGGTGTGAGACAAGGATGCCCTATTTCACCGACACTTTTTAATATCTACATGGACGACATATTTCGGAGATGGACAGCTAAAGTTGACTCGGGAATATCAGTTCAGCGAAATATTCATGTGAATGCATTGCATTATCATTTAGGTAATGATACAGAAAACAGAAGGCCAGTTACAGCGGGCGATATTTACTTTCAATGGCATCATACAAGACTATGGGCTACAGGTCTCTGCTACACAATCTAAAACGATGGCATTTCAGGGCAGATATCCTATAACAACTAAGATAGTCGTGAATAATCAGATTTTGGATCAGGTTAGTCATTTTAATTACCTGGGTTATAATATCTCATATGGAACTTATATTGACTGGGATAGTAAGCTAACAAAATTTAGACGCATATCTGTGTGTGGAACGATTCATAGGTACCTGAAAAATAAAACAACGGAAGCATACCCGAATGAAATTTTATTCAACTGTGGCTGTCCCCACATTCCTGTATGCTAGTGAGACATGGAGTCTTGATAAAAGGGATGTGCAGAGGATTCAGGCAGCCGAAATGAAAGCTCTAAGAGGGATGCAAGGTTGTTCTCTCTTGGATCGTAGAAGGAACGAGGATATTAGACGCGATTTAAACATTGAATCATTCCACCAGAAGATTAAAGACCCCAGAAGGGAATGGTGTGAACACTTGAATCGCATCCCTGATATCCGTCTACCTGTGGCTGCCTTGGGTTATCACCCTACTGGGAAGAGTGATGTCGGTAGACCGAGGAGGAGATGGGTTCCGGAACAGGTCTAAGGCTTAGTCCTTGGAGTGATGATGATGATGAACTGTAACCTTATATTATAGAGCCACGTATGTGACAACGTTGGATCAACTAATGCTGGCAGGTTGGGAATTAGTTTGCTCACATTACGCCAGATCCCCCCCCCCCACAAAACTGTGAGCACCAGGCATGACAGGCTTCCATCTTGAGTCGTACGCTTAGAATATACTGTCACTTTTATCTCAACGGATGGCTCCCGTCATACTTGAATTTTCTCATCTGCACATTCCTTCCCATTTCATTCTTTTATGGCGTCAGTATTCTCAGTTTGTAATGTCATCTAATATGCTACATTCAGCACTTTCAGCTGATACAATCGCTGATCAAACTGTCCTGATTTTTATTCTGTTCTATTTTATTAAACCTTGGGCACCATACAGTAGAGTACAGATGCGTACGCGTCCAGGCAGGGTCAGATTAGAAGCGCATGGTGTCCTATGCTGCCATCAGACTGGTGCCCCCTCTACCGATTCAAAATTCAAACTTTTATCCATTATTTACACTGATAAATGGCTTACACACTTAAGAAAGTTAACAATTATTTTATTAAACTCTCAAATTACAACAAATATTTAGCTAAATAGTGCTTACAATGAGCACAGTAGTACTTAAGCTTAGAAAATTCTAATCGTACATTTTTCCGTGATTTTGAGTTAACGAAGTCTAGCATAATTTCTTCTACATCGAGCGACTCAAGTATGCCGCTTTCAACATTCAACCTTGCTGACGAATATAATCTCTCATCTCCCGTAGTTGAACTCAACATATCTTTAATGCGTTTTAATACAGAAAACGATTTTCCAGATTCGCAGTTAATTGATGGAATCGTAAAAAGCAGACGATAAGAAATTTATGTATTCGGAAATATATAAATCATTTTACAATCAGTAATCCAGTTTAATAATTTGAGCGGACAAACTGTATTATCATGGAATCTATCATCTTCATTCGAACAATTAAAAAAAAACTATTTCTTGCAATTTTACTCGCGGCACAAAGTGTTTCAATTCTATTAGAAGATCGTTATTCAAATCGTTCGAGTAAACTTCTATAAGAGCTTTCGCTTGATTTTCCAACTCGACACTCTCCATGGTCAATAAATATGTAAGAAACCAAACAATTTGGTATCAGTTCAGCCGAATGGTGCCCCCCCCCCCCCCCGTGTAAGCTGAAGCCCTGGTGCCCGGTGCTGCGGCATACCCTAGCGTTATGGGTAATACGCCACTGCGTCCAGAAGGAAGCGGGTGGAACAAGTCGCCGGTAACAAACAGACCGCAATAAGAGACTGATGCGAGCCTACTTTGCGGCGTCGGAGACTGAGGTGAAGAAACACTCACACGTAACCGACACCGGTCTCGCCAAATAAGCGGACGGCGATTCTACTACACAAACTGGTTAGTATCTGCTGAACACAATTAATATGCCGCCAGTCCAGAGCCTGTGCTGACTGGATCGCTGTGTAAGGTAACGCGGTGGGTGAATGGGCATAAGAAGAAAAGAAAAAAAAACAATTTGGGTTGCCTTTTACGTAAACAGGTCATGGGTGAAGTACGCTACCGCAACCAGTTCCACAGGTGTGTACGCACGCGCGCGCGTGTGTCTGTGCAGCAATAATTACAGAGTTTCGCGGAGGTGATATTATATTGTTATCAGCTGAACCGACCGGATCGGCTCTCGTGTTGTTGCAGTACTTTACTAACAATGGATTAGCCTACTTGGTAGCGGTCCAGCACTACTTACCTACGAGTAAACAAATAAATAAATGAACTAAGACAATAGCAATGAATAAATAAATAAACAGCAATTAAATAACAATACAGACTGATAGCCCAGCCTTTCCTTTTTACCGACAATTAGACACGGTTAGTTTATAGACTTCAGATTTATCGTGTAGTCAGACAACATAAACGGATATGACCAAAAATATGCTTCTGTTTAAAAAAATAAAATCTGATTTCATATGACATGTTCGACATGTCATGGCCTAATCATAACCGTAACCAAAACCATCATTATCATCATCGGTGTCGTCGTCGCCGTCATCATCACCACAACCAACATCATCATCATCACCGGCACCAGCTTCCAAAGGTTAAGTATGACTACTTTATCTCCCTTTACGGAAATGTAGGAAATAATTTTCTAAAGTAACTTAGTCTTTCATCTGTATCATATACCCGTCGTCGCATTTTCTGCTTTCTGAGGTATTATTTTACTGTTACAGACTGAATCCAAGTAGTGGTCTTAAAGGTTTCATTGTTATGTCCGAACCTTATACGATGATATATTTATGTGTCTTTATTGCATAAATTAATTACTCATCAATTTTGATTGATTAATTTGATAGTTATATACGATAATAAACTTTGGTGTGTATTAAGTTTGTTATTCCCCACGTTCTTTGGGATCCATATACAATGTTAATCTTTATGCAAATTTATTGCATAAATTAATTTATTATTAATTATATAAAATGTGATTGATTACTTTTACAGGTACATATATCTGTACTTAATATTGCCCCGTGATGCTGGAGCACCATATACAACAATATTTATCTGTGTAAATTATATGCATAGATTATTCAATTATCTCTTTAATAAAGTTGTGATCAAATGTATCTAACTCTGAGCTTGGGTTAGCATATACGATATAATTAATGTCATGTGTTGAACTCCCATATGTAATGTTAACAAATTCATTTCTTTAAATAACGAATAATTGTATGAATTGAGTTAGAGTTAATTAATTATTCACACTCCATCGTGCTACAGATGAATTTGCTTTTGACTTTAACTGTCTTCGAAACTTCTATTTTGTGCATCTTTCTGAGTAATTGAATTGATAATCGTTAACTTGAAATATTAAATATTGATACTGTTTAATGAAAGGTTAAGTTGTGAGTCAGGTTTTTACATAAATCAATAGAATACTAACGAATCCATTCTAACTTATATTTATTAAATCATATTCATTCTTCTTCATGTCATAACATCAATTTAAGAGCACTTACAATTCTTCAACAAAACAATAAAATTCTATTCCACATTTAATAATTCAATGAACAAATTTAAACAGTTAAGTGAGCGGTCAAATGTAGACGCTTCTTCGTCTGCAATGACGTTACTAACTAAAATGTGATGTGCTCATAATTCGTATTTGGTATTTACGTTAAAACACATTGAACATTTATATGCATGAAATAATCATAATTAACAATACACATATCAATCATATACATAGATAAAATCCTGTTCCTGCAACAAACACATCAAAATACATACATAGTACAAAATATATTAACAAAAAGACATGTATAATATTCTAGAACATAATATTCCCTACTTATGGATTCGTATCTATCTGACTCATATTTATATAACTTTCTCAGGTGGTTTTGGTTCTAAGTGTCAGGTCAGTGGTGTTTGATAAATTACTAATTATAAAAAGAGATTTGTTTTGTACTTTACTCGTTCTGCCGTGATGTCTCCCTGCATTGATGAGTGAATTTAATCCATAGGACACTTGATCGTAAACACTTCCGCACACCGCGACAGTCACTTCGAGCTTTGAGTTTATTATAATACAAGTAGTGGCATTGTACTCGTAATCGGTCGATTAAGTTCTACACGCGTATGTGTCTATTTTGCGGTACACAGTTCGATACCGTATGCTTCTAATAATTGTCTATACCGCACGACAACTCTTTTCGGCGCCTAGGTCGTTTTCGAGTTCATTAGGCACTTGTTCACAATTCTATTTATTTGAGTTAATTACTAAACATTGTAGTATCACTACTTTTCCTGTAATTGTTCAAGAATACCACTTCACAATGTCCGTGTCTTTATGACGATGAATTACATAGAATTTATATAGATTGTTACTCGCGTTTCATCACGAAAACTACTGTTCCGTTTACGCTCTGAGTTTTATTCGCGCACTTTCATTTATTCGTAATAATGTCTTAATCGTCTCTACCGAAATACATTTTAACTTACGCACTGCATTAAGTTCTTATAACTGAATTATTATGTAATGAAATGCAAGTTCAATAGACTGTTCGAAACTCTGAGTAAACCGAGTTAAGAATTATAATACAATTTGAATTAACTGAGATAAAACATTAGAATAAACTGCGGTTAAAAATTGAATGAACTGAGCTAAAATTTGTAATAAACTGAGCTAAAATTTGTAATAAACTGAGAGCGCGTCTCCCCGTGTAAATGGTTTTTATTTCTTGTGATGTTCCCACTCTTGGGACTCTGATGAACACTCAAACTTCCCACCAATTCATCTTTGATAGGTTAATTCCATGGACGTCCTTGTGTCCCTTCGTCTCCAATCTGTATTTCCAACGAATTCTCCACCCAGTGCCGTTTGGAGAGGGACGTTCATACACGAGATTCGCTCTCTGGTCTCAAGTTTCTCTCTGAACCATCCCCTACAGAAGTTCCCTCCGGAATTCTCGTTCCTCATTGGCTGGTTGGCTTTTTCGACTTGAATTTGACGTAGTCCACGTGGACTAGATGAGTCGCTGTCTTACGTACGTTGTCCCGTTCCTGGAATCAGTGTTAAGGCTCTGTTTCAAAATCACATCTGCTACTTTTGGTGTAGCGTGTCGAATTCTCTTATTGTTGGTACGCTGACGATTTCCTCCGTCGACTTGCGGGTGGCATAACATCTGTGCTCTCCCTTAGCGTCAGTTAGTCGCCTGTCCTATTGTCCTTGCATAAACCATTGTCTTTGAGAAGTTGCACACATGGTTTTGAACAATATTCTCGCCGTTGGTTCTGTGTTTTTCTCGCTACTGGACAGATGTAAGCGTAGTCTCCTTTTGTCCTAATTGTGGAGTCGGGCATTCCCACGCATGGTCCAGTTGGCTGCAACATGTGCCGTACTGCTCATTGTTCGTGAATAGTTTTTACGACGCCTTAATGGAAAGGAAAGGTTTATTCCCTTTCGCCGCCCACCCTCGAACAACGCTAACAAGTGTCACTTTTAACGGGCTCTAATTGCTGGCGTACTTCCCTCGCAATAACCCAAAAATTAAAAAAAAAAATATATGAAATATTAATTATATCACACTTATAATGTTCGATTTTTACTACTTACATTATTACTAGATAGTTATGGAATATGCTACTTTAATTGTGGTAGTACCGAGATTATGTTGTAACAAATCCTTGAAAAAAAAAGATTATCAATTAAAGTCTTGATGTAACTCTATTTTTCCTATAACATCACCATCTTAATCACGTCATCATAACGTCGTTGTTGTTGTAATTGTTGTCGTCGTCGTCATCAGTATCATTTTCTCCTTCTTCTTCTTCTTCTTCTACTTCGGCATTTTGTTCTTCATCTGTCGTCTTCTCCCCATTTTTGTTTGCCCGTATCTACTTTTGTTTTGTCTTCCACTATTTAAATTTTCTCGGTAATGCGACCTGACTCAGACTCTGTTAATTCACCACTTCTTTATTGGTGTTTTGTTTGCAAACCGATTTTCACTTACTAGAAGCATGCCGTGAAATGGTGGGAGAAAGCAAGAGTTCTATATTGGTGGTGATATTCTTTTTATCGTCACTATTGTGGTAGTCATCACCAACACCACCACCATCATCATCATCGTCGTCGTCGTCGTCGTCACATACGATGTTCGATAAACTAATCCTTTTTATTACTATCGATTTCCTGTAGATACCAGATGATTCTGTTATGTTTCGACTCGCTTGCTCACACACACAAGCGCGCAAGCGCGCACACACTCATACATGTATGTATGTAAGTATGAGATCGATTTATGCATACTCACTTACAACGTTGGGGCAATAAGTTTGTCAGCACACACACATAAATACGAACATGAAGAAGCAATTCATATGCCTGTCGTACAGGTCATGCGCTTGTTTGGTCTGTCGTTCAGGTTTGTTAACGTTCGGACGAGAGCAGAACAACTTACGGTTTTTTGACTTTATGGTGGACATTTGTTGACGCATGTCTAATTACAAACGAATGCAAAATTTTTAACATTCACTCTGTCCTTCGGTGGCAGAACAACGATGACTTGATCATTTAGTATTGGAAGTTTCGGGATGCAGGAAATGAGTTGATCGAGCACGTCGTTTTAAATACAGTTTTGTTTTCCGACGGTAAGACAGTCACATGGTCTCCGCGAGGGGATCCAATGAAGCGAAATAAGCAGGGAAGGAGAAAAATCCAACGGAAATGAGAAATCATATAATGCAGAGTACATATGTGTTCTTTGGTGAACACAGTCGCTGTTGTTGCTTAAGGTAGCCGAAGTCTGGGGTGGGCGAGCATGCGCTCTCCAACGGTGATCATCGCGTTCTCTTTGAGGAGACCAAGATCTTATCCTCGGAGGGTACCTATTACCCTCGCCTGCACACGGAGTCCGTGGATATCTTTAAACACGGTTCCGTCACGATGAATAGAAGAGGAGAATGCCTCGTATTAAACAGGATTTGGCACACTGTGCTCCCAAACCTATCAGATAGTACTTGATGCTGATTCGTTGATGCTGTTTTCCAGCCTACATCGAGCTGGTATGAAAGTCTATATAAGTGGGCCTGCTCAAACAAAATACATAGTCTCTACATTAGTAGGGTGGATTGGCGGACACCGTGCCAATTGTTACAGACACTGATGGTGAAGCCGAAACGTCTGGACCACGGCCTAACAGCCCAGCCAATAATATTTCCAACTATGTACATGTTCTTTTTTCGTTTCAAAATAAACTCAAAGCTTAAATAGGCCTGCTAATTAATATTTGTAATAGAACTTTGGGAAATCTAGTTTAGGAAACATTAATGTTGGAACAAACACCTGAGTCGTTTTGGTTGCTGTCCAAATTCATTCGTCACCAAATTCGGTCCTTTTGCGCTCTTTTTCATATGCTGTACACAAAACACCACCGTTGATATAGACCTAATTGGTAGAAGTTTCGGCCTATCTTTTTGATCTTCCTTCTTTTGGACGCCAAATCTGAAGGTTAAAGAATACTCGGTTTGATGTCTACCCTGGGAAGAATCGGTCCTCTCACTATGCCACTGGACTGTTACACGAGATTGTGCGGTGTCATGAAACTTAAGGAGTGTAATGTTCAAGATAAGGAGACACGATAAATTGCCCCTGTAGCTCGTGCTAAGCCAGAGGCTGAAACAGGACACAAACTTGTGAGAGCCGAGAAAGCCAACTAAGGAAAGGTTGTAAGCCATTCAGATCACTATGAGATGCTCGTTTAGCGTGAATCTTACCTTCTTTTTAAAACTACACGTTTCATTAGGAAATCAGGGCAGTCTAATAATCAGACAAAGTTCGTCATCAGCGTGAGAACTCAGATCTAATTGCGACCTGAATACGTCCATCCTATCGGTTAACGAAAAGATAGCTATTAACAAATTTCCAATGATAGAAAGTGAAATTTGTCAAGTATTAATGGATCATTATTAAATTATTTTCAGGAAATAATTAATTTGTCAACAAAGCTTAATGTTACTATTAACAAAGTGAATCAAACTTTATTCGATTTTGTTGTTGTTAACAGTCGATGTTGACTAAAATTTAATTTGATTATGAGCTGGGAAGAATCTATTTTTTTTTTATGTACCTCTTCATCCCTTCGGCGGAGTGGATCGGTAAGCAAACGAGAGACGAGGGTTCTGTCAGGGCAGCCTGGGGGTATCCTGGGTCCTGGTCTGGCAGGATGGTGCATATCGGCAGCAGGGTGTGCATTTGGTGTGGAGGCGGAGGAGCCTACAGTAGGCCAACGGCTGCACACATGGACTAAGTTAGTTAGTCTACTGTGATCGAGCAGAAAGAGTTCGTCAGCTGAGGTGAAAACAAGTCTCACCTCAGGTCAAGTCTGTAGAGGAAGAGCAACACGAAATCAAACTTCCTGGTCCTTCAGGTTGGGGGTTTTACAGTAGGCCAGAAACCTGCTTAAGTAAAAATGTATGTATTTACAGAACTCATACGAGCCTTGGAAATCGGATGCAGATGATTCAAGCACCCGAAATAAAATTTTTAAGAGGGGCGCAAGGTTGTTCTCTCTTGGATCGGAGAAGGAACGAGGATATTAGACGCGATTTAAACACTGTATCATTGCACCAGAAGATTGAAAACCACAGAAGGAGATGGTGTGAACACTTGAATCGCATACCTGATACCCGTCTACCTGAGGCTGCCTTGGGTTATCACCCTACTGGGAAGGGAGATGTCGGTAGACCGAGGAGGAGATAGTTTCCGGAACAGGTCTACGCCCTATTCCTTGGAGTAGTATTGATGATGATGTACCTCTTCTGGATGCACGCGCTTCAAGTAATTTTGCCGGCGGGTAAACGGACAACAGATTGCATTTACGGAAAAAATTAGCTGGCTTAGATGAGTCTTCTTCTATAACACGAGGTGGAGGTCGATAAATCTGTTGCCCTAGCTGCCTCACTGCCTAACGGCCGCCTCTGTTCTTCCCCCAGGTCTGTAGATTACTCCAATCTATCCTCTGGTATTCATTCCAAGAGCGGGTACCATCTTTTTATATAATTTGAAATTATTACAGGACTCGTTAGGCTCCATGATCTCCACGCATAATTCGTGTCTTCGCATTAACTGGAGAGTACGGTTTAAAGTATACCGAAGGAATCTCACTTCTGCACTTAAAACTTTACTATCGACTCTCTCTCTCTCTCTCTCTCTCTCTCTCTCTCTCTCTCTCTCTCTCTCGCCATATGTGAATGCTTGAATGTTCCACGAAATTTTGGTTTGTTTATATTGTACCACAGACTGTCCTAAAATTTAACAATTCTGTGGTTAATTTTCTTACCATTTTCATAGTTAACCTTTGGCTCGCTTGCTACAAAGTGTTATACTCTGGGAATGCATGTTCAGTAACCTTTATGATTCTTCCACTCATTTTGCTGTCAACCGTCAGATGGGGGCCTGTGGTTTACCTCTGAGGGCAAGAGGAGTGGGGACTATACCACCAACCACGGTGGCTCCTGACTTCTGAAATCTCCACCTGACACACACGGCCTCATTATAGGCCCGGGGGGTGAACCGGTGTTTCGGTTGGATTGAGGCTAATATAACCCGGGAACCAGGTATAGCTCATCCCTGAAAGTAGTTGTGAGATTAACACTTCTGTCCCTGTGGGCCTTTTTACATCAACTCTAGTAACATAGCCTATCCGTACAGCGTACTCCTGTTCAGGTGGGGGTGCCGTTCAGGATAATTCTCTATGTGGCCGGCTGAACCCGCATTTGGGCTTTGGAAGGTGAGAGTCCGGGCGATACCGCTGATAACCGGTGGCTCCTTCTCTCCCCAAAACACCAACCCTGGCACGCGTGGCCTTGACGGGTGTAGGATTAATCGAATTTCTGCGATTATCAGGGCTAATAATCGGAATAAAGCGTGCGTCAGCGTTCGGTAGCAAGATCCTGAGGGACTGTGTAACGGGCGCTGCAGGAGCCTTTATCCGATTCGAGTTCGGGGGATTCCTCCACCCCTACCGCTTGTCTCGGAACCGAAACGCCGTCTTCATGATGCCGCTTCTGGACAGTGTTATATCTTGTATCAACATTTATGTTTTTACGTACTGTGACGAGAAGCCCATCGAGCGGCTCAGAACATTCTCCACTCTTCCCCCCGTCCAGTGAGGCACGTGTTGGCCCAGTCAAGGCCGCTCTCAAGTACGTTCCAGTATATTCAAGAACTCTTGAGACACGCATTAAGTGACATGAAGTGAGGATGGAAAATTTCTAGAAAGCGTGCGCTACTACAGAAAGGCATAGCAGCCGGCTTATCAGTTCAGTTGTGTTGAGCGATTTTCCTTAGCGCGGGTCGAGTGTTTATCGAATATTGTATGAAGTGTTATCGTGTTATAATTAGTGGGGAATTTTGTTTTCCACTGTACCATACGACGATCAGGGGGAACGGGAACTTTCCCTACTCTTCCTTGGTAAGCTAATGTGGTTCGAGGCGAAGGATTTTAGGAGCTGATATGAACCAACTTCTGCTCTAGGTACAGCGGTGGCGGCATGTCACCTCCCACACTACGCGTCTTTGGTGTCGGTTTGTATTCGCCCCGAAGCTTATCATAATACACAATTGTACGCGTTAACTGTAACATTACACACAATCGTAACCACACGACGACCTACGTTATCCCCGCTTTGTTTAGGCGAGGTTGTTTCTCGTATTGTTGTTGTTTTAAATGTCAAACCGAGCGACGACATTATCTGTCCTGAAGCGATACGGGTTTGGTTTAGAAGACAGCGCGGTACACGATAATTTGCATCACAAAGTGCTCTCTTAACTGCCAGCCATATCGCATAATGTGCCTTTGTTCGCCGCCACCACAGACGAATATCACGCATTCAAATCGAATTCCGAGAAATCCATCTGTGTGCGTGTGTGTGTGTGTTTTGTTTATTAAGCCAATTCGCACCAAATTATATACTGTAAACACAAAGAGAAGAGAAGTGAGAGGTCGCAGCACTTTAATGTATGTATCATGTAATATTTATCGTTCGATCTCTGCTTATATTCTCTTTACTTACAGACTCTATGCCTCAACACCCCTATCATCACATCTCTCTCTCTTTCTCTCTCCTCTCCCTCTCTCTCCCGATCTCTACAAACTCTCGCTCAGGTTTCTCGGTAATCACTTTCGAATGTCCCTTCATATTGTTTATTACATCGTTCCGTAGCGTGGCGTCCATGTAACCGCTGTTGTCGGCAGTAACAGTACTGGAAGTAGGAGAAAATAATATTAATTATATCACAGAATAAATACTTTAGCTATTGAATAATTTAAAATCTGAACAATATTAGAAAAGAAACTATAACGTCTTACCTACATTATAACGTCGGGAACCAGTGCGTAATTGCTTCAGATCAATTGCACGGGCTGCCATAGTCTTAATCAACTTCTTAACGAGCAGTAGTAGTTAGAATGAAAGGAATGTTGGTTGGGGTGTTTGATGATTTATTCACTCAGTATTTTGTGTTAAGTAATGACATCTCTTTATTAAGTGCTAGCCTTTATAGTTCTACATGGATTTTTTACCATAAGGTTTTCTAAATAAAAGTTGACCAAAATATTTTCTGAAAAGGTGGTTCAAGGGTGTAGTGTTTACTACGAGAGCGCTCCATCTCGACTGCATTATTATGTTAGGACAGGCAAGTTAACTGCGCGGAGTTTACGCATCACAACAAAATAGTTCCACCTTTATTCGCTATTTACGGTATTTAAAGTTTGACCTTTTGTCTTATCCAAAGCTATGCTTTACTTCAGAATTAAATAGTATACTACTGTATCATTGTTTATTTATTTCAATAATTTCAAGTTTTTACCAGTATTATTTGTTTAGTAAAAGAATCTGTATGCAGGTTAATTCCAGTTAATGCATGTCAGTGCGTGGTAAATTATTAACTAGTTTCCCTATCTTTACACTCGCGTTCCTTTTGTCATTAAACTTTTTATTAAATATTATTTTGAGTTAAACAAGGGATGTAATATTAAATATAATGTGCGATTTAAAAATAAATTTTACTGCATATTACGTTTCCTATTTTAAAATCGTCACATACTTACTCCGCCGCTTAAAGTTGACACCGGGTGGGTATTCTATGGGTTATTAGGTCAGCAAGGTACTGGGAGTATGCTTGGGATTACTGTGTGAATTTTTTTTTTTTTTTTTTTTTTTTTTTTTTTTTTTTTTTTTTGAGGTGCATGAGTCACTCTCGACTTACTTCGTCCTATTATCAACATATATAACGCCTTACAAACTAATTCTTAGACTACATAAAATTCACACTTTATAAATTTATATATTGAAAACATACTAAATTCTTCTTAAGACTACTACTTACGACTACTACCGGTTTTTTCTCTTTAGTTGTGAGTTACTCTTGTTATAGAATTACTCTTTAAGTAATTTATTACTTACTTGTTACTTATATTCGATGTCAGCTGACTTCTCACTTTTCTCTACTTTCGCTGAATAGGATCCAAGGTTGATCAGGCCTCATCCCTATCTATACGATTAGGTAAGCAAGTGGTTACTCAAGTACGCTTTAGCAGTTGATTACAAAAAAATATACCTTTTTTCTACATTTAGTTTGCTTGCACTCTACCATTTCGTTTTTCGTGACAATGTTTTATCTGCGAAATATGTGTTCTTCGTACATATTTTTGAGTAGATGGTTCGTACAGGGCTACAGTTACTGGAGTTAAGTATTTGTGAATTTGGTAAGGACCACACCATCGGTATGATAGCTTGGAGGTGGTCTTATCGATTGCACTACTCGTCGGGTGTGTTCTATACATTACTAAGTCACCGATTTGGTACTTTACTACATTGTTATTATTAATCCTCTCATGATATTTTCGCGATTTCTTTAAGTTTGCTCTTAAATTAACGCGAGCTTCATTCCAGATTTTCTTTATATTTTTATCCCTAATTTCGTGGGGTAGTAACTCATGTATTTTCCACTTAGTGGATAATGGGTGGTTAGGTTTGTATTTAAACAGTAATTCAAATGGTGTATACTTATGTCCTTCATGATAGGCAGAATTGAAGGCGAATTGTTTCCAGGATAGGTTCTGGTCCCAAGACGTATGGTCGTTTGCATGGTAGGCTATTAAAGCAGATTTTAGGTTTATCCCTAGTTTGAAACACATATTCTTGAATTCCTTTGACTTAAACTGGGGTCCGTTATCTGACACTATATGTACTGGTGTACCGAAATCTTTAAATAATCTATCCTGCAATATACTTACGGTGGTCGAAGCTAACGCTCGCCGCATGGGATACATCCAGACAAATTTGATGAATGAATCTACGCAAATGAGTAGCATGGTATTTCCTGATTTAGAACGGGGGTAGGGTCCTGAAAAGTCTAAATAAATTTTGGAGAACGGGGTAGCAGGAATTTCTGAGATTAATTGACTTATTTGGCTGTTTCTCGCTGGCTTGCTGAGTGCACATAACTTACACCTTTTTACGAAACTAGCTATCTCACTGTTCATATTTTCCCAATGATATTCTTTACGAATTCGATGTTTGTTTTATTTACTCCCATATGTGCTCCAATGGTGGAAGAATAGTAATATTCCATCAGCATAGGTTTAATAATATCAGGGGCGATTATTCGTAAATATTTTCCGTTTGCTATTCTATAACATAATACTCTCTTACTCAATATGTATTTTTCTGACTTATTTCCTTTATCGAGTTGTTCTATAATTGGTCTTAAAAGGGGGGTCTTGTTGTTGGTACTGAGCTATGTCCGTAAATGCAAGAGGAAACTCGGTAATTAAAGTATTGATAATCGGCGTTTCTCTACTCTCCTTGTTTTCGGATGTTTTACTAGTCGGCTGGAACATACGTGACAGTGTATCGGCAACTACATTTTGGGTACCTCTAATATGTTGTACTTTAAATTTGTAACAATTTAACCTTAATACCCATCTTCCAATACGACCTAACTGTTTTGGGTGATTTAGTAACCAAGATAATGCTCGATTATCCGTTTCTAACAGGAACTCTTTATGTTCTAAAAAGGGTTTAAACTTCTCAAATGCGAAAACGATACCTAAACATTCTAATTCGTATGCGGAGTATTTCTTTTCTTGGTCGGTCAGGGTTCGTGAAGTGTAACTAATAGGTAGTCTAGAGTTGTCTACTTCCTGATATATTACTGCACCTAGGGCTACACTTGAACTGTCTGTCTGCACTACAAACGGTTTTGTAAAATCGGCTAATTGCAATACTGGGGGTGATATTATGCTTTCTTTTAGTTTTTGGAATGCAGCTTGGTGTTGCACATTCCACTCAAATTTAGCTCCCTTCTTTCTTAAAGCATTCAGCGGTGCTGCAATTTCGGCTAGATGAGGAATATACATGTGGAAATAATTTATCATTCCCAAAAATCGGGCTATTCCTTTCGCATCCCGCGGTGGTAAAAATTCTCTGATCACACGGGTTCGCTCGGGGTCTATGCTTACCTTTCCTTTGCCTTTACGATGTGACCTAAAAATGAAAATTGTGTGACAGCAAAATTTACTTTACTGGGGTTTACGGTTAATCCAGCTTCCTCTAATCGGGATAGTACTTCACGTAGATGATTAAGATGTTGGTCCATTGATTCGCTATAGATAACGATGTCATCTAGGTAGTGATACACATATTTAAATTTTATATCATGGAATAATTTCTCTAATAATCGGCTACATACAGAACTACCTTGGGATATTCCAAAGGGTACTCTCGTAAATTGGTACAGGTTGAAAGGGACGGCAAATGCGGTTAGACGTTTGGATTCTTCAGAAAGGGGTATTTGATGAAATGCCTGATTTAAATCCATGATAGTAAAAACTTTCACTTTCGTAAAATAATGAAAAGCACTGTGGATGTCGGGAAGTGGTATAGACTCGAATTCTATCCGTTTATTTAATTGCCTGTAGTCCACAACTAGTCTATGTTTGTCGTGACCTTTTAGTACTAAAAACCCGGGTGATGAGTAAGGTGAAGTAGAGGGTTCGATGACTCCTTGTTCTAATAATTTGTTGATTTGATTCCTCATTACTTCCATTTTTGGCGGTGATAATTTGTATGGCGGTAGGCGTATTACTTTATCGTCGCTCAAATTGATTTTGTACTCTATCAGGTTCGTTAGTCCTAACTTTGGAGTGAGGACGTTGGAAAACTGTTCTATTAGTGTCTGGATTTTCCGTCTATCTTTACTTTCCAGATGAGCTAATTCAGACTCGTGGTGTTCTAGATGTGTAGAAGCTGTTCCAGTACTTTCTCTGTTATTTGTATTATCATCAAAGTCATATTTTTGTGAACGATCGAATCCAAAATAATACTTCTTATCGTGAATGTCAAGAATTATTCCTGTTTTACTGATAAAATCAACTCCCAATATTAAGTCGGGTCCTAACTCGTCGCATACCAACATTGGAAAATACCACGTTAGATTTTTAATTTTTTACTTTAAACGTGATGATAAGTTTTATCATTAAATTTTGTTTATTAGCTGTAGCACATCTAATACTCACCGATTGACTGCGTTTAACTAAGTTGTGTTCGAATAATTTATCGGCTAGCTGTTGACTAATTAAACTTCGTGTTGATCCGGAATCAATTAATCCGAGGGTGGATGTAACATCGAGGTCTACTTGTATATATGGTAATCGACTTTTACTGAAATTACATTTATTAATAACATTACATTTATCAATGAACTTCTTAACATAGGGGTCTAATTTTCTTGGGTTATTTTTTTTGAAATTGTTGTCTTTTAGGGATTTACCTGTTTTCACAATGCTGCGGAAGACACAGGATTTCGGATCTCCCTGCCTTACATGTTTTTTGGATAAGCGGTTTTCTGATACTGCTGTCTCCGTTTACAGTTTCTACTGATGTGTCCAAGTTTCCCGCAGTTATAACATATATTTTCTTTACGAGGGGTATCACTGGTATCCTGTCGAGGTTGAGGCTCTTTAGATTTACTGTGGTCGTGAAAATTGGTAGGTCTACGAAATGGACGTCTTTCGCGCTGTTTTCTTCCATCTGTTACCAGGGCTTGCGTTTCATATCTACGTGGTGCAGTGGATAGCAATGCATGTCTGTTCTGGTCCGCGTACCATACGTTTGACGAGTGAATACTGTATTGTTCTAGATCTGCGAAAGTATGGGGCCTATTTGTTAATGCTAATCGAGATCTTTCTTCCGGAGATAATCCTACTAGAATGGTATCGACCAATTGTTTCTCACTCCAGTTGACTTTCAGTAGTCGGGAAGACTCTCTGATGTCTGCAATATAGTGGGCCAGTCTCTCATGGGCTCCTTGTACTCGAAGTACGGTGTTTCTTTTCATCTCCTCATAATTTCCCGTGGGAATAAAATGTTTTATAATGGTAGTATGAAGTTCTTCTACTGGAAGAGTGGAGCTTAATGATTCCAGTACACGATCCCTTAATGGTGGTTTACATTTGGGTAGGAGGACTTGCAAGATTTGCCAATCATTCAGTTGCTGTAAATCTTTTATTTGTAGGAGGTATCTGTTGAAATTTAACAGTTTCGTAATACTTAAGCCATCAGTGTATGGAATTTCTGTAATGATTTTTTCTACTGGGTGCGTGATCTTTCCGTAGAGGTCTACATTAAAATTTACATGTGGTATAGTTCTAGAAGGACCTGTTGCTGCGTTAGGCGTCGTAATCGCGTACTTACTGGGGCGATTATGGTGACCACTAGGCTGTGGGGGTTCCGATATCGTTAGGGGATTTAACTCTCTATCTGGTAGCTGTTTATGAGTCGGTTGTATCTTCGATACGGTGGGTGATTCTTGATTCGGGGTGGAGGGAGGGTGTTCTAAAGTAGGAGATTGAACTGGGGAAATATATAATTTTTGTAAGGATAGCTCAATTTCCTCCATCCTAGTTGAGACGGACTTTCTTCGCAATTGTCGTATTATCGTGGGTAATTGCTTTAATGCCTCATCCGCAAATTTTTGCACATCGGGAGGGATTACGGTGACGTCGGGCCAGTTCAATAAATTCTTCAACCATCGGGTTAAATGTTCTATTCTTTGCGTGATCCGCAATATTACTGCAGGTGATTTTTCGTCGTGAAGGGTTTGAGATAATAACGTCAGTTCCCTATACTTCCCATAACACGTTTCTCTTTCGCTGTCATAAATGAGTTCGCGTAATCTACCTAACTGCGAGGGTGTATCTGATATACTTTCGCGTAACGATTTGCGCAATTCAGAGACTGTTACGTTCGCGTGAGGTAAACCGCGTAAAATAGCTTCGTAGCACAATTCATCTTTTAATAATAGATCGGGGTTAAATAAAGCCATTTTTTTTAAAATATCAATCACTATAAATACTTATTCTAAAATTAATACTAAATCCTATACTACTCTGTCTTGTTTACTCAAATAAACGATTTTAGTTCGCATTAAAATTTACATTGGTTGTGCGAGAATTAAATCTCAGAGAAAGAGAAATCTCACACAGGCGTCAATTTACTTTCAACTAAGGGGGAAATACCTGGTTACTAGGCACAAGATAATGCACACTTGTTATAACAATAGAACAATAGAGGAGGTGGGGTATTGTCTATCTCGACTTTGCAGAGGGTGGCAAATACAATTCCGTACAGGTGAGAACAGGATATTTACAGGTCTGAGTTTGTTGACAAACCGACACGTTGATGAATGAAATTTTTGAACAAGTACGTACAAGGTTTTGTAGACGTGTGTCAATATGTTAATATGAGTTTACACATATTAAATTCACAATTAAAGTTACCTATATACTATTCTATTCTAATAATAATAATTATTTTTTTTATTTTATTTTAAATTGCTGAAATATTTTAAAGTAACTGAGTGAATAGATCAACAGAGTGGCACATGGTATATGTGTCACTATCTTGCACAATTATTAACCTTGGTTATTTTATGTGTACCACAATGCACACAACAATTTTAACTAATAGCAGAGTGGCGCATTTTATAACGTCTTACCTACGTTATAACGTCGGGAACCAGTGCGTAATTGCTTCAGATCAATTGCACGGGCTGCCATAGTCTTAATCAACTTCTTAACGAGCAGTAGTAGTTAGAATGAAAGGAATGTTGGTTGGGGTGTTTGATGATTTATTCACTCAGTATTTTGTGTTAAGTAATGACATCTCTTTATTAGGTGCTATCCTTTATAGTTCTACATGGATTTTTTACCATAAGGTTTTCTAAATAAAAGTTGACCAAAATATTTTCTGAAAAGGTGGCCACAACAAAAGTATTGTTATGTGCTAGCTTTTTCCACGGATCCGGGATATTAAATTGGTTTGTAAGTTAAGTTATTATACTATTTAAAAAGGGGGCCATTTGAAGAATGGACTTAATTTAACCTCTAGTATCTGAAAAGCTTTATACTACAAGCTCTAATTACTATTAAAAATAATTTTGTCGTATGACATAATACAATTTACAAATTGACAATAATTAAAGTCTTTTATATAGTTTATTAAACTGTCTTTTGTAAACATTTGTTTTAATGACATTTAACCACGGAAGACAAGTCTCCGTGTCACCTGTGATATTGTGAAGTTTACTCCGTGTCCTGGTCCTTGGGGTGTCCACAAATGGTTGAAGGTTATGGTAGTTTACTTTCCGGGTGAAGCAGCTGACGAGATCCTGGTAATTATGAAGCTGTTATGATGTTCTATGAAGTCTGGTAGCTAAGCATCTTTATACGCTGTCCAGGCAGTGAAGGCGGCTAGAGGATTAGGAGACCCTCACTCACACACACACACTGACAGGCCGCCTAACAATAGACAGGGACAGGCCTTTGACCTGCGCTGCTGTCTTTTTAGTTACAGTCCACTAGAATAAATTAAATTTTATTGTCGTGCTTAAACTTTTAATTTTGATTGTTCCATTGAATTCAGACTGTAATTTCATTTAAAATAAGTCCAAACACGAAGTTTTTATGGCGATATTCAAATGTTTTACATTTATTTGTTTATTTTGAACTATTGTTATTGTTAAACTTTAGAACACCATCTAAGCGACTATTATTAAAAATGATGATTATTAAAAACTAAGTTACTGATCATCTTATTTATTTTTCAACTATTTTTCTGTGACACTCCCTTTAATATGAAATATTTTTACAAACTGATTTTTGATTTTAGAACTTGACCTCGAAATTACGAGAATCTTAAAAGCTCGCCTTGGCCATTTTTTTTTTTTTTAACTTCCGATTCACCGATTGTGATACTCGATAAAGAGCAGATTGACGACCCACCTCTTTATTGTTATAACACTGAAAAAATTAATCAACATATGTAACAGATTTTAATATATAGATATAAAGATTATTTTCAAACCCCATATTTTTATTTCAAATAAACAATATATGAAATAATAGTTGTTATACGTAATCGAAATAATTGTTTGTCTTTTTACTAGCACGAACTTTTAAAACTGTTATTCATTATAAAAATATTATATATTATTGTTTTACAGACACACAAAATGAAATGTGATATGTATCTATGTAAATATATTAAAAAAAATTCAAGTACCGTCTGCCTAGTGGCAAAAGCTAAAGAGCATGATAATGTCTTTCGGCCGCCAGCTAAACGCAACATTATTATGGTTACTGACTGACTGATTGTTTCCTTTCTGCAAATGTTGCGTTTAGCTGGCGGCCGAAAGACATTATCATGCTCTTTAGCTTTTGCCACTAGGCAGACGGTACTTGAATTTTTTTTCAATTTATGATCATTTTTTATGATCTCAGTTTTCTTATTCAATCTACAACGTTTTACTCGTTCGTTGGCCTTCCTTCGCTTGTCTGCCAGTTTTATGTTGTAGAATGAATCGATTTTCTCCTGCTCAGTCATCGTCGACGCGAACGGTGTATTTATTAAGTACTCGTTCAATTCTTCGTGCATCAAGTCATCTTGTTTCTTATTCAATCTACAACGTTTTACTCGTTCGTTGGTTTTCCTTCGCTTCTCTGATAGTTTCATGTTGTAGAATGCATCGATTTTCTCCTGCTCAGTCATCATCGACGCGAACGGTGTATTTATTAAGTACTCGTTCAATTCTTCGCTCAACAAGTCATCTTGTTTTCGTTTTTGTTGCGATGGGGCTGCTGGTATTGAAGCTTCACCGCCGACAGCAACCGCTCGTTGCTGTTCCTTCTCGAGCTTCTTTCGTTCCCGATACTTTCTTGCTCGCTCGGCATTTTGTCGTTTCTTGATCTGAGCCTTCTCGTCGCTGCTATCCATTGTCGAACGCTGTTTTAATCAGTCGCCACGTTATGGTTACTATATACCAGCAGCAGTGTATTTCACCACAACACAAAACAAACCTTTATTTACAACAATCCCAATGACATTATGTATCTGTGTTATACTTCACATTTCTGCGGTGAGTAATTAAATATAAAGAACAGTAGATTTGCATTTACGATGACAAATATTTTAATGAATAGATCGTTAGCTGAATCACATACGAAGACAACCATTAACTAGAGACAATAACCCCAATAACCTAACTACAGCTATGCAGTGTTGTTTGCTTGTTAGGTCTTTAATCTGCGACGACGTTAGCATGTTAGCGGTCGCGGTTTTAGTTAACGATTCCCGGCTGGTAAATTGTGCTAACACTTGATTTTAAACTTTCAGGACGCTTTATAAATCTGGTTTAATTGTTTCCAGTGATATTATTTTTAACACATTATATATATTGCGACGTATCAAAACAAACGTTTATTTACAACAATCCCAATGACGTCACGCAAGAATGACGTCATGCAGCGTGATGCGTTACAGTTTACAGCGTTACAGAAATTTTCAAATGATGGCCAGCCAAAAGACATTATCATGTCAAAATTACTGTCCATGTTATTAAACTTTAACTATAACTTGAGAGGACGAGGTAGCTCGTCAGAAATTAAATGTGTATTATTGTATCCCGTAATTTGGAAAATAATTACCGGTATTACAGATTTCAGTAACATGCAAGAGAGACGTCCCTTCCTTACTTGGTTTACACTTAGTCGCTATAGTCGTTTTTCCAGATAGAGAGAGTATTCACCCTCAAACCAACAAACAGTAGAGGTCATTGCTCGTGCACTGATTACCCGCTGATTAGTCGTTAAATAGCTTGCACGGGGTAGTGAGACCAGCAAGTCTTGTCAGAGAGCAGATCTGTCGCGTATATTGTGAGTGAATCAGTTCATTTGTGGTTAGTGTATAGTTGATTTGTGATTATGAGTCCTTGTAAAAAACGCCAAGTTTACATACTCAATGCAGAACAATGATTGCTTCTGTTCTGTTCTATTTTGAGAAAGAGAAGAATAATGGAGGTCCTTTACTTAATACTAAGAAAGTAATGCAGAGAACAGCAGATGCTTGTGGCATTTCGTTGAGAACAATACAACGTATCAACGCAGAGATTAAAAAAAGTTTGGAAAATCAAGACGATCCCTGTGTAATTGAAGATATTGATTTAATCACAGCTGAGGACGATCAAAAAGATAACACCTTAAACACCACCAAGAGGGAAAATATTATTATTCATACTCCTCGGAAGAAAAGTTTGAAGAGAAAGCGGCCAGTAACAGACATGGATGACTTCGACAAAGGAGCTATTCGACGTCACATATTGAGCTACTATGCTCGAAAAGAAGCGCCTACCCTCAGACAACTTTGTGTGTCACTTCAAGAAGCGGGACTGTATATGGGAGGAAAATTTTCACTGAGCTCGCTATTATCAGACATGGGATTTCAGTACAAGAAATTTAGCAGCAGAAAAATCCTCATGGAAAAGCCGTCAGTGGCCCTGTTAAGGTGTCATTTCTTAAGAAAGATGCGTGAAGTAAATATTACAAACACTATATTTTTGGACGAGACCTGGATCAATGAAAACACGAGAAAGGACACTGGTTGGACTGATGGCACTATCCAAGGAACTCTCGGCGGCCCTCTGGATAAAGGCAAACGATTGATCATCTGTCATGCTGGTCGCTACGATGAATATACAAAAAGCCAGCGAGATCGGGGGCTGATATAATCGGCCGCTAGCAGTTCCAACAATGAAAGGGCCATTTAACCGGCTTCTGGCATCCAAAGGGAGTGTCTCAGAAAAATAGTTGAAAAGTAAATTAAATGATCAGAATCTTAGTTTTTAATAATAACATTTTTTTTAATAACAGTCGCGTAAATAATTCTCAGAAGTTTAGCAATCACAATATTTCAAAATAAACAAATAACAGTAAAACATTTGAAAATCGTCGTATAAACTTCGTGTTTGGACTTATTTTAAATGAAATCACAGTCTGAATTAAATGGAACGACCAAAACTATAAGATTAAGCAGAATAACAAAATTTAATTTATTATAGTAAACTGTATTTAAAAAGACAGCAGCGCAGGTCTAGTGCCGGCCCCTGTCTATTGTTAGGTGGCCTGCCAGTGTGCGTGCGTGAGCCAAGGGTCTCCTAATCCTCTAGCCGCCTTCACTGCTTGGACAGCGTATAGTAGTACAACTCGAGTGAAAGTTCTTGTTTCCCACAGAAGTGCACGTCACATGGTTATTTATGAAATGTTCTCACTTTTGGTACATAGTACCCTTTTTAAATTTAAACAAACATCGGAGATCTTATACATAGTCAATAGAGATGTCATCCCTTTCACTTATTTATTCCATTTAATTTAATAGATTACATTTTTCTTTATAAAACACTACTTTACTGATACTTTCCTCTACACTTAGTTATATCTGCACTTTTAAATTAAAATATCTTAGTACTTCGGGGCATGGTTCAAGGGTGTAGTGTTTACTACGAGGGCGCTCCATCTCGACTGCATTATTATGTCAGGGCAGGCAAGTTAACTGCGCGGATTTTACGCATCACAACAAAATAGTTCCACCTTTATTCGCTATTTACGGTATTTAAAGTTTGACCTTTTTTATTATCCAAAGCTATGCTTTACTTCAGAATTAAATAGTATACTACTGTATCATTGTTTATTTATTTGAATAATTTCAAGTTTTACCAGTATTATTTGTTTAGTAAAAGAATCTGTATGCAGGTTAATTCCAGTTAATGCATGTCAGTGCATGGTAAATTATTAACTAGTTTCCCTATCTTTACACTCGCGTTCCTTTTGTCATTAAACTTTTTATTAAATATTATTTTGAGTTAAACAAGGGATGTAATATTAAATTTAATGTGCGATTTAAAAATAAATTTTACTGCATATTACGTTTCCTATTTTAAAATCGTCACAAAACTTGAAGAAAAGCGTAGCATTGCAGGGCACTTGCACCGTCTTGTATTTCCGGCTGACCCATCGGCAATGTTTTACTGCGTACGGTCATTGACATCGTACTAGTCGTTACTGTACAAACTGTGGAGGAGAGGACACATTCGGTTACTGTACAAACTGTGGAGGAGAGGACACATTCGACCACCCAATGTGTTGCCGCTGTATAAACCGGCAAAACACTCAGTTATCAGCTGTGGTCGTTTTCGGAATTGACGTGCAGCGGATACTACGTACCTATTTGTGTTTTGTTCGTTTAGTCATTTGTTTGTCTTTATTATTTTTAATTCGATTATTTGTGTTCTGATTTATTCTGTGTAAGTATAATGAAAGTCAGATCACGTCGAACGGGGACCCTCTTCTTCTCCCAGCGAATGATAGAAAATGCACTAAAAAGAACACTTGGTACAAGGAAAAATTCGAATTAATTTTTAGGTTACGTTTTAGGCCTGTCACAACCGGCAACAGGTGTTATGTACCCACGCCACGGATCAACTGGCACCGGAGGTCATTGGGATTAACAAAAATCCGGATAACAGAGGATGTAATATTTTAGTGTAAGTTACTGTACTACAGTAGGCCTATATTCAAAGTTCAATACTTAATTATATAATTAAAAATATGTACGTTCTCATTGTACTGCACTGTAACTGGACATCGAGATGTTGGGTCAGTGCGCTCCGACGGTTGTTTGATTAGTTCTGTCATCGTGAAAATTCAATTGCTTCTTACATGCGATAGGAAAAACCGTAAAGTTCAGCGCGTAGTTATAAAATGATATACAGTACTAACCGAATTCGGGTATAAATACTGTACTACTGTATTTGCAGTACTGTACTTGTAAAATGACTTCTGTTTTAAACAAAAATTTCGAAATACAAAAAATATATACCAAATAGGCCTAATTATTTTCAATCCTGATTACAGGGGAATCCGGTTGAACGAGGTTCGTATAAAAGAGGTTGTACTGTATATAGATTAATAGTTCGTACAAATATCTTAATGTGGTGTCAAGAAAACGAAAGAAGGGGCTAAGATATCTACAACAAAATTAAACAAGGGAAACGGAATCGATTTGTTGAATTCAGTGTTGTAATTGGGAGTGACCGAAACGGATAATGTTATAAGTTAGCCTAGCTTGCAAATAATTTATTATTAAGTCAATAATACATCATGTAATGTAGTGTAATTATATACCATTACAATACCATATCTTGTGTTATGAAGTGTGTAATTTTTCTGCAGTTGTAATTAAGGAGCTCCGACTTGCGGTAAGGCCGCGAAAGACTCCCTAGTAGAGGTGTGATAAACTAGTATTTAAAAATAACAGGTACGAATGAAACCATTCCAATAAAATAACGCGAGAATTACCTGTTATTATATATCTATTATACATATAGCTGTATTATATAATTTGTTATAAGAAATAAATTGCAACTAAAAGTATTAACAGTGTTACTTTACACTGTGACTTTATTAAGCTGTTACTGTTTAAAAGAAAATAAGAAACAAGAGAATTTATAGGCCTATCTCCCTTTGGAATACTAATTTAAGTTTTCACCAGGAGTAAACAAACTGACATAGATTTAATATTAAATTATTGATTCCGTTTTGGTTAGACAAATCAGTTGCGAAACTCAAGCAATGAAATTAGAGTACACGTAATAGCACAACAAATAATGTTAAAAGACTTTACGTGAAATGTGCTGTGAAGTTAAAATCATCTCCGAAATCGCATTAACAAAAATTACTACATGGCCTACCAGCCACTCTGTAGGTTATAACACAATTTAATTCGCTTTTTCAAAGTTTACCAAGTTGGTGACTAGTATAATATATAATTTGTTATAATCTGTATTATATAGGGTGATTCAAAATTGCACGGCAATCTCCTGGATGCTGATTCTATAGCTAAAAATAAGAAAACACGTTCATATAAACATAGGTCCGAAAATGGTTCGTTAGCGAGTTACGGCTCGCGAACCTGTTCGCCCTGTTTTCTGCTCCCACGGTTAAATGACGCCATACTGAAAGTCTTGGGGTGTAAAGTGAAGGGTATATTTGGTGGTTTCGTATGGTTTTTGATCTGATAAATAGAATAAAAGAGGTTTCAGGGCTTTATCTCAATTAGTTTTTAAGAAAAACTGTGTTAAACACAAAACATTTGGGTCGAAAAACACTTTTTTAGATTTGGGATAAAATAACTTTGCTAATTTGCCAATAAACCAATACAAATTTCTAACTAACTTTGTAGATAATTTAATTATGAGAAAATTTATGCGTATAATGTCTATTAAAAATAAGTAAAAATTTGGGAAATTTGACTTTAATCAAAAACAAAACAGACCAAAATGCTCCAGAAAAGTTTTACAATTTACAAGAAATGGCATTGTAAACTTTGAAACACCCACACTAGGACAGAAGAAAACCCACATGAGACTGCTACAAGACATGACCAACATACTTTTTCATTCAACGTGTGGTGCGGTCTTCTTGGTGATCATCTCTTAGGCCCTTTTTTCTTACCACCAAGGCTTAATGAATGACAATACTTGCACTTTTTGCAAACGAATCTGATGGAACTCTTGGACAATATTCCACTTGCAGATAGAGTGTAGATGTGGGTTTTGAATGACGAAGCATCTGGCCACTACTGTCGTGATTTGATGAACCATTTAAATAATACATTCTGAAAGCGATGGATTGGTCGAAACGGACCAGTGAAATGGCTACCTTGATCTCCTGATCTCACGCCAGCAGAATTTTTCCTTTGGGGTTGAATGAAATCGTTAGTTTATTCCCCTTGTATTGGCACACAAGAAGAATTGAAACATCGCATAGTAGGATATGGAGCTACTGTTAAGAATAATCCTGGCTTTGCCGAGCTGAATTCTGCATTCAAAAAATGGCCACATTGAACAACTGCTTTGAACGAACGTTTGCAGCTTTATCAATTTACCAGTTTTGATATTTAATCATTTGAAGGAAAAATTCTATAAGACAAGTTTTAATTTGTTCACAATTACATTTGTTGTGAAAACGTTTACGGAAACCTTTGTTCTGGATGAAATTGTAACATTTTTATAGTGCATTTGGGTCTCTTATGTTTTTAATTAAAGTCGAATTTTTCAAATTTGTATTTATTTTTAATAGACTTTGTACACATCAATTTTCTCATAATTAAATTCTCTACAGAGTTAGTTATTCATTTTTATTTGTTTATTGGCAAATTAACAAAGTTATTTTATCCCAAATCTAAAAAAGTGTGCTTTTCGACTCCAATGTTTTGTGTTTACCACAGTTTTTCTTAAAAACCAGTTGAGATAGAGCTCTGGGACCTCTTTTATTCAATTTCTCGGATCGAAAGCCATATGAAACCACCAAATTTACTCTTTACTTTATACCTCAAGAATTTCAGTATGGCGCCATTTTACCGTGGGAGCAGAAAACAGGGCGAACTAGTTCGCGAGCCGTAACTCGCTAACGAACCACTTTCGGTCCTATGTTTATATAAACTTTTTTTCTTATGTTTAGCTATAGAATCAGGCCCCGAGAGATTGCCGTGCAATTTTTAATCACCTTGTATATCTACATAACACACGAGAGTATAAGTAATGTAACATCAGTATGAATTTTTTTAATTAATTAAAAACAGCTTCGCCTCTTTGGCATAGAGATATTCTGAACCTCACTGTTTTGCTTCGTTTCGTACTTGTATGGCAATCGGCACATACACAGAATCAAGTATTCAGCACCAATAACTGTGACTTTGTACTCGTAGTACTCGTTTATTCGTTACTTGCGTAGGGGGTCCCGCGACACGGAACCCCAAGGCCGCGAGTAACCGGAACGGGTATTCCGACTTTTCAGTCACTGTTATATCCGTTCCACAAAAATAATCGATCCAAAATACCTGTTATAAGTATATCGGCCCACCTCTAGTCCCTGCGAAAGCCAGTGGGCATTACAGTGAGGGAGCCTACAGTGTCATTCCTGAAGAACAGTCATACCAGATTCGGGGAGAGGAGAGGTACACATTCCAATAGCGAAAAACATGGATTTTTAGTTTGCAAATATCGTATTGTCATCGTCTTCATTATCATCATAATTAAGTATTTTTATTGTAATTTTTTTAAAATTATTAATGACTCGATTCCGGGCCCGCACCATAAAAATCAAGGTGCGTTTTTCAGCCCCCAGGTCGACTCAGCATGTTGAAAATGAGTACATGGAATAACATCCTGCCCATAATATTGGGCAGCTGAAGCGTAGTGCTGGCCACACTTCATTCCTTTGTAAGGCAATTTTGTAAGGGAATTTCTTTTATTGCGTAGAAGGGACAGTAGCAAGTGTCAGCTGTCAGAAATGATATACGTAAGAGCCAACCAGCCGCCGTTCGGATGACGACACGTGCGACGCATTAGCGACGAAATAGGCACCGCTAGTGAAGACAATCCCTCGGTTATAGCAGATTTTCGACGTAAGAGTATGGCATGGGAACGTGCTGCAGTAACAGAAAACAAAGGAGTACGTCTTACTGGGCTAATTACCAAGAATACGGATATGCTGGCGACGCGAGTATTGTCAAGCCACGTGTGGGAGCTTAGCGACGACGCACAGATGTGAAGAGTCCACAATGGCAAAATTCATACGGACGTTACGTGAACAAAGGACCATGCATGGTGAAACAGCGGGGAACTTGTTTACCAGCCAGAGTATGGACTGTGCAGGTGAGCTGCAGAACAGATGTGCCTTACCGAGAAAGCGACCTCCGTCAGCGTGTGAACGAAACGTAGGAAGTCAGGAGACAATACAGCAATTGGTCACACCCAAACTACAAGACACATGTGTAACTGGACGGCAATTAGTAGGAACGAGCTGAAAGGAAATACAAGAACAATTGGATGATGGACAACCGTGACATTCGGTCCGTTGTCTGACAGCAAAGAAGGAGCGAAACAGTAAGATCTAAGAGAAGGGATCAGATGAGCCTACCACGAACGAGAGTTTGGCAAAGGCGGTTCTTTAGAAGACGTTACCATGGAGACAAGGGTCAAGAGCGAATAAAGACGAAGCCAGGAGTCTAGCTAGAGACTCAGGGAGGAGTCTTCATTGAAATGAAGACGAAAAACCATTAAGGACGTAGATGGTGGGAAGGAGTACACTGGATGCAGGAATAGTAGTAGGACTAGAGATATAAAAATAAGTGTTGAAGAAGAGCAGATAGTTAATTGTTGTTGGGAGTTAGTTGAATTTTGTTAGTCAGTTGTTAAGAGTTAGTTGATTTTAGATACTATATTCGCCGAGAGTTTGTTATTTCGCAAGTACAAAATTGGAAGTTTTATTCAAAGTCTTAGTAACGATAAGAATCTTAGTTACGGAGTTTACTCGATAGCAATGTTGGATTAATCTCAATCAGACTATGTATTATCTCAATATACTGACGAGTCGAAAAGTGCGCAGTAAAATGTTGATAGTGAATCGCAATATCGTATTGTATGTAATGAAGTAGAACTTATAAGGGACTTAGTTCAAATTCAAAGTTTGTATAATAACGAGTTGTGTTAAGACGCTCAAAAACTCTGACGGTATGAATTAAGTAGAGACATTGTGCGAAATCGTGAAAGATAATTAGGACATATAAACTAAATATCGCGATTGTGCGATGAATTAACGTACTATTTACGTCGATTAAATACTTCAAATATTGTAATGAAAAGGTTCATAAGTGAAATAATTGTGCCGACGAAATAAAGTACGAACAATCAGTGCTTGTGAACAAAGTTGTGAAGTGACAATCAGACGCGAATAAGTCGTGAAATGAATAAATCAAATCCAAATGATCGTACTAACTAACTTTTGTTACACATATAATTTCTAAACGAGTGCGAACTAAAAGAATGTTGACGCCGGAGATCTAATCTCAGCGATAGAGAATAGTGTAAATTTCAGACGACGATGAGTGTGTCCACCTAGTCATCAGCCATCCTGAGGAGCGAGGGAGAGAGGAAATCATCGTAGACACACGCCGTAGATGGGGATACTTACCTCAACAAGTAAAACATTTATGTATCACTTATATTTAGTAGCCACTGTCCTGTTCCTCACAAAAAACACACCTCTGATCTAGTTAGAATGCATATTTAATTCATTTAGAGTAAAGCTGAATCGTATAATGCGAAAGGAAGAATACGAAATATGAATCCATTAATGAGAGAAATTTTGTAATATGTAAAGAAGTTATGATTTAAATACTTAATTAATTACGAGATGACTCATCAGAGAAGTAATGAACGAATTAGTAATGTAATGTATCATATGTTATTGCGAAGTAATGTTATTATTAATTTCAGAAATTGATGACCATTGCAAAAGGTCTGAATAAATTATTTTTTGTAATGCAGAATTTGGTGTACGAGTCGAATCATTTATAATCATCCTAGTGAATACCAATTACCTTACGTAATCATACGTAGAACCCAAGCGTGGAATAAATTAGTGAAAACGTAGGAATACTCATAATAAAGTCAGAATTATCTGAATATTAATTAATGGTACTCATCACACTTATTAGACGTACACACTAACCCAGTGTGATATAAGCATTAACAGACATGGTTGTATATGACGCCCAGAGAGTGAGCCTAATTAACCAATCTATCCGCAATAAAACAAAGTAAAACTAATTTGCATAAGATTGCATTTATATCAAATTAGCATTGATGTATATTAAATATCCATAGTTATCTATGACATCCCAACGAAGGATTCGAGCAACATAAAAGGTAATTAGAATTTATTACCTTAATTAATTAACAACTATAAACATAATATTGTATATGGCATGCCCAGCGAGGGGCAGTAAGCATTAACAAGTGTAAAAACAACAGTTGTACATGTCATCCCAAACTTGGGGCTAGTTATATCTTAATTAAGACCCAATACTTAATAAATCAAATTGATTAATTAAAAACCACCAAAACAAATATTTGTACCTTGTATGCCGTACGGCTCACATTAGGCAGCCTACCGTGCCTAATCTTAAGCTACTTCGGTGGTATACATGGGAGCCATTATTATTATTATTATATTAATGACTCGAAAGGTTAAAATCTAATTTGTCACAGTGAAATTTGTGTGGAGCGCCAAGAGCGTTGACCACAACAAGGGGTGAAGGAGCGGTGAAATCAAAAAGCGGATTGGAAACAAGTGAGCGCGGCGCGGCGCGGCGTGTATTCTCGGTGCAATGCCGCCGCCACCGCCGTTGGAGACTCGCCCACATATACGCAGGTATGGCATTGCTCCAACAGCCAAACGGTGTTGTTCGACTTGAGGTAACACGATCGCTGCTGTACGTGCGCGCGCGCACCCCCGGTGTACTGTACTGTACAATAAGCGAGCAAATGAACTAGATACGTTACGACACGGACACAGAGAGAGGATGAAACGAACGATGATTGATGTGATATACGTCTGAACGGCATACGTACGTGGTATACAACGTTCCAACGAGTGCAAACGCACATACCCAAACATAATCAGCTCATATCAACGTCATCAACAGAAAAGTAGATCCAATAAGGGTTTATATTAATGTGCTGGAAGTGCCATATGCTAACATAGCAAAGTAGGATATGACGCTGGTTACAAAGCTTAAATGGAAAGCGCGTGTAAAAAAAGGAGCTCAACATAAAATACAGAAAAATGTACTGGCTGTTAGGAAGAAACTCGGAACTAACAGTTGAAGACTAAGAGTTGAAAAAAAAACTGCTGTTGTACAAACAAGTTCTGAAGACTGTGTGGACTTACGGAATTCAGCTGTGGTGATGTACAAAGAAAACAAACTTAGAAAAGATACAAACCTTTCAGAACAAAGTACTCAGAAGCACAATGTATTCCCTTTGGTATATAAGGAACGACAGCCTGCATAGAGACCTCAATGTAGAATACGTCAGCGAAATAATAACAAAATATGATCAGAGGATTCAGATCCACGATAATCCAATAATGCGACACGTGGTGGAAGAAGTTCGACACGTCCTGAGGCGACTCAATAGGCAGAAGCCACATGATCTGGTATCGCAATAGAAAGCAATTAATATGTATAGATCCATAAAACTCTACGTGAGAGAAAGACAGAATAATCTTGGGATTAGCCACTGGGCTTCACCCCATCACCCGTGAAGGAAACATGAAGGAGAAGCTGCTCGATGAGCTGATCAATTGTAACATTAAGGGAGGCGTTTTTAGTGGCTTAGGCCCCCCACACTACTAGGAACTACAAGGCTCCTAGTCTATAGAAATTTTCACCTACCTTCGTTAAACACACACACACACACACACACACACACACACACACACACACACACACACACACACACACACACACACACACACACACACACACACACACACACACACACACACACACACACACACACACGCACGCACGCACGCACGCACACACGCACACACGCACACACACACACACTCACGCACGCACGCACGCACGCGCGCGCACACACACACACACACACACACACACACACACACACAACGGAAAACCATAATGATACAAATATACAACCGAACCGATAGCAAGCGAATTAATAGTACAACAGGTAACAGAAATAGCTTCACAATATAATGAAAGATGAAGCATTCGACGCGTATGTCTTGAGACATAATAACGCGGAAAGCTTTAACGAATACGTCGGCGGCAAATAGAAGTGTTGGGAGTCCGTGGATAATACGGTGAAGCTGGCACAGGTCGACGTTTCTAATCCTGAAATTCAACGTTACTTTATCGTTCGGTAGACGTTCCTAAGGAAAGAAAAAGCAAAGATAAAATGAAAGAAATATACATTGAGAGAGGGGGGGAGGGTCAGGATGAAAATGTTTGTAGCCTATATACACATCATTATTACTGTCTTTAAAAGATTAGGCCTAATTGTTGCGACTTGCAAATGACACTGAATTTCAAAACGTTTATACAGGAACTCAAATATAAAGTACAACACGGAGATTCATAAACAGGAGACAAATGTCCTAGTCTCGAGTAGAAATTAAGAAAACGGGTCTAAAACACGTCTTGGGTAATCTTGTATATGATATTAGTCAAGAAGTGAAAGAATTCAGCTATTTACCATTTACATCAGGAGTGATGAGCTGAGGTTTAGGTATTGTGTAGAATTATTGAGGCTAAACTTGCGTTCCATAAGACCATAATTTGTTCGCTTTGAAAATATATCAGCTCAAAGGAGAGTAAGAATTTCATAAAGAATTGTGTTGGGACCGTTGCTTTGCGTGGGAGCAAACAGGTAAACTAAGTCTGCTAAGCTAAGATGTGTGATACTCAACAATAATGGTAGAGGAAATGGAATAATGATGCAAAGCAAAGCAAACATCTACCGTAAAGTAAAGTAAACAATCAAATAAACTGTCCTGTATGTTTTCTATTAAAATGTTCACGTAAATACTGTACACACCGTGTATCTATAAAGAGTAAATAAATAATTTAAAAACAATATACGTACACAAATACGCGCTTGCGCGTTTGTGTGTGTAGCTTCAGGGGGCCTCTTGACTGCCTCCAGCCGAGGGCCCTCAGGGATGCCAGTCAGCCCTTGGTTCGTATGGCAAAGACACATGAGCCAAAGGTAAAAGGAATACTACGAACGACTAGTGCCTTTTTTTGACGCTAGAGAATACAGATAATTTTATAAAAAGTAGACTGAACAACGATGGAGTGTTTAAGACGATACAGGAGACAATGATTCATTACTAGAAACTACTGTTGGTTTAGGGACACAATTATGAATACTAACCGAATGAATTAGGGAAAGTCGACGATGGGAGAAAAAGTAGAGGTATAGTGAAAAAGGTGCTTGGACGCCATGAGACGTCGTAGACTGGCCAGCACCTTTCTAAGGAGACATAAGTGCACCTGAACGAATCCCGAACCCGGGGCGAAAGCTACGGTCAAGGTGCGAAGGAGGTTCATTCTGGCTACGTCACATTAGTTTGATGGTGGTTTCACCCCAATGCTGATGCTATGGATCCAAGATTTGCCCCTTCATTGATCCGTTAAGACGAGGAAGGCGAGAGCAGTGCAGGCGTAGATGACATAAGCCGCAGCAGGCGGTATTATATGACGTTATTGTATCCGGTTGATATGGAGGCGGTCGGGGGCACAGACAGCTGAAACGCCGCGGACAAGACAGGGAGGCTTGGCGTCTGCATTCCTTTATCACCTGTCAGTAGTCGGTTTCAGTGAAGAAAAAAGAAGGAGGACAGGGGGGAGAGAGAGAGAGAGATTACATGAGAACTACTGTCAGTTTGAACAGGCTGATTGTGTCTAACTGTCTGTAGTTAAATATGAAGTAGCAATTGTTGTTGAAACAATGAAAGTATCGAAGAAAAAAAAAACAATTAAAGAACAATAATATGCAGCCGCCAACAATAACAATAACGCGATACTGTACAACCTTCCATCTTCCGTTCCGTCGCAAAAAAACGGACAATCGATTGTAGCCTATAACTAGCCTCCGAGACGGTGTGCGTACTGTTATTATTTTTTTGTTGCAATGAGGCAGGAATTAAATGCAGCCGTCTGAAAGCGTTAATACTCTTACGTAGAAAATTGTAGCTGTCCAGTAAACCTGAAATGATTGTTCCGCATAGTTTTGCTACATTTTCCTCGTTAGTTGTATTGGGTGATAACAAGTATAACAGATAGTAGAAACTGTATATATATATATAATTTATTTAATATTTATAACTATTTTACCTCAAGATATGTTGTTTCCTTATTTGGAACATGTTTCGGGAATCACATATTTTTCGCGAAACATTTTCCAAATAAGGAAATAACGTATCTTGAGGTAACATAGTTTTATAAATATTAAATAAATAACATATGAATTAAAAAATTGACTGTAGCAAAAATGTTAAGCCACTACAGCAAAATGTGCCGTTTACAAGCAACAAACGGTCTTCAAAACGTTCAGATCAGTAAGGGAAACCGTCTTGAATGGCGTTCGGCGATTGATTTTGTTTAAGCGATCGATTGAGTGATCTTTGCTGCGATTGTTCGACGAGGTCAACCTTTTGCCACAGTACTGCGGTTAACTGACGAAGACCGTACCAGTTAGCGAATCGTTTTGCACACTGAAGATGGCCTCCAGAGGTGAGGGCGAAACGTCTGTCAGTAACAACAGGAGTGGGCCACGGCCCAATAGCCCGGAGTTGAGTCATTTCTAGTATTTAGTTGGGGGGGGGTCGAGGTTTTTGTACCAATTACTGGTTATAATAGGCTACGTTAAACGTAAAAAATTTACATGTAGGTTTAGACGTTACATAAAAAACGTAAATGTCGATTAACATGACTCTATATGACGTATCACATAAAGCCAACAATCTGCTTACCAGTATTTGTGTTTTCCAAACTTCTTCGCCTGATGCGGTTTCTACGGTTTCAAAAATTCATTACACATCCTCCTGCTTATACCGTCCGTAGGTATTATAATAATTACACTGCATCCAGGATCAGGCCTTAAAACCGCCGGGTAGGTTTTTTCGTGATGTTTGAGACTTGTTCAAAAGGACAAGCCTCGGGCTAATCTGGGTCAAGCCCCCTTCAGCCGGATGGTAGGATGTGAGGAGACGCACGTCGGTGCAGGCCGGAAGCGAAAAAGGTGGAGGCACATTGAAGGCAGAGTAGTGCGTGTGTAGATGTAGTTTTTAGCCATATAGGTGAAGAAAGTGGCTGATGGAAGAACCATTAAGTTTAGTTTAAATATAAGGGCGGCCAAGACAGGGACGAGTAGCGCAGGTCGCCAAAGCTGGTAGGAGGTGACAGAGAGGGGTCAAGGTAGGGGGGGGGGTCACAAAGAAAATGGCTAAAGACTTGGTAAGAAGTTAGGGAAAATTTAAGTTGTTATGTGATCAGGAAGGGTGGGAGGTTGAGTACGTTTGAAGTTGGAAATTAGTTGTTCCTATTTATATGACGTTGGCGGCGAGGAGGAGGTTCATCGGCTATGGTAAGGAGGCGGTTTATGAGGAAGGAAGGTTTGCGGGTAGTTCTGTCGATGGAGGTGGCTATGGATTGTAGGGAAATGTGTTGTTTTGCAGTTTGGGAGTATTTCCAGTTTATCTTGTACAGGAAGGAGTCAAGGTTAGGGAAGAGTTTGTTGAGTGCATATAGAGCGGTATTAGATGTTTTGGCGAGGGGAAGTCGGCGGTAGATAAGTCGAAGAGCTCGCCGTTCGGCGATTGGGAAGGGCTTGAGTCGGGCGGGGTCGGCAGTCAGAAGTATGGGATGGGCGTATGTCATGATAGGGCGGATACGAGCAGTGTAGATTCGGCTAAGAAGTCCGCTGGAGCAACGGATAGGTGTCCTTACTTGGACTACTTATAGTTTGTCTCTTCGTTTGTTCCACATTCGGCCTAACCCCAGTAGGCTGCAAACCTGGACACTCTCAAGTTCTAAATAGTTTACTACGTAATAAGGTTGTAGTTATTATTACTTATAGTTAGTTCAACAGAATAGCTCATCTCATACCCAATGAGAAAACTGAGTGTGGAACTTCTACAGGCAGTGTGTCCTGAAAAACTTTTACGATTACATTATTAGCAACGTATTACAATAGTAACCTATTTATATCTAAAAACACATTGAACTTCATAGAGTCAAAAATCGATAGCAAAAATAAATATGCAATTTGTTATTTTTCACTATGTGGAACTTCAATTCCTTCGTCACGGCATGAGGTTAGTAAAAAGAAAATTTCTAGCATGCTAGCATACTCAGTGAGTTTGGTTTTGTTTAATGATAAGAGCTGACTGTACGATCCCCCTGTTAAAAACCTATATAAGTCTCTCAGGACGCCTCAGAAAATACCTATTTGGTATACCAAATAGGTATATGTATAAGGAAGGGCTAAGCAATTTCGTTCAGAAAGAAGAAGACAATTAGACAGAAAACGAAAGTGTCGGATGTACGATGAAGAGTAACAAACTTGAAACGGGACAACGCACAACAGACAAGAGGGTCTAAAGCCAGTAAGTGGAAAGCCGCGGTCTTCAGATGGAGACCTTGAGCAGGTAAAAGAGATCGAGGAGGAAGTGATCGGATGACACAATGATATAAACAAGGTGACAGGTTTACAGTCGCGCGAGAGAAGTAGTCAGAGGAACGTAAGTGAGGCCTTTGTACAATACTTGTTGCAGCACGACTGAAGAAGAAAAAGAAGAACAAGAAGAAGGAAAAGAGTAAAAAGAAATTGAAAAAATAAAAAGATTATAAACAACAACTGTTAAAATAAAAAAGTGAATTCGTCTTCTTTTTAACTTTTGAGAAACTTCCGACAAGAATGGCTAGAATGTCAAACTCGTCTATTGGTCTTTTTTATTTGGAAACATTCTATCATCAACGCTATGTTTGTCTTTGTTTTATATGCAGAAAAACGTGGAGTTTATGTTGGTAAATCTAATATTGCGAATGTATGCGTGTGTATCGCGAATTAATTTATATATAATTAATAGTCGTAAAACAAGGCTTGTTAATTTTTATTACTAGTTTTATTGGATAAAAATTTTTACTTCATTAACGCGGCACGTGTGAGTATGTTAGAGGGAAGTTCAGAATTGCTACAGTTTTCAAGGTCTCAACAATAAACATACCAACCAGTTCCAGAACGATTTTTACGATTCCTTTTTATGTTCAACGTACTTATGAGGAGTTTGTTTCTGTTTCGAAAGACTTGTCGCCTGTTAAATTGCGGCATCCTTGGAGATATTGTGTTATCGTGGTCGTCTCTACATATCAGTTCAGGAACCACTTAACCACTTCAGGAACACACGTATAAAGGCCACGTCAGGTAAAATTTATGAAGAGGTAGACTAACAGATATTATACCTCTGTAGTAAAATATTTGTACAATTGTGAAGTAGGGCCCCATGGGTGGACGTTTCAGAGCTTTTGCTTTTTCTTGCTATTTCTTTTGCTTTTGAAGGTGAGACTGTTCCTCTTTATCTTGCGTGAAACATTTCCTTTTCATTGTCATCTTGTGAAAAAAAGGAAAGTAAAATCCTCTTCTCTATCTCTGTATAAATACGCTGACGTTCCGCTGTAACAATTTCTTTTCTTTCATTGGAGACTAAACGTTTACCAGAATCCTTGGAGAATGATCAGCTCATTCTAATCAGAGTGTTCGAACAACTTAGGAGTTTACTAAGTATAACACCATATATCTGGATTATTGGATTATTTACATAATCAGCGGCTGGACAGTTGTCACACAGGTAAAGTACTTCGGTGTGAATGGATTCACAATTCACTGGAGGATGACGAATATCCAGTAGTGTCTACCAGAGAAGAAGGTCCACTAAAGATAGGTTAGGCAAAATTAGCTGTTAATGAAAAAGAAGAGGCTGGACACGGAGTAAAACATGTATTCATAACAAAAAATAAATATTTGTTAATAAACTGTTGTTTTTCGAGCCTTGGTATGTCAATTAAAATTCTAGTCGTAAGTGTCTTAACACTTCTGAAGTCTTCAGTGGCAATGTTCTTTTTTCTCGTTCTACTCTTCTGTCGGCGTCCGGAAGAGTCACACTACCGTCTTTCATTTCAATAGACTCTACCGTCGAACCAGACGTCGTCGACTTATAAGAAAGAAGAACAATCAATGAAGATGATTTCTGCAGAAGGAGTCGAAACGTCTGGAACTTTAATGAAAGAACAATGAATCGATATCGTGGTTGTTTTATTAACAGATGACTGAGGCTACGAGAGCTGAAATATAATAAAGAATAAATATTTATTTAATGGAGGTTTGGTGATTTGATGAAGCTCCTAAGGTAAAAGTTAAGTGTAGCTCAAGAAAAAAGATTTTTTGGCTGTATAATTCATAAATTTGGAACTCACAGTAAGGAAATTTCAAAAAGTCTTTCGTCTGAAGCGCGTCTGTGAATGTTTTTTCCAGTATCAAGCAGGTAGACAAGAGCTGGAACTTCAACGTTTCTTCTGGCGTCCCACACCTTTCCGTCCTTTCGGTTTATAATTCAATAGTTGTTTGTAGGTGCGGAAGTCATACATTCGGTAAAATGTTTTAATCGTTTTTGCCGATACTGGGCAATCCGATCGAGCATATTCATACTATGCAGTTCCTGCCGTGTATCTGCATTTCTTCTGAGATTTTGAAGAGCATAACCTGCCACGTGCCTGAGAAGTATCACTTCGGCCGCTTGAATACAGCTGGCCTGGGATTTCGTTAAAGCTTAATTCTGATGCCCATAGAGAAGTGTGGGGGGCTCACCTTCTAAAACTCTGGGCGTGTTTCTTTACTCGTTGATTTTAGAATTCTCCTGATGGTCCCACATATATGGTTGAACTTACAATAATATTTACGCATATTTAAATATTTGCATAAATTAATTAACTTTTAATTATATAAATTAATTGTGTTTGTTGATCAATCATCTTGTGGAACATGTTTCCTTGTGCCACGCGTTGGGCAACCATTTACATACGGTGTTTATTTGAATATATCATGCCACGCGTTGGTAGCGTCATTTACAATGATATTAATTAAATCGCTTAGCAAAAAGACTCTTAAGTAAACTTAATCTATGTTCACAACTGCGTGTGAACAAAATTAGTCGAGGAGAAAATTTGAAATTTTTAAATTTTCGCTCGTTATAACCTTGTGCAGCTTCTTCACTACGTCATTGTTGTAACATAAGATACAATGTAGCCCAGATTAAAAATTACTGATCTGCTACAGAACAGTACCGTCCACAACAATGTTGCTCTTATAGGATCAGCTCCACGAAAAATCATTACCTTTTTCTTCAATGTGAAGGTCTGCATTCCGAAATCCTTGTATATTGTATACCATAGTTATCTACATGCCACTTTCCGAGTTCGACAGAATAACCTGGTCATCAACAAATAACATCGGGTCAACTACCGAGTTACCATTCATAATATGCTATATGGAAGGTTCATCTATCAATTTTGTGCGACACCGTCTATATATAAATTAAAAAGAGAAGACGACGATGACTGTCGTATTTCAAAATTGATTAGGACGATATTGAGATTTTGCTCGGTCTTCCGACATAGTCGACAACATCTATGAATGAAACGAAAAAATTCACTGAACTACCAGTCTCTGACACTTCTGTTCAGACTTCCTATGCGCGACCGAAGATAGGAACGCATGGAGAACCATGTCCCAATCAAATCCTCATAACATCTATGAAGTCACGATGCTCGAGCGAATGGCCGACGACATAATGAAAGAGAGAACTACTACAGGAATAAACCAGTCACCGCGTGGAATAGAAAGACGAGGACAACTAAAATGCGCTGACGAGAGAGAATAGATAGGGACATTAGATGGATACTGTACCGATAGACAACATTAGCGATTTGGTACGCATTTGAAGACACTGTGTTACAGCTGATTTACGTATAAATAAATTAGACGATCAAAGAGCAAACTGACGATTGGAGAATATCAACAGGATTGAGATAACAAGGAGAATGTTAAGAATCAAATATTTTGTATTTTTCAAACATAGAAGTTATATTGTTACGTAATGCGGAAAAAGTGTACGTCATTACAGAACATTCTACGTATTTATCGGTTATTCCAGTGGAATCCGGCTATAATGTTGTGTACGTACGTAATTCTTAACATGCGTTAGCGAGACTGTTCCAGACTTCGTCGGCCGCGCGCTTTGTTCAAGGCCGCAATCAATTACGCTCTAGTGTTTTCCTTTAGTGTTGACCCGTATTATGGATTAGTCTGGAACACTTGTGCTATCTATTTAAACAACGACAGCTGCGCTTAGCAGACAGTTTAAGTGGCGATTTATTCCAGTGCGGATAAAAGTATTGTGGCGAAGTGCTGTGGGTTTTACAACTGTGCGGGACTCTATTAGTTGACATTTTTACTGTGTGTGGACAATTTTTATTTGATTTGTTGCAAGAGACTATCTTGTTGATTACAAACTGCTTAATTGTAAAAATTAAAGCTGGCGATTAGTGACGTAATTGGTGTCTTGTATTTTGTTTTCCACTGTACCATACGACGATCAGTGATACCGTCGTAACAATATTAACCCGTACATATAGAATTTTACAGAATTTATAATAAATTCAGATTTCTTACTTCGTTTGTAGATCAAGACGGCACTGGAGAACTATCGCTTCTAGCTCTTACGTAATTGAACTGCATGTTACAACAATAATACGGAGTATGGTTTTCAACACAATTCTAGTTTGTTTATATCAATCGCTAAGTTTACGTGTTATCAGTTAGAAAGTGCACGTACGGGCGGTTGATATTTATCTGTACGTTACTTTATCTGTTTTCCACATCTTCACGGCATCATTTTCTCGTAACCGTTCTTGAGACAGTAGCAATGTCGGCGCAGATACGTCCTGCAGTAGCTTCCTACAGCCGATCGTGATAGGTCGTCACGTGGGTTAGCGTACACACACACACACACACACACACACACACACACACACACACACACACACACACACACACACACACACACACACACACACACACACACCAGTAGCGTTCATATGTACATATGTAACAATTCATTACAGTAGCGTTCTGCGACCGATTGTGTGCTCGTGTTTCTCTGAGAGCGCAACGACGAATAAGATCTAGTTCTATGAGAGACGTAAGAGTAGCTGGCCTGTGCGAGCGAACAACCTAGCCTGCTCTTCGCTTTTATACTATTATAGTCGTGAGAGCTTGGTGACCTTAATTAGTTATTATCATCATCCACATCATCAGCTCCAGATGTTAAACCAAGGTAGACCTGTTCCGGTCCTACCGTAACAAAGTCAAGTAGACAGAGTCAAGAACTGGTCTCTCCAGCGTTTTATTCTCACGTAGGCTTCCGCGGCCTGTGTTCATTATATTTTTGAAGTCTTCTTCCGGTATGGACCGCGTCAAAAATGTCTTGTATGACAACGATTCACTCGTATTACAATCAGTATCCTCAGGTCTAAGTGACTTATAATGGAAACACTGAAAGGCCTCGTCCGGAATATGACAAGTAGCAGTTTAGCAAGTAAACACGACAAAATTGAAACGTTATAAAAGTTCAGTGATACACCTGATGTTAAGTGGATCTGCAAACGTTGCATCGTGGGACGTCATCAAGATAGTGATCTGCATCTGGATACACAAGACGTGTATGACTAACTGTATGGAACGAATATCCAAGGGAAACTACACCCGTCAAATGACGCTTAATGTTTCTTTCTTGGAAAGAAGCCTTCCCCTATGCGTACACACCATCCGCTCTCTCTCTCTCTCTCTCTCTCTCCCTTCACAAACACACAAGCGCGCGCGCGTAAGCCTATACCAGCAACGTGAACAAGAGGAGCCTGAAAGAGTTACACAGATTCCTAACCACTGGCGTAGGAGATACGATCGGTTCCTTAAAGCGCTTCGCAGAATTAAAGTGAGTTATTAGGAAAAGTGGTTTTAAATTGATGCGTATTACGTATTCACTATTGATACGTATTCCCTTAGACCTGACGATACTCACTGTAATATGAGTGAAACGTTGTCATACAACGTTTTTGATGCAGTCCATACCGGAAGAAGATTTCAAAAACATAATCTCTAGTGCTTGTTTTGAATCTCACACCCTCTGTTATTTCGGCTTATAGTTCAGTGATTGCATGGGAATGCGGTAGCCATCCATTAAATGAGTGCAACGAGATTAGCCGATATGGGCAATAATGTCCATCATACTCATAATATGCAGTTCTTACCGTATACCGATATTGCTTCTGTGGTCTGGGTAACGAGCTAGCTAGGACAAAAATAGTCGTTGAGGTACAGCCATTGATCAAGTTCAGCGTTTTAACCCTTCGGTGCGAAATTTCATATAATTCCGACAGGCAGTGGCGCGCCGTGGGTACATAACAGCTGTTGCCGGTGTCATAGTCCTCAAACTTAGCCTAAAAATTATTTCTAATTTTTTCCTAGTACCAAGTGTTCTTTTTAGAGCTGAAATATCTTTTTAGAGTATTTTCTAACTTTAGCTGCCGAAGAAGAGGGTCCCGGTTCAACGGGGTCTGACTCCATTATACTTCCACAGAATAAATGAGGACACAAATATACGAATTAATAGTTATAAAGACAAACAGAGAAACACATAACTAAACGAAGAAAACACAAATAGGTAAGTAGTATCTGCTGCACGTTGGTTCCGAAACGAACGTAGCTGCTAACTGAGCGTTTTGCCAGTTTATACAGCGGCAACACATTGGGTGGACGAATGCATCCCCCACCCGTTTGTACAGTGACAACTAACTACTACGAGGTCAATGATCACACGCAGTAAAACATTGCCGATATCTGAGCCAGCAACACAAGACGGTGCAAGTGCACATCAGTTCGAAAGCAATGCTATGCTTTTCTTCAAGTTTCCCTACTAATGTTGTTCGGATTCCAGATTATTTAATAACTAAACTAATTATTCTGTGACTAACATTATTTGCCACCGGCAACAGCGGTTACATGGACGTTACGATACTGCTAACAGGTATCTTGAAAACAAAATCAATAATTTTGGTCATACTTGTGTGGTGTAATAGACAGACACTTTAAACCAAAAAAAAAGACACAAGAATTAAGATGTAGAATACGACTGCATCGCCGACATTGCTTTGTGGAAGCGATTCATTAATTCTACTAAATTCAGGAAAACCACAGGCAGTAGAGATGAAATTCCTCAGAACTGTGGTGGGTTGTTGAAGAGAGGCAGGACAAGACACGCTGATATAATAACGGTTCTGTAAACGTTCAGTTTGCAGGGAAAATAACAGAAAATAGAAGATGATGAACGGATTACAGAATGGACCCAGCCGGCCTTCCAATTCAAGGAATTCAATTCCAGACATTATATAACATCAGGAAGGAGAAGTCTTGGAAGGAAGAGGGCAATTTGTGCTTAATATTTGAAGTCTAGAAGGTGAAGAAGAATGTCAAGTAGCCATTCCAGCAGACGGCGGGTGTAGGTAGTGGATAATGGAACACAACACTTCGCCTGGGAGAGACCGCTTCCGAACGACACTAAAAAAAAAGGGTTTCGTAGGGAGGAGTGTGTGGGAGGAAGCGTTGTATGTTTAAATTTTGCCTACGACATCGGAGGCATGCCACACCTCCACAGGATAGTCTACCTCCTTTCTTCCTTTCCTTTACCTGGCGTTACAACCCAGTCTGGGTTTTAGCCTGCTTAATGACTTTCTTCTATTCCTCTCATTACACATCCGTCTCCATCCTCTAACGTTCATACATCTCAAATCATCCTCCACGTCATCCAACCATCTCTTTCTGAGTCTGCCTCTAATTCTTCTTCCTACCGGTCTCCAATCTGCAATTCGCTTAGCCATTCTTCTGTCATCGATTTGCCTTACGTGGCCCAGCCACTCAAGCCTCCTGCTTTTAATAAACCGGACCGTGTCGGCACTCTGAATCAGTTGGTCCAGTTCACGGTTCTTTTGAATCCTCCAACAGCAGTCTTCAGTTTGTAGAGATCCAAACAGTTTTCGTAAGGCTTTTCGTTCAAATATTCTTTGATGTTGCTCCTCTGTGCTGGTTGATGTCAGGGATTCAAGTCTTCACGTCCTTACGTTACGTCCGGTCGTATAAGACTTAAGTAGTTTGCTCGTAGTCTACCTCACATCATCATTATTAGAAATTACGGTACCTATTATCTTCATGATACCACCACATTAAGGATCCATGTTGGATATCCCTAGTAGAGCAAGTGGAGGCCCTCTATGTAAAATGTTCCGGAGGTAAAATATCCCCTAAGTCGGATTTAATAAGAATTTAAGAAAAATGTGGGCCAAATGTTATGTGTGGAGCGTTGCTTTATATGGAAAAAGTAAGGTGGGTTGATAAAATAAGGAATGATGAAGTTTTAAGAAGAAGAGAGGAAGAGAGAAGAATCTTGAAGGGAATAGAAAATAGGAAAAGGAACTGGTTAGGTCATTGTTTAAGAAGACACTACTTGCTTACTACTGCCATGGAGGGTGTCATAGAAGGAGAAAAAAGAAGAGGGTGTAGAAGAATGAAGTTAATAGATAGCATTAAAATCAGAGGGTGTTACGAAGAAACGAAAAGATGGCATGCGACAGGACAGCTTGGAGAGCTTTTATCATTTGAAGACCTGCCTTAGGGCAGAATACCAAAAATAAAAATTAGATCTTAATTTCATCATCTTCGTTGTCAGCGGTATCGCCACCGTCGTCACAGTCATCATCATCATCATCATCATCATCATCATCATCATCATCATCACCACCACCATCAGTGTCACTATCACCACCATCGTTCAAACAGAGGGGGAAAATTTCCATTGAAATCCGTAAGTCTCAAATTACAATAGTCGTTATGCTCTCTTATTCGGAAAATCTCACGTTACTACAAAATCTTTAATTAACCACTAATCAAATATTAAGTTGAGAAATGGTATCTCAACTTGCTTGGTCGTGATATAAGCCTACAGTGGATTCCGCTTTATCGGGACACATCGGGACCATGTCAAGTTGGCCAAATTAAGCGGCTGGCTGTATTATCCAAAATTTCTAAAAAGTAAGCGAATAAGCCTTTTAAACAATATTTCTTAATAACGGAAAACCAAACATAACTATTAACTACAGTAAACACCGCAATCACAAGGTTTGTTACTAACGAAATGTGTCTAAAAAAGTACAATAATAAATATATAATTACAGCATAAATAAATAGTACGAATGTGCCTATTTTGCAGAAAATTAAGTCACATACATGTTATTGTTGTTTTTCGGAAAAAATCATCATCCAGTTTCCGTTAGTTGTTTTCTTTTAATAACTGTAGCTCTACAAACTTTAAAGAAATTTCCAATTCTTGCATAGGGCTGTTTTCATTGTCTTCTTGCATAAAATTCAAGAAATCCAGAGAAACTTTTGCATCCTGCGTTGTTACCTGCTGAATTTCTGGTTCACCTTCATCGTCGTCATTTTCGTCCGCTACATTTAGGTCTACCAGGTCGAAGGGAACGATACAAAGAGTCTAAACAGACCATCATTGTGGGCCCTAGTGGTGACTGTAGTTGTTCATGGTATGTCGCGAAAGACAAACACAGAAAGTCCGAACCGGAACACATGTCGTTGAGTTGTTGTTAACCAAATTCTCTATAGTTAAGGTTTGTCGCTCTCACTAGTCTACTCGTGTAAATTACGTACTGAAAAAAGAGGCTTATTACTTCTGTTTAAGAAGAGAAAAACTGAGCAGTTGCTGGACCGAATAACCGACGGTTCGGATCTACGACCCTTCGTATTAAGCGAAGCAACTTTCTATGTGCAACCCTGTTTTGTTTTTGTATTTTGAATATTGACCCAATAAAGCGGCTGGCCGCAATAACCGATGGCCCCATTAACCGGAATACACTGTATTTATAACATATATAGAGTACATGTGAAACACAAAAAAAAACGTTGGGAGCTACTGTTGGGCTGCCAACTTTTTGTTGCACGATTAAGGTACACTGACTGCTAATAAACAACAAAAGACTACTCTAATGACGAACGAGTTAAGTGTTTCTGCTTTTCGTCAAGACGAAAACCGTTGTCATTAGCGGGAGAAAAACGCGGGAGCGCCTTCTTATGTATTTTTCGTTTATTGGAGCCAGTGAACTTTGAAATAATCTGGAAAGACAGTTTGTTGGAGAGATCAGCGTGTGAAGGGAACGGTAGGAGGGAAGCGACGACGCGGTTCCGAGAAAAACGCCCGAAATAAAACAAAACCGAGAGAGAGATAGATGAGAGAGCGACACACACACACACACACACACACACACACAACAGCGTTCTTGACATTGATGCCAAGTTGGAACGGCTCTGGCAATGGCGAGATAATTACTCGGGACGATCACACTTGGCCAAATTGTCCGCGCTCGCGCGTACCTGTGTGCGCTCTCTCTACTCTTGTGTGTTGATAACAACTTAAAGATCTCTACGCTACTATTTAGATGGTTTGTATGTGCGCTTCTATTCCTGTCGTTTACGTAATGACAACGAATATAGTGGAGGCGGTGTTAACCGGAGCAGTCCACCCCGGACGCACGCACGCACGCCAGCACGCGGAATCCGCTGGCATTGACAGATAAACAGATAAACTCTCCTGCTGAACTTTATAAATATTTACGCTATTATTTTTAAATCGTCAACTGAAATGTGTCCAATACGTTTATGAAATATTTTCAGTCGCCGGACCGTATCGTAATTCCAGATGGCCGTATGGTCTCAGCAGCGGGATTGTCTGTGTTTACTCTTCTTTTGAAATATTGACGTGAAAGCCATGATACAACAAATCGTAATACACACGCGCGCGGACAGAAATAAAATATACACTAAATTATTGAAATAGAATATTCTACCTCTTGTTTCTGTACGCGTGAGTGCCGGTGTGTGTATTACGTATTCAATAACTTTCCTGGTTACTACGTACATCGAACATTGACGCGAACGATTATTGTTTTATTTACACTAGGACGTTTTTTTCATTATATGTAACTTGAAGCAGACATAACCTACCTATAACTCGTGTCGCATAGTATGTTATCAAAAATTAATTTACCATAATATTGTTCTAAGGCTTTCACGGCCGGTGTCAGTTATATTAGAAGCAAGTACCGGGCTGTTTGGCCTGGTTCAGGGTTTACAAACAAACCAAACGTTTCAACAGCCATCTTCGATGGGATACGAGTCTACCTGAGCACGGGGTGACAAACGTCAGGCCCACAGTACTGTGGTAAAGGCTGCCGCAGCTAATGACCACAGCTAGCTAATAAATTAATTAATCAAAAAGTAGTTACCCCGGTAATGTCCGATTACCACCGGTAAACGTCGTTGTTCATACACGTAATTTCGGTATAACTGATTTCCTGGTTTGAGGATAAAGGGGCTCAACCACAGTACTGCGGGCCTGACGTTTGACACCCCGCGTTCAGGTAGACTCGTATTCCACTGAAGATGGCAGCCAGTGGTGCTGTTGAAACGTTTGGTTTGTTTGTAAACCCTGGACCACGGCCAAACAGCTCGGTCACTTCAACTTCTTTCAGAATGCCCTGGTCTCCACCATCTACGCACCAAATGCAACGTCACTATGGACGTCAGGGCATGATTATTTAAACGATTCAAGCTTAAACGTCAGGTCAGCTGGACTACTTCTTTTCATAAAGGGACGACAGTTGTGTGCAAATGTATATTTAGCGAACTACTATCAACTCAATATAATTTCTAAACTGTTAAACTTAATGGATCTTGTCAAGATGTTAAAAAGACGTAGCCTATTGTTTTCTAGTATGTTCCAATTTCTTTATTAATATATTTATATGTTTTAGCTGTAGGACGTGTGTACCGGGCTATTAGGCCGTGGTCCAGACGTTTCGATCGTACCGACGACGACCGTCTTTAGTAAACAAGGTAATAGGGGAAAAAACAAGGTAGTAAAGAAAAAAAATTGTTTGTTCCCAAAGCGCTACTACCTTGTTTCCACACCACTGAAGTTGGATGCCGTTGGTGCGGCCGAAACGTCCGGTTTCTTCTGAAAATTTGAATACTGGAATATTGGAATGTCCTTTAATATTTAATCTAATAATTGATCCAGTTGTTAATGTCTCAACGTTTCCTACACGTATTGTTTCATTGGTTATCATTGTTTAACGATTTGCAGTTCTGTGCAGATATGCAGCCTATCATTATTGTATGTACTACACATTCTACACTTTTTATGGTCACTAATGACCACAGCTAGCTAATAAATAAATTAATTAAAATGTAGTTACCCCGGTAACGTCCGATTGCCCCCGGTAAACGTCATTGTTCATACACGTAATTTCGGAATAACTGATTTCCTGGTTTGAGGATAGCGAGCCTTACACAGTATAAGCTAATAATAATTTACCAAAAGTATACTGGAGCGTACAAGAAGTCGACTGTTCGCAAACAGTGGATCGTTATCAACGGTTGGCAGCTTTCGACGGTAACAGATACCCTTTTCAGTCCAGCTTGTACTCGTTTTAACTCGTTATTGCTGGACGCATTTAAGCTCATTCAGGATCAGAACGTAAACCGATTTTCACCAGTCTCAGACCATCCCGCTTCGCCTAAACATACTTTGACGGTGAACAAAGAAGCTTACTAATATTTATTATGCATTTAAAACTTCCGTTTTAGGGCATATTGCTCTCCAGGTTTTGTCTCTTCTTCTGTATTACTGCGCCAAGCACATCGGTTTAGATCCGGCGTGCCGTACCGTCTCATTTGTGGACTTCTTCATTTTTTTACGTTGGCCAGGTAGAGGCTATATTTTTCGCATTTTACGTAATCAGATAACGCCATACGTACTGATTTAACGAACATTATGTAGAAGACGGTTGCATGAGGAGAGCGCGTACAATATTTATACAGGTTCCAGAATCAGAACAGTGAATTAGCTTGAAATCTTAACCAACAGTGGAAACCCAAAGCGTCTCAACAGAAAGTGATTAATTGACCTCAAAAAAGAAATTATCTCCGAGACGACCTGTCAACAAGAGGATTACTTTTATGACACATATATTACCATCAATTTAGCTCGTAGAGGCTTATTATGTTACGTACACTTCGAACATGTAAGGTTGTGATTGTGAATAAATCGATTACAAAAATAAAATTCCTTTCAAAAACCAGCAAAAACTGCAAAAATTCTTATGGCTAGGGAACGTGTAGTGAGAGGAAAAGTTAAGTTAAAAGTAAATAATTTCGAGCAAAATAATTCCTCTTTGATAAAAAAGAAATATTCTATTATTTCAGAACTTTAATTATCACTGTTACAGAGTGAACCGTTACAACATGTATAGATTAAGACACAATTTTGTCACGCCCGTAACATTTATCTCTCTGGCATTTATCTGTTTGCCCTTCTCTTAGGCAAAAGACATAGGCTTCACAATTATGGATTAACAGCTCTGCAATATGAGTGTGCAATGATTAAAAACATCGTCACTTCACTAGAGACAAAATGATTTTGTTCACCAAGAGAAATTTGTTATTATCAAATACGGAATTAGGAAAGTGACTAATCAGGAAAACTTCCCTGAAATTATGTGTTTCAAACGTGGAGCTGTACGGATGAAAACCTGGTCAATAGGGATTACCGACAGACGAAGGATTTGAAGCACGTTGCTACAGGAGGCTGTTAAAAATAAAGTGAGAGGTCAAAATAAAGAGTAATTTCGAATATCTGGGCTGTAGTGTGTCTTACATTACAAAAAATGATGTGGCGATAAGCTATAAAAGTTCAACCTTTGTGTAGGACCAACGGGAGGACTCTAAAATCAACGAGCAAAGAAACAACCCTGAAGTACTACAGAGTGACGGCCCTCCCCACACTTCTCTATGGGTCTGGGAATTGGAGTTTAACGAAATCCCAGGGCAGACGTATTCCAGCGGCCGAAATGACATTTCTCAGGCACGTGGCAGTGCATACTCTTCAAGATCCCAAAAGAAATGTCGATCTACCGCAGGAACTGAATATTATGAGTATTCTTGATAGGATTGCCCAGTATTTCCTAAAATGGATGGAACTTCTTATCCGAATGGATGACTGCCGCATCCCCAAACAACTATGGAATTATAAGCCGAAAGAACAGAGAGGTGTGGGGCGTCCGATGAAGCGATGGAGTGATCAGCTCTAGTCTATGTGCTTGCGACCGGAACAAACGAGTTTTGGTTTAATCCTCGCTGAATAAGTTGATGGGGACGATGACAAAGTAAAAATAAGTCAGTGATACAAGTAATGGAAGAAAAAAGACGTTTGTGGAGAACTAGGTTGGTGTGACACACAGGAACAATGACTTTGAGTGACAAAAAGGTGCGGTGAGTGGGAAGAATGTACAGGGGAAGCCAGAGATTGGAGTGCCTGAGGCAGATTGTTGAGGATATAGGAAGTTATGGATATTTAAAGATAAAGGGACTGAGTCACTATAGCAGTGGCTGGAGCAAACCAGTCAGGCTATTGATGACAGGTTAGAGACTCGACTAGTAAGTGAAACGTCAGAGACTGGCCTGGACAGGTGAACTCACAGCGGTTCGGCATCCGGAGACATGTACACTCTTAACGTTACACAGAGTATAAAGAATTCGGCTATCTGTGTAACAAGTAGGGCTACATAGCATAACTTTGTCAACTACATACGGGAAAAGAAGTCGACAGAATCAGTGCAACAAACCAGATTTGTGACGCCTTTAAAACTGGAATAGCCTTTCAGTTCGGCCTGTGTTTTAATCAATGGTTGATTTCTAAAATTATAGGTGCTGGAACGGATCAACAGAAAAGTTGTACAGACTTATATTTTATATTAGTGTATAAGTTTACATCAGGTTATTACAAAGGAGGTCTACATTTTTAAAGCCTTATAAAACACGTGACATAGGTGTAAACTTAGATCCAAAAAGAGAATAAAGGTTAATGATATTTCTAAAGAGTTTCATCGTCAGGTTAGCCGCACGACAATCGAAAACGTCACTCATGATGGCGTCATCCCGGAGCCTCAATCAAACTCTAAGTGATGGTTTCGGTGGTTCGAACATTTAAAAAAAGTTTCCATATTTTCATCGTTGTGTCGTCATATTGTTTGTTTCTCTTTATGTCCAATGCCGTATGATGACCAGAAATCAGCCCTGTCACATTCACTTCACTTGAAGATATTGCTATTGATTCAATAGCATATTTCAAGGAAGAAAGACTATTCGGTGAGATTCTGGAATGCACATATTCTCGGAAGCTCCCAGTCTGTTCCCTTTCATGTAGTTTTAATTTTTAAGCATTTTTTTTATTTCATTTTCTCCATAGGTTATTGGGACATTTTATAAACGACAGTAGATAAGATAAAGATTATTGCTGGTGTTTGATTTTGACAAGTGTTTAGGTTTGTAGTGGGGCTAATTATGGCCACAATTTAAAAAGTAGTAGTAAATTTTTGTAATAATTAGGTTTTTCTTTTCATAAATTTTGTGGGTAATTAATTTTGGACCCAAGAGGTTCCGGCGCGTTCCCCCTGAAATCAAGCCCTGGTTTAAATTAAGTTACTACCCGTAGTTTGCAGACTGGTATCTTCAATAAAGCCCGTTGGTCAACGCAACTAGTGGGCGTTATGAGAGGTGCTTGTAATTTCTGTATATAAATAACAGTGATCCGAGAGTGTTTGCGTGAGTGTGGGAACATGGTATCGCCTGAGTTTCACAACTGCTTACGTCTGACATTAACCAAAATAAACCACACACAATGTACCGTATTGTATATAGTGCCCAAAGCTGCTGTTTGTAATAGTGTAACACAGATCTTGTGTTGTGTTTACATGACACGGACTGTAAATATGTTTTGTAACTGTACGTGAGCTGAGCTACTCTCGCTGCTAACCGAGAGTGTTTTGAATTCAACTTGTTATTGATTTGTCGTTCCCTGGCAAATAGTAAGGCTTAATGACGTGAAAGACTTGGTGGTTTTCGTGGGAAGTAAACACACACACACACACACACACACACACAAGCTCTCTGAGCAGCAGAACTCGCTCACTATTTTAAATGAATTACACATTTGTTTTTGGATAAAATCAAATTAATTAATTTAAATTTTTTAAAGCTGTGAGTGACGTTCTTCGGATTTACGGTACTTACCGTTAACCAGAATCCTCCCCCCTAGAAGGTGACAATACATGAACAGACATTTGCGTATCTTTCCATAGATACCTATAGGCGCATGTCTAATACATTTGACAATTACACACAACTGATAAAAAGCTTAGGTTTTTTCCAAACGTAGTTTTTCAATCTTTTTGAAAGCGGTCCAAATATTGCAACAAGTATTGACGGATATTAATTTTTTCCAAATTATTAAAGACATCTAGTTCGTATTCTGAATAAAATTCCTCATAATTTGATACCTCAAAACACTTCAACAATTTTTGTAAATTTCTGACTCCCACTCCGGGCCTAAGTGCTACTAAAGTCAAAAAACATTCAACGTAAATATTACATTGGGATTTGGGTGATAATTCTGTTTAGTCTCATATCCAGAAGAGAGTTTTAACGTTTTTCAAAATTTTCATCTCATTTTTCGGTCTTGTTATCATAAAATTCTGAGATTTCCAGAACCGAAGTCTATTGACAGATTTTAGTTAAAACTCTCTTTAATATGATACCCTGCATGAATGTATACAATTTTTATAAATTGTCTTTCCGTATTTTGGGCCCTGCTGTCCTAAAATTTCGAAAATTATCCTTGATACTCCACGTTAATTGTGAGATTTTTCAAAATTTTGCTCCACATATTTTTGCCTCTCGCAACACCCAATTTTTGGGGGGGTCTATCTCAAACACGCTAGACGTCTGTGGGGTAATGTACTAACACGCATTCTCAGTTTTATGAAAATCGGTTAATGCTTGAAAAAATTATCGTGAGAAATCCCCTAAATAGATAGATAGACAGACAGAAAAATGGCAAACGGTCGAGTTAACACTGAGAACTCGTTCAGTATATGTCAGTACAATATGATACAATAATGTAATACAGTATGATACAGTTATAGAATACAAAATTCATGTTGTAAAAACGTTTTATTTATTATTCATTAATGAATATAATTACGAGCATTTACTTGAACATATGTAAAAATTTAGTACAGTTTTTTGTTTAATTATCGATATAATTTATATAAGATGTATACTCACTTATTCGAGACAAGTTTCGGACGTGTAACTGTGTGCCCTTCATAATCCTTGTGAGTTCACACTATAACGAGCCAAAATGGATGACGATGAGTGTACATGTCTAAAACCATGCTTACAAAAGAAGATGAGGGCGAACACATCTGGATTATTGTTTCATAACGTTAATTTCACACACACACACACACACACACACACACACACACACACACACACACACACACACACACACACACACACACACACACACACACACACACACACACACACACACACACACACACACACACACTTGCTCTTCCTCTCTTCCATTTTGCTAGAACTTAGACCTTTAACCCCATTCCAACCACTGGTGCTGTAGTTCTACATAGGTGTCATCCACCTAGCGATTTGTATCGAATCATGGTACCTACATACCAGTTAGTGATTTCCTTTGGTCTACCAATTCAGACCACGATATCAATTACAAGTTTTCTTAACACTATAATTATTATCATGAAAGTTGTTCTCCTTATTGTGTGACCAATGTATTTAAAAAGGCAAAGCAGCATTTTCCGTCTATGTATATTCTGAATGGAAAAGGAACTGCGTCTAAAAAACAATTGGCGATTTGGAAGAAAATCATTGTGAAATAAAATTGTTTTATTTAAAGATGTAATGAAACATAATAGGGATGTTCAAACAACTACGAGGGTCAGTTGAAAAGTTCACGGAGCGACATCTACAGCTCAGTGGTAGAACTAAAATCCTTCATGTGATGCAAGAGGTATAATTTGCGTGAACACCTCTCAATTTCCAGACATATCTGTCAATTTATTCACTTTTTAACAGCTGTTTAAAATTTACCTGTCACGCGTGTTTGTAAAATGCACAAAATCAAACATCGTGTTGTGATGCATTCTCTGTTAAAAACGTTTTAGCGCCAATGGAAAATCAAAACGAAATTGTAAATGTGTTAGGAGATGGTGCGCCTTCAGAAACAACTGTAAGTGGGGCACACTCGAGTTTAAACGTGGTCGTACAAGCACTGAAGACGATCCCCCAACAGTGGACGTCCAAAAAGTGCAACTAAAAATTGCATTACTGAAAAAAAAAATGGCATTTCATAGTGTGTTGGAAGACCGCAGATTGAGGAGTGGATGACGTTGCTGAAATCATAGGCATCTCATATGAGCGTGTGCATCATACTTTAACTCAAGAACTTGTTAAAAAACGTTGTGGAAGATGGCTATCGCATCTGGAGTTGTTACATTTTTTGGGTGTCCGGTGCGACCACGTTTAAACTCACGTGCTTAACTTTCTGTACTGCTGCACGGAATAAGTCAGTTGTATTCATGCCAAACCAGGGCCTTAAATTTCTCAGCCATGATATTCTCGGTCGCCCAACTCCTCTCTTTCCAAATACTTTTCCCTGTAGTATGGACTGCAATAAGTAAAATCTCTGTTCATTTCTCATGAGATGTACCAGATACTGAAGCTTTCTTATCTTAACTGTGTTAATAACTTCCCTTTCTTTCTAAGAACTTCAACATTATTTATATGTGCTGTCTATGTATTCTACGGTAAAGTCAATGGTGTATTTCGAAAGATTCCAACTTTTTAGTTGTGGCTTCAGTCAAAGTCCAAGATTCTACACCGTAGAATCGCATTGTATACAAAGTCCTAGTTCTTTAAACAGAGTTGGAAAAAAACTACTTTAAAATAAGAGTATTTGTATGTTGTGCAGTCCAGGATGTCACCGTCTGTCGGTCGGCTTAATGGTCCGCGCGAGTGGTACCATGTAGAAACCTACTTAAGCTTATCAATTTCTTCGTGCGTACGCGCACGAGCGCGCGTGTTATGTTTGGCATGAACCCGCTGTTTCCGTTTTCACCGCGCATACTTGCCAAAATGTTTTTGGCAAATGGACTGAAATTCAAAAATAAAAAGTACTTGCGACAATCGCTATAAAAGATAAAAACAGATTAAGTGACGGAGATACGACTGGACTGGACAGGACAGGACGCGGCTGTCATTTCGCGCGGTGAGTCCCCATAACGTTGGTGCTCGTTGACCCTGTTTCCGATACATATTCTTTTTCGCAAAATAACGCCGAGAGAAGAAAATGTAAACAAACATTAACCTAAAACGCGAGAGACGCACGTCCTTGGAATGTTTCCGACACCATCCTTCGGGTTCGCTTGAACCAATTTGAAAGAAGCAGACTTATTGATTTACATCACACACACGCGCGCGGTCGCGCAGACACAATATACAATGAAGAAAACTATTTTTATACTCGCGATCTGGCAGTATCGCTACAAATTATACGAACATTACACTCGTTCCTGATACAGGTGCTTCACCTAATTTTGATTCTGAAAATAGATCATTCTGACGGACACTTTTGAAATCCGCGAATCGGGACACTGAAGACTAGTCAGCTGACCTAAAAGTGATCGATAATAAAGTGACCTAAAAGCAACATAAAAATAGCAATCTTTTCAATCTATACATTAAACTGTAGCGATCCTGGGGAGAATCGAGCTCATTCACGAAATAATGTTTGCATATCCGGACTATGAATAGATTTACAACCAACGAAATATTATCATCATTCAGTCTCGTGAAATCGTGACATAACCGCACTTCAAGATCATGATGACTCCAGTTAACAAGAGTAAAAATTCGTACCCAATTATAAAATCAACGTTCGTGGCTGTATCACGTGCACTCCGACTGTTTTTATTGACCTTCCTAGAAGAATGCATCTTTTTCGGACGCCCTTTTGAAGGCTAAAGCGTTTTATAAAAATCGACAGTATGTAATCAAATTTGATGCTGGCTCATATTCATGATCTTCTTCTTCTCCTTCCAACCAAGCATTAGGGTAACGGCTTGTTGCGACCTGATCATTTCATCTTTTTGGTTTTCCGAGGGATCTCCGTCCCAGCAGTTGATATCTTTGGTATTCTTTCAATGCTCATTCTTTGTAAATGTTGTTCCTATTTATTCCTATACAGTGGAACCTCACTAATTTATCACCCACTAATTTGTCTCCCTCTGAAATTCGTCACCCACTAAAGCTTTTTTTCTTTTCCTTTATTAACAAGCGAGTAACATATACGCTCTAATTTTGGCGGGGTCGGTACAGAAAGTGCTTTTTACCAAATTTGGCACTTTGTCAAAACGATGTGTGAACTGAACAGTTTTGGAAGGCATACACTATAAAGGATGAAATATATAATGCAGCTGATACCTGACAACGTATTCCGAAAACCAGCCTAAAATCAGCCCGGAATAAGTTACGGCAATCTGAATTGTTAGATATCTTGTTAGAAATCGGAATTGTTATATATCTATCAATCCTTACCAGCATTTAACAGTTTGAATGAAGACGACGTCAAAAATTGGTGTGAAATAGATGCCAACAGCAATCAAATGGTAGCAATCAACAAGATGAAACAGAACTGCCTAAAATAATTTCACTGCGTCAAATACATAACTTGCCTCTTGAAAAGTACGGTCGAGAGAAAAAAAACAGAAGGAAATTACAGATTTTTTCACAATATTAAACATTTTTTGTAGTGCTTAACTTGTTTGCTGTACATTGCTGGTGTTGTAATACTAACACTAGTTATATATTGTCTTTAATGGGTTTGTTTCTTACTCCCTCACTAATTCGTCTATTTCACTAATTCGTCACCCCCTTCCGTCCCATAGGTGACGAATTAGTGAGGTTCAACTGTACTCTCTAATTTGGTCACTTAAGCTGCAAGTTGTAATTATTCCTTTATTTTTGTATTCCTCATCCTACCTCTCCTTGTGCAAATTGCGATCCTCCGTAGCATTTTCATCTCTGCTTTTTCAATTCTTTTGTAATTTGTTCCTTTGAATGTCCATGTTTCACTGCTATACTTTTCTTATAATGTCAATGAACCGTGCAGGTGAATTTTCTTTTCCCCTGAAACGTTCGATTTTACTTTGTATCATTAGCTGCTCTAGGTTTTTTTATCCAGTCTTTTCTTATGATTTACCAGAAAGAATTTCCCGGAAAAAGAGAGATAAGCTAATATGTAAAGTTGGCAAGGAAGCGGCCAGTGTTATTTCGAATAGTCACAACTACGAGAAAATGATGAGTGATATTTCAAGTCCTGGTGAAGAGCAATCTCTAAGCATCCTACGGTCTTTAATTGCTTATTCTGCAGCTGCGGACTGAAAACTCGGTACAGTCATCATTTTATAAAATTTTATTAATGTATGAAACTTACTTTTTTCTTTAGATTTCTATATATTGTACCATTTGTGTAGTTGTATCGCTCTATCTCTCCGCCTCCACCTATTTCACGCTTGTATGATATATAGTTACCTAGGATATTTAATTCATTTACTCGCTCTATCTTAATATTGTTAACAATTATCTTGATATTAGTAGGTTCTTTTCATTTAAATCCCATTATTTTTTGGTTTTTGCTACCTTATTTGTAAGTTGTAATCTTTCGCTATTTTATATAATTAATGATTCTAGGTCTCGGATTCATGATAACTACTTAAAATAAATCCTTATGAAATTGAAAATGGGGTAATTCCGACTTTCAACAAAATATGTGGGTATGTGAGTCGCCGGGAATCTGGTAGAATATCTGTAGATATAAATTGGTGGAATATGTAGAGAGAGTGCCCAAACATATGTGGAGCACAGGTGACGACTTATATGCCCAAACAGGTGACACCGAGGCAGGAGACATGTGGGAGAAGAACGGAAACGGTGTAAAAATCTTTAAAATCAGAACAGGCCGTATTCTTAAAGCCGGGTTTGAATAAGATGAACACAACTTAAATCTCTGCTTCGTATATGGTAATAGTGTTGTAAATTCTCATCTTGGTGATTTTTTCTATGCTACAGAACACAATTTAACTGCTTATTAGAGCAATGAGATCGTTTCAGTATGATCACTATCTCTTCTTACTTGTAGAATTCATAGACAGCTAAAACTCGCATATAGCCTACATCTATTGCTATTTTCAGTTTCCACCTTCATGTAACTGAAGCGTCCAATTTGTCGTTTTCTTAAGAAGTGTATTAATTAAGGCATTAAGTAACGATCTGATTAATAATCTTAAATATTAACCGACCTTATAAAAAAATATTGTGCGGGTGTTGTACGGGGGTGGCAAAAAATCTTATCTCTGGGGATCAAACATATTTGGCTCTCCTCCAGTTGCTTGCTTGGTTAAACTTATACTTTAAAAGAAGAACCGAAAATTTTTGTTAGTAAGGTTTCTCGTTTAATTTTGCAAAGGTATAATTTGTCTGTTTGTGTAATCGCGAAAGATAAGTGGACCGTGTCCGGAGTAAAGTGACCAAAGTCGTGTCTTTAGGCTTGAAAAGAAATTTCTTCCCCTCGGAGTAAGTGAAAAGAAAACTCGAGGTTCGCGTAAGGAGAATGGATCGGCAAAACACTCAGCAAAGTAGACCAAACAGTTGACGATATTGCATCGACGATCAAAGTCAGGTATATGTGTAAACTTTCAGATAGTAGGAGCAACAGCAGCCGTTGCAAATTTAGGTTTCACTTTTTCTACTCGAGCGATTGTGTCCTACTCTACCACGTGTCTCGTTTTAAGAAGAAAACAATCAGCTTTAGTGTTTCTGCATGTTCACTTTTAAATAACATATGGTACACAACATTGAACACGGTCATGCTGGCCTATCCTGTCAGTCCACGTGTTATATCCTGTGAGTTGAGAAGCTATATAGTGTTCTTAGAATCCGTCTTTCACAGCAACCTAGAAGTCTCTTGCTATTTTTTGTCATTGTCCAGGTTTCTGAAGCATATGTCAGCACTGATAAGTGTTTTGTAAATTTCGCATTTCGTGCTTCTTGAGATGAAGCTAAATGGCATATATGCTTTTTTAATGCACAATATGTTTTATTTGCGAGATGTATTCATCTTCTTCTTAGCGAAAAACGGTGATAACATTCTGAAATCAGTCCCATTAAAGTAAACGGTACTAACACAATAAAAATACGCGTTATTGAAACGTTGTTTACAAGATACTTATTGACCGAATTGATTTTGCTATGTTTCATATTTCAAAGTATACGCACATGCTGTGTAATAAACCTTTTTGTATATTAAAAAAAGAGCTACTACTGTATTAGCGTACACGGCTGTAAGAAACAACAAAACAGGCTAAAATTTAAGAGATTAATAAAATTCGCCTAACTCTTGCCACCCTCTGGGGAGGGGGGGATCCAGTCCCGTTTGTTCCCTCCACCCGTAAATACGCCCCTGCCGAACAGACTCAATCATGCCGAATAGAATAGTATTTCCATTGCACGAACGTTGCAACGGAAATGGTACTTTTGAGGACCAACTGAGATGCGATATTCTTCCCGAGAAACAAAGCATATTGTAGGCCTATCCACGAAAACAAGTCGTATAATACTATGTATGGTGTGTGTGTGTGTGTGTGTGTGTGTGTGTGTGTGCGCGTGTGTGCAAATTAATAATATATAAAATACTCCATTATAAAACAAAGGTAATGACATTTCGAGGGAAGGAACCAATAAGAACAAAAATAATTATCAATGATCAAAATCTAAAACAGGCGAGCCCTTTTAATTATTTGGGTAATGATATTGGCGATGATAGGGATTATGATAATGACGTTAATTTAAGTAAGTTCCAGACGATCTATGGGCCAATCAACCGTAATTTTAGACACAACATACGTCGAGATACAAAATTAAAGTTTTACAAAGTTATGGCAGTCACTGTACTGTCCTATGGATGTGAATTATGGACAGCAGCCAAGAAACAAGACAGTAGAGTACAGGCCTCGGAAATGGCGTTCTTAACATGTTAGAAGTTTATCTTAATTTCTTAAGTTAAAAGATGTTCAATACTAAACTTGACCGTATAAAGAGTGAGGCCATAAGACAAGAGTTACAAGTTTTTAACTTGAGTGGCAAATTAAAAGATTAAAAACAACGATGTAAAAACACTTAGAAAGAATTTCAGACTCCAGACTGGGCAAACAAGTCTGGAAATACAAACCTATAGGACTGTATAGGATGTGTGGGTAGACGCAGGAAGAGATGACTGGAGGATTTTTGAACGCGGAACATGCAGCATCTTGCGTATGTCGTGATCTGAAGATGATGAGACGATGAAAATACTATCAAGATTGAGAGATTTCCTTACTTGAGATTGAGAGACGTTTTGAGCATTATGCAGTATGCCTACCGTGAGCTATACTGACCCTATACTGACCCCTTCTCTGGTGAAACGTTTATGTTTTGATCGGATATTCATGTTGGTGGATACCAATGGAGCTTTGCTGACTGGCTTTAGGTTTGTACGAACAATTTTCAATACAAATGTTCATTATATTTACTTAGCACTGTCGTGTTATCAACAACTGAGAGAATTCGTTTCCTACGTGAATTCAGTCTTGTATGTTTGTAAATTAGATTTGTGCATTTGTATCTTTTTTTTTTACGTTCAGAGTAGAGTTTCTTTTGGACTGTTGATGTTCATCAAACAACGGGTCAATACGGCTAACAGTGAGCATGACGCTCGTTAATACTTTCATACGCTATTAATTTATTAATAGATCAACAAAAATAACTGCATGCTAAAATTGTGTGTTAAATGTACACACGCCGAGTATAACATGCCAAATTGAAGTTCTGTTACCATATAACATTTTTTTAACTTTTTGACACAGTATTATTTTTAAAAATAAATATTGAAAAGTTTCGTTTGTGTACTTATATTCATTGAATGGGCGGCACCATTTAACACCGTAATGGGCTGAACTATTACTAACTGAACTTTTGATGAACTAGTTAATGTATTCGGCTCAAGAAAAAGAAAGTTGTTTTTACTGTAATTTAGAAATGTTTGTATTTTATTTATCACTCTGCTACTATAACACATCCGACAGTACAGGCAGACAATGCATATGAGCAAATGCGCGCGCGTGCATAAAAATACATTGTTTTTACTTTGTAATTAAATTAGTTTTACTGGTGTACAAGGCAGAAAGAGCCTCTCGTCTGATACCCCGCATGCAGGAGAGTTCTAGTGTCTGGGAGACGCTGCTGCATTGGAACCGTTCCAAAGACAATAAAACGCCCCAAACCATCTGCCACAACGCGACTACATGTATTACACGGATATTCCCATTCATACCCGCTCTCTCTCTCTCTCTCTCTCTCTCTCGTATTAATGCAAACAACAGAAGTCTGTTCATTAATTTTTTTTCTTGCGTCAGAATAATTATTTTTGGACTGGCCTTAATGTTACGAGATTTTTAAAAAAGATACTATCGCGTTACTTTACGGTGGGCGCTTCATAGCTGCGCGAAAAGTGAGGGTAGTGGGGAGACTCAGTGTGCTCACTTGTAACATTTCATTTCAAAAACGTCCGTCTTTTTATTATTGCTACAGCCGGCTTTATGGGCGCCCTTAACTACTTAATTATTACAAATCGGGTTTTACACATTGTTGACATTTACGGATTTCATTCAACTAACTACTATATGTAATTTTCAACTTCGTCGTGCTTATTTGCTAACTGCTAAATGTCATGTTCTGGACGAGGCCTTTCAGTGTTTCACCATTTTAAAGTCCTATGTGGAAACACTGAAAGGCCTCGTCCAGAACATGACATTTAGCAGTTTAGCAAATAAGCACGTCGAAGTTAGAGTTACAGAAACTGCTAATTCAAATAACAAGATTAATTTGTAATTTTACTCAGTATTACTCTAAATTGTATCAAATATGTATTTGTAATACCAGAACAATTTTATTGTTACATAATGTAAATAATAAATAATTACTAGTATTGGCCGCTTTTGTGCCCTGAATTGTTTTATTTTCCTGAGATATTCAATTATTTTTGCCCTTATCTCTTGACGTTCATTTAATACACTTCTCTTATTTCTAATCTTTTTCTATTTAAACCCCAAGTTTATAATAACTTTTCTTAAACATGTTAAGCTACCTTGAAAGTTTACACTAGACTTAAGAAGTTGATGAAGTTTCGTAGCGTACGATATGTTTTTGTGTTGAAAATAATAATTAAATGAAATACAGGCCTATATGGTAAACGGTTTTGAAAACGCATCAACACTTTGAGGCCTACGCACTCAGTGAGATGTGCCGTTACGCTGACAAAAAACAAGATTCTGCACATACCACTTTCACCAAGATTGCCGGCCACCATAAATTACACAAATAGTATTTACTGGTCTATCCCTTCGCTGGACCCATGCTTTCGATCCCCACCTTAGATTATTGGATTTAATTGTATACTAGAAGTCTTGATTCTCTTTGACACAAACGGAGAAAAAGGTACCTTGTATTTAAAATAACGGCTATTAATTTAGTGACGTCGTAGGATTACTGGTCCGAGATTTATTACACGTTTAATTTATATGTAGCCGTTACGTGAGGTTTGAAAACTATTTTGAGTAAAGTTAATAAAGATAATAAGGTAAATAATTGCTGTAAAGATAATAAGATTGAAACACTCTAGCATACGGTATACTTTCAAGTCAGTATTTAAGAGGATAAAATCGTAGAGAAATATAGTTAAACAAGAGATATGTGGTAAAACAAATATTGATGCAACATTCAAATCAAGCTAGAGTAAAGAGTTTGTTTTTGCACAAAATATGTATAACGATTGTACTTTGAAAATCTAGTGTCTAGTAAATTTTCAAATCAGTATTTAAGGGGGTAAACCATTTGTTTGCGAGGATGTAACATGATACGCTAACAGAAGACATCTTAGAAGCTAAGAATCCTGGACGGAGGGAAAATTGGGAAATATTTTAATATGATCAGCATGCCGTAAGGGAGAAGTTTGGAGTGAGGAGTAACAAAAATTAAACCGTTGTAACATAAAGCAGTAAAAATTACGACTAAAGAATTGGACAGCATAACAGTAGAAGATAAAATTAAAAAAATTTTGATTCACTTTGCTATCTGGGAAGTAGCTTTGATAGACTACAGGAAAGTCAGTGCAGGAGCGAAATATCAAAACAACACATATTAAGCAAGAGTATTTTCCTAAGAGTAACAGAAAGTTAAGAATAGAAAACTGAACTTTTAAAAGTCTGAACCAAATCATCTTTTGCAGTGCGATATGGAAAGTGATATTAAGCAAGAAAGAAGAACCAAAGCTTTGGAAATTCTTACGTAAAGTGAAGAGTACCGTGTTCGATAGGCTGAGGAGAACATCATATGAGACAAAGTGGAAATTGGTAGCACTGTGGTGCACGAGACGCTTCCTACCGGGAGAGATGGAAAGGATTCGTAGAAAGAATAACAATGGGACACATCGAATGACAGGAGCCGCTGAAAAGGAGAAATGTTGCAAGATCTATAAATACATGGGATGGTTAAAACCTGAAAGTGCAGAACAACAACAAAAAGAATCGTTAGTTCTAAACACTGATTAGAGTTAAGAAAGAAGTTTTAAAATTACCTGTACGCGTGGATGACGGTGCATTGCAACAACAAGAGCTGGAAAGTACGGAAACCAGAAGAAAGAAAACGAAAGAGTTTTATTTGTGACGTTATAGGAGGTTGTTGAGAATTAACCCGCCCAATAACATAAAACGAAGAGGTTCTGGAAAGAGACGTAGATTCGTTTTATGATATCTAGCCAGAGATTGGGTAAAGCTGTCAGTTTTTATGTATCGACTAAATGTAGTGTCCATCCATCCGTATGTCAGCTGTCAAAATACACGAACTGTAAACAAACAACTGCCAGAACACGTGAACCGCCCTCCACATGTTCGAACTGGAAAGTTATTAACTATGAGATTACAAACTTTTCGTCTTGTAAATTCAGTTTGGTGACTGACGAGTGAGTGTCCACATTTTGAACTTAGCACATAATTCTGTTGATCAACCTCTGTTTAAAAGTTCTATGTCACCCAAACCCATTTGTACGGCCAATTATCGATTAATCTTCCGTGGCCTTTTTGTAGTATTTCTTGAATCAATTTTTTCTTCTGATGTCACAGTCATATATTTTACTTTCTTATTTCCAAAGTGCTGCAGCCCTCGTGGACCTTGTCTTCCTCCACTGTTCGCTTCCACTCAATTTTTCTTTCTCTCCAGTTCTTGATTGCTATTCTTCCTAAATCTGGTTCCGTCTCTTTCAGCCATCTCCTTCACGGTCTTCAACCCACCTCACTATTCCCACTTTACCATACTGGACCTCTTTGGTTGCCTGTCTTGACCTATTCTCTCGAAATATCAAAACGCGCTTTGAAATCGGTTGACCCCCCGCCAATCAAGGGATAGTCCACTAGGGTTGGTGTTTCGGAGGGACAAAGAGCCATCGATAATCGTCGCTGTAGCCCCAACATCCACCTCCCAGAACCATAGCCCAGGCCCACCTGGCGCGGTTCAGCCAGCCACACAGTGACTTACATTCCCCCCCCCCCGAACAGAAGTACGCTACATGGATAGGCTCTGCTACTATGGTTCATTGCACTTAATGCCAAAAGACATACCGGGAATGGAATGGTCACGTCACAGCAGCTAACCGTAGTTCCCGTTCTCGAGACGCACTCCTTAGCGTGCCCTACAGTACCCCACCTGGGGGGGACCACGACAGGACAGAAGTAAATGGAAAGAAATTTGGATAAGAAACTCCACGAAGTACTCAACTCCACAATCTGTCTTACACCCGCGTTGTTATTAGAACCATTGAAACGTTACAGATTTTAAGGTGTCATATGGTTAAACGCTGCATCATAATTTATGAGAGAAATCCCATAAATTAATAAATAAACGAAATAACAACAATAGCAATTTTTAACTTTTTTCTATCCTCGTACCGAATACAAAAATAGAAATATGTGTATGACAAAACTCACGCATATTCGAATTAAATTAATCAGATCAGCTTGAAATTTCGAATCTGACATTGTCAGAGCGTAAATATAAAATTGTAGAGTTTTTATTGAACGGGTGGAATGAAGAGCCTAAAAGCCAACTGGACCGAGTGAAAATCTTATATTGAGTCATCCCTCCGTAAGGGCAGAGAGGCGTAAGTCAACCGATAGAAAAGCGAACTGGTACTTTTAGGAAGAACATTAGGTACTGTACCTTTTTTCGTCCCTGCAGTCATTTTCGATATTCCTGCGATTGTTTGGCTTCGATCTTTTGTGAATATCGCACATAATTTTATGTAGCTAAATAAATTATACAAATTTTAATTTCGTATGTTGCAAAATAGTTGGCTGGCGATTGTTGTTGGCGTTATTAGTAATTTTTTAATGAAAAATCGGTATGGAGAACCATACATGACTTCCATATTCTAAGATTTATATTTAAAATCATTTTCGAAATGAAATATTACCATAGAAACTACTTTTTTCTACTTACTGCTTCAGCCTTAACCACAGTACTGTGGTCAATAACGTGTACCACCTCACGTTATCGCACTCGATTTTCACTGATGATGGAAGTCGATGGCATTGCCGAAACGTCTGGTTTTGTAGAAAACATTGGACTACGGCCAAATATCCCGGGAAGGAATTTTAACAAAAACTACTTCTTTGTTGCCGATAACGTTGAACACATATATATAAAAAATATGCATAAAATTAATGGCTTGTATAAGTTAACTACCAAAATACCCGTTCTTCGCTACGGAGTTGCACGTTGTACGTAATTGTACAATTATTGCTCGCTTAATAGTATAGGATTAGATAGATTGTACAAATTCTCAACTCTTAGTTTGTTTATTTACATTCATAGCAACAGCTATTTATTATTTATTTCGAGAAAATCGTTAAAGCCGTTTCCGAGAAAAAAAAGGACATACATTTATTAATTAATTGAACTTCGAAATTTTCTCGACTATAAGAACCTGCAAACAACGAAGTTTTTCAATTTAAAACAATGATTAAAAACTCATTTGCCAAGTTTGGTTGAAATCGGTCCAGTGGTTTAGGAGGAGATGTGGAAGACCCCAAAGAACCCCCAAAGGACCCCATCGAAAAAAGCACCTCACCTATGTTGGTTCTCCCGTCGCGTAAAATATTTGTGCCAAGTTTGGTTGAAATCGGTCCAGTGGTTTATGAGGAGATGTGGAAGACCCCAAAGAACCCCCAAAGGACCCCATCGAAAAAACACCTATCCTATGTTGGTTCTCCCGTTGCGTAAAATATTTGTGCCAAGTTTGGTTGAAATCGGTCCAGTGGTTTAGGAGGAGATGTGGAAGACCCCAAAGAACCCCCCAAAGGACCCCATCGAAAAAAGCACCTCACCTATGTTGGTTCTCCCGTCGCGTAAAATATTTGTGCCAAGTTTGGTTGAAATTGGTCCAGTGGTTTAGGAGGAGATGTGGAACATACATACATAGATACATACATACAATGGGGGGGGGGTTTGCCCCTTAGGAGTGAAAGTTTTTAAAACCGTTTCTAAGAGCACCTAAGACCTATGATGAAGCTATGTTCAAAGTTTCATTGATATCCATTCAGTAGTTTTTGCTCTACGTTGATTCTATATCAGTTAGTCAGGCAAACTTTCCCCCCTTTAAAGGTCGAATTTCCAAAAATCCCTTTTTAGCGGATACCTACATCACATAAGGAAACTACATGCCAAATTTCAAGTTTCTAGGTGTTATAGTTTCGGAGATTTCGTGATGAATCAATGAGTCAGTGAGTCAGTGGTATTTCTCTTTTATATATATAGATGATTGATCTCCATTAAGTAGTGCTCAAGTTTCCAAAGTTTTAATATTATGATGTCCGTAATTAAAACATCAGAGCAGGTTTAGTGTGTATGAGGGTACACCGTGGACAAAAATTTTCAACATTTCCTATTGAGCGTTGCTTAGAGTAAAGCTGCGAATCTACAGTGTACGTTTCACAGAACAAACACGCGCAAAAGAAGGAGCGCTTCGAAGTCACTCATGGACCCTCTGCAAGATGCTAAAGACGAAATTTAAATATGAATTCCCTAAAGACGGAAAGTCTGTCTATGAATCGTTCCTCTGTAAACACGTGCAGTTACACTGCCCAGCGATCCACAGGAAGCAAATCGCTATCCACGCTGGACACTTTTTCGGCTTGCACGCGTTATGTTGGTATGGGTTTCGGCACTTCCCATTTAAAAAGCGTGCAAATGTAAGAAAATAAACATGAATGAGGCCAGAAATAACGCGAATTGTGTGTGTGTGTGTGTGTGTGTGTGTGTGTGTGTGTGTGTGTGTGTGTGTGTGTGTGTCTTCCCTGCCTTTTTATTGCGGTAGTCATAATAATAAAATGGAAACATAAACATTACATAACTGAGATATGCTTGCCTGCCACGAACGATATATTTTCTCTCATACATGATTTACATTAAAATGAAAAAATTATAATTTTATTGCCTGGCAACAAAATTATTTTATTTTTAACAATTACCATTGTTTCAAAAAGTTTAAATGAATTTTCAAGTACTTTACTGTTGTTAAAACGTAAAAGGTTGCAAGTAAACTACCCCTTCCCCTTAACCGATCTTCACCAAAATCAATAGGCCTTGAGTTCTCTACAATTCAGGGGTGTACGCAAAAAATTATTTGATTCTGTCCGAATTTGCGGCTGTTATCGTTTGCCATAGAAAATACCCTTGTTAAAACATAAAACGTTGCTGGTAAACTACCCCTTTCCCTTAACCGATCTTCACCAAAAACAATAGGTTTTGAGAACTCTACAATTCAGGGCTGTATGCGAAACATTATTTGATTCTGTTTGAATTTGCGGCTGTTATCGTTTGCCAAAAAAAAAAAATTACCCTTGATAAAGAAAAACCGTTGCAGGTAAACTACCCCTTTCCCTCAACCGATCTTCACCAAAAACAATAGGCCGTGAGTACTCTATAAATCAGGACTGCAAAAAATTATTTTATTCTGTTTGAATTTGCGGCTGTTATCGTTTGCCATAGAAAAAAATCTACAGATAGATAGACAGACACACACACAGACACTTTTCGAAAAACGACTTTTTTTATGTTTTGAGTGTAGTACAATCAGAATCTGCAATAATCTCGAACACGATTTTTTTTGCCATCTCCATACTTCCATTTCCTTAAGGAATATGGAAGTAAAATGACTATAGAAGTAGTATATCACAGTTGCGTACCTGTGGCGCCAAAAGTTTATGTTGTTAGTTGTTAGAACTGAAATTACACATGCAAAGCGATACGTATGTAATGTACAACTCTTTTTTTTGCGGAAACTACGAAAAACCCAACTCGAAAGTAAGGCGGGGTGGCCCAAAGGCCTATTGCTATACATGTCACTTTTTGTGGCAGAATTCGTTTTTGACATGATAATGTCTTTTAGCTGTTGGACATCGTTTGAAACTTTCTGTAACATTTTATGCACCGTCACGCTGTATGTCGTCATCATTGCGTGACGTCATTGGGATTGTTGTAAATAAAGGTTTGTTTTGATACGTTATAATAATAATAATAACAACATTATTATGGTTACTGAGTGACTGATTGTTTCTTTTGCGCAAATGTTGCGTTTAGCTGGCGGCTGAAAGACATCATGCTCTTAAGCTTTTACCATTTGGTAAACGGTACTGTATCTTTTTTCGGTAATATTCGTTTTCCAACAAGTACTCGTTTTGTGGCTAACCAAAAAGAAACTTCCATTATGTATAATATATAGAGCGAATGTTGTCATTCCTTAATACACTGTTTTTTTTGTATTCCATTAACCATAAATATTTGTATTTTCCAGTTTACATTTTCTGTTGTAGTTTTTTTAATTTTTCAACTCAAAAACGTTAGGTTCTTGAGTACTATGTGTTATAAGCATTGCATATAAACATTTAACGTTACGTTTTCCTCAACCGTGGCTTTTATTTCAGCAGTAAATTAAAAATCAAAAACCATTGTCACCTAACCTTACAAACGAAAACAACACCTATTTTCGCTTTGCATTAAGCAATAGGAAAATTTACGATTAGTACACTTCTTCTTTTCCACATCGTAGTATATCAATAGAATCGCATATTAAAACATCGAAAATGTACTGCAGGAACGGATAAAGGTACAGTTCCGAACATTACTTCGTGTCTTTGTCTTTCTCGTAAAGAAAATGCCTAGAAATCCCAGTTATATTAGTGTTGATTCAAACACAACGCCGAAGAGAAAACTCGCGAACGTTATGTTTTGCTAACTATAGTTTACGCGCGTTCCTCTCAGTATACAACATCCGATGACGTTAAACAAACCTATAAAAAGTGAGCACCGCGGTGTTTCCAAACGGTAACTAACGGAGTGTGTTTGTTTGGTATACGAGTAACTATTTGGGCCGGTGAGCGCACTGCGGTGTTGTTGCCAAAACGCCGCGCCGTGCGTCCGTCACCAGATAAACTAAACTATACGTATTTATTTATGTAATATTATTTAAATGGCTCCGCTAATGTACACACACACATACACACTATGTTATTACCGTTACTGCTGACTTTAGCAATTAACAGACGGAAATGAACATATCAACACACACACTAGTTCGATTAGCCATGTGTTCTCAACCTATATATTCTGCTATTACATTCAATGAAATCTTATGCAATAACAATAATAATAATAATGATACTACTTTCTTACTTCCTATGTCCATACAGCTGTTGTAGGTCTCACTCTTCCTGACAATGCCTTTCTATTTACTTCCCGCCTTTTGCTGTTCATCACATCATCTTCAGCAAGGATTAAACCAAAAATGGTTTGTTCCGGTCCCAAGTAGACGGACTACAGCTGGTCGCTCCAAGGCTTCCTCGGACGTCCCACACCCCCTCCGTCCCATACATTGTGGCTTATAATTCCACAATTGTCTGGGGACGCGGCAGTCACCCATTCGGTTAAGATGTTCCAACCATTTTAGCCGATATTGGGCAATCCTATCAAGTATACTCATAACATTCAGCTCCTGAGATACATACACATTTCTTTTGCGATCTTGAAGAGTTTATCCTGCCACGAGCCTAAGAAATCTCGTTTCGGCCGCTTGAACATGACCGGCCTGGGACTTCGTAAAAGTCCAGTTCTCAGACCGATAGAGAAGTGTGGGAATGGCCATCGCTTTGTAGAACGCCATGCATGTTTTTTTCCTCGTTGATTTTATACGTCTCCTGATGGTCCCACACATAAATGGTCGATGTTTGCAGCTTCTTCACCATATCATTGTTTATACTGTTAGATACATTACATCCCAGATATTCAAAATTACTGACCTGCTCCAGAACAGTACCGTCTACAACAGTTTTCACTCGTGTGGGATCAGCTCCATGAAAAACCATCACCTTGATCTTCGATGTGGATGTCTCTAATCCGAAATCCTTGCGCAGATTTGATCCAATGAGTGTACAGGCATCTGCAAGCCGCTTTCCGAGTTCGACAGGATAGGCTGGTCGTCAGCAAATAACAATACGTCTCATGCAGAGAGTTACCAATCATAAAATGTTCTGTAATTTCATTTGCTAATTGTGTTTGTCATAGTCTATATAGGCTATAAATTAAAATGAGAAAATGACAAATCATACCCTTGTCGTACTCCACAATTGATCAGGCCCACAGTAGCAGTTGTGGTCCGTTTTCCTGTCTCAATTAAGATTTTGTTTTCCACATAAAGACTTTGGCTCTAATGACGAGTTTCGGGATCCCTTTCTTTGCCATAATTGTCCATATCCTGCACCTATTCACTTTATCAAATGCCTATCCAAAGTCGATGAAAGCTATGTACGTATGAGGGTAACCGATATTCTATGTGCTTTTCGTCTCTTCCTGTTATTTCCCATTGTTATTGGTTTCTTAGTTTTTCAAGATGTCTCTTTAGATTATCTAAAAGTCTTTTTACACTCCTTCCAGTTGCCCTTTTTCCAATGGGTTGGTTCATATGTATTTTCTTGATATCTCTTTCATATTCTGCTCATCACGTGACCAGTCCACTATAATCTTCTAATTTTGGTTTCTCTTACTCGCCATCTTACTCGCTATGTCGTATGTACTGCTCCCCTGATTTTCTTTAGGACTTTGGTCTAAAAACTTTTTAGCTTCTGTTGATGTCTAAGCGTCATCGATCAAATTGCCACTCCCATAATTATAGCACTACCGATGTTATACGCTGTTATAAAGTACTAATTTGACATTTCTCGATAGACCTTTTTGGATGCAAAATAATGGTCTAGTACTTCGACTTCTTCTTCCTTCAAGAATTAAGAGCTATCAACTGTTCCGGTCGGTAAATTCAAGACACGCTTCCCTCGACCTTCCAGGAGGCTGCTTCCTGGTCTGGTTTGGTGTAAAGAAGAGTGCTAGCTTAAATAGTCTGTCAGCCATCGTTTTCTTCACTCGACTGTATCTTCTATTTCGAAATCGATAAATTACATAATTTATTGAAGGAATGTTTACATCACTACGTACATTCTCGTTGCGTAGACTGATCTCTCTCGCGTACACCCCTTCACACAACGTAGGAAAGTTATCCAGGAAGCCTTGACCCTTTCTTAAATTTCTCTGGGATTTTGTCCAATACTCAGACGCATACAATACCGCAACGTCATCTGGATCCATTATGTAGGCTGGCTTTCACGGCCGCAGTCACTATGAAAAGAGTTTATAGTTTCCGCGTTATTGGGCCGTGGTCGATTACTTGTTTGTGATGACATTTGTTTTCACTAGACGTTTCGACCACCTACAGGGGGCCTTCTTCAGTAGAAAAATAGTTCGACAAAGAGATGTCGGCCGAACATTCGCCAATTTGGACGAACGTCTACTGAATAAAAATTGTCATCACAGACGAGCAATCGACCACGGCCCAATAGGTCGGAAGTTATAAACTCTTTCAACAGTCATTCTTCTGGATCTTCTTCCTTGTTTTTCTGCCCGAAGTCCGTCGTATGGCGCGACAGACTCAGTTGAACCTGGCAATTTTAAGCGGCTACGTCCACGATCCGGCACTTGATGAGCTGCTGTATTATAATATTAGTGTTCTCGATCTAACAGAGTCCTTCCCTCAGCATTCTACGATATCTTACGCTTAGCTATTGAGATTTCCATGTTGTGTTCAGATACCAGCTTGCCAAGAAGGTGAACGGACCTTGAAGGTCATCCTCGCTTTTCTTCATCGTTGTTATGTATATACAATGGTATACCGTTATGAACGCCAATGATAAAATATGACTTGATCGTAAGCGTATAAAATAGTATTCAAACACGTGTTTGGCTATTTCCTATTCCAAACACCTATTCCAGCATCTAGTGATATCGTCAACATATAAATCAGATGATATTGAGAACAAACTTCAAAATTGCATAACAACAACAACAACAACAAAAATAATAATAATCTTGTCATCAATCAAGACACTGAAGTTAGATCACTAAACAGCTGGTCTTTGTTATGTAAAAAAACCATAATCACAACCATCTTTCATCTGTCAGTTACTATCAAGGTGTTTTTGTTATGTAAAAAAACCATAATCACAACCATCTTTCATCTGTCAGTTACTATCAACGTATAAGGTACTTGAACCAAATAAGGCCATGTTTCTTCTAATAAAGCCATTTCTTTCTTTCTAAAAAAAATTCATGCAGTTCTGAACGAATGAATCAGTGTATTTACAAACCACTACCATCCTGTGACAAAACCAGAAAGCTGAATCGTCATCTTATCTGCCCTTCGGAGGGCGAGTACAATCTTCATCTCGACGCAAGATATATGTTGTGATGAATTTCCAGTGAGTACATTTTTCTTATACTATTGTACTATGTGAGTAAACTAGCACGGAATATACATATTCTTGAAGTTCTGGGCTTTTGTTGTATACTGTTTCTGTCTATCTATATATATAAAGAAGAATGTTTGTTTATATTTTATACAGATCTACAGTTTTATTCCGATTGTGATGAAATTTTGCACACTAACAGCTCAAAACAAGAGGGAAATTCTTATCTACATTTCATTTTGAAAAACTACCCCCAACCCCCTTTTCCACCCTCTTAAGAAAATATTAACTCGCAGCTCTTCGGTTTTCCGCGAACATCTCGAAAACGGTGAGGAAATCGATAAAAGTGGAAGGTCATTTTCTGAAAGCCCATAAAATTTGCTAAAAAATGCAATTTGTTCGGCTCTGATGGTGTTCTTAGTTCCGAAGTTATTAACAATCAAATTTGAAAATTGGTGCACAACTGTTTTGTTCTTTACCCCGTTGTGAGTGTGTCACCATATCATCTGCTATCTCGCAATACTAGGTAATGGAGAATTTCCTGTAGACCCCACTACTGGTCTAATTTCGTTTCCCTCAAATTTCTGCAACATGGTCTCTTCACTCGACGTACTAAAGTGTTTCCGGATATACACAACCCGCAACTATGTTAACGATGTCATGCAGGATATGCTTCCCGGCAACTCTACTACCTATTCATCCATTGATACAGTAATGGATACTGAACAAGCTGTTTATTACCCTACGGAGTTTTTAAATTCTCTGGAACCCCCGGGAATGCCGCCACACAAGTTGACTTTAAAACAAGAATCCCCTATTATTCTATTACGTAACATCGACCCGCCCGCCAAAACTGTGCAACGGAACAAGACTCATCGTAAAGAATCTGTTGCCCAACGTAATAGAAGCCATGACCATGATGCGGGAATGCCGCAGGAGAAGACGTATTTATCCCTCGCATTCCATTGATACCCACAGACACAAATATGCCCTTTGAGTTCAAACGATTGCAGTTTCCCATCCGGCTTGCATTCGCTATGAGTATCAACAAGGCACAGGGCCAATCACTTTTGTGTGGCAGGCATTTGCTTGGAAAGTCCATGTTTTTCGCACGGCCAATTATATGTAGCTTGCTCAAGAGTCGGCACGCCAGATAATTTATTTGTCTGTGCTCCGGACGGACAAACGAAAAACATAGTGTACCGTCCAGCTTTACATTAAAAGCTTAGAGACAAATTTAGCTGAATTTATTATGCTTAATTTTTTTGGATCTTTCTATTATTTAAAAAAATATTCTATTATTTAAAAAAATTATTATAATAATTTAATTATTGTAATATAAGAAGTTTTTGTTATTGTTTACAAGATCCTCACTTATAAACATTGTTAATATGTCTAACAAGTAAAATATATTTTCGGCATAACAAGGTTTCAATTATTCATTCAATCCTTTTATAATCATTATCCCGAGCGAAGCCGGGCTATATAAATCCACTAGTATTTATATATTTCTAATCTGTCAGCAAATTAGAAGTTGAATTTGATCTGTTTGAAGGATTTTATCTCTTTAAGCCAATGCTGTAAATTGTCAGATATATAGCAATAAGACCATGAAACTAAACATTCATAATGAACGGCATCTTTAACGAGGTCCGAGATATTTTGCTAGAAAACGGGTTAATTTGGTAAACAGGAACTAATCTATAAAATTAAAAAAAGTCAGGCCAACTACTCTTCACCAACCGCTTGTTTTGGCTGAGAGAGTTGTAAGAAAAAATTCATCTTATAGGTACCGAGCACGCGGAAAATATTGCCAATGTAACATGTACCAATGTCGTGGATTCTGCTGTACCTCCGACGGGTTCTTTAAAGGGGAACGGCTCCATCCGGGACGTTGCACCAACATCCTTTCGGGATCCTTATACATGTGTGCCCAAGGGCTGGATGACGGTAATCCTGCGTTTCTCCGTTGCCTTTCATATTTTGCCACGTTTCCTAAAGAGTATTGTTTTAGAAAATAAAAAAAAATATATAAATCAACATCATAAACATCATCAAGGATTTTTCAAGGATTAAACCAAAGATGGTTTGTTCCGGTCTCAAATAGGCAAAGATTAGAGCTGGTCACTCCAGCGCTTCCTCGGACATCCCACACCTCCCCGTCCCCTCGGCTTATACTGTCTGGCCGCGTTTCGATCAAGGTTACTCTACTACAAGGTTTCGATGATTGAGCATTGGTAAGGTGGAAGAAGCATGGCCGGGTACTACGGTAGGCTAAGTGGGGGTAAACCAAACGGCTAGTACACATATTTCACCCTACCTCGCTTACAAGCGGCCGCGTGGTGGGGGAGAGCAGCCTCGATCATCCAGTCGTGGCCAGACAGTAGTTCCATAGTTGTTTGGGGATGCGGCAGTCATCCATTCAGGAAAGATGTCCCCCCCCCCCATTCAGCCTATACTGGGCGATCCTCTCGAGTATACTCATAATATTCAGTTCCTGCAGTATATCTGTGTTTGTTCGATGATCATCGAGAGTATACCCTGCCACGTGCCTGAGAAATCTCATTTCAGCCGCTTGGATGCGACTGGTCTGGCCTTTCGTTAAAGTCCAATTCTCAGACCCGTAAAGAAGTGTGGGAAGACCCACCACCTTGTAGAATTTTAGGCGTGTTCCTTTACTTGCCGACTTAAGGATTCGCCAAATGGTCCCGTTGAACTTATGCAACTTATTCACAACGTCGTTGCTTGCATTATAAGACACACACTGTAGCCCAGGTATTCAAAATTACTAACTTGTTCCAGAAAAAAAAAAAAAATAGAAATATTTTCTAAAGTATTTGTATAAGAAAAAAAAACCTCTGCTCAACAGTCCGTGAAGGACCAAGGCAAGCGCACTGTTTTTGTGTTTAGTGGGACGGGTGCATGGCTAGTACAACGCGTCGCCAGTTGCTAATTGCGGTATCCGCAGCCAGGAGGCGCCACTGTTATCTTAGGTGGCTACTCAATTTCGCCTCACGACGCTGAGTGCAAGCCGTGCTGAGCCTCCGCCGGGAATTGAACACTGTGATCACGCGCACATGAGGCGTGAGTGCTAGCCACTAGTCACTTTGGAGGCTCAAAATATTTGTATGAAGATGTTTTTGCTGTATGTTGTTCAGAACGATTCAAAATAATTAAAATAACAAAATAAGGGATGGTTGTGTTTGAAACAGCTTCATAATAAGGGCGAAACGTTAACTTTTCAAAAACGTCCAAGTATACTGTTACGCCATTACACAACGTTCTACACGGTTCTCGGCAATCCCAGCTGTAATGTTTGTGTGTGTACGTGTCACTTAACATGGGAGGCAGTGTTACGTAATACGGAACAATCTCGTACATTCGATAGTGTTGTTCGACAAGCTTCTTAACTAGCCCAACGGTGCGTGTTTGTGTCAAGGCTGCACTAAAGTATCCTCTAGAATTTTCAAGATTTTGTTAAGGACGCTTATTATGGAACCCTGCAGACTATAAGTAGCCCCTACCTACCGCTTAGTTTTTAGTTTTATGTCGGGCGATTTACACAGTGCGATTCAAGTGGTGTATTAGCGAAGAGTGATTATAGTGCGGAATTATTTATAGTTGACATTATTATCTGTGTGGACAGATTAACTTGAATTATTGTACGAGTATAATCTTGTTGAATAACTTGTTGATTTTAAACTGTCAATTGTGATAATTAAAACTGGTTATTACTGATTTCATCGGTGTCTTGTATTTTGTTTTACACTGTACCATACGACGATCAAGGAGACCATCGTAACAATACTATAATTAGAACAATTACAGAGCTGTAATTCGTTATTCGTTTACTAAAGATTCCTAAAAATGAGTGCGACTTTTTTACAATTTTACTTTAAAAAATAAAAAAAAGTTAAACGTTAGCACGGTTTTATTTGGCTCAAGTACTTTATACGGAAATAATACGACGTATCATGTCTTCACCCTAACTTGACTGTAAGGTGGAAAGAGTATGTAGGAAAAAATAACAGAGAAAGTGGACATAATGTATCCTTACGACGGTCTCACGGTCTCACCGATCGTCGTACGGTACAGTGGAAACCAAATACAAGACTCATTGAAGTCACTAAAAAACAGGTTTAATTGCCACGATTAACGGTCTGTATTCAACACGTTATTCTACAAGATTATACTCGTGCAATAATTCAAGTCAATCTGTCCACACAGATAATAATGTCAACTATAAAGAATTCCGCACTACAATCACTTTTTACTAATACAACACTCGAAACGCACTGCGTACATCGCCCGACAATAACTAGGCTAAACCTTACTTGAATACATCGTCACTTAAACTGAAACTGAGCGTCGCTGATGCTTATATTTATACACCGCTGAGATTCCAGAACAATATACATATTACGCGTCAACACTACTAGAAAACACTAGAGCGTAATTCGTAATTGGTTGCGGCCTTGAATACAGTGCGCGCGGACCCGTGAAGTCTGGAACAGCCTCGGTCAGGGTGACGCATATTACGAGTCACGTACGCACACAACAATACAGCTGGTTCTGCTGGGATCGCCGAGAGACGTGTAGAACGTTCTGTAATGGTGTAACACTATGTTAAAATATATTGGCTTAAGGTATGGACATTTCTATTATGTGCATATAATAACATACAACCATATATTGGACGTTATCTGGACTTACAGCAACAAGATTTGGAGCTTATTACAAAAGCATACATACGTTTCGCACGGTAGCCCTACTGCTAACGACGGCGAAGGCTCCGTTCCCCGCTAGTTATAGTAATCTTGGTATCGGTAACATTGCACAAGTTTTCCTGTCAAACTTGAAGCAAGACACTACCGACACCGACATCGACAGTGACGTGACTCAGCCTCGCAACGCCAATAACCAACCTGGACGTAAACTTCACGAGTAACGCCTCCGAGCTGGTGAAGTTGGTTCAGTGACGGTGGAAAAGTTTCGAGTGTAGTTGCTAGCGACGTGATGCAACTAGGCGACTGAAACTGGAGACCACCGATGGGTGCACTTTAGATTTCTTTTTAATTTCAATTTAGAATTATGAATAAATAAACGCTTTATCTTTACAATACTACATCTGTTACAATAGGTTAACAAAACAGATCTTCAAATATCTGTGGGGAAAGAAGTCAACATCAAGTTGCATTAAAGAAATCAAAAAGGATTTAGAAAAAATAATATAAACTTGCAGAAGAAGCAATTGAAAGAGAAGTTTTCGGGCAAAAGTGTTAAAAATGAAAGGAGTCCAGGGTGGGAGAGAGAAAAACGCAGGTTCAAAGTGGACTGAAGACAGGAAGAAGAGACAGTGAAAAGATGAAAGAATATTGGAGAAAAAGAAAACAACAAGGAATAATGAATCGAAATTGGCATGTGATCCTCAGATGGCCGATACAAATAGAAAAAAACGCTTTATCTTACTGCCCACTTCCAGTAAAAAAACATCGTGATGTCATTTCCATTACCACTAACGTTACAAAATCCCGAAAATTACGAAAACGTTTCCCAGTCCGCGAGCGAATCACTTCCAAAACGCAACGTTGTGTGTGTGTGTGTGTGTGTGTGTGTGTGTGTGTGTGTGTGTGTGTGTGTGTGTGTGTGTGTGTGTGTGCAGTTACCAACACGTGGTGGTGGTGTTGACCGCGCCGTTGCCAGAGCTGGCCCACTGACATTTCGCTGTTGTTTGTTGTGTTAATCTTACCGGACCGGACCGGTATCGACGTGCGTGCGCGCACCCACACCCAACACACACACACACACACGCGCGCAATATTTCATTAATGACTACCGGCACAATTCAAAGTAGTTTTTAGTTAGTTTAAACTGGCGATTTCACCCACGACACGGTTAGGTTTCGAACTGTATAAATTATGAGATAGTTGGTCAGCCGACCCAACCGTTCGGTTTTAATTTCACGGGTCATTATAAAATATACTTCACGGAAAGTCTATAAATGTTAATATTAATTTAGATATTATTTCATGTGTAGTAGGGTAAATGTCATTCGTACGGAGAATCTGAGCAGGACTCGTATAGCCACAAGACTGGGGTTATGGAAACCTGACGGAGCCATCTAGTCAGATTGCCTGCTTTAGTTGTAAACGATCGCATTTACGACCTTAAAAGGATCGCTTAGCATTCCACAATACGATGGCTACAGGTACAATTTAGGATGGCCCCGTGAAATTGTTTGAAGTACATTTTAAAATAAAATGACCGTACTCGGACTGAACAGTAACTATTCTGTTACTGTTTGTCCTAACAATCGCCTATGTCTTTAAGTATTTACCATATATTTTTATTTTTCTTATCCGCTTCTGTAGAATGTACCCGCTTAAGATAATATGGAAAGATACTGATTATTTTTAGGTTCCACCGATACCCAGCGAATCTTACTTAGTTGCCCGCGATTGTATTTCTGTCTACCGAATGCACTTTCATCAACTTCGACAGCTTGCCCTACGCCCCTAGTTTAACAACGATTTTCAATCACCGACACGACAAGAATTTCTCTGAAAGAATGTATTAATTTTCTTGCCGTTGGTTGTGACAAACCAGTCTCTCTCACAATGACAGAAAAGGATACTTCAAAGTCCATGCAATTAAAACGGACAAGGTGACGGGAAGAACGCGTGAAGTCCAAAGATAGTCTCTTCTCTTCTCTTCCTATGGCACTACACCCCTTGTTGGGCCCTGGCCTCCTTCAATTTTTCCCCCCATTCTCCTCTGTCTGCAGCCATCCTCCTCCAGGAACGCATTTTCAATATCTCTCTTGCATCCTCATCCACCGCATCCTCCCATCTTCTCCTTGGTCTTCCCACTGGTCTTTTTCCATGGATTCTGGTATACAATAGTTTTTGTAGTATCCTTTCTTCTCCCATCCTGGCTACATGACCAGCCCACCTTAGACGCTGTAGTTTTATGTACTGTGTTAACGGTGGTTCTTTATACATTTGATACAATTCGTAGTTATATCTTATTCTCCAGCCATGTACGTCATTAACTGGTCCCAGGATTCTTCGTAATATTTTTCTTTCAAAGGTATCGAGAGTGATTGCTGCTTTGGAGTTCAGGATACACGTTTCGCAACCATAGGTTAGGATGGGTCTTATTATTGATTTGTATATCCTTAGTTTCGTGTTTCTGTGGATGTCTTTGGATCTGAAGATACTTGATGTGGCGAAAAACGCTTTATTGGCTTGGACTATCCGGTTTCGGATTTCGGCTTCTTCTGTGCCGTTTTTTTCTATTATGGTTCCCAAGTATTTAAAGTTGTCCACCTTTTCGATATTGTCGATTGTTCCGTAGTTTCTTTGTCTTCTAGTCTGCACTAATATTTTTGTTTTATCTATGTTGATTTTGAGGCCTATATTGCTAGCACTTTCTTTGAGTTCAGAGTACGTTTCCTCTGCTGCATTTTTTGTCCGACACATTATGTTGATGTCGTCCGCATAAGCTGCTAATTGGACTGATTTGTTTGTCAGTACGCTGTTTCTTCCTACTGACAGTTTTCTGATCACATATTCTAAAGCTAGATTAAATAAGGTCGGGACCAGCCCATCTCCCTGTTTTAACCCTCGATTGATTACAAATCCTTCTGTCTTGTGTCCTTGTATTCGTACCTGAGCTTCTGTATTAGTCATTGTCAAGTTTATCATCCTTACCAGTTTCACTGGTATGTCGAATTCGTATAAAATATTAGATAGTTTATCCCTATCTATCGAATCATAGGCTTGTCTAAAATCAACAAAAATATTATAGACATCTATATCTTGTTCCCACGCTTTACTCAGAACTTGTCTGACTGTATATATTTGATCTATGGTGGATCTTCCTTTTCTGAAACTGGACTGGTATTCGCCGATAATCTCTTCAGCATATGGCTGTAATCTTTTATTGATGATGTATGTAAAAATTTTATATACGGAGCATAGTAGAGAGATTCCTCTGTAGTTCTGGCATGATAGCTTGTCCCCTTTTGTATGTATAGGACATATGATGGTTTTCCTCCAATCGTCAGGGATTTGTTCTGTACTCCATAAAGTTCCCACCCCACTTAAGTAGTTCAGAGGGAATTTCAAAGATAGTACTCTCCCGTAAATGTTTTTTCACTGGATAGTTTTTTCCCACATCTGTAAATCAAGTTTACATTTTTCCCGTAATTAATATACATGTTTTCCTCCACACTTTACAGAGCTGGTTGAGTTTTTCATAAGCGTTCAGTCTTCAGCACAGTTTTTAAGGCATCTCTTCAGTATATATTTCTTCAATCAATCTATACTGTTGAAATCCATCTCGCTGTTCAATTTACAGCTTAAAATTTGATGTGACAAAATGTACTGGCACTGGATTACACCTGTAGTTTTAATGCTCTTCAAGAAAACATGATCTTGATAGAACACTGTACAATGTCTAACTAAAATGGCCTTTAAGAAACTAGACGAGAACACGTTGGTTAGGATTTCCTTAAATATGTATGAATAGACGTCTTGCTTAGGTGCAATGAAAATAAACAATAGGCGACCCTTTCGAAGGTTGTTAACGTAGTAGGCAGGTAGTCTGATACGATGTCCCCATCAGGTTTCCAAAACCCGAAGACTGTAAGACTCTAATAGTTGTATTCGTGTATAAAACATAAGGTGTGTGCGCGCGCGCGCGCGTGTGTGTGTGTGAGAAAGGAAACTAAAAGACGAATGTAGAAAGCAAGTATCAGACCAGGGACCATGTATCTCTGTGGATCTAGAGCAATAAGACAAAAAGCTATACAGCTAAGCGAATTCACAGAAACTAGAATTTTAAAAAACGACCACAGAGATCATTACGACATCCAGAAGTCAGAAGTCCCACAATTAGGGATGAACTGAAAAATAACCCTGTAAAGAATTTCGTAATGAACAAGAAAATATACTATTACGACGGCCTAACTGATCGTCGTAAGGTACAGTGGAAAGCAATATAAGACACCAGTGAAGTCACTAATCATCAGCTTTAATTAATCGTAAGGAGCGGTCCTGGCGTAGTGGTTATGCCGTTCGGATCCGGCGTTAAACTGTAAGTCCCATATACCTGTGAGAGACTCCGCAACACACGCACCACGGGTATATGCGGGGAGGCTACAGACCAGTCGAAAGACTGAAGGACCCAATAATAATAATAAATTAATCAGAAATATAGTTTATAATCAACCTGTACAATAATCCGAGAAAAGTTTGTCCACACGCAATAATAACGTCAACTAATAGAGTCCCAACAGAATAACACTTCGCCATAATACTTCGAACCTTACTTGAATAAATCGCACTTAAACCCACTGAGTAAAATCGCCGACGTAAACTGAACTATATATATATATATACACCCCGCTGAGATGCCAGACTACGATGTCACTTTTGGATGACGTGTCTGATATTGCCTCTTACGGCTCTCGAATCCACTAGAAACAGTTTCGTGTCTTGAACACAGTGTGGACGGACCGGTGAGGTCTGGAACAGCCTTGATTGTTGACGCGTGATAAGTGTCACGTAATTGTCTTTCATTTCAAAGTACCAGCAATATGTAAGCACACACACACACACACACACACACACACACACACACACACACTATAGCTGGGCTCTGCTGCCATAACCGAGATACTTGTAGTACGTTCCGTATTACGTAACACTATACTGAAACGAACATGTTGGTCATATGGGGTACTCCAGATTACTCAAGAGGACAGAGAGTACATTAGGGATTAGGGACTGAGTGCCTTATGAAAATAGGAAAATCGTATGTTATGAGGAAAGACACTTTAGCACAGCACTGATGAATGAACGCAACAACCCACGTGTGTGATACAAAGATTGTGTGCCATGCATGCCCATGCGTGCGCGCTTGTAAGTAAAAAGATTACTTTAAGTAGCAGAATGTACGCGAACCTAAAGACGAGACTGAAGACAGGAGTGTTTTACTTTAAGGATCAATAATGGACAATGATAAGAAGGAATAAAATTAGTGGAAGAGTCGTGGAATCGGCAGCGAATGAAGTGAATAAAGAGGGTGGCTAAAGAACCTCAGAAGAATTACGAGTTTTTAACTTGAGTGTTAGATAAAAGATTTTAAACGTCAACGGAAAGAACTAACTCAAATAATACTGATTATTAGTTATTAATATTATTTTTTTGGCGGAATATCAAGTCGTGTCCGATGTTATTTGACGCAAACGTTTCGGCCACTCCATCGGTGGCCATCTTCAGTGCTTGATGACTGAACACTGACACCGTACTAGCAGGTGCGCCTTTTTCTTCTGGGGCCCTTCAAACTTCCTTTGGTCTTTAAAAACTACCTCCCCGTAGAGCCTTAGCCACAGTACTGTGGTTCACTGACTGTTAGACCCGTGTCAGTGTTCAGTCCTCAAGCACTGAAGATGGCCACCGATGGATTTGCGTTAAATAACATCGGACCACGGCCTGATAGCCCGGAAAACAATAATATTAATAATTGATAATCAATATTATTTGATGTTTACATTCCCAGATACGAAACATTATTTTTCTTAATAACAAATAAAAACTTTACTGTTTTGTAACTTTTTTAGTTTTAGTAGAAAAAAATGATATTAGTGTATAATTACTTTTGAAATGACATTAAATACTGAAGATAACAACTTCGTCGTACTTATCTGCTAAACTGCTATCTGTCATGCTCGGGACGAGGCCTTTCAGTGTCTCCACCATTGTCAAGTCCAAACCAAAACCATGTTGATAATGTCGTGGTTGCGAGTTTAAATTTGATAATGGTGGAGACGCTCAAAGGCTTTGTCCGGAACGTGACAGATAGCAGTTTAGCAGATAAATACGACGAAGTTGGAATTACGGGGACTGCTACTATAAATAAATAACATAACGAAGAATACAGATTACCAGTATGCAATATCTTTTTACAAAGTAGATACGTGATAAAATGTCAGAATTTAATTTCGCCGTCTGTTTACCTGTCAGTTGAATGTCGTTTGAGTTGACTTTCAATAACAATTTCCACTTATAATCTTCACTGTTTGTTTCTTTCCATTTAAAAAGTATTTGTTAGCGCCACTGCCGGATTTGCGAGTTTACGTTCTACAGTTATATGCATTTCCTTCTTGTCATCAGCACGTCAGCTTGTTTAACGATTATGATTCAAGGTATTAGGCTACTGATGAGAAAAATAAATAAACAAAATAAAACAGCCGTAAATCCCAGCGGAAAGCTGGCAAGCTTTGATTCACCCTTGGCCAGCCGATTTTCGCCATAAACTGTATAGAAGAAGTGAGTACTATCGATTGAGGTATAAAACGAATGTTGCGACAAAATATACTTTCCAGTGGCGTATCCAGACTTTGCTCGGGAGGAGGGGGGTTCCGGCCGAATCGGCTTCATACAAAAGAAAAGAAACAAGTGAACACTAATCAACATTACTGTGTTTAAAGCGGTTGAAAAGCGTGTGATAATATCCTGAAATCAGTTCCATTAAATAAACTGTAATAACACAATAAAAATACGCGTTATTGAAACATTGTTTAGAAGATACATATTGACAGGATTAGTTTTCCTACACGTTATATTTCAAACGTATACGCATTTGCTGTATAGGCTAATAAATCTGTTTTTTTTTTTTTACTACTACATTACCGCACACAGCTGAGAAAAAAATAAAAAGTCTAAAACTAAAGATATTAAAAAAATCTGTATAATATTTACCGTATTTTATCCGCCGTGTGACTTCGTGTTGCGTTCGATTGGTTTACGCGTTTCGAAACATATGTTCCGTCTTCAGAAATAAAAAATCACTCAAAGTGAGGTCGGTCGTTAAATATTAAAATTGCAAATATGGAAAACAATTCTGCACATAACCGCCTTACATGAGTGCGCACTCGAGTCGGACCGATCGGACACTCATATTTAATAATATTTTAATATTTAAAGACCTCACTTTGAGTGATTTTTTTTTATTTCTGAAGACGGAACATATGTTTCGAAACGCGTAAACCAATCGAACGCAACACGAAGTCACACGACGGATAAAATACGGTAAATATTATACAGATCTTGTCAATAAGTGACTTGGATACCAATTCAAACATGTTTTTTAAAGATATTAACAAAATTCGTCAACTTTTTCGACCCTCGCGGGGGGGGGGGTCCGGTCCCGTTGGCACCCCCGTAAATACACCCCTGACTCACACTACAGATTTTTTAATAATCATAAGGTAAAAGATATTTCATGATACCTCGTAAGAGACGGCTTAACGGTAGAGATCGGAACAGGCGATGCTTCTTCACCTGACCTTTATCAGAAGAAGAAATAAACGCCATTGTACCTGTTAAACAGAAACGAGTTTGCCATTTGTGGACAAATAACGTGTAACGCGGAATTTCGGGCTTAAAATTTCCTTTCAAATTGTTTGAAAACAATGGACAAGCACAGTTCTCCTCCTACCCACGTCGTAATCCGAACTAACATCTTGTTTGCCAAACAGGATTAATTTATGCAAAGCCCGTTGTGCAGAAACAACCTGTTCGGGGCGCTACCTGCACGTTTTAGCGAAACTGGTTTCGCCGTCTGATCATAATGACGTTAATTTACGATTTTTTATTATCTGCACGTTTATTTATGATTACAATTTTTTCTATGCAGAACAGATTGCATAAATAAAGCTGCAAATCGAAGTTGGGCTATAGTGCATCAGTTGTTGAACCTAGAGGATACGACGAGGCAGGGAACTGCAGGGTCGGATTATCCATAACGCTAGGTATGCTGCAACCATTCAGCTGAATTGACTAAGCTACGGTTACCATATGACCTAAGTGAAAAAAGAGGACAACCTGAAAATTTAACAGCGTGATCGTTACTTTATGGATTCAAAAAACAAAATCGACAGTAAAAACATTATACATTATGGATAAGAACGTATTCATGGTTAAGTTAAGCATTTTTACAGAGTTTATACAAAGTTCAATTTAATTTTTGGAACTGATGTATACGTTCCAGGTGGCATTCTGGTTTATTATCTTTCTTAAAGCTAGTGTGCTCTTTTAATAAATTTTCGATTAACACACACTTTCGTTTTTGCATATTACTAATAATAAATTCTACTTACCTACTTACCTTACTTAACTATACTCAGAATATCTATGAAAACAAGCAGCTTAATTCAGAACTATCAATAACTAGAATTGTCTATTAGAATTGCAGAATATTTGGGAAAGAGTTGTAGGAAAGTAACATACGACGCCAATGGTACACTTCTGAGCTGCGCCGCTGGGAGCTCTCTTGCGCGTGACTATATTTTTCAGTTTTACGAAAAAAGAGGACATTTCCCTGTTTTTTTAAAAATTCTCCCGGACAGGTTTTTAACACTAAAAAAGAGGACGTATGGTAACTCTAAGCGAAGCAAAGCTTATGATCACATTAAGCAATTGTTTGGTTTTCTTTTGCAGTTATTTGTGTCGAGTTGGAAAATCAAGCGAAAGCTCTTATACACACATTTACTCGATCAATTTGAATAACGATCTTCTAATAGAATTAAAGCACTTTGTGCTACAAGTAAAATTGCAAGTCAGTTTTTTTTTTTTACAAATCGTTCGAATGAAGATGATATATTCCATGACACTACAGTTTGTGTACTCAGTGTATTAAACTGGATTATTGACTGTAAAATGACATGTATTTCCGATTATAAACTATGCTTATCGTCTGCTTTTGACGATTCCAATAGCTAACTGCGAATCTGAATGATCATTTTCTGTATTAAAACGCATTAAAGATATGTTGAGTTCAACTATGGGAGATGAGAGATTATCTTAGTTAGCGAGATTGAATATTGAAAGCGAGATACTTGAATCGGTCGATTTGGAAGAAATTATACAAGACTTCGTTAAGGTAAATATAAAAAAAAATGGATCGATTGGTATTTTCTAAGCTTAGATACTATATTGAATGCTCGTTGTAATCACTATTTAGCTAAATATTTGTTGTAACTTGAGAGTTTAATAAAATAACTTTCGAAACTGTGTATGCCATTTATCAATGTAAATAATGGATAAAACGTTAAATTTTTAATGGGGGGGGGGCACCAGTCTGATGACAGGATAGGGCATCACGCGCTTTTAATGCGACACTGGGAACTGTGTGCAAGAAGCGATGTGAATTGTCGATCATTGGGGAACGCACAAGCATACTGAAGGAGTTCTCGGATCACCGTCGCCGGAATTTGTAGACTTGCAAGAGGAATATTTTAAATAGGATATAAAATTAAAGTTGTACAAAGTTATGGCAGTCCCTGTACTGTCCTATGGGTGTGGATTATAGACAACAACCAAGAAACAAGACATTAAAATACAGGCCTCGGAAATGGCGTCCTTAATAGGAGTTAAAAGGAATTCTAAACTTTACCGTATGATGAATGAGGCCGTAAGAGAAGAATTACAAGTTTTTAACTGAATGACAAATTAAAAGATTACAAACAATGGTGGAAAAAATACTTAGTAAGAATGTCAGATTCCAGACTGCCCAAACAAGTCTGGAAATACAAACCTATAGGACACAGGTGTGTGGGTAGATCCAGGAAGAGATGGCTGGAGGATTTTTGAAGGCGAAACAGGCAGCACCTTGCGTATGCCGTGTTGTAAAGACGATGATGGATGAAGCGATTATTTGTACTTATGCCCGGTAAAATTGGATTTTAAGAAAACTAGGAAAAGAGAGTTTGAATCCTTCCAGATTTCATGGTGAAGAAGATTACTGAAGGTATCTGAAGGAAAGAGGGAATATAGAATGAAGACTTTCTGTCAAGCGTGGAGCGAAAGGAGAACGCTGCTGAACACAGTTTTGAAGAGAAGTGTTGTGGCCGTGGAAATCTGGAATCTTGGACCTGCCGTGGTCTCCAGACCTGCCCTGGGGTTCATTCAGATTTTCACCTTTTAATTCTTCCGCTCATTTCGTCGCTGGGAGCATAGTCCTCTTCCGCCGTCGAGACCGTTAGTCGGTATTCACCTGTACTCCATATTGGATACAATAGTCCGGGCGAGATAAACCCTGGTTTTTTCAAGTAGTTATGTTACTTACCTCCTCCTCCTTTTCATCACGTATGAAATGACACTTCGGATTTAGGAGTTTCCTGGTGGAGAAATCTGGAACCTCCAAATGAAATTCCTTAGACGTATGAATGAGCAGACCAGAAATTATTTGAAAATTTATCAGTTAAAGAAAATATAACTGAAAAGAGTTAAAAGTGAGGTATCTTGATAGAATGGAGAACAACAGACTACAAGAAATGGTCTACTACGAGGCGTGTCCGGAAAGTAAAGACACAAAGGTCGTAATTGGTCTAAAAATATTTATTTACAAATCATTGACTGACAATTACGTAAATACATATATCTTTATTTCTTTACATAATTACCGCCATTATCCAAGCACCTATTAAGTCTGGGAACCAGCTTTTGTATCCTCGTGTCATAGAAGTCTGCCCCCAAACCTTTGAACCTCTTCTTTTACCTCGTCATCGTCATCGAACTTTTTTCCGGCCAGATATTGTTTCAGGTGAAGGAACAAGTGAAAATCACGGGGCGCGAGGTCCGGGCTATGCGGCGGGTGATCCAAAACATCCTATTTCCAACTGCACGCGTGACCTCTGCGCTGCTCAGCAGTTGGAAATGGGATGTTTTGGATCACCCGCCGCAAAGCCCGGACCTCGCGGCCAGTGATTTTCACTTGTTCCTTCACCTAAAACAATATCTGGCCGGAAAAAAGTTCGATGACGATGACGAGGTAAAAGGAGAGGTCAGTCATGACATGGTTTAAAGGGTTGGGGGCAGACTTCTATGACACGGGGATGCAAAAGCTGGTTCCCAGACTTAATAGGTGCTTGGATAATGGCGGTAATTATGTAGAGAAATAAAGATATATGTATTTACGTAATTGTCAGTTAATGATTTGTAAATAAATATTTTTAGACCAATTACGACCTTTGTATCTTTATTTTCCGGACACGCCTCGTATTACAAGCCAAGGAGGAGAAGATCTGTCGGCAGAAGTAGAAAGCGTCTACACCATCAAAAGAAAGAAGAAGTGTTACGGTTGAACATTTCATACGAGGATTCAGATGTACGAAGACTGCGGACAACGAAATGTGCGGACAACAGGAATGTTGCGAAGTATGCGGACAATGAGAGACTCTGATACCTGAGGTGGGTAGACTGCGATGGTGCAAATATTTGACATACGAAGTGTGCGGACACAACCTCCCTCGGACTAGAAGGGGGGATAGAGGAAAAACTGATATTTTTCGTCTTGACCATCTCTAATCCATTGTGCTGAAGCAAATACGATATTATTGGCGATAATTTTGGTGTTTAAAATCAGTTTTGAGCGTCTTTTTTGTTACATTTTGTGTTTTTAATTTTGTTATAACTTTTTAATCTTCTAAGTTTTTGATTTTTTATCATTTATGTTAGATAAAGTTAAAATGTAAATTGATTTCTGACAAGAACCTCAGAAGCCTTTAAGTTTTGTTGTGAATGGACAGTATGTGTCCGCAAACTTCGCAACATTCGTGCTGACCGCACTATTCCCGACACCGAGGGGTCTACCTAGCTCACTATCTTGTTTGGAGAAATGATGAGGCAACCCAGCACTGGGGGTAAAAACCAAGTAACGCGTATTTGGAGGGATCGAGAAAGCACGAAATTATAAGGAAATAAAAACGTTACCTCTACAAAGCTACGTGTTAACGAGAAGTCGATAAAAATCGTTTTCCCCATTAACAATATGACGTGACGTAGAAAGAAAGCTATGAGAAATTACCTGTAATAAAATTCGATAGAAATAGAAGAACACTGTTCAACAATTGTTCTAACACATCTCATGCTTTACAAACGAAGAGAAAAGAGAGAAATGCTCGATAAAATAAACGGCGAGTAGATTTTCTGCATTTGAACAGAAACAGCAATAGATAAAAATTTCTTTTTTTTATCTCGAATAACAAGTGGGTGTAGAAACGGCGGACAAGTGCGTGGATAAATCGGAACGCATTGAATAGAGGAAAAATACATATAATCACCAATGCATTACCGCGGTGCACACTGAGCCATAAGGCGTATCCATTTCAAACCCGACGATTGACTTTCTCCGGTACAATTTGTTAATAAAACATAGCAGCCGGTAATAATAACAACAACAGTCAAAGCGATAACGACCCGTACTAATGATAATAAATTAGTAAACGGGAGAAGAAGAATAACAACAAAACTAATGTTTTCTCAACAGGTTTTGCAGAGAGGTCTCGGTTTCCGTTACGATTCTCTAGATCGGACCGGACCCGGTTTTCTCTCTCGCGTTGGCGCCAGTCCAGTGCAGTCCAATCTGTCGGAGAACTGGAACGCTGCACACACACACACACACACACACACACACACACACACACACACACACACACACACACACACACACACACACACACACACACACACACACACACACACACACACACACACACACAATAACAAGTGTTATTGGCTGCATTTCTCTCGTTTAATTACATTACCTGCACATGTTGTCTTGTCTCCCAGTTCATTCATAGAAAGCATAAATTACTCTTCTCTTTCTCTGTCTAAGTGTCCGTCTGTCTAACCTGTCTCTCTCTCTTTCTCTTTATCTTTCTCTTTCTCTATCTTTCTCATTCTATGTTTCTCAATCTCTCTCTAACTTTATTCCAGTATGTAGCACGTATTTTGATCTTAAACTTCGCGCAGAACAATGCTCATGAAAGGTGTAGGCCTAACGTCAGAACATGATATAATCATGTTATAATAATCATGACACTATCATGATATAATAAAGTCAGAACATACACACCCGCACGCGTGCAAGCGAAGTATACATGCATGTTTATAGAATAAAGAAACCTAAGGGTATTGGCAGGGCCCTAACTTATCAATATAATGTAGCCGTGAGTACCTTTTTCTCATAATTTATAAAAGCTAAAAATGTTCTAGTTTTCCAAAAGCTTTATCTTGTACGCTTTTTAACGGAGGCGACTGAAAAAATGTTGCTTAGTTCGTGAAAAGTGGAACACGTGGAAATTTTTTTCTTAAAGTCGTCCGGTTAAAAATTTTAAAACATTTAGTAAAAGCTACAGTAAATGTTTTCAGATTTAGTGTTTTATGGTTCACAGGGAAAAGGAATTTAAAGTTAAAAACGTGGTTTTTAGACAATAGAATTTTACTGTACATTTTTTAACAACTACCAGTGGAATAGTTAAGCTCTTACTTCTTCATCACGTTTTTCTAAGGCTTTGCTATTCCTATAGCCAGCAGGGTCAGGGGCTGTGCGGGACGAAGGGCTTGCCCGTCGCCCGCTCGTGCACTACGTTCCGAGCTTCAGTAGAGCTCCTGCCGTAGGGACTACTGATATTATGGATTGAGGGTGTGGCCTGCTACCGGCCGTGGGTTTTCAATTAATAATTAATTGAGGGTGAGTGTTCGCCGAGGCCGGGTCCAAGATTCTCCTGGCACAGATTGGTAGCGACCGAGGGCGCTAATGAGATGGTTGCCCTGGAATCGGGCGGATCGACGATAGAATTTTCGGGACAGTGTCCGTATAGTGGCGTCCAGGGAACGGACACGCAGGGAGTCACGGATGGTTTTATTAGAGGTCAGATAATGGGCTTTGCATGCCCAGCGTAATCCCCGGTCGAGGAGAGACTGAAGCTTTCGCTTATGGGTCTTGGCCAAGTAGCCCCAAACGGGCATCGCGTAGGTAACCAATTCCTATAGCCTAGTTCACTATTCTTTTTTGCTTTTTACACAAATTAATGCAATATTTCCCTAGTTGATACTCATTTTGATGTTTCAAGGTCATGACACTTGGCGAAATCCCTTTCTTTAAAACTTACTGCATCTTCAACAACAGTAAATGTTTATCTGTTTCTTAAGCTTTCATGGCCGGCGTAATTAGTAAGGCCGTGGTCTTCCAAATTCTTCATGCCGATAGGTGTTAATCTTCATTCTCTTAAGGTTTCACTAGGAACTTTATCCATCTCGTTACACTCCAGTCGAAAGAAGAATTCGAGAAAGACTCTGAGAGAGAGAGAGAGAGAGAGAGAGAGAGAGAGAGAGAGAGAGAGAGAGAGAGAGAGAGAGAGAGCACGCGTGTCCGTGGGGACATATGTGTGTATGAAACTGACCACAGAAATTATCCCGAGAGTAGTCGATAGGTTTGTGTGCATTGAAGTGGAAAACATTTGGGTTAGGTTTAAACCGGGCGCCATCGATGGGAAACCAGAGTACTTTTTATCAAGACTGCGTCGGCCGTGGTACATTGTCAGTCCGATGTTACTCCTAACTAAACGTTTCGAGTACATCTGGGACAAACCCCTGCATCGTATGTCTGTCTAGGACAGACATAACTTCTATAATCATACACGATCAACCGCCAACGAAGAGCACTAACGAATAGATGTAGCTAAATGTATGAGGGAAGAACAATCCTGGACAGTAGTTTACGGTCTTCTACATAAAAAGTTAAAAAAAAAAAGGTGATAGATTAAATTCTGACTTCTACTAGTAATTTTATACAAACCACTATGTTGTATTTGGTATTGACGAGCGCTTTCGGCAGTCAAGCCATCTTCAGGTCATTTACCAACAGTAAATGTAGGTTGGTAAATGACCTGAAGATGGCTTGACTGCTGAAAGCACTCGTCAATACCAAATACAACATAGTGGTTTGTACAAAATTACTAGTAGAAATATTTGAGACCACTAACACTCCAAAATAACAATACATTCTGACTGTTATAACGTAACACACACGCAAGCGCACGCGCTCAGGCACACGAGTTAGGAATTGAGACCTAGGCCTACTTTTAAAGTTTTGAAAAAAAAAACTCAGAAGTTTCAAGTAATACAAAAGTGTCTTTAAACAAAGGACGCAAATGGCGTTAGATGGGTGCGGCTGCCAAAAGCAGATGTTACAGGCGTTACTGAACTCAAAAGATTAAAATTTATTTATTAAAACCATTATCCGGACTGCAAGGCGGTGGCCATCCAAATTCTTCATGCCGATAGGTGTTAATCGCTTGATCAGACGTTTCCGCCTCTCCTCTGGAGGCCACCTTTAGTGAAAGCACTTAAAAACTGACAAGATGTAGATCAGTACAAACGCAGTACTGTGGCAAAGGCAGAGTGGTCCCGAAAAGGGCCTTCTGTATATAAATTTTAAGAGTTTACACAAAGTCAGCTGTACATCTCCATCAGCCAATCAGAAGTAAGCTCAACACTATAGGTTCGCTAGCACGGGATGCCAAACCTATAGGGTTGTGCTTACTTCTGGTAAGCGCATAAGGCAATGTACTGATGTGTTGCAAAAATTTTCACGTGTCCAAAGTCGGCAGAGACGTCACAAGGACAGAAATTAAGATACACCAAGAAGACCTGGTAAAAGAGTACAAAAAACAACACAACTAAATTAACAGTCAATAAAAATATATAAAACTAATAAAAATATATTACTATATAAAATTATATTAATAGGTTGTTTAAGACCTGAAGATGTCAGTAATGACGAAAAGCTTAGTCGAACAATAAAAAATTATAGCAGTTAGCAAATTTATAAAAGAAAAATATATTAGTAAGCGGTTGCTGAACGTGTAGTTGTTAAGCGTCTTTGGTTTAAGTTCTGTGAACCTAGTACCGTGGGCCTAGTAGAGGGAACCTACGTTTCTCTGCGAGAGAATTTATAATTTCCTTCTATTACATCATTCGAAGGTATATTAATGTATTATTAAAGATATATTTAGATTTCTTGGAAGGTATATTTAATTCCTTTCTTTTTCATCGTTCCTACCTTATATATAGGGAATGTTTGTATGACAAACAGACTTTATTCAGTATAACTGGACTTATTACTCTAATTCAACGGATTTTATAATGCCTAAAAAAAGAGATGAATACTTTATTTGTAGGTAATTCATTCTTCTTCTCCCTAGTCGCCCAATCCAAGGACTAATTTGATGTACTCCTCAGATCTGATCTAATTTCATCTCTACTCTTCAGTTCAATATGTTTTGCTCAATTGATGCCATTCATTATTTGTATTATATCGGGTCATTCCTTGGCACCGACTCCCACCCATTATTGTCTCCAGGATTGCTCTGACCAAGCCTCCACGACATATTAGTTTTATTCTTGTATACTTACAACTCCAGTTAGTGTAATTCTCTCCAACTCTCTAATACACCTCGTAATTAGATAATTTGTCTCTTTCTGTCTGTAACTGATCGTTGATAATCTTGTGTATCACGAATGTTCAAATGAAGATAATTGTATTTCTTTCTCATTCCACTCGTTTTAGTCTGACATGGATTTGGACAAGTTTACGTAGTTCTGATTCCCGTTTTGCAACCTGGTGTCCCAGAATTTGGATAGTCACAAAACAGGACAATATATTCAGACTTGGTTGAAGACTTGCTCTTCATTTTGCATCCCACGTGGAATTTTGCTATTTTTGTAACTTTCGTCTCACATTTTATCCCTCGCCACTATTTTTGGCAGGACCAACCTGAAGCAACAGGGGTCCGTGAGGTGAAAGGATGGACACGTCTGCTAAGTCTGGCAAATATCGGTTGATAATTCGAATGATATCTGGTGAGACATCTCCCAAACACATAGCTGAACAGACAAACGCCAAATGGTCGCGTTAAAACAGAGAACTAGCTTCTCTCGATCAATAATGTATTAATTAAAAGATTTAAATGAAAAAAACCGCTTGTTAGTTTCACAAAATTTATTGTTAAATCTTGGCAATTGCTTCAGCCGATTAGGCTATTCTCAAACAGCTGGTAACGACAACTAAATAATTAGAAGTCTTAACACATTATTTGTATTTAGTTGTTCTTATTAGCTCTTTGAGAATGGTCTAATCGGCAGACACAATTGTCAGGGTTTAACAATAAATTCTGTTGAAATACTAAGCGTTTTTGTTTATTTCAATCTTTTAAAGTAATATGTTCCACCAAGTTTACAACGAGTCTGCAATTAATATTGTAATCATCACCATCAGCAGCAGCAGCAGCAAGAATTAAACCAAGCATGGTTTGTTCCGGTCTCAAACAGGCAAAGTCTAGAACTGGTCACTCCAGCGCTTCCTCGGACGTCCCACACCTCTCCGTCCCTTCGGCTTACACTTCCATAGTTGCTTGGGGATGCGGCAGTCATACATTCGAGAAAGATGTTTCCACCAATTCAGCCGATACTAGGCAATCCTGTCGAGTATACTCATAATATTCAGTTCCTGCCGGATATCTGTGTTTCTTCTATGAATATACCCCGCCACGTGCCTGAGAAATCACATTTCAGCCGCTTGGATACGACTGGCCTGGCCTTTCGTTAAAGCCAAATTCTCAGATCCACAAAGAAGTGTGGGAAGGGCCATCACCTTGTTTCTTTACTTGGTGACTTAAGAGTTCACCTGATGGTCCCGCACATAAGGTTGAACTTATGCAACCTATTCACAACGTCGTTGCTTGTATTATAAGACACTGTAGTCCAGGTATTCCAAATTGGTGACTTGTTCCAAGACAGTACGTCTATAACAGTTTAGCCCCAACGCGATCAATTCCAAGAAAAGCCATCACCTTGGTCTTAAGTGTGCATATTTGTAATCCAGAGTCTTTGCAGATTCGATTTAACAAATGTAGGCTATACCCATCTGCAACCTGTTTCCGAGTCGGACAGAATAGCATGATCGTCCGCAAACAACAAAGTGTCTATGCAGAGTGGCGAATCATAAAATGCATTAATATTGCAATGTTATGTGTTAATAGTTAAATAATTAAATAGTGTTAATAATTAAATTATTAAATAAACAACGTTAATAATTTATTAGTTGTACTTTAACGATTATATTAATAATTAATACTGTCTTACTATTACTGTTAATAATGTTAAGGAATTTTGTCACAGAGTGTCTCGTTTATCCTTTATAAAATAAATGCGACCGTAATCGCATTATTTCACTTTCAGCCAAGTAAACATTTCTGCGACGCTTTTTAATTCGCTCCGCACTACTTCGAGTTAACGTAGAAAGAAAAAGAAAAAGAAACAGCAAAAAAGGCGTTCACACAACAGAACACATGTACTAATATAAACCACATGTTTGCCCCCTAAAGTTGGGAAAGTCGTCTACATCGCGGCCGTAAAATATCACTTCATTAAGACGCACACTAACACGCACACAGACACACACACTCGCGCTAACATAATTTTCCACTGCTACTTGGCGTGATGGCTTTTTTCACCGTTTCTACTGCCACGTAACAAGGTTTTTTTTGGTAAATACCCAGTGATGGATGACTTTGCCCGAGTGTGTTTTTGTTCGCGCTAAGCTTTAGATAAAACCGAAGAACACGGCAGCAATCATTATAATTACATTTCTACCACTTTTAAACCCCAGCAGCATGTTTTATATCCGCTGCAGCGTCTAACTGTAAAATTGATGAAGACAGTAATGATTCCGTTCTAAATTTATTCCGACTGGAAGAGGAAAATTTATTTAACTTTTATCCGAGCTAATGGCTCACAGCTGGGCCGCGTTGGATTACAAAATAATGTTCAGCATCATATTCTGCTGCTTCTTCTGCTTTATGTGAATTTATTAGTTAACAGCCAGTGAGGGAAAATGAAATATTTAATAAGGTAATTAACAGCGTAGGCAGAAAGCCCATTTATGTGGGTGATACTTTTATCGTAGTTGTAATCTTGAATTACTTAGAAAGAAAAATTGTTTCCCAAGGTAAACGAATGTTGCAGAATCAGCTGATTTAAGTTAACGCGTCAGTGCCAATTTTAAATCCGTTTCCCCTTCTGCTTTCTATTATGACGGCACATTATCCAGTACCCTACGCGATTTGAACAGTTTCTAGTTCGCTTTCTTAGATTATTAAGACTGTCTTAAAATGTTTATTGCCCCACTTGCGATCGCCGTAAATTCATAAAAATGATCGAAAATTTAAGCCGAGATTTTTTATTTTATGGAACACTGTAAGTGCCGTATTCGAACGAAACTCGGAACACTTTAGGTAGCACTGCCTCTCTGGACCAATCAGATTGTCCCTTTAGTAAAACGGCATCGTCACATTCAGTCCACATGGAGGCATCGTTGCCATAATTAGTCAAAATCTGACGGTATAAATTGAACAGTGGCTTAGATATGCGCAGTGTACAAACACCTCGTTTCGAGGCTAACAAAATTTGCACTTATTTCGCACATGGGGATAACAGTCTTGTACAGTGTTTCATAGTGTGAACATCGGCTGCAACAACGCTGACGAGAACAGTGGAAGCATGTGTATTACAGAGAGGGAGATAATATGGAAGTGAGACAGTGAACTGTTATCGCGTGGTCTCTCCTCTCTAGTCTCTAGATAAATTAGCTATATTTGTCAGTGGGGGTAATTCATGCATTGGTTCAGCGCAGCTTACTGTTCAGGAACGACTGTCGGGCCTATGTGCATCAAGTGCAACTTATCACCTTCAATGTAGTCGCCCGCCCATCGTGTCGTCGTAATTCTGCTTTCAGCGCAAGCTTTTACTTAAGTGACATATAGAAATATGTCATCAAAACAACGACATAAATGGAGCTCAAAAAACAATTACGATTGATAGTGGTTGGTTTTACTGCCGACTTACTCGTTAAAGCGAGACATTAATACCAAAAAAATGCACAATTTCCTGTTTTATGGCGACTTTAAGGTAAGAAAGTCTGGCACAGGACGTACACTTTTTCTTTTAATTTGCCAACAAAATGTGCACAAATATTACATTTTCCTTTCTTAGATAATAGTTATAAAAGGAAAATATTCATTATTCCTTTCAATAACAGATTATCTATTATAAGAGTAATTGATTGTTACTCGCATCAAGTATAACGAGTTGTATAAGGTGATTTTTTTCCATATAAATATCGTCGTCAGCAAATTTCTATCACTTAGAAAATTTCCGGTTAAAATTTTACAAACATTACTAGACAATAAACATTGATGTCAAAAGTGTGTCAATTACATGTGAAAACTGGTCCATACGTCGCACAAATAGGTGGTTATTCTGGAAATCACAAATAGATACCAAACATACAAATCCCTCCAAATTCTGAGGAGAGTGAAAGGACATATTACGAAGAGGCAATGGCCGGTTCAAAGTTCAGGACTGGAATCGATGGCTAACACGACAAATTCTCCGTCTTTATTAGATATTTTCTTTGCTTAGTTTCTTTCCGGCCTTTCGACCTTTGTTTCTAATCTAATATTCTTAACAGATGTTTAATGACTGTGATCATTCTGATTGTAATCTAATATTCGTTTAACTGTCTCTCTTATCCACAGCAGACACAGGAGGTTTTCATTTTTACTCCGTCTGTTCTTGACTTAATCGCGTCATGACGCTCTTCCACTCTGGAAACTGTTTATGCTGCGGTCATAAATCGTTTTCCCGCTTAGTTTTCACTGACTGGTTAGCACTCTCTTGTATGACTTTGCACTACGAAGATCCCTTCCATTAATATTTCACTGTTTCACATTATCTGTATCTAAGATTGTTGATTTTTCATGTACATTTTAAGTGGGTTTGTGTACAAGTTAGATTTTTAAATTTCCCTTGCCCCATCAAATCATATTTCCCGTGCACATTCACAGTGGCGTATTTACGGGGGTGGGGATACGAACGGGATCGGACCCCCCCCCCAGAGGGTCGAAAAAGTTAACGAATTTCATTAATCTCTTAACTGTAAGGCTGTTTTATTTTTTACAGCTGTATACGGTAATACAGTAGTAACTCTTTTTTACAAACAGTTTTTCTATACAGGATTAGCGTATACGTTTGAAAGATTAAATATAGGAAAAAATAATTCAGTCAGTATCTTGTAAACAATGTTTCAGTAAAGCGTATATTTATTGTGTTCTTACTGTTTACTTCAATGTGACTGGTTTCAGACGCTTTAAATATATTAAATATTGATTAGTCTTAACTTGTTTTTCTTTTGTACGAAGCCGATCCGAACCTGGCCCCCACCCCAGGTTCTAGATATAAATGTAAGGTTTAAGGTGTAAAGAGATTCGTAAACATTAGTATTAAACTTTTGTACCTTCTTTTTATTAGTTAAGAATCCTCCATGTTTCTTTTTTAATTTAAGCGAGTTACCACGTGAAACTTTGTAAAGACTAGTGTTAAGTTTATGCGTTGCAAGTATTTTTAATGTTCATAGTTCCTCTCAAGACAAGTGATATCGTCGAATAGTAGTACTGTATTTAACAGCATCAGAACGTTCTCGTTTGAGTTAGTACCTATATTTTCTTTGTTTAGATTCGAAACAGGTTCAAACCTAGGGATACAATTGTCTGGTTTGGTTATTTGAAATTATGTCAATTAACAATACAACCCGTTGTTTTTAAATTATAGTTATTACATTCTGCTTTCGTGCAAATAAATTGTAAAGCCCAAAAGAAACGATTTTCTACGCCTGTTGTTCGGACCTCTGATTCTAAATGGTGGGAACCTTGCGACTTTAATCATTTCGCGACCGAATGTGAGTATTTTATTTTATTTTTTAAATTCGACTGCCTTCTCTGTTTCAAGATATGGTTCTAGTTATTACTGGCCCAATCGGTTTCGCTTTCATGATTTCCTGTTTTCTGGTAATGGAAGTTCCACGAACTTGCTGTGGTATACGGTTTTAGATCTTTCAGGTTAATAGTGTCCCCAGACTTTACAGCAGTAAAGAAATTCGTGGTACTATAAAAGTAGATAATGTAAGAAGTGAATAAATGTTTTCCGAGGCGTACGCGCGCACGTCCGTGCGAGTTTTGTGCTGGAATTGTCCATTAGAACGCCAATTTAATTTAATGAGGCCCACAACGACGACGAGATAAAGCTGTTCCGGTAGATATACTGTACACACACACTAGCGTTTCCAGTACATTGACTGCACGACAAACTACAATTATTTACTTTTAATTCACTACCGGTGCAACTGATAAGGTAAAATAAATACCGTCCACGGTAACTCCGAACGGTCCCCTCATATCCTCACACTCTCTCAGTCGCTCACTGTTCTACTTCTCTTGCACCGATTCTTTCCGACTCATTCTATCTTCTTCCCTTCCCTCTTCGAAGCTACTTTCGATCTAGTTACTTTTTTTCACAGGTTGTTCCTTATAATCTGCAGATTCATTCAAAAGTTTTTCTTCAAAATAAAATTAAAAAAAAAAGTTTCTCTATGTGCTTTTACTAGAGTCTTTAATAGTTTAGTATATTATAAGAATAAATTAATTTCCCCGTTCGAAGCTGATTGAAACTGTTCGAACCTCCTTCACGTTCCAGTAGTCTGTCACTGCGACAAATTGCTCTCCTGCCGAATAGCGCCTGCAGTTGAACAGTTGAATGTCTGAGATGAATAGGATAGCCTACATGAAAAAGCGGGAATCTTCTGCTCTTACTAAATCGCGTCGTCACGACTTTTAAATGTGCAAAGTTTACACTGAAGACAACCACCAACACATACACACTCACATAAAACGTAACAAATTTTCCATGGGTTAAGTTAGTCGAAGAAGCTTTTGCGTAAGCTATTCCAGGAGCATAGTTATTCTTCTTGTGGCACTTCCTGTATTTATTACGTGGGCTTCGTTTTCATTTGTTTTTATATCTTTCTCGCCTTTAATTACAATCTAGATTTCTATTTCCGAGACTTGCATAATAACTTAGGGTAGATAATATGTTCTCCTATACAGGCTACCAATCTAGTCTTCTTTTTCTTCTCCTTCTCCTTCATCATCATCATAATCTTTTTCTTCTTCTTCTTCTTCTTCTTCTTCTTCTTCTTCTTCTTCTTCTTCTTCTTCTTCTTCTTCTACTACTACTTCTTTCTCCCCCTCCTTCTTCTTTTTCTATCCTTCATTGATGAAAACAGTGCTATCTAGCCCGCGACTGATTGAATAACAACGGGTCGGAGAAAGACAAGAGTTGAAGAGTAGTGCTCTCAAAGACGAGAGCGATGAGAAGGCGCTTTGCGGAGGGGCATGGCTCCTAATGAAGTGGTTCCGGTCACTTCCTTTGATTGCATATCTATTCCTAATCAATTCTATTTACTGTACTACAACAATCTTATCAAATTAGCTTTTCTTCTCCTGATCTTTCTACTCTATAAACGTTTTTCGTTAATCATGAAATTTGTCTGTAATCTCCATAACTTTTCATAGTTCGCAGATTACTGAAATTTATTCATTCTGATTGGTCGGGATTATTGTGGAAAAGTCTGCGGAAGAGCGATGACAATTACAGTAGCTACAAGACTTTCGGAATTGTTGCTCAGACGTCCACATTTTATCTGCACGTTTTGTGGACAAGAAGACTTGTTTTTGTAAAAAAAGAAAACAGAAACAAAAATAAAAATTTTTTTCTCTACACTATTCAAAAACGTGTTGTGTAATTTACCCCATATGCCTGAGAAAACTTCAACGTCGATAGGTTTGAAATAACACTAATGAACTTAATAATGAACATTAAATTACTGTATTAAAATTACTGCTGAACCGCACACACAAATGACTGCGTCGCAATTAAGCTACTAAAAATTATATAGTTTTTACTAGTTAAAGTGATGTCATCGTAGAGAGAATAAACTCTCTGCGTTCCGCTACTGATATCAGCAATCAGTTGTAATTATAAACAAATCAACTGATAAACTTATGTTCCATCTCTCCCTCGTTTTCTCAACCTGTGTGTGTGTGTGTGTGTGTGTGTGTGTGTGTGTGTGTGTGTGTGTGTGTGTGTGTGTGTGTGTGTGTGTGTGTGTGTGTGTGTGTGTGTGTTATTCTAAACAATCTTCAGCGTTTCCCGACTTAATCGCCACTCTCCTCTGTCACCATTTTTTATCTTCGGCTAGTCCTCCCTTTCTCAACATCCTTCAGCCACGTTCTTTGTGGCCTCCCTTTTTTATTAATTACCGTCGCTCAACTGTCTGTGTTATAGTTTGCTTAAGTCTCGTGATATTTTCAATAAAATTATGTCGTACCCATTGTTTTGTATTACTAGCGTATTATAACATACACGTATTGTACATGTAGTGTTTTAACATTTTAAATATAGGGAAACAATATTTTAACAGTTGTAGATTCAGGAATAATATGAGGCAGATTGCGTGAAGCGAACTTGTGTCTGTTTCAAATTTACCATCGTTTAGAAAGCAAAAGCATTTTTCAGTAAAAGATCTCTTCTGGCGTCCAGAAACGTAAGTTATCCCTAGGAACCAGGAAGATATTCACAAAAAGTATCATTTGGAGCGTATGCACACGTGGCTCAGAAACCTAGACCCCGAGGAAATTGCAAAATATGTACCGCGAAGGTTTGAGACGCGGTGCTGGTGTAGGCCTTAAAAATACAGTGGACAGAAAGAGTTAAAAATGATGAAGTTTTGAAGAGATTGGACGAAAGAAGGATTCGGATTAAAATCATTGCTGAATTGAGAAGCAGTAGGCTTATAGTTGGTCACCTGCTATGCCATTCAGACTAGTTCAGCACCCTGACCGAGGGAATGATCTAGGCAAAGGGCCAGAAATGGGAGGCAAAGGCCCAGGCCAGAGAGGAGTGTACGGATGAGATAGAAGGAGGAAGGAAGTTTGTGGTGATTAAGAGACTGTCCTCGGAAGGGGAGAAATCGCAAGCTAAACAACCTCTGGGTTGAAGAGGAGGACGAGGTGGAGAAGAAGAAGTAAGAGAAGAAGGAGGAGGAGGAGGAGGAGGAGGAGGAGGAGGAGGAGGAGGAGGAGGAGGAGGAGGAGGAGGAGGAGGAGGAAGAAGAAGAAGAGGAAGAAGAAGAAGAAGAAGAAGAAGAAGAAGAAGAAGAAGAAGAAGAAGAAGAAGAAGAAGAAGAAGAAGAAGAAGATGATGATGATGGTGATTATGGTGGTGGTGGTGAAGAAGATAAAGCGAAAGTAAATTTTGTAGCCACTATTGTAAAAAACAATACTGTGGACGCCTAAAGTACAGAGTATTGATGACTATCTGATTGTAAGTCCCTGTGGGATGCTGCACGCGTTCTGCAGTAGTAGTAAACAAGTAAACAACGAATGTACAGTAATTACGAATCCCAAAGGGACGTTGTGGGTAGTTCATGTGAACACAGACAAACTAGGCTTTATACATTGTCTGTAATTAAATACACACAGTAGGTACCAATCACAAACTAGAAAAAAAAACCAATGAATACTCCTGGACACATCAGCATAGAGAACTATATTATTGGCTTTCATAGCAACAACGTAATACGCTCAAAGTTACGGTCTATGGACATCCTGTAGACACATCATTATCATCATCATCACTCCACTGCACGTTTTAGGCATTGTTACCCGCTACGATCCCCATCTTTATCTCGGTCGACCTATGGTTCTTCCTGCTTTCGCTTTATATATTCTTAATTTTAAAAGGTAATAATCTATTTTCTTCTATCCTTTCCTAACGTTGGTTCCATTTAATTCTGTTTACTTTTATTTTTTCATTTAAATTAAGTATCTGATTTTAGGCGTGTTGTTTACCTACTTACTTAAGGGTTCGCCTAATGGTCCCGCACATAAGGTTGAATTTATGCAACTTATTCGCAACGACGTTGCTTGAATTACTAGACATACTGTAGCCCAGGTATTATAAACTGCTGACTTGTTCCAGGACAGTACTGTCTACAACAATTTCGCCCGTACGGGATCGGTTCCACGGAAAGCTATCACCTTGGGCTTAAGTGTGGACATTTGTAATGTAGAGTCTTTGCAGATTCGATTTAACAAATGTGTACCCATCTGCCACCTGTTTTCCGAGGCCGGCAGAATAGCCTGATCGTCCGCAAATAACAAAGTGTCAATTGCACAGTGACCAATCATAAAAAATGTTCCGGAAGACACGTCTGCCAGTTTTGTATGACATCGTCAATATGTAAAGTAAAAGAGAAGGTGACAATGGACACCCTTGATAATGAATACCGTATCCCCAAACAACTATGCAAATATAAGCCGAAGGGACGGAGAGGTGTGGGACGTCCGAGGAAGCGTTGGAATAGCCAGCTCTAGACTTTGCCTGTTTGAGACCGGAACAAATCATCCTTGGTTTAATCCTTACAGATGATGATTAAATGTCTAAAGTTCATTCTTGTTTATTTCGTTCCTTATTATATCTCTCCGGTTACATCCTTCGGTTTTTAGTAGAAACTTCATCTCTTGAGCTTGTATTCTTCTCTCTTATGCTTTTGTTGTAACTCAAATTCCACTGCCGTACATAAGCATGGATACTGCTAGCGTTTTATGAAGTTTCAACTCGGTCTGTTTTCTTGTTTTATTTTTCAGCCATCTGTCGATTGCACCGTATATGTTATTAAAAACTGCTAATTTTGGATCTAGATATTTACAGTAATCATAAAAAATATAGCAACCTAAATACTTAAAAAAGCTCATTTGCGTTTTTTTGTTTATTGCACTTATTTATTTTTTAGTGGTACAACATAATTAATTTTAGAACTATCTGTGTCTGCTTAAATGTATCCTGTGTTCAGACTATGTAGTTGTCTGCGTAAATTCAGGAGTCAGAAGTTGCCAGTCAATCAGTTTAAGACTGCGATTTGGAGTTCGTTTAGTGTAAAGTGATTATTGGGAATTACTATGTCCAGTGGCGTAATTATTTTTTCTGCCCCCCCCCCCCCCCAGGAATCCTTTGCGGCGCCTCCTGCTACCCTCACTTAATTCATGCCGTTGTTGCCTCTTGCATACTAACCTCTCCTTATAGCTCTGGCAGCTACTAAAATTAAATAACGTAAACAGAATATGACATTCTCCTCAAGACTGTTTCAAATCTCTTCTTATAAGCCTTGCCCAGTTTCGACGGTTATTTCTATCAATCCTGAACAGCTTTCAATAATTTTTTAGTTATTTTTTTCATGTTCAGAAAATTGAGACACATCCGATTATTTGAGTCAGTAGATCTTTTCTGTTAATATCTTGTGTAGTATCCATTATTACAGAGAAACACTGAGCAGGTTCAGACTGTTTTTAAATAATATCTTTAACTTTTGGGACTGGTATACTTCTCACTCTCCTTCGGACCACTGGTTACCTCTTGCAGCAATGGATCGTATTTACTCAAAAGATCGTTAATTGCCAAAACGTTCCCTCTACTGGACTGGCCTATCTTCTCTTTACGGCCTCTGAAAGCCAAATTTAAAGCTGCCAATGTCAAAGTAACGTTTCCAACGCGATCCAGTACGTTGGCCCATTTATTAGTTTCTTTTTGTAGCTCATATCCACGGCGTGTGGCCTCGGTGCGTTCTTAAATGGAATCACCGCCCTATTGTGCAGTTAACCAAATAATGTGTACTCACACATCTCAGAGCACATCATTAGGTACTGGTAAAATAACAGTAAAAAAATGTATTCGTTTTTTATGTTTAAATATATACGGGAAATATACTTCGTATGCTTACACGGCCGTAGTCAATGTTGTTAAAATTCATTCCCGGGCTGTTTGGCCGCGGTCCATTGTTTTCAACTAAAACAGACGTTTCCACAGTGCTACCGACTGACATCATCAGTGTAAATTCGAGCTTCGCTAACGTAGGATGGTAGACGTTAGTAACCACACTGCTGTGGTTAAGAGGCTGGAGAAGTCCCGTGAACACAATTCCTACTTATAAATTGTCTAAGTGGACAATTTATACAATCACATATCGACCACCAGCCAATCGGAAATAAGAACTATATTAGAGGCTCGAAACACACATTGCCATAGAGTAGACTACTTAATGACAGACTTTTGTCCCCGCCGATTCATAGCGATCGTAGCACGTTTCCGGATCTGGACGGACTCCGTATGAAGGCGAGGGAAATGCGCACTCCCCGCCGACAAAAAAAGCATCGTCTCATCGAAGAGGATCCGGTGGTCGGCATTGGCGAGCGCGTGCTTCAGATTTTCGTCATTACTTGAGATGAATGGTTTATCCCCATTCCTAAAAAATTAAGGGAAATGTTTGCACAGGCCCCCCCCCGCATTGCGGTCCCGGCTGTCACCCCACTGATTGTGTGAGGATATCGGTAATTTGTGACTTGTATTATTCAATGCGACAATGCCAAATATGGGACATTTATTTTGTGTTACATTAGTGTGTGTTGCACAATCGTAAGCGTTAAGAATTGTTGAATACGAGTACCTTTGTTTATTTAAACTGTCATAAACAGCGGTTTCTCTGATGTTCGAATATTTGATTTTCACGAGTTAAACACGACGATATGTGCTACCGTCTTAACAATATAGAGGAAAATATGAGGAGCACACACTTGCAAGAGTCTGGGAAAACAGAGATGTTGACGGTTGAGAACGGAACGTGACGAAAGACACATAGACATATAAAACTATCGGAGATCTTCTATATGCGTATTTTTTGTATATACGCAATTAAAAATTAATAAATCAATTATTCATGATAGCAGAAAATAGTAAACAGCAAAATAAGGAATTCTGTATTACTAAAATCATTACTGGAATCCTCGAGAAGGTGTGCTATTCCTCCACAGTGAGGAGGGTTCTGCTCAGACATCCACTGGACGCTACATTATACTGAAGATGGCCTCCAGAGCATGGACGTAGCCAGGATTTTGGATAGGGGGGGCAGAGGACTAAAGGGTTACCTAAAAAGCGCCGGGGGGGGGGGATAAGCAAATTGTTTCGTCTCGGTATGTTATTAAGGCTCGTCAGTATAACTATCGCATACCTATTATAGGAATCTAAGCTAAAAAGAAATTTTTAAAATTAATCCAAAAGGGAATTTAAAAAAGTTTCACTCTATTGATCCAAAGCAATGATTGTCGGATCTATTTAAAAGACTTTTATGTTACTTTATTTGTGAGTTACCTCTCACATGAAATTTTTTTTTATTAGCTACTTTTTAGTAACACGCACCGTTATCGAGTTAAAAATTAAAATTTTCCTTTATTTAAAAACTTTAGGAATTTTTTCTCTGGAATGAAGAATACTACGAAGAAATGTTTCAGATTTAACCATAGTAGTGCACACTTAGATTTGATATATTTTACTTTCGTGGCTGTACTAGGCACTGTTATATTCTTGGACGATTACTTCTATTTGGTCGTTAAGAGGGTACCCTAGATTGTCAATATATACCGCAAGAAGTTCAAAAATATTTTAATTCAAGGGGTGAAATTAAAGATTGGAACACTTGATCCAAGAAAAGATGTTCTGGGGTGTCTGAGACCCCAAGATGCTTTAAGGGTTAAATAATCACCAAAAGTCACAAATAATAATGTGATTTTAATTAAAACGTGGCAACAATGAAAAAACAGAATTACTTACAAATACCGTGATGAATGACAAAATTAAAGTTTTATAGTACGGTAAGATATAAAATTAGTATAGTCCAGTATAATTTTATACAATTATATATTTTTAAAACAATATTAGTTTTCGTATGCAAACTACCAAAGGATATATTATCACAAAGTATTAAATTAAAACATGTTACTAAAATAACTTACTAAAATAAGTTAAACTAAAATAAAAACTAAATCAAATAACTAAAAAATGTTAAACTAAAATAAGTTTTCTTGGATTTTCAGAAAACCTTTTCAGCACTTCCTTCTCCAATTGCTCCTTTTTTTCTAAAGCAGTTTTTCTGTGGACACTCATTAAGCATAGTCCATTGAGACGCTCCCCTGTCATCGTCGACCTAAGCCAGGTCTTTACTCTCCGCAACGTACTAAACGACCGCTCTACAGTACAAGTGGTGCAAGGCAGAGTAATAGAGATAAGCAGCGCTTTTTTTGTGGCCGAGCAAACGATTTCAGCCTCTTTTACTAGATCTGCTATTGTCAGTTTTTTTAGCTGCTCTTTATTGAGTTTCTTCTTCTCCCACATAGTGTACCATAATTCAACTTCGGAGGCAACATCTTTTAAGTTATAAAAATCTGAGAACTCCTTGCCTTTTATTTTAAAGTCTTTCATGGTTATCATGGATATCATCTAACAGATGTAGAGACAAAATTGAAAAGGCAGGTGTGTGTTCATCTGAAAAACGTGCCTCCATTGAAGAAACTAATGAATCGAAGTAAGGAATTACCAAGGATCTGTTCCAGTACTCTAAAGGACTGGAAGCTGGAGGATTGGAGCGATGTTTTTGTTTTTGAATAGATCTTGGGACTGTCAATTCCACTCTAACATCTTTGGTAATCTCGTCGACACTATTTACAAGCTCTGTAGTAACTTTCTCTGCATCACTACGATGAGTTGTTATCACTCCAAGGATCCGTTTGATGTGTTTTGAGCATTGGACCAGGTCCAGGGTTTTAAATTGAAGAACATTTACAACAGGTTCCAATAAGGCAGAATATTTGGCTATCAAGGCAACAGCAACAATAAGTTCAGGTTTTGTGGCTGCAGAATGCAATTGAAATGCCTGATTCCTCGTGTTCGAATTTCCTTCTTCCAGTGATAATCTCTTCAACCCTTCAACAATTTTTATGAAATGCTCGTTAAAAACTGAAATATTCTTGCATTTTTGGGACCACCGCAACTCACAGAGCATTGGAATGTTCGGGGCGTAGCGTCTTCTCAACACTGACTCTCTGAAGAACCTTATAATGTCTTTGATAGTGGCGATGGTGTTGCGTATTTGTGGAACACTATTCAAGTCATTTACAACAAGATTTAATTTGTGTGATGCACAATGAAAGAAGATAGCTTTCTCATACTTATTTCTTATAATTGATTGTACACCTCCATACTTGCCAGCCATAGCTGAACATCCATCATAACCCTGACCTACACATTTCTTCGGGTCAAGTCCTTCTTTTTCTAGAAACTTGTCTATCGCTGTTGCAATCGTGGTGGCATTGAGGGCAGGAAGTTCCACAAAACCCACAAACTCTTCCCGAACTTGCATTTCTTTTTCATCGAAGAAGCGCAAACCGATAGACACCTGCTCTTTCCCTGATATATCGGCAGTCTCATCTGCCAGCACGCTAAAGGCAAATGCCTTCTTTGCTTGTTCTATAATGTCATCTTTGATAACAGCTCAGCAGAGATCAATAATTTCATTCTGGATCTGAGGGGACATATATGTTGCATTTTTTCTCATATTAAGGATATCACAGTGACGTTTTAGTTCTTGGTCACCAGCATCGATTCGGAAGTGGATCAGGTCTTGAAATACACCTTCATGCTGCTCATTTCCCTCAGAGGCAAATCATGGGTACCACAAAATACGATTGTAGAAATTATAGATGCTAAGATTTTTTTGTTTTCTTCTATTAGTATCTTGTGGCCCGATATCACCTGAACGTCGACAGGAATTTCGTCCATAAAGGTTTTGGCTGCACTGACTGCAGCTTTGTGCCAGTGGGTGGAAGCATGACTTTTGCAATTTTCATGTAAATGTTTGTAACGTATAAAAGGAGTTACAATGAACGATCCTAAAACACCCTTCACTGTACCAAGAAGGGGTGGGAACAGCACACAGAATTTGCAGAGTGCGCCTTTCGACCCTTTCGAATATGCTAACCAAGGGGAGTAAGTTTGAAGCCAACCGTGATTAAACTTCCTGCTTGAGAGGCCGACATCTTTAGCAAAGTCATAAGTAGTGGGTGGAACCCAACAGTTTGTCAACAGTTCCTTTTTTTTTGGCGCTGTCATCTGAGACGTCCGTCCGATCCACCGACCCAAATCATTCTCACACTCACAGCAGTCTTCAACATCAGGTTTAGGTGACTCACTGAGTGTTGGAATGGAAGAAGCCCCTGGTTGAAGCTCAACAGGGCAAGATGCTGGTGAGGTTTTAACTTTCTTCTCGCTTTCACGTTTATCACTGTCATCTAAATCCCTTTTTTTGCTCCCTAAAATAAAGATGAGAATTCCCAAATAAAGAAGATTATGCAGGAAAAATTAAACAAATTTATTTTTACACTACCGCATACAGGAAGGTGTGTCCAAATTTCTTTTAGTTTGTTACTTTCCTTTTAATTTTTTATTAAATGAAATAATTTTACATTTTGTCTATATAAATATAATTTTTCACCGTTTAGACATTTCATCAAGAAGTCGCTAGGGTGGCGCTGCTGATGCCGAAACAAGGCGAATATAACTGAGCCGGTGAGAATGCTTTATGGGTAATTGGAGAAATTTAATGGTTTGTTAAAATTGTTATTGAAAAATCAAATAAAAAGATACTGTAATACTAAAAACTGATCACTGTCTACATGTAAGTGATTAATCTGATTTATAAATATGTATTCTGCATGTTTTTATATACTTTATATATTCAAATTTTATGACTTATGCCACTTTCATTCTCACCGGCTCAATTAATATAGCAGTTTTGAATATGGCGGAAACCAATCAGCAAGTAGGAATGGGTATCGATCGCCAACTTATTAATATTTGATATCGATAAAATATCGAGTCATTAACATCGATATATAAATATTATCGAAGGAAAACCATCGATATATCGGTCATGATTTAAGTTCAAGTTGGAAGTACAGAGATTTATAATTTCCCCCAAGTGAGTCTGTTCCGTCTTTGATTCTGTTTATCTTTTATGTGACTTGGATAGAAATAATGTAAAAAACAAACATCACTTAGACCAATTGTTATTATGAATAGTAAATATCGGTACTTGGACACTCATTTAAATGGATGTTGAATAGCTGAGTGGTTCCTAAACTGTTCCGCAAAAAAACTCAAAAAAGGTAATTTGAAACTGATTTTAAAATAAAACTACACGAAGTCAACTATTCTCGTATTCAGCTGTCAAGGACATAAACAAGAAAATAAGAAAACATTATCATAAAATAAGAAAAACATCGATAACTGAAGGGACAATATCGATATTTTGATATATATATATATATATATATATATATATATCGATACCCATCCCTATCAGCAATCTTAAGGCATCAGCACTACTATCCCTAGACTAGACTTATACTCTCATGCTTACTCTGCTACAACCCTGATCACAAGCGTTGTAAAAAAATTATATCCACCATCTTTTTTCAAAAATTTCACAACCCTGGTTATTACGCCAAGTAAGTGAATATTCGCAAAGTGGAACGAGACGAAATGGCCGATTAAAATGTAATTTTTTTTCTTTTTTTATATCTTGTTATTGCGAGAGGTATTTTGAAATCATAAAATACACATCTGCTTGTAATTAGTGTATCCGAAATTTTAGTTTTGGAAATTGGAAGCGTCCGAATAATCGAAACTTAACCTAACTTTCTTCACTCAGGGAGAGTTCTGTAGTCTTGACTTTTTGAGACAAACAAAATAACGTAACCACTATAGGTATAATTATAAATACTATTAGGTGACCAATATATTTTAATACTATTCAACGTTGTAGAAATATCCTGAAATTTTAGAAATCGACATAAAAAAATAATGGCTAATTTACCTTTAAAAAACTTTCGTATATCCATTTTACTACTAACTATTGATGTGTCCTGTAGGTACTGTGGATGAAGTGAGGTCTCTGATGAGGTTAGACTATATTTAAATAAAGACGGAAATTAAAAAGAAGCTTGCAAAGCCGAGTTGAACTATAACGCGACTGGTCTGTTCACCAGGAAAATGGCGGATGCTTTAAAACTAGGGACTTACAAAAGCGGGAAGTTCAAAACTGTAAATTAACTATATATGTTTCTTTAATTCTTTAAAGTAAATTAAGGATAACTGTCCATCACTGCTCCTGTTCTAGCACTCCTCGCATGCGTTTTTTATCTACTTTTATTTTATATTTTTTACTTTGTAACTTGATCTAGGGGGGGCAGCTGCCCCTCCCTGCCCCCCCTTGGCTACGCCCCTGCTCCAGAGATGTTGACGAAACGTATAGAAATGATTTAAGCGATCGACCACGGCCCAACAGTCCGGTTTCTAATGGTTTTAATAATTTTGCCTCCGGCCGTGATAGCCTTCGAAATACATAAGTACTGTAATCATATTTTGTAGTACTTGCACGAGGAATCGCCTGATGCCCAGCAAGCATGAAAATGCAACTTCATTAGTAAGAGTGCGTTCATTAAAACGTAGGTAGCTTCCAAAGGTTATTAGGCCTACTTAAACGTATAAAAATTTTATCTCAACCGCAACTGACCCCAGGGGCTACCACCCAAATATCCAGGGGCCCACAGTTTCTTTCTTCTTTACACTGAGAAAAATTTTATAGCTAAAATTAACAAGTTATTCTGCAATAGGGAGACAAAAAGTCGAACTTTGGAGATAATTAAAAGCCTCTTGTGTAAATTTTGCGTACCTAACTAAGCAAGAATTACGTATTCACCCAGTGAAATCTGGAGAATTGGTGCCATGTCCAAGAAGTTTTCAAATGTTTACTAGGTTAACCTAGCAAAATTTATACGGAGGCCTTTTAATTACTCTAAAGTTCGACTTCTCGTCTCTCAGTTTCAAAACGACTTGTTAATTTTTATTAGTTAGTTTTTCTCAGTAAATTTCATAATTATAAATTCATTTATATAGTAAGAATAACTTAGTGCTCCATTCGTAACCCGGTGTTGGTTAGTAGCAGGCCAGTAGATTCAGTAGTTATTGAAATTATTCGATCATAAAACACGTAAGGACAACAATCTATAGAACTCAAATGGAGCCACTTTGAAACTCTACCAGGGAACCTTTTTTTTTCAGATAGATACACAGTTGACCAGCCATTTATATGATTATTTGTCTTGTGCCATGTGCCATCTAGTCTCCGTCCACAATAGAAATGTTTACGCCTTTAAAAGTAGGACGAAATGCAGAAACAAACAGGAAAGAATAGGCGTTTAAAAACAAAATTATAGAAATTAAAACAAACCGTGACCCGTTGAAACAGCAATAAATTTTGTTTTAACACTTTTAAAAATAATTACGTATCTCTTGATTTCGTATTTTGTTTCAACATATTATCGCCGCCGCATCAAAAGTATTGTTGTTTTCTGCGTTTTCTTTTGCCGGCTTTGTTATTGACTAATTAATTGTTTCCTTAAATTATTAAGCAGTATGTAATTTGTATGCTTCTGTAATTACGTACCGAGAGAAACATGTTTCGGGAGAAGATGGCGTAAAATATATTTATACTGATAATGAATATTGATAAGCGAAACGCTGATAGTATTCAGCACACACACACACATTTCACAAACACTGTTCTCCACTTTAAATATGTACCGCACGTATATATCTAATTAATAATAATGTTTTACAACAATGGAGGGATAATATGCTGATTATTCAGCGCTGATAAACGCACCCGGAAAGCAGGGCCAACCGCAGTCTCGGTGAATTAATACAGCGCTTCGGTAATTACAGGTATAAATATTGTTTCCCTGATTATGTTAGCAGTGTCCATTGTTGCGGTACGCTGCTGCGTTCCCGTTCGCAACAATGGACCGAATTAACTGACGCGTTGCAATGTAAAACAATCCGCTTCGCCTGCTATCACTGTTATAATTAGTAGTATTCACCAGAATATTGTATATTGTTTTGAATGTCCTTTCCTCCTCCTATCTGTCTGTCTATTTATCTACTCTCTCTCTCTCTCTCTCCCCTCTCTCTCTCTCTCTCTCTCTCTCTCTCTCTCTCTCTCTCTCTCTCTCTCTCTTTTTATCTATCGGTCTTTCCCTCCCACGTTCTCTTTCTACACGCACTCAACATATCCCCTTCTCCTTTATCATTCCAACCTCAAAATTATTAAGTGGAAATACGAAAGAGTCGTGGAATGCAGTAAGTGGGTGGCCAAGTGCCATCAGGAACAAAGGTATGAGGAACAGCGTAGGCCAGTGGTTCCCAAACTTTTCAGTCCGCGGACCACCTCCCAAAAAATTTAAAAATTCACGGACCCCGCCTGAGTTCTGAATAAAACAAACAGTAAATATGATAGAAACTCTTATATTTTAATTATAAATGTATTAAAATTAAAATTCTCTTCACTTGCAAAATTATAATATTAATGACATCAAACATAGTTTAATGTGAACAATGAAGCTGCTTTTGCGCAATTAGCTCTACAATATTGGGTTTAATGTCTGATAACTTCAGTATTAAGTAACTCTCGACATCAAGTTTATTTCTTAACTTTAACTTTAAGTACGTGAGCAGGGAGACTGCGGTTTCACACAAATAAGTAGAGGAAAACACAGTTAATTATTTCAAAGCTCTTTTTCCAAGTCCAGTGTTCCGAAAAGTCAATCATTACATATAAACAGAAGTCTGCTAGCCGTAACTGCCAAAATTGTAATTTTAATGAACTGTCAGTTGAAAGTTCTGCCAATGAATCTTCTTTTTGTAGTGTAAGAGAGAGGTCTAGTCAGTTCGGCTGACAAATAGATCTGCTACACGAAATGATTTAAAGACATTATTAAAACCATTAGTTTGAAATTACTTTTACAATTACAATTAGTTTCAACCCCCCCCCCCCAAAGTACCGGAATCTTCTACTAATTGTTTTAAAATACTAAAATTTAGATTTATATTTTAGAGCATAAAACATCGGAGAATATTGCGGTGTATTCTAATTTTTCTTAAAAGTGTCTGCGGGCCCCTTGAAACATTGTCGCGGACCCCCAGGGATGCGCGGACCTCACTATGGGAACCACTGCTGGCGCAGACAAAACGAAAGTAATGATGAGCCCTTGAATATTATCCGAAGTATAATCCAGATGGAACAATTGAAGAGTACTGCCAAAGGTGCGATTACATTATATAAACGTCTATCTAAAGTTTATAGCATTCACTAGAAGCAAGTTATAATAACAAATGTTAGGAGCGCGCGCTAAACATTTTCAATAAACATGTTCCGAATATGCTATAAACATTTCACATTTTTCTATTCAAAAGCAGAACACCGCGACCGCAAAATGTCGAGTGTAGAGGACGTTGTACCCGCGGCAGCAGTGTGCGTTATTTTGTCAAAATAAAGGGAAAAGAGAGGATACTATGTGTGCTCGTCACTACAAGCTAGGCAACGGTACAGTGGAAGTAATATGACGACTGATCTGAGTAGATACGACAGTGATCCGATAACGGGGGAATTTGTTTGATTGGCAGTTTTAAAATTTTTATAAGAATGGGAAGCTGCGGTTTTTGAATATTTAATAATGATGGTTGGGCCTAAAATCATACATCCGTGCATAATTCTTTTTGTTCCTGCCTTTAAAATCGGAACATAGTTTGATCCAGTGGAGGCGGTATTTCACGAAATAATTCGATTAACTTTACAAATTGATCTTTGCTCCATTCCATTTCGCTTAAGACATATTCCGTCATATAAATATGCGACAAAAAGAATATCAAACAAATTAAAAAATAAAATAGATCAAAAGCTACGAAACAACCGATAGCAAAAAAGGACAATTTGAGACTGTCACAGGCCGTATAAAATAAGAACTATGTGGATGTAGTTGCTAAGTCTTTCGCGGCCGGCGTCCACATGGGTGGAAACCTATGTTAGGTCGTGGCCTAGAGTCTACGCTAACAGAGTTTTCGGCCTCACCGTCAGAGGCCATCATCAGTGTCGGTAACAATTGGCACGGTGACCGTCAATTCAACCCAGATGGGAACGTTATTATCAAGTACAACGCGATCTAACATTGTGGTTAGCAAAGGTTTGTAACGTTCACCGACAACTTGCGGATAGCATTTCTGCACGGAAGATTGCTAATTACCTTCCTTGGTAGTAGGCCTAACATTTTTCTTTTACTATTTTAAAAGCATGTTTTGCTACATAATGTTAAGAGAGCTTAAAAATTGTCACGCCGTTAGGTCGTGGTCCGATTTGTTTACAATCCGTGCCAAACGTTTCAGCAGTGTCCACGACAGACATCCTCAGTGGCGTGGGAACAGAGATTTCTGTTACCCGCGTTGGACTAAGAGTAAAGACCCAAGGATTGTGGACAAATAGGACCACAGCCTGACAGCCCGCGAGTTTTTAGCGATACTGACATCGCCCGAGAAAGCTTAGATTCTATTAATACCCAGGAACAGTAATCACCTCGGGTGGAAAACAAACCGAACAGCGGGGGCTGGTGATAGGGTTCCAAGGTTGCACGATCCCCCTAGAAAAAATTTGTATTTTAATAATATGTGTTATTTATAAAATACACAATGTTTATTTTTTCAAACTACTGTATTTTGAGGAAAAAATTATAGGCCTACAGGTTTTGTAAAACATGATTACGCGGTAAATTGTAAATAAACAACGGCCTTTATTTATCGTAAGCTACGCGCTAAGTTTCCAAGATCCAGGCAAACTGTCATTTGTGACGTCACATGTGTTTTTACGTTGACAAACCGATGTGTGCTCTCAACTGTCACGGATTAGGACAATTAACATCCAACGAAAATCTATGCTCGGTTTGCAGTAGTTCTGCAACATTCCGATAGGTGCGCAGTTCACCAGTGTCACGTGCAGCATAATGTCTGAATTCGTGTTACCTGTCTTTAAAAGTAGATGACAAAAGAAGCGAAGTATGATTTTGGGGGCACGCAGCCGGAAGAACTGGGAGAGATCGAATTGGGAACTTGACGACGAGTAATCAGTTTCAGCAGGAATAAATTATTGAGGCGGAGGAGCGGCGGAGAGCATTGCATTGGTTTTTACCTGTAACGGGATGGGTGAAACGAAAGCAAAGGTCATCATATAAGCACGCCCAGACGGACGAAGAGGAAGAATGGAATGGGTAGAGAATCAGGCTACTGGAGGAGAAAAGAAAGGTCTCACCCAAGGTAGGAAGTAGTTTAGAAAGTGGCTGAATCATTGCGACGCTTGCCGACAAAAGGGGATAATAAAGAAAAAGAATGAGAAGGAGAAGGAGAAGGAGAAGGAGAAGGGGAAGGGGAAGGGGAAGGGGAAGAAGAAGAAGAAGAAGAAGAAGAAGAAGAAGAAGAAGAAGAAGAAGAAGAAGAAGAAGAAGAAGAAATATGGTTTAGTGGTACTATTAAATTTAGTATTTATTTCTTCTTTCAGAATTCCGTCTAAACGTAATTTCGCATGGCGGCGATTTTCATCTCACGTTACTTCATCTACCGTCCATCGCAATGGACATTTAACTTCCGCCTCCTGTTATATTTTACAAGCTACTACACGATTTTCCGTTTCTCCTGTTCTCCTGGCCATGCGCCGAGTATCTCGAGATTCTGCCTGTCTTAACAGCCTTGTTAAGACTGTTTTAGTGCACAGTTTTATCATCAACAGACGATATACGACGCAACACCTAATGCTGGACACCAGTGAAGGCACAAATTATACTCACGTGAACGCACGACTATAGGCCTAGGCCTATATCTACAACAGTAATTTGTGTATACTGGATTGCACTTGTATACATAAAAAAAGGGGGGAAAAGTACATGCACACGTGTACACACACACACACACACACACACACACACACACACACACACACACACACACACACCAAAGTATGTGTGTGTTTAAGAGTGCATGTGCGTATATAAATACTAGAGCAATAGTGTAGGTATTTCGGATATGTAACTCGCATGTGTCATTCCAATCTTGATAGCCTACATCAGTTAATATTAGTTTCAATTGAATATTTTTGTTGTATTTGTTAATAAAATTACATCCCCATGCGTGATGTGTAACTACTCGGTATGCGATATAAGCTTACGGTTCTGAATCACTTATAGTCACACGAACAACAAATAGTTTTGCAGAAATCCATGTAGTCTATTAGCTACTTCGTCGTCGTCATCACAACCAACACCACCACCACCATCATCATCATCATTGACGTCGTCGTCGTCGTCCTTGCCATCATCATCATATTCATCGTCACCACCATAGCCACCATCACCACCACAATAAACGTAATCATTTTCATCGTCATTATTGTTATCGTCGTCGTCGTCGTCATTGTGGTCATCATCATCGTCATCATCATCATCATCGCCGGTTCTTAGGATGACTGCATAGAACAGCCGATCCAGCGGAACTCCAGAAATCATAGGAACCCAGCCAGACCAAGGAAAAGCTGAAGAGGACAGGGGGAATATGAGAGAGTTGGATCTTAGGACAACTGCATGGAATGGCCGAGAAATCAGCGGAAACAAGTTGGACCAAGGAAGAGCTGGAGAGAGGACATTCACAGGAATATGAGAAACAAGAACGTTGAAAATGACTTATGAACAACCGGGAGTGACAAAAATGGGAAATCGGAAAACGTCGGGTATCGTAGAGAAGACGAAGAAGAAGAATGGAAAGACCAAAGAGTATGGCGGTGTTAGAAGTTTCGCTGATAAAACTGATTACATGTATATCCATTTATAAGGAGACCGAGTGCAATATCACTGATCTCCACTCGAGTAACAAACCGCTTGCAAAAGTTTTCTTATAATTTTTGCCAGCTTTGGTAACTTTTTCTATCGATCGGATTCGAATTGTAAAAATCAATCCGCAACGACTTTCGCCTGTCTCGAAATAATGGTAAATAATACTAATAAATGGAATCGAGTTCGATTCCTGACGTGCCGTAAAAATTTATTGCAGCCAATTTTTCACAGGTGGTTGCCGTCGCGGTATATGATCTCACCGAAAGGCTGCGGGCGAAAACACAGAACAGCTGACATTTCAATATTTTCAACCAAAGTATACAAATCGCAGCTGCTTTGCCATATGCGAAATACCTGCGCTGAATTGTACCCGCGGCGAAAATCGGTGCCTGCCAAATCTGCTTTGTTTGTTACTCGGAAAAGATAAGCAGTCGATTCATAACACGCTCGAAATGCAGCTTAACATTAAACAGTTACCGTATTAAGCCGTAAGTGTTACACTGTGTACGTTATAATTACATACTGGTATTTGCAGACATGTTTGCACGATAAAGTTATCAAGTAAACCTGTGCCTGTAATTATTATAATCACCGGTGGAAACAAAGAGAAAAATTCGTGGAAAGGAATGTACTAGTTTAAGAATCAGTCTTGATCCAGCAACGTGATATACGTTACAGAGTGGCTGTAAATTGGCAGTAGCTTACAGTATGCACAGCAGGGTAGGCTTTACAATAAGTTACTGTACAGCTATCAATCATATTGCAAAATGTTGATTTAGGGGTGATTAGAAGCGCGTGATACCCCCCTCCTATACAAAATTAAACCTTTTATCCATTACTACACTGGTAAATGGCATACACACTTTCGAATGTTAACAATTATTTTGTTAAACTCTCAAATTACAACAAATATACCTAAATAGTGATTACAATGAGCATAGTAGTACTTAAGCTTAGAAAATACTAATCGATCAATTTTTTCTTGATTTTGCCTTAACGAAGGCTTGCATAATTTTGTCTAAACCTTTTTCTAAGTCTTTGTATGATTCTTCTAAATCGAACGATTCAAGTGTCTCGCTTTCATATTCAACCTTGCTAACGAAGATAATCTCTCATCTCCCATAGTTGAACTCAACATATCCTTAATGCGTTTTAATACAGAAAATGATCTTTCAGATTCGCAGTTAGCTATTGGAATTGTCAAAAGCAGATGATAAGCGATGTATTGCAACAGAACATTGCAGTAAAGGAAACTGGAGCCCGGACTACATGCTGATATATCATTTTATGACGTTATGGACATGTTAAAATTTGATTTTTGTTTGATTCTGTTAATTAGAGATAAGTTTTGAATTAAGAATTGGGAAAAAGACTATTATATGTATCAAAATGCCCATAAATTTATTTGTGATCATGTCATGTGCGAGTTTAGTGCGGGAGTGCACGTGTCATTCGCATTTTATGAACAACTCTGTTATAAATGAACGTATTGAACTGAGATGTGGACAGCGCAAGCATCTTAAATAGCGCTATATTTTCTGTGTGTCAGAGACTTGTTACATACTTGTTTAATAGGGATTTTTTTTAGTAAAAATCAACTTTCTATAGATTCCTTATCTTTTGGAAGTAATGAGGTTCGTAGATAAAATCTATACCTGCTTCTGCAGAAATCTGCCAATCTGTTCAAGAAGTTTGTCTATCAGTTCTACCCATCAATCACGTGATAGGTGTTTCGACCAATCAGCGACCCCAATTTTCATTAAGATTGGGGAGGGCAACGTAAGCCTAGGCAGTTCTATCCAGCAGCTCGAATATTACGGAGGTGCTCTCTGTGCGAGTTTTTCGAACAGAAACGTTCTTATGTAAGAGTTATCAAGGACAATTTAGCGACGAGTTACCCGTTAGCTAATACCTTGTATTGGTACGAACTCAGTATTTCTCAAATAATAAAATATTTATATTAAACAGTGCTAGTCTTGCGTGAGTCAAGATTTCCGCATAGGGGAGGTTTATCCATCCGGGATACTCCTGTGTTAACGCGAGGACACCTCAAGACGCGGGACGGTGCACGCTTAAAGCACCATAGTAAATAAATATTAAATTACAGCTCAGTTCAGTACCTTGAGATAAAGAGTAAACTGTTATCGGGTGTGTCGGCGTGCGTGCGTACAAGAGGAGTGTCAGCGAAGCGTCAGTGTGCGGAGAGTAGCAGACGACGAGGGAGCAGATTTCGACGGATCACAGGACCAGCAGTGAGACGAATCAACATATTTGGATACAACGTTCAAGTAACAATTGACATTTTAAACAGATCAGTTCGGATAATTCAAAGACAATTATTAAATTAAAATAAATTATTTGTGGATTACAGACCATTTTAAAAATTTGTTTCAAAATATACAACCTTGCTCCAGATAACTGACTATATTGTTCAATTATTACTATGTGTAATATATATGTTTTGTCGCAGTATATATTCGGAAATACATCAATCATTTTACAATCAATAATCCAGTTTAATACTTTGAGCGGACAAACTGTAGTATCATGGAATCTATCATCTTCATTCAAACGATTTGAAAAGAATCTCTTTTTTTGCAATTTCAATCGTGGCACAAAGTGCTTCAATTCTATTAGAAGTTCGTTATTCAAATCATTCGAGTAAACTTCTATAAGTGCTTGATTTTCCAACTCGATACTCTCCGTGGTTAATAACTGCGTAAGAAAACCAAACAATTGAGTAATGTGAACATAAGCTTTGCTTCGCTTAGTCTGACAGCTGAGGCCCTGGTGCCCAGTGCTGCAGCATACCCTAGCGTTATGGATAATCCGCCACTGATCTTAATACTTGTATTTATACATTATTGACGCAATTATATTGCATTAACATGTTATGTGCAGACTAAACGTTTATTAACTGAAGGAGTCTTCCACGATCTACAGGGACAAAAATCGTCTGTCACGATCTCTACACGACCCTTGCCTTTTTGTACTACATTGTATTTTGATAACAGACAGCCAAATGTTTTTGGTCGGCCATAAGACAACATCGGAGCTGCAGCGTGTGTAGGTCTGTAACCAACCAACTCCCTTCCGTTCTTTCCTTTCTGTAATAAACTGCGGGCGAAGGGAGAAGAGAAGCGATTACGCGTCATCAACCTTACTTCGTTTGTTTGACCTTATTGATCACTTAGACCCTGTCGTAATTCTTCTTCTTCTTCTTCTTCTTCTTCTTCTTCTTCTTCTTCTTCTTCTTCTTCTTCTTCTTCTTCTTCTTCTTCTTCTTTTTTCACTTCAAGGATTAGGCTTGCAGCCTTTTCCGTCTTCACAGCCACCGTTTTCTTGGTCTGCCTCTATCTCGTTCTCCAAGAGGTTTATACTGTAATATCTTTTTTGGTATTCTCGAGTCACCCATTCTATATATGTGTTTATCTAGTTTTCTTTATTTTGTTTAATTTTATCGTTTATCGAGTATATATTCAGCTCTTGCCTTACGCCTGTATTTCTTTTTGTAATCTCTTAGGGTGCACCCTTTGACTGTCCTTAAGAATTTCATTTCAGCAGCTTCAATTCGTTTTCTCTGATTTTGGGTGTGTCCATGATTCACTCCCGTACAACAATATTGGTGCCCCTATTACTTAATACAATTTCAACTCTGTATCTTTTCGTACTTTCTTTCCCAGAGTCTTATCAATTGGGACACACACCATCTGGTAGCTGTTTATTTTATTATCGATATCCCTGCCGTACCCCTGCTGGGGTATCTTGTGGATACGTGTTTGGTAATCCCGATGTGCTCTAACTGGATGCTCACTCTGGTTCGACTTGTCTTGGGTGAGATCCCTTTCTTTAATCTTTTCTGTCTAGTCACTCTTGACTGACTCTTGTTCTTTTCTGACCCCATCGCTATTAGAATAATCGAGGGCTAGGGTGTCTTCCTTTTTCGTTCTAATTTCTTAGCTACTGCCGTGTAGTCTGGCGTTGGTTCGTCAAAGGCTAGAGGAAGAAAACCTTGATTAAAAATTACAAAACCACTGCCTTGTGGCGTCGAGGGATCCTCAAAGGCTAAGGAAGGAAACCGCAACAGAAAATCTGGCACGCTGGGAAGCCTTAAGGTGGCAGTCCCATCACTTAACTACCTAGCTGGAGGCTGGTTACCTCTGACAGGGAAACTACACCTGCTCATAAGCTTCACAAAAATAAGCCCTGCCGTATTTATATCCAAAAATTTTGAAAAATATTCTAAACAATTATTTTTTTTACAAGAATGAACTATTGTTGCCCAGTATATTCTGATCAGCTGAATTTTGTGCTTTTGGGTAGGAAAAGAAAACCCAAAAAACTAAGAAGAATATTTACTCTGCCATCTTAAAATGTAGGTCGCCTGTGGCTATGAAACTTGAGAGATTCATCAGTGAAACTAGCAAGCAGTGGAAATAATGGTCTTCTGGAGAAAGTGTTGTGAGGTGTCCAGGCTTCATCACTTTAGAAATGAAGATATAAGGAGGCAGTGTTGAGAAAACAATTAATTTTAGACACCACGGTATGGCCACGTTAGACTGATGCCTGATGATCGTTGGCACAAAAGGTTTTAAATTGGATTCTAACTAGTCGACGGTAGACCCCTGGTTATGGCGTCTGGTTCTATTCCCGGGCTAACCATAAAACAAGGTGCGTTTTTTAGCTCCCAGGTCGACTCATCCTGTGGAATTAGGAGCAGGGATAACATCCTGGGGTAATGATTGCCGGCTGAAGCGTAGTACTGGCCACATACCGAACACCTCACGTATGGCAGCCTACCGTGCTTTAACTCCTAAACTTCTTAGGCGATAAAAAAGAAGCGACTGTTATTATGTGAATTTGGAATATTTCTCCTAGCGAGAAAAAGTCAGGACGTACACAATAGAGAATAAACTGCTTAGCACGACAAGAAAGGGAAGGTAGAATAAGGGAAATGAGAAAAATAAGAAAATGTGTAAAAGGAAAATAGAAGAAACGAAGAATAGAAAAAAAGAAGCAGATGACGTTGGTGATGGTGGTAATGATGACAAGAAGATAGTGGCGAAAATGATAATAAAAGAGGAACGCTCGTATACTTAATCAACAGCACGAGGATTTTGCAACAATTTTATGTTGATTTAAGCTTCTAAATCATCAACATCATCATTGTCGTCGTCGTCGTCGTCATCGTCGTACCGTTTCTGCTATATGGCCATAGCCATATCGGCTGTCTCCATTTCTTCTTTATTTCAGGCTTCCGCCTTTCTCTCTTCTAACTACACATCACAGTATTTATCATATACGATCTTCAATCTTCCTCTCCCTTTTCTCTCTCACTCTTCCCTGAAAACCGTTGTTAGTATCCATTTGCCTTAAGATAAGCCAGTCCGGTTTTCCTGTATCCCCTTCGAAACCCGCTGTGTTCGCCTTTTTTGAATTATTTTATCCTCTTATCTAATGCGTATTACATCACCCCACCTTACTCTTCCATCCTCCACTAAATTCATATTCCCTGTGCCTCAGTGCTATCCCCGTCTCTTTCTCTTATTCTACAGGTCTATGTCCATCAAGGGAAACAGCACGTACAACCGCTTCTTCAGGTCCGAGTTCACGATCTAAGTCATATAATACACGACCTAAACGTGTAACTCCGTCACCGTTTGCTTATACTACAGAAATACAATTACAGTAGGCCTACGTACATAGTTTTAGAAGAAAAAAACTGAATATGATTTATACTAAAGGAGGACATCAGTTTAAAATTCTAGACAGAAAGACTCTAGCTGTAAAATTAATGGGTGTCACGTGTTTTTAGAACCTTTCCTCCTCTTTATAACTTCAATCCTAAGACTGGTTTGCAGCAGTCTTCCATTGTGATCGATCTTGTGCTTTCCTCTTCATTTCTTCATAAGTTACACAATTTGCTTTATATAGGCCTACTGCAGCTTTGGTCTTCCCTTATATCCTTTATCTTCTATTTTTCCTTCCATTACCAATTTTAGTTATCCTTCATGCCGCAGTGTGTGTCCAATAAGTTCTACCCTTCATCTAATTATGCTTTTCAACAGACACCTCTCATTGCCTATTCTGTTGAGCACCTCTTCATTTGTAGTTTTGTCAGACCATTTAATTTTTAGCATCTTGCGATAACACCGTATCTCAAAGCTGTCAAGTTTCCTTTTTTCCTTCATACCTATTGTTCACGACTCGCAACCATACATGGCAATGCTCCATATAAAACTCATTAGGAAACGCTTCCTTGTTTTAAGGGAGATGCTGCTTGTTGTTAGTATTCTACATTTTTTGTTAAAAGCAATCTTAGCCTGGTTTATCCTGCTAATAATATCTCTTAGACTTCGACCGTCCTTTGTAATTTTGCTGCCCAAGTATGTAAATTGGCTCAAATCCTGAAGGGTTTCAAATCCTCTCAGTGCAATTTTAGCTTCAAATTTTCTTTTCTTCCAAAATCATAACTTTGTTTTAGCCCTATTTATTTTCATAGTATATCCTCCGGTTAATATATTATCCATACTGTGTAAACGTTTACTCAGATCCTGCTCATTGTCTGCCACTACAGCAATATCATCGGCAAAACGCAGCATGTTTATTCTTTCTCCGTGGATTATTATTCCCTCTTTGCAATCTTCATTGACTATGTCAAGCCCATCCTGTATACATACATACATACATACATCCTCGGCGCTACAGCCCAGTCCGGGCCCTGGCCTCCAAAAGAAATCGTCCCCACTGGTATCTACTCCCGGCCAACGTCCACCGGTTTGCTGCACCCAGCCTCACTGCCTCCTTACCAACCTGGTCCAGCCAACTTGTACGCAGTCTTCCCCTCCTTCCCCTTCCTATCGGCAAATAATTCATGATTTTTTTTGGGATTCTATCCTCCGCCATTCTCTGCACATGTCCGCCCCCACGCAATCTGTTAATTTGTATGAATTACACGATCGGAAGATCTTTAAAACTTTCGTACAACTCTCGATTATGCAGTCGCCTCCAAATCTCGTTTTCCGAGCCATACATCAGAACTGGTCTGATCAAGGTTTTGTAGAACGTGGCTTTTGTCTCTTTATTTATTAATTTTGATTTAAAATGTTTCACTTTTATATGCATTAAACAATGCTGGGCTGGTGAGAGGTTGCATCTTCGCCTAACACCTTTTCTAATTCTTGCTTCTTCTTTTGCTGTTTTGCATCTCACTATTGCTCTCTCATCTTTGTGTAGTTCCCATATCAGTTTATAGTCACAGTAGAATTGATACAAGTATATTAGAACTGATATTATGTAGTCAGAACCATTATAATTGCCAAAATACCATTAGGATTATGTCACGGTAAGTGGGAATGAACGGTTATCTGCTAGAAGCAATCTGTTTGGTGTTTATATTATGTTTGTGATCACCGATGCGTTATCGTTGTCATTAAATCCACAATATAACATCTCCTATTACTTAGAGTTTCTAGTACTCTAAAGAATAACGCTGATTATTAAAACACGAAACTATCAGTACTTGGGCCACGTTATGCGCAGTAAAATCACCGCCACTTTCCAGGCGACGGGCCTCCATTCTGGGAAAGGGCTGGCATCCGGAAGTAGACAGCTTATGAGCGTGTATAGGAAATGAAGGAGAAGAAAAGATTAGTTACTGAATGGTTATGAAAATCTCGGTATGGAGAATCATACGTGACTTCCATGTTCTAAGATTTATATTTAAAATCATTTTCGAAATAAAATATTTCTATAGAAACTACTTCTTTCTTCAGCCTTAACCACAGTACTGTGGTCACTAACGTATACCACCTCACGTTAGCGCACGTGACTTCGACTGATGGCAGTCGATGGGACTGCCAAAACGTTTGGTTTTTTCAGAAATCCTTGGACCACGGCCAAACAGCCCGGGAAGGAATTTTATCAACAAACTACTTCTTTGTTGCCGATAACGTAGTACACATATAAAAATTATCCCCTCCTTCGGAAAATAACTTTTCTTCATGTTCTGATGGTAGTACAATCAGAATCGGCCCTTATCTCGAGGACGATTTTTTCGCGATCTCCATACTTCCATTTCCTTATGGAACATGGAAGTAAAATGGACGATGGCGCACCTGTAATAACGAAAAGGGGTTGTAGCACCTACTTCATACGAGCTAGTGATGATGAAGTTCGGAGAATAGGTTTAACTATACCGTTGTGTTAACCAAGGGTTACTGTCATTTAGACGTGACAAAATCGTGAAGGAAGTTTGAAATTTGTGTGGAGTAAAAGAAAGAAATTTCTGTTACGACATTGCACGACATCGCAGTAACACGTGAGCTTAATGGGCTGTAGCGGCCGCCCGCCGGGTCGTGCAGAATCACAAGCGTATAATTTCGTGCGGAAACTTATCATTACATTAGCGGGTCTCATCATCAACTTGAATGACATGTCGAGCGCGCGTACTCGCAAATAGTTTTACTACCAGAGCTGTTTGCAAAGTACTGGTTCTTCATGAATCGTCTCGTTACGTTCTGATTGAAACGGTTTTAGCTGTACTAGTTGATTTTACAAAGCAAGTCTCTAATCTAGTAGCCAACTAGATCTTCTTCTTCTTCTCCTCTTCAAGGATTAGGTTATATAAACCTTTTCCGGCACCCATCTCATCCTCGGACGACCCACGTCTCTTCTACCAATGGCTTTATAGTTCAGTGCCGCTTTCGGCAGTCGATCCTCTGTCATTCTTTGCAGATGATCCCTCCATTGTCTTCTATAAATTGCAATAATTTCATTTATGTCCTTTACTTCGAGTTCTGCTCTGATAAATTCATTCCTTACTCTATCTTGAAATTTATAATTTAAAGTATTTCGAAAAAACTGCATTTCAGCACTCTGAATCTTGACGATTTCCGTTTTTGCACGACTCACTTGCATAAATCAACGTGGTTATTCCAATTGTCTTATAAAATTTAATCCTTGTGCTGTGTCTTGTTTTATTTCTAAGATTTCTATGAATCATACCACAAATATTCCTAAATGTACTTATCTTCTCTCTTATACTATATTCAAATTCATAGCTTACTGCACAGCCGAGATATCTGAAACGGCTCACTTGTTCTAAAGTGCTGTTGTTTATAACTATCTTAGTTCTCACTGGATATTTACCTTTAAAACCCATGGTTTTTGTCTTTCTTACTGAAATTGTCAGTGAGTACTCTCTTGCCATTTCTTGTAATTGAAACGTAACTCTTTGTAAATCATTCTCATGATTTTGAATAAGAACTATGTCTTCCGCATATAGCAGGGAACCCATACAAATTGATTTGTTAAGCTGTATTTTCCCGAAGTCACTCTAATTTCCCGCCAATTAGATACAATTGGGTACATAGGAGTTAAAACGGCACAGGTGTGAACCTACGCTGGTGACGTAGCTGAAACAGAAAAAATAAAAAAGAGAGTTAAAGAAGAATTAAAGTAGACAGTGATGCGGTAAAGATGGGGTGAAAATAAATGAGGGTTAAATTAAGTACAGAATACGGAAGTCCGAAGAAATGCGACAAACAACAGTGCTAATCCTACAGTTGGAAAGTACACATTTTAGTATATCCAACAGTTTCCTTACTTAGGATCACAGATTACCCAGAATAACTCTTGTAGTAATGAAATAAAGTCCCTGTATTGTAGGCCTAAGTGGAAATATGTGTAATTACTCGTATGAAAAGTTGCTCAAATCCAGGATACTAAGCAAACACCTAAAACTTACAATCTACATAAGTCTTATTCGACCGATAGTAACATATGGATACGAGAACTGGACATCAAATAATGCAGATCAACAACGTCTTAGAATATTTGAGCGTAAAACCTTGCGAACGATCTTTCGTCCTGGGCAAACTGAAGATGGGTCTTGCAGGATACGAATGAATTATGAACTTGATCAATTAACACACGGTGCTGACACAGTCCAGTGGGAACACCGAGGAGAAGATGGGAGGACGCGGTGGATGAGGATGCGAAAGAAATACTGAAAGTGCGTTCCTGGAGGAGGAGGATGGCTACCGACAGAAGAGAATTGGGGGAAAAACTGAAGGAGGCCAGGGCCCAACAAGGGCTGTAGTGCCATAGGAGAGAGAGGAGAGAGCTGACATTGTCCGGTTCATCTAGAGTAGGGGACTGAAATGGGTGGATAACGTAAGACGAATGGGTGATAGCAGAACATTTAAACGAATTGCAGACTAGAAACCAATAGGCAGAAGAATTAGAGAAACAGCTAGGAAAAAAGAATAGGTGACGTGGAGGATGATTTGGAAAATATGAACGTGAGAGTCTGGTCAAGGTTGTGTGGCGAGAGGACGAGGGGAAACTTATTGAGCAAGCTAAAGCCCACACTGGGTTGTGATACCAGGAGAAGAAATCTAAATTTTAGTATCAGATTTATAGATAGCTCCTACACTGGTTTGTTTAAAATGGTTCTTTTGAACTTGCTAGTTAGCAAAGTTTGTTCTTTAGAACGCCTAAGCGATGGATGATTTATATCCGATAAATCCTCTGGTCGGACTGCCTCTACCGTAATATTTTCGCATTTGACGTTTCGCTCCACAGAATGTGGGATCGCCGTCAGAAGCTATGGGTGGCGGCTGAAACACCTAACAATACTGTTTGGAGTTTCCGAATTTGCTGAGATCATTTGTAGTTCGAAGACAAAAACCAGCGGTCTTAAAATTCTGTCGCACCAACGGCGTAGCCAAGATTTTTTCGTGGGGTCATCGGCAACGAAAGGGGGAGGAGAATTGGTGATCGGCATTCAAAATGACAACGCACCTCTATGACGCTTAGACATCAGACCCATCTAATACAATTCTACACAAAATGACAACACACCTCTATGACGCTTAGACATCAGACCCATCTAATACAATTCTACACAAAATGACAACGCACCTCTATGACGCTTAGACATCAGACCCATCTAATACAATTCTACACAAAATGACAACGCACCTCTATGACGCTTAGACATCAGACCCACCTAACACAATTCTACACAAAATGACAACGCACCTCTATGACGCTTAGACATCAGACCCATCTAATACAATTCTACACAAAATGACAACGCACCTCTATGACGCTTAGACATCAGACCCATCTAATACAATTCTACACAAAATGACAACGCACCTCTATGACGCTTAGACATCAGACCCATCTAATACAATTCTACACAAGATGACAACGCACCTCTATGACGCTTAGATATCAGACCCATCTAATACAATTCTACAGACCCGCACGAATGTCTCTCTGGTAAGGACGCCCAGTGAAATATATTACTGGTTACTAGACCTTACTTATAAGATCGGGTATACGTCAACGGCATAGGACGCAGAAGGCAAGGGGAAACCACTGCATTAAAGATTTGTTTAAGATATCCGTAGTGTCGGTAGCTCTATGATGATGAAGAATGAATTCAATGTGCAAATAAATGAACAAAAGACCAACGTCTTAGTCAGTAGTCGGAAGGAAGAAGTTACACTCAGAATAACTCTTGGAAATAATGTTCTCCAACATTATTTTGGGATATATAACTATCTAGGAAGTAAAAACACAACGGATGGACGTAGCAGTAAGGAAATTATAAGCAGAATTAACTAGGCGAAAATTGCTTTCAACAAACAGAAAAACCTCTTCACTTCAAACACTATCAGCCTAAAAATAAGGAAGAATCTAGTAAAGACTTACGTGTGGAGTGTTGCCCTATACGGGAGTGAATCTTGGACAATTGGAGAAAGTGACAAGAAAAGGCTCCAAGCATTTGAGACCTGGTGCTACTGAAGAATATTCAAGATAAGCTGGAGGGAGAAGATAACGGATGAGGAAGTTTTTAGAAGAGCTCAGTAGGAGAAGAGCTTTCTAAGAAATTTAAAAGGCAGAAGAGCTAAGTTTATAGGTCATATTCTACGACACAATGGGTTTGTTAAGAGAATAACAGAAGGAACAATTGAAGGGAAGAATCACAGAGGACGACCCCGTTTAGACTACATGAAACAGCTTATGGTCGATATGAACTGCACATCATATTGTGAGTTGAAAAGAAAAGCAGAGAAGCGTGAAGAATGGCGAGCTGTTAACCTAGAAGCGAGACTTATAAGAACTTGTTGGAATGTAACCAACGGACGGGGTTTTAACCAGCCGGAAAGTACCCTTAGCTTCGGCATTGTGCTGGAGACCTTTTAGAAGTTAGATACTTTCGTGGTTTTGCTACTCTCTTCGTTTTCTCTGTCGAACTAAAAAAAGGACAACTTGAATAACATAAAACTCTAGTTTATAAAATATAGAAGGATGAGAAGAAGAAAAAGTAAAAGCAAAACAAGGAGTAGGAGGAAGAGAAGAAGAAGGAGGATGAGACCAGCCTCTTTTTCTCCTTCTATTATCGGGCCAGAGATTATTTGTTACTACTCCTCATCTTACAATTTTCTAATTTTTTTATTAATGTCGTTCTCATAGCCTCACTATAGGAAGGAATGTAACAAATAATTAGGAGAAGGAGAGGGATAAAGAGGAGGAAATGACAAGAAAAGAACATAAAGATTAATTAGAAAAGAAAAAGAAATGTTAAGGAAAAGTACAGCCTATCTTCGAGACTAAGAATTCGATAGAGCATTAAACGTTTTTAACAGTAAGATGGATTGAATGATTGTACTGTATAATTGAACGGAACCCGGTTTATCGTTGCAGATCACACCGAGCGGAGTAATTCACAGAAATAAAGTTTCTCCCGTGTGGCGTATCATATTCGTGTCTCTGAGCTCGCGTGCCGCCCAACGGTAGTCCGTATCAACTAGACCTAGTTGGCCAACTTCCTTATTTCCCATTTTCTCACTTTCTGTTTTCATAATTACAGTAATCAGCCGTCTCCGCCGGTTGGGGCTAATTGCGCTTCCACTGGAAAATAACGTATTTCCATTCATTTTAATTGCATGATCACGTGGGTTTTTATATATATTCGTACACATAAGAAACTAGAAACTGAAATAAGAAATCATATTACAGCAGTGTAGAAAATAGAACAATATTTACTGGTGAAGAAATCTTAGGACACATTGGCGGGTATACGTGTTTTGAGGACTATAATCTTCAGATTTTCCGTACGGCGCCTGTTGTTGGGAGTAGAAGACGTGCGACAAATCTGAAGACACACAAAAGTTGTGGATCTTTGACAATTAATCCCTTTCTGACCTGATCGAGTTACATCTTCTGTCAAACAAATTTCAATTGACGTCCAGGTATCGCTCTTATAGTCATAAGCTAGAGTACAGACCAAACATCGTGTTTTAGACGGGAAATGAACGCCCATCTGTGCAGTCATAAAGCCTTTTTTTTAATTGAGAAATTTTAATTTACCCTCGGTGAGACCGCAATAAGTTGCTTAAACTATAAGATTTGTCAGCACAAATTACCGTGTTTGACGTTTGCATTCCGTATTTCAGTCCACTGGGGACTTGACACTTTCTTTCTGTTACAGCTGTTCATCGTTAATATCTTTAATGTTATCAATAAATTCCAGAGACTGTCTGTTTGAAAACGCCATCATTTTAAAAACTACTTCTGTCGCAGCTGCGTCAGATATGAATCCCGAGAATTTGCTTTGAACGGTTTCAACGGTGTCTTTTTGTTTTTACTTTTTGAACAGGATTTAACAGTATGTCAGTGAGTACTAACAGAATGTCGGTTGAAACATACTTCTTGTTGCTCGTCATTGGGTGAAGAAGAATCATAGTCCGAGTGGTTCCAATAAATCCATATACGGGCCGTTTCAATTCTACTCTATTCAGTACTGTTTTTTTCTTTTGAACCATACCATAAACCGCAACTCTAGTACCAAACAGGATGCGTAATTCTTTCACATCCCGTTTGTGCGGAGTATTTTCCAAAATTTGTATTAAAAAATTTTTAAATTTGCATTTGGCATTGAATGAAATAGTTTCGTTTCAAAAAAGGGCAGTTTTTTAATACTAATTTTGCTAAAAAAAATTACGGTGTGCGTATCAGCGTATTAACTGACTCATCCATTTGTCTCTTTCCGCATAGATTTATAAAGACATCCATTACTCCCTGCTTAGACTTACGACTTGCAATTAGGGTCCTTCTATAACCGTGCTTGACTGTTTACGATATCATCTGTTCTCTGACTCGTCAGACGTTTTGGGTGTATCAGGTTTTAACAGGCTTAATTGACTTATTAAGCGCATTAATTTGGGCAACCACGTCATTAACAATCCAATAATCACAACGTTTCGATCGCTCATTATCTGTGATCGTCTTGAGGTAAGTCATAAATATAAAAATAACACAAAAATTGTCTATTTAGAAAACGCGTAGACAACATGGAAAAGATAACCCAGAAGGCGATCAGAATGATAATTCATGAAGTAAGATAAAAAATAATTACAACAGACTTGATTTCCACGAAGTTCCTTTAGCAGAGTGTGAGGGATTCTACACTCGGTTATACAAAATCTTCTTCCTCTTTAACTTCCTAGTTAGGACTCTGTCCTGTTCTATAACAACGATCCTACATGCTGGGACTCCACCTCTTCCTTGGCCGACGAACGCTTCTCTTCGTGTTTGGTTGGCTATTTCTTGCCTTTCCGCTAGCCGTGTGTCATCCATTCTTGATATGTTTTCATTCCATATCTTTCTTCTTTACATTACACGTTTGTCTTATACTATCGCTTGGTAACCTATCGTACCTTGTCTTTCCTAGGACCCTCCGTAATATAGTCATTTCTATAGTTTGTCGTTTCCTTTGAGTTGTTGCTGAATCTGGCTTGGTCTCTAATGCATAGGATATTACTGGACTTATCGTGCTTTTGTAAACCCTAGTTTTTGCTTCTTGTGTGAGGTAATTATTATTCCATATAAGGTTATTCATGAATCCAGCAATTCGTCTAGCTTTCATCAATTAATTGATGTTGTATTTTTTCATCTGCCCTATTGTTACTTGTAAGCCTTGTTCCTAAGTAGTCTATCTGCATTACTTGTTCTATTATTCTATCATTTATCACAAGCTTACACCTTAATGGGTCACGTGAACTAATTATAAAAATTGTATGATACACTTTAACTTACCTCACAAGACGATTAGCTGGATTTTATGATAATTTTCTACGCACTCTTTGCGTTTTTCAAGTAAAAAGTACTTACAAAGATAAACAAGAATATATGAAGGAGTCATACGAAAGTACTCACTTAATGTTGAATCTGAATAATGCTAAAGTTAGACAGATAAGTGAATCGGCAGAAATGAGGAATTTTAAGGATGACAGCGCAGGAATCGCTAAAAGATAATGTCAGAACAGATAATGTCTATGACAGAAGTGTCATAATTAGGGATGAACTAAATATTTCACCTCTAAACAATTGGCTGATGACTAGGAAAATCTAACGGAATAAACATGTTGATCGTATAGGAGACACCAGGTCAGTCAAGAGGGTGGCGACTGAGAACCGAGTAGAAAAGGAATTTAGGATGGTTGGGATTAAGATGGGGGAAGGCACTTTAGTACAGCGCTGATGAACGTAATGGTTTGCTACGAACAGAAATGAGAAGAAGTAGTAGAAGAAGAGATGAAGAAAATTAAGATTTGTGTATTATTTTATTAACTCACTTCAAGATAATAACATAGGCCTATTGTAAGTGCTCGAAACGTTGAAATCATTCTGTCAGTAACGATCCAGTAATCCGAAATATGCTAATGCAGTGACAATGACTCTTAACTTTATAGTCGGTGTATTGTTCACTTTTGTTAAATCAATCGTAAGAAATGTAAAACACGCTGTAATTGTATACGACATGCGATGGTTGAATACCGACCTCGTTTTATACCAAGATGAAAAATAAAAATAATAATAATTCAACTTTCAGAAATACATAACAAAAATTTACACAAGAGTCTTGCCATTGTTCTAACAATAAACAACAACAATAAAGTGATAGAGAGAGAGATAGAAAAACTGTAAGATTTTTGACTGAAAATACAAAGGTATGTCTCCTGCTTTTCCCGGCCTACTATCACTTTAATCGATAAAGTTAAAGATATGGTAAAAAAAATTCTAGCAGCAGCAAACGCGCGTATCCACGTGTTCGATTCATGTAGCGAACTGCGAAACGCATTATTTGGTATAAGAAATGTCGCAGTCACGTGTTTATGCTCATTGGAACTTTTATTTGTCTAGTAGTAAGAATGATTGGTTTAAATTGAATGATAGTCTACAAATTATGTGAATATAATATCGTACATGTCTACAAATATCTTTCATGATCTGAAGTTTCATGTTATTTGTAATAGCTCGTTTGCTGTGTTTGCATTTTCGTCCTGTTAGTGAACGAACGCACAAATTCTCATGCGCGCGCGCGCACACACACACACACGCGCAAACAGTTTTGCTCTAATTTATATATCAAGTCTTGTTAACATGCAGACACGCTGTAATTGCATACGACATGCGACGGTCGAATATCGACCTCGTTTTATACCAAGATAAAAAATAAAATTAATAATAATTCAACGTTCAGAAATACATAACAAAAATTTACACAATAGTCTTGCCATTGTTCAAACAATAAACAACAACAATAGAGTGATAGAGAGAGAGAGAAAAAATTATTTCGATAGCAGTGGGAGCGAATTGTATTTATTATTTATTGTTAAAAAAAGATTATCTCGCATTGAACAACGAAAATACAATCAAGATAGCAGTGTTCTGTGTCCATTCACCATTTCAGCCTTGGCACTGATTCCCGACAATGACTTGACCATATCGTTGTTGTAGCTACTGTCATTAAGTGATTAGTTTGAAGTGGTGGGGTGGGGGAGGGTCAGCGACCAGCAAGCAATCCGTGGATCAGGGAAAGTTATAGTGAGAAAGAGAAGGAGTGAGAGAGAAAGAGGGAGGGAGATAATTATGGTCGATGTTGGTTAAGCACTTTCACTCGCCTTGGCTCCGTCAGCGCTGCACACAGAGCCAGTTCGTTCACACCGATCAGCTGATGACAGCAATGACCCACAAACTGACTGAGTCTGAAAATTATATACTTAAGGTTCAGTTAAGCTATATACCTATAATGATAGCTTTTGTGTTGCGTTTTTGCTTTTTAAAATTGAATTTAAATTTATGCAAATTAACGAACGTGCAGTACCTTGAAAACCAATAATGTGTACTTAACATCTGTCAATCACCGGGGTATTCATCATCGTACAGCTGTATGAGTCATCGTTCCTACATAATGACTGTATATGTCAGTCACGGGTCCGTGATTGCATTTTCATGTACCAGCCACAGCTAGAATAATAATTTTTTTTTTAAGTTAAAAATTAATTACTGTGACAAACAGTTTATGTAAATACGACATACATCAACTTCAACATGCGAGTCAGTTGTACGCCTCTGTAATGGTTTGAATTACAAATTAACATAAAATACAATTACACGTCTACATTTACGATTGTATCGTCCTACTAACTTTTGGCCTGTATATTTGGCCATACTTTATTAATAACAACTGGTGGACTATTTCTCCACTTCAGGGATTTGTTCTGCTGTCTTTAATGCCACCGTTTTCTTGACCGCCTCTTATTTCTCTTTCCCCTAGGTTCAAAACGACTAATACTTTTGGGGTGGCCCGTCTGGGGCGATTTATCAATTCAAAGCTTTTGCTATCTGATCCTCAACCTTATCTTCCATTTCTTTAATCTTGGTGTATCCTGTTGCACAAACGATGCTTTGAAAACGAAAGACTCCCGACTTACGGAGTCCTCCCACTGTCTTGTTGGTGGGCGAATGTACGGACAGAGGTAACGGCCACTTTTTGACCTTGGGGTGAGGAACTTCTCTAAAGGCGAAAGAATAGCATATGGCTACGGCTCATTTGATCAAACTGCGTTAACAGCACAAGAAGAAATCAAAAGCAGATTAGGATAAAACAAGAATTTTATTAAACCGATAAATCAAAATTTATAGAAGAGGCACATTACTACAAATACTAAAAGTAAAGTATACAACAACAAAAGTACGCAACACATCGTTGTAGACGAAAATAGAATAAGTTACGAAAGGAAACTGAGAAGGAGCTTTAAAGTTTGAATAACTAGACACATTAGAATCGAGAACATTCCGACAACAAGAGGGGTAGTTTAAGGCTTCAACATTACATCGAAGGAACACGGTTGTCTGGTGGACATATGTGATGATCAAATAGAAGTAGATGTGTATTAGAAGTAACGGGTTAGAGACACACAGGATGATGAAGAAGAAGAAGAAGAAGAAGACGACGAAGAAGAAGAAGAAGAAGAAGAAGAAGAAGAAGAAGAAGAAGAAGAAGAAGAAAGAGATAATTTTCTGTTGTCATGGTAGGATGGAGCAGGTAGAAAAGATCTTCGGGAAATTTGCTACGCGCCGAACGATAAAACAAAGAGCAGATTTTGTAAACGTTTCATTCGAAACAACACGAAGTTTCTTCAGCTTCAACACGAAACCAATTGGCCGATTATGGTGAAATCGGACGGACATCCTGCGGACATTCTCGCGCGCACTCGTTTGCCCAGGATCAAGTATATAAGTGTGAAAAATGCAGGTAATATGCATGCCTCAAGTGGTTGCACCTGATTGTCGGAACCTGTCCGCCGGCCGAGGAGAAAGCTTACCTTGTGTGTACCTGACGCCCCGGCATTCTGTTGTATACCTTTAACCTCGACTCGTCGGTTTACACCCTCCGGTAATAGCATCTCCTTCCTGTAGCGAATGATTGTGGTGTATCCCTTGTTCGTCGTCGGCTATTTAAATATTCAGTGCTCTTTCTAACCGGATCTATAATTTTTAATCGGACTTTGCAGTTCAGTCACATTCATATTGTCAGTTTGTCTGACACTGGCGCCTTGGTAAATGTCCACACGCGTACTGACTAGCGGACACAGTTATCTCTTGTAAAGTACTTGAAATCTTTTTCACTTTCCACATAAGAGAAAACAGTCCTACTACCTGCCTTAGCTGCCATCGCTACCTTGTTCTTTCAACACTTCTTCTACCTTCTTCTTCTTCTCCTCTTCAAGGATTAGGTTATACAAACCTGTTCCGGCACCCGTCTCATCCTCGGACGACCCACGTCTATTCTACCAATGGCTTTATAGTTCAGTGCCGCTTTCGGCAATCTATCCTCTGTCATCCTTTGCAAATGATCCCACCATTGTCTTCTGTAAATTTCAATAATTTCATTTATGTCCTTTACTTCGAATTCTGCTCTGATATCTTCATTCCTTATTCTATCTTGCAATGTATAATTTAAAGTATTTCGAAGAAACTGCATTTCAGCACTTTGAATCTTGGCGCTTTCCTTTTTTGTCATGAACCACGACTCACTTGAGTAAATCAACGTGGGTATTCCAATTGTCTTATAAAATTTAATTCTTGTGCTGTGTTTTGTTTTATTTCTAAGATTTCTATGAATCGTATCACAAATATTCCTAAATTTATTTCTCTTCAAATAAGATCTTCAAATTTATTTACTTATTTATCTTCAAATAATGGGAGGTCCTATTGTTCTAGGCGTCAAACGGCCAAGGCCCAACCACAACAATCCGCCTCGTGCGGCCCCGACCTCCGGTTCTCCGGACTTCCACTTGAAATTGTTCAAGCCTGAGCATTTCTTCTACCTGTGAGACTATAAATTGTGAATCAGCTGAGGGACAGTAGGCCTATCGTCCGGCATTCTATTCAGTTGATTTTTCCATTCCTCCTTACCTGTACAGTTTTTCCAGTGATTAGAAAATAACCCAAGATGTTCTCGAATATCTTCATTCCGCTGTCTATGCTCTGTATGACGGTGGTTGGCGTGTGGACCCTTGGCCTACCTGCTGCCTCTCCCCCATTGTAATACTTCCGCCCGGGCTCGACAGCGGCTAATTGCCGCGTGAGTCACCTCACTGTAGAGATGGGCAAGAGAACCGAGAATCGATTCAAAGAATCGACTCCTCTGAAAGAACCGTACTCTGAATCGATTCACATGAAAGAATCACGATTCACATGGAATCGGTTGGTGGGGGGCGGTCGAGTGAGGATTTCGACTCCCTTGACTCCTTCAGTTCCCACTCCCACAACTCCTTCACCGTTTAGTGAGCTAGTCAGCTACAGTTCTTCTTGACTCCTTGTTTATGTGCATTCGACGCTTCCAGTTGCCGCTTCGTCTTTCGGATTGCCGAGTTGGGGAAAACCCAGTGGTAAGATTATAACCTATCATTCATTAACATTTTCATTTCAGGTTAATCAATAAAATTATAAAATAGTCTATTGATTTTTCATTTTAGTTTCTTGCTGTGTGAAAAAATACCTTGATCTCGATTCTTGGGAAAACAAGGAAAATAGAAAGAAGCGTTTCTGTTTTAGTATTTACCGATTGTAGATTTAGGTATGTATATTTTTCAATAATGTTTTAATTTAAAATTAATCACTGAATTTTTCATTTTAGTATCTTTCCGTCATTGCCTCTTGCAGAAAGATAATTGTACTTAATTATTACTTTGTCTGATTCTCTCAGGAGTTCAGGATTCGGTGAATAAGGTAAATAACAATGTTGTTTATAGAGTAGTTTTTTCATTTTTCATTTCATTTCTTTTTCATTTTCTTCCTGCTTGGTAGTCTTTGGAAAATTTTTGCACTAACTTGATGTTCTCACCCTATTTTGATGTTCAATAACGATTTAATTTGTTAGCGAACTATAATATTGTCAAAAATTGAAGAAATATGACGTACGTAACGGACTTATAATAATAGAATCTTCGAGGATTGCTTTTAAAAGTTGTTTTACTTGTTATTTGTTTGGGTTTGCAATTTAAAATTGCTTATTATTCCTAATTAAGACCACAATTAAAAGTCCTCGTTCACATGTAAACAAAAGGTTATGAATCTTACGGGTACTTGGAAGGAAGGTTAAACTGGACGAAAAAAGTCAATTTTTTACACATTTCGAGTTTGGATGTATAAACGTGTATATAAATAGTAATATAAATATGTATATAAATAGGTTATAAATGTGAGAAATAGTTAATATCTAACATTGATTTTTACATTTTATAAATAGGCATGGCTAACAGGTCTGATATCTGGTACCATTTTGTGAAGGTGGATGAAAATAACCGGCATAAAGGGAAATGCCGTTATTGCTCGGCTTTGATAGCAATGACAGGTGGTGCGACGAGCAACCTTCGCCGGCATTTGGCCAAAATACACCCCATGGTCAATCTTGATCGCCGAGGACAACCTGGGCCAACGAGACATGAGGCCCGATCCAGCTCGTCATCTCTAGATGAGTCACACAGGGAATTGCAACAATTATTCCAAGAACTGAGGAATGCATCTGATGACCCACCGCCTGCAGTACCCCTCAGTAGTAGTACTCCTCGGCCTCTACCCACTTCCACTGATCAGTCAGCATCAACACCGACCCTGTCGCCCGCTATATCTACACCTTCCCCTCAGCTCCAGCAAATTACGCAATCTTCAATCAGCCGTTTTGTCAACATCATTAAACCTATTCCTTTAAATAAAAGCCGGCAAATAGACATTCAGTTATTAAAAATGATCTGTGCAGAATACCAGCCATTTAGCCTTGTAGAAGACAAGGAATTCCAAAAATTTGTCCACATGTTATGCCCCAATTATTCTTTACCAAGCCGAAAGACCCTTACAAACAGTCTGCTCCCGTCGCTTTTCAATTCCCTGTTTGGAAAAATTTTAAAAATGCTGGAACGAGCGCCAGCTGTTTGTCTAACGTGTGATGGTTGGACAAACATCAATAGTGTCAGTTTTTATGCAATTACTGCCCACTTTTTTGACCCCCATACACATTTAAATTTAAATTCCATTTTGTTAGAGTGCTCCGAATTTTCTGAAAAACACACTGCCGAAAACATTTCTTCATGGATCAAAAATGTAGTTAATAAATTCAAAATAGATTTCAAAATTTGTGCTGTAGTTACGGACAATGCTGCAAACATTAAGGCTGCAATTAGTAATTTAAATTTGCGCCATATATCTTGCTTTGCCCATAGCCTTAATCTAGTGGTCCAGGGGTCAATTCGTGATTCGATAAAGGATACGGTTGACAAAGTCAAATCTATTGTCCAATTTTTTAAGCAAAGTCCTCACGCAATGGCTAAATTAACCGATATCCAAAAGAATGTTAATACAAAAATCTTAAAATTAAAGCAAGATGTACCAACACGTTGGAATTCAACCTTCGAGATGTTGGATCGGATCAACAAAAACAAAGAAGCTGTTACATCAGCTTTGGCTTTATGCAATTCAAAACTTTTGCTAATTGATAGAGATTGGAAGGTCATAAGGGAATCGGTGGAGTTACTGCAAATATTTTCCGAAGTAACTGAGGAAGTTTCATCTGAAAAAACCGTCTCCCTGTCAAAAACTTGTGTTTTAGCCCGGGGATTAGTAAAATGTGTAAAACGCACCTTAGACGTGCAGGGCAAGGTTTTAACAGAAGATGTTCAGCTTTTAGGACATAAATTATTAGATGGTTTATTTAATAGATTTTGAAACAGGGAGAAAATTGACCTTATTGCCCAGTCAGTCTTCCTCGATCCCCGCTTCAAAAAACAGGGTTTTGGGGTAGAATCCAATGCTGTAGAAACGAAGAAAGTGGTGGTTCAAATAATAAAAGGAGCCTTAAAAAATACTGGGCCACAGACACAAACTGAGTCGCCTCCAAATCAGCCAAGCACTTCAACATCATTAATTTGGCAAGAATTTGATGCGTCGGTGAGCATGCTCAGAACGGTCCATGATCCCACAGCTTCTGCTATTGTTGAAGTTGACAAGTACATAGCAGAACCAATCTTGGACCGGCATGCTGACCCAATGGTTTGGTGGCATGATAGGAAAAACATTTTTCCAAATTTGTATGATTTAGTTCTAAAGAGACTGTGCATCCCTGCAACATCTGTCCCCTGTGAGAGGATATTCTCTAAAGGGGGCCAGATTTGCACCCAAAAACGTTCCCGTCTGACCTCCTCGAAAATTGGACAAATATTGTTTATTAATCACAACAGTGACCTGATTTAAAATATGTATATGTAACCTAATATAATAATGTTAATATGTGATGTAAATATGTAATTTAAAATACAGAATGTAAAATCAGTAAAACCTCTCTAGTCCGACCCCCGGCTGGTCCGACCGCGGCTTAGGCACCGATTTGTTGATGACTTACCAGCTTGTTTACATACTTGTCACAGTTGTTTTGCTGCCTCAATGAGCCGGTATCTAGTGTCTAGTGCGCAGTGTTGCCAGGTCTTCCGAAATTTCGGAAGACCTTCCGATTATTTTTAATGTTCCAGAAAATACGAAATTTGGTGTAAATCTTCCGAATTTTTTTCCTACTCTCGTTTCAATGCTATGTCGCATTTGTAGAGTTTTGTTTTTACGTACGATATGACGTCAAATCTGGTGTTTCATTGCAACCGCAATTATAATCGTTTTCAATAAAAGTTTATAAGAGGTCTTGTCAAAAATTATAGTTCCTTCCTCCTGTCACAAACAATAATTATGACCACCCATACACAATGATGTAATAAGCATTTTGCAATATCCACTTATTGTACCATACAGTACTGCTATTGAAATAAGAGTGACTAATCGTTATAGTTTAGTCTCAAGCTGACAGAATCGCACTACATGACTGCACCTGAATAAACAGATACTGTAATGTCTAGCCTACACCAGGTCATAATAATGTCAAGTCGCCGTGATAAACATGAAAATAAAAGTAGCGTACTTTACTTTTTCATTAGATCACTTGGTGGCTAAACTGTGTTGGGTATGAAGAGTGTTGAGCTGTTGTTATGTCTACATCTCTGCAGCTAAGTCTAGACAGTCGTCTGCCAAACAAAAGAACATTACCGATTTTTTTCACCAATAAAATGTGTTCCTTGTTTTTTATTACACTATTGCTGGACTGTACATATTATCATTTATTGTACATAACCAATCATATATAGTCTGGTAGCCTACTGTATAAGTTTTATTTTATTTTAGACTGTCTCATTCAATGAAATAATAAACATTTTGTATTCTTCTGATAATCCGACCTGTTTTGCGTTCCGACCATACCCCCAGTCCCACAGGTGACGGATTAGCAAGGTTCTACTGTATGTAAATTAAAATATAGAATAAGCTCAAATATTGTTTGTTAATCACAACTATGATCTCATTTAAAATATATATGTAGGCCTACATGTAAATATGGAATTTTAAATATGTAGAACAAAGTTTGTGAATAGTAAAATTAATAATAATAATGTCTTTTTATTTAAAATTTACATTCACCATTTAAACTACAAAACGTTCTTGTTTTTTATATTTTGTTTTATTAAAAACTACTACTTGGCACTAAGCCGTCTGATATTTATTTTAAGTCAATTATAAAGAAAATGATATTTAGTTTTATTACTTCAATACAATTATACAATATAAAGCACAGGAAAGGCTAAAAAGTACCCAGGGCCTTTAAGAGAAGGAATAAGGCAAAAAGAATCAAAGAATCGTTCAAAAGAATCAATTCTCCACAAGGAGTGAATCGTTGGGAATCGATTCAGTTAAAAGAATCGAACTTCCCATCTCTACCTCACTGTGCGTCCAGTATGAAACAATTTTTTTTTTTGCCTCGCCCAATGCTGGTAAAATTTTGTTATATTTGAAATCAGCGAAATAATACAATGAAAATAACACCAAACACGACTAAAAAATATTAATAAATAATACAAATAAAGTCATTGTAATTATTCAGTTATTGTTACTTTATAACGCCCAATTTTAACATTGAAAATATTTATAAGGACGTGTCGCACATTTGCGGCCGATCGCTGGTGCGTTATCGAAAATGGGAACCGGTGAGTTTCCATAGAAACTACTTCTTTGTTGTCAATAACGTAGTACACATATAAAACTTCGTTTATGAATGCGACTACATTTAACTTATAATCTGTACATTGATAAATGAAGAATGGTAAATTCATTGATTGGTGAATGAAGAATGTATTAATTGATTGGTGAATGAACATAAATATATATATTTTTTAGATTTATTGAAGCATTTTCAATGCCCTTCTCTGTGCATTGCATTTGTGCAATGCCTGTAAATTTTTAATATTCCTTAGTCGTGTTTGGTGTCATTTTCATAGTATTATTTTGCTGATTTTAAATATAACAAAATTTTACCAGTATTGGGCGAGGCAAAAAAAAATTGTTTCATACTGGACGCACAGTGAGGTGACTCACGCGGCAATTAGCTGTTGTCGGGCCCGGGCGGAAGTATTACAAATGGGGGAGAGGCGGCAGGTAGGCCAAGGGTCCACACGCCAACCACCGTCATACAGAGCATAGCTGTTCGTGTGCAGTTCTTCGTAGCTCGCAAGAACGTTGTTTTCTTGTTTGGATGTGACGTATATTTCTCTGCATCAGAATCCAAGACTGTACTACCGTATAGAAAAAGTGCGATTACCATAATCTTACGGGTAAATCTATTCGGACTGCTTCCATCGTAATATTTTTTGTCGCTTAACGTTTAGATCCTTGGAATCTGGGACCCTTCTCAGAAGCTGTTAACAAAGACTTTAACAGGGTCTTTCAACCACCATTCACAGCTTCTGAAGACGATCCCAGATTCCATGGATCGAAATGGCAAGCGACAAAAAATATTACGATGGAAGCAGTCCGAATAGATTTACCCGTAAGAAATCACCCCTAGTTTAGTTTTTTAAAGTACCATAATCTTGTAAAACTTTAATCGAGTTCCATTTTGTGCTTTTGTTCTGAGAACTCTGCTTATCGCACTACACATGAACTGATGCTTACCTTGTTATTCACATCTGTGTCATCCGAGTGTGAGTGCTTGTACATCATAGACAGGGGCGGACTGGCCAGGTCGGCTGGTCGGCGATCGCCTCGGGCCTCGGGCCCCGAGGACGCTCATGGGGCCCCCGAACCATGAAAATTTTATTTCGAGAAAAAACGAGAAATATATATGTATTTTTTCAGGTATAAAAACCTTTTCTCGTCTAAATATTGTTGGAAATAAATCTTCAGGATTTATTTTGGTCAGATTGGAAGTGATCAGTTCTCAGCTTGTTTATATACAGCCTATTTAGTATTTACTAATGGTGGAAAGCGAAGGAGGTTACTGTAGAGGCGCGCCGCACGGCAACTGACTGACGCGACGAGTAATAGGCTATTATTATTTTTGTTTGAATGTCATTGCAGCATTCAGGACTGGGGGGCCTGGCCTGGGAGGGCCTCAGGGCCTTATGTCAAGATTCGAAAGGGGGCCCATAGCATAATTTGCAGGAGGGCCCTGTTAAAAATGTTACACTACTGGGGCTACGGATTGGTGGGACGGAGTGACAATGGATCGGGCGCCGACCTCAAGGGGGCTCCACCGCCGTAATACACTGTTGAATATTTTTTATTGGGATTTTATGTAGATTTGTAGAGTATAAATGTTCTTTACAGTAGAAACATTTATAGTAGGTAATCATGGTTTTAAAGCTGGTTATGCTAAAGTTTAAATAATCAAATAAACTGTCCTGTAGTTTTGTATTAAAACGTTCACTTAGGTAAATACTGTACTTACCATGTATCTATAAAGAGTAAATAATTAATTTAAAAAAGTATACGCACACAAATACGCGCGTGCGCGTTTGTGTGAGTAGCTGACTGATTCCAGCCGAGAGCCCCCAGGGATGCCAGTCCGCCCCTGTTCATAGACGTCTCTGGCATCCTTCACGCGCAGAGGTTTCTGTCGATACAGTCTTCTCTATATCATCACATATGTCCTCCTTCCACGTTTTCCGGAGTCTATCGCTGTTGTTTCTTCTAGTTACAATCCAATTTAACACCTTTGGGCCGACCTTTCAGCGTGGCCGTACCGTACAAGGTGCTACGTATTTATAGCGTCTAAAATTATTCGCCAACACGAATTTGCCTCTTGACATCTTAATTTCCAATGCACTGGATTCTGGACATCTGATCCAGACTTTCTCCAGAAGTCCCTTTTCACTGCTTCCAGTCTTAAGGAGCTTCTTTGATTTATCTTCAAAGGTTTAGAGCCTTAGGTTACTGCTTTCTAAGCTGAGAGACTAAATCAGTTGTTTCTTTGATTTTATGGGTTACTTTCACAATTCAACGCTCAGAATTCAACTGCCGTAACACCATTTTCTATTGTTTTACTTTGCTGTGCTCTCGTCATCACTTCTACCGTCGTTTCCTTCAATACGACGTCACAATAAAAAAACTGTTATAAAGTGATGGTGCAATTCTTTTATATTATTATTAAACAAAAGGAATACTGATAAGAATTAAAAAAATTTCTTTTTACATAAACTTAATTAATTAAAAACAGATACATTTTTTCTTTTCCTCCATACTTTAACCGTCACAACATTTCCGATCCCGTAGCCATACATTTAATATAATTTCCTTTAAAAATCATTATGGTACCAGTGTCAATAATTCTGGCAGGGAACTGTATTCATTTTACTGGTGTTTTCTCTTATTTTCTTTTCAAAAGGTCAAATACTACGATTTTGCTGTCCAAGGCGTCCCTGAGTATCAACAGTAATTTTAAGACACTTTTCCGACATCGAACACTAATGTTTTAGATTAAAACTTAAAAATTTACCTTCGCCTTAGCCAGCTTTCGCTCACTGTTAGGTGTGTCAGAGGCGGCCACTAGAGCGCTGTTAGTTTCGTTATTGGGCTTAGCGCCGTTGTCTGTATTGGTTGGCAGACCGTTTTCCTCAACAGCTCCAATACATTTTTAAACATTTGAAATTCAGGGTCCTTTTTACTGACTGCAGTGTTCCGTTAATGTGTACCAAGATGTAGAGAAGCTCACAGTGTCGCCAACGCACATGGTAAGAAAAAAACTGTATTTCCCTTAAAAAATACAACGTTAAGTTAACACTATTTAACTACTGTGAAATCTGAATTGAAATATAAATGAGAAACAAATGCAACTTAAACAAATAATTTTTGGATTTTGTTGTCCGTGACGTGTCCGTTGATTAACTAATTATAACACTACCGACTCGGAACACAAAGTTTTATAGCGGTATAAAGTTTACACTTTTATCAACATAAAAATTTGTTCTAGTACGTAGGCTTTCACGGCCGGTGTCACTATAATTACTTAACGCTTCCGGGCTGAAAGGCCGTGGTCGAATGCTTGTTGTTATAGTGCTAGACGTTTCGGCCACACCACCGGTGGCCATCTTCAGTAGCAAAGAAAAGTTCGTGAAAGATGGAATGCCGAACTTGTTTGCCGTTGGGTGTCGGTGATGGAATATTGAATTTTTCCATATCCTCTTAAGCGGCTAGAGATTGATTCTACAGAAGCGGTTAAGAAATTATATGGTTAGTACTTAAAGACATTAGTCTTATTTTGTTAGGATAAACAGTAACAGAATAGTTACTGTTCAATCCGAGTGCGCTCATTTTATTTTAAAATGTACCTTAAACAATTTCACGGGGTCATCCTAAATTTTACCTGTTATACCTGCAGTCATTGTATTGTGAACACTAAGCGACCCTTTTAAGGTCGTAAATGGGATCGTTTACGACTAACACAGGCAGTCTAACTAGATGGCCCTGTCAGGTTTCCACAACCCGATTTTTGTTTTCTTGAAAGAGCGATTTTCGTTTTCTTGAAAGCCTAACCTAACCTAACCTAACCTAACCCCGTTAATAGGCGAATGACTGCAATAAATATTTAAACATTAGATAAATGTCATCATAAGTACAGGACTAGTTATAACTTAACATCAACCCGTAACGAGGACGTTATTGCCCGGTTAAAGGTTAACGGCCTCGTCATAGGCATAAGGTTCATTCTACAGTTTGCACGTGACTTACTTCATTAAGATTTAATCACAATATTGATCAAAATAAAAACAATTTCTAATAAAGAGGCCAGTAAATAATGTGTCGGCGGTGTTTACGAGCGGTCTTTGGTTCGCTGTCGGTTAGACGTTTCATGTTTTCCTTAGCTACAAGATTACAGTATCGATTTATATTATGATAAACGTATTAAATATCGACAAAAAATACAATACGATAAATTAAATATGAAACTGTCTGTGTGGTGATAAACTCTCGCTCTCTCAAAGGGATTTTCATCGGGTATTGCCGCATACCCTCACTTAATTGGCATCTATTTCTGTCCTGTGCATCATACCAGGGCAGTCTAGGTTTGCCCCTTTTCTCTGCCTGGGGGCTTCCACTGAAATATTTTCCTCGGCCTTCTCTGTTCATCCATTCGGACCAAGTGACCGAACCACTTTAGGCCTCTTCGTTCTACTCTGTTAATAATTGTGTCTTCTGCATGCATCCTTCTTCTGATCTCCTCGCTGGTTATGTTCTCCCTTCTTGAGACTCCGGCACTTTTACGGAGATACTCCATTTCCACGGCATTCAATTTCGTATAATTTCCGTGCTCAATGTCCATACCTCACAGCCGTAAGACAGAACTGATTCAACAAAAGCAGTATACCTTGAATGTTCCAGGTACCCAATCTCAAAATCCGTTTTCTTTACCTATGTCGTTTATCCTTTGATCCAATCCGTATCCGAGGCTGCATGTTAGCTTTTTTAATATTTAATTTTTGGACGAGTATCGAGGAGTTAGCCCGATGCCTCAACCCCCAACCCGGAGGTCCAGAATTTTCTGTTAGGGTTTTTTCCCTTAGCTGACTTGTTCGAGTTTTTAAGCGCCCGAAAGTCGCTTGTCACCCTCTTTCGTCTGTTGCATAACCCACTACAATAGTACGCCATACATCCAGGGGCCACGCGCCATAAAGCCTACGAGGACGTGAGAGTAGGATTTGTTGGTAGAGCGGAGTTTGATTTCTCAAAACTCTGACTTACTTGCCAGGAAAATGCAGTGGCCATTTTTCAGAGTATTAGTGCTATGGAGGTGTCAGCACCCTCCATAATCTCCTACAGAACATCGCGTTTGGTGAAGTTAACTCTACCTAGCCACTGTAGACTTTCGGGCAGATTCCTGTACAGGGGTGTGATCAGTACATTGGCACCCGGATTGGAGAAACGGGTTTACCCCCCCCCCCCCCGATAAACTGTGCAAGATCTTATATTAATATTTTATAGAAAGGACTGATTTAGTCTTTCAGCTTAGAAAGCAGTCTCACCTTTGAAGATAAATGAAGCTCCTTAAGAGACTGGAACCAGCAAAAAGGAACTTGTTGAGAAAGTCTTGTGAGGTATCCAGAATCCAGTGCGTTGAAAATTAAGATATCAAGAGGCAAATTCGTGTTGACAAACAATTTTAGACATTCCGTTTCAATTCGTTTGATAACTCTCCGGGTTTTATCGAAATTGATTGAGATATGACTTGAAACTACTAAGAAATTGTGTCTTAAACCACGACTTTGACATTACAGGCGTCTTAAACGAATTCAGAAATAAGAAACAAAGAAAAATGTAAATTATAACTGAGTAAGCTCCACAGATCATGTACATTTACAAACGTTATTATATATGCGTTTAGATTTAATTAAAACTTATTTAATTAAAGAATAATTGTCAGCTAGCGATTCAGTGCTAAGTGAGTGTACTATAATTTAATATAATTAAATAATAGTAGTAATAATATTAATAAACTATAAAATTAAATATTAAAAATAATTTAGTATAGTAATAATTAATATATAATTTAGTAGAAACTAAAACAAAAATATTTAAAACCATTGTTAGGAGTATCATGACTTACAGCTCTGAAGTTTGGACTACTAATAAACACACAAGATCAAAACTAATTACAGCAGAGATGAACGTTTGGAGACGTTCTGCAAGAATATCCAGAAGTGAGAAAATTAGAAATGAAGTCATTAGGGACAGAATGAATGTGAACAATTCAATTGTTGATTTTATCCAAACGAAAAAATTATGGTATGGACACACGAAAAGAATGGCACAGGAAAATTTGCCAAGGAGAGTTATGGAATGGACCCCACCAGGAAGAACGAAAAGAGGAAGACTACCTATCACCTGGATAGAAGAAATTCAGTGTATACTGAAGGAGCGAGAAATCGAAGATCTTTGGATGGACAAGCAGCAGTGGAAGGTGAAAATTCAATCACTTCTGTAATCTTTGGTTCCGGAAAATGTTTAAATATTCTACAGCCGGAATAATAATAAAATATATAATTTAGTACAATTTTCAACATAAAATTGTTTAATAAAAACAAAATTAATTCAATTGAAAGTTCTTCATAATCCTAAGAAAGTAGTCTGCTGAATTTTGGGAAATGTAGGCTATTTTCAATTCGAGGAATTCTGTCTTCCTCAGACATCGATAGGATTATTAATAATGACGAAAAAATTGAAATGCTATAAAACAAATTCGAAACTCTTGTGTTTTATGAATTTTTACTCCTGATTTCTCTCCCTCCTCCCACCAAGGGGAGACTAACTTTTTTGACTTTCTAGTCATCTCCTGAGTTTCTCCTGTACAGAGGTCCAAACTACGAATTAGTAAAGCCTTGCAATTGACCGTGTTGGTCTTTTAAACTGCCAACACCCTCCTCCCCGGCATACTGTATTGAAGTTTCGAACTATGGTAGCGTTTAGCGAAAGTTTCACAATAAATTTCAGTGTGTGCAAATTATTGTTTGACCTCTGACCTGTTTGACAGAGGAGGGAACATTTGCTGACGATGACTTATGTCACTACAAATAGCCTATCTGTGTCACTGCAATCAATTCACCGTATTACATAGTTATATTTCAATCTGAATAAAATATAATTTAAAACATAAACGTTTATTGAATCAGTGTCTCGTATTGAACTCTTGTTATTTTGTTTGTGACTTTCGTCGAGGTCTCGACAAACACATTTGTCAAAGCTGTTTATCGGTACATTTATTATTGTTCTTGACCTTCGGCACTTGTTATTCTGTTTTCATTATTTTCATATTTATGTCCTCATGACACATTTATGGTCTCGTCGGTTATTATTTTATATTTTTAAACTACATCTGCCGTTACCACACCGAAAGCAATTTAGGGGGCTGGGTCAAAGTACGTGAGGTCACAGTGTTCTTGATAAATTAAAACTGTTTTGTCGTATAGATTATGTGATTTTGTTCAGCCAAAGCGTCAGCTCCATGTAGACCAATAATTACAGCAGATATTTGACTATTGAGCAACAATAAGCACGAGACCATCCATTATGGCTTTACAATTTGTTTTACGAAAAAGCACGTGGAAAGCCTGTTACATACTCCTTACACGCTTCCAATACACAGTGGTCACTTTTCGTCGTCTTGAAATAGGTTCACATACATTTCGGTCACTGTGAATATCGTCTGCAAGTCCATGTACTGCTGTAGACTGAACTCCATGTCTCTGAGAGGTATGCGCCTTAGAAAGGGAGCTAGACATACGCACGTGTAGGCACGCTCAGTGGTGTAAACAAACCAACGACTACTGAGAAACACCGATTCACATCAACAAAACTCATTCAAAGCTGACTTTCCTCTCATCTAAAAAATATGTTTCTCCCAGATTCCCGAGAACTTTTAATTTGCACAAGGTACTTGTAACGCATCATTACAATTTTTGGTTTTTTAATTAACACTTTTCTTTTACTTCTACATTTCTTCTACTTGAATCCCACACATTTAAACACTCGCGTTAATGATTTTAGGCCCCATGGGAAATGGATTCTTTCTTCCACAATAGGTAGGAGTTTTTAACAGTGAGCACAACATTTTGATTTTTATAAAAGTCTTGAACGATATTTCTTACTACACACTTATCAGAATGATCAAGAAAAAGTTTCCTTTTCTTACATGTTTTACGGATGAGATTTGAGGCAAGAGTTTTGCTTCTTGGCTGCAGTTCCTTTGCTGTGAACAACGAAATTTCATTTTCTTTCTTTCGATGACCCTTGAAAAGACATTGTGATAGACAGCTACAAATAACAGTATAATTCACTCACTAACTGAAAGTAACTAAAAGGACTCTAATCCTAAATGACAGTTCACAATTCGTATTGTTAATGTTACTATAACACAACTACTTGAAAAGTAATAAAGTTGTAAACACAGAACCAATAATGCGTAGTCTTTGAATGCACTTACTACTACAACGGTGATACCAGACTTTAAATTACAAAGTGTTTAATTGCCTTTGCGAGTGAATGCCACACTCACTCATACTTTATCCCCTCCATCAGAGACACAGAGTTCAGTCTCATGCAGTACTGTACGTTGAGCGTCCTTTTGGGTCATTTGATGTGTTCTCAGAGACAACAGTCACTGACCATTTCAGCATTCGGTGTACCATACTCAGTGGTGTGGCGTGGGTACATAACACCTGTTGCCGGTTGTGATAGGCCCAAAACGTAACCTAAAAATTAATTCGAATTTTTTCTTGTACCAAGCGTTCTTTATAGAGTATTTTCTATCATTCGCTGGGAGAAGAAGAGGTTCCCAGTTCAACGGGATCTGACTCTCATTATACTTTTATCTCATTCTACTCTCATTATTTATTTTATTTTACAGAATAAATCAGAACACAAATAATCGAATTAAAAATAATAAAGACAAACAAAAAACACATGACTAAACGAACAAACCACAAATAGGTACGTAGTATCTGCTACACGTCAGTTCCGAAAACGAACATAGCTGCTAACTGAGCGTTTTGCCGGTTTATACAGCGGCAACACATTAGACGGACGAGTGTGCCTCCGAAGTTTGTACAGTGACAACTAGTACGAGGTCAATGACCGTACGCAGTAAAACATTGCCGATGTCTGAGCGGGCAACACAAGACGGTGCAAGCGTCCAGCAGTTCGAAAGCAATGCTACGCTTTTCTTCAAGTTTCCCTACTAATATTGTTCGTTTTTCAAATTATTGAATAACTAAAGTATTTATTCTATGATATAATTAGTATTATTTTCTCTTATTTCCAGTACTGTTGCCGCCGGCAACAGCGGTTACATAGACGCCACGCTACTGGTATATACATCAGAAGACATTCTGCCAGAGGAACTTGATACTGCCAGAAGTCACGGATCGCCGCATTGCCGGTTTTAGAGAATGGTAAAGAATGGTCACACATCAGGAGCCCATATGGAAATTCTAGAAGCATACGGAAAGCTGAAAAAGACAATTATTTTTTTAATATACTACGATAATTACGAACGCTCTCGAAAAGTCGGCAGTTGCAGTTACGTAAAAGTTCTACACGTTTCTCGACTAGCCGACCAGGCGCGATGGCTCTGTCACGGTCATGCACAAGAGTACCTTCCAGACTGTTCGAGTGTTCTTGTAACTACGCGACCAGGAGTATGGAAAATTATTCTCGAACATCTGCGGCCGGTTTAGTTAGTTAAACCTGGCGAGATTGTAGAGTGCGGATCAAGTGATTGTTGCGAATTAGTGGAAAGTGATCATCAGAACGCTCACAGGTGAGATTATTATTGCGTGTGGACAATTTTAATTTTAATTATTATTGTACGAGAGCACGTTGTTGATTACAAATTGTTATTTGTGACTAATTAAGGCTGGTAATTAGTAGTCTCATCGGTATCTGTATACTGTACTGTTTCCACTGTACACTACGACGATCCGTGAGACCGTCGTAACAATATTACAACTGGCAGCAGATCACAGCTGCAAAGAAGGGCACATGATAAATCAACAGCGAACTTAAAGAATTTTAGTAGGATATGAAAAATACAAAACCAATGATGAAACTGAATTGTGTTTACATACCATCAGCCATAAAATTCCACTATACACCAGCACATGAAGTCAAAAATCAATATCTTTGGTCACATTCTCTATTTTTGTAAATATTTTAAGCTTTCTTTATTAAATGATGTGCCGTGTACAGTGACAATTCTATTACATTTTTCCAGCATTATACAGATTTTTCCAGGAATAAAATTATTGGACAGACCAATAATAAAGTCTAAGTACTGTATGTTGTACCGGTAGCTTAGTCATAATCGTGGACAAAACGTTGGCGACTGTTAAATTCTGTGTTCGGAAAACAAGTTATCCAAGTTGTGTGTGTGTATTTCTTCTTCTGACAGTTCCTATCCGTTTCGGATGTTGGATATCATACAGGCTATTTTAACTTTCTACACTGCTGTACGGAATAAGTCAGTTGTATTCATGCCAAACCAGGTCCTTAAATTTCTCAGCCATGATATTCTCGGTCGCCCAACTCCTCTCTTTCCAAGTACTTTTCCCTGTAGTATGGACTCCAATAAGTAAAATCTCTTTATATAATATTGAAAACTTTCTCAAGTGAAACTTACTTGTCTGTTTTGTATGTAGAACGCGTTTCGGCTGTCCATGAAATGCTCAGTATCCTACGGTAGAGCCACATTTTGAAAGATTCCAATTTCTTAGTTGTGGCTTCAGTCAAAGTCCAAGATTCTACACTGTGAAGGGGACCGAGACCGAGGACCGAGGAGCGTAGCATCTTTGTGTTTATTGTGAGTGGTGTCTGCGTTTAAGTGTGACTAAAATCCTGTAACCAGAAGTACTGTGGACATGGAATAATACGGACATAAATATCACTGGAGCATACGTAAGTTGGTGAACAAAAAAAAAGTTGCCCAAACGTCTGTTACCTCTGTTACCTACAAGAATGGGGAACACTTAGACTTATTTATGCCGAGCACTACCGAGCTGGCCTCACCTTGCAGGTTAGACAATGTACACACTTTCCACAGGACTCGATCACATAACTGGCATGACTTTGTTGGGTTCTTTCCTGCTCCGAGATTGTAATGGGGGGCGTGTGTCTTTCAGATTATTTATCTCTAACGTATGCATTTCTTAAGATCAGTGCCGGGTCACACAAAAAGCAACTCAGAGAAAAGCCGAATAGCATTTTAGAATGTTAATTCTACAGTTTTTCAGTTCCGTTCAGTCGTTTGGGGCAGGAGCTGGACGTACCCAGTGGTCGCAGTGTCCGGGCGAGTCCGGTGGTGACCGCCTGTCGCTCTGTAAACCTGAGTAGCGATCACCAGCGCACGCGTGGTGTCTTTCTCTTTTATTTTAATTTTTCGTGGGACGGAGGCAGCCGTTTATTATTCTGAACCGAGTAGCGATTCACAGCGGTTGTAACGAGAGAGTCTACAGGAAGACGTGGGAGATACCTTACGATTGGGAAACCAGGATTTGCTCGCCCACAATGAGTCAGACCAGGTTCGCCAGCCCGGGAAAAGTCTCAAGAGGCTGACTTATAGCAATGTCGAATCAAGGGAGATAGTAGAGGGAAAGGTGTAGCTCACAAAAGGAGGCACTAGGCCAGTGGCTTATCTAGAATTTGGCCTCGAGAGGGTGGTCCGGGGTCAGGTCGGCTTCATACAAAAAAAGGCAAGTTAAGTCTGATCAACATGACTATCTTTAAAGTGGCTGCAGTCACTCCCATTAAAGTGAACAGTAATAACACCTTAAAATTACGCATTATTGAAACATTGTTTATAACATACTTAATCTGAATTGGTTTTCCTCCGTGTAGGCCTATACGCTAATTCTGTGCAATAAATTGTTTGTAGGACCTATATTTACAAAGAAGTTACTATTATATTAGCGTACACAATTGAAAAATAGTAATGTAGCCTAAAAATTAAGAAATTAACAAAATTCTTCAACTTTTTCGACGTCTAGGAATGTCCGGTCCCCCCCCCCCCCGTAAATACTCCCCTGCTCTAGGAACACCTAGGGTAAACGCAGCTACCGATTCAGCTGTCTGCATGCTACTTCCGAGACGGGCGCGGTGTAAGGACGGATGGTTTGGTCGAGCTTCACAAGGGCAGCGGTAGGAGCGGAACAGAGGCTATTGTCGGTCCTCGTGCAAAGCTCGAGGCCGTTTGAGTGTTCTTTTTGTGATGGGCCTTCGTTAGTACTAAGATGGCGGAGATGGGAGAAGAAAAGGAGGAGCCACGGTTAAAGTGCTTGCGCGCAAGAACTCGTCAAGCGATGTATCTAAACTTTTGTAACGAACAATATTATGAACAGAAAGTGGCAAAACTACGAAGAAATAATGAGAAACGGGAGACACGGGAGGTATGAATTCTAATCATTCTTCTGTGCGACTGAGAGCTAATCTTCAGATTCATTATCGAATTTCTCAAGAACCTGAAGCCTGCCACATTAAGAACATTATTAACAATATATAACAAAATATGGAACGCAACAGAGTCTCTCCCTTCAGAGTGTACAAAAACAACCATTGTTCCCATAATTAAGTAAGGCAAACCAACGGACTCAATTGCATCCTATAGACCCATTGCTCTTACATCACAATTGGCAAAGGTGCAGGAACGAATGATAACAGCTAGATTGAACTGTTACTTGGAGAGAGAAGGATTGCTTGCCCCAGAACAGGCAGGCTTCAGAACAAATCGATCAACAACACACCAAATAGCCAGTTTAACACAAGAAATTAAAAGTACATTCAACAGAAATGAAAGTGTCCTGGCAGTCTTCGTAGACTTTAAGGGCGCATACGATACGGTATGGAGGGACAAACTAATAAATAAAATAAGACACCTTAACATCACAGAAAATATGTTTAATTGGGTTAAGAGATTTTTGAAACACCCCTGGATTTCAATAAGATACAACGGCAACTTTTCCAAGTACAAACAAGTAAAAATCAGCCTACCACAAGGAGCTGTGAATAGTACAATCCTCTTTTTAATATCTATATAAATTACATGGTCAACCGACTGAAAGTGGTTGAAGGAATCCAATGACGTGCTCATCAGGGACAAGGGATCAAACAAGAAAAGACAAGACATCACTCTACAAAGGAACATGAACAAAGCTCTCCTTGGCCTGCAAAAGTGGGCAGAAGAAAACAACATTCAGATTAATGGAGAAAAGTCTGTTTACAAGTACTTCTCATTGAAACATAGAAAACCCGACTTTTTACTAAAAGTAGGCAAGAACTTTCTACAGAAATCTGAAAATACTTGTTACCTGGGTGTTAACCTGGATAATAAGCTTAACTGGACACACCACACTGCCAGCATAACTAAGAAGGTAAACAAACGAACAAACAATCGTATTCATTAAAGAAGACGATAGTCTATCATAATTTATTATAGTACCATCACTATTTCTACTGACGAGAGTGAGGTTTTCGCTAAACAGTATGTATAACCAGATATGATCAACTTCTTGTCGCAGTAAAATTCTATTCCAAGCTACCTGTGAAACTTAAATTTGTTTCTTACTTAAAATGATTGAAAAAAAAAATGTTTTACTAAGCGAACACCTGGTGAGTGTTGACAGTTAATTTCATTACAACGAGTTGGTAATTTCTCGAGTAGGCCGATTCTGCCCCGAGTCGGTTGATAAAACTTTCAGAGAGAATTTCGTTATTAAAGTTACATTATTACCACACATTGCTTGACGTTCTGTCAAAACAGAAGCTAAAGCAGCAGCAGCCCTGATGATAACATTATAATCTCATAAATCGTAATGCTATTCATCATTCTTTTCTAATTTTATTCTTGTCAGAGAATTCTTGACATTGACTGAAATTGTCTACACCGAGTGTATGAAAAATAAATTACGAATTCTTAGAAAGCAATTCGAAAATACCTTATGGTTATTTTTATATTCCAGTGTACATAAAAAAAAAAAAAAAAAAAAAATAGACTGTCGACAGAAAAAGTTGATTTAACCTTATCAAATGTACATCTAACGATCACATATAAGCGTAGCGATTATTTGACTTTTTACTACATATTACTGTAAGCCTGATATAACATTTCTTTTCAATCTACAGTGGCGTGGCGTGGGTACATAACACCTGTTGCCGGTTGTGATAAGCATAAAACTTTCTTGTACCAAGTGTTCTTTTTAGAGCATTTTCTACCATTCGCTGGGAGAAGAAGAGGGTCCCGGTTCAACGAGATCTGACTCTCATTATACTTACACAGAATAAATCAGAACATAAATAGTCGAATTAAAAATAATGAAGACAAACAGAGAAACACATGGCTAAACGAACACACCACAAATAGGTACGTAGTATCTGCTGCACGTCAGTTCCGAAAACGAACATAGCTGCTAACTGAGCGCTTTACCGGTTTATACAGCGGCAACACATTAGGTGGATTGTACAGTGACACCCTCCACAGTTTGTACAGTGACAACTACTAGGAGGCCAATGACTGTACGCAGTAAAACATTGCACGGTGGAAGTGCCCAGCAGTTCGAAAGCAATGCTACGCTTTTCTTCAAGTTTCTCTACTAGTATTGTTCGGATTTCAAATTACTCAAAAACTAAAGTATTTGTTCTGTGATATAATTAATATTATTTTCTCTTATTTCCAGTACTGTTGCCGCCGGCAACAGCGGTTACATGGACGCCACGCTACTCCTCTTCAAATTCCTTTAGACTTTCACGGCCAGCGCCAGAATTATTAAAATTACTACTATCCGAGCTGTGAGGTCTTGGTCTTCCATTTTCCTCGTGTCGAAAGGTGTTAACTCGAACGGACGTTTCGGCCTCAGTATAATAAGGACTTAACGAACTGACAAGGTGTCAGTCAGTACACCACAGTACTGTGTCAAAGGCTGACGGACACCACAGGCTGCCATACTGAAGATGGCCTCCAGAGGTGAGGCCGAAACGCCTGTTCGAGTTAACACGTTTCGACACGAGAAAAATGGAAAACCACGACCTCACAGCTCGGATAGTAGAGACTTTAATCATTTCTCTGCAAATATTTGTTTTTTTTTCGTATGAGCCACTGTGGACTGCATTTGGTTGAGCTGGTTCCTACATTCTTCTCCTCTCTCTTCCTCCTCTCCCATACCTCTTTCATTCTTGATCGATGTCTCTCCCTCCTTTTGTGTCCAGAAGGCACCTGTCTTGTTCTGGGAGTTTTCCTGAAAACCTTGGGCATTTTTTTATTTCTTTTGAGTGACAATCGTTCTTCAATGTCTTCTTCAGTAATCTAGAGTTCTTCTACGTCTTTTTTTGTTTCTATGTCTTTTTTTGTAACCACGTATTGGACATTTGGAGCTTTCTGTGGTCGGTTGTACTTCTGAGTCAAGTTTTTGTTTTATTTAAATTTATAATATTCTTTTCATTGAATTTTTTCTTCAACAACGTCAGAGTTGTTTAGTTTATAATATTGACTTTAATAATCTTAATACAAAATAAACGAACATAACTCTAACGATATCGAAGAAAATTATTCAAGAAAATTTACGTTAGAAAATTAAAATAAAACCAAAACCTATATATTACCGTAGTCAATAGTACTCGTCCATACAGTACTTAGCAAATGCCTCCTGTTCATTTCCCGTGACACTCTTCTGAGCAGTTCTTCTCTAGTTTTCTGTACCAAATTGCTTGACTGTACTGTACCTACACTGAACTGAATTCTATCGTAATTCGCACAAATTCAAATGTTCCTAATCCAACAAAAAGGTTTCTTTTTACAAAAATTTGGGTTATTTTAACTGGAATCATTTGGGCTTGTGCCTATCCAAGCAGTCCTTTTCTCAAGTCCGCATTATGCAAATTTTCGAAATCTGATTTTATTTACGTTGCAACTGATTGTAGTAAGTGGTGTTTGTGGCTGTAAATTCCATCATCATCACCACTTTACGGTTTAGGCATTGTAGCCCGTTACGGTTACCTGTTTTTTCTGCCTTTTGCTTTCTATAGTCTTGCTTTTAAAGGTAATATATTTTCCTCTATCCTTTCCAAATCCTTGTTCCATTTAATTATGTTGTCTTTAATTTTTTTCCAGTTTAATTAAATATTTGAAGTTCTCTGATTATTTCGATCTTTATCATAACTCTGCGGTTACATTCATTGACTCTTCTTAGAAACTTCATCTCTTGAGCTTTTATTCTCGTGCTTATACCGTAACCCAGATTTCACTGCCGTACATAAGTAAGTGTGTGTACTGCTTGTTTTATTTTCCAGACATCGGCCGATTTGCCGTTTATGTTATCCAAAACGCCTGACTCTCGGTCCAGATCTTTACTGTAATCATGGCAAAATATCGCATCCTAAATACTTAAAAAGTCTTATCTGCTCTACTGTTTTGTTGTCAGAGACAATCTTGGCCCTCATGGGTTCAACTCCCGAGAAAACCACAATGTTTTAGTTAAGGACTGATATTTTAAAATTATATTTAATGCTTATTTCTTGTAGTTGATTCAATTTCTGCCTTTCCGATCTCAGCCTTGCCCGTTAGAGTACAAAATTGGTTTAGCATAATGTTTCATCTAAATAAATGCCTCCTTTATAATTTTCTCTCCAATTGCTGTAACATTCAGTTGTAAGTATGTTTCCATTCCGCTTAGCCACGTATTGCTAACTTTTGGACATATGCCAGAAATCATATAACAACAGGTTTGGAAAAAAGGGCAGAGATGATTTAAAAAAAACGCACACAAACAATTATTTTCCTGTAGACGAAAGAGGGGAATATGTAATTATCCAAAGACATTTCTGAAATAAAGAAATCCAGATTAACCAAAATGTCGATTTTTCGCTTCTCCTAATAATAATTTTGATTAAATGTAGGTCCTCTTCAGTCTTAGCACGTACTTCAGTTTTATCAAGTAGAGGTTGAATGCGTTGTGTAGAAAGTTAAATAAACAAAGGACCCTTAAAAAAACATGTTACGGTAACTAACTTTCTTTGATATGAGAGCTGTTAACTGTTTGGGGTGTTAACGCAGATCAATTCCTTAGAATTTTTGAAGAACTAAATGCTCAGTTGATTAATTGTGAATGCGAGAACTATTTCTATCAATATGGCGGAAGAACATACCACGCACGCTTCATGTGATTCATTCACCGGTGATCACGAAGTTTTCACGGGAGCTTCGGAATTTTTATTTGTTGGGTTTCTTGATGGAAAATATATGATGCAAATTCTGCAACTTTGGATTAAATGAATGTGAATATTTGAAGTCCTGTATAGGTGATTTACAATATCCTTTTACGTTAGAACCGTTTTAACGTGATTACTGCATCCATCCATGTGCGGGTCCTTGTAAAACTTCTGCCACCTCTCGCATCCTGCGCTCCAGACGCTTCAGTTCTTCCAATCACCACGTTGGAATCCTGTCTCGTAAAAGTTATTTTTAAATACTTTTTAAATTTTAGCCTGTTGGATTCACCATATAAAATTTATGCTACGAATCTATATCATAGGAAAAACCTGTAACCGAAAAAATCGTTGGTGAGGAACAGATGAGATTCAGGATAAGCAGATCTACAGTGGACGCTGTATTTGTACTACAGTAGCTTGTCGAGAAACGTCGTGAATATGTCAGGAAACTCGCTTAGCTGTCACTGATTTTAAAAAAGCCTTTCCCAATCAGTAGCTGCCAAACACTCCGGTTGATAATGACGATATCCAACGCATTTAATTCCTGCGAAGGGGGAAAGGGTGTAATCGTCGGAACAGATTACGAAACGAAAGTCCAAAGAAAAACTTAAGCATGTTCAGCCTTCAGGAATAGACTCAGCGGAATCGATAGGGATGGAATGAGAACATCGAAGCGAACGATCGAAGAGACTGCCATTCAAAGAAAAAATGTATTAACTTAGTGGAAGGCAAATTGTTGGTAGACCGATGAAGATATGGGTAGGCCTACCGTAACAGATCAAATCCTAGTAAAGGAAGTACAGATGATGATGATTTCGTTTCTGCCATTTATAACAAAATGCCTGGCTGTAAGTGGCTGGCCGCTCTTTGTTTTGGTAAATTCCAGCGACTAAGAGCAGTCGTGCCCAGGGCGGGTCAGTAGCGGAAGCCGTTACCACCGGCAACCTCGGAACCTCGGCAACAGCTCACTGGCCGCTGACGACGACGATACGCCGGTATTTATGCTTCAGTATTCTCTTACAACTTTCTCTTGCTCCTGAACACGTTTCGTTACACGTAAACAATGACGTCACAGTCCGCTCGTTGACGCAAGCGACTCTCAAATCTGATTCACACACAACGCTCGTGAACAGTGATTGTTTTAATTAACGCCTTTTAGTGGGTGAGCGTCGTTTTGGAGGTTTCGATGACGTGATACGGACATTTTAAAACGGCAGCGGTTTCCTAACGTCAATTACACCAACACTTTTTAAATTTATTACATATAGAGGAAGTGGGGGTAATATGGAATACCATTTACTTTTCTAATAATATTACGATATGATTCTTTCCAATTTCAAATTAAATGTAGGTATCTTTTTAACTATAACAGACATTTAAAATATATTATAACCTCACAGTGTTGAAATGGATCACTTTAAAGAGATGCGAGAAAACTGAGGCTAATAGCTAGGTATGGAATAGCTAGGGCAATATGGAATACTACACATTTTACACACAAAATTGAACGTAATAACAAAATTCCTATAACTACATGTAAAAAAAGTTTTATAGTGATATATAATAATATAATCTTATATCAGGAATCAGGATTTCTTATTTCTTTAATCATAAATTATATTTTAGATAAAGAACTACACATTAACGAAGAAAATTACAAGAAAATTTAGTATTTTAACAAATCTAACGAAATTATTGTGAAAAAATGCAAATTTAGAACAAAATCTTTAATTAAAAAAAGTAAGTATTAACATTAGGATTATTATCATGAATTATGGGTAACATAGAAAATAACATAGTCGGTATGAAATATTTTAATAATTATAGAGTCGATTTTGCAAATCTTTTGCTAAAAGTGTAAAGCGAACAAAGTTTACGACACAAAATAAAAAAAATAATATAAATAATATCGAAAAAATTTTAAATACAAAAAATATATTTACAAATGTCACAAATGTAAGCATCTACATTTTCTGCACCTGCACAATCACTATGTGCCCATATTGATTAAAATGAGTTATTTATATTACGATAAATGTTCCATTGTAGAGGGATTTTTATTTTATGATTTATTGCATCAATAGTAAAAGAAACGATACCATTTGAATCTAATACAAACATGGAAACAGTAAGATCATAGAACAAACCAAGGAAATGAAATACCTATACGGGAGGTGACACAGTGGGGTAGGTAGCGAATACATTGCGTGTACGGGGCTTTCGAGAGATAAATAACTTATTCTTATAAATAACTTAACTTATAAATAACTTATTAACTTATATAGAGATGAAATAAATTACTCATCCAGTAGCTGAAGCTAGATAATTACGTATAAATTAAAAAAAAATTTATGATCACATTCTTGCAATTCTCCATCATTTTACAAATTATAAAATTATTTTAACCATACACAAAGTCGTAAAAAATATGAAAACAACAAATTGAATATTTCAGTAATTTATTAAATTTTTAAACGATAGAATTCTTCGTATTTCTGTTGTTAATAGACTGTATAGAACGCTTTTAGTGTATACAGTACAAATTTTCAATTCGTAGTTTAATACGCCAGTAAGGCGGCGGAATACCAACTGCTCTACTTTCCTGAATAGGTTTATTTAGTACAACAAACACCGAAATCTGGCACAAAGTTAAGATATAAAAACCCAGTAAATAAAAACATCGAAGGATGCAGAGAGAAGAAGTGAGACAACGAAAGCGAAATCAATAACAATTCCCAAATTCAATAAAGAAAATTCCAGAGGTATCCGATTGGAAGTTATCAAGAAGAACATCCGAAAAGACCGTACAAGATCGAAAAAATGATATCAGAGAAAGGTGCAATGTGAACTGCTCTGCAAACTGGATAATAATGAGATCAGAAAATTAAAAGAGCATGCTGATAAATGGACGAGAACAGATTAATGAAAATCCTCAGGGACAAGCAAACAGGAAAGAAGAGAAGATATGGGAAACCAAGGAAAAGGTGAAAAGGTTTCAGGCGATTTAATGGACAAACCGTAAGCTTACATTAGGGGCATAAGAAGAAGGCGAAGAATCTAAGTAAAATATTTCGTTAGCTGAATTAAAACATATATTAAAAGACATAATAATAACGCAAATCACCAGCGATGACGTGTCTTTTTTGGGTACCCGAGCACACCGTAAAATAATTGAGAATGTTTATTTTAAATGAAGAAATCTCTGGACAGAAATGCCAGTAGTACCAACGTTTGGACCGCAGTAACAACTGAATTAGCAAGTAGACCTCGAAAGCAGTCAGTTTTCATGCATCCGGATCAAGCCCGTAGCTTAGTTTTTGAAGACGATCGAGGAGTCAACGATTTGGTAAAATTTAGAAATTCTCTACTACGGGTCTCTACTCAATGATTCCTTTTCTTCGCCTGTTTATGGTCCCATTTTTTTGTTATGCTATACTCTTTCTTTCCGCTAAATCAAAACTTTATAAATTAAAAAGGTTATTTCAGAGATACAAATTTTATTTAAATTTCGTTTTATAATTAACATACTTCTCATCGTTATTACTACGAGGATTGTTCAACAGAAACAAGTTTAGAGACTGTAAAGCATTTTTTTTTCAACGATTTTAAAAGAAGTCTCCATTAACGCCATGAGTCCCACTGTTGCACTAATCTGTAGATTCCCTGCTGGTAAAATTCTTGCGGCTGTTGGCGGAACCATTCGCTAACAGTAAACTCTACCTCAGCGTCCGATTTCAACCACCGTCCATTTAGTGATTTCTTTAATGGGCCAAAAACATGATAATCGCACGGGGACAAGTCGGGACTGTAAGGTGGATATTGTAAGACTTCCCACTTCATACGACCAAGCAGATCTTGAATCGTCTGGGCTACATGGGGTCGAGCATTATCATGCAGAAGAATGACACCATTTGTGATCTTCCCGGGACGTTTATTCTTGATGCTGACCCGTAAACGTTTTAAGCTGTCCGCATATAGCTCAGCGTTGATGTTGACACCAGGTTCTTTAAAATCTAAGAGCAGCATACCCTGATAATAAAAAAATACGGTCACCATTACTTTTCCTGCCGAAGGTTGGGACCGACATTTTTTCGCCTTCGGAGATTGTGCATGTTTCCACTGCATACTCTGACGTTTGGATTCTGGTTCGTAGTGATAACACCAAGACTCATCACCGGCAACAATTTGGTGTAGAAAGGCATTACCTTGTTGTTGATAGCGCATAAAATGCTGTAATGATAAGGTCGAACGCAAATTTTTCTGCTCATCAATAAGCAGTCGTGAAATCCACTGAGCGGCAACTTTGTGATAGCCAAGACCATGAATGATGGAATGAACAGTTTCCACGCTGGTACTCAACATTTGAGAAAGTTCTCTAACTTTGATGCGCCTATTTGCGCGTAAAGCAGTTTCCAGTGTCTCACATTTTCATCTGATGCTGTAACACGTGCAGGTCCGGGACGGGCCAAATCTTTAGTTGATTCTCTTCTTTGTCGAAATTTATTGCACCATTCAACCACTGCCGTATAAAAATAACTATAGTCACCATATAAAGCTTTCATTCTCGTATAAAGTTCCATTGGCTGGCGTCCCTCAGCGGCCAAAAACTGAATAACGGCACGCAGATTATCTTTGGCCGGATTTTCTATCATAGATGCTATTTTTCAACCCAGTCACAACGCTTAGAAAAGAGCAAACTGCAAATATTTTTGTCAGACGCGTCACTAGTATTTAGTCAATATAAACAAATGAATTCCGTTGCCATGGCGACGAAGTCACGGCTGCGCAGATCAAACGTGTCTCTATTGAACAAGTACCTGAGGTTATGCTCAAAAGGAGGCTTATGGAGAAAAGAGTCGAGGACTGGGAGGGTTCAAGTTTAGCAGAACATGGCAACGTTGCTGGTGCCGGTACCAGATGGGGTGCGGTGAATTAGATAGAATAATTGAAGTAATTCAATCGAATGCATTAATTCGACTACCAAAATCAGCAAGTAGATACACTCCAACTGGAAGAACAAGCGTAGTGTGATCAAAGGAAGATGGGAATAAATCCTATGAAGGCGGAATTTTTGCTGGGGAAGAAGAAGAACTGCAGTATTTATTGAAGAAGTCAATCGTGTGTATTAATATATCATTAGTGCTTTGTCGAATCACTGTCAAGCGAACGCCTCCTCGATGCGTTATCCATAGTAACCACTGTATTTCGGTAATTAATTAGATCCCTCTGTAGCTTGATAAGAATCTTACAGTGGTGTCTCGGCCTAGAGATTATGTGGCGTGTGTGTTGGTACTACGGAAGGGCGGTGCGACTCGAGGATGTGTGCTTGTAAGTGTGAAGAACTGGGCGTGTGTGTGTACTCAGTAATACGATTATTATTCAAATGGAATCAATGGCGCAACCGGTGGAGTAAAAACGATCTTCATTGTGAGTCGAATCAGCTCAGCAGTTCATGGTTGAGTGGTGACTTTCCGAGAACACTGCTCTCATTTGCGATTCCTAGAATCTGTCGTTATATTGCCCGTATCGTCATCACAAAAAAAAAGAAGGCAGTAAAAATGCAAACAAACCAACCACGATTTGCTTTTATGTTCGTATTCTTTTTGTCGTTGTCCAATTTTACAGATAATTTGTTTTGTCAATACTAGCGGTGGAGTAATAGTGGTTTATACGAATGCTCGTAAGTCGTTTACACGCGATCGTATTGTTTGCCTTATTTAACGCATTTGCATTTATATTTCATTGTTTTTTTCGTTAAATGGAAGTCATCAACCAGAATGTATTAAATTATTTGTGCCACGTGGCCTAACATTTGACAGACGTATGATCATTCTGATGATGACTTAAACTCAATAAATTTTCTTGGATTTTCTTGCCCACGACGTGTCCGTTGATTAACTAAATATAAGTATATCACTACCGACTCGGAACACAAAGTTCTTTATTGGTAAAAACGTAAATGTTTAACCTTATAGCCGGAACCAATTTTCGCTTATTATAAGCTTCGTCAGAGGCTGCCACTGGGAGCGCTGTCCGTCTTGTTCTTGGCGACGGCGCCGGCTTTTGAAGGATCGATGTTGTGCATGTGGGGTGTGATATGTTCAAATAATATGTGTGATTTGAATTGTGTCTGTTCGTTTAGGATGTCGTTTTTATGTGTTTTTCTGTGTATGTATATTTCCAATCGTTCAAGAGTGTCTAGTTTTCGGCCCTTTCTATGTACATGTAGAATATCCATGTTCTTGTCGTTGTTTGTATATGTGGTTTCCTTCAATGAGGTGGTTTGCAAAGGTGGATTCGGTAGTGGAGTGGAGTGCCTTTGTGTGTTCGATGTATCTTTGTTTGAAGCAACATCCTGTCTGGCCTATGTAGAATTTGTTGCAATCTGAGCAGTTTAGTTTGTAAACAAATTTGTTTTGTTCTTTGTGTGTGTGTGTTTTGATAGTGTGTTCCTTATAAGGCAAAGAAAACAGAACACATTGGGGTAGGTACACCAGTGACTTCCTGATTGTTTTGAGCTTCTGCGACCTAACTAGAGAAACGTATCCACTTTAGCGAAAAATCCGTAAAATATTTTTCTATGCCATAAAATAACACACTATACATGTTGGCATGGCAACGTAGTGGTAAGGCTTACGTATCTGGGACCATATCTGAATAATTCAAATGTGATGTCAGAAGAAATCAACAAGAGAATAATTGCTGGAAACCGAGCATACAGTGGAAATTATCTCCTGACCTACTAACGTGAATAGACAAACTAACCTTTTTCAATCCGCCTTGTGACTTCTTTTTTATGCATTGATGACGCGTTTCAAAGCATATGCTTCATCATCAGATCATAAAATATCCCTCGTAGGAGGTCGTCATAGGTTAAAAATCCAATATCATCATGCACTGTATACGCGTTAGTAAGTGCGTATGTATTGACGTTTGGTCGACCGCTGAGCGGTTGTTCGTCATAAAGCAGGTTCAAGGCGGTATCGTGTAACGCAGTGGTTCCCGAACTTTCTGTCCACGGACCCTCTCAAATAATTTAAAAATTTACGGACCCCGTCTGAGTTCTGAAATAAAACAAACAGTAAATATGATAGAAACTCTTATATTTTAATTCTAATGTATTAAAATCAAAATTCTCTTAACTTGAAAAATTATAGGTTAATATTAATGATATCAAACCTAGTTTAATGTGAACAATGAAGCTGCTATTGAACAATTAGCTCTGCAATATTGGGTTTTAATGTCTGATAATTTCAATATTAAGTCACTATCGACATCAAGAAGTATATTTCTTATCTTTGTCTTCAAGTACGTGAGCAGGAAGAATGCGATTTCACACAAATAAGTAGAGGGAAACACAGTTAAACGCTTCAAAGCGTTTTTTGCGAGGTTAGGATAGTCAGTCATTACTTATAACCAGACGTCAGCTAGCTGTAATTGCGAAAACTGAAATTTTAGTGAACTGTCAGTTGAAAGTTCTGCCAATGTATCTTCTTTCTGTAGTGTAAGAGAGAGGTCTAGTCAGTTCTGTTGACAAACAGATCTGCTACACAACGTGATTTAAAGGCATTATTAAAGCTATTAGTTTGAAATTACTTTTACAATTACAATTAGTTTGAACACAAAAAAATACTGGAATCTTCTACTAATTGTTTTAAGATTCAAAAATTTAGATTTTAGAGCATAACAAGTCGGAGAAAATTTCGGTGTATTATAATTTTTCTTAAAAGTGTCTGCGGACCCACTAAAACATTGTCGCGTACCCCCAGGGGTCCGCGGACCCCATTTTGAGAAGCACTGGTGTAGCGAATTGGATTTAAAGTTCAGCTTGTCATTCAATACGAAACCGCGACTGCTTATGTTTGTATAGGCCTACTCTCTGTAAATTTCAAACTCTTCCGAGGCATTCATGATTAGATCTTTTTCACAAACATTTACTGGTTCCAAGATAGACTTGAAATCCGTAAAAAAAGCGTCACAAGGCGGATTGAAAAAGGTTAGTTTGTGTATTCATACAAGTGACTAGGATACTGTTGTAAACGTGCGTGCTAAAAATATTAACGCGAAGCTCTATAGAGAGCTCTGACCATGCCAGCTGTAACTCACGGATCGAAACAGCAACATCAGATTCGTCCAGTTTTAAAACTTGTTGAAAGAAAAATAATAATTTAAATTAATGATCCCTTAAAAGGAGGACAAATCTGGAGAACAAGTACGAGACAGATGCTGTACTCGAAGGAGGAGATATAGCATGCTTTATTAAGTCCAGAGCAGTGGTTACCAAAGCAGTGTTCCGCGGACAGTTTTAAAAAAAAATAGAATATAGCCTACCGTAATTTCTCCGACTTGTTATGCTCTAAAATTTAAACTTTAGAATCTTAAAACAATTAATAGTAGATTCCAGTAATTTGTTTTTGTTCAAACTAATTGTAATTGTAAAAGTAATTTCAAACTAATGGCTTTAATAATGTCTTTAAATCATGTCGTGTCATTAGATCTATTTGTCAGCCGAACTGACTAGAGCGCCGCATCAACGCAGAACTGATCGCACTGTTTTAGTCCACGTATAAGCACTCTATCTTGCTTATAAGCACTGCACCTCGCTTATAAGCACTGTATCTAAGGAAAAGTTTATCCGTGTAGCTGGGTTTACGCCTAAGTAGCTGGATTTCAACACGTGTGGCTGGAAAGATAGAGCCGAGGTTGGTAAAGTTAAGAAATAAACTTGATGTTGAGAGGGACTTAATATTGAAATTATCAGACATTAAACCTAATATTGCAGAGTTATTGTTCAAAAGCAGCTTCATTGTTCACATTAAACTATGTTTGATATAATTAATATTATAATTTTGCAAGTTGAGAGAATTTTGATTTTATACATTTTAATTAGCGTATGAGAGTGTATCATATTTACTGTTTGTTTTATTTCAGAACTCAGATGGGGTCCGTGAAATTTTTAAATTTTTGGGGGGATCCGCGGACTGAAAAGTTTGGGAACCACTGGTCCAGAGGGATTGGCTGGATAGGGAATGTGCAGAGAATGAGTCGAGACACTCAAAAGAGAAGATAATCGTGCACGATGGAGTGAGAGAAGTGAGGTGGGTACGAAGTTACCAGGCTGTAGAACCGAATAAATGTATCGGTATAATAGATCACAGCACACGTTCGTTAATACGGTACATATTAAACAAATCGTATCGCATACGATTTACGAGGAAATGACAAACGGTGACTTCGGGACAACACGGTTGCGTGAACGCGGATACAGGAAGACCGGTGCTGAATAATCACCGCCCGAGTAATAAACGAGAAGACGAGAAAAAACGAGATAAACCACTGCGACAGTGATGCAACACGATGCGGTGAGCAAGAAGGAAACGTATCTCGTACAGTCGGCGATTTTGTCAAAAAACACGACGACCATCGAGTGAGACCACCGTTCACCCGACGTGAGACGTGAGTCATTCACCCGACAGATCAGCTGTTTGAAGGGCGGTCGGTCACATGACTGTGATTGTCCCGCTCGTGTATTTTTGTTATTATTTAATTCATTTCACAGTTTTCTGCACCGTGGGCTTGACACTATTGCAACGCTCATATTATTCTAAACTGTCGTGTTTAGTTTCCAGGCCTGTGTTGTTGAGTTTGTTTGTGACAGTTTATATAAAGAGAGGGAGCCCCCCTCACCGGCACGTCGTCGTGCGATGCTTGCGTCATTCAGTTCCACTTCCGTCGTTCGCACTCGACACTTCGCTCACCGTGAAAACTGGTACACGCCGCGGACCGACTTTCTGATTGGGAACACCGCGAGAGAAAAACTCAAGTCTATGTCACAGAACAATGTTAACAACGTCACACGGTAATTGCATGCTTTCCGTAGTGATTATTTTATCACTGGGCTCAGTGACCCCCCCCCCCCAGGTATGAAAACAAAAGGAAATATTACAAATTTAAAAGAAATGTGACGGTAGAAATGAAATCTTATAACCTAAATTAAAAAATTAAGCTAATTATTTACGTCAGTAAGAAAGTTTTAAATTGAGATACGCTATAATTTTTTTATGAGTACTATATTGCTCCGTATTTACTGGGGGGGGGGGGGGGGGAAAGGGGCCCGGCACCATCAGAGGGTCGAAAAGTCGACGAATTTTGTTATTCTTTTAGTTAGATAAAAATTATTATTTTTTCAGCTCTATTCGCTAGTAGAGTAGTAACTCTTTTTTAACCTTTACAAAAAGGTTTATTACACAGCATTAGCGTATACATTTGAAATATTAAATATAGAAAATCAATTCAGTCAGTAAGTATCCTGTAAACAATGTGTCAGTAATGCTTATTTTTATTATCTTATTAACCTACCGTTTACTTTATAATAGGACTGATTTCAGACACTTTAAAGTAGTAATGTTAATTTCCGGTAGTAATGTTAATGTTTCCTCAGGAGAAGGGCCGTGCTTAGGAGACTACGGTGAGTTGTCCAGCAGAGTGCGAGGTCGTTTGACGGGAGGGGGATCTTCGTTCCGACCAAATCGGCTTGGCGGGGGTAGGTTGAGTCCGCCATGCGGAAGAAGAGGGTCACAGATGGTCTGAAGACGAATTCTTCCATCCCTGACATACGGTCCCGTCCTGATTGTTCGGTTGCAGGCAAACCAGGACGAGTTGGTGAGGATTCGGAACAAACTGTTTCAGCTTACGTTTCCCTCTACTAGAATGGAGTGTGGCCACCACCCTGGGGCTGCGCATGTGAATACTGATCGCAAGGAGAGGGGATTCGATCATCAGCTTTGTGTGCAAGGGGAGGGGACTCCTTCGCGAGATTAGGGGAAAGATCTTGTCTCTGCAGCCGCGGGCTTATCGGAGTTTGGTATGTGAAGCTTAGGGGATCGTTTATAGTCCCCCTACTCAAGTACTTTACTGACTTTTCCCTGTAGTCGTTTTCCCATCGAGGATGCAATCCGTTTGCGCCTGATGCAGATCGCCTCAGAGTTCTCTACGTTGATCGCTACTCGTCACTTTAGCAGCCAGGTCGAGTTGGCGTTGTCACTTTGCACGCATATCCTAAGTTCTGAGAGATGTAGTGATACATAGCAAAGAGGGAGTGACATTGTTGTATATGGCCAGGTCGTTCATGCACACTAGGTACAGAAATTGGTAGGACCGATGCTTCGGGAACGCACAAAACTATAAGAAACTAGGGTTATTAGTATACCAATAGTAACATCAGCTATAACTCTGCCATACAAAAAAAAAAAACCATTAAAATAAAACTAATAAGTACACCAGTCATATAAACACGATTTCCACTTGAGATAGGTGTGATGTAAACAAGATTCTTCGTTGCACCATCGCCAGATGTCAAACAAAACAGAAAAACCAGTTTAGTCGTTGTTGTTGTTGTTGTTGTTGTTGTTGTCCAAGGTCTCTGTCTCTCTCGCTCTCGCGTTACACATTTACTGTCAAATTAATCCCATTAAAACGTTGTGTTGATAGAGAGCGAGAGGGGGGGAACTCGAGTAGCATCGACAACATTTCACAGCCTTGACCTCTCATGATGGTCCCCCTCACTGTGCTCTGTCTTTAAATGGGCTGTTATTTCATATACATGAACTGACCTCGGTGACCCCCTGGCTGCTTGATCACTTTGTTTTTCGTAGTAATGTACTGAGCACGCATGTTACGATGAAAGTGGCTGTGATGTAGTTTGTCGGAGCCTCGTGAAGAAATATCGATATAAACTGTTGCCGATACATTAACAATGTTCGACCTAATCAATTGAATAAACTTCGGTATCTAGGTTATAACACAACCGAGAATTTAAACTATTATGTTTTAGTGGATGGTTAGTGAGAATCGGTCAATAATACAAATTTTAGCTATTTTGCGTCGACGTTTCGACAATATTTATTGTCATCTTCAGGAACTGTGTATGAAATACAATAGAAATATCAAACATAACGAAACAATTAAATATTTGGGTGAACGTGTTGGTGGTGTGAGTGTGTGCGTGCGTATGTATGTATCATTTTATATGTGAAGACTTATGATAGTTTGTTTACATCTTCAAATTATCTTTAAGAAAATTTGATCAAATTACATCTTCAAATTATCTTTAAGAAAATATCTTTAAAGATAATTTGAAGATGTAAACAAACTATCATAAGTCTTCACATATAAAATGATACATACATACGCACGCACACACTCACACCACCAACACGTTCACCCAAATATTTAATTGTTTCGTTATGTTTGATATTTCTATTGTATTTCATACACAGGTCCTGAAGATGACAATAAATATTGTCGAAACGTCGACGCAAAATAGCTAATATTTGTATTATTGACCGATCCTCACTAACCATCCACTGGTCACTAAAAATTAAAGGATTTAAACTATTATGTTGTCGACGCATTTATAGAACTCCATAACAGAACTTATGACTATTTAACTACACTTCCTGTAACAGGCGACGAGCGGTGCGGCAGTACACATCCTTCCGTCTAATGTCCATGCAGCCTCCGAGCTCTGTCCACCAATTGGTATTACTAGCCGGGCTATTAGGCTGTTATTGTGGACAGTCGTTTCGGGTCCACCATTGTAGGCCAGCTTCAGTGTCATGAAATGTTTGTCAAGATGTCCGTCAACTCACCACAGTACTACTTGTGTACTTTATGGTGGCCGCCAACCTTGGTGAAACCAGTGTGCGCAGAACCCTGTTTTTGTCAGTGTCTCACTGAGTCCATAAGTGTTGATGCGTTTTCAAAAACATTTAGGCCCTACCGTGTAGACCCACCTGTATTTCATTTAATTATTTAGTTTGTATCGTTACTAGTGTTTAGTTTTTAAATTTTATTTAATATTGTCTGTGGTTATGTTTCCAGATATCACGTCCTGTTAAACTAAATTTTATTTTACATAAAGTATTGTTACTTTTACAGTATATTTTATTTCATTACGTAATCAGAAAAAAATGCCTCCTATTAAATCGAAGTTAGGTAAAAAGATTGTGCATAGCCAAGCTCGGGAAGTCATTTCTAATGTGCATAAATTTATGGAAGGTGAAAAAAATGGAATTAGTATTCCACTAAAAAAGGTTCAAAAACGAACAGCGTCAGCAACAGGAGCTTCTGAAAGAACGATCCGCCGTATTAATAGTAGTTAGATGAATGAAATCCAGGAATATCAACAATGTGTAAAACCCGAGTTGTAATAATTAAATATTTAAGGACACCCGCTGTAGCAACACTAAGACGGACGTTTTTGAAATGAAGCGTTACAACTGAGCACAATGAGTCGCGCAGCTATGGAGCGGACACCGTAAAGTAACGCGATTGTACTGCGGTAGAGACTACGTGTCGGCACCAGTAGCGTAGCGTTCATGTAACCGCTGTACTGGAAATGAAAGAAAATAATATGAATAATATGAGTGAATACTTTAGTTATTGAATAATTTGAAATGCGAACAATATTATAGTAGGGAAACTTGAAGAAAAGCGTAGCATTGCTTGCGAACTGTTGGGGACTTGCACAGTCTTGTGTTGCCGGCTCAGACATCGGCAATGTTTTACTCCGTACGGTCATTGACCTCATAGTAGTTGTCACTGTACAAACTGTGGAGAGGGGGGACACATTCGTACACCCAATGTGTTGCCACCGTATAAACCGGCAAAACACTCAGTTAGGAGCTATGTTTGTTTTCGGAAACGATGTGCAGCAGTTAATACGTACCTATTTGTGTTTTGTTTGTTTAGTCATGTGTTTCTCTGTTTGTCTTTATTATTTTAAATTCGATTATTTGTGTTCTGATGTATAATGAGACGGTGTAAGTACAATGAGAGTCAGATCCCGTTGAACCGGGATCCTCTTCTTCTGCCAGCGAAATATAGAAAATGCTCTAAAAAGAACACTTGGTAGAAGAAAAAATTCGAATTAATTTTTAGGTTAAGTTTTAGGCCTATCACAACAGGTGTTATGTAGGCCTACCCACGCCACGCCACTGGTCGGCACAATATAGGCCTAATTTTAACAATGTTGCCGTCGGCCGTGGAAGCTGGAGGAATCGCATCTGTAGGCCTACACCAAGTTTGCCAGTCCTCTTGCTTGCCGTGAACTACCTACCGTATCTATTACTTTGTTCAACGTCCCTCCTCTCTTCTGTCCACATGACTCCAATCCCCGCTTCCTGAAGCTCTCATTCCACCATTCGTCTCCTCGTTCTGCATCCCCTTCAGCGAAGGCGCTTTCAAAGACGATCTCGAATCGTGATCGTCTCAGTCGTATGTACTAGTATCCTCTACTCTTCCGCAAGCGCACACTTTAGTAGATTGTCCTCGCTGACTTTTTGTTATGATCTGATGTAATTAAATTAAGTTGTTGCAATCTTACATTCCATATAGAATCCAAGATTCAGTAACCGAAAGTGATCAACCAGCGGGCTGGGCCCATAAGTGACGGAAATTAAGTATACAGGTGCAGCAGGAATTCAGTCATAAAATAGAAAATAATAAATCCTTTAGTTCCATCGTCCCCTAGGATGTCTTGGAAAATCATATGCGCGCGCGCGCGAAATTTTCGAACAACATTTAAAGTCGTTTCTCGCATCCTAGTTTCCAATTTATGAAATCGTCGTTCTTCAGATTTCTCTGTGCCATTGCAATCCTTATGCCTTCCATCCAAGTCTGTCCCGACCTCCCTCTTATTCTTCTTTCAGGAGGAGTCCATTCTAGTAATTTCTTTCCCCGTCTATCATTACCCATACTTCACACATGCTCGTACACATGTTTCTTCATTTTTTTACCCAATCCAACAATTTAATTCAACATCACCTTCTCCAGTATACCATTTTAATGGCTCGTAAGCTTTTCCTCATATGTTCTGTAGCCTCCCACACCTTAGAAAATCATGAAGGCACCTCACATTGATACCTCAAAGGTAAATTGGTATGTAGTTGAACGGTTACTTCTTTTTCCAACTGTGGTAGAATTAACTTATTATTATATAGTAGGGAATACTGGAATAACAAAATTTTAGTGGAAAAACTAAATCAGGTTAAAGAGTGTCAGAGAAAGAAGGAAGATTGGAATTTAATGGGTCGAACTGGGCGATACGATTGCCCAGTCTTCAAATCAAAAGAATTTTTAAAATACAGATATTAGTTTATTTTAAGGGAACCGTATGTAGAAGGACCAAACTGGAAGATAATACGAAACAAACTTATAAACCAACAGGAGAAAAATATGTAGGAAGGCTACGCCAAAGATGGAGCGAAGTGTTGCCTAAACAGTGATAGAAATAAAAAGTTTATAAACATTACTATCGTAATTGAGTTGTTTCTTCTAGAATATGCGTGTGTGTGCGCGCGTTTGCGCGAGCATGAATATATCATTGTATTCATTAGGAGTTGAGCCGTTAAGCCGTCGTCAGATGCAATCAGTGGAGTTTGACATTTTCCATACGGCCACTGGTATCTTGATATATGCACGCGTGAGCTCATTATTAGGCGTGTTTTGATAAACCTTCGCTTGTCATCTCGCATGATATATATCAGTGTATCATTTTAACACGGACTTTTTTCTACCACTATTCGTTAATTGGTTTATTTTTGTTTTTTTTTCACTCCTTATTCCGCTTGTCAAGGTTTATGAAACTAGCGCCCGTTCTGCCCACGTTCACCACTTGACCCCTCACTTCGTTCTCTCATCGTTTGTTTCTTAATTAATTAATATTTTTTTCTGTATGAGTTGAAAACGTGAAGTCTTTTGTAACTTTCAGATGATAAATTTAAATATGTAAATTATACAGTTGTTCATAAATGGAACGGTCATTGTTTTCTATGACGAAGGCCTCACGTGTCTTAACTAACGCACACTGAAGAGACTGTACATTGTGAAACATGAAGTTTTTTAAAACTCCTTTGTTTACAATCGTCTCAGTCTGCCTACGAAGGTAATACGCGTACTTCACGGCAAAATACGCTAAAAACATGTATATTATCTTCGTCTTTATTTTGTGGCCCTACGTCGGGCCGTGGCCTCTTTCCCCCATAGACAAACTCAACGTTTTCAGATCTGCAGCCACTCCTTTCCAGTGGCTTATCCCGAAACGTCTTGCGTTTTCATAGACGATGTCAGACTTTCTGTGGGCCCTTCTTCTGGGAAGCAGACTCACATCACCGTCACCTCCGTGACCTGGCCAGGGACGAAGGTCCCTCATGCTACATTGTCAAGCGACCCCGCATCCTGCTGGACGACCCCTCCCCCCATAGTCTCCAACATAGGGCCCTTCTCCTGAGGGAGCCAACACCCTTACGCTGATCAACCCAAACCTGATAAACCCTAAATCCGTCAAACCTTATAATATTTGTAATCTTAAGATCTACCGGTGAACGACCGGTGATATTGCTAACAGAATTACACTGTTGCACACCATTATAGAAAAATTATTCCGATTAGCGCTTTCAAGCTTCACAGCTCATCGTCAGATCGGAAATATCAATAATAGGACTGGACAACTTCTATACGGGGGAGCGAAGAACAGAACTGCCCCCCACCCCCCGTGGGTCGAAAAGGTTGACGAATTTTCTTAATCTTTTAATTTTTTGGTTGTTTTATTATTTTTCCAGCTGTGTACGCTAATATAGTAATTTTTTTTTATCGAGGGGGAAAATGCTTTGTGCACCGTCTGGTGTGTGGCTTTCTCTTTCTCTAGTGTGTGGGACTCTCACCCACTAAAAAACCCACCTCTAATTCAGGCATTCATATCCATCCTGGAACCACTGTCCGTTGGGTGCATGTTGGGACTGTCTTTTTTATTTCTAGTAGGACCCACTGAATAAATGCATTGATGCGGGCCCATTACGGTGTTCACTCTTTTTTAAATATACAGACAGGTCAATTACACAGCATTAGCTTATATGCCTACGTTTGAAATATGAAGTATAGGAAAACCAATTCAGTCGATAAGTGTCTTGTAAACAGTGTTTCAGCAAAAGGTATTTGTATTGTGTTATTGCCGTTTCTTTAATGGGACTGACTTTAAAGACTGTAATATTGATTAATCTTAACTTGTTTCTTCTTTTGTATGACCCCCCCCCCCCCGGAAGGCCAAATTCTAGATACGCTACTGATAAATTGTGTCCCTGGATATATCCTTGTTCAGCATTCTCTCCTCTTGATACTACATAACTTTAGCCTATATGGTGCAGGAAACTCTTCTCACCTTGGATTCTGCTTACCATGAATAAGACGAATAAGACATATGAATTAGATTCGTTACACACCAGTCCTAAGCCCCAAAAACTAATCAAGACCTGAAGCGGGGCCTCTATCCGACGTTGTTTGACATATATAGCTATTAACGACATAACGACAGAATCAGTTGCATTTTCCAGATAAAGAAAAGCGATATGCATTTCTTGGCGATATTCCCATCTTTCCTCTACTATCTGCATCGATGTATACTATATGGATCGCATGCTACATTCACTGAATTCGGACCGACCGCTTCGCCAGTGGTGGGCAAGAACACTGCGAATTCTATATACTGTACCTGTACAAAATCTGACTTTTCTGCTATGTTATAGCTTTTGTTGCTTTAGCGGAGCATATTTTGCGTTAAATGCTATAGTTATGTCATTTTAACAATTAATGACTCCAAAGTGGGAAGTTTGTAATAAATTCTTTTCCAAAATAAACACGTTTGTTTCACTGTAATATTTCAGTATTCTGACACATTATTTCAGTTTATCGCTAAGCTCTGTTGCGTTCATAAACAGTTCTGTTGCGTTCTTATTTATGAACACTTAATGTTTAAGCCAAACGAATAAAGATACGAATAAGGGAAACAAATAATAAAAGACGTGAGCCGTAAACTTTAAAACGTTTATTGCGTAAAAGCATAAAAGAAGCTGGCGTATAAGCTCGCCATGGTCGTTAAAGTGTTCAATAAGCAATGCCAATTTACATTGAAATTTTTTATTTTATTTTATTAGCTACGTATTAACTGTATAAAAATTGTTTACATTAAACATTACTAAATAATACAATTTTATTTAACTTTTGGCGGACACCAATCTTAGAGAAGGTAGCTGCAGCGGTTCTTTCCCCAGCAATATCATAGCACAAGATTATATAAAATAATGTCCCTATTAATTTGATAAGTTTCACTTCATGGGTGTTTTCATAAAAATCATTGTTTCAAATATGTTTTCTAAACACTGTGCCGGCAAAGTTTTTGCAAGCTGATATAATGATTTTTTGGTATTAAATTTACTATCAGATATATAATCAATAAATTATACATATATTTTACAATCTTTAAAACGTCTGATGAAGGTCTAATTAATTTTCCGCTTGACACAAAGTCAGTAAAATGAGTGTAAACGCTCAAGTTATTGTCATCTGTTATCAGTAAATGAATACACTCTTCACACCTTAACTTCGAAATAATTTTTTTTACAATAAAGCCACACAGATAATACAGAATGTTATCCTTATAGTATGACCTAACGTCTTTAACCATATTCATAATTCCCTTAAAGTTTCTAATTTCTGCAATATCCGTCTCATTTATATCTTCCTGTACTTCTGAAAAACTCATTATTGACGTTTGGTTAATGAAATCAAAATCTAAACAATTACTTTTGTTAGATCTTCATAAGCACAAATTTTCAGTAGAACTGTCCCAAATGTAATACAAGGTGTGAGGGGTCAAAACAAGTGCATTACTGACTGAATGACTCGTTTAGTAGGCTACACGTGTTAACTTAGCGCCAAACGCTTTATTCTCCCGTTGGTGGGGGAAGCTGTACGTGCTTCGGAACGTTTTCTGCCGTTCACTTTGCCTGTCAGCACGCGATCCATATACAGTGGAACTTGGTTATAACGTCATTGAAGGGACCAAAAAAATAATGACGTTATGTCCGAGTGACGTTATAAAAGAGTCGTTATAAAAGACCCTTTTTAATCACTAGTAAGGAAGGAGAAATAAAAAAAAAGATCTTTGCATTATTGACATTATTCGTGATATTTATTCTAAAGTTTACAAACTGCATTTCATTTATACAAACAGCATGAAGAATATTTTAAAAGATCAAAAAGAAAGTACCGGTACATGTAACTTACATTTAGGCTTACTGTCGAAAGTAATCCGTAATTTTTTTTTGAACGTTCCTTTCTGAAAAATAAATTCTTTCTGTTGTGCTGTGGAGATGCTGCGCTGCATTGAACGTGTCGTCAGACGTCTTTCTAAAGCAGTAAAATCGTGAAAGAGTTTCGGCGGCTCTCATTGCTTCCTGTACTGTCGGACAAACGATGTCGGCATCCTCCTCTTGATCAGCATCTTCTTCAACACTATCTTCTGCTTCTATGTTTTTTACTTCCGCGATAATTTCTGCGTTACTCAACACTTGGAATGTTTCTACTTGGTCATCCACTGATGCATAGGAATCAAGTTCATTTCCAAATTCATTTACGTCGAATTTCTTAATCCACTCCGAGAGCGGCAAGTCGTCGCCTTCGTCATCATCGGGTATATTTTCATGTACGAGTACGCGCGCGCACATATATGCGTTTATATGAAATTTAGAGTAAAATATCTGAGAAATTTTTGACGCTATAACAGAGTAGTACAATATTTAGTGACGTTAAAACCGGGAATTTTTATAATGTTAAAGATATCAATTTGACCGGACTTATGACAAAATAACGCTACACCCGAGTTGACGTAACAGCCGAGGCCGTAATAACCAAGTTCCACTGTAGTATACATCTATGACTATCTGTCGCAATACAAACAGTGAATCAACAGTTGATGTACGTAATCTATACCCAAGGCTTTCACGGCCGGCATCAACTGTTTTGGAATATAATTGACTTGTCTCCGGGCTGTTACGCCGTCGTTCACTCCTGCCGCTATCAACAGACGTTTCGGCCTCTCCGTTGGAGGCCATCTTCAGTGTAAGAACGATTTGGGAACTGGCGAAGACCCGTGTCAGTGGAGAGGCCGAAGCGCCTGCTGTGGTCCGCGGCAGGAGTGGACCAGGGGTGCCTACAGGGGGATCACCGTGTGACGGCTTATGGCAAGCAATGAGGATGCCGAACGTCGATAAGGAAGCTGAGGAACATATAAGTATGTTTTCAATAAAGTCATAGAGTACTGTGGTATTGTAAAACAAATCACGTTTTACTGAAAATATTAATTTGTGATTTATTATTAGAAATCCTTATTTTTTTAGTTTATAATTACCTGCAATCAATATACCGGTATCGTTCGGTAAAAGTTTGTAATAGTTTTGAGTTAGAAAGCCCCGGCCTTTGCTCGATTAGGTAAGAAATTTTACTGTAAAAGAGAGACAAGGTCTTGTCAGAAAAATGGGGTCTTGTCAGAATAACTCTTAATCGCTAATTGCGAATTCTTGTATATATTTTGTGGTTTGAGTCGAGCAAGCTTATTCCTTGAGTAATTGTTTGTGTCTGTTCTGTCCCCTTATTTTACACAAACGAATCGTCTTTGACCGTCTCCATACTTAATTAAATTTAAAACAATATAAAGAAAGGATTTTCCTGTATAAATACCTCAACTGTAGCGTAAAATAGTTTGTAGCTGTTGACCGCCTTCAGCGAGGCCCACACAGGTACTGCAAACAGTTGGCCTAGACCAGTGTTCCCATAGTAGGGTCCGAAGACCCTGGGAATCCGCGACAATGTTTCAGGGGGTCCGTAGACACTTTTAAGAAAAATTAGAATATACCGTAATTTTCTCTGATTTTTATTCTAAAATCTAAATTTTAGAATCTTAAAGCCATTATTAGAAGTATTTCAGTATTTGGGGGGGGGGGGGGTTCAAACTAATTGTAATTGTAAAAGTAATTTCAAACTAATGGCTTTAATAATGTATTTAAATCATGTCGTGTAGCAGATCTGTTTGTCAGCCGATCTGATTAGACCTCTCTCTTACACTACAATAAGAAGATTCATTGGCAGAACTTTATAACTTTCTAGAGACTAGCCCACGTTGTTGGTGCGACAAATATAACTTTTGTTTTATTCTTTTATTTGTTATGTATTTGTCAATATATTAAAGATTTATATGATTTATGATTTAATTTCGTAATCTCAGTTACTAAATACGTCTACTCATTATTATGTAATTCATTAATTCAGTTGGGCGCCAGAGCAGAGTATCCCAGGGTTTACTAAGAAAGAAAAACTCGTTCAGTTCAGATACTATATTATTTGATTTTATTACAACTAAGGCATTGACATTTTATCATACACATTATGATATTTAATAGAACTTTACTGATATGTAAATACACATTTATTACTAACTTCAAAGTATTATGATTCTTTACGATTACTATCATTTCGTATTCTCCATTAACGAGCCGCAATATTATACTCTATTTATCTGACATATGTAGTATATGTATATATATTCAATATTTAACTAACACATCGCATAATATTCCTTAACTAACATTACTTTTCTCAATAACCCTTTATCTACAGTACTTGACTCGTATTCAAATGCTATTACTATGATATTTCAATTTCTTCCTTTAATAGTACAATGGTTACTAATATTACCTTTCTAGTATGTCATATTACACAAATTGCATTGTTAGTATCTGAACTTGTGTGGGTCTTTTTAGAATGAGATGGGTTATACTATAGTAGATTAAATTTTTTATTTATTAACTAGAAATCTGAATTGTTAAGATTTTGTATGTTACTTGTTGCAGGATTCCAGACTTTGCTTAGCTGCTCTTCGTCGCTTATTACACTTCACTTTCACTACATATGATCGATTATCACTTCTTGAACTTGAACCACACGCTCGCGTTCACTTACGTCACGCACATAAATAAATATACTTTTCAACTCAACTTCGCGCACATCTGAAATATCTTCTTTACGTACTTTCCGCACTTATGAAATATTCTTCCTTTACGTACTTTACACGCACTAATAAATACTCTTCTTGATACTTTAACGTTTTACTTCTCGATTTATAATTAGTGAGCTAATTTATATGGTTAAATAACAAACTATTATGACGTTCCGCTACATTACTGAAAGTTTTCGTAGAGTGACGCAGATTATGCGTGCTTATCTTGGAATTTACTTTAAAAAAAAACTCTCTCTAACTCCCTGCGTCTCTCTTTTTATAGTTTTCCTATTTTTCCTATTGATTCCATCACCACCTTACTAGTTCAAGACACATTCATTGGCCAGAGTTTGAAATATTCCCCGGTGAATCTGAAATTCTCCATTCCTGTCTCGTTATTTTCAAGCGCGCTTAACTGACGCTTTTTCTTATTGGTTAAACAGTGCGGGCGCGTTATTTTTTACCGTGTGGTTGCTTGGCTGTTAAAAACGACGCTACTTTCTACAATCGTAATAAATATGGGGCTGTCATCTTTTGTCTTCTGAAGGACATCGACCGGCCTTTCTAACGGTACTCGTCAGTTTTTTGCTGTTTTCGATATACAAAACAATTTATGCGTTTATGACATACTAGGTACAGTTGTCTATTGTATTTTATTTCGGCTGGCGACAGACTGTCGGCACGCAAGCCTCGCCCTGTTCATTCTTTACTCTACGTATTACTTACATTTATGTATTACAATTTCATATCTTATTATACCTCTATAACTATGATTAATAATTGAAGTTTTTATTTATATATTACACATATTGCATTAATTTATATAAGTATATATTGTATATATTGATTGAATTAATTTATTTGTATTTATGTTATATATATATATTGTAGCGTGACAGATAAACCCATAATAATGAATGGCGTTGATCATTAGAATAATAAGATTATAACATTTAAATCCGGAAAAAGCATTAAATTTAATATAAAGAATTAATTCATAGCAACTGTGCAGAACAATCATTGTTATTAAAAAAAGTATAAGTTCAAATAAAATAAGTTACTAGTGATGAGTCATCGAAACCAGTCTAATAACCCAAGGTTTTTAAATTATAACCCAGGAAGGTAAGGAGCATACAAAGAAACAACAGAATATGACTAAACCCACAACGAGGATAAAACAAATGGAAAAGAAACCCTGAATAAGGCAAGATCCACCATAAAAGGTGATGTATTTCTAGAAACCAGAAGAAGATGAAGAAATCCCAAGAAACCCGATGGCATCAAGAAGAAGATGGAGAACATACCTTTCCAAGAAGACAGAAGAAAAGAAGACACCATTGAAGAAAGAAGAAGAAGACAGCATCCTGAAGAAGAAGGAATGCTCTTATAAAAAACACCCATATCCCCATATCCCAATCTAAATAAAAACTACAAATAATAAAAAGTATAACGAAATAGTCTTGAACAGTAACCACATGTACAATAAAATTAAGAGAAAAAAGTGTATAGAGTAAGAGTTGCCAGTGGACCAAGGTGAAACAATAATATAATGCCCAAAGAACAAATCTTCATTGTAACACACAAACCAATTTATTGATGTTAATAAGACTAAACAACCATTTAGAAATAGCATCAAAAAGTGTAAAGTGAACCAGTGCTAGTTTGGGTATTATAAAAAATAAACCTTATGTTTCATCCTTGGCATCCACAAACTGTGTATCTAATGAAATATACAACTTTAAGTGACTTATAATTTGTACCAGGTGAATGTGATACCTGTAGTAATATCAAGCTATAAATCTGTTTGAAGTGACATTTCTTTAAAGAATGAGTAAAAACAGATTTAATCATAAAGTGACAGGGTACAATTACCCAATACCATATTTAAAAGACAGTTTAAAAAACTGCATCGTTCAATTTAATATAAGAGATAGCAAATAAGAATATAGGTATAAGGTTTTGTGAATATAGAATAAGGATTTTAAAAATGTATTAGGTATAAGGACATTTGTCAAGTTTGGAACCACTAACATCCTAACTGTAAATATATTTATTACTTGTATTTATAGTAATAATTAAGTAAGATGTTAGATGGGAAAAAACCTCCTTTGTAAATAATATTTCTATGTTAGTAATAAGTGTTGATTGTAAAAAAAGGTCTGAATGGTTGAAGACAACCATCATTTGAAAATATTTCTTATTTGTTTAACCGTTTATAGTATTGAAACCAATACTAATTATTGTTATGTTTAATTAAAAAAAAATGTTTAGTTTATAATACCATGTTTAAAAAGTCAGACAGGGTATAACACAGTATGTATTGTTTGTATAAAAATTTGTAAGAAAAAACTTGTTAAAAAATCTAGGCAAAATGATGAAAAACTAAACCTCATCAAAACAGAGAAATTACTCACTTAAATACATTTAAACTAAAGGAATTTAGATAAAATAAACCAGAGATGAAGCCATATAATTACAGATACCATTTAGAAAGATTTTGTAAAATTATAGCCAGAATTATAAATAAAAATGGAAATGATAGAACTCAAAAATTTGGAGAGGGGAGTCATATATTCCAACATAATATTTTAAAAATTAACCAATTCAAATAATTACAAGAAACTAAGGGAATATAAACCTTTTAATAAAATATGAGATTATTAATCATAAATGTAACTTAAAAATGGCAGAATTTGCATAATGACAGGAAGTTAATTTTGAATTTTTACCAAAGACAAAATGAAGGTAAAATTACCAATTTTAGACAAAAAACATAATAAAACGGCATTATTCGATATTAAAATACGCCGAATGAACTGAAGGATTAAATTAAGTAACATCTAGCTAATAAATTTGAATAATAACCAAAGTTTAAGCAGTTATATAATGTAATTTAAAACATGCACAGGATGCAAAGTTAAATTTGAACAATGTAAGGAATAATATTGCATTGGCTAAGATTTTAGTCGAAAGTGAAGGAAGTAGAGAGTTGATTATTGAACATTGTACGGTGCACTTGACGAGCGTATTTTAACCAAGTTAACCTAATTTATCGTACCGTAATGGCGAGTCAGTGAACGACACAATTTTGAAAATCGCGAGTGGCGAATAAAAACATTTTGTAACATCTACATAGTGACAGAAACAATTACCAGAGACGAAATAACATTGTACAGCACTAAACTACACCAAATAACATTATTAAACACCATAAGACAGTATACTTCATAACCATAAATTAGTGCCTGAATGACAAAAAGTGAACGGACTTATACATACACCACTATACAAAATACAACACAGAAACTTCACCCAAGACACTACAACACATCAGAAGGAAGATTTGCTGCCACCAGGACGTGAATACTACAAGAAAATCTCTTTATTGGAACATCACATTTACTAGAGACATTTTACCAACTCGACGGCGGCCATTTGCAATTGTCGTATCACTCAAGAACACCGCCTTCTAGTATTGTCAGCGATACGGTTCGACAACAAATTATTTTATTTCAATCTCAATTAAATATATGTACCTAGTATTAAGAATTACTTGTTGTAACGTTATACTTTTTTAATATTGGCCCGATTTCTCTGACTTTAACCATAATTAGCTGTTAAAAGAACCTGATTGAATTTTATATATCAAAAACTTGTAACATTTCGATACCCTGAGAGTCGATTTTATAATCGACAAGAGTCTTATAATCAATTATCCAATAAAACATTTATACTTTTCATACCAAAATAGTTCTTTCTTTATTAAAATGCAACAATTTACAATTAAAATAATTTAAACGATAAACTACAAGAATTTCACCACATCAGAAGGAAGATAACCTCCAAAACGAAAAGTAAACAAATATCGATTGTCCCTGGAGACAATCTTATAAGTGGTTGGAGTTTATTGAAAATACAAGAACATTAATAAAATTTCCTAGAGAAGTGAGACACGTTTTAAAACTTCATGAAACACAATTAATTAATTGTTTTTAATTAATTAATCTATAAAAAGAAATTTTTTTTTAAATTATAAAATTTTTTTTTTCAAAACACAATTTTTATTTCTTCCACAAACATTCTTAAAAACATTTTTGTTACACTACTCCTATACAGATTTAACCCTATATAACAGGTTTCGTTACAATTGGACTCGATCAACAGCGAAACAAAGGAAGAGTTTCAGACCAGGAAGATTTGAAAACCACACCAAGTATTCAGAGTGTATAGAGTTAAGTTACAAATTGGCTAGCCCAAACAGTGGGGCTTAAGATCAGAAATTAATCTATAAAACAGAATTTGTAATTTATATTACAATATATATATATATATATATAAATATAAATATTATTAAATTTATATATATATATTGAATTAAAATATAACGTTCCACAGTAACGTCACAACTTTCAACTGACAATTCATTAAAATTATAGTTTTCGCAATTACAGCTAGCTGACGACTTCTGGTTACATGTAATGACTGACTATCATGAACTCGCACGAAGCGTTTCCCTCTACTTATTTGTGTGAAACCGCATTCTCCCTGCTCACGTACTTGAAGCCAAAGTTAAGAAATAAACTTAATGTCGAGAGTGACGTAATATTGAAATTATCAGACATTAAACCCAATATTGCAGAGCTAATTGTTCAAAAGTAGCTTTATTGTTCACATAAAACTATGTCTCATATCATTAATATTATAATTTTACAAGTTAAGAGAACTTTGATTTTAATACATTTCAATTGAAATGTAAGAGTTTCTGTCACATTTACTGTTTGTTTTATTTCAGAACTCAGACGGGGTCCGTGAATTTTTAAATTATTGAGGGGGAGGTCCGCAGACTCAAAGTTTGGGAACCACTGGCCTAGACGAACGGACGCGTGCTTGGAAATTGCCTGCCCACTGATTTTTGTAAAACAGAGACGCAACCTAGTCCGAAGTATGTATTGGCTACCAGCACTAGTACTTTAGTACCGTAGCACCTGAAACGGGAAAACGAACTACAGTCATCGTTGTAGGGAGACCGGGGACGGATTGACTCAGCCAAGCGCTAATGACGATGACATCAAGTGACGATCGTAACGCTGAGAGTGTAGTGGTAGTAGTAATGACCTCATTATTATGCACAAGAGAATACTTCAATGATAAAAAAAAATAGTAATCAGACATCACACAGGCAATAGGCGTTGAGAAATGTTTGAACCGACTGGAGGCGTTGTATACATGTTAACATTAAGTGCAACACAAAGGGCCTTGATTGTGTATGTGCGAGCGAGCGCGCACGAAGGTTAATGAACTGCACTCTGCCATATGCGTTACACAATCACATGTATGCGCGCACACATACACAGGCAGCGCCGCGATGAATTATTAAGCAGGGGCTGTTGTTTGGTAATGGTGACGCTAAATCAGTCAACTGCAGAACAATGGGCAGTTGACTGGTCGAGCTGCCAACTTCTGTGCTGAGTAAATTTTAAAATGTATTAAATCAGAGCACAAGCGGTGACACTTCATTTATCGCAAGCCACTTGCATAGTTTAATGTTAAAATCGGTGTTATGGAGTCAGGATAGCGTCACGGTCATTGCACCCATTTCCAAGGTGGACGTCGTGGATCGAATCCATCTGAGGGTGGTTCGTTTGCCACGACACAACGTAGCATGTAGCATGTAGCATTGTAGTAGCGGGGCGTCTTTGCACCAGGTGCATGATTGCAGCATCTGGGCCGAGCCCAATGGCTGCCTGTCGATAAACTTAGTTCTGGTACCTAAATCTGGAAAGGACAACGGCCAACCAGTTAACTGAAAAGGCGGGGGAGAAAGATTTCTTTATTTAATTTTAATTTAGCTAATCGTTGGGCACTGCCGCTTGAACGGGTTCACGTGACAGATGTCACCCGTCGCCAGTCCAGAGCCACCGACAGACAAAGAGCCTCCGTGCCAGTGATAGCGCGTAGCAGCGACAAACAGCGCGGTCGGCGTACAAGGATGGGAGGAAGGAGACAGCTTAGCAGGTAAACTCTGGGGCAGGATCAGATGTTAAAGATTTAGTGTATTTTACGTTTATGGCGGGTCATCAAGAATCGCCCGAGGGCGTTTGACCCGTACAGGGGGAGGCAGTTGGTCAGGGGTGGTGCTGATGGTTCATAGGTAAGGGAAGGAAGAGGTCTCAGCTGCAGCAAAGAGAGTTGCAGCTAACGACCAGACAAAGGCAGAGAGAGCATGAACTCGAAGACCTCCTCGGATAACACTATTCCTTACAAACCAGACGCGACGACCGGCCAACTCTTCATGGAAACAACCTTGTCTTGTCAGCCTAGCGGTTTAGCTTGTAAGGCAAGGAGCTACACTGTCCCCAGAGTTGCTCAATTAATCACTGGAAGTCGTATTTAAAAGATTGAAAGACGAAGACTGTGGAATTAGGCCTAATATAAATGGAAATTACCTAAATCATCTGAGATATGCCGATGATGTAATATTAAAAACAACCAACAAGGAAGACTAAAATCGATGACTGATGACCTAGGTGATGAAGATGGAAAAATAGATTGGCGCTTTACATTTGATAAATGTGAATAATTATAAAAAAAAATGAACACCTAGGATGAGAACCTACTTACTTATTTAGGTAATCCTTCTCTTCTATCCATTATGTGTCGAGGTTTTTCAAAGAGCCCGTCGTCGTCTTGTTCTCTCTCGGATCGGTTCTCTAGCCCAAGCCCACACTGCTCCTCTTCTCCTTTCCACACTGTCTTTGGTACCGTCTCCCTACTTCAATCTGGGTTTCCTCTTCTCCTTCTACCTTCCGGGTTTGCTTCCCAAGGTCTTCTAGGGTATCTTCGGTCTTCCATTCAACAGACGTGGCCAAAGCATCTATCATATCATGCACCATGAGCTTTGTATCATTATATCAATTAGAGGGACCATCCCGAAGTTCCTGCGGATTTTGCTTTTATCTCTTCCATTCAAGGCCAATTACTTACATTCATAGATGGTTACTGGAACACAAACATATTTGTAGACTGCCAGTTTTGTTCCCTTCGAGATATCCCTTTTTTTTTATAAGAAACGTTTATTTTATGGCTCCACGCAGTCCACCGGCAGCCGAAATACGGGAGTCTGTCGTGTTTCAATCCCGCCAACCTCACTAATCACTGCATCTAAATATTTGAAGCTATCAATCTTTTCGACTTCACTGTTGCAACAACTAGGCCTATATTACGTTGTCTTGGTTGTCTACTTATAACCATAGTTTTTGTTTTTCTATGACTAATGGTCATGTTTATCTTACGTATAGCTTCTTTCCACGTATTCAGATTGTGCTGCAGATTCTGTTCTGAGCTAGCGATCAGAACAACATCATCAGCAAAGCGAGATCTGTAAACAACACAAGTTGTAATCTTCAGATACCGAGCTTAAAATTTTACTTCTTGGATTTCGTTGTCCATGACGTGTCCGTTGATTAACTAAATATAATTAAATCACATTACAAACTAGTGTTTACAAACTAAATTGCTCAGATTGCAACAAATTCTACATAGGCCAGACAGGACGTAGCTTCAAACAAAGACACATTGAACACACAAAGGCACTACACTCCCCTACCGAATCCACCTTTGCAAACCACCTCATTGAAGTAAACCACACCGACAAAAACATCGAAAATAACATGGATATTCTACACGTACACACGAAAGGCCGAAAACTAGACACTCTTGAACAATTGGAAGTATACAAACGCACAAACACACATAAAAACGACTTCCTAAACGAACAGACACAATTCAAATCACACGCATTATTCGAACATATCACACCCCACACGCACCCACAACATCGATCCTTCAAAAGTCGAGAGCCTCGCCAAGAACAAGACGGATAGCGCTCCCAGTGGCAGCCTCTGACGAAGCTTATAATAAGCGAAAACTGGTTCAGGCTATAAGGTAAAACTTTACGTTTTTACCCATAAAAAACTTTGTGTTCCGAGTCGGTAGTGATTTAATTATATTTAGTTAAATTTTTACTTTACTTTGCTGGTATTTTGACGATACCATACATCAATTCGACAAAGAGATATGGTGAAAGGATATCACCCGTCTCACCTCAGCTGAGGTATTGAACTCACTTGATTCTTTATTTGAAGACGACGAACTAACAAACAACATATGAACAGCGCAGAAAGTAATACTCCCTTGTTTAAGCCGTTACCAGTCGTAACAAACTGTTATCAGTGATAATTAATGTTTTACTTCATATCAATGTAGTTACCTTACAGTGATGGATGCAGGATATATCAGCGGTTCTCAACCTTTTTAAGTCCTGGACCCACCTTGAAGGATATTAAGCTTCATGGGTCCCATAAGCATGAGCGCCGGCAGAATGACTTGTAGGGGGTGTGCACCCAGTTGATAATCATATTTTTTCTAGCATCAAGTACTTTATCAAGTTAGCAATTATGATAAAGTGTGTCTTACAATGCATGCAACGACGTTGTGAATAAGTTGCATAAGTTCAACCTTATGTGCGGGACCATTAGGCGAACCCTTAAGTCAGCAAGTAAAGGAACACGCCTAAAATTCTACAAGGTGATGGCTCTTCCCACACTTCTTTATGGGTCTGAGAATTGGACTTTGACGAAAGGCCAGGCCAGTCGCATCCAAGCGGCTGAAATGAGATTTCTCAGGCACGTGGCAGGCATGATCATAGAAGAAACACGGATATTACGGCAGGAGCTGAATATTATGAGTATACTCGACAGGGTCACCCAGTATCGGCTGATTTGGTGGGAACATCTTGCCGAATGGATGACTGCCGCATCCCCAAACAACTCTGAAACTATAAGCCGAGGGGACGAAGAGGTGTGGGACGTCCGAGGAAGCGCTGGAGTGACCAGCTCTAATCTTTGCCTATATGAGACCGGAACAAACCATCTTTGGTTTAATCCGTGAAGATGGTGATGAGATGATGATGATCAAGTATTTTAAGCCATGTTTTACGCTTAAACAAATTATACATACCTGATTCCGCTTAATACTAAATGTAATAGGGTATTAAGGCGCAGTAAATAAATTTTCGAGCCCGACTTCGCGACCTACCAAAAGCTCCCTCGACAACCAGCAGTAGGTCGCGCCCCGTAGGTTGAGAAACGCTCTGATAGACGACAAATTTTATCTTAGGAAGTTTCTTTGTTGAACCTCGCAAGATTCAGAACCAAGTTACATTAAAGAAACTACCGAAGGTCAAAGTTTATCACCTATTATGGTTGGGTATCCGACATAGGCCTTCTCTTTCATCAACACTTTCTCCAAGCAGTGTAAATGGACTCCGGAAAAGATCTTGTCCAGGCTCCTCCAGTGCATTAGAAATGAAGATATCAGGAGGTAACTTCGTGTTGAAAAAACTGTTTTAGACACCACAAATACAAAGCGCCTCGTATGTTACTACCACGTGGAACGAATTGTTGGCCCGCAAGATGTTAAACTGGTTTCCAACTTGACGATGGAAACGGGATAGACCCAGGAGATCGTGGAAGGAGGACATAGGATTGCAACGGGACGAACAACAGAAGCCTCTGGTGTGCAGGATGCCAGAGACAGCAGTCACACATGGATGGATGGATAAAATTATACCGAATAAAGAGAAAAAACAAGGTAATGTTACAGCAAACAGAAAACCACTTACAGCGGGTGATATTTACGTTCAATAGGATCATACAAGACTATGGGCTGGAGATCTCTGTCATCTCTAAAACGATGGCATATCAGGGCAGGTATCCTATTAGAAATAAGATAGTCATAGATAATCAGATTTTGCATCAGGTTAGTCATTTTAATTACCTTGGTTGTAATATCTCATATGGAACTGATATTGACTGGGATAGTAAGCTAACAAAAATTTAGACGCATCTGTGGAACGATTCATATATACCTGAAAAATAAAACACGGAAGGATACCCGAATGAAATTTTATAAAACTGTGGCTTTCCCCACATTGCTGTATGCTAGTGAGACATGGACTCTTGGTAAAAGGGACGTGCAGAGGATTCAGGCAGCCGAAATGAAATTTCTAAGAGGGACGCAAGGTTGTTCTTTCTTGGATCGGAGAAGGAACGAGGATATTAGACGCGAATTAAACATTGTATCATTGCACCAGAAGATTGAAGACCTCAGAAGGAGATGGTGTGAACACTTAAATCGCATGCCTGATATCCGTCTATCCTACTGGGAAGAGAGATGTCAGTAGACCAGGAGGTGACGGGTTCCGGAACAGGTCTAGGTCCTTGGAATGGTGGTGATGATGAGAAAAAAACAAAGGTAAGTAGAAGGTTTGGTTAAGCGATGACATTCGCTTTTGAAAACTGGTTGATTCACGGAAAAGAAACGTCAAAAAACGACGACAATCCTTATGTGGCTTGGTTAATAAATGTAATACGCTGAACCGGAAAACATTTCCGATGGGGAGGAATCGCTTTGGCGGCATTCGGTAAATACTGGGCAGACCGGTGATGGTGGTTATACTATTCACGATGATGATGACAATAATGATACGACAACAGCGACGCCGTATCCGACTTGAAAGATTCGAGACGTATCATTTTCAATATTTCCCGATCTCGCCAATCGGAAGTAATTTTCTTTGCATCATTAACTGTATTGGCATCTTTCAAAACTTGTGAAAAGATGGCATTTAGAAATGACCATGAAATCTTGTCACGTTAAGTTCTGTTTTGGTTTCTTTGTATTCAATCTGTCACCGGTGGAAAATTTCACTGAATATTTTACGTCAAAAAAACCATTTTTGTGTTCCGAAGTGATGTCTGTTGCCATAAAGGTATGTTGGGGCATGCGCATATCTAAAAAAAAATCTGAGAGTTTAAACTCTCCCAGTGCATTTACATCTAAATCCTCCACGATATCGCCGTCAGGTATGAATTCGCGGGGGCGTTACCCCTCTTTCAGAATGTTGCGAAATCTTATGTGACCTCCGTCCTTTAAAAGATATTTACTTGTAGAGGTTCGGTAGAGGCTAGTAATATTATGATGTCATATAACAAAATGTAGAGATTACAATTAATTCTTTTTATTTATAACGAGTTGGATTTGACAGGTTGTACGTTTTATACTCACCGCTGTTTCGTTATACTACTAGTTTACGTAACCATGATTTCGATACCTACGTATTGGTTTATACAGAAACAATCGACGTTTGGATCGTATCCAGCGGAGAAGCGATCTGTATTGCTTAGAGCTGAAACGTACAGGAAAAAACAAGAAAGAAACAAAACACATCCAAAACTAATTATATTGCTTGTAATAAACAACAATCATATCATCTACGTAGAGAACACTTTCCATATGGCTTCCATGTGTAAATCGCTACGTATTTTTTTTTTTCAAAATAGGTTTTGTTTTAAACTCTTGACTATTTACAGTGCTATAAATATACCATTAGGAACGGCACGAAAGAAATAAAGAAACGAAGAAATAAAGACAGTTTAGAAATTTAACAGATGTTGTTCTATGCGGTTACAGGCTTGCCGTGCTTCTGTAAGGTTTCCCCCTACGAGTCGTAAAATTTCCCTCGTTTCTCTGGCATAATACAGACATCATTGAGTAATCCCATATACTGAGCAAAATCTAATAACGATTTTCAGGAGAGAGAGTGTGTGTGTGACCTTTCTTAAACTAAGAATGCATGGAGTGTTTCGAAAAGATAGTGCCAAACTTAGATAAATGATTCTACTGATTAAATTAAAGGAAAAATATCTTATAAACATGCCCAGAGAAATGGTTCTTTTTCCGTCTGTGAGATTTTAAAAAATTAATTACTACTGGACAACGTGCACTTGACGTTTTCGTGTAGGCCTACACAGAAAGGTTGCCGTCTTTTGTAAGTACAGAACAAACCAAAGTGTTATCTTAAATATTTTCAAAATGACTGCTGATTAAAATTTATAATTGTGAATTTTAGTGAAATTGAATATATTATTTAATTAGTATAAATTTAGTAATTTTAGTATTATTTAGTATTTATTACAAAAAATATTTATTGAATTCGGATAAAAAGTAACTGAATTATATTTCTTTCCAACGAAACGTTTGGCATAAGAACTATGCATTATTTCTGTGGCGCATAGAGGAACCTTCCCTTTTTCATCCCCTCGTCCATAAATACGCCCCTGCCCTGGAGGCGGTTTTTTTTTACGGTCGGCTTGTCAATCCAGTGTCTGGCAAATGCGCAGCTAGACAGACAGAATCGGTACTGTCTAGGTGCTTCGACAGTACTAGCACGTGTACGGGACGGTACAGGTCCAAGACACGGGAAATAACGAGGTGTGCGAGTGCGGGAGCCATTCGTCTGGACGTGCCTATCGCCCGCGCCAGTACGGCTCTAAACTACTAGGTAGTGGTGTTCCTTGGACTCAGATTCAGACAACGCAAACTAACGAAAGCACAAGACACCCCGCGCACCTTCTGTCTGTCTATCACAGTAGCATGCACCAGGCAATATCTACAAATGTTTGCAAATGTTAAATTCTGGAGTGACCTCTTAACAATATTGAAAAACATAAGTAATTTGTGCATTTATTTAGGCACTTCTACTACTACTACTACTACTGATAAAACTACAACAACAACTACTACTACTACTTTTACTATTGTTATTATTATTATTATTATTAATATCTGTTCATATTCTTCTTTAGCCAGCAATGCGAAGGTTGCTCTGCTCCTTTAGGCATACAGACTAAACGGCAGTATAGAATACGAGAAGCACTACTACTCATTATTCCATCTTTTTGCATTTTACCGTAGCCTGAAAACTGCGCTAGGTCAAGTCCTAAATCTTACATCTATTTCCAACGAATTCGTTGTCCTAAGTTTTTGAAACAAAAAATTCAGACTCACAACAGTGTTTCAGATTTATGCCGCGCTACATTATCATAGCCGTTGAAACAGCAGTCTGGTCTATAAATGTTTTCAGAACTGAGTTTTGTGCAAAACATTAATCTGCATTACGCTGTTAGTATAATAAATGCTCGCACATTTTTGCAGAGTGAATTCTTCCACGTGTTAGCGCGGCCCCGAATGGTAAGTAGCTACATTTGTAGATAGGAGTACAGCTTGGTAGGCCAGTCTAGGCTGGTATACCATCACATTGCTCGGATAGAATGACCAAACAGAAACGAAGTTACCTCACGTCTACATTGAAAACCTAACCTCAAACGGGTGGTAGTTCCACTACGATCACTCCCAAATCGCCATTTACATATTAAAACTGCTTTTAATAACTTACTTAAAGTAGGCCTACATGCTTTTGATTGTTTATGCACATACTAGTATACGACACTTAATTCTTTTATTAAGCTCATTTTTATTTACATTTCAGTGTGATAGTGCAGGCAGACTAATCTGGCACGCGGAAACAATATTTTACAGTAATTGCATTTTGTCTACACAGTCAATTTTAGGCTGGACATTTCATGAACCTTAAAAACAGTAAGCTTGTTATGCAGGCTATCACGGCCGGATTCATTGACAAAAGAATTTATATCCGAGCTGTTGGGCCGTGCTTGATTCCTTTGTTCTGTCATTTTCTGAACGTTCGGCTACCCACCGAAGAGGCCTTCTTCAGTAGAAAAAAGTTTATAAAGTGTTCGACAAAGGGTGGAGATCTGAACGTACCCCTAACCGAGCTATAAACCTTTTTCTACGGAAGAAGGCCTCCGATGGCTAGCCGAAACGTTAAGTCAATGATAGGACAAAACAATCGATCACGGCCAAACAGCCCGGATATAAATTCTTTTATCTTAAAAACACTGCTCTTCTACTTATATCCGTAGAATTTCGATCCCAAAACGAACAAAAATAATACTCGATCCCTTTTACCTTTATCCTCTGTGCGAAGTGCTATTGTAAATCACTCTCTCTCAACTATAAAAAGAAGAAGAAGAAAAAAAAAATTTAAGCAAAAGTTATTTTGGCATTGGCCCAAATTTTCTTCTTCCTCTTCCCGCTGACAAACCAAACGAATGAATTGCATTTTGAACGGGAAATTTTACAGCGTGTGGCCTTGTACCTTCGACAAAGAAAACATCTAAAATACACTTCTAGGTAAGCTGTTTTCGTTCACAAAGCCAGTATTATTATTATCGTGTTCTGAGTTGTCGACTTCTCTTCTTTCAGCAGCATAAATTATCCTAACTCTCATTAAACTAACGTTCTATATGCCTGGAAGGTTTTTTTTACCTACTTTAGTAGCGAGGGAGCATTTTACTGTTCCCTGCGGTTTATTTTTGTAGCTGAAGTACTTCTGGGTTACGTTTTGATGCATTTCTTCATACAGCAACTTTTGTTATATGACCCTAAAGTTATTGCCAATACAAATTATTCCACCAACTGCCCACCCGCACACACACGACCATTCATATCTAAATGTAGTTGACAAATCATCAACATCCTCGGGGCTACAGCCCATGCAGGTGTCCTCCCCATGAAGCATCGCTTCCACGATGTTATCCGGGGAGATCTCCTGCCTAATATTCTCTTGCTACGATCTTCGGTGTTGCTCCCATCTGTCGCGACATCATCCGCGGCTCCCGGGCAGTACAGGCACTCTTGTGACCTGGCCTTTCCAACATTCCTCAGATAAGAGTGAAAATAGCTTTCTTCCTAGATTTCCCCGTGCTTCCTCTCCACCCATGGCTGCACCTGTTTGACGACCCTTTCGTCCAGCGACCTAGCTCTTCTTGCTCTCAAGCTCTCTGCCAACTCTCCATAATCTGGCTTCGTGCCTCTTGGCGTGCAGCTTCACCACCTTATTCTTACTCTGAAAGACGATTTTGCGATCCTGGGCGAGAACGTCGATCGTCATTACTCCGGCAACGACCAAGACAACAGTCAGCTCGGAAACCGTGCGATAGGCTGGTGCTTCGTATTTGGAACTGTGCTAGTTTCTTCTTATAGGTGTTACGATTCAGAGTGTCTTCCCACACTTCCGCTCTATACCGAATGCTGACTGGACAGCTGCCATCAAAAGTCTTCTTCTGCTTGACTTCGCGCCGCCGATGTTGGACATGACCGACTAAGCGACATCACGTCCTTCGCCGCACTGTCTACCGTTCGCCTAATCTGCTCAAAAAAGCTCAACTTGGAGTCGATCATCACAGCGAAGTACTTCATCGCTGGCTTTGACTCGACCACATAATCTCCGACTCGTACCGGGATTACAGTGGGAATCCTCTTTTTAGTCAATACCACGACTTCCTTCTTCCTGACGACTAACGTCAGCCCGACGGAACAACAACGACTACTACTACTACTACTACTGATAATAATAATTTAATATACCGCTTTATTATTCTTATTACGTGTAATATTATTATCATAAATATACTTTATAATTATAATTATAATAATTATTATTTACGTTTTGGACAGCTGTAGACCACGTAAATTGAAGTGTTTTCATCGTTCAGCTCTAACTTTTGTCCAGTATTCCGGCATTCGTGTACGGTGCGTTTTCTTTCTTTCTCAAGTCCGAGTCTCGTCTCGGGCTTTTCCTGAAAAGCTCTGAGTTGCTTCAGGTTTCTCGTAAGTGGGTCACGTTCCTGGACGTCTTCACGCGTGATCCCCATTTCTTGCAGATCCCTTTCCACCCCGGCAGTAGTGTCTGAGACCGGAATTGAACGACATAGATCGTTGTCGATACCTTTGAGTAACTGGTATACCATTTCCATATTGTTAACCCTTGATGTGAGAGTTTATTTCTCAGAGATGTTGAATACTGTCCACTCGCCTAGATGTTTAAACTTTTCTGCCTATTCCCCCCTTTTCCACATGTAGCTCTCCAGGCGACGTTCGTTATAAACTCCATTTTCTTAAAGGAGATCTCGAGGCCCGGCTTTTTATCTTGAGTTGGTTGATTTGTTTAGCAGCTGTTCCCAGGAAATCGGAAAAGATCTCCAGATCATCTGCCAAGGTCAGACATTCGGTTATCAGGTTCGTGCTCCTACATCCCAGACTAACGCCGTTTTCTATTGCTTAGTTACTCACTTTTTTACGCCACTCGCTGGTACATAGTTGAAGAGCTGAGGGGCGAGTATTATTATTATTATTATTACTGTTGTTGTTGTTGTTGTTGTTGCTGCTGCTGCTGCTCTTCTTCTTCTCCTCCTCCTCCTCCTCCTCCTCCTCCTCCTCCTCGACGTTGTTGTTGCTATTTTTATAATTATTTTTATTTTTATTATTCTTTCCAATCCGTTGTTCCTTCAATTGCAACAATTTTCTGTTGGTGTAATATGCCATCTCTTCTCTTGCTTGACACTTCTCTTCTCCTCTGCTTCTTCTCTCAGAATCGTTTCTAAGTTATTACTCTGTGCCCCCATAATGTTCGGCCCACCCAATGTTCTACTTATGGAATCTTATTCTTTCAGCCCTTTCTCCCGCCCAGTCTAACGTTTTCAGCGGCCACGCACTTTCTTTCCCATTCGTTCAACGTGACCACGCCACTAGGATCTTCCATTTTGCTAAATTTTGACTGCTTCACTTACAATTTTCTCCGTATATTTGTTGTTCTCGCTTTATCTCCGAGAGTACTGGGATTTATTACACACACCTTTTCTGTAGAGAAGGCACTGTCCAAACCCAAGGCTTTAAATAGCACCAACTTTCGCTTGCTTTTAAGAGTTTATATACGTACATAAGTATTACTTTCATTTTTTACTTCCATGTTCCATAAGGAAATGGAAGTATGGTGATGGCAAAAAAATCGTGTTCGAGATTATTGCAGATAATGATTGTACTACACTCAAAACATGAAAAAAGTCATTTTCGAAAAGTGTCTGTGTGTGTGTCTGTCTGTGTGTCTATAGATTTTTTATTATGGCAAACGATAACAGCCGCAAATTCAAACAGAATCAAATAATTTTTTGCATGCAACTCTGAATTGTAGAATTCTCAAGACCTGTTGTTTTTGGTAAACATCGGTTAAGGGGAAGGGGTAGTTTACCAGCAACGTTTTTTGTTTTAACAAGGGTTTTTTTTATGACGAACGATAACTGCCGCACATTCGAACAGAATCAAATATTTTTTTGGATACTCCCTCAATTGCAAAAGACTGAAGGCCTGTTGATTTTGGTGAAGATCGGTTAAGGGAAAGGGGTAGTTTACCAGCCACATTTTATGTTTTAACAAGAGTAATTGTTTCTATGACGAACGATAACTGCCGCACATTTAAACAGAATCAAATACTTTTTTTGCACACCTTCCTGAATAGTAGAGGACTCAAGATCTATTGATTTTGGTGACGATCAGTTAAGAGAAAAGGGTAGTTTACCTGCAACATTTTATGTTTTAAAAGGGTAGTTTTATTTTTATGACGAATGATAACTGCCGCATATTCAAAGAGAATCAAATAATGTTTTACATACATTCTTGAAGTTGGCAGTTCTCAAGGTCTGTTCATTTTGGTGAAGATTGATTATGGGAAAGGGGTAGTTTACCTGCAACATTTTATGTTTTAACGAGGGTAATTTTTTCTATGACGAACGATAACTGCCGTAAATTCGAAGAGAATCGAATAAGTTTTTGCATAGGTTCCTGAGTTGTAAAGAACTGAAGGTCTATTGATTTTAGTGAAGATCAGTTAAGAGAAAGGGGTAGTTTACCTGCAACGTTTTATGTTTTAACAAGGTTAATTTTTTCTATGACGAACGATAACTGCCGTAATTTCAAACATAATCAAATAAGTTTTTGCATACGCCTCTAAATTGTAGAGAGCTCAAGGCCAGTTGATTTTGGTAAAGATAGGTTAAGGAGTGGGATAGTTTACCTGCAACATTTTATGTTGTAACAAGAGAAATTTTTTCATGACGAACGATAACTGCCATAAATTCAAACAGAATCAAATAATTTTTTACATATGTGCCTGAGTTGTAGAAGACTCAAGGCCTTTTGATTTCGGTGAAGATCGGTTACGGGGAAAGGGTAGTTTACCGGAAACATTTTTTGTTGTAACAAGAGTAAAGTACTTAATTTTGATAAGTAAAGTATCCTGATAAGAAGATCTTAATAATCCACTGTAGAAACGTAGATGAAATATCTATAAATGAAGACGCTAGTTGAACGGGGTGGGGGTAATTTTCTATAAATGAAAATTATAGTTGAAGGGGGAGGGGATAATTTGTATATGTGTACTACGTTATCAGCAACAAAGTAGTAGTTTGTTGTTAAAATTCCTTCCCGGGCTGTTTGGACGTAGTCCAATGTTTTCTGCAAAACCAGACGTTTCAGCAGTGCCATCGACTGGCATCATCAGTGAAAATCGAGTGCGAAAACGTGTGGTGGTATACGTTAGTGACCACAGTACTGTGGTTAAGGCTGAAGCAATAAGTGGAAAGAAGTAGTTTCTATGGAAACATTTCATTTCGTAAATTATTTTAAATATAAATCTTAGAACATGGAAGTCATGTATGGTTCTCCATACCGATATTTTCTATTCTTATACTTTATTGTAAAAAATAGAGAGTTAACAATTATTTCTAACAATTAGATTCTGTCACTCTACATTTATGTTAAAATGGAACCGTTTGTTTCAACTACGCGTGGTAATCATTATGAGCTGCGCGTGAAAAAGCTTCAATTTGTCAATTTGGGCTCAACTATCCGTTGCATATTAGCTCTCTGACATGTTTTTCCCCTGAAAAAAAATCAGCTCTTTTAAAACTAATTCAAGCTTGCGCTGAATAATACTTACATTAATTTTATTCATTTACTTATTTATTTATTTTGCCTTGATTTTGTAGTCAATGACGTGTACGTTGATTAGTTAATTCTAAATATATCACTACTGACTCCGATCACTAATTTTTTATTGCTAAAAAATGATAAACTTTTACCTAATAGCCTAAACCAGTTTTCGCTCCGTTGGAGCTTCGTCTTCTGTTTTTGGTAACGGTGCTGTCGTTCAAAAGATCGATGTTGTGTGTGTGTGTGCGGTGTAATATGTTCGATCGATCTTTTGAACGACGGCGCCGTCACCAAAACAGGACGGACAGCGCTCCTAGCGGCAGCCTCTGACGAAGCTCCAACGGAGCGAAAACTGGTTTAGGCTATCAGGCAAAAGTTTTTATCATTTTTTACCAATAAAAAATTAATGATCCTAGACAGAAGTGATATGTTTATAATTATTTATTTTTGTTCGTTTTGGAGCCATCTTAGGACCACGTAAAGTAATTTAATGATTTCACTTCTTGTTCTGCCAGTAATGGAAAATTCTTTGTCTGTCAGCTTTACTGCTTTCTTCTGACCTGTTCTTCTTGGCGCTAACCATTTTCTGGAAACCTCTGAAGTCGACTATCGAGTCCCTAAATAATTTTTTCTCTTTTATTATTGTGTCTATCTTCAAAATCCTGTGCTTCCCTCTGCACGTTTAGTATCTCTAATGTTTCTTTATACTTGTTTTGTAAATCTCCTTTCTGGCCAACAATTATTAATACTTCATCTGCAGATATACAATAATGTTTATCTTATTTTAATTTACATTTCTTTTGTATCGGCCATCTAAGGACCACATGTCAATTTCAATTCTTTACTCCTTGTTCTTTTCTTTTTCTCCAATATCCTTTCATCTTTTCACTATGTCTCTTCTTCCTGTCTTCAGTTCACTTTGAACCTGCATTTATCTCTCTCCTATCCTGGACTCCTCGATTTTTAACAGTTTTGCCCGAAAAATTTCTCTTTCAATTGCTTCTTCTGCGTGTTCAGTATATTATTTTTTCTAAATCCATTTTGACTTCTTTAATCCAACTTGATGTTGACTTCTTCCCCCACAGACATTTGAAGATTTGCTTTGTCAACCTATTGACAAATTAGGGCCTATTATTTTCCTAATAAAATGTACACTATTTATTGTACAATAAATTTATTCTTCTCAGGTACATGGATAATCCTTTATATGAGAGAGTTTCTCCTGCGACCAGTTTTGTAACAATATAATGTTGACGCACCCCACATGTACTTAGTACGGTGTGAACAAAACTTTTTTTGGTTTGGTATGTATTTTATTTTGAGAAAACATATATGTTAGCACGAAAAGATATATGTAAGGAAATGAAGGAAAAATATTTTACATTATAAAAATTTTATTTTAATAAATACAATGTGTTTGGTGATGCCTAATCAAAGGCTTCCTGTAAACGGGTTCTACAAAGTCAGGGTAGAACACAACACATTAGTTCATATATTATGAGGTCAAAATATCTTAGTACTACGTTCAAAGTAATTGCAATACAAATTTAAAATATAGGTAAAATATTATTCGTAAACTGATAACTGTCATATCTTCTTCGTTTGTCACATGGACTGCCTTCCTTTGCAATGTACAAGCATCTGAGACCACTGGATTCTGTCTCCAACAAAATAAATACCCAACCTTATAAAATTCTTCTCAACACTAGCGCAGGGGAGGCCTTCCACACCATCCACAGTGACTCCCGACTTCTGTCATCTCCAACTGACACTCACCGTCTCATTATTGGAGCGGTTGTGAACCGGTTTTTGGGCTAGATTGGGACCGATGTAAATCGGGATAGGGCGTGTGTCATGCGAACAGGAACTAGTCACTGTCAATATTCAGTAACCAGTTCTTCATTTTTCTTTTACACGCGTTAGATAATTTCTGTGCGTCTTATATCAAGGTCATTATATCACTATATCATTACATCAGGGTATTATATCAAGGTCGTTATAGGTATGAGGAAAGAAAGAAGTGACCGAAGTGTTCGTTTATTATTGCATGTTATGTCTGTACGTTAAATAACCGCAGACTTCTAAAGGTAAAGATGAACCAAATTGTCTCAGAGCGTAAACGCGCACTGATCTACAAAGAATCGAGTAAAGAGTGAAGAAACTGGACCTATCACTTGCAGAAAAACAGGACCTACAAAATGCGGCATAATTATTTCGTGGAACGTGAAACAAAAAATGAAACAAATAATCTTTATGTTAGGTTCTTAAAATTAAAATTTTTGCGATCGATCCATGTGTAGTCGGTAGTTATATTAAAAACTGAGTAATTTTCGGAACCTCAGAGGGATTTGAAACGTTAAAGCATATAAGGTTCCTAAAAGCTTTAAAGGCTTTATACAGTCTTTTAATTAAGGGGTGCTTACAGGGGGGTTTGGGGGGATTGGCACCCCTGCTTTTAATGAACGATTTGAAAACCCCAATAATTGAAAAATAATCGTTTGCCATTGGCGACATTTCGTACATTTTTTGAGGGGATTTTTTTTTACTATTGCATGAGAAATCTTCCCCAATTTTACAAAACTTACTTATAAGTTATGTTTCAACTTCAGATACCACTAATATTGTGATTGTAAGTTTAAAATATTACATTGTTCATATTATGATAATATAATTTTGAAATACATTTAATTTTTTATTAATGTATTAATAAAGTACAGTGCGCAATAGAACTTTGTGTTCACATTTTTTATTTATCTTGGTGTCTGCTACATTTTGGTACACTAAGAAAAGGTCCAAAAACATACTGAAATTTGTATAGCATTTTATCGAAAAACAGATTTAAGTGAGACGTTTAAGTTGCAAAACTAAGTACCTTTTCAATAAAGTCATAGAGTACTGGTATCGTAAAACAAATCACGTTTTACTGAAAATATTAATTTGTGATTTATTATTAGAAATCCTTATTTTTTTAGTTTATAACTACCTACAATCAATATATCGTTTCGGTAAAAGGTAATATTTTGTAATAGTTTTGAGTTAGGAAGCCCCAGCCTTTGCTCGATTAGGTAAGAAATTTTACTGTAAAAGAGAGAAAAGGTCTTGTCAGAAAAAGGGGGGATTTTTTATAAAATTGGGGGGAAGCGTCATAGAGGTTTGGGGGGGGATTGGCACCCCTGCTTTTAATGAACGATTTGAAAACCCCAATAATTGAAAAATAAAATCAGAACACAGTAAGTGAGCATACTGGTGGCGAGAGAATGTGCCTATGCCTATGCGGTGACCACGCTGAATGAATATAAAACCACGAGGTAAAGAGCTTTCACGCGGTCGCTTACGATAACGATAAGCGTGGGGGATTTATAACATCACCATACTTCATTTCCTTAAGGAACATGGAAGTAAAAATTGAGTCCGTCCCTTACTATAATAATTATGGATGTCTACTGCTAATTTTACTTCCATGTTCCATAAGGAAATGGAAGTATGGTGATGGCGAAAAAATCGTGTTCGAGATAAGGGCTGATTCTGATTGCACTACCCTCAAAACATGAAGAAAAGTCATTTGTCGAAAAGTGTCTGTGTGTCTATGTGTAGATTTTTCTTCTATGGCGAACGATAACTGCCATAATTTCAAACAGAATCAAATAATTACAAGCAGAATGATCAACAGTGATCATTCTGGTTGTGATTTCAACCACTAACACAAATTTCTTCATTAAAAATCAAATAATTGTTCGCGTATGTGCCTGAGTTGTAGAGGCCTCAAGGCCTATTGATTTTGGTGAAGATCGGTTAAGGGGAAGGGGTAGTTTACCTGCAACGTTTTATGTTTTAACAAGAGTAATTTTTTCTATTCCGTTATATAACTGCCGCAAATTCAAACAGAATCAAATAATTTTTACCATACGTCCCTGAATTGTTGAGGACTCGAGGCCTATTGATTTTGGTGAAGATCGGTTAAGGGGAGGGGTAGTTTACCAGCAGCGTTTTATGTTTTAACAAGTGTAAAGTACTTAATTTTGATAAATGAAGTATCCTGAAAAGAAGGTCGTAATAATCCACTGTAGAAAGCTAGATGAAATATCTATAAATGAAAAGGGTAGTTGAAGGGAGAGGGGATAATTTTTCCACTACGTTATCGGCAAACAAAGAAGTAGTTTGTTGTTAAAATTCCTTCCCGGGCTGTTTGGCCGTGGTCCTATGTTTTCTGCAAATCCATCGACTGCCATTATCAGTGAAAATCGAATGCGCTAACGTGAGATGATATACGTTAGTGACCACAGTACTATGGTCAAGGCTGAAGAAAGAATTAGTTTCTATGGAAATATTTCATTTCAAAAATGATTTTAAATATATATCTTAGGACATGGAAGTCATGTATTCTTCTCGGATATCGATATTTTTTATTTCCGTGCTACCATACTCAATAAAGTACACTTGAATGTAGTTTACCTGGGAAACGCAATCAAAGGGAGGAGGGAGAGAGAGAGAGAGAGAGAGAGAGAGAGAATGAGAAAGAGAGAACTTGAGCGATAATAATGAATGGAAGGAAAGGCAGGAGATTGTGTGTGCGGAGCGGAGCAATGACCTGACTGGCGATGATGTAACGAGCGCAGTTTGAGTTGCGTAACCAACAGCACAGCGCCGGTAACCACGTGTTCCAGCCAGCCGGCACACATTCACGATGGAACCGACGACGACGTTGCAAAACTTTTTAAGGTACAAACCGATATCAAATTAAACCCCTCGCGTTGCGCTCTGCTTTCTCAGCCGTTCCTTTTTGTTTCATCTTTTCCCTTTCATCTCGTTACTGCCTACTTCTCTACCGCACGCCGTCCCTTTATTCTTCCCTCAGTCGATAGCTTTATTACCCATAAACCAGCATCTCTCTTACGGCGATTTTTACGCGCATCGCCGGAAACCGTTTTTGAAATCCTCACTGTGAAGAATTCCAACTCTCCGACCGAACCAAAGGCTTTGATGTGGGTGGGGGGGACACAATATGTCTCTATATAACTCGGGTGGTTTCAAATTAATTAGTGGTAATGTAGAACATACATTTCTGATGTAGATTTAAAAGAATGCTATTTTTTCAACTGACCATCTTAGTCTGTGTCTTGGTAATTTGTGATCAGTGGCGTATTTGGAATTTGACCTTGGAGCCACCCCCCTCCGGGGTCGAGTCGGCTTCATACAAAGAAAAAAAAAAAACAAGTTAAGGCTAATCAATATTACTGTCTTTAAAGGGGCTGAAAAACGTGTGATAACATCCTGAAATAAGTCACATTAAAGTAAACGGTATAACAGAATAAAAATACCAGTTATTGAAGCATAGTTTAAAAGATAATTATTGAATGAATTGACTTTCCAATATTTCATATTTCAAACGTATACGGTAAGGCTGTGTAATAATCATCATCATCATCATCAGCGGTGCAACAACCCATTACTGAGTCAAGGTCTCCTTTAACAGCCTCCGTCAGTTGTCCCAGGCAATTGCAGCTGCTTTCCAGTTCCGGGTCCCAAGGATGTGGCGCGCATCATAGCTCACACCGTTTTCCCAACGTAGTTTGGGTCTACCAACTCTCCTGATGCCATAGATCTGTTCTGTGAGTGCCTTTCTTAGTATTTCATTCTCCCCCATTCTGATCACGTGTCCAGCCCACCTGAGTCTACCAAGTTTTATAATTTTCACAATACCTCTCGTTCATTCAGAAGAGTGTTCAGTTCTTGGTTGATTCTTTTCCTCCATTCACCTCCTACACTTATTGGACCAAATATACTAGGGAGGATTTTGCGTTCATGAACCAGCAGGCTTGACTCAGACTTTCTAGAAATGGTCCAGGTCTCAGAATCATAGGTGAGAACTGGGCGGATCAGTGTTTTATACAAAAACAGTTTGATGCTCCTGGCAATTATTCTGCTTTCGAACAGGGGTCTGAGACCAAAGAAGCACCTACTAGCTGAGGTGATTCTTCGCTTTATTTCTTCTGTTGTTTCACCATCAGCGTTAACTTGGCATCCTAAATAAACAAAGTTGTTGATTTTTTCGAAGGAATAGGTGCCAATTTGAATGTGCTCTCCTTCTCTAGCCTCCTGTCCTGTGGCCATGTATTTTGTCTTGCTTTCATTTATTATGAGACCCAGCCTCCTTGCGGGACCTTCAAGAGCAAGAAAGGCTTCAGTGATTGCTCGAAGGGACCTCCCGATTATATCTAAGTCATCGGCGTATCCTAGGACCTGCACCAACCTGTTGAATACAGTCCCGGAGGAATCTATTCCAGCATCTCTCATAGCTTTTTCTAAGGCAAGATTGAAGAGGAGGCAAGCAATAGCATCGCCCTGGAGGACTCCCTTTCCATAGTCAGACTCTCCTGATAAGTCATTCTGAATCCTCACCATCCCCTTCACTGTCAGCATTGTCATCCTACACAATCTTATTAATTTCTTTGGTATGCCCAGTTCTTCAAGAGCAGTGTAAAGTTCTTTTCTGTCAATGCTGTCTTATGCATTTCTGAAATCTATGAAGAGGTGATGGGTTTGTAACTTATGTTCCCTACCTTTCTCCAGAACTTGTCGGAGTGTGAAAACCTGGTCTATTGTCAATTTTCCTGTTCTAAATCCGCACTGATATCGACCAATCACCGATCAGCATGTGGAAGCAGTTTTTGGTGCAATATATGGGACACTATTTTATACGCCACAGCAGTGGCGAATATAGAATATATTTTTGGGGGGGGGCCAAGATTAATGTAAGGTTAGGTTAAGTAATTTTAAGTAGACACCCCATGATACTTTATATCAGTTTTGCTGCTCATATTCAGAGGGTAATTTGCGCTGAATGCCCCTTTTACTTTACCCAGATCACGCTTCTTTATTGTTGACATTAAATCATAAAAAATATATCTATTTTTAAACAAACCAAATGATGAAAAGATCTGTTACTATATTTCAAACATTGGTCAAGATTTTAACAATGTCTCATCTGTAAACACTTATCCGAACTAAAAGAGTGAAATACGCGATTGTGATTATCGTGTTTGGAGGGGTTCTAGCTATAAATATTGTTTTGTTCTGTCATGTATGTATAAATTGCCAAGACCCCTATTTTTTCTTTTTGTGTATACACGCATATGTGTGTTTTATCAACTATCATTCAAAAGACTGTTTTGAGTATTGTTTTGGAGAGACCTTAAAAGAAGGTTTAATAAAGTGACTGTTTGACAATGCAACAAAATTTGTTTTATTAATCGTTTATCCAACTGACAATAAAAAGAATACATAAAAGAATACATAAAAAGGAACTCCACTTTTTATATAGACCAATGGTTACGAAACAAAATCCAGGTTTCTTGGTACACTTGCAAACTTATCAAGAACTTCATCGTCACTAACTATAATGTCTCTGTGGATAGAAAGTAAAGCAAGCCCGTTAAGCCTACTTTCAGATGTGCTGTTCCTTAGGTAAGTCTTCAGTCTTCTCAGGCTGGAGAAAGTTCTCTTTACGGTTGCGACAGAAACAGGAAGAACTGCGAGTAATTTCAGAAGGGTATAAATGTTGGGGAAGAAAGTCTTGTCACATTTTTCTAGAGAACTTATAACCGTTTTTGGAAGATTTGAAGGATTTTCCTGACTCCACTTTTCTTTCCACAACATAAACTCACTTTGCACAATCTCTTTATGTGACAAATCTTCTTCGTAGAAACCAAAAGCAGCCTCCAATGAACCGATATCTGTTATGATACACAATTGTGGAAGGATGTTTTGTAAGGATGCAACTGTTTTCTTGTGAGATTCAAAGCGTTCTTTCAGTGAGTTACAAAAATCGTCCAGGTATGGCACATAAACAGCTCGTCAATAGTATTCTTCTTCTGTGGGGTAAGGGACGTTGCTACGTGCTGTTTGAAGGCGGCAAATTCTTGGAATCTCTTCCTTAATGTCAAGTTTGGCAGCGAATGATTTTACTTGATTATACAAGGCTTTAAATGAGTCATCAGCATTTGCCCTCTCCTTCGACAGAAGGTGTAAGACACTCGTAACGTTAGTCAAGGCCTGTGGAAGATCTATATTTTTGTTTTGAAGCTGCTCAGATAAGTTATGCGTGGTTGATAGCATCCGGCTCAAAACAAAAAGATTTATAAGAAATGCAAATTGACTAATAGCACTACTTAGAGTGTGAGCCTTAGAAGCTGAGTCACTTAATTCCTCTTCTTCTATTTTGCAAAGGGAGAGAAAGATAGGTTCCAAAATGTCTTTAAATAAAATTACTGAGTCGTGCCTTTCTACCCATCGGGTTTCGCACAGTGAAATAAGTTTCTTTTTCTTTTGTTCTGGACAACATTCAGAAATTATTGATTTCAATATTTCTGTTCTTTTGGCTGACATATGAAAGAATCCACAGACTTCTTTTATGACACCCATACAGTTTCTTATAGAAGGTATTCTGCTCGCATCTGACAAACACAAATTTAGAGTGTGTGAAGAACAATGTGTATACAGGGCCAATGGTAACTTTTCTCTGATGGAAGCTTGTACTCCTCTGAATTGCCCACTCATCGTGGCAGCGCCATCGTACCCTTGACCTCTCATTTTGTTTAGATCAAGCCCTAATGTTGACAAGGTCTCCAATATTGTGTTAGCCAAACCTGCTCCAGTGACGTCATAAACGGGGACGAATGTCAGAAAATCTTCTCTGATTTTGAAAGTTTGGTACTCTACGTAACGTACACAGAGAGAAAACTGTTCGATTTGGCTGATGTCAGTGGTTTCATCTGCTAAAACGGAATAAAAAACAGACTTTCTGACATTTTCTACAATTTTTGATTGTATTAAGTGACCGAATATGTTAACAAGTTCGTTTTGAATGAAAGAACTTGTGTACATCGTCTTCCCACCACTGGTCGTTAATTGGTCTTTAAGAATATTATCTCCACTGTTGGCTCGGTATCTCAACAACGATCGAAAATTCCCATCATTTTGGTCCGGTTCTTCAGGGCTTATTCGTCCAGAGTCACGATGACCCCTTAGAGCTATTTGCTGCCTCCCGCAAAATCTTATTGTTTGTATTATAGGGATTAGCCGTTTTCTATTATTCTCAATATCCAGTCTTCTTTGAGCATTTACTTGATTGATAACACTTTCAGCCTTTTTCTTAACTATAGATTTTGTGTTTTCAGCGATCAAAACATATTTCTTATGATAGGATAAGTTTTCATGTTTGCTAAACTTTCCCTGGCTTTTTTTAAATTGGTAAAAGCCTGAGTAACCAACGCCCCTGCTACTTGGTGATCTCCTTTCCCTACATTTTCGGTATGGGAAAATAACACGCAGTACTTGCAAAAAGATCCAGATTTTTCCTCTGAATAAGCTAACCACGTAAATTCTTCTAGCCACTTCATTTGAAAAGATCTAGTATGGTTTGAACTAGTAATGGAGGGAAATTTGTATCCAGGCTGAGGTTTCCAAATATTTTCTAATAAAAAAATTTGTTTTTCGTTTGTGAAAGACTGGACGGAATTGTTTTGACAATAGTTTCCAATATCATAGATATTTTTCCTTACTTGATTAGGCCTACTATCCTCCATAACCGGAACTACATTAATTGAGCTCGAAGTAGCGACATCACAAGAAGCAATTCTACCAATGCAGCCGACTTCAGCATTGTCACCGTCAGGCCTATTTGCACTTTGTCCTTTCGTAACACTACCGACTTCAGGACTGTCACCAACAGGCTTATTGACACTTGGTTTTTTGGCGAAAAAGTTTTGAATAGAAGCTTGCCTCTTCATTACAATTGTGGTTCACTTACGGCCAACTTCAATATACTGATAAAGTACATAAACATTAACACTTAAAACACCACCATACTTCAGTACAACAGATGTCGAACAAACGTAAACAACAAACAATGGCTGCCACTGAACTGTTCAGTTGTCCGCACGCGTAGATGGCCGGGCGGGAGCCCGAGTCGGACCGAATCAACCCGAACTGGCACGAACTTCACACTACTACCAACCCACTCACCTCACCAATACGGGGAATTATCACTGTCTGCCGCGGCGATGCCTTCGCGCATGATTCATTAAAATAATTCAGATTACGTTACTTATTTTTTCTTTATATTCATTATTTCGGGGAGGGCCCGGGCCCCCTGGGCCCCCCCCTTATATACGCCCCTGCGCCACAGGGAGAAGAGAAATACCTCTGTAATTGTTACAGTCTAGTTGATCTCCCTTTTTATAAACCAGACATATAACTGCCTTCTACCAGGCTGATGGCAGTTTCTCTTCTATCCATATATCAATGACAAGGTGATGAAGGGTATTAACCAACTCTGGGCCACCGTTTTTGAAAAGCTCCGCAGGAAGATCATCAGAAGCGGGAGCTTTGTTGTTTTTAAGGCTTTCTATTGCAGCTATCGCATCATTTCATCCGGAGGCTCGATGTGTTCATGTTCCTCTAGCACAGGTGGTACATAGTTGTCCACCTTGTCATTCTTAGAAAGAAGAGCTTCAAAGTGCTTGCGCCACCTTTCGAGGATTTTCCCCTTTTCTGTAAGTAGGGTGCCGTCAGTGTCACGACAAGCTGTTGTCCTGGGTTTAAAGGGTTTCCTACCTTGTTTTACCTTATTGTAGAATTTTCTGATTTCATTTGCATCCTTAAGATCTTGGATCTCTACCAGCTGTTGACCCTTCCAATGGCGCTTCTTCTGCCGATCTACCCGCTTCTCCGCTCTCCTCCACTTCCTATACTCCTCTGCACTTCTTCTTGTGTGCCTCTGTATCATTGTTGTATAGGCTTCATTTTTAAGGTCTGTAGCAACTCTGCATTCTTCATCAAACCACGGATTTGAAGGTTCCCTTTCTTTGAGGCCCAGAGTTTCCTCTGCAGCACCGGCAAGTGCTGAAGAGATTTCTTCCCAAACAATGTCTATACTTGGATTTCCTGTAGTCGTTTCCTGCGTAATAAACCTGTTTGTATATTTAAAAAAAAGAGTTACTACTGTATTAGCGTACACAGCTGAGAAACACAATAAAACAGCCTAAAAATATTAAGAGATTAACAAATTTCTTCAGTACTTGAATTTAATAAATAAACACTTGGTATAGTTCTACAGTTAATTATATTGTTACGACATCACAGAACAATCTACGTGTTTGTCGAATGTGCCAGAAGAATCTCGATGTAACACGTATGGCGTACAGTACGTGCTTGTCGACGCATTTTCCAGACCGAGAATTGGCGCGGCCGCACGGACTGTGTCAAGGCCGTAATTAATTACGTAGTACACTAGCGCCAAAACGCAATTAGGAATGTCCTCGTCTGTGAGCGTGGATATAAATACATGGCGGCAGCGGCCTCAGTAGTCAGTATAGCAGCGATATATATGCAGAACGGTTCGAGAGTTATTCTCGGGCGAGATTACTGTGCGCGTTCAAGTGGTTATTAGTTAAGTGTTGTGTTTTATAAGCGGGCGGTATAATTGTAATACCATTGTATTTAATGTTAGTGACATTTTATTTGCGTGTGAACAATTTTTATTTGATTTGTTGTAGAGACTGTGTTGTTAATTACGAACTGTTTAACTGTGAAAATTAAAGCTGGTGATTAGTGACTTAATTGGTGTCTTGTACTTATTTTGTTTTCCACTGTACCTACGACGATCGAGTAGGCCGTCGTAAAAATATTTTCCTGACAAATGTTTCACCATTTACGGCAGCTTCAGAGGTTGGATTCGAACTGACAGATTTGAAATGTATGTTAGACGGGGATGGGTTGGAGATAAAATACATACATTTTAACCTAACATACAGTACATGCCTAACAACCTGCCAAATAAAATTATCTGTAGAATTATACCAAGTGTTTATTTATTAAATTCAAGTATTAGTAAAATGTTCTGCCCAAGTTCCGAGCGACCATTCGATCAGTGTAAATTTCGTCAAATTTTTCGACCCTCTGGGGGGGGGCGGCCTCGTTCTCCCCCTTCCCTGTAAATACGCCCCTGTTTGTGATATTACCTTCAATTCTTTCTTATCGCTTATCTGGCATTCCAACTTGGTCTTTGCCCATCAGCTTACTGTTAAGTCCTTTATTGTAAGTGCATCTTATCTTCGTTAGTTCTACTTATATGGTAGACCATCGCAGCCTTTGAATTCTCTCAAGTCTCAGGTAGTATTTTACTAAAACTACTTATCTGATATATTTTATGATTTGAGTCTCTCTCTCTCTCTCTCTCTCTCTCTCTCTCTCTCTCTCTCTATCTCTCTCTTCCGCTCTCTCTCTCATCATCGCCTTACCTAGTTTGCTCCTCGAGCGAGCAAGTCTCATCAAAACACTTACAACATGTCACTTCCTCAACAATAGGCCTACGCTTAGATACTCCGATACCTGGCATCCCCTGCAATTCTTACCATTCACTGCACCCTCCATCACCAATCCTGGGTGTCTCAACCGATATCCTGTCTTATCTTCTCTTATTAGTTCTCTGCAAAGTTCCACTTTGTCCCGTTATTTCAAGAACCCGTCCGCAGATTTAGCAGTGGATAACATCGCTGAAATCATAGCCATCTCATATGAGCGTGTGCATTATACTTTAACTCAAGAACTTGGTGTGAAAAAGTGTTTTTCAAGATGGCTGCCGCATCTGGAGTTGTTACATTTTTTGGGCGTCCAGGGGGAGAGGATCATCTTCAATGCTCGTACGACCACGTTTAAACTCAAGTGCCTACTTACAAACCTTTGGTTTTAAAGCCGCAGCATCTCCTGACACATTTACAATTTCGTTTTGAATTTCCGTTGGTGCTAAACAACTTTTCCTTCTCTCATTTTGCTTCTAACGTTCGCCAACAACACCACATTTCGAATGCCTCTATAGTTCGTCTTTCACTTTTTAAAATGTTTCGCTTGTGATTTTTACCTTAATAATAAGAACCCTTTCAGTTTCTTCCGTAGATCCTAACATTCTTCGTAATAACGTTCGCTCATATAATTGTTCATTTCTCTACCACAACACATACGTCACAACATACCTTACTGTTGGTCTGATATTAGTTTTATGTGTCCCCCGTTGCGATTTAGGTCTGGAGTGCTAAAACATTGAAACCACCAAGTAGCGAAGTAAGATGCTTATTGACAGATTACAACAGTGAACCGTAATCACAATCGTTTGTTATAAACCGCCTTCTCCTTGCGACGTCAGTGAGTGGCCATACTGTGAAAACGTCTTGTCAACCTGTTACCGATCATACTTTAATATCTCTGTGTCCTTTCGAACATATTTCTTTACCCATTTAACTTTAAAAAGTCTCCCGTTTAATTTCATCCATCTACCTTTCCCTTTCCCAACAGAGTCACATCCATTAAAACCCAGTTAATTGCTCCAGGTGTTTTTTTTTCCTTTACGAGCCTCTCAGTCTTCTTTTTTATAATTTTCCTCTTAAATACTTTTCCGCTGCCTCTCCAACGTCTTCTCACCTGTCTTCAATTTGAAGTCTTGTATTTCCTTTTTGTCCTTTCTCAAGACGCGTGGTACTCAGAACGAAATATACCCACGGTCCGTTTTTAAGAGCCCTTTTTGTGGCTTGTTTTCACTTCAAAACCCCTTGAGTTTCGCTTTTTCTCATAAATTCTATTGTGTGTGTGTGCGTGTGTGTGACTTTTAAAAATTTGGTTTATTATACTAACCCAGACTTCGAGGAATCTTCCATCCATTGGCTACTAAGTGTCCAAGTTAAGAAAGCCTGTACTTCTCTCGGTGTTTCGCCAATTTGAGTTGCTATTTCTACAAATGACTCTCCTTATCTTCGAGTGGGCATGGGGCATGCCTACTCATCTAGAAGTACCGGGTTCTGTTCCCGGGAGCATCGTAATATCAGGGTGCGTTTTTTTAGCGCCGAAGTCGACTCAGCCTGAGACATTGAGTATCTGGGATAACAAACTGGGAAAACAATGGGCGCCTAAAGAATAAATCTGGCCACAGTACCTCCCTCGTAATGTGCGGAACGCCTGACTTGAGACGGCTCGTATAAGACAACGTACACTGGCCACCTCAGACTACTTCGGCGATAAAAAAAGTATCCATTATTATAAACTCACAAATGACTGATTTATGATTTACTTTTCCATTTTCGTTTAGTATAGACTTAGCTACCTGTAACAAGAAAAACGAGAAGATGAATCATTTCCAAGCAGCATTTGGTGTACATTTGTTCCTCAACATGCAACAGACATTTGTGGACATATCTACATACTGATGACCCCGACGTCATTCTGTGGTTCGAGGAACGCAGACCATCATAAACGTAGCACATGAAATCTCCACCATCTTAGATACATATTAGAGTATCTAGAATTTTGCCAATGGAGTGAGGCGGTCGAGTCAAATTCGTACAAAGGACAAAAACAAGTTACCACTAATCAATTTTACTAATCTTTAAAGTGGCTCAAAAACCTGTGACAACATCCTGTAATGAACCCCATTACAGTAAACTGTAATAACACAATAAAAACATGCCCTGTTGAAACATCGTTCACAAGGTACTCATTGTCTGAATTGATTTTCCTACATCTCATATTTCAAACGTATACGCAAATGCTGTGTAATACACGTGTTTGTGTTTGTAAAAAAGAGTCACTACTATATTTGCGTGCACAGGTGAAAAATTAATAAGACAGCCTAAAAATTGAGAGATGAATAATATTCGTAAACTTTTTTTGACTTTCTGGGCGGGGAAGGGGTCCGGTCTCGTTCGCCCCCCCCCCCGTAAAAACGATCCTGCCACCACATCTTCTTTCAACTAATAAAAGTCTCCTTCCAAAAGTATGCAGATAGCTGGGCAGATTATTCTCAATTTCGGCTGAAGCAGCTTTATCATTTGAAGATCAGAACACGGCGATCAACGGTCTGTCCTATAAGGAATAACATATATCTGTGACTGATTATACTGTTATACTGCAGACGTATTTACTGGTAAGTATTTTTTTTACCCTCTTCCCAGCGATGATGTTAATTCGCTATTTGCGAAAGCAATGGAATTTATGTATACAGTGGAACTCGCTTATAACGAGCTCGCTTCTAACGATAACTCGAATGTAACGAGCAAAAGTACGAGATTTGTTTGGTTTTGTATCTTAGTAATGATAATTAAACTTGATTTTAACGGGTAGGAACGCATTAGAGACTTGGTTATAACGAGCATTTTATCCCAGGCTTGTTCATGAGTTAAGGTCTAATTACAATACAGAATTTTAAACATTCGTTTAAAATCATTAACACAATTTAATGGAACTAATAATGTAAGTGATGAATTCGTGGAATACTTAAATAATTTACAAAACTGTTTTGGTATGTACATACACAAAATTTCTAAACAAACAAAAAATGATAACTTTTTAAAGGTTAATTAAGTTCTGTGCGCGAAATATAATTTTGACGATTCAATTTAGAACGAAGAACAAATAGACAAATAAATTAAAGTGAATTTTCTTTTAATTTAAAAATAAATATTGTAAATATTTAATATTGTAAAGTTTAGGCATGGAAAGTTTTGCGCCAATATTCAGCAAAGAATGTTAGCGTCTAAAAAATTTTTAAAGTCTAAATTTCACTTTTAAACGTAGAATGTAAAACTTGTCAAAATTTTATTGTGCAGAGCCTCTTCTATAGTAGACTTTTTTGTTGTGTGTTCGATAATAACAGTACAAAAATTTACGCTTGCGAGTCGACAACTCGGATGTAGCGAGCACCCGGTTTTAACGAGCACATTTATCCGGTCCCTTGAATCTCGTTATAACCAAGTTTCACTGCAGTTTAATTTCTTATTTGCTTCCTTCACGTTGTTCAAAACTGAAAAAGCGACGGCTAGTTTCTCCTGTTAAATTTTCAGAAATCTAGTAAAACAGCGACATTTTGCAGGACCCCGATTCTGTAATACTGTAGACGGTAAATTGGCAAGATGTTGAATTGAACAACGTCAGATGATCCGAGAGAGCTGCAGAGCAGGCTGCATCTTCAGAGGCTGTTCAACCCGCCAAAGTAAGAGGCGAATCCAAGTAGTCGTGTACACAGATTATAGGATCTATTGCTCAAGTCCGTGTTAATTTTAGGTTGGATTATGTCCGATAGCGCGCACTGCATTGTTCTCGTAGCACGTACCCGCGAGCGGGCGCGCGCGCACAAAAATACTATTCAGAACATGTTTAATAGAGTTTGGCAGCGACCACCGTCGAGTATTAGTAGGCTGTTGTTGGCTGCGCTTGGAAGAGAAATTCAGTTTTGTCTTACTTCACACACACACACACACACACACACACACACACACACACACACACACACACACACACACACACACACACACACACACACACACACACACGGCGGAAGGTTATTGACACACTTTGTGTGAGTTTAAACACCGGCAGCGTTGCTCGCGCAGTGTTACTATGCAGCCTATGGCAGACACTTGCACACGTAACCACGACACCGGTAACAAATTGGGCTCGTGATACACACACACACACACACACCACCACCACCACATCTCGCAAAGCAGCTGCTTAATAACAAGAAAAATGAAACCGGAATTGAACATAATGCAAATTGAAGAAGACAAATTTCAAAGTCTGTATCAAACGAAGAATATATAATTTATGAACCTGACTTCTCCTTCGTATTAATAAGGTTACTGCTTCTCTTTATCCGTTCAACGAAAGCCATTCACTAAGTACTGACACAAACGTTTGTTTGTCCAAAGGTAGTAACATAGTAATGAATATTGATAAAGAATTAATAACTGAAATCCTCATCGGTGAAGGAGCAAAACAAGGAAACACTATGTCAATGATACCGTTAACCTCGTGAATAGACTTTACAGGAGCGTAAGCGTATTTACGTGGGGGGGGGGTTACCGCCGCTTTGCAAAGGCCTCTTTCAAAGTATACCTAACTTGTGGAAATCACACAGCACAAGACCACAACTGTACAGGGGCGTTTGGGGGGTACACGGGACCGGACCCCCCCCCAGAGGGTTGAAAGTTGTCGAGAAATTTTGTTAATCCCTTAATTTTTAAGTTGTTTTACTAATTTCTCAGCTGTGCACGCTAATACAGTAACCCTTTTTTAAATATAGGTATCCAAACAAGTTTTTTAGACGGCATTTGCTTGTATGTTTGAAATCTGAACTATAGGAAAATCATTTAAGTAAATTAAGTAGGCCTACTGTAGCCTATTACTAGATGTGCCAACTTCTTCAAGGAATTAAAATTAAACTAGATAGGACTTAAAAAATAAGAGGTGAAACGACCTGAAAGTCTGTAGACGATTCAAGTTATTACGCTGTTAGGAATGTAGGAAAGGTGGGACGAAGACAGGCAGACTGACATACAATAACGCGTCCTACAGTCTTAGTACACGGGAGTGTGCGCGCCGTCTCCGAGTCTCAACTTTACAGTATACATTTCTTTTGGTACAGTGTAGTCATGTATATGTAGCGCAAGGACAGTGGAGTACTTGGAATTTTGCCTTGGGGGGAGGGGTCCTGGCGTGTCGTCTTCATACAAAATAAAAATATCGGTATGGAGAACCATACATGACTTCCATGTTCTAGGATTTATATTTAAAATCATTTACGAAATGAAATGTTTCCATAGAAACTACTTCTTTCCACTTATTGCTTCAGCCTTAACCACAGTACTGTGGTCACTAACGTATACCACCACACGTTATCGCACTCGATTTTCACTGATGATGACAGTCGACGGCACTGCCGAAATGTCAGGTTTTGCAGAAAACATTGGACTACGGCCAAACACCCCGGGAAGGAATTTTACCAACAAACTACTACTTTGTTGCCGATGACGTAGTACACATATAAAAATTATCCCCTCCCCCTTCAACTATAATTTTCATTTATAGAAAATTACCCCCACCCCGTTCAACTAGCCTCTTCATTTATATATATTTCATCTACGTTTCCACAGTGGATTATTAAGATCTTCTTATCAGGATACTTTATTTATCAAAATTAAGTACTTTACTTTTGTTACAACAAAAAATGTTTCCGGTAAACTACCCCTTTCCCTTAACCGATCTTCACCAAAATCAACAAACCTTGAGTACTCTACAATTTAGGGATGTATGCAAAACATTATTTGATTCTGTTTGAATGTGCGGCAGTTATCGTTCGTCACAGAAACAATTACTCTTGTTAAAACATTAAAAGTGGCTGGTAAACTACCCCTACCCCTTTCCCTTAACCGATCTTCACCAAAATCAATAGACCATGAGTCCTCTACAACTCGGGCACATGTGTAAAAAATTATTTGTTCTGTTTGAATTTACGGCAGTTATCGTTCTTCATGGAAAACGTTCTCTTGTTACAACATAAAATGTTGCAGGTAAACTACCCCTTTCCCTTAACCGATCTTCAACAAAATCAACAGGCCTTCAATCTTTTATTTTTGATGAAAGTATGCAAAAACATATTTGATTCTGTTTGAATATGCGGCAGTTATCGTTCGTCATAGAAAAAATTACCGTTGTTAAAACATAAAATGTTGCAGGTAAACTATCCCTTTCCCTTAACCGATCTTCACCAAAATCAACAGACATTGAGAACTCTACAATTCAGGACTGTATACGAAACATTATTTGATTCTGTTTGAATGTGCGGCTGTTATCGTTTGCCATAGAAAATACCCTTGTTAAAACATAAAACTTTGCAGGTAAACTACCCCTATCCCCTAACCGGTGTTCACCAAAAACAATAGGTCTTGAGAACTCTATAATGTAGGGCTGTATGCAAAATATTATTTGATTCTGTTTGAATTTGCGGCTGTTATAGTTTGCCATAGAAAAAAATTACCCTTGATTAAAAAAAAAAAGTTGCTGGTAAACTACCCCTTTCCCTTAACCGATCTTCACCAAAAACAATATGTCTTGAGTACTCTACAAATCAGGACTGCATGCAAAAAATTATTTGATTCTGTTTGAATTTGCGGCTGTTATCGTTTGCAATAGAAACAAAATCTACAGACAGATACACAGACACACACACACAGACACTTTTCGAAAAATGACTTTTTTCATGTTTTGAGGGTAGTACAATCAGAATCTGCAATAATCTCGAACACGATTTTTTTTTGCCATCAGCATACTTCCATTTCCTTAAGGAACATGGAAGTAAAACGAGTTAAGAAATTTTTTACAATCAATATTACAGTCTTCAAAGTGGTTGAAAAACGTGTTGATAACATTTTGAAATCAATCTCATTAAAGAAAACGCTAACAAAACAATAAAAAAACGTGTTATTGAAATATTGTGTACAGGGTATTGACGTTTAACATTAAAAAAATAATAGTATCTTATAAACAAACTTCAATAGCGCTTATATTTATTGTGTTATTACTTTAATGGGATCGATTTCATTATGTCAACATGCGTTTTTTTCGCCACTTTAAATATTGTAATGTTGATTAGCCTTAACTTGTTTTTTCTTCCGTATAAAGCCGACTCAACCGGACATCCCCCCCCCGCCCAGACGAAATTCTACATACGCTACTGCTGAATAGACGACCATAACAGAGAATGAAAGTAATTAAGAATTACAGTAATTTAAGCTCAGAGGTTAATCGCAGCAAATACCAAAACACAACGTATCTTTGGTAATCAGGTTATAAAGCGAGACACTGAGGATTAGTTACAGCCAGTGGCGCAGAGAAGACATGCTTAACCAAAGGAATAAAGAAAAAGGAAATTTAAAAAATTAAAAAAAAAACGATAAAATGTCCTCATAAACCGAATTCAACAATTAAGCTAAACGTTGTTACTTACGTTACTTTATCATCATCATCATCATCATCGTCGTCGTCGTCATTTTCAAGGATTAAACCAAGGATGGTTTGTTCCTGTCTCAAATAGGCAAAGATTAGAACTGGTCACTCCAGCGCTTCCTCGGACGCCCCACACCTCTCCGTCCCCTCGGCTTATAGTTCCACAGTTGTTTGGGGATGCGGCAATCATCCATGCGTCAAAGATATTCCCACCAATTCAGCCGATACTCAATAATCCGCTCGAGTATACTCATAATATTCAGTTCCTGCCGTATATGTGTGTTTCTTCTATGATCATGGAGAGTATACCCTCCCACGTGCCTGAGAAATCTGATTTCAGCCGCTTGGATGCGACTGGCCTGGCCTTTCGTTATAGTCCAATTCTCAGACCCATAAAGAAGTGTGGGAAGGGCCATCACCTTGTAGAATTTTAGGCGTGTTCCTTACTTACTGACTTAATGTTTTGCCTAATGGTTCCGCACATAAGGTTGAATTTATGCAACTTATTCACAACGTCGTTGCTTGCATTATAGTATTCAAAATTGGTAACTTGTTCCAGGACAGTACCATCTATAACAATTTGCCCGTACGGGATCAGTTCCACGAGAAACCATCACCTCGGTCTTAAGTGTGGATGTTTGCAACCCAACATCTCTGCAGATTGGATTTAACAAATGTATACCCAACATTCATTCCTCTTATTTCATTCCTCTTATTGGTTCTTCTTATTTCATTCCTCTTGTACCACAAGGTGCAGAGATTGAGCAAAGGTCTCGCTACCGTGGTCTCTGCATATCCGGGCCTTGGCTTCATTCCACTGCACTCCCAGCCCCAGAAGAGAACACCTCCTTCACACGTTGTCCTTCCAAGTCACTCTTCACCGGCCCCTGCGTCTTCTTCCAGCTATTCATGCCTCATACAGTTGTTTTGGAAGTCTATCCCCTTCCATCCTCTGAACATGACCAAACCAGAGCAACTGTGCTTTCATAATTTGATCCTTCAAAGGTACTGTCTTAAGACTTATTCTTATAGTAGTGTTTCTGGCTCGATCTCTTCTCGTCTTTCCTTCAGCCTTCCTGAGCTATGTCGTCTCCATAGCTTGGAGAGAGTTAGGATGCTTCCCAGTTAGAGCCCGGGTTTCAGCCCCATAAGTAAGAACTGGCACATCCGTGTTTTTGGCCATCTTAACTTTCTTCGAAATTTCTGCTTTACCAATGAACTTGGTCTTTAGTGCATGCGAAAGTCTCGAGCCACTGCTTATTTACTTACGTTACTACGAGCATTATTAATTGTGGTACGCTGTACCCGTCTTGCAATTTCAAAATCGTTTCCTGTAAGCATTGCTAGGTCCCTGGTGGTCGAAGGATAGTTAACATTTGTATAGCCGTTATTGGGGTTACATCCACTTAGCGGGTAGGAAAGAGGTAGCCTTTTAATTTTTGTTCAATCCGCAGTGTATCTGACTCTACAACATTTACTAGCTCAGAAGTTTATTCCACAGGAATTTCAAAAATGTCTGTATTCAACAGTTTTTATTTTCTATTCGAATGTTACACATATGTGTGTATTGGTGGAATCAGAATTTGTGTTACTGTTTCCCTGTGTTAATATACTTTACCTACGGTTTTTAAAATCCGTTTTTAACAATTTTTCGTACATTTTTAAATTGGTACTCTATTACCATTTCACAAACAAATCATCAAATAAAATCTTGTAACAGTTCATCATACGTAAACTTAAGACTGAATGCGGGCTCGGAACGTTCCATAACCTCTACCGGTGAACTGATTTGTATACTAACTTCAAAGTTTGGCAGCCAACCGCAGATTTGGGCACCCCGTTGTTAGATTTTGTATTGTTTTATTTGAGACCTGTAGTGCCCATTTTATGAAAATATTTTATACATTCTTAGTAAAACGTGGAGACCGGTTACATTCCGTTTACTGAGTATTTACTAAGTTGAAGTTTTAAAAATTTCATACAAAAAACGTACAGAAAATGGGAGAAAATTTGTGCCGGTCTTTTGGTATCATTTATTTCCTTTACATTGTAACTTTTTGGAAACGCGGTGTTATAGGAAGTTACTGAAATCAAGACGGATCGACAAGGTTAGTAATGACGAGATTCTGACTAGAGTTGGAGAAAGAAGTTTTTGGCAAAATATTGTGAGGCGAAGGGTTGAACGTGTTGGCCATATAACGCGTCACGGGAATTTGATGAACACAGTAATTGAAGGTCACTGTCAGAAAAAAGGTGAAGAGGAAGACCGAGACTCTAATATATGAAAATATTATTGGTGATTAAGTTGTAATTCCTATGAGGAGATGAAATGGAAATCACAGAGAAGATTGGTGCTAGTGAGAACGGCTACAAACCGATCTGCGTATTGCTAACTTAAGAAAGGATTGTAACTTTAGATGTCACCTTTATCGTTTCGTGACTTTGTTAAATTTTATAATCTATTAATGCAAGACTAATAATTCCAGCTCGTCAATTATCACCATCATTATCACAAGCTCGTCGGCACCATCATCACTTTGACAGTTTTTAAATTGTACTGTTTTGTGGCGTGCGTGTACGGATTCGTTTATTATGCAGCTATTGAATGCCAGCAACAGAATAATTAAAAAAAAATTTTTTCTTGTTAACCGATGTTTTGTTAGAAGAACTTTCGTGTTAAGTGTACAAACTGTAATCGTAAAATAGAAGTAACGATCGGGACCTGAGGCTTATTTCGTAAGCCGTAGTTCGATATTTCGCGTTAACCTTTTTCGGTCTTAAGCGTTTTCCACTGTAGTACTATTGTAATACGCGGAGTATTTTATGGAGTGACCCAGCAGGCCAAAAAGGGGTTCCGAAGATCTCAAGGAATTGAGTGTGGTCACTGTGCCGCAAAGAACGTATTGTTACGACGATCTCCTTGATCGTCGTCTGGTACAGTGGAAAACAAAATACATGACACCAGTTACGTCACTAATCGCCAGCTTTAATTATCACAATTAAACAGTTTGTAAGTGACAAGACAGTCTCTTACAACAAATCAAATAGAAATTGTTCACACGCAATAAAAATGTCAATTAATGTTAATTATAATAACACCATTATAAAACGCATAATACTTCGCCACAATACTTCAAACTGGACTGTGTAATCGTCACTTAAACGCACAGAGCAATCGCCTGACAATAACTAATTATAATACTACGAACCGCATTCCAACAAATCGCAACTCAAACTGAACCGAACGTCGTTGAGTACTTGTATTTATACCCCGCCGAAAATCCAGAAACATCCATACACTACGCATCAGCTCTACACTAGGACGCAATTGACTGGGGCCTTGTCACAGTGCGCGCGGCTGGCGACGTCCAGAAAAGTCTCGCGAGCGCATGTTGAAATCACGTACGCACACAACATTATAGCCGGATTCCTCTGGAACATTCGATAAACACGTAGATTGATCTGTAATGTCGTAACAGTATGGTCATACTTTTATTATTAACGAACACACGCAGTAGACATAATATTTTGTTAATGATGTAGATTTTCACATTTCAGTTTACTCACTATTATCGTTTTTTTTTTTATTAGTCACAATTATTATCAGTTCTAAAACCGTTAGTACAGCAACAATAAAACCAACGTTATTATTTAATATAATAGTATTAGTAGTAGCAGTAGTAGTAGTAGCTAATGGAAGACAATAACTGTTTTCATTATTGTTGGTACCGTTGTTGTATATTATTACCGTCATCATTATTGTCAGTAGACGACTGACTGTTGGAACGGCAGACCGTCTGACCTTTTGGACTTCCTAACGAAGAAGCAGCGGTATTGTTTATTGGAAGCAGACACGAGCGGATATAGAATTTCCCTTCGTTACTTCGTGGCATAAACTGTATAAACGTCTACAGACTCTGCTGCGTTTCTAGGAAACAAAACACTATCGGTGTAATGTACATTGCAAACTGTGTTTCGTATCGGCGGATAATCGCCCAATTTTTGGGTAACTCGATCAATGTGGCTTTACAAAATCACTTCAAAACAGTAGCGTGGCGTCCATGTAACCGCTGTTGCCGGCGGCAACAGCCCTGGAAACGAAAGAAAATAATGTTAATTATATCACAGAATAAATAATTTAGTTATTGAATAATTTGAAAACCGAACAATATTAGTAGGGAAACTTGAAGAAAATCGTAGCATTGCTTTCGAACAGCTGAGCACTTGTACCGTCTTGTGCTGCCGGCTCAGACATCGACAGTTTTACTGCGTGTGGTCATTGACCTAGTAGTAGTTGTCACTGTGCAAACGGGAGGGAGACATCCACCCATTGTGTTGCCGCTGTATAAACCGGCAAAACGCTCAGTTAGCAGCTATGTTCGTTTTGTGACCAACGTGCAGCAGTTACTACCTACCTATTTGTGTTTTGTTCGTTTAGTTATGTGTTTCTCTGTTTGTCTTTATTATTATTAATTCGATTATTTGAGTCCTCATTTATTCTGTGTAAGAATAATGGAGTCAGATCCCGTTGAACCGGGACCCTCTTCTTCTGCCAGCGAAAGAGAAAATACTCTAAAAAGAACATTTTGGCTCTAAGAAGAACACGTGGCACTAGAAAAAAATTCGAATTAATGTTTAGGCTGTTTTAGCCCTATCACAACCGGCAACAGCTGTTATGTACCCACGCCACGCCAGTGCTTCAAGACCAGGCGCAGACCTCAGAGTGGTAAATGGGGTAAATCCCTCTCTCAAATGGTCACATCAGTCAAAAAATGTTTCGTCATCTTGTGGTTGTAGAATGGTTTTGTTATTGTGAATTGATACAACAGCATATCACGTTATGTAGGATCATGGTTTTACTCTAAAATTAGGCCTACATTAACTTATAACTGTAATCTTACTACCATCTTAAGTTTTGTTTGATACATAACGTAAATGAGTAATGTGTATTTTAAACAGTGAGTGAATGTTATTAAAAGAACAATGAGCTGACAGAGATATGATTTTATACTTGTATGTTAGTAAACATATTGTGTTGATAATTAGGCCTACACACTGTATTTTTATCTTCATTCATTAAAGAATGACCTTTTATAAACTTTTCATACCTCCCCAAATTCAGCTCTTTCCTCCTCCAAAATTGCTTGCTGGATCAACAACTGTTCAGGACTGCAGACCAGCACGCAAAATAATATTGGTTCTATTTATGCATGTATCAGTCAAATAGTGAGTTCCGTTTACCTATATTCTTTTCTCTAAAAGAGACATTTCGATTAAAGCTGTTGGTGATACTGGGAGACTTCTGTTTCTGTCAGTTGTAGTAACGTTTCTCACGTGTTAGGAACGGTAAGGCGCGAAACATGTCTCGTCCGTTTACAAGTAGCTTCGAAGTTAGAAAACCGCGCAGTGACTCGTTTTCTGTGGCATCGAGGTCTAACCCCACTGAAATCATCGCCAGTCGAGGATAGTATATGGTGACACAGTAATTTCACGCCAAGCCATCGGAAAATGGAGACGGTTGTGGAAAACGACCCCACTGATATCAAGGACGATTATTGACCCGCAGGGAACGCTATCAACTTCGACAGCGCATGGCACCGTTGCATGCGTTCAGCAAATGAGCCAATCGCAGTGGAAAATTGCTGCTGAATTTGGTCTTTTGCGTGGAAGTGTGCACTGTATCTTCTGTGAGCGTCTGTAATGTCAAAATTTGCGCGCATCATTTAGCACATGCCACGAAGCGACCCCTTGAAAAATTCACTCAGCAGTGGGAGGAGTGGGAACACCCTGCTTACAGTCCCAGTGGCGTATCTGGGGGGGGGGTCCGGTCGAGTCGGCTTCGTACAAAAGAAAAAACAAGACTAATCGACGTTTCTATCTTTAAAATGGTTAAAAAACGTGTGATAACATCCTGAAAAATCCCATTAAAATAAACGGTAATAACACAATATAAATACGCGTTATTGAAACATTGTTTAGAAGATACTTATTGACTGAATTGATTCTCCTACGTTTCGTACTTCAAACATATAACCAAATGCTGTGGAATTTATGTGTTTGCATATTTAAAAAAGAGTTACTACTATATTAGCGCACACAGCTGAAAAAATACGTATAAAACACGTAATACAAATGCCTAAAACGGAAGATATTAACAAAATTCGTCAACTTTTTTTACCATTTGGGGGTGGAGGGGTCTGGTACCGTTCGCCCCTCCCGTAAGCACAAATCTGTACAGTCCTTACTACGATGTAAATAATTGTGCAAATCTTGTTGCATAAATTAATTACTCTATCAATTATTAATCTTGGAGACAGTGATTGACTAATTTTATCACTTTTATCTACCAGGATGTATTTTCCATTGCCCCTCGTTGGGAAGCCATGTACGGTGTTAATATTTATGCATCTTTAATTAATTGCATAAATTAACATAAATTTTAATTATATAAATTTTATTCTTGATTGCAATTATCTAGTAGAACAAGTTTCCTTGTGCCACGCGATGGGTAACCATATACAATGTTATTATTTATGTCACACGTTGGTAGCGTGATATAAAATGTTATGATTATGCAAATCTCATTTGCGTAAATTATATTTTAATTAATTGTTGTCTGATTATAATTATATTAATGTTTATGAATGTGTTGTCTGTATGAACTTTATCATATCTCTCTGGGTTTAACTAGCCCCGCAGTTGGATGCTATATACATATGTTAATGTTTGTGTATATTTAGTTAATTGCATATATTAATTGTTGTTTAATCTATGCATCTCGATCAAATTTATTAAATGTGTAATCGGTAATGCTATCAACCAAGAGTAATTAATTTCGGCCTTTACTACCAAATAAAACTCCAAGAATTAGAATATTTATGAACATGGTACTTGTAAAATCATATTAAATCGAAATCATTAATTGTGGATCCTATCTTTTAAGAAGTTATCTTGTAAGTCAGGTCTTAAATAAATTAATTCAACACTATCGAATCCATTCTAAAGTACATTTATTATAATATGGCATTTTGTATGTATTCATGTCATAAAAGAAATCATATAATAAGAGTATCTACAAATATTTCCAAAAGACAATTTAATTCTGTGACACATTTAAAGTAATTGACAGAAACAATCAAATGTATGCACTTATTCGTGCGTGGTGACGTTAATAACTATCAATGTAGCGTGCTTGAGATTTGCACTAAGTGATTTACTTCAAAACATATTTAAACATTTACACACATGAAATACTCATATACTTGCAGTAAACATATTAGACATATACATATTTGAATAATCATATACCTGCAGTAAACATATAAAACACATACATATTTGAATAATCATATACTTACACTAATAAAATAATACATGTGTAATATTCTATGACATTAGTTATTCCTAACTATGGATTCGTATTTTATTGACTCTTTATAGAATATCTCAGGCAGTTAGTTCTAAGTGACAGGTCAGCGGTATTACGATAAACTAGGAATTATAATAAGTGATTATTTTGGTACGTTACTCATGTCGTCGTAGTGTCTCGCTCCCGTTGCATGTCCATCTGGGTCCATTTGTTGACGATTGATGTTAATCCATGAAACACTCGTAACTCGCACTTTCAATTGTTATACGTACATCGTTCCGGATCGCTAGTCCGCACTTCACGACATCCGTTATGAGTTTTATAATATCATTACAGTTTAAGTCGCGGTACTTGCACTAAGGATTCATCGACTATTCGTATCGCGTCAGTCTATTTATGCGATTTTTAGTTCGATACTCTCACGCACTTAGTTATCTTTCATCTTACGTGTTCGACTCTTCCGTAACGCCTAGATTGATTTCAAGTTCATTAGACGCATATAAACATTATCAGCACTTGACTCAATTTTACGAAATAATGTAGTCTCACAAATTTAGTATGTGATAAACCGATTCATTTCGTTGATGAAAAAGTTCAAGTATGTTACTACTGTATCATATCACTTCTTACAGCATTAATTGTATTAGTGTAATGCTTAGAGTTTATAAAGTTCGATAGTCGCGCATCGTCGCGAACACTACCGTTTCGGCTTGACGGTCTAAGTCTTACTCCCGAACTTCCACTAAGTCCGAACACCACTTCGAATATATCTCCGAACAAAATCTTTATAATACTGAGATAGAAAATTAAATGATACTGAAATAATGAGATACTGGGATACTGAGAGATCTGAGATAAAATTATAGTAATACTGAGACAACTGAAAATTGAGAGAATGAAACCGCGTCTCCTCGTGCATACAGTTTTTATGTCCTTCGTCTTCCCACTCTTGTCACTCCTACGATCGCTTCATTTTCCCACCAAAATAGCTCTGATAGGACAGTTGTTCGGATCTCCCTATGTCCTCTTGTCTCTAGTCTGTGATTCTTGTGAATTCTCCACCCAGCGCCATTTGGAGAGGGATGTTCTTCCTCGGGATTTGTTCTCTGGTCGTCGGCTTCTGTCAACACTATCCCTTTCAGTTACTCCCTTGTGAATTCTCGTTTCTAATTGGCTGGTTGGCTTCTCTACTTGAATCTTACGTAGTCCACGTGGACACGACGAGTTGCTGTCATCAGGACGTTGCCACTTTCTTGGAATCTGCACCAAGACCTAGCTTCTGAAGTCACATCTGCCCCTTTTGGTGTAGCGTGTCGAATTATTGTACTGTTCAGACACTATCGACTTGCTCTAACGAACTTACGGGTGACAAACATCTGTGTTCATCGCAGGCGCCTCTTCGTTCCATGCTACATTGTCCGTGCTCCAGCTATTGTTTTTCTGTAAGTTGCACATATGCTTGGAACAATGCTCTTAGCGATGCCTATCTATTCTTCTCGCTACTGAACGGATGCAAGGGTAACGTTCCTTTGTTATATTTGTAAAGTCAAGCGTTCCCACGCATGGTCCAGTTCGTCGCAACATGTGTTGTAGCGCGTATTGTCCCTTAACGGCTTTTATGTCATTTCAGTGGAAAGGAAAGGGTTGTTCCTTTCGTCGCTCGCCCTCAAACAAAGCTAACACGTGTCACTCTTGACGGGCTCTAATTGCTGGTGTAACTCCCTCGGAATACCCAAAAATCAAAAAAAATCTCGAAGTAATAAGTACGTTATATTACCTTGTGCTGTGTGATTTCCACGCTTTCAGTCCTACGAAAGAGGCCTTTGCAAAGCGGCGATGTCACGCCGATAAAGAAGTCCAAAACGCAGCGTGGGGATTGTTATCTGATGCTGGATGGGAATTTTTCAGTAATGGTACCGAAAAACTAGTGACACGCTATGACAAACGTGTAAATAAACACGGCAGTTTTGTAGAAAAGTAGATCTTCAATTGTACCTTCAGATAAACAAAAATATTTTTAATAAATATTCCACACGTTATTTTTTATGTTAACGCAATTAACTTTTGACTGTCCCCCGTATTATCCCGACCGTGTTGTCTTCTAAAACTTCCGGGCCGTGATCGGATACTAAAACCGGTGTCTTTGCTACGTTGTAACGTTTCAGCGGCTCCCGCCTCATTATGTTATAACATATTGTTACGACGGTCTAATGATCGTCGTACGGTACAGTGGAAAACAAAACTCAAGACGCCAATCAAGTCACTAATCACCAGCTTTAATTATCACAATCAAACAGTTTGTAATCAACAAGATAGGCTCTCACAACAAATCAAATTGAAATTGTTCACACGCAATAATAATGTCAACTAATAGAGTCAACAATTATAAAACAAAACTTCGAACCGCAATGGAATAAATCGCCACTAAAAACTGACTCGACCGTCGCTGAATGCCTACATTTATACCCCGCTGATATTCCAGAATAATCTGTCACTTTGTTAAACAAACAAGCGCACTCGAGATTCCACTAGAAACAGTGTCCTTGAACACACTGCCCTGACCGGTACGGTCTGGCATAGTCTCAATAGTTGACGCGTAATTGTCTTTCATCACAAAGTAGCAGCAGTATGTACGCGCGCGCACATTACAGCTGGAATATCCGAGAAACATCTAGCATGTTCTGTAATGTCCCAACAATATAACAGATTGTTATTCTTCGCATTCGAGTGAAATGCATTTTACTGCACCAAGTCAGAATTGGAGCTGCAGAACTCATGGCGCACCGAAGCTGCTGCCTTCCTCCCGCTCTTCACCTCTTCTTCTTCTTTAGCACTACAGCCCAACGCGAGCCCTGGCTTCCAACGTCTTACAATCTTTCTTAAAACCTTCTCAGTGTTTCTTGTTCCTTTTTTATCAGTGTCCATGTCTCGCCTCCATAAGTAACAACCGGTCTGATAAAGGTCTTATATTTATGTTGATTTTTATGTTACGACTAATGAGCTTACATCTCAATAGTCTACTGTTGGCATAATTTGCCCTATTTCCTAATTGTATCCTGTCGTGTTTATGGACCCTTCATTACCTATCATGTTACCCAGGTATGTGAACTTATTAACTGCATCAAATGAATTATCCTCTATGCACAAATTGTATAGATTTCTTCTCCTTTCTGATACAGATATCGGCATGTATTTAGTTTTGCTGATATTTACGTTCAATCCCATTCCAGCGGATTTTAATTCAGCTCCTTGTATACCTCAACTAGCCGTCCTTGATCTGTCTATTATCACAACATCGTCAGTGTAAGGACATATTTGGCTTGTCTTATTTAATATTGTTCCTCGCTGATCTATGTCTTTCATGGCATAATGTAGCGTAATAACGAAAAGGGTGGCCGATAACCGATCACCTTGCTTAACTCCCTGGGGGGGTAAGCAGCATCTCATTGTCAACCATATTTTCTGGTTAACGTGACGTTATGTTCTGTGACTACGCGTTATAAATTTGTTAAAGTGTTATAAAATTTTAGGAGATTCTCCCGTTTATAACAAACTGTATTCCTCAATACAATCGCCCCACCGCATGATGGTCGTCCAATTCGTATTTTGCCCTTCCGTGCTCTCTTGACTAATCTGTCATCGTCCATCCTGTCGACATGGTCATTCCAGATTTGTCACTTTTTCTGTACCGAGTCCTCTGTGTCTGTCACATGGCATGTTTGTCAAATACTGACAGTTGTTATTCTATCTCACAGTGTTCTGCCTATCATTCTTCTCAACGACTTCATCTCAACGATTTGTGTTTGTCTTCTGGTTATCATGGTTTCTGGTCTTGTCTGTGCTACACAGGTCGGGACAGACCTCACTGTACTTCTATATATCCTTGCTTTCATTTCCAAACTTAAAAAAATATATATAATATCATGATACATCCTGACACCCTGTTTGATTTTGTAACCGGGCAGCTTATTTCTTTACCTATTAAACAATATCTTGTTATCGGTACATCTAAATATTTAACTTACGTACATTAACTGCTTCACAACTTCGTTGTCTACTACTAACTTGCACCTCACTGGCGTTGCAGCAGTAGTCATTGCTTTAGCCTTAGCTGTAGAGATCATCAGACTATGTTGTTAACACGCGCTGTTAAATTTGTACAAAACCTTTTGTAGATCGTCTTCGGCCTCAGCTATAAGTACGGCATCGTCAGGATAACAAATAATGTTGAAATTAGCATTACTCATCTTAAGACCATAACAATCTTTTACGGTTATTATTATTTCGTCCATTACCAAGCCATAAGGTGAGGGGCTAAGTGAATCCGTTTTCCAGCCGTGATTAATTCTGATAATTCCCCCAATAAATTCTATTCCCAAGGTGGTATTTGTACATGCCTCTCTTATAATATTTACGAATTTTGCAGGTATTTATTTAAAGCTAAAACGTATAATTGCTTAAAATTATTTAAGTTAATATTTAATTATTTTATAACACATGCATGAAATAATAAAAGAAGAGTGTGGAAAATGTGAAAGAAACTTGATTTTAAACTTTGTAAAATTTTTTAATTTAGTGCAGAACAGCCAATAATTTTACTGGATAGCCGCCACTGACCTGTGTTTTTCATCTTCTTCTTCTTCACGCCATAGCTAACGCGTACATGCCTGTTTCGTTTCTACAAAGTCATATTAAATTTGCTCCCATCTTAAAAAAGTTCTTCCAATGTCACGCTTGCCCGTCGATTTGCGGAATCTCGTTTGTCTTGCAAACCTCAACGCGTTTATTACTTTAATTAAAAGTGTGTTCTTTTTACGATGGATTCAAGATTTAAGTACGTGTGTGATCATATTATTATTATTATTATTGTTGTTGTTGTTTTGTTAGCGACTTATAATTAAATAATAATGAAGAGATCAAAGCCTCTAGGACTTAAAAGTACGTAGGAGTGCTTGTCAGTGCAAACGGGAAAGATAAGGTAAAAATTAGACAAATAATTAGTCTGCAACGGAAAGCAATTTCAAGGTTAAATGGAATATGGTGACACAAGGAAATGTCAAAAGATTAAAAATGACTCATCGAAGGTTTCAATGAGCATCGTTAAAAGTATGGTATCTTTTTGTATGGTTTACATGGTCCAAATAATTTATATAACAGTTACAATTTAAATGGTGCAGAAACCTGAACTATGACTGAACCTGATAAAAGAAAACTTATGGCAATAGAAGCGGATGGACTGAAAAGATCGTGTAGAATATCTAGAGATATTCAAATCCGCCACGACGGCGTTCCCCTTCTCGTCTTCTCTTCTTCTTCCTAGATTCCGGTCCCCACATAGTTCTCTTCGTAACCCTGCTCTCGTCCATCCTTTTTATATGGCCTATCCACTGGAATCTCCCTGCTTTTACGACTATGTCTTATGCTGGTTCGCCAAGACGCTTTATTATTTCTTATTTGTTCTGACGTATCCACCTTCCGTCTTTCCCCCCCCCCATATTCTTCTAATCGTCTTCCTTCCCAATGTCCTTAGTATGTCCTGACAGTCATTTATTCATTATGCACGATTCACATCCCTTTAGTATAGTTTTACAAAGTCCTAGTTTTAAGCTTCTAGACGACTTCTCTGCCCTCAGTAAATGATTAATCTTTCCAACACATGTATTCGCTTTACTCAGTCTCAGTTTTTTTAAATCTCAGTCTCCTCTCTTCCTCACATTTATACGTTTCCTCCCAAACTCGTCCGACTCCTTGAATGCCGTTCTCCCTAGACGTGTACCAATTGTTGTTTTGCGCCTTCCCTGAAGACTGCACCTACTCTCGCCACCTTGCATTTCATTCTGTTCAGCTACACTCCCATATCGTACACCTGTTCTACCACTGTTTTTGCTATTTTTTTCTTCCCTCGCTATCTGCGCCCATTTTATGCAAAATCCTATCCTCTCGCATTTGAACACAATGAGTTAAAAAGAAACTATAGGCCTAGCCATAATTCCGAGTACAATTCATATTTGACCTTAACATTAACATAAGTTTGGATCTGAGATTAAACTTTAACTACAACAAGTGAAATAGACGAACTTCATAAAGAATGTGTACCAGGGTCGGATCCAGTAAGCAATGGGGTGGCAGAGCTGACTTGTAGGGGGGGGGGGTTATGGAAAGTTAGAACATTCTTTATAGGCTTAAAGTATAAACGACAGGAATGAGTTAAGATACAAATACAGTGTGTTATTATCAACACAATAAGTTTACTGCCGTACAAGTATAAAATCATATCTGTGTCTGTCAGTTCATTGTTCTTTTAACAATATCCACTTACAGTTTAAAATACACACATTAGTGTGTGTGTGTGTGTGTGTGTGTGTTTATGCCATATATCAAACAAAAATTACTATGCTAGTAAAGTGCAATTATAATTTAAACAAATTTTAGAGGAAAACTATGAACCTCCATAACGTGATATGAATTTTTTATCACAATCACGATCACAAGACCACTCTACAATAAAAAGAACGACGAAAAAATGTATACTGAAGTGACGATTTAGGAGGGGAAGTTCCCACATTTCCCTCTCCGTAGATCCGCGCCTCATGTGTTCAGGTATCGATGTAGAGTTACCTAATTCACTTGTCACTCATTTTTAACCAAGCATTTCAGTGCAAACATAATATTTCACACAGTAGTCTACACACACAGTTTTATAAAATATGTTTTGTGCCTCGTCTGTATTTGTAGGATTCTTCACAAAGAGATCAAAGTAAGATAAAAATAATTTCAATAGTTTGGAAATTCTTTTTATTTGTAAAATCAGTAAGGTCGCTAGGACCATAAACATGTTACAATGAAGCCGTTTACACCTTAATCAAAGATTTATATGCAACGCGGTTTTAAATTTAGAAAATAGCTTCATTCGGTTACAAACGCATAGCGGTACAGAATGCATACATACGAATGTCCCTTACGTCGTTGATGTGAAAGGCTCTATTGCCAGCGCGTTATAATGCGAATCACGTGTGCGTGTAAAGCACGCATGCGCGCACGCACGTTGCATAATACACGTTGAAGAGAAGATGGCAGCCACTTTGTCTCCAGTCCAACAGCGACCGCTCGACCTGATCGCTTTCTAAACGTCAGTATTATGCCTGTATGCGTTTCGTGCTGGTGCTGGCTGAACTGAATAAAAAATACACCCGCTGTACAGAAAAAGTTTACTTGCTTTGCGGTAAAACCGTACGCTGTGTCTTGGTTAATAATGGCCATTTATACGGGTAATCGCACGTAATCAAGAGATACAGTGCATCAGTGAAGTATTTTACCAAGTACGAAAAAACCAGGGAAAACAATGGTTTATCAAGTCAACTTTTATGTTTGTAATGTATCAAAAGTCTTGGGCGGTTTATTCTAGGGCAATGGTTCCCAAAGTGGGGTCCGCAGACACTTTTAAGAAAGATTAGAATATACCGTAATTTTTCCGATGTTTATGCTCTAAAATCTCAATTTTAGAATCTTAAAACATTAGTAGAAGATTCCAGTATTTCTTTTTTTTGGGGTTGGGGTTCAAACTAATTGTAATTGTAAAAGTAATTTCACACTAATGGCTTTAATAATGTCTTTAAATCATGACGTGTAGCAGATCTGTTTGTCAGCCGAACTGACTATACCTCTCTCTTACACTACGAAAAGAAGAGTCACTGCCAGAACTTTCAACTGACAGTTCATTAAAATTACAGTTTTCGCAATTACAGCTAGCTGACTTCTGGTTATACGTAATGACTGACTATCCTGAACCCGCAAAAAAAGCTCTGAAGCGTTTAACTGTGTTTCCCTCTCCTTATTTGTGTAAAACCGCATTCTCCCTGCTCACGTACTTAAACTCAAAGTTAAAAAATAAACTTGATGTCGAAAGTGATTTAATATTGAAATTATCAGACATTAAATCCAATATTGCAGAGCTAATTATTCAAACTAGCAGCTTCATTGTTCACATTAAACTATGTTTGATATCATTAATATTATAATTTTGCAAGTTAAGAGAATGTTGATTTTAACATATTTCAATTAAAATATAAGAGTTTCTATACTCTTGTTACTTGTTGGTTTTATTTCAGAACTCAGACGGGGTCGGTGAATTTTTAAACTATTTGGGGGGTGGGGGCATCCGGGGACTGAAAAGTTTGGGAACCACTAGTTTGGTGACTAGTTTGAAATTTGAAAAACGTGATACTTTCTTCTCTTACCACTACCCCTACTCGCCTACCCCTAGTCCCTCACCCTTTTTAACTGATCCAACACCAAGTGTGAAAAAGTAATTCCTACTTGAGGTTGTAATCAACAGTTAACGCAGTTTGATTAAGTAATTGCTACAGAAAATATTAAATTATTTTGTTCTAACCTATTTCAAGCGTGGAGTCTTCGCTACTGTCGTTTCCCTGACCGTTTTCAAAACCGTTTTCACTGAAGATGGCCTCCAGAGGTGAGGACGAAACGTCTGATAATAACATCCGTCAACATACCGGACCACGGTCTTACAGCCCGGATCTTAATTTCAATGATTTTGTTCTATTCAAAATGGAAAGTCCTTTTTCATTACACCGTTAAAGTAACACTTTGTCATTGTTGTTGTTGAAGTACACCCACACTCGTCGCTCCTCACAAAATATAACCTGTAAAACAACGTTAATAAGCGCGGAGGTTTACAATTACGCTTGCAGTACCCACTGAGGTTGTGTTCGGATCCCGTAGGTAGAACGGCTACTGAAACGTAGATGTATAGATCGATACTGTGAAAACGTGAGACTCGTGTCTTTTAACTGGTACCGACAGAAGAGGGAACAGACCGCAGGTTGGTATAATGAACATAAAACAGTCAATTTTTTTTTTATCTAGTTGTGAGCAGATCTTAAAAATCTGTGGGACAAGTTAAATGTTTCTTGAAAAATGTGGACTTTTTGCGTCCCTTTTTTTCCCGGGACAAGACTAGAGAGATCAAAATGGGGACAATCTTGTCAAAAACAGGACGTCCGGTGACCCTACTTTATTCAACGTTTGTATTTTTAAACGAGAATTGAGAAGTTGTCCTGATGTCTCAACCTCTAGCTTAGTGTATCGAAATAAGTCAAGCTTAGTGTCTTCGGACCAAACTTAGTGTAGCTTGGATATAAGTCATAAGATCTTGAAAACAAAGTAGATAAATAAGTTTGGTCAAAGATTTTTTAAAAATATATAATCACTTGGTACGTTTCACAGATTTCATTTAACTGTGACAGCTGTTTCGCCTTCCTAAGCCATTGACAAAGAGACAATCACCAAGTGCCCAACGCGTCATCAATTAATATCGTAAGTTTGGTCATATTTTTAGTGTAATAATCCGACACTTTGAACACAAAACACGAACGGATACAAGAATTAAGATGTACAATACGGTTGCAGTCACGGCGTTGCCTCACGGAACTGAATCATGGGTTCTTACCAACAGACAAGAAAACTATATACAGGCTGTAGAGATGACAGTCCTCAGAGATGTGAAGGGATATAAAAGAGACGGCAAGATAAGAAACGCGGACATAAAAACGGAATTGCAAATAAGTATACATTTTGAAGGTTAAAATAACAGGAAACAAAAAAGGTGAGTGGACAAGGAAATTGGGTAAATAAGAAAATAGAAGATAGGTAGGCCTAGATGAATATACTGGACCCAACCAGACTTCCAGTCAAGTGACATTATACACCATCAGGAAGAAGATGGCCCGGAAGTTAAAGGAAGAGATGGGTACCATAACAGGTAACTTATGCCTAATCCTACGTGAAGTACATAAGATGAAGAGGAAAAATAAACCCACAACGTAAAGTCGGATAAAATAATTACTGATAAAAAACTTCCTGGATTTTTGGCCTTTTTGACGATTCTCACACTTCTTTTCTCCTTTCAGAATTATCAAAAGTTCTATTTTAAGTCCTCCCTTTCGTCCTCTCTTTCCGTAGTATTAGATGCACGTTCAAGGAGGGTGTGTTGAAGTTGTTATTGTTGTTGTTGTTCAATGTTATTCAATTCTTTAATTTTTTAAGAATTCAATAACGTTTTCTGTTATCCTCTGTTAGCCACGGTTTACAATCTGTGTTCTCAGTGTTGCAAAGAGAGTTCACGAAAATGTCTCAACAGTAACATTTTAATTGATGTCATGTAAAAATTTTAGATTTTGTTAGAACGGGGATACGACGGTGTAGGAACGTATACGCACACTTATATCCTCGCGATATCTCTCCGATTCCACTTTATGCAAATTATATCCAGAAGGGTGGAGTCACTATCATAACAGCTGAAACATTGTCAGTAATTTAGATCGGGAGTAAATTTGCTAAAACACAGTTGCTTAGCATTCGTGCGCACACACTCATACAAGCGACCGTTTTGCGTGTTGGTTGTATCACATTCGAGTGAGGGTAGGGGATGCGTTCGAAAACCGAGGAAGTTAGTTAAGAACGAATTCTGCAATTTCCTGTTTTGGCGTGTGAGAAACGTTTGACAGTAAAAATCTATAATGAGGAAGTCCGCCGGCGCCATGTATGAAGAAGAAAGGAAGATATCGCCACCCGGATGTGACCACCTGCTTCCAAATTGCGTCAGCTGTTCCTCTTGTCACTGGAAGCAAATGGCTCTACTACACACACGAACGCCGATCAAAGTTTTAAACAATCGTGCTAATTTCATTTGACGTGAATTTATAAAGAAATTATACTTTAATATATGAAAGTTATTCCGCTCGAGTCTCACACTCGATTGGAGCGCGAGTTGCCTTTGCCCGTGGTTTGTGGATTCTCTCAATGACCTTCAGTTTATCTCTGAATAGCCAATTTTATTCTTTTCCTTTTTACATCTACAACTCGGAATGAGTGATGTTTTTCCATTTTTCTCATTCCAATACCAATAAAAATTCTTTAGGTCGTACAATGGCCCATATATCTTATCTGAGCAAGTTGGTAAAAACACCTATATTGTAACCAACCCTAGTACTAACCGTGTGATAGGGAAATTCCACGCATCATCCCTAAGAAAGTATTATGTCAGAGATAACGGTGGTATGAATGTTCTAAGAAAATTATGTGAAATATGAGTGTAAACTAAGAATATTAGATGATATGTTAGAATAAATGATTTGAATGAACGGACTATACTTTCAGCTATGAAAATTACGTCAGAAGTGTTGATACACTTATCTGTGTTTGAGATTATAGGTCAGATTCAACCACGTGTATTTGTATTATTACTGTCAAAGTGACATTGGAGGAATGTTTGTTTGAAAAAAGTTTATTTATTTATTTTGATTTGGATTTATTATGTTATTATTATGATTATTATTGGAAGAATGTTTTATTTATTTAGGATATGAAGAAAAAAATTTGTTTTTTATGTAAACAAATTTTTTTTTATACGTGGTGGGGTTAATCCTGCAACTAAACACAGGATGATGATCTACCAATAAGAATATCAGAGCATGGATGACAGACATTAGCATGTTTTAAATTGATTTATGCAATTTTTGTCAATTAGCTATAATTTTTGTATTTAGTGATGGATAAGGACTTGTGTTATACCAAATTCTTTGTAAATGTTAGCTCTATGATGTCATGTACTTTGTTTGTGAATATGTGCGCGCGTTCGCGTGTGGTGAACCTTCGTTGTTATATCTTCCGCGTTAGTTATCCTATCGGCATGAGACTTGGACAGTGAATTAATTATTTATGAAAATAACTACATTTTCTATATAATCTGTTGTTCTCAGCTATTTTGTAAATGTGGTTTTTTAGTAATTGAAAACTCAACTTTTCACGCTTATCTATTGAAGAGTAATAACATTTCTAGATAAAATCTTAGCAGGCACTCGCAGAATTATACAAAGATTCGCCTGCAACGCGTCTATCTTTTGTCCAATCTACCACGTAGACCAATCTTGACCAATCAGAAGACCCTAATTTCAGTCAGATCCGTCGGTTGTCATGTGTACTTCGAAGCAGTTTATCGGAAGCCGTTGCATAGTGAACATCAAGAGTTTTTCTTGTTAGAACTGGTTTAATCTAGAGTAACTCTAAGTCTTGGGACTCTTTTCGAGTTTGTCGATTAGAACCAAGCGGGTGAACTACCAATTATATTATATTAAGTGCTATTACGTGTTAGTGGAAGATTTTCCACTTAGGGAGATTTATCTCACATGATAAATCCTTATTAACGCGGAACACTTCAAGAATAGCCGGAAGGTGTAAGTAATATACACCGCTTTTTAAAGAGCATCAGTCTTTATCACCCTAAGTATCAATAATTAATAACGATCAATAATTAATAATAACCAATTGCGAGAGATAAAACTAACGATTCGGAAAGTGACAATTTGTGTGTGAAATCAATATCAGTGTTACCAGCTGTTCGGCGAACCCGAGCGCGGAGAGAGAGAGTGTGAGAACGGAGAGCGGCGGTCATTGCAGAGAGAGGAGCGTAGCAGCGGCGGAGCGACTGACGTCACGCCTAGTGTAAACGAATTCTACGTTCAAGTAAAATTTACCGAATACACGACAGAACGTACCAGTGACAAAACGTACCACCCGACAAAACGTACCGTCTAACCGGCCGGCTACCTACGACGGGTTTGCTAATTACATCAGAATATTTTGGATGCGACAAAACGTACTCCGCAACTTGTTTCGTTCACTTATAGTGTATCTAATAGTCAGTTAAGTGCTGTTAGTCAGTAACAAGTGTAAACAATTTATTTATATAAAAATGATATAAATGTAAACTTCGAGTCCCCCACGGTTCTGATTCCCATCACACTTTATCCAGGCTTTGGACTGGCAAAATCATTTTGGCGTGTTTAAAATCAGCTGTGGTTAAGCTCTCGTCATTTTTGGATGTTTTTAATTTATATTTTTTTAAATTTTTTTATTATTTTTGTTTTGTTTTTATGGTTTTTTTGTATTTTTAAGTTTCATTCCAAGTTCTGCGAATATGAAAGAGCTCTCAAGAAATCTTAGGTTTCCATTTGCTTCATACCGCTTCATTATTCTTTCAAGTCGTCCGTCATACTTATCGTCCTTCTTTTTGAAACTTCAATGTTCAGTTCGCACTTCATAAAAGCGCAGCTGGTCTTCTCTCCTTCTCCTTTCAAACACATCACCACGTCTTTTATTCTAGGGTTTGGCCTTTTAAAGAGCGTGTTCAAACGGTTGTTCCACCCTTCGACAGAATTTGTTGTCCGATGACGCCTTTGGTAACAGCTCCACAATTTTATTGGAAACTCCGGGTTCTCCAACCAATTTTCAACAAAGTAATCAAAAAACAGACTTAGCTTGGGAGACTCTGGGGCTTGGGAGTGAATCTCGATCCAGCCGTCCTGCACTTCCTCTGGTTTTAAGAAAGCCAGTGATGCACACATGCGGATATGGAGTCGGATATCCTCATTTTCACGGTACTCAGTTGAGAGTCCTAGTTCTTGTACTTTGCGCCAAAGGCATTTTTTTCATATGAAAAAAGCATCCTCTTATATGTGCTGAAGGCAGTACTTCTCGAGTAGCAGACACAGCCGCCATTTCGAAATCCACGTTCACTGTTTCTGGATTCCACTCTGGAACAGCTTTACGGATCAATTGAAACAATCGAATGTAGGTTTCCTTCTTCTTGTTGGGCAATAGGGCAAAAACAATAGGATTTACGTTAGTTTCTTCATCCGTGCTTTCAAAATCTGCATGAATACTGTATATCTGTGAAAGCTGTTTACTAGAGCACTTAAATGTACCATCCAAGAAAGAGTTTCTGAAGCATTTTAAACTGTCTTTGCCTTTTTCACCGCTAAAAACTATAATTCTATCCATCTTCGCCATCATCGGCCAGCAGAAAAGAAGTTCCGTCGAACATTTTCAGCGTTTCTTCATCGAGAACCACTTCTTTGCAGTGGCTCGGCTCTTGGGAGGTCCACACACATGATTGGCTAAAGGCCCACTGACAACTTCACCTCCTCTTGATTTCATAATTACACAAAACTTTTCACTTTGTTACCTTTGACAAATCCAAGTTATCGTATCGTCCTTCCCCTGCCGTTTCTTCCTATAACTATACCCCTCGAAGTGCAAACACAACCCGCGTTTATTAGTCGTAGTCAGCTCCATTCCAAAAAATGTTAAAACCCGCACAGTGTGAATGTTATGGTAGTAATAAGGTTACTTCGCGGCCGTCCGTGCACCATGCCAAACTTGACAAACACAGGTCAACGACTCGAGGGGTATTTAACAGTTACGCGGAAGCCGTTTGAATTTGAGAAACACAGGTAACAGGTACGTTTTGTCGCGGTGTAAATTATTTAGGGATTACAAGGAGACATTTCGCAGGTAGATATCGACCTAAGTGGTACGTTATGTCGCGAAAAGTCGAGTGGTACGTTTTGTCGCTGGTACGTTCTGTCGGGACACCAAATTTACCAAAACTTAACTATATAAACTCTTTCATAATAAATAAAATACTATACATGACATTTTGTTTAGTTTAAATATATCATATAAACAATTATTTACTTGTGTGATAAATAAATAATTTCTCTACACCTCCAATATAGAAAGTGATAGTAAGTAAAAGTGATAGTAATTATCACTCAGTGTAAAAGTGATAGTAATTATCCATAATACGCGTCAACTACTAGAAAACACTTTAACGTAATTGATTGCGGCCTTGAACACAGTGCGCGCGGACCGATATGGTCTGGAATAGTCTCGTTGGGGATGCGTGACAAGTGTCACGTAATTGTCCTTCATCTCAAAGTAGCAGCACTATGTACGCACACACACATTACAGACGAGTTCCACTGGAATAGCCGAGAGACACACGTAGAATGTTCTGTCATGGGATAAGAATATCTTCTCTGATATTTACTTTTTTTTATAAAGGATGATTAGCTGTGTCGTGCCTAGCAAAACGCAGGCTGCATCTCCGTACTCAAAACTGTAACCGCCACATCTGTGCTCATAATTACTCTACCAGTTTGACTTTCCTGCAGACGACTGCCGCATAGCCTCCTACAAACTGCTGCGCATCCACTAAATTACGCTAACATAACTGTCATAAATGATTGATAAATAGTTACTCGATTACTGACAAATGTTACTGAGTAATATATTTGGTTATATTTGTAAGTAGTGCCCTAACCGGTCACTTCCATTCCTTACCTCTCAGTCTACAGTAGATCGGACTGGACACTTCCGTGAAAAGGTATTAAGATTCTTTAAGAACCCCACATTGATGGTGACAATTATTATAATATTTTAATAACTATTAAGATTTATTGAGAACTGCACCACTCAAATTTATATTATTAATTATTACTTGGGCGCCAGAGCAGGAGATCTCAGGTTTGTTTATGAAATAATAACAAACTGTTCAGATACTAATATTTGTATTGTTAGATTCTTGTTACTGAATACACTTAGACTTAATCATTACTATCATCTTTATAGTTAATAACAATAAAAGAATTTATTAATATTTCTAGTTTACAGCTTCTTCGAAATCAGATTAATCAAGTATATTCAAAGGAGTACTTAGTAGATTCAATTTACTCCATTAACAAACTTCAATCATCGCTATCAATCAAAACAAACATATATGTGTATATAAGTATATCTATCATCAATTCTTAACTGCTACGACTTCTATACTATTCAATCTATATTCAATTATTCAATTCATTTATCGTTTCAATAATTATTAGTATTGGTTTCTTACTTTGCTATATCATAAGTCACCCAAACATGTCGTCTAGCATAAATTGAATGTTTAGTATCTGAACATCGTGGGTCTTTTTAAAATGAGATGAGTTTATTGAGATATGAAATTTATGTTAATCAATTATATTGTAATTTATAAATGAGACATTGTTACTTGTTGCAGGATTCCTGATAGGCGAATGACGACTTGTATTCTTGCGTTAACTATCACACGACACTTTCACTGATCACGCTTTATTAACTTTCTTTAACCACATCACACGCTCGCGTTATTACTATACGTCACGCACAAATAAATAATATACTTCTTGCTGCAATCTACGCGCACAAGTTAAACATCTTCTGGTCCGTACGTACTATCGCGCACATATATAAATAAAACTTCTTGCTGCAATCTATCTCAACTATTGAACCGGGATCATCTAATGCTTTGAACTTAGAGTAATAGTATTAAAATTGCTCACATCGAGTGACGCAGGTTTCCCGTGTTTTTTGCGTGAAAATTCAACTTAGACTCCCCCGTTGTGGGCTCCGCGTGTTATTTTTATAGTTTCTTCAATTCTACCCTCACTACATCTTCTGTTGATCGTTCTTTATTGGTCTTACATTCAAAATTTTGCCGGTATTTTTGAATGTATCCAGTCTGGTGTCGTATCTCTTTCGCGCTCACTACTGACGCTATTGGTGATTGGTTCCCAAGGTGCGGGCGATATTTTTACGCGGGTGTTCGTTATACTCCCTAAAAAATGACGCGACTTTCTAAAATCGTCATATTTACTGGCGTGGCCTCTTTTGTCTGTTGAAGGACACCGTACCGTTACCCTAACGGTATATAGGCGTTTTTTGCTAGTTTTACACTACAAAACAATTTATGTGTTTACGACATGTAGGGTGTCTTAGGTCTATTATACATATTTTTGCCGGCGCCGGTCTGTCGCACAGCCGAGCCTCTTTAGATTCACTATTCAATTATAACTTTACTTAAAACTACGTTCATTTCAATACTTTAATTTATCATTAAATTTTGCTTACTTATTATAGGTGTTTACATACATATTAAATTATGATACTGTTATACAGTATCGTTTCAAAGGTATACCCAAACGTTCTCGATGGTCTCATGCAAAAAAATACCTTTCAAGCCTTCCCACGTTGTTCTTCACCTCCAGTTTTTCTTCCACTAAAGATCATCACCAATCCAAGGACTAGGCGTTAGACCTGTTCCGGAACCCATCTCCTCCTCGGTCTACCTACATCACTCTTCCCCGTAGGGTGATAACCCAAGGCAGCCACAGGTAGACGGATATCAGGCTCCACTAAAGATCAAATTATTAAATGGCCTATTCTTCTCTAGGTTACAATTGAATTATTCACCTGTTCCCTCATAGACACTTTTATAAGATGTCTTTATTACTCACCCTGCAATCGACCAACTCAACGTCTCAAAGACCAAACTGCTGTTTCGATATTTCGCAGTTCCCGAAACAGACCGACATACTTCCCACATAATGTTTAATAAAATATGAAAAGTTGCCTTTGGAATTGTGTTTCGTGATCTCAGTTTTGTGTTTGTTTTGGCGAAGCATAATTTTGTTGAAGTTAGATTGACCGCTCTCCGGGTTATTAGGCCGCGGTCCACCGCTGCCGCATAGAACAGACGTTTCGGCCCCACCGTTGGTTGGAGGCCATCACAGACTCGACGTTCTGTGACGTTCTTTTGCCACAATACTAATGAAGAACCGCACCAGTTACTCCAACGGTGTGGCCGAAACGTCTGTTCTATGCGGCAGTAGTAGACCACGGCCTAATTACCCGGAGAGTAGTCAATCGAATTTCAATAGAGTTGGCGCCGGCGGTGAAAGCCTAAGATATAATTTACTTGTCGTATTGTGTTCATCCTCTATACATCCTGACTCTCCTGATACACTATTTCCTAAGTACTGAAACAACTGCTCCTGTGACGTTCCTTCTTTTGATGTCTTATATTAAAATTCCGTCTTCACTACCGATAGAAATCATTATGATCTTTAAGGTAGGCAGTATCTTTCTTCTGGTCATCAGTCTTCTGACTGGTTTGATGCTGTCCTCAAGTTATCCCTTATCACGGACCAGATTCTTCACCTCATTATTTTTCACACAATGCACATCAGCAATATTTTGACTCAAACATACCCCCCGAACCGAGCTTACCATATACACTATGTTCTGTCCACCATCACCTCATCTTGTGGATTAACTAAAATCTGTTTTCCGGAACATGACCTTTCACTTCTCTTAGAGAGATTCTCCATAAAATTACTCTCTCTTCGATTCTCTTCAAAACCTCTTCGTTCCTCACCACGTCTGTCCCTCAACGTCTCCTTCTGTATCAACACAGTAACTATCAGCCTAACTGATCTTCTCAAGGACCATATCTCGCTCCCGTGAAGGGCCAAAATCCATACATATAGCCTCAAAAAATGTTTTGTCAACATATAAATCCACGCTTGATGAAAGTGTTTCCTCTTTAAAAAAAACTCTGTTTGCTTGTCTAACCCTACTTTTGCCTTTTATTTCACACTTTCGTTGTAAAATATGAAGTGTGTTTACGTACATTTTGAGTCCAGTGTGAGCAGTATATAGGCCTAATATAAATTAATAAATTAACTTATATACGTCGTGTGACTTGGTTTTTGTGCGCACCCATACTGACGTGTGTTTTTAACGATTGAGTATGTGATTTCAACGTTTGACGATCTCCACTGAGTAAAGGACTGATGATGGAACATATGTTCCGAAACGAGTAATTTTAAATAATAAAACAAAGTCACACGACGGATATAAGGTAATTTATTAAATTATAAATAACAAAGTGACTTGGATACCAATAATAATATGTAAGTATAAAATAGTAAAAAAATGTTCCGATTTCTTGTCATCAATGTGCTGGAGGAAAGAGCAATCACAGGGGAGGGGAGGTTGAGAAGCTGCAACAGCTGGGAGAAACTGATCACAAGACTGCAAGATAGATATCAGTAGAGATGTCCCACGTCCCGCACGCATATCCATACGCGCGGAGAAACCAATCCATAACGTTATCTATCAGTGATCTTCGATGTGTAATATTCTGCTGGAACAAAACACTTGAACCATCGTACACACTTGCATTGTTCGCTGCGTTATCTGGTTATCAGCGACAAAAGGGCGTGTATTAATTAATTACAAAAGGCATGTTTGTTAGCGTGTGTGTGTCGTGCTATTTATAGACAGCTGTTGTGTGTGGGTGGGTCGTATAGGTGACATTACTCACCTCTGTTTACAAAACCGTATTATCTCCGTAATTTATTTCCACAATATTTAACAACACGGTAATCCAGTAGCGTTATCTCGCGGTGGGTGGGTCTAGCCTCTTTTATTATCACAACAATGAAGAGCGGGAAACAAAGCTGAATAAACTGAGGTAATTTCGGCTAGGCCTATAAGCCGTGAAGATAAATGTGACTGTTGGTCCGCAAGAGGTGAAAATATGAGAGGATTCTGTTTGTTGTTGCGGTGTCTGGGCAAGCCGTGGTGGAAATGTTTGAAGAATGAAGAGGGATAAAGAACTTTCTTTGACTGAGCCGAAATAAAAGTCGTGCAAGTGTTTCAGCCAAGATTAGGGTACCTTTATGCAGAGATAAGAGAGAAGGACAGACATTCACGGGAATGAAGAAGATTGAAGTCTAAGGTAAACAAGCGAGAAGACTCGAAAAAACGTAACAGCCCGAGTGTATAGGTACCCAGAATATCTAAGGCCCAGAACAGAAGACTATCTGCAACCTATAAATAATAAAGAAAGAATAGAGGGGTTTAGGGATACAGGGAAATTCGCCAATGGCTTGGTTTGTCACGAAGGCCTTGAAACAGTCATTTTCGTTAATCACATGCCACACCATGTGGAGTTTGTATTTGAAACGGCTCCAGAAAAGGTGAAGAGGAAAGCCATGGTTATAATGTAAAATACACATAAAATCTGATTTGCAAACTGAAGACTGCGAGAATTAAATGTATGGAAGGTAGAAAATGTTAAAGGAGAAAAGCTAAAGGGAAAAAAACTAAGACGAAGACGTTTTGACGAAGTTAACAAAGGGGGATGATGTAAAATGGTTATACTGACCATTTTATGGTTATAATGTAAAATACACATAAAATCTGATTTGCAAACTGAAGACTGCGAGAATTAAATGTATGGAAGGTAGAAAATGTTAAAGGAGAAAAGCTAAAGGGAAAAAAACTAAGACGAAGACGTTTTGACGAAGTTAACAAAGGGGGATGATGGGGAAGGGTGGGTGATGGGGATGTGTGGATGAATATCGAAAAGTTAATTAAATAATGGAAAGTAAATAATCATAAGACTAGATGAGAACAAGAGATTTTAGAAATTACTAAAATTATTTTGATGGCCTATATTTTAGTGTAGCGATTACTTTATACCTCACCAAACAAGGAATGATGGGAGAGAAAAGGGGAAGACACAGTATTTATTTGGAAACAGTATAATGGAAGAGTTAACTTGCGAGCTTGTCAGTGGAAGACAGTGGAGTAAATAAAGACTCAGGGGCCCCTAGCAACGTTTCAAGATGAGGCCCCTTCAATTTCTGTAAATTGGCATCCCTATGTGGTTTTATAATATCTCAATAATTTCTACAAAGTTGTGAACCTATGTGAATGTACTAACCCAGACAAAGGCCAAGTCAGGGGGAAGCTCCAACCTAGTGCAGAGGTATTCATACGTTTTTCCTTGTACTGACAATGAAGTCAGTTTTGAAATTGAAATTGAGTAGGTGGGTTGAAAATAAAAGCTGTTCCAAAACATAGATTATTGTGCTACAGCCAATTTCAGGGATATCTATACAGTTCCTTATAAGGCAAATGTCCTTTATACCACTGTCCTATATCTAGTAGAATGGAACTTCCCTACAGTGGTTTCCCTTCAACTCACTGATCCAACTGAAACTTGCAGGATACACAGAAATAATCTTCCAGTTAATGTACAGTTAAGAGTTGAAGACTATGAGCACGGAAGAATGTGCACACCGTTGGAGTAGGTGGTCCCTCACAAGGGAAAACGAGACTGGGTCATACAACTATCCCCGGACTCCCAGAAAGACACGACGGGACGACTATTCTCTAGCTCGGACTGAAACCACAACAACCACGAAACTTTCAACTTGTGAACGCCGGTGGACACGACTCCGGGCGGGCTGTTCACAATTCGGTGGTATCATTTGTGGATACGTCGTATGCATACACGAGGTCGCGGCCCCAACCCTGTGAACGAGGTTTGAACGAAGGTACACCGACCCCGAAGGTCAACGGCTTGCCCACCATATTCTGGCGCAGGCAAGGGAACTCTACGGCTAGTGCGAGGTCAGTAGCAGTGTCCTCACCCTGTTACCCGCCAACAACGTAACTCCACATCAGTTCCCCGAGGAGAGGTGTAGACGAGCGGGGGGAGGGACCGAAAGCTACTATCGTTGCCTGTGTTTTAACGTGCATCACGGAACTTGCGTCAGAGGTCCAACTGATCAGGGAATCTCAATCCTGGCTCCCTTTCGTGCACCGCTACTCGGATCTCGGATAAACACCCAATCACCTTTCGCATGGCGACAAATACTCTTAACCTCACACGTCAGTGACATTCAGTCATATCTAGGCGACTTTCGATTCTAAGTAAAAGTGCAAGATTCAATTTCTAACCTATCCTCAATAAAAGTATATCAACAGGCCTGTGTTCTTGGTCCAGCTGTACACGTTCTGTTTACCGATGTCACAATGTAAGCCTCGGTCTTTCAACGCCTCTTCTACTTATCGGGTGATAACTCAAGACCTGCTTTGGGATCTTTTCTTTCTACATTTTGGATACATGTTTTTTTCCATCTGCCTTTATACATTTCTGCCTATAGTGCAGCCGCTTGAATGTTTAATTCCTGTATAATGGTTGCGCTTCGCATCCCATGTCCTCTAACATTACCTTCCACCGACATAAGAAATTTCATTTCTGATTACGCCATCTGTATACGATCTTTTTGCCTAGGTGCCCAACATTCTGAATCATACAACAGTGTGGGCTGCCATCATCTCCGTGTCTTTTAATGCCTTATTCTTAAGAGGTCGATAATTACATAAACGTAGAAAAAGTAAGACAACTAAGGGCCCTTATTCACATCTGAGAGGTGGAAAGGCATCTACAAGAAGTAGAGATCACGTTAAGACATCCAACACACATCACGTGCCTGCAAGACTTCCAAGAAGAGACATGGAGCACACCAGGGCTGACAAATGGCAAGACGTGGACTGAAGGAAGAAAGAAATCCTACCGGAAACGAATGCAGGAATACTGGGCCAAAATGAAAGCCCAGGAAGGCAACAGACGAATTAACGTGAACAATAGTTAGCCGAAACGTAAAACAAAGAGGAAAAACTTTAGGTAACTGTTCGACTAGCGTTGCGCAATTGCACGATTTACAGACTTGCCTCTTCTGTTTTATCGTTACTCCATAATGTTAATTTCGTAACTGGCCTTCATTGTTTCGCGGTTGGCGCAACGCTCTACCCCCCCCCCCCTGAAACCACAATCGGATACAATACAATACAAAGGTACAAGCTACTATACATAATAATGTTAAATGCAGCGACCCAGTGGTACGAACAATTGATTTGCTAAAAATCACCAAGAGGAATTCAACGTTGACCTTGGAGATATCGTAAAACAGCTGATTCGTGACTTGCGACTGTTTTGTACAGCTGAGTTATGGGGCCAGTAAATCTGATCGGATCTGTGAGTGCGTCACGAGTGGGCTTTAAGGGATCGATACCCATTAGTGTGCACGATTCGTCTGTTTTTAGTCAATAAATGTCTCCTATGACCTTTGGTTTCGGAAAGTCACGACTTTTCTTTTTGCCGTTTCCTTACACACGTACGCGTGCGCGCGCGTTCCATATTGATTTCGCGATACCGTAGGCTAAGTTAATTATTACACCTGGGGCTTATAAATAGAAGGTCAATTTGGTATCCTGCCTTCCTTACACTACTTCATTAGTGAAAAACATATTACTATTATTAATGTTGTTATATGAACATTCTTCTTCTTCTTCTGATGGTTCCTATCCGTTTCGGATGTTGGATATCATACAGATTATTTTCACGTCTGTGTTTATATTTAATTTTCTTTTTACTTCATAACTGTTCAAAACTGTTCCCCCCCCCCCCCCCGGAGATCCGTTTGGGGAACTTCAAGCTCAGGATGATTTTGCCTTGAACATAGCCATGATGATATTACTAGAGATATCTAAACGATCTTTAATGCAGTGGTTTCTCGTTGCCTTCTACATCCCAATGTTGTTGACTAGTACCTAGTTCATCCGCCTTCGGGACCGATTTCTCAACCCCAGAGCAATGAGGTGCCCTACCGCTTACCGGTTCATCCACCCGAAGCTGATGACTAGCAAGCGGGAGACTACTTATTCCGGTAGTCACTCGGCCGCCATTTCCTCGTCAGTTAAAACAGGGTGCACCATACAACCGAGGCTGTACTTCGAGAAGGTGAGGTTAGCATTTGTAGGCCTACATGAGATACATTTTATCTCATGTATGTATTAAGTATAAGATTGCGCATCATATACCTTACACCCCATATTAACATTAATAATAATAAAAATAATAATAATTCTTACAAATTCTATAATATAATACTATTATTATATATTATCAAATTGTATTACATCTCCAATATTATAATTCATATATAACCTCTGAAGATACTGAATCTGTCAGTGAAAAGTACTTCAGGATATTAAAAATAATTTCAAGAACTTGCAGAAGTAATATAATTTGATAATATATAACACTATTAATCAGAATACTGCAAGAGACTCGTGGAGTTACTTATAAAGAAATAATAATAAAAAAAAAAAAATAATAATAATAGTAGTAGTAGTAGTAGTAGTAGTAGTAGTAGTAGTAGTAGTAGTAGTAGTAGTAGTAGTAATTAGATAGATAAATAGATGTATTTTTATTTCAATAAAAATATACACATTTGATTATTATTAGTAGTAGTATGATTATTACTATTTCTGAGCGGCCATGGATATTTCCGATCTTGCTTCCTTAAGATGGGTAGAGCCTTGTCTGCAGACTGCCTGCGTGTAGAGGATGACGCGGAGCACACCTTCTTCAACTGCGGTATGTGGGTCACGAGGAGAGCGCCCCCGGACGCGGATATCGAAATGATAGCTCCACATAACATCGTCGGAGCCATTCCAAGAGGGGAGGAGGACGTCTGGAATAGCATAGCACATTACCGAGAGGGATTCGTCGGGCAGAGACGGGAGAATATACCGTCTGTTGATCAAGCAGATTAATGAAAGTGTGAGCCCGTTTGACGCAGGAAAGTGGCACTACTTCACAGTCTGAAGTAGTGTAATAAACGGGCTCGGCCTAGCGCTCGATCGCCCCGGAGGAGAGATTTAGTAGGTAATCCACTTGATATGGGAGCACACACTTTGTGCGTAAATGCGTTTCCCGTTCTCCTTAAAAAAAAGGAAAAAATAGTATTAGGTTTGAAGCTGTCACAGCAACGGTAGGCAAGGATCTTCAGGTGAAAACGCGAATGTACGCCCAAATACAACTGTAAAAAGTTATGGGGATTCCATAATCGCTATACGTTCGCAAAACGTGAACGCTTTCACGACGAGATTCGAGTGGAGTTACTGCAGCTGAAATGGGTTTTCTTGGAGGTATGATGCGGTGCTTCACGGAGGACAGAGTTAGTAATCAGAATATAAGGAATGAATTGGCAACGTGCGCGCTGATGCAGTTAATAGAGGAGGTCAGGAATAAATCGAAAGTGCCTGTGTTGATGATGAAGAGAGGAACGTTGCCGGTGGAGGTCTTCGCTGTAGACCCCGAGGAAGGAGAGTCGTTGACAGGTTCAGGACACCGTGGGAGATGAGGAATGGTTGAATCCTGTGTTACTGGGACATGCTAGTAACCTAATCCTAAAAGGCAGAAGAAGAATACAATTTTTATTATTATAGCTGTTGCTGTTATTATTATTATTATTATTATTATTATATTTTAAGCTATATATTAATAATAATTTTTATAATAACAGGAAGACTGTGCAAACTAATGTTGGCAGAAGAGTGATCCGAACGAATTCTTACGGTGTGTGGGACTCGCATTCACCAAAACCACAAACTCTTCTGTCCACGGTATGGATGCACACCGGGACTCAACTTTAGCAATAATTCAGGGTGGTAGGCTACCATTTGTTCTCCGTCCTGTGGAAGTTCACCTATTTAATACCATCAACTGGTCCACGTTACCTGCTTTCAGCTATTCTGTCAGCGGCCCTAGGAAGGTCATTTTCTTTTTTCTTCCTTTGCCGTAAGTCCTTCTCTACGTAGGTTGCTATACGATTCCAGTGGCTTTCGCTTTGTAACATCAATCCAATGATATTGATCTTGGTGACCAGCTTTACTCAATTCTTTCTATTTCCTTTCCTTTTCCTGTACTGCATTAGCCTTTCCTCTTTCCATCTATTACAAGTTAAAACATGTGATTCACATCGTCTAGCTCCTGACTCCAGAGAGCACACTCTAGTCCGTCTACTTCCCTCATCCTATAGAGGTAAGTCCAGAACAAGTCGTGTCAGTTAAGAATTCAGTCAGAGAATAATTTATCTCTCCATGTTTGCGGTCAGTCCACTCAGATAACTGCTTTAAGCGCTCGGCGGTCCATCTTCTTTGGTGTTACTTGTCCACCTTCCCTGGCACTGAACCATAAGATTTTTCGTATTAGATCATCGAAGTCTCTTTTCTGTCTGTTTCACACACGTTTTTGAAACTGTCTACGTATCTATATCTGCCACTTCCTTTCTCTTTCTCTCTCTCGCCTCTCTATCTCATTGTCTACATTTTTGTCTTATACTGAACCCAATTATTCCTCTTTCACTGGCACTGCCAGTTCGTCTGTCTGTCTCCTGAATGTATGTCAGTCTCTGCCTCTTTCTTTCTGTAGGTTGTTATTACTGCTTCTGTCTGTGTCCTATTTCCTCTGCCTGTGTCTTTGTCCGTTCAGTGGTGTCTACTGTGGAACAGAGACAAGCTTGGACAACCTTTACCATAAAGCCAGCATTGAAAGAAAGCGGGGACTACTTTCCTGTACCAATGGGCACAGCACATTTTGTGCTAACAATAGTGATTTCACACACGCACGATATATATTATCATATTACCCTAATTAATATAATTTCAATTAAATCCGTATATGCTATAATTTATATTACACACACACGCGCGCGCGCGTGCATTATATAATAATATAATAAACACAATATTTTTATCATACTTAATTCGTGATAGTCCGAAATTAGAAACGTTATTAATACGAAATCGTTGCCCAAGAAGAAAATGTGTTACACAATGAGAATCAATAACAATAGTCAATAATACACGCGGCTCGTTCAGCAGTGCGATAAGCTTGACCGCACTGTGTCATCGGCGAATGATTGATGGTCATTACTAGAAACAGAAAAAATAAAAACGAAGAGTCATTGGAAACCTGAACTCATCGAGCCGGCAAAGAGGTTAAGTAACTCTCTTTTTGTGTTGTTGTTGCTGTTGTTGTTTAGCCAACTGCCACCGGGTCGTTTAATTTTCCAGTAGGTTAATTGACGTGAATCTGTAAGCGGTGATTCAGCAGGAGTCCCGCGGTTGGTACCGAGCGTTAACTGTTGCCAACCGTAAAACATTAATGACTATAAACGAAAAATCACGAAGATGAAATACCGTCTTGCGGTAGCGTCACTACCATTGCTCATCGTGTGCAGAGGTTAATCTGTTGTTGCACATGAACGACATTTTATAATTTGTACGTTTTTAAATTTTCCATTAAAATGTTAAAAACTTACAAATTATTAAAATTGTTTTATACTGGTAACAACGTTAATAATTCCAGACATCACAAGAAACTGTCAACTGTACGCAGTTGTTGCAGCCGAAGTTTTACGATTCGACTTTTCTATTAGAACTAATGTTGATGAACAAGGGGCGGGCGTTCATAAGAAATCTGACCACGTAGGTTGCGCACGCACCTCATATCGATATGAAGCGAATCACATGTTTCGGAATTCATAGTATCAGAAGAACCAACATATGAGTATTTTCAATAACGATAACAATGATGTTAATAATAATGATAATAATAATAATAGGCTAACGTGACAGTATAATTAAATGTTGATCTTCTTGTTCTTCGTCTCATTATTATATACGGAAAGTTTACATAAGTGGGCCTTCACATAATTAGACAAAAACAGTTCTGAACCTCATCACTGGGGCGAATTGACGGACACCGTGGTAATCGCTTCCAACACTGATAATGGATTCCGATGGTTGGACCGAAACGTCTGTAAACGTAAACGATAGATTATGTTCTAACAACCTGGCAAGTAATGTTTGCAACATTATTATTATTATTATAAGTGGCGCGCTCGGAGTGGCTTCCTCCTACCGCACGGTTTCGGAGTCCGCGGTTCTTGTCGTCGCGGGAATAATCCCAATCGATCTGCTGGCACAGGAACGGAAACTGGTTTACAAAAGGAAGGCCCAAGTAGATATTGCACAAGCTCACAAGGAGGCCAGGCCCCTACTATGGCTCGCTGGCAGGAAAGATGGACCAGTGACACGAAGGGAAGATGGGCCGCTAGGCTCATAAAACAATTAGCTGAGTGGACTGTCCGTATACATGACGAGATTAATTATTTCATAACGCAGTTTCTAACTGGCCACGGCCAGTAGCAGACCGGACTGCATTTTCTGTAAACAGGAATTAGACGATGTGAATCACACGTTTTTCACCTGTGATAGATGGAAAGAGGAGAGGCAAACCCTGGAAAATATAATGGGACAGATCTAGCCCGAAAATATCATCGGAATAATGCTGGAGAGCGAACACCATTGGGAGCAGGTAGCAGCCTACATAGAGAAGATGCTAAGGCAAAAGAAGGAAAACGAAGATGATCTTGCTAGGGCCGCTGACAGAATAGCAAAAAACAGGTATCGTGGACCCGCTGAAGGTTTAAAACAGATGAAAGTCCACAGGACGAAGTATAAATGGCACCACCTTGAAGTGTTGCGAAAGCTGAACCCCAAGGTGGATTCATGCCGTGGACAACAGGGTTTGTGGTTTTGGTGGGTGCGAGTCCCACACACTGTAGGAGTGCGGACCCTCCTGCGGCGAACCTTAGTTTTCCACAGTCTCCCTCGTAAAAAAATATATTATTATTATTATTGCTGTTGTTGTTGTGCTGTACGCAGATATGTGGTTATACTACAAATGAATGAAGCATACTTACTTACTTACTAACCAACGCCCACCCTTGGCTGTTGGGCCATTGGGCGGCGCGCTGACCAGTAGAGACGTGAGAGCCTTGCCGTATCATCTTCGTCTTGGACTTGCGTGTCTGAGATCAAGGCTGGACATGTAATTAGGTGATCCGCATTCATGGAAGCGTATCCACATAGAACACATTCAGGAGACGACAACACGCCAATGCGGTGCAGGTGGGAGGCCAGGTAGTCATGACCGGTTGTAGTTCTAAAAAGAGCAACACTAGTTGCTCGGGGTAGAGTTCTGTTGATGGGGCCGTTCGTAACCAATGTTGCCCATGCCCATCTTTTCCCACACAGGCTCTTAATTGTTTTTCTTTTAGCCATAGGCTTATTGAGCAGTTTATTCTTGCTTTCGCCTGGGGGTCTCCGGCTGAGGTAGTGCTGCGCCCATTTTGGCGAGTATGTCGGCTTTTTCATTTCCCATGATGTTGACATGGCTGGGTACCCATTGCAGTTCAATCTGCCAACCTAATTGCACAAGGTTCTGCAGTTCTCGCCTACACTCAATTGTCAGGGAGCAGTTTGTGTCACCATTTGAGGTCACGTTTTGAATCGCTGCAGTTGAGTCTATGAGGAAGACGGCTTTGTTAGGTGGTGAGATCTTGGCAAGCTCAATAGATGCTGCCTTTATGGCTGCTACCTCTCCGTCATAGTTACTTAGGCGGCCTCCTACAGCGAGGTGGCCTTCAAATAGAGAGCTGTAGAAACTAGCCCCTGTTGTCCCTGTAGATGGTATAGAGGATCCGTCTGTGTAGATTCGTATCCACTGCTCAGCGGGAAAACGTTTTTGTACAGTGTGTAAGGCTGCTTGACGAAGCTCGGCTTCATTCCACTCTGTTTTTGTCTTATTATGGTCGACGAGTTTCAGGTTAGCATTTGGGAGTTGGCTAAAGAATTCACGGTGATGTATAAATGGTGCTGCCTCATTTGGTTCAATGTCATATTTGTGTTGGAGTTCTTCATAGATCGCAATCGGGCATTTCTGAGTTTTCAGCCTTTCTGCCGCTGTTTTATAGTTATTCCACCGTTGTTGGTAGGCTCTTTTACATCTCTCTCAGGATATGAGGCACAGCTTTTCCCGTCTTACTTGGATAGGTTCGACTTGCAGTTGTGACTCCATGGCAAGTATAGGAGTTGATTTCGGCGCACCAGTTATCGTTCTAAGGGCCGCATTTTGGACCAAGTGCAGTTTCTGGCATGCTGCATTGGAGGCAGTAATAGTTGCTTCTGCGCCATATTCCAATAGCGGCCGGTGGGTGAAGTTGGGGGGTGAAGTTGATCGCCTGCACGTGGTGCCCCCTGCATAAACTAAACGATCAACAAATGTTCGCCTAAAGCACGCTGAATGAAGCATACTGGCAACGCTCTGTGTACAGACTACATAAACTGGGACGACAATACTATAACGTAAAGATATCTACCGCAAAACGAAAGTTATGGCGCACTACGGAAAATTTCCAGTACGCTCAAAGATTATTATTGAGGATAAAGTACTGGAACAGACCTCAAATTTTAACTATTTAGGTTGTGATATAAGTTTTGACGTTGACAAATATATACAAAATAAAGTCAATAGATTTCAACACATATATGGAACTATGAATAGAACACTGAAAATTAAAACGAGACGTGAGACAAAATTAAAGTTTCAATGGCAAAACAAACCAATGGCTGTTCCAGTGCTTGATTATATGGCAGTGAATCCTGGATTACAAAACAAAGAGATAAAAGCAATAAACAATCGGCAGAGTTGAGATTTTTAAGAAGGGTTAAAGGATGCACAAGAAGGATCGTATAAGAAATGAAGATATACGAGAAGAATTAAATATAGCCTATATAATATAAATGAGAAAATTGATGAATACAGGCAGGGGAGGATCCAGCAAACAGTTTTGGGGAAGAAAAGTGTTGACTTTGGGGAGTATTTTGAAAAGCTATACCATTCTTTAAAGATCTAAAGTATAAATGATAGTAATGAGTGAAGATAAAATACAGTTTGTTATTATCAGCTTAATAGATTTATTACTGTATAAGAATTAATTCACATTTGTATTTGTTAGTTAGTACAGTGTTCTTTTAATAATATTCACATACAAGTTCAAAATAAACACTACTCATTTAGGTTATCTATTAAACAAAAATTAAGGGCGATGGTAAGGTGCAGCTACAATTTAAAGTAATTTTAGCATAAAACCATGAACTTATGTACTGTGATATGATTTTAAAATCATATTCACAATCGTAAAACGACAAAAACTTTCCATTTGGGGAGTGACCATTTGGGGAGGGAAATTTCCCCCATTTCCCCCTCCGTGGATCCGCGCCTGATACAGGGGACAGCATTTAAGTCCCATAGATGAAGATAGAATACAATATATTGTAAACAAGTACAGCACTTCTGGAAAAAGGTATGTAAAAAGACCAAGAAAGAAATGTATCTGATAACGTGAAATCAGAACAGGCACATTATCCCTAATCCCTTATGTGTAGAAGAAGAGGAGGAGGAGGAGGAGGAGGAGGAGGAGGAGGAGGAGGAGGAGGAGGAGAAGAAGAAGAAGAAGAAGAAGAAGAAGAAGAAGAAGAAGAAGAAGAAGAAGAAGAAGATTATTGTTGTTGTTGTTGTGAGTAATATTTCTTCCAAGTAAATACACAGTTGTAGGAAATGAACGATGAAACCTGATGCTATCCTAGTGACGCAGTATTAGGCCTAACGGGGTAGTTTACTGTGCGTATGCGGCGGTATTCGGTTTCCATCAGATCGTTATCAGAGCCGGGCAAGGATGCTTGATTATCATAATGACACGCGCAGATAACGGCAGGTACACAGTGTCGTGATTTATTACACTCGAACACAGAGATATCATCTACACACACACACACACACACACACACACACACACACACACACACACACACACACACACACACACACACACACACACACACACACACACACACACACACACACACACACACACACACACACACACACACACACACACACACACACACACTGCACGGTAAGCGTTATGGGAGTGCGGTTGCGCACACACAGAAATTAGACAGACATTTTCAGAGTAGAGACTACAGATTAAAAGAACTCTCTCATAAGCATCCTTGTAACCGAGTCTTTCAGCTAATTTTAATAGATTGTGTAGTTTTATTCATATTACACTGTATGTATGGGTTTTATGTAACACACACACACACACACACACACACACACACACACACACACACACACACACACACACACACACACACACACACACACACACACACACACACACACACACCAAAATAAACAAGAACAATCAGGGCCATATTTACGGGTTGGGGACGGACGAACGGTCCGGACCCCCCGCGTAGAGGATCGAAAAATTTACGATTTTGTTAATCTCTGAATTTTTGCCTAATTTATTATTATGTCAGCTGTGTACGCTAATGTCACAGTAGCTCTTTTTTTAAATATACAAACAGATTTATTACACATTTGCATACAGATTTATGTATTCGTTTCAAAAATGAAATAGGTCTATAAGAAAATCGATTCACTCAATAAGTATCCTCCAAAGAATACTTCAATAACGCGTATTTTTATTGTGTTAGTAAGGTTTAATTTAATGGGATTGATTTCAGGATGTTATCACACGTTTTTCAACAACTTTAAAGGTAGTAGTGTTGATTAATCCTAACTTGTTTTTCCTCTTCTATGAAGCCGAGTCTGTTGCACGACACCCCCAAGGCCAAATTCTAGATACGCCACTGAGAACAATATACAAATACTGAACTAGTCATACAATGAGGATGGTACATTAAACAATGGAATCTACATTATAGAATGCAGAGAATGCAAAACTTTACGTAGGCCAGACGGAAAAACAATTAAAAAGCGATATTTCCAACATCAAACGTAGCGGTACATACAATAACCAAACTTTTACAAATCGATTTGACACCAACTTTGTCACTACTTATTGCCACACTGCTATATACTTCGTTCTTGACGAGGCCTTTCGGTGTCTCCACCATCTTCAGGTCTTAAACGACGTTTAAGGCCTCGTCAAAGGTCGTTTAAAACCTGAAGATGGTGGAGACACCAAAAGGCCTCGTCAAGAAAGAAGTATACAGCAGTGTGGCAATAAGTAGTGACAGAGTTGGTGTTAAGATGGCTGCTAATAAAACTAACAAAACTGGAAATCGATTTTAGCTGCACACGCAATAAATACAGGACATAAATTACCAGACAGCAACGACATGACAATAATAAAACGTAGCCTATACCACACAATGGCGCTCAAAGAATATATGGGAAAAGATACACATACATAAAGTCGAAACACAAAACAAAGTAATAACTGTTAAAATTTAAATCTATTCAAACACGACACAATTTTTAAAACACAAAAAACCAGAAATACTCACATCACAAATTCATACGCCGTAGACAATCATAATAACACAAAAACCCCAATAAATGAAACCCAAACGCCAAGAGGAGCCAACAGCAGCAACCAATCAATACACAGATACTTCACCAGACAGAAAAACAATATACTGTGTGTATAGGCTGACAAAAAACATCTTGATCATATATGAGTATAGTATTAAGCAATGTGCATATAGAGAAAGTAAAAGGCGTTAAAAATAACCCTATATATGTAGCCTACCATCAAAGATGTGTCAAAGATATTCTTCCGACAGAGTTATAATAGATAACGTATCAGACTTATAATGTAATATTATAATGTAAATATCAGACTTATGAATGATGTACGTGAAATAAGCTTAGTGCAGAGATTGGAAAAGTGATTAATTATTTCAAACCAAAAATAAAAATGTTGATCGGCGAAAAAATATGGTAAAGACACGACATAATGTTAACATCAGGGGTCCACATCTTGTGGATACGGGTTTACCAATCCGGTGTGCCCTGGCTGGATTCTCACTTTGCTTCAGCTTGTCTTGGGTGAGATACCTTCCTTCAGTCTTTTCTGTCTAGCCCCTCTTGACTGCCTTTTATTCTTTTCTGACCCCGTCGCTATTAGAGTAATCGAGGGCTAGGGTGTCTCCCTTTGTCAATTCTAATGTCTTAATTTTGGATGGCTTAGGATCTTAGAGTGCTCACTGATGCCGATAGGTGAGCACTGGAAATACTAAAAAACGTTCAGTACCAGAATAACTGATACAACGCCGCCAAATCCTATCTCAGAAAGAGAACGCCGAGGGCGAGTTTCCTGCGCCCCAAAACAAGGGCCTTTCGGCTAAGGTACGGTAACCCTGACAGAAGAGTCTCTGGTCCTCCTGGTAGGGGGTTGTGCAACAGGCCAGTAACCTGCTCACGTAAAACTTTATAATACTTGTAGTACCCAAATCAGCCTCGGAAACTTAAAGCCACTGGTAGAAAAGACGTGGGTCGACCGAGGATGAGATGGATGCCGGAACAGGTTTATGTAACCTAATCCTTGAAGAGAAGAAGAAGAAGAAGAAGAAGAAGAAGAAGAAGAAGAAGAAGAAGAAGAAGAAGAAGAAGAAGAAGAAGAAGAAGAAGACACATAATGTTTAACAAGGCTGTCAAGAAAACAAAACAAAAGATGTAGATAAGGGGAACCCTACACAAGTAAAAGAAAAAACTTGACAACTGCTGACACAGACGATCAATTTTCTTTTGCGCTTAGTTTCACGCGTATAGACTCAGACTCTTCTAATTACGCACTAACGCGCTGACTTCGTATGGAAAAAAAAATTACAGTTAGAAAGCTGCAGTTTACGATTTTGTTGGAACACCGTGTTAGGTTTTTAACATGACATTTCCAATTAAAACATGAAATTCATATACAAACATGAATGAAAACACGAGATGAGAATGTAGCGGACTATGGTTGAAAACGAAAACGATCCCGCGATCAGTGATTCGGGGGGAGACATTAACCATTTCTAAAGCCTGAATTATTTCAGTCTTGTCAAGATCGCGCTGAGAAATCCGCAGGGGTATCCACAGCTGGTGCAATTGTGGAAGTCGCACCAATGGAATTTGGGGGGGGGGGATTTTCCCCCTTGATCTTGCTAAGGTCTAATGTACTACTAATTACGTTAGGCCAGGTTTGACCAAGCTTTTATATTTCTCATAATTTAGTTATTAATTAGGCATACTAGAATATCTTTTGGTATTAATCAAAAGAATAACATTAGTTTTTTGATTCCAACAATTGCCTAAATGGCTTTAGTTTTTCAAAACTTTTTGGATAACCCCAAGATCCACTGTTAACTGGGGGTTATTCCATACCCCCGTATTGTGATCCCCTCCCCTCCAAATCAAACTTTGAGTGGATTTCGGAATACTTGGAGGGAATGCACCTTGGACTTTGGGGAGGGGATGGGCAGCTCTGGAGATGCGAACCAAGAAAGGAGTCGTGTTGCTCAAGAGATTGCTCCACAGCTTCTACAGGGTAGTAGGGTTGTAGTCTAAACGAATCCCTTAACCGAAGGATGGAGTTTTTTACGTGACGTAAGAGGGCAGCTGGAAGGATGGTTCATTTATTATATTCAATTCTCAGTCAACGAACGACAGAACAACCTACTTAATTGTAATCTATTGCAATTCCCATTGTAATTCGGTGCAATTTTGAAGATGGGTTTACGCCTTAGATTTCCGGAAGCTTGGAAAATTATAAGGTCAAGGTCAATTACTCTACGCAAAACGAACTGAAAATTCTGGTGGCATCATAATCACATAGATCGGAATGACCGATTTTATGGACAGAATTCTGGTAGGGTCAGCAGAGAGAGGCACCTATTTAAATCAGCTGTTATCGAACCGTTATACTCCTTCTCTGAGTTTTCCAGCATGCCTCCTGATTGAGCTAATAAAAAATAAGATTATTATTATCATTATTGTTATTATTATTACTATTAATATTCTGCCGTTCACTGCAGCCTGCCATTATAAAATTAAATGTCATTTGTGGACAATTAAAGTAATAACTACTTGCACTACGGCTCAACTATTGTTGTTCTTCTGCTACACGCTCTTCTTCTTCTTATTCTTCGTACTTTGTTCCCACGTTTTTTGTGTCTTCCCGTCCTTTCACTGGTCTGTTTTTTCTGTTGCGTTATCTTTTCACTGTGTCCCATTGTTCTCTTATAATCGATTGACCCAGTAACTTTTATCCATTGTTATCATTTGACATCATCTTTGTACAACTGTCCTTTTCTCTCTCTCTCTCTCTCTCTCTCTCTCTCTCTCTCTCTCTCTCTCTCTCTCTCTCTCTCTCTCTCTCTCTCTCTCTCTCTCTCTCTCTCCCTGTCTCTCTCCTCTCTCTGTGTCTCTGTTCTCTCTCTGTCTCAATATTTTAAGGCGGAGCCAATAATTTCCGACTAGTTTCATCACTATTTTCCTATTCATATTATGAATGTGTTCCTCTTTCGTGGTATGATTTATTCACGTTCATGTATCAGACATTATAGGTTTTTTACTTCCTAATATATTCTTATTCTTCCTTAGTCACTCATTTACTCTGCAGTAAATTTGATCATCCTTAGTGTCAGTACAATTTGCTCAATTCGGGCTGTTCTCCACCTTCTGCTACCACTTTCCAGCTCTTACTTATTCATCAAATCCTCTTCCACAGGCCACATTCTGCCACCACACTTATCTTAGATTACTTATCTTCTCTTCTAACACATTCTTCACTGCAACATACTCTTGACTAGGCTTCCGTCTTATAAACATGTTACAAGCGTGCAAGCCTTAGAGATCTTATGAGGCGCGCTACGTCTTCATTTCTTTCTATTGTTTCTGCTTCTCCATTGACCACCCTCTCTCTATGGTACATTAATTATCTTATTACTTTAATTTCAAACGACATCACCTACGTTTAAATTCTTAGTTTCTGACCTTTATCTAACTAGCGTCTCAATTAATATCGTCAGCACGTACGAAGCTTCGCACGTGCACAGCATTACCTGTTTCTTGCCAGGTTCTAAGAACTATTCCACATGCAGTCATCATTCACTATTGATTCCGAATCCTTGAAAGCCTCACTCAATTAATATCGTCAGCACGTACGAAGCTTTGCACGTGCACAGCATTACCTGTTTCTTGCCAGGTTCTATGAACTATTCCACATGCAGTCATCATTCACTATTGATTCCGAATCTTTGAAAGCCTCACTAATTAATATCGTCAGCACGTACGAAGCTTCGCACGTGCACAGCATTACCTGTTTCTTGCCAGGTTCTATGAACTATTTCACATGCAGTCATCATTCACTATTGATTCTGAATGCTTGAAAGCCTCACTCAATTAATATCGTCACCACGTACGAAGCTTCGCACGTGCACAGCATTACCTGTTTCTTGCCGGGTTCTATGAACTATTTCACATGCAGTCATCATTCACTATTGATTCCGAATCCTTGAAAGCCTCACTCAATTAATTTTAGTATATGTCTGTCTAAACGCAAATTTTCTACTCTCTTCTTCTTTCTGCCGGTGACGTCTTTTCGTACTTACTGTTCCTTCGCTGATTCTCTTATATAAAACCAAGGCCAAATCAAGGTCTTAGACCTGTAGTGAAAGCAGTTGACCTGGGAGAACATGACTCCGAAATAAAACTTCTGGTACTCCAGGTTGGGGATTTAAGGTTGGGCAAACAACCCAACTTCATTAAACCATAAAACGTTTTATTCTTCGTATTGTTTAAATTAGCAGCCATCCTTACTATTTCTTTTATGATGTTGCTAACTGCTATAATTTGTTATTGTTCGACTAAGCTTTTCGTCATTACTGACATCTTCAGGACGAAAAGCTTAGTCGAACAATAAAAAGTTATAGCAGTTAGCAAATTCATAAAAGAAATAATAAAACGTTTTGTTGCGAATACGAACACTGTGCCTCGGAATCGGATAGGAGTACTGGATTTGAGGTAGAAATGAAAATAGAAAATTGAATATTAAGAACTATATTATAACCTTGGGGCCCATTGTATTTTCTGCGGAAAGTATCCGGTCAGATCAGAAACTGTTCTCGAGGGAACCGTTTTGAAACAAGCCTCTGAGTTTAATTATCTAACTTGAGTTATCAGTAGTGGAAATGAAACAGGACGAGATGTCACTATGAAATTGTCGAAGGTGCAGATGATGTGTCGCATCATAACAGTGTCGTGGCGTGGGTACATAACACCTGTTGCCGGTTGTTAGGCCTAAAACTTAACCTACAAATTAATTCGAATTTTTTCTTGAACCAAGTGTTCTTTTTAGAGCATTTTCTATCATTCGCTGGGAGAAGAAAAGGTCCCGGTTCAACGGGATCTGACTCCCATTATACTTACACAGAATAAATCAGAGCACAAATAATCGAATTAAGCATAATGAAGATAACCAGAGAAACACATGACTAAACGAACAAAACACAAATAGGTACGTAGTATCCGCTGCACGTCAGTTCCGAAAAAGAACATAGCTGCTAACTGAACGTTTTGCGGGTTTATACAGCGGCAACACATTGGACGGACGAGTGTCCCCCCCCCCGCTGTTTGCACAGTGACAACTAGTACGAGGTCAATGACCGTACGCAGTAAAATATTGCCGAGGTCTGAGCCGGCAACACAAGACGGTGCAAGTACCCAGCAGTTCGAAAGCAATGCTACTTTTCTTCAAGTTTCCTTACTAATATTGTTCGGATTTCAAATTATTCAATAACTTAAGTATTTATTCTGAGATACAATTAATATTATTGTCTCTTATTTCCAGTACTGTTGGCGTCCATGTAACAGCAGTTACACGGACGCCACGCTACTGCATCATACATATAACACTAAAGAATAAATCAAGGAAAGAAACAAGGATTAAATTGTATGAAACAACGGCAGAATCTGTTACTATTATTACATGGGTGTGGAACGTTTGTGCCTAAAAAAAGACTATAAACCAAATTAACAGTTCGGAAATGAGCTTCCTGAGAAGAACAAAGGGTTGTACACAAAGTGCCCGCTTGCTCAGTGAGGACGTTAGGAATGTACTACAGGTATTCCCCGTAACTGATGGATTTCAGAAATATCGAATGGAATGTCGCAACATCTGGACAGAATGGAGGATATACGGTTACCTAAATAAGCATGTAGGTATAGACTCTTTGGAACAAGGGATGTAGGAAGACCGAGAGTACTGTCACAGCAGCACCTTTGCTACTGAGCAAAGAATGTGGTGACGTACTCCATTCCACTGCACGCATCACTGTAATATTACTCATTTAAAATACGATTAACACAGTTTCGGCTTGGCTGTCTATGACACGGTATTTCTTGTAGCGAATAACAAAAAACACACTTTCATTCAATAACATATAATGTACGAACGCTCAATCTAATACGCACACAAAATTACAACTAAATACGTCTTCTGAACGTCTGAACAATTAATTAATGATAATGTGATGTATTTTTACAGACTTACACTTATTATTTTATTAATGGTACCTATCCTATAATTCAATTTTTTATATTTTTTTATTGTATTCTTTTTTATACAGCCTAAAGGCATCATATGATGTTATTATTAAGCGATCGATTTCGGTCAATAGACCATCTTCAGGTTATCACAATATTATAAAACATTATAGTACATTTGTGTTCACAATATTACAAATCATTATAGAATAATGTTTTATAATATTGTGAACACAAATGTGCTATAATGTTTTATAATATTGTGATAACCTGAACATGGTCTATTGACCGAAATCGATCGCTTTATAATAACATCATATGGTGCCTTTAGGGTGTATAAAAAAGAATACAATAAAAAAATATAAAAAATTGTCTGAACAATGTTTTCAGAACCAGTAATGCCCCACCAACAGAAGCACCCACTATCATTCAGCAGACCCCCCGCTTCTCAGGCGTCTCAGCAGCAAAAGAGGTGCGCGTACAGTATATTGAGAAGATGGAACAGACAATGCGCCTACTCCGAGAAGTGAATGAGAAGAAAAACATAATGATTTTAAGATAGATGGACAAGGGACAAGACATACCTAGCAACTTTTGACACATATACAGATGGCTACACATCCAAAACATCAATTGCAGTCAATTGACAATTTAAAAACAATAAAAAAACAACCTATAGAAAATTTTTTTTGTATAAAAAATTGGCTATATATGCTGACGAAATTGACTCGAAGTTAAAGTTAATAAAAAACAAAACTTATAGCTATGTAAAAATATATATAAAAATATTTTAAATTTATGCGCCAGTTGGGGACGCATAAATTGTAGCCCAGCTTAGATCAAAGGATTTTACAGTACAAAAGTTCACTCAACATATGTGTTCCGTCGGTAAAAATTTTATCAGAAAACTAATCTCAACGGGGGAAAACCGCAAAACTATATCCCATTTCCCCGACAGTCACAACTAATAACTTAATAACAGTCGCTGGCGTAGGTTTGTGCTTTATTCTAACCATTACGGCCACACTTTGTAACTGGAAATTCTGATAACTTCTAATTTCAGTACGGGAATAGCCTATACCTGTTATTTGTTATATATTTATAGTTACTGTCGGTATCACGTACCGTTTGTTGTTTGGAAACGAGAAAATTGCCAACAAACAAGGATATACATAATTCATTACAACTATATATATATATATATGTATACACGGCACGACACGGTAAATGGCATTCACTCACGCACCGACGCACGCACGCTCATCAGTGATTAACGATCATTGTTTCTGATTACGTGTATTGTATACCAGTCTGCGTGCGGGGGTATATGTAGAGAACACTGAAGAACGGAATTGAAACGTGGAACTTGTAATTTCTTAAATAAAAATTACACGGCGTCGGGTTGGTTTGGGTTCGCGTGGGCCTTATAATCATCATTCTGTTTCTCCGTCCACAGCACATCATCACCCTGACATTAACTTACGGTTTTCTTGGAAGAAATCTCACCACTCCGTGCTTTAACCTCTTTCCCTTTCGCTATTAAAGGAAGGAGACGGTGCAAACACTACATGTACTTTTACGATTATAGGTACATTATTTTTAACATTTTTTTTATCTTGAATACAGAGTGGGCCAAAAGTCACTACCCATTGTAAAGTTTATTAAAAATGAGTAGGAAAGGTTAATAAAAAACACAGTACAAATTGAATTAACACTTTATTGAATCTACATGAATATTTATTAAATTGTTTCTCAAATTGTTTTCCATCTTTGTCGATACATTTCTGCAGACGATCTGGGACGCTTAGGCATACGTGTTTGCACAATCGTGTATTTGCATCGATTTCTTCGAAAGCATTTTGAATAGCTTCTTTTAAGTCCTCAATTGTTTGTGGTTTTGTAGCATAGACTTTATCTTTAACGTAGCCCCAAAGAAAAAATCCATGGTGTAAGGTCTGGAGATCTAGGTGGCATTTCTATTGACCCTCGCCTTCCAAAAACTTTACCATGAAAAGGCTCATCAACGTAGTTAGTTTCGCACAGCTACTGCATAATGTGGTGGAGCACCATCATGTTGAAAGTACAGTAAGTTGAAATTGTCGTAATTCATTTGTAGCCCTGGAATGACATAGGTAGCTAACATTTCCAGGTATTTCTCTCCAGTGACTGTGCCATCAAAAAACTGTAGTGTTTACGTGAGAAACTATCAGACACTAACCAAAGGCGCGTAATTTAAAATCGATGGGAAGATCACAACCAAAGTTATCTTAATGTTTACAATGGGTAGTGACTTTTGGCCCACTCCGTATATCGTTTCCGTTCGGCGACTATTTTCTATATTGTGACCTGTAGGAGAGTTTTCCAACCTTTCTCGACCGTGACCATCCATCCGACCTTTTTTCTCCTGTGACCCTCTGCAGGAGCGTATATGAGGGGGGAGGGGATGAACACGGGATCCTCCCCCAAAGGACCGAAAAAATTGACGTGGAATTTTGTTAATCTCTTAATTTTTATGGTGTTTTTTTTTCAGCTGTGTACGCTAATATAGTTGTAACTCTTTATTAAATATACAAACACAGCGTTTGCGTATACGATTCAAATATGAAATATAGGAAAATCAATTCAGCCAATGAGAAGTATGTTGTAAACAACGCGTATGTTTATTGTGTTATTACCGTTTACTTTAATGGGACTGATTTCAGGATGTTATCACACGTTTTTAGCAACTATAAGATAATACTCTTCGTATTGTTTAAATTAGCAGCCATCCTTACTATTTCTTTTATGAATTTTCTAACTGCTATAATTTTAATTTTGTTTAAGACCTGAAGATGTCAGTAATGACAAAAAGCTTAGTAAAAAAAAAAAAAAAAAAAAAAAAAAAAAAAAAAAAATTATAGCAGTTAGCAAATTCATAAAAGAAATATAAGATAATAATATTGTTACGCCATACAGGATATTCTATGTGTTTCTCTGCTATCCCAGCGGAGTCCGACTGTAATGTGTGCGTGCGCGAACATACTGCTGCTACTTTGAGACGAAGGACAATTACGTGACACTTGTCACGCGTCCGCAGCCGAGGCTGTTCCAGAATTCACCGGTCCGCGCGCACTGTGTTCAAGGCGGCAAGCAATTACCCTCTAGTGTTTTCTAGTAGTGTTGACGCGTATTATGGATTACTCTGGAACACTTGTGCTATCTACGACAGCTGCCGCTTTGTTTCAGTTTAAGTGGCGATTTATTCAACCGAGGTTCGAGTTTTACTTTGGGCGATTACTCGGCGCGTTTCAAGTGGCTATAAGTGAAAAGCGATTATTGTGCGTGACTCTATTAGTTGACATTATGATTTGTGTGGACAGGTTAATTTGAATTATTGTACGAGTGTAATCTTGTTGAATAACTTGTTAATTAAAAACTGTTGATTGTGATAATTAAAGCTGGTCTTTAGTTACTTCATTCGTGTCGCAGACACTTTTAAGAAAAAATAGAATATACCGTATTTTTCTCCAATTTTTTATGCTTTAAAATCTAAATCTAAATTTTAGAATCTTAAAACAATTAGTAGAAAAATCGAGTACTATTGTTTGTTCTAATTGTAATTGGAAAAATAATTTTAAACTAATGGCTTAAATAATATCTTTAAATCACGTCGTGTAGCAGATCTGTAATGACTGACTATCCTGAAGTCGGAAAAAGAGCTTTGAAATGTTTAACTGTGTTTTCCTCTACTTATTTGTGTGAAACCGCAGTCTTTCCGCTCACATACTTACAGTCAAAGTTAAGAAATAAACTTGATGTCGAGAGTCGACACAGTCGGGGTCCGTGAATTTTTCAATTATTTGGGAAGGGGTCCACCGATTTGAAAGTTTAAGAACCACTATTGTATAGGATACCTGTCAGCTTGACTATGATCCGGAAACTAGGTATGTTGATTAATAGCGCGAATCTACTACCAACACCTACGCGGAACTAGAAGGGGAATGAATACCTTGCCTTCAAATTCCGACATACTGTCCGTCCAGGACTCAGCAGGATGTCGCAGCAGAATCTCATCTGTCGTCAGTTCTCAGACACGTTTAATCCGACGTACTGGTTGCCACCATCTTAAAACAGATTGCTCGGCTTGACGAGGTTCATTGAATTCGGAGCTGCGGGCGAGAGGTTATTTTATTCAGGGAAAGCATGTATTGCTTTCACTCCCTTAAGCCCCTATTTTTTTTTTAAAGCAACAAAAATATCTTGGTAGATTTTTGTTGTAAAGTAAATGACAGCCCGGGTACGCGGGACTCAAGAGTTTTTACTTCCATGTTCCATAAGGAAATGGAAGTATGGTGATGGCGAAAAAATCGTGTTCGAGATAAGGGCTGATTCTGATTGTACTACCCTCAAAACATGATGAAACGTCATTTATCTAAAAGTGTTTGTGTGTGTGTCTGTGTGTAGAATTTTTTCTATGGAAAACGATAACTGCCCCAAAATCAAACAGAATCAAATAATTATTTGCATACAGCCTTCAATTGTAGAGGACTCAAGGCCTGTTGATTTTGGTGAAGATTGATTACGAGGAAGGGGTAGTTTACCTGTAACGTTTTAAGTTTTAACAAGAATGAAGTACTTGAAAATTCATTTAAATTTTTCAAACAATGGTAATTGATTATAATAATTTTTTCATTTTACTTTAAATCATGTATGAGTGAAAATATATCGTTCCTGGCAGGCAAGCATATCTCAATTATGTAATGTTTACGTTTCCAAAGTTTATTATTATTACTACCGCAATAAAAAGGCAGGCAGGACACACAAACACACACACACAATTCGAGTTATTTCTGGCCTCACTCATGTTTATTTTCTTACGTTTGCACGCTTTTTAAATGGAAAGTGCCGAAACCCACACAAACACAACGCGTGCAAGCCGAAAAGGTGTCCAGCATGGACAGCGATTTGCTTCCTGTGGATCGCTGACCAGTGTAACTGCACGTGTTTACAGAGGAACGGTTCATAGACAGACTTTTCGTCTTTAGGGAATGAACCCTCTGCAAGATGTTCAGGGTCCATGAGAGACTTCGGAGCGCTCCTTCTTTTCCGCGTGCTTGTTCTGTGAGACGTACACTGTAGATTCGCAGCTTTACTCTGAGCAACGCTCCATAGGGAATGTTGAAAATTTTTCTCCACCGTGTACCCTCATACACACTAAAACCTGCTCTGATGTTTTGATTACGGACATCATAACATTAAAACTTTGGAAACTTGAGCACTACTTAATGGAGATCAAACATTAACTTTTACAAGCCATTAATTTTATGCATATTTTTTATGTGTAGGCCTACTACATTATCGGCAACAAAGAAGTAGTTTGATGTTAAAATTCCTTCCCGGGCTGTTTGGCCAAGGTCCAATGTTTTATGAAAAACCAGATGTTTCGGCAGTGCCATCGCCTGCCATCATCAGTGAAAATCGAATGCGCTAACTGGAGGTGGTATACGTTAGTGACCACAGTACTGTGGTTAAGGCTGAAGAAAGGAGTAATTTCTGTGAAAATATTTTATTTTGAAAATGATTTTAAATATAAATCTTAGAACATGGAAGTCATGTATGGTTCTCCATACCGATATTTATAATAGGCTTTCCTTTTACCACATGCCAGAATACAGATTCGAAACAGTCTTTTTTGATTAAAATATACGTAGGAATTTTGGAAATATCGACGACTTGGCGCTGTCTTGAAAGCCCACTGTTGAGAAAGAAAAATCTATTTCTGATACGTATATAAATGAATAAAAAATATATTTTTCAAATATTTTATCTAAGCGCTTCACATATGTCAACAAATGAATTTTTAAAAGAATTTAATTTTGTTACCAAGCAACGCGTTTTAAGCTAGTATAAAAAGCAGCAGATTTGGCAGAAATTCTCACGTTAAAACTTTTATAAAAACACGTCTACGTTGAGGTGTTTTAAGGACAAAAATAATAAATACAAAAAGTATAGCAGAATATTATCTCACATAAACTTTGACTAGGGAGAGCGACTGGTTTTAAATGAAAAATAATTGCAGCTGAAGTTCCGGTTTTTTCAGGCTAAAAGGAGACGACCCTTTGATAGGCTCCTTAAAGGCTATTCATGAAGACCTATTTTAAACCAATTTCTTCTATAATTTCGAAAAACTGGAAAATTTACATGACAATAATTTAATTGAATGTAGCGAATGCGCCTCAGCCTTTCTTATTGCTAGAGGCCTGAACGTCTGCAGGACGTGTATTCTTGCTACTGATATTGTCGTGAGGTCACTGGGTCTTGTAAATAGTTGATTCCCCCCCTCATGATGAGAATTGTTTTCTACAAAACGCTGATGAATCCTGATGACTAGAAAAATTGAAATATACGTGCTTACTTTAGAGTAAGACAAGTAGATACTGAAACACACACACACACACACACACACACACACACACACACACACACACACACACACACACACACACACACACACAACTCTCTCTCTCTCTCTCTACTCTCTCTCTCTCTCTCTCTTTTGCCTATTATAGATTGTTATTCCTGTACGTTACATTTCATAAGTGCTCCTGAAAATCGGATAGGTCACCCACTTCATGCCATCCATACTCATGTATGGACCGCTAATAATGTTTAAAAAAGAACGTTTTAAATAATATGTAGAACAGTTTATTACGGAAACAAATATACAAACCGACGTGAATGAATAGATTTTACATTTCTAAAAAATATTTCATTACATAATGTTTGAAAAAACGGCATTGCACCCTCTTCCATCAGCTACTCTCTATGCTTACACAGAGCATTGCCCGGGAGTCACGAACTAGGACGTTGGAAGTAGGATTTGCTGGCAGAGCTGACTCGATTGGTCGAGTTCTGACTCATTCGTCAGTACCAGTGGGCATTAACCGAACTTTCATCGATTCGTTCGGTACCCTTTACCAGCCTTTGACTCCCCCCCCCCCAGTACAAAAACAAAGTTCCCCAAATACAAGTACAAAATACATGTATGACTGTATGTATGTTTGCATCCATTACGACAATCTGTACATTACGACGTTTTTAGGGATGCATACATACCTACATACATACTTAACAAAATACATGAAAACTTAAACTAATACATAAACAAACACACAAACACGCTCTCACACACACTCTTCCGCGTAGTGACGGTGAAGTTTTCCCCAGTACCATCAGCATCAGCGGCAACCATCAGCAACCAGCATCAGTTCACACGGATACCAGTAGTCGCAGCAGGCTCAGCATCAGCATCAGCAACGCCATTAGAAGAAGAAGCAAGGTCAGTATCTTAACAGGAACTCCAGCTGTGTTACCACCAACAATAACAGAAATTGGTTTGTGAATCACGTGGATAACGTTCGACGGTACAAGCCAAGACGTCTACGGAGACAGCTGTTGTGGTAATATCATCTGCCATTAAGTAAGGTAGTGCGGGACATGTTTCAGTATTAACTGCGACAGCTGTTCTTTTGGTTTGATTTACCCGTTTCAGATTCAATCACGTACTACACAAATAAGACACACTTATGTCAGGAGGGTGTCTTCTAAGAACGTTGTACATAAACATGTAATATTCAGTAAGGTTAATCAAAAGAATCGTTCAAAATATATTACAATATACGAGAGCATAAGTAAGCGACCGTCCCGCTCGGATTTCTAATATAAAATGACAAAAATTAAAATTGTATCCTCGGTTACGTAGTATGATTTTTAACGTATTGTTGTTAAAATTTTAATTATTTTTTAAATAAAATTATAGAATAGCAGCGTAAAGAACGAAAACACAACGCAGTTTTATGTGTGTCTTCACGCGGACATAAACGCTCGCAGGAGAAAGAACAAATAAATCGAGAACGGAAAAGTTTGTTTTACGTTTTGGTTTCACTCAAAATACGGAGGTTTCTAACATTGTCAAACAAGCGTAGACCAACTTCTTCTTCTACCTTATTTCTTTTATCAGTTGGTACCTGTGTACTCTAACGTGCTACAAACAAGTGACCATTTAAACCTCCCGAAGTCCCCGCTGCGCGCCGAATCCCATACGTCCCCCGGATGTAAAGAGTTCAGCCCGATGTGTTATATTGTTTCAATAACGTTTCAACTTATACTAAAATTTTTACAGGAGAGTGATTGACGTTTGCAATGATGTCATCACCATGTTGCCACTTCACAACCACGTGTTTCTGTTGAATGTCGCTCAAGCGTAAGTTTCGTTACTGCATTCACTCAAAACATACTTCGCGCAAACAAAACAAATCCAGTACGCGCAGACTAAATATGTATTCCCCTACTAAAAAACGAATATTTATTCAGTTGTAACTACAGATAATTCATAAACTAAAAATGTGAATTCTTACGAGAATAATAAACTAGAATTTAATTTACTTCAGTGTTTTTTTTAAAATTAACTTCAAATGTTCAGTATCTTTAATTTTTTGATTTAACGATAAATGTGACAATGTGCAGTCATCAACTTAGTGTAAAAATATGTGAAAATAAAGTAAAAATTAACAATAATAAAAAGTATAAGACAGCAAAATAAGAGTCAATGTTTTGTTTGTATTACTTTTACCATAAAAACAAAACTGAAAATAAAATTATTATTACCTGTCTGTAGTTTTCCGCCTGTGCCGTTAATCTAAAAGTGTTACACTACTTATGTCGCTACCAGAGTCACTGGATTCTGTGCCCAAATTTATTACCAGTTGTTCCACGGAGTCTTCTAATATTCCTTCCTTGCTCCATGCTTCGTCAGTCACTTTCTTTGTATGCATCACTGCTTTTCCCCAATCGTCTGCAGTAGCATTCGTAATACCCTCGCGTATCAATTTTTCTACTCCAGTTCCTGTAAAAGTCTTATCATTTTTTGCTACATATCCCTTTACTTGTGCCCAAGTTAACTCAATGGGGTTAAAATGACAATGATACGGTGGTAATCTTACTACTTTATGGCCATGTTCTTGCGCTACTTTGTCAATTACGTATTCCAGAAATCGGGGTTTACAACCTGACACCAGTTCCAACAGCTCTGCTTTTTTCATGCTAACAGTGGTAGAAATGTTATGTTCATGAAGCCAGTGAATAATTTCTTCTTTACGTGTAGCTAATGTTGGCGCTTTGTTGTACAAAACCGAGTGATAAGGGGCGTTATCCATTACAATAGTTGACGGCACTGTGAGGTTTTTTAATACCGAGTCTGTGAACCACTTGGTAAAGTTTTCAGAGTTCATTTCTTCGTGGAAGTCACTCGTTTTCTTTAACTTAAATGCATAAAAACAGTTAGGTATGAAACCTTTTGATGTCCCAGCATTTACAATAAATCTACCCCCTCGTCCTAAAGGTATTTTCATTGCCACAGTATCATCTGTCCAGCCTTTTCGTAAACTGTGACCTATATTTACCCATGTTTCGTCTAACCAAACTATGTCTTCAATAGATTTAGTTTGAATTTCTCGTAGAAATCTACAACGTAAAGCAACTAAACTTTCACTTTCCATAAGAACTTTTCTGCCCGAAATGTTTGTAAACTAAAACCGATATTTTGAATTATTTTCCTAACAGATGATTTACTACCGGGAAAAATATCAGCTGCTGCTAACGACTTATGAAATTTATTTATTGTTGAGAGCTCTTTTCTACAATAGTAGCTATAAATGTGCTGTCGAATTGCATTTTCTTGGAAAGAATCTAACTTCGTAACACTTTTGTCCATGTTTCTTTGTTTTATTAGGTGTTTGAAACTTGGGCTCTGTATCATTAAAATCAGTAAGAAGATCGTGTTTCTCTTTTCCTATACGTACTATAAGATTCATCCCTACTTCGCATGCGGCAGCTGTACGCTCTAAAACTTTATTAACGGAAATTAACGGCCCTCCGTTTGCTTTTTCTTTTCCAAAACACTCACGTACTGAACAGATAAGTTGTCTTGCCTGTCCATTAACTACTTTCCTTTTTCTTGTCTTGCGTATAGATGAAGCACTCGTACTGGGGTCGGACATAGCTGAATGGATAATATTAACAATCACTATCACTTAGTACACTCAATACTTAAATTTTACCACAAAATCACTTCTGAATATTAGACTAATAATCATTAAATTTAAAAAATATCACTAAATCATGCAAATGCACTAAAATATGATAATATTGTAAATTTTAAAACTGTTAGATTTCAATCACATCAAACAAAAGTAAACGCACTTTCAAAGTATTGTTCAATTTACTATGCGCACGTGGCAACGCACAAACAGCGGAACAACAAGTACGAGTTGACAACACTGTGCTGTATAGTTTCGGCCAATCAAAAAGCTCTAAACACCACTTCCCCACTCACTTGCAGACGAATGTCAATCCCTCTCCAGTAAATATTTTAATATAAATAGAGGAAAGTACCCAAACCCGGGCCCGATTCCTAATGCGAGCCCCCTGGCTTACAGCTCTGTATGGTGCTGCTGCTAATCGCAAATGTAATAAAGTAGTAGTTCCTTACATGACCGAAGCCTAGTCGATCGCTAGTGTCGCCGTCTTCAATTGTTGCTGTTCAGTCGGCCATTAGTCAAAACAGTGAATAGCAAAGTTTTTTCAAGTGCTCATTTTCAGTTGCCTGACTTCGCTACTTCATCGGTAAGTCTTTTAACCATTATATTATTTTGAAGGGGACATTACAAGCTATCGATTTAGGATTATATAATTTATTTTACTTGACTTGTTAAAATGTTGTCGGCATTTGAAATATAAGCACGCCGGTGCGTAACCCGAGCCCCCAAAGGTTCCTAATCCGGGCCCCCTATTTTTCGTCTTGTAAAACTAAAACGGGTTTGATTTTGATAAAAAACTTACGTATTGGACACTCTGTTGCAGAGTCCATGGCGAAAACCAAACCGTTAAGATCGTGGTCCTCTGCAGACATGGCAAGAGCGATTGATGCTCTCCGTAAAAAGAAGATGGGCTTGAAAAAAGCCAGTAAAGCCTACAACGTGCCTAGGGCAACACTGCAAAGGCTAGCTAAAGAAAAATATGGAACCCCTTAGAGGCATCTCAAACAAAAGTTGGTAAGCCACCAGTTGTTTGCAAACAACTTGAGGAGGAACTAGTGAATTATTGTTTAGCCATGGAAGCATCATTTTTTGGGCTCACTCGTGTAGACCTGCGAAGAATAGCTGTACAATTAGCTGAAAGAAACAACATAGAACACCCATTCAAAAACGAGATGGCTGGGGAAAAGTGGGCGAGGCTTTTTCTGAAACGCCGCAAAAATAAATTATCTGAACGAAAGCCTACCGGGACGTCCTATGCAAGAGCATTAGGATTCAACAAAGAAAACACCGATAAAATTTTCAACCTTCTTGAAGAGGTTTATGACAAAGAGAAATACACTGCAGACCGAATTTTCAACGTAGATGAAAGCGGAATTTCTATTGTCCAGTCAAAAGTATCTAAAGTGATTGGTTTGCGTGGGAAAAGACAGGTCGCTGCACTGACATCTGCTGAACGTGGAGCACTCATTACAATTGTTGTGTGCATGAATGCGGCTGGTACTTTTGTTCCCCATTTAGTAATTTTTTCCGAGAAAAATATGAGCGACCACCGGCTCCACCGGGAACCATATTTGCAGTTCATCCCTCAGGATGGATACAGGCCAATCTTTTTACAATGTGGTTCCAACACTTCGTAGCTTTTGTGAAGCCTACGAAAGTCAAGCCTGTTTTTCTCATCTTAGATGGACACTTCAGCCACACTCAGAACATAGATTTGATCGACTTGGCTGGACAAAACCATGTTGCAATTGTGTCCCTGCCTCCCCACTCGTCTCACAAAATGCAGCCGCTTGACAGGACTTTCATGGGCCCTCTAAAAGCCATGTACAGTGAGGAAATCAGACAGTGGTTACGGCATGTGACCGGCCTGTTGGTGCGTATGAAGTGATGGAGCTTTTTGGAAAAGCCTACATTAAATGCCAGAAGGCTGAGATTGCAATCAATGGCTTCCATCGAGGAGGGTAATAAAAAGCAAGAGCCTGCTCTAAAGTCTAACAGTTCGAGAGGGCAGGAAGTAGAAGAAGAGATAGATCCAGAGACAATTGCAGAATATAATACCAGTGAACAAGTCAATGTTGAAATAGACCTGAATAACCCATCAACATCCAGAGCGTCTCAGAATGCTATTCCGTTAACGTCATCTGGAACCTGTCAAGTCAGCTTGACACCCTTGCAGAAAAAACCCTCCAAGCCTAGCTCATCCGAGAAAGAAGAAACATCACAGGGAAAGGCTTTTCAGACAAGTCCGTTTCAAATCAACCCCATACCAAAAATTAAGAAGAGGGCTTCTACCAGAGGGCGTACAGCGTGTAGTTCTGCAATCATAACTTCTTCCCCTTACAAATCCGAATTGGAGCAGGCTAAAGAACGTAGGCAGGCTAAAGAAGCTAAGGCCAGTAAACAACCTGCAGACTTAAAACCAGCACGCGGTCGAGGTCGTGGATCAAAGTCTCTCCCAAGGCCTTTACCGAAAAAGGAGGGATTTAAGAAACGTCTAGAGTTCAACAAAAAACAAAAGGAAGAATCCAGCTCCGGTGAAGACTCGAACGACAACATGTCCTCAGGCTCTTCCGAATTGGAAGTTTTACCAGGGGTATCTTCCCTCATAGGTGAAGAAGATGCAGAGTGCATGTTTTGCAGTGTAAAATTTTCAGACTTCTCTAAAGGAGAACTTTGGGTGATGTGCTTAATGAGTTCACTCTGGGCTCATGTTGAATGTGCGGGGGCGGAAAAAGACGCTTACATATGTGACTTTTGTCGCACTTGAATACATAATAAATATGTGCTTTTCTCATGTATAAGCTGTTAAACTTGATATCGTTGTAAAATTATACTTAAATTCCACCAATTTGCCATTTTTTTCATTTATTTGTACCCATTTCTAAATAATTTTGCGGGGGCCCACATTAGGAACTTTTTTAAAAATCAACAAAATGATTTGTTTAAGAAAAAATTTGTTTACTCTTAAGAAAGTTGACCAATAATTTTAAGTAAAATATATACATTTGTAAAACTAAATAAGGTATGTATTGCAAATATTTTGATTTAATTTTGCACAAAATTAGATTTAAAAAAATTCTAAAACCAAATGGGGGCCCGGGTTTGGGTACTTTCCTCTATAATTTTGAAAAATTCAGTGTGTTCGTATATGTAAGCTATTGATTTCCTATATTAAATAATTTCATTCCCCAACAAAAAAAATTCTCTTGCGGTCCCCCCTCCATCGTTGTGATCCTATGCAAGCGCCTAGTCTACCTAGGCGGAAATCTCCGCCGCTGTGAAGAGTAGGATGGTTGGAGGACCGCTTCAGACTAGTTAGGCGACCAATGACAGAGAGAAGGACTTCAGACTAGTTAGGCGACCAATGACAGAGAGAAGGACTTCAGACTAGTTAGGCGACTAATGACAGACAGAAGGAGGAAGAGAGGGAGGGGGAGACAGACAAACGGCAGACAGAGAGTTTTGTTAAACATTCTTCTTCTTCTTCTTCTTCTTCTTCTTCTTCTTCTATGGCGTCACAGTTCGGAGTCGAACCTTAGACTCATAATCATCCGCCTCCATTTTTCCCTGTCATTGGCGATTGATGTCCATCGTTTTATTTTAAGTAACGTATCACCATCAATTGCCACTGCGTCACTCCAGCGACGCTTGAGTCTTCCGACAGGCCTTCCTAGGCATGATGATTGGTTATTGAACATATTGGTTTCACGGGGAGGGGTTGTTGGCCCTTCGCCCAATCCCCAACCTGGAAGGCCTGGTCAGTTTTTATTCAGGATTTCCGTTCCCTACACCAGCTGCTTTCACCGCAGCTTAGAGCCTGGTCTACCCTGACTTTCTGTCGGGGTTTACTCCCTTAGCCTTTGAAGATCCATCGTCATCGCAAGGTAGTGATTCACTCTATTTACCCCAGGGATAATGGGTTGCCTCTTCCACCTTTTGCGCCATACCGTAGATATGTTTCGCAGGCTTACACGCCGAAGTCAATGTTGTTAAAATTCATTCCCGGGCTGTTTGGCCGTGGTCCATTGTTTCTAACTAAAACATACGTTTCGACAGTACCGTCGACTGCCATCATCAGTCTCACGGTACTGTGTGGAAGCCTTAACCACAGTACTGGGGTCTCTAACGTGTGCCATCCTACGTTGGTTCAGCTCGAATTCTTACACTGATGATGGCAGTCGATGGTACTGTCGAAACGTATGTTTAGTTAGAAACAACGGACAACGGCCAAACAGTCCGGGAATGAATTTCAACAACATTAGATGTAACTATTAGCCTACCTTCAGCGTACAAAATCAGGTCCGTAGTATATACAAACGATTGTATACAATGAGTTTTACATAATCCTTAACAAAAATACAGTGATACACGTGTCAGTAATAACAGCAAGACGTTTATGTAAAACGGTCGGAGCGATATCCGCATTCGTTAACAATGCAAATTAGATTGAGCTTTATTACGTCTAATGGCCGAGTTTTCTTCCGGAAAAAACATTCAGCACAATAAGACACGATTTCACCTGACCCCGGACCTCTCTCACTCCTTCCCCCCTCTCTTTCTCCATCCTTCTTCTTTTCATATATTAAAGAACAAAACAATTGGCCACCGTGTACTGGTTATACAGTGCGTGCAATAAATTCCTACGATGATGTCCGTCACATATTTAAGATTTCGTATTTACATTGATGCATTTCCGTTTTACGTTGACGGGTTTTCTTGGACTCGTTATCCACTCGTGTTTACCATTTACACTATTGTTGGTAGGCCTACTTTCTCAGTTGACTCAGCAGACTGATAGCGTCTTTCTGTTATCTGCATTATTATAATTTCGTCTCCGGTTTTTAGGTTTATTATGCTTGGTCTGGGAAACGTACAGTACATAAATATAAAACACAAATTAGCAACCAAACAAATACAATAACACAATAATTCTCGTCTTCTTCTCCACTCGCTTCTTCTTGCCACCAGTGGCTCCCGTCCGTCCCACTTCCCGTAGACATCGATTTCTACGTCTACCTACACACGTAAAATGTCCCATTTCCTTATCCAAGGTTATCTTTGGTTCCCCATCTCGACTCATTCTCTCCACATGCCTTAAGCAAATGACGGTCTCACCGATCATCGTACGGTACAGTGGAAAATCAAGTAGAGACCCCAATGAAGTCACTAAATACCAGCTTTAATTAATCACAAACAACACTTTGTAGTCCACAAGTTATTCAACAAGATTATACTCGTAGAATAATTCAAATTAAACTTGTCCACACACAATAATCACTGTTCACTAATAACCACTTAAAACGCACTGAGTAAATCGCCCGACGTAAACTGAAACTAAGCGGCAGTTGTTGCGTATTTATAACCTGCAGGGGTCCATAATATGCGTCCTTAAGAAGCACTCGAAAACTCAAGACGACACCTCAGTGCGGCCATGGCAGAAACACGCACCTGCTGGGATAAGCGAGAAACACGTAGGCCTACAAGAACACTCTCCGTTGTACGAGAACGTTCTGTAATTGCATAACAATACGGTATCTCAGTTTCTCCTTCCCTTATAGGTCACACATTTTTCTTAAAGTTTTTCGTTCAATACATATAATCATGGAAGTATCTATTACTGTAAGGATCAAAATTTCGGATCCATACATTTCTACTGGCCTGACGAGAGTTCCATAGATCCTAAGATTTCGTTTTAGTCATTCGGGAGATTATTTTATTTCAGATTTGATAAGACACATCATATTGCTCTGAATGCTCTTGTCGATTTCTTGTGATATGTGTTTCATTATCCAACTCTGCTCCAAGATATTGCTACGAAAGAGAATTACATGTCACATATCATACGTCAACAATCGAGGCTGTTCCAGACCGCACCGGTCGGCGCTGTTTGTTCAAGGTCAGACATTGACACAGTTTCTAGCGGATTCCAGAACGCCCTCAACATTTCATACGGAAAGTGACTATTCTTGAATCTCTGCGGGGTATAAATATAAGCGTTCCAGGGCAGTAATTCATTTCAGTTTGAACCTGGCGGTATTGGAGTGCCAGTTATTGTGGCGGTTTAGTGAAGTGATCGCTGTGTTACTTACTACGAAACTGTAATAAGATAACATTTGTTACAGTTGTTGGGCAAATAGAACTTCAGTTATTGTATAAAGGGTGCCTTTGTTGATTTCTAACTGTTGTCTGTGTCGTTTGTAATTAGTGACGTCATAAGTGTCAGTTATTCTGTTTCCACTGTACCCACGTCGATCGAGTGCGACCGTCATAACAATATATGAAAATATTTACCCTCTCTTATGTGTAATCTTCAATTAAACACGTCACTTCAGTTCGTCTTACTTATAATGCATTCCGTTCACATTTTAATGTTTTTATTCGATTCTTTTCAGGCCTATTGGACATGGCGAGGGCAAGCTCCGGTTTTAAAACATTTCAACAGTAACCGTGATATACCTGGCAACCAGACGATATCATCAGCATGAGGATGGACTTGTATTAATTTTAAATGACGACTAATTAAGTTATTGTTTTAATTTTAAACAATAAGTTCAGTTGGAAAAATATAAAGATAACCTCCAAGATTTCAGTAGGTTTATGGTTTGTTTGTGGTAGAGTATATATTGTTTATTACGTTCACATACCCAAACTCGCTTTCTGTTGTGAAACAACACAATTTATTCACTTTGAAAAACACAAATAAAGTTATCCGAACATTGATAAATCTGTTTTCGTACAGCGTTAGTTTCTGGAACCCCCGAAATAAGACTTACAATATCTAACGGCGTTTGTTTCTCTCATAAACAAAATCCGGCGAAAAGTTACGCTCAGATTGTATATACCCACAGGAAAAAGCGGATTGGAAAAGACAACCCTTACTATCTGGTGGTGGCGGTCATATGGTAAATCAACCACGACACGCAAACAAAAACAAAAACGAATCCACCGACGAGAAGACCTGCAAAGTAAACAAGGCACCCCTTCGCAAAAAGTTTTATTTTGATCAGTTTTATCCCTGCTTGAAAGTCAAACGAAAGAACTGGGGGATAGTTACGTCATCTGTTTATCCCTCCTTTCTTACCCCAAACAGATGTTATTGTTTGTGCGCGCAGCGTTGTTAGTTTTTATACGTTACCGTTTTCTTCTTCTTCTTCCTGTTATATTTTAATGCCGCTGACGGCGACAATTCTAATCCCGCGTCCCGTATACGACCACATTCCTCCCCTTTGTTCCTGTATCTGTGAATATAATCACGTGTGATAAGATCCGATGGGGGAGGGATGCGATTCCATTACTGCGTCCCATTAGATTATATGTAGCTTTGAACAAATGCTTATACATTATAACTTTATATCTCTATAAAAACAATTTGCGTAATTTATATTTTTGGAAAGGAGATTGCTGTGTAGGCGAAAACAAAAGGGAAACTATATGAAAAAATGGATATTTTTTGTAATTTCCATATTCTCAATGCCTCATTTTTGTAGCATATACACTCCTTCGTCGTCGTCGTCGTCGCCGTCGTCACCATTATCTTCTTCTTCTTCTTCTTCTACTTCTACTTTAGCACTACAGCCCAACGTGACCCCTGGCTTCCAACACTAATCTTCCCCAATGTCTCCTATCCTTTGCCGTGTCAGTGTAACGCCGCACATCCACTATTCCCAACAGATTATTCACATCTGATATCTCCCAACGGATCATCCAACCATCTTGTAATAGGTCGACCTCTCTTTCTGCTTTTATACACCTGTTGTGCCCTCAAAATTTTCTTTGGAATACGCTCATCATCCAACTGCTCTAGGTGGTCTAGCCATAGTATTCGCTGGGCCTTTACGAATCTCACAATGTCCTCATGCTTAAATAGATCATCTATCTCCTAACACATCCATATACGGTGCGTGTATGGAGCAGGGGCAGACAGCGATACAAGATAAAGTAAAACGCACACACACACACACACAGATACAGATGCCAACTTCGTTCTTGACGAGGCTTTTCGGTGTCTCCACCATCTTCAGACCTGATGATTATGATGACCTGGACACACCGAAAGGTCAAGAACGAAGTATTTAGCACTGTGGCAATAAGTAGTGACAAAGTTGGTGTTAAGATAGCTGCTAATAAAAATTACAAAACTGGAAACACACACAGATAGAGAGAGAGAGAGGGAGAGAGAGAGAGAGAGAGAGAGAGAGAGAGAGAGAGAGAGAGAGAGAGAGAGAGAGGAAATGTAGTGAGAAGAGGTAGATACAGTGGAGCGAAACCTTCGCTTCCAGAGAGGAGGTGAAGACTTCAGAAAGCGAAGAGATCAAGTTTATAGAAGAATGGGAATCAGTGAGTGAGTGTGTGAGCGAATGAGTGAGAGAGGCAGATATGAAGAAGGAGGAGAGAGTGTGCGTGATAGAGAGTCTGAGAGATAGACAGACAGCGAGAGAGAGAGAGATGGAGTGATGGAGAGATGGGCAGACAGACAGATTTATAATTTGTGATTTATGGTCTCCAAGTCGCGTTATTGAAATAAAACTTATAGTTTACCTTATTTCCTTTCCATCTTGCGACTTCGTTATAATGTCATACACGACATGTTTCGGGAAACATGTTCCCATCTTCAGGTTTAAAACTTCTCGCTCTCACATGAAGATCTTGTTAACGCAAATAAAAAACTTTGACTAACATCATTAAAACACACTACATTAATAAAATGTCACAACGTACCGCGCGAAGAATCAGTGCGCACTGTTCGGGTTCATAATCTCAACTGTTGATTTCTCATTTGTCTGTAAGTTAATCTGATAAACATGTTGTAACGCAGTATCGTACAAGCTGTTCGAGTTAAACGACAATTGATCGTTGAGCACTAGGTTTACCAAAGGACAGATTTACCAAAGGACAGACTTCGGTATGACGGAAACAAAAGATTCTCTAAGATCCTTTGGGACAATATTATCTTACCAAAGACAGATTTACCAAAGGACAGAAAATACAAGGACAGACTTCGGTATGACGGAAACAAAAGATTCTCTAAGATCCTTTGGGACAATATTATGTTACGATAAGTGTAACGCATAATGTTTCTTACCTTCAAGAAGACATTTAGACGATAACGACGACATCATTATAATGATGCTAAAGATGTTGATTATGACGACGACGACGACGACGATGATAATGATAATAATGATGGTGGTGGTGGTGATGATATCCTCTATAACGTTAATGATGTTTACTGTCAAACCGAGTAAATGAAATTACTAATTTTAAACCTTTAAAATGTATGTCAGCCTGTACGAAATATAATAATTGTATTATTTCCTTATTACAAAAATAATTATTTTACTATTGTTGTATAAAAACTAAACAATAGTTTATAGAATGTAAGAGATGCAATTTGAGAAAACTCATATAGTTTGTGTATTATAAATACAGGTATTAGTAATGGTTTGTCACTCTATTTGCCTTGAAGGAACGGAAGAGCTCGTAAGACAACTCTGAAAGTTGGTGAAGGGGGGGGGGGGGGGGTAAAAAGCCGAAAAGATGATGACGTTATAAAAATATACATAATGCAGATAATGATATAAAATTTATTTATAATGCCGAAAGTGTAGCCTTTTTAAGCGAGAAAATACACTGCGAATATGCAAAGTTGAAATAATAAATTAGTATTTCAAAAGGACGCTTCTTACTTAAGAAAACTTCCCTGATCTGTTGTGTTCTCGTCTCGAACGCCTTCAGCTATTTCTCTTTCAACCACCGCCCCTTCTCGCCACCGCCATAAAGAAAATCTCAAAACTTTCTTCTCCTCTCAGTGAGTGCGCGCGCGCCCCGTCCTTCCTTTTTATCGTTTTTCTATAAAAGACACTTTCTACGTAATGGCATCTGTCATTGACGATATCGCGCGCTGTTCCATTCGTCTAAAAGCTTAAGATCTCTCGCCCACCCCTCCAAGGGTATTATACACAATTTCGCGCAGTTGGAAGGAGACAGAAAAATCGTTAGCATTCTCGGCTTCATTGCAGCGCTTCCCAAATAAATGTCGTTACTTTGTATAACCGGTTGTTGTTTCATTTGTGTGAGTGCCGCCGATGTGTGATATAAAAAATCTATAAAACGAATAAAAGCAGTAAAAAAAGTTAATCCAATCCGAAATGTTTAGCCATTGAATATGTTATATGGTTTTTATGGCGTCATAAAATGCTGACAGCGCTGTTATTCGTTAAAACAAAGTAGGTCACTGAGTAAGTACCCGGCAGAATGAATGTAAGTATTAAGATATATAAGAGGAGGTAAACAAACTCTGAATAAACGTTAAACTCAGCAGAAATTTTAGAAGTTTCCGTCTGTTTTATTATTCGTATGTGAAGGCGTGCTTTCTCTCGGTAACCCTCTGTCGCTCTTCTCCCCCCCCGCCTAACCACTCTCTCTCCCTCACCCCCTCACTGTCTCTTTCTCTCACTCACTCACTGTTTCTCTTTCTCATTTTCTAGCTTTGTCTACTCTGTGTGTGTGTGTGTGTGTGTGTGTGTGTGTGTGTGCTGTATATTCAGGAGAGAGTTCTAACGGTAGAAATATGAAAAAAAACAATATGAGCATTTTTCTCAGAATGGTTTATCATCATCGTCTTCAACAAGGATCAAACCAAACTGATTTGTTCCGGACCCAAACAGACTAGAGCTGGTCACTCCAACGCTTCTTCGGACCCCCCCCCCCCCCACAGCTCTCCGTTCCTTCTGCTTATAACTCAATAGTGGTTCGGCGGTGCGGAAGTCATCCAACTCGATTAAGATGTTCCAACAATGTTAGCCTACATCGGGCAATTCTAACGAAAATGCTCATAATATTCAGTAATCAGTTCGTACCGTATATCTGCATTTCTTCTGCGATCTTGGAGAGTAGGCTATACCCCGCCCCCCAAGTGCCTGACAAATCTGCTTGACGGCTGCTTGATTACGACTGTCCTGGGATTTCGTTGTCCAATTCTCAGACTCAAGGAGAAGTGTGGGAGGGCAAATATTTTATTATCAATCTATTTCTGTTTAAGCGTACATTATTTAGTATAATTTATTCGAAGTTAGTTTCTTGGTGTGCGTTCCATTCTGGTGAATGCAGGCAGCATTGAGCATGTCGAATACACGAACTACTAGAGCATGTTTTATAGAGGCAAGATGACAGTTGTTGCAGCTTTCTAGAATGTTGAAGTTGTTCCGATGTGTAAAGGCGGATTTATGCATAGACAAAGTAGGCAGTTTACTACGGGCGGCAGATTTTGGAAAGGTGAAATTTGACGCCCGTTTTTATGTTGTTTTTAACCTAAGAGATGTCTCTTCATTTCGTCTCAATATAATAAGAAACTTTCAAAAATATATATTGTTTAGTAAGTATGTTTCTTACATAAAGAGAATGGTTTGTCATTTACTTCTGATATGTAGACCTATATGAAGTACATCGTTTTTTCATAATTACATTAACATGCATAATCTATGTAATACTTCCATTATATTAATTAATTATTTAACTATTAATTCGTTTACATTCAAATTTCGAACATCCTTTACCGACTCTGTAATTTGACGTGAGTGAATGTCAATAGATGTCACTATTAAAAATAGCTGCTGACAGACGTAGCTAAAATATTTTGGAATAAACACGGCTACAGTAATTTAATGTCTTATTGCACTCTTCCTAGTACGTTATGTAAATTGTTCTATAGAAATGTATTTAGAAAAATTGAGAAAAAAATATTATATAAAGAACAAATCTTAAAGTAATTGAAAATATGAACGATTGAATTAAAGCCTTTGTGGGAGGGTGGCAAATTTATACGGCCTACGGGCGGCAAAAGGGTAAATCCGCTCCTGCCGATGTTCCAATACAACTAGACTAAACCAACGTTATATGTAGAGGTACAATAAACCAGCTTCACGTAGCCCCAAAGAAATAGTCTGAAGACGTGAGATCGGGTGATCGTTCCGATCTCACCCAACTAGTACCCAAGTATCATCATCATCATCATCATCATCATCATCATCATCATCATCATCATCATCATCATCATCATCATCATCATCTTCACAACACGGTATAGGCAAGGTGCTGCCTGTTCCGCCTTCAAAGATCCTCCAGTAATCTCTTCCTGGGTCTACTCACACACCTGTGTCCTATAGGTTCGTACTTCCAGACTTGTTTGACCAGTCTGGAATCTGATATCCTTTCTAACTGTTCTTGTTGTTGTTTGTAATATTTTGATTTTTCATTCAAGTTAAAAACTTGTAACTCTTCTCTTATGGCCTTATTTTTTTATACACTCAAGTTTATAATACCTTTGAACTCCTCTTAAGAACGCCATTTCTCTATTTCTCTGTCTTGTTTCTTGGTTGTTGTCCATAAGTCACACTCATAGGACGGTACAGGGACTGCTATAACTTTGTATCCCGACGTAGCTTGTTCCTAAACTACGGTTGATTGTCCCACAGATCGTCTGGAACTTACTTTACTTAACATCAGTATCATAATTCTTATCATAGCCAATTTCCTAAATAATTAAAATAGCTGACCTGTTCTAGAATTCGATCATTAATCATTGTTTTTTTGTTCTTATTGGTTCCTTGCCACGAAATACTGTTACGTTTCTTTTTATAGTAGAGATTTTCATGTTGTATTGTTTGAAAATCTGATTGAAGCCTACCCAAGTATTTTTTACATAGTTGGTAACATTATGAAAGCGAACTTATACGGTATCGCGCAGAAGCTACATGCTCAACCTAACTGTAAGTGGACTTACTTGTACTATAATATTTTTGTACTCCTTCCCTTTTAGTTTCAACAAATGTAAATATTCTTGTTGGAACTGCTACTTCATTCAGTTGGAACTGCCAGTTATTCATGTTTAATTAATAGTTAGTTACTTTCCGAAATCTAAATGCTGCACGCTGCGCTCAAAAAATGGAGGCCACATCGAACACTATTTTGAGTTAACTGTATCTAGTAATCTACCTTTAACCATACCTGTCTCGGTAATAAACCATTTTGAGTCCAATATTAAATGAACATGGGAAGCGAGTTCTCCGTTTGAACTTGACCGTTTTGCATTTATCCGTCTGTCCCTGTATCTGCCTATTTGGGGGACGACTTCTGACGCATCGACCGCGACCGATTTTCGTAAAACTTGGCATGCGTACCTATACTTTTGTATTACATATCCTTTATTTTTTTGAGAATAGGTGGCGGGAGGCAAAATGTGAGGAGTCCAAATTTTAAAAAATTGCAAATTTTACGGCATTGAATTAAATCTAGTATACCCAAAATCTGAATAGAGTGTTCTCTTTTGGAAGATTTCAAATTTTAGGATGCCGGTCCCAAGAAAGGTATCAAATAAATAAAAAAAATGTAAAACTCGATTTTGGGATGCATATTAAAGGGAATTCATCATCGTCATCATCATCATCATCACCACCACTCCAAGACTTAGACACTCCAAGACATCACCAGTCCTTAGACATGTTACGTTCCGGAATCCATCTCCTCCTCGGTGTACCGACTTCTTTCTTTGCCAGTAGGGTGATAAATATCAGGTATGCGATTCAAGTGTTCACACCATCTCCTTCAGTCTTAAAGAGAATTTTAACCCAAATTCAAATGCAGTGTTTACTTTGAAAAACTTTAAGTTTAGAGTCACCGCAGGCTATAAAGGGTAAGTCAAAGTTTTGAAATAAATGGTAAAAATCTATGCAGGACATAACTTTATAAAGTCAATTCAATAATAAGTTATTTAATAAAATTTTCCTTTGCGATTACATACCATGCCCATGTAGATTTATACTGATGTAGCGCAATGATCTGCACATTAACGTACGCGCGCGCACGCGTGGACATCAGTGGCCTATCCAGAATTTTGCTTTGGGGAACCATAGTTGAGTCGGCTTCATACGAATGAAAGAAGCCTGTGTGTTAAGACTAATCAACATTACGGTCTTTAAAGTGGCTGAACAACGCGTGATAACATCCTGAAGTCAGCTCGGTTATAGTAAGCAGTAATGACTCAATAAAATACACGTTACTGAAACATTGTTGAATGATACTTATTGTCTGAATTGATTTTTCCTATATTTCACATTTCAAACCTATACGGTAAGGCTGTGTAATAAACCTGTTCGCATATATTAAAAAGAGACAGCTACTACTACATGAGCGTACACAGACGAAAAAATATTATTGTTATTATTGATTGGGTCCTTCAGTCTGGTTTGTACCCTCTCCGCACATACCCGTGGTGCGTGTGTTACGGAGCCTCTCACAGCTATATTGGACCTACTGTTTAACGCTGGATCCGAACGGCATAGTCCGAAAAAGAAAACGGCCTAAAATTAAGAGCTTAACAAAATTTGTCAACTTTTTTGACCCTCTGGGGTGGGGTACGGTCCCGTTCGTCCCCCCCCCCGTAAATACGCCCCTGACGCACATTGTCTAGCTTTGATAACTGTTTGTAAACACGTTTGTGTTTCTTTATTCCCTTTTCTTTTTCACTCCGCACACAATTTTCGACGTCTAAAGTCACAGCGAACAGAACGGAGTTTATTCTAACGTTTCTTTCGCTTTGAGAAAAAAAAAGAAGACAAAAAAGAGAAGCGTTGCATAAATTGATTTTGTTGTAATTGTCTGTAGAAAATTAGACGATTCAAGTAAAAAAAAAACGAATCTCACGCAAGTGCTTACACGCTTAAACAGAGCGGACAAAAAGAGAGATGGAGATCGAAAGGCAGAGGGAAATAAGAAAGAAAAGGCGAGGTAGACAGAGAAAAAAAGGGGAATGACATGAGAGAGAGAGAGAGAGAGAGAGAGAGAGAGAGAGAGAGAGAGAGAAGTAGACAGACAGACAGAAACATATAAAGCAAAAAAACTGTGCGTGCAAAAAGCGTTTAGGTTCCTATTCCACTGACTTGACCCGTCATCTGTCAGTCGGTTGATGAGGTCAACGAACCCGAATGCTGCACTTATTACACGACCAATTTATTTCTGTCAAACAACGACTTTTTGTTAACACCGACCGGTTGGTTACTACTCTTTTGTTTGGGTTCAGTATATTTTTGTTTTGCACTCCACAATAAGGGAGAGCGGTCGTTATGCCGCGAAGGGGTCAACTCCGCTAATATTATTAACACTGGTAAATCTCGTTTCGGAAGCGTATAAGCGCTACGGTCTGCGCCGGCTGCGTAATTGGTTGAGTTATTGAAGTGCTGTTGTGGTTTTTAATTTTGGCCCGGTTGTAAAATTTTATTGGTTTCAATTTTTGCGTTCGGCAGTTTCGAGATTAGCACAAACCCGTACGTGTTCTCTGCACGGAACCGCTGCTTCTCCGTCTGTCGGATCAAGGCCTGCCAACTTCTACAGTCTGCTAAAAGTCTGAAAGATGTGCTGACTTCAGACAAAGAGACGCTGATTTCAGGCGAAGATGTGTAGCTTGCTTGAATTCTGCTGGTCCTTTTCTGCCCACCCCATTTTGTTATCTACTGATAGCAGGGTTTCCTTATTCGGTTTGTGAGGATGATCATAAAAGTCAACAGATCCTTAGAAAATATTTAGAAAAGATATTTATAGAGTAACTTTCTGGGCTATTGGGCTGTGGTCGACTGCATGTTCCAGATATCATTTCCGGGCTATTGGGCCGTGTCGATTGCTTGTTCCAGATATCATTTCCGGGCTATAGGGCCGTGTCGATGCTTGTTCCAGATACCATTTCCGGGCTATTGTCCCTTGTCGATTGCTTGTTCCAGATATCATTTCTGGGCTATTGTCCCGTGTCGATTGCTTGTTCCAGATATCATTTCAGGGCTATTGTCCCGTGTCGATTGCTTGATCCAGATATCATTTCCGGGCTAGTGGGCCGTGTCGATTGATTGTTCCAGATATCATTTCCGGGCTATGGACCGTGTCGATTGCTTGTTCCAGGTATCATTTCCGGGCTATTGGGCTGTGGTCGATTGCTTGTTCCAGGTATCATTTCCGGGCTATTGGGCCGTGTCGATTGCTTGTTCCAGATATCATTTCCGGGCTACTGGGCCGTGTCGATGCTTGATCCAGATATCATTTCCGGGCTACTGGGCCGTGTCGATTGCTTGTTCCAGATATCATTTCCGGGCTATGGACCGTGTCGATTGCTTGTTCCAGGTATCATTTCCGGGCTATTGGGCTGTGTCGATTGCTTGTTCCAGATATCATTTCCGGGTATTGGGCCGTGTCGATTGCTTGTTCCAGATATCATTTCCGGGCAATTGTCCCTTGTCGATTGCTTGTTCCAGATATCATTTCAGGGCTATTGTCCCGTGTCGATTGCTTGTTCCAGATATCATTTCCGGGCTATTAGGCCGTGTCGATTGCTTGTTCCAGATATCATTTCCGGGCAATTGTCCCTTGTCGATTGCTTGTTCCAGATATCATTTCAGGGCTATTGTCCCGTGTCGATTGCTTGTTCCAGATATCATTTCCGGGCTATTGGGCTGTGTCGATTGCTTGTTCCAGATATCATTTCCGGGTATTGGGCCGTGTCGATTGGTTGATCCAGATATCATTTCCGGACTACTGGGCTGTGTCGATTGCTTGTTCCAGATATCATTTCCGGGTATTGGGCCGTGTCGATTGCTTGTTCCAGATATCATTTTATAGACGTTTCGCCCGCCCACCGGATGCCTTCTTCGGTAGTAAAAATTAAAAAATATTTCTATAAGAGATGGTATGGCGAACAAATACAAATCAATACAAAACATGACACAATTTTCAAAGCACTCAACATCGAAGATACACAAAATACTAATACATACACCACAATCACACACAATAATACCACTTTAAAGTACCAGAGACCAACAAGAAACCACAATAACGACCAGCCAACACACAAACACTTCACCAGACGCAAAATCACGAAGACTGAGGATGAGAACACAATGGTTCTCGAACGTGTTCCTAATAAGGAAAAAAAAATATCTTGAAGTAATTTCATTATAAATATTAAATATATTATATACATCAAGAAACGGACTGTAGCAAAAAGTGTTTGAATATTGTTACGATTTTATAAATGTGATATGTTAAGCCCCACTGTTGGGCTAGCCAATCTGTAACCTATTTATAAATGTGATATGTTGATCAATAAGATTTATTGTAGGTTTCGTGGTTTGACTAAGCTCCACGTTGTATTCGTCAATTTGTAACCAATTTATATATATAGGGTTACTTCTTATTTAAATGTTAATTCTCTTTAAGCCTCACTTCGGATTCGTCAGTTTGTAACACGTAAATTAAATCGTTACTTCTCACTTAAATGTTATGTTGTGTGCACTTATTTTACATACACCGCCCGTTGGAAGTGTCAATTTGTAACAAATAAATAATGTAGCGACTAACTCGCACTGGAGTCGTCAATTTGTAATTATTAATATGTTATGTTGAACGGCGAATGGTTTTGTAATCTGCCGCTCGCTCCCACTATACGCACCGTTCCGTGACGTCACTCACCGTTGCCAACCGTCGTGGTGTCTTCTGTACTCGGTGAACTTATTTTCTAAATGGAACAGCAATAATAACGACGCAAATATAACATCAAACATATATCCTTATAGAAATCCTTTATTCAGAAAAACACTGGTTAATTGTTTCTTAAATTTGATTATGATAATCACAATTGTGGCGCAAATTATACGTCTTCTTTTTACCAGTTGGTAGTAGTAGGAAATATTCAGTATTTTGTCAGACCAAAAGAATGCTTTCGTTAATGTTTCTATTAAAAATAAAGTATCTCAGGGCGTATATGGTTCGGGGATTACATTTAAACAAAATATTATTCTATAAATCAAAATACAAGTTTTACAGTTAAAGGATATTACAAGGTTAGAGTGTAACGTGCACACAGGCAGTCGTATAGTGATTACTAGTTATGATAGGTTATGTCCAGTTTAGGTGTTTAATAATTATTATCCAAATCAAAGGTTCTTGTGGTGTTTGAAAAGGTGTCAATCTCAAATCGTGTTATTAGTGAGTGTTCTTAGTGTTGGTGTGATATGGTGTCTGTAGTTTTAGTTGATTAGTACTTAAAAAGTCGTGTATACAAAAGTGGGTGTTGATACACAATATAATAAGATGTCAAAGTCACCAAATCCTCTTCTTTGTATGGTTCGTGGTCGAAGATAGGGCCCACGTCCGCTTCAGTCCTTCTCCCTGGTTCTTGGGTCTTCTATTTAATATAATGGGTGTTCTTCACTTGGTGTAAAAAGTTCGTGTTATGTATCTCTATCTGTATCAATATGCCTGTATCGTGTTTTCACAGTTTATTCTTAATTATGTTAGACGTTTTACAAACGCGTCTATACGCTATGACCGTTGTTAAAGAAGTCTCATTTTATTTATCCGAAACTTCTGGTTGCTAAGGGTAACCTTGGAATCTGGTTGGTTGATTCGGATATACATTGTCATATACTTTCATTATTTCAAAATCTAAATTTGTTCAAAACCTTTAAATTAATATAACTTTTCTGTACTGATTGGGAATTTAAAACCATTATCAGCATTATTTTGATCTTTACATTTGTGACATTTAGACACTAAACATGCCTACTTTTACTTAAGAACTACAGATGTTACAATTTTGTTATTTGAATTTTTCTTAAATAACTTGAGATGTATTATTTTGTTTCTAGATTCGTTGTGTACACAATTAACTATAAATATATTTATCCTTCCACATTGGTTTTACAAAATCCCTAACATTATTATCTAAAATTTACAAAAGTTGATTTTACCTGGCCTATGTACTGGTGTTATTTTCATCACCATGTTTAAAACCTTTAACAGTTAAATTAACTTTTAACAATCATAAAAACTGTTTAACATATAACATTATTTTAACAAAACAAAAGATATACTATTCTATTAGTTTAATTTCATGCCCACATGGCTATGATTTTACTGAACCTTTGAACAAATAAACTGTTTTTTTACTCAAACTGTACAATTGTTTGACACTTAGCAATAACATCTTTTTATAGTCTATTTTGGTTTGCCAATCAATTTATCACTGTTTAACACCAGTTCTATGGTGATATATTTGTTAACATAAAAATGAAATTAATATCATTTAATTGACATTCTCTTAAAACAACTGCTTCACCTGCTACATACAAAAAACAACACAAATACCATGATAATAAAACAACGTGCTAAAACATAATAACATGCACATTTTTATAAAATAAATTATGCACTAATTAATTAGTCTTCTCTCAGTTAATTCATTAGTTACTCTAAAACTGTCTATGCTATGTTTCACATTACTTGTCACTATGTTTATCGTTTACCCTTCTCACTGAACACTTAATAGTTTGTATTCGTAAACATACTTATTTGTTTTTATAGGTTTTTACATTTTATTGTCATTAAAAGAACTTCACTCTTGTTATAAAAATGTTATTGTGAACAAGTTATTATTTGTTGTTTTCTGGACAATCTTATGAACACTATTTGTTACAATTAGTTGTATGGTTCATGTATCTATAATAAGGTGTGTTATAATTTCATTACATCATTTAAATTAATCACTTACTAATATTTCTTTTACATAATATTACATGTTTGGGCCTATTATCCCTCAATTTGTATTTTGATTATCTTGATATTATGATACTTTGAATGAAACCATTTGTTTCTTTATAGTACTGGTTCATAAGCCGTCTGTCTTTATAATTATTTATTTTGTCATTATTGAAAGTTCATGTCATAATTGGGGTCGAATGTATTTTTCATCACTTTGCCTAAATCATTAATTTGGGTACGGTCAGTTGTCTTACTAGTCAGTCTAAAATGGTTAGTCGTTCCTCTTCACTATCATCTTGGAAGATATTGTTCTTCTTGTTTAGCTTCTTATCCAAAGTCTTCATTAAATCAGGTACGATATTAAGTTGTTCCAAATGTAATGTTACATACTACCCTGCCACCAAATTTGATCATTTTAATAAAATATTGTTTTTGTTGAAATTATCAATTATCTTATCTTTCACATTATCATTTGTTATTCTTATTATGATCTGGTATACTTGTCTTTAATTATAAGTGTTCTATCCCTGGAACATGTTACTTCCCTAACAAATTAATCACCATATATTTTGGAATCAGTCGGGGGGCTCTCTTGACCTAATTCCCCGCTGTCCTTATAATACATAATACATCAATAATATCGATTGCTGGAGCTATCTCGTCAGTCAATCACATTTAATAATCAATAGTCTATTCACGACTAAATAAAATAAAATAATATAATAATATATTCTTGGGATGGTTCACTCAGCTTAACTTCTCAGATCTAAATATTTCTTTCCATTGATTCTTTCAGATGTTTATTTTCTTGTGGCGATATTAATAATATTTTTTATTTTCACTTGGTACTATCTTCTTTCCTTCTTTATCAGTACTCCTTAATCTTCATTTTTCATTCACTTAAAACATAACAAGTATCTGTATCTATAGTTGTTGTTGATTCTCTCACAATCATGATAGGTTATTTGTAGTAAATTCGTTTCTAGTCTTGTCTTATTTTCATCGTCGATTGTCTACATTTGTCTTTTCTTATTCGTTTTATAGCACTATGGTTTCTTCTAATTTATGGATGTTGCATCTTTCTTTTATATTCCAATAATAAGTTCATAATTATATTTAATAAGAGGTGCTTATTTTGTTTAGAATTTGGAAATTTATTCCCAGTTGTTTATCCGCTTGATTCATAATAACATTATCAAACTGTACTGTAAGTTGTCCTTACTATTTATTTGAATTCTGAGATATTCAAATTTGTTTATTTGGCTTCATTTAACATTATATTCTGGATTATCAAAGTTGGTAAGATGAGCTTACTATATTCTTTGAATTTTGAGGTATTATAATAATAAATTCTTCAATTCCAAGTTAATTCTCATAAGTAATTAGTTGTAAGTTGATCTTACTATTTCTTTAGAATTTTGTGGTATTGTAATAATAAATTCTTCAATTCCAAATTAATTCTCATAAATAATTAGTTGTAAGTTGATCTTACTATTTCTTTAGAATTTTGTGGTATTATAATAATAAATTCTTTAATTCCATATTAATTCTCATAAATAATTAGTTGTAAGTTGATCTTACTATTTCTTTAGAATTTTGTGGTATATTCAACTTTGTTTATTAGGTTCATAATACATTTTTAAGGAAACTTGGTTGTATGTCCCCTTAATCTTTTTTGTTTCCACATCACTAATGACATAAGTATTATTGTTATTGTTTTTTATAACAACATATGGTCCATTATACAGTAATAATAGCTTTTTTGCTATTCCTTCCTTAGAACTTGGCAATTCGCGGTTTTTTAACAATACTTTGTCTCCAATCTTGTACTGGATCATTTTCTGCTGAATTATTTTGTATTTTTTCCTTCTTTTCTCCACTTGTTCATTCAGTTTGCTGTGGAATCTCACGTTGTCGAACTGGTAAGCTGGGTTGTTTGGGAAGTTGATTATTTCACTAATTTCTCGGGGTGGTAGTCTTTCATGCATTATGGTATATGGAGTATCTTGTATTGCTTCATGGTAAGCTAAGTTGATAAAGCTCTCTGTTTGTGTAATGTAGTCACTCCACTTCTGGTGTTTATCAAAACAATATGTCCTGAGTATACGGCCGACCTCCCTCAGTACTCTTTCCGCCGGGTTGCTATTTGGGTGATAGACAGATGTTTTATATGTCTTGACACCTAGATCTAACAAAGTCTCCTTCCAAACCCTTCCTCGAAACTGAGTTCCGTGATTGGTAATAATTGATCTTGGAGCTCCTAACTCTGGTATGTATTGTTGGATCACTATTTGCAAAATCTTTTTTGTAGTTGCCCGATTAATGGGGTATAGTTTTGTAAATTTGGAGTAATGGTCGAACATGATTATAATAAATTTATACTGTTTTCTCCCTCCACTACGAGGTAACGGTCCACACGCATCTAAAAATACTCTCTCTAATTTACCAGTTGATGTAATAGGTTGCATAATTCCTTCTGTTTTTTCGTTATTGCATTTTGCCAATTGACAGATGTGACACTGCCGAATACATTCTCTAACTCTCCTGTTGATATTCTTAATGTAAGTGTGTTCCTCAAGTGCCTTCATTACTTTTAATGCACCCATATGCCCATATCGACTATGGTAGTCCAGTATTAATTCTGTTTCTAACGCTTTAGGTATCACCACCTTCCATGATCCTTGGTTATTATTTGGTTTGTAAAATAATATGTTTTCATGTAGACAGTAATATGCAATGATTTTTTCATCCTGTTGGATCAGTCTTTGTCTAAAATTGTTGATTTTTGTATCCTCTGTTTGTTGTTGTGAAATGGATTTCATGATGTTTTCCAAATCTGATTTGTTTTTTATTATAATATATACCTTGATGATTGTTTCTTTTTTCCCTTCAAAAGTTTGTTGTTCTATGTTAATCCGGGACAATATATCTGCAGCAATATTCTGTTTTCCTGGAACGTACTCCCAATTTATATGGTACTCCTGTAGTGCGAGTATCCACCTTGTCAATCTCCCATGGTTAATCTTGCAATTTTTTAGGAAAGATATTGACTTATGATCGCTCCTCACAGTTATCGGGTATCCAAGAATGTAGGTTCTGAATTTCCCACAAGCGAATACAACGCTTAATAACTCCTTTTCCGTTACACTATAATTGCGTTCACATCCATTAAGTATTCTGCTTGCAAAACTCACCACCTGATGTTCTCCCTCGCTATCTTCTTGATATAATACAGATCCTAAACTTATATCACTGGCATCACAGTTCATAAAGAAAGGTTGGTTGAAATTAGGATGTTTTAATACAACTGAACTTAGGAAATTATGCTTGATCATTTGGAGTAAATTGTCTTGTTCCTGTCCCCAGGACCATTTGTTCTTAGAGGATAATTGTGGAGAAAACTTTGCTGTCATTTCAGAATAATTTCTCTGAAACTTCCTATAATAATTGCAAAGTCCCAGAAATGATTGAAGTTGCTTTTTATTTTTAGGACTTGGGAACTTCTGGATAGCTTCAATCTTTTCATTGGATGGTGTTATTCCTTGTCTTGTTAAGTTAAAACCCAGGAATTGGACTTCACTGGCGATAAGTTTGGATTTTTGAAGTTTTAGGGTAACGTTATTGTCTGATAGTTTTTGTAATACTTGTCCTACTCTGTCACAATGGTCTTCCCAATTCACTGAAGTAATCAACAAGTCATCAACATAGACTGTGGTATATGGAATAGTATCTGGACCCAACACCTGGTCCATACATCTTACGAATACAGCTACTGAGTTTACTAGTCCAAACGGTAGTCTCTTGAACTGGTAGTTCCTCCCTTCGAAAATAAAGGCGACGTACTTTCGACTATCTGGGTGTAACTCCACCTGCCAATACCCACAAACCGTATCCCAGGTGCTGATAAATTGTATGCCATTGAATTTTTTCAATATCTCCTCAATCTCTCCGGGAGATGTTCTGTCATTAACTATGATCTTATTAATCTCGCTAGCATCCAAACAGAGTCGTACTTTGCCATCTTTCTTGGGAACGGCTATTAACGGACTGGTATATGGGGAACAGCTATACTCAATAATATCTTCTGCTATCATTTTGTCTAGTTCAGTCCTCACTGCTTCTTTTAATGCATAAGCAACGGGATATGATTTTTTATTAAAATTTACAGGCTCCTTGAATTGTAGTGTAAATTGATAATCTTTTACTTTGCCAGGTATATCAGAGAAAACATAGCGGTATTTATTATATATTGATATTAACTTTTCTATTTGTTGTGTAGTTAAATTACATTCATTTTGTTCTGACCGAAATTGTCGGATCTCTTCTAATTTTTCCAACCATAAACTGTCTTCACTCCCAAAGTATTCTCTTCTTATATTCCATGACTCATCTTGATTATTATTGAATTTTCTTATACTATTGCATGAAGGTACATTTTTATTTTCTACTAATTTTGCTGTCCATTCTATATTATCCACTTTTAACCACACTATGGCCTGTCTCATGTCAATTATTGCTGAGTATTTTCTCAAAATATCACAGAATATTAGTAGATTAAATGGTAGATTACTAGCTATTAGAAAAATCATAGGTATAGCTACATTTCTGCTGGTCACTGTTAATGATACCTGTTTTCTTATTGACTTGTTTTGCCTTCCGGTGGCTCCGATTAAAATTATATTTTGAATTGGTAAAGTTGGTAAGATGGCCTTACTATATTTTTGAATTTTGATGTATTCATTGTTGTCGATTAACGACACGTTTGGGCCCGTATCTATCATGCATCTTGTCTCTAATCCATTCACTTGGGCGATGATATAAACGATCTCATTATTCGAACTATTGTGCGTTATCGTGTCTTCGTACAGTAGTTCTTCTCTCACATTTTTTAAGAAGTGATTGTGCACTATCGTCATTGTATCGTCAGTCATTTTGTCTCGTCCTAGTAAGTACCCAAATTGCCGGTTCAGTGATGGGACCTGATGGATTTTCACTGCCGCGGTCCGTTTAAATAAGGGCTGATCTCCTCAGTCCTGTTGTCTGATTGATTGGGTCTGTCTCTGCTCTGTGACTCTTGTACCTCAATGGCGTTATTATCGAACGTCACTGAGTTTCGGTTATTCCGGTTGTCATCGCAGCTCCTACTTCGCCGATGTTCATCACGGTAGTGCTGGTTACTCTCCTCCTGAAAACTTCTTCCACGGTTCCCATTATAATTTGCTCGTCCCTGGTACCAACGTCTTCCCACATCTCTATCGTCAATGCTTACATAATTCACTTGTCTTCGATATGTTTGATTTTGATTGTTATTATTGCCGTTATTATTATGCCTGTATCGGTTATCGTAGTTGTTGTTATAACCTCGGTTGTTCTGGTACTGGTGGTCTCTGTCATTGGCACGCTGGTATCCATTATTGTTATTATTTGTAGGGGAGCTACGATAATAGTTTCATTATTTCAAAATCTAAATTTGTTCAAAACCTTTAAATTAATATAACTTTTCTGTACTGATTGGGAATTTAAAACCATTATCAGCATTATTTTGATCTTTACATTTGTGACATTTAGACACTAAACATGCCTACTTTTACTTAAGAACTACAGATGTTACAATTTTGTTATTTGAATTTTTCTTAAATAACTTGAGATGTATTATTTTGTTTCTAGATTCGTTGTGTACACAATTAACTATAAATATATTTATCCTTCCACATTGGTTTTACAAAATCCCTAACATTATTATCTAAAATTTACAAAAGTTGATTTTACCTGGCCTATGTACTGGTGTTATTTTCATCACCATGTTTAAAACCTTTAACAGTTAAATTAACTTTTAACAATCATAAAAACTGTTTAACATATAACATTATTTTAACAAAACAAAAGATATACTATTCTATTAGTTTAATTTCATGCCCACATGGCTATGATTTTACTGAACCTTTGAACAAATAAACTGTTTTTTTACTCAAACTGTACAATTGTTTGACACTTAGCAATAACATCTTTTTATAGTCTATTTTGGTTTGCCAATCAATTTATCACTGTTTAACACCAGTTCTATGGTGATATATTTGTTAACATAAAAATGAAATTAATATCATTTAATTGACATTCTCTTAAAACAACTGCTTCACCTGCTACATACAAAAAACAACACAAATACCATGATAATAAAACAACGTGCTAAAACATAATAACATGCACATTTTTATAAAATAAATTATGCACTAATTAATTAGTCTTCTCTCAGTTAATTCATTAGTTACTCTAAAACTGTCTATGCTATGTTTCACATTACTTGTCACTATGTTTATCGTTTACCCTTCTCACTGAACACTTAATAGTTTGTATTCGTAAACATACTTATTTGTTTTTATAGGTTTTTACATTTTATTGTCATTAAAAGAACTTCACTCTTGTTATAAAAATGTTATTGTGAACAAGTTATTATTTGTTGTTTTCTGGACAATCTTATGAACACTATTTGTTACAATTAGTTGTATGGTTCATGTATCTATAATAAGGTGTGTTATAATTTCATTACATCATTTAAATTAATCACTTACTAATATTTCTTTTACATAATATTACATGTTTGGGCCTATTATCCCTCAATTTGTATTTTGATTATCTTGATATTATGATACTTTGAATGAAACCACTTGTTTCTTTATAGTACTGGTTCATAAGCCGTCTGTCTTTATAATTATTTATTTTGTCATTATTGAAAGTTCATGTCATAATTGGGGTCGAATGTATTTTTCATCACTTTGCCTAAATCATTAATTTGGGTACGGTCAGTTGTCTTACCAGTCAGTCTAAAATGGTTAGTCGTTCCTCTTCACTATCATCTTGGAAGATATTGTTCTTCTTGTTTAGCTTCTTATCCAAAGTCTTCATTAAATCAGGTACGATATTAAGTTGTTCCAAATGTAATGTTACAATATATATAAATATATTTTTTTGTATTCCGTTTAAACGGCTTCATCAATTTATATCACTTAGCTTTCCGTCACAGTACTCCGGAGATTCGTTAAAACCACTGCGCCACCGTAACATGAATGCTGTGCTCACATCGTCACCAACAAACTTTAGGTTATGAACGATATCGGCGATATACCGTGCCTTGGCTTTTTTTCGTAAGCTTCGTCCAAGTTATTTTACTTTCAGCCAACAGTAATCCTTTTTTTTGCGATGTTTGAGGGTTTTTTTGCTTGTCCGATTTTGCCCGAGGGTTATAAGTCTCGGGCTGTTCTGGGGACTAGCCCTCTTCGGCCGGTTTGGAAAAAGAATGTGGAGACACACGCCAGTGGAAGCGGAGACCGCTGAGGAAGTGGAAGCACCAAGTGTAGAGAGTACAACTGTGTTGTTGAGTGTATTTAGTGTAGGACAGCCAGATTAGGTATGGTGTAGAGCAAAAAGGGTTTGCACATCCCTCGCGTCACCATTGAACTAGAATACGCGAGAAGACGCCTACAGACTGCTTGTGACGTTAAAACGTGAACGACAGATATATATGAAAAAGAATATGACTGAGACGGTTAATTGGTAAGACCAATTTACAAAAATGACAGGCAGTCTCCTTATTCTTCTTCGCTTCAAGCAATAGGCATATATGACTGTTATGGTTCCAATTATTTTCTCATTCTCAGCCTATCGACATTCCATCCAAGTTCCGAGGCATGGTTGGATACTGGAAAGTTCGTAATGTTTTTCCAGTGTTGGTTTCTGTCCACTTGCACAACACACATATCGAACAGGTTTTCTGTAGGGGCTTCCTCCCTTAACCTGTTTTTTAATTTTGAGATGTTTGAGGCAGCCTTGTCCAATAGTCTCGGGCTGTTCTGGGGGCTGGCCCCCTCCAGCCGGTTTGGAAAAAGATTGTGGAGACGCATGCCAGTGCGGACCGACCGCTGAGGAAGTGGAAGCACCAAGTACAAATGTGGTTGTTGAGTGTATTTAGTGTAGGACAGCCAGATTAGGTATGGTGTAGAGTAGAAAAGGTTTGCGCCAATCTAAAGAGTGCAACGGACAGGACGCGTAGCGCAAGACGCTAAAGATGGAGGGTAGCGTCTAAAAAGCAAAGTGACGTCAAGGGTACGGCGGGGGACTGAGTGTCGGGTGGGATTGAGTGGTACATTCATATCAGTTATTTAGTGTTATCTGTTATGTTCATCTGCGGTGTCTGTTAGGCATGTTGACAGCAGGCGATTCACGAGGAAGTAGGGCCGTTTCGTGTTTCTGGTGGAGCGGTTTAAGGAGGCTGCAGTGGATTGGATGGAGGAGGCTAGAGTGCTTGCATTCTAGGCATATTTAATATTTTATTTGGTCAAGAAAGAGTCGAGGTCCGGGAAAAGAGCATTCAAGGCACATAATTGTCTGTTGTTGGTACGCACAGTGATCCATCAATTGCGAGTCTTTTGTAGCTATGCCGACTCTCGCATCCTGCGCACCAGAGACTTCCGTTGTACCAGTCATCACCTTGCAAGTCTTTTTCTCCCGTCTCATCGAATATGTCCTCTTTCTACGAACTTCAGGGTCAATCCCTTTTTCCATCGTCTAGGTGGAACCCGGTCTAACAACTTCCTGGGCAGACGATCGTCAGACATTCGTTCGTTCCATGTGGCCCTACCATGCAATACGCTTTGTATTTGTGATGTCTAAAATTGTCTTCTGTAAAGACGCCTTTATCCTCGTTTCTAATGCGCTGGAGCCTGGACACACCGTAAGACTTTCTCAAGAAGTCCATTTCTATTGCTAAAACTTTCGTGAGTTTTTTATGCGTCTAACAGTTAAATCAAACAGTTCTTTGATTGGAATTCCTAGGCTTTCACGGCCGGAGTCAACATTGTTGGAATTGCTATTGTTAGCCCGTGGTCTACTGCTTCTATTCAAAACAGACGTTTCGGCACCACCATCGGAGGCCATCTTCAGTGTAAAACGATCGACAAATTGGTGTTCACCAATTCACCCCACTACTGAGGTACGGACTATGCTTTTTTTATGAGGTACGCACTGAGTTCTAGAAAGCTTACGATAATATACGTATCGTAAAACTATGGGAGGTGCTTCAAGATACCAACATCAACCATACACTTATCAGGGGTGTGCAAAACTTGTACAACGATATGACGTCCGCAATAAAAGTGGGAAACAGAGTGTCAGAACCGTTCAGAGTAAATAAGGATTACGACAGGGCTGTTGCATCTCCCCCACGCTTTTCAAAATTTACGTTGCAAAAGTTCTAACCCATTTGAAGAAAAAATGCAAAGGGATTGGTATTGAAACTGACGATGACACATGCTTGTACCCTGCAGTTTGCAGACGATCAAGTGATATTAGCAAATAAAAAGAAGACTTGGAATATATGACACGCAAACTGAAGGAAGAGTATGAAAACTGGGGATTACTGATGAACGTAGAAAAAACGCAGTATCTGTGTGTCGGAGAAGAAACAAGAGATTTAATCTTACAAAATAACGAACGTATAAAGAAATGCAACAGCTACAAATACTTAGGAATAAACTTTAATGAAGAAAGAATAGATGATGTTGAAATAAAATTATGAATAAACAAAGCAAAACAAATAATTAGATCATTGAATGGGATTCTGTGGAGCACAGAAATTGGAAAAGAAAGGAAGAAAAGAATATACGATAATATGATTAAAAGCACGTTGATGTACGGATCCGAGACATGGTGAATAAAAGAAAAGTTAAAAAGAAAGTTAGAAGCTACAGAAATGGATCCTTTGAGACGAGCTGCTAGAACTTCAAGGATAGAGCGAATATAAAATGAAACGATTAAAGAAGAAATAGGCGTACAAAAGACAATCATCGACTGTATTGAAGAAAAACAACTAATCTGGCACGGACACATACAAAGAACGGGACAAGACCAACTACCAAAGAAAACAATGAGATGGATACCTAGAGAGCACAGAAAGAAAAGAAAGGAAAACCCAAAAAGACGTGGATAGAGGGCATAAGAAGATCAATGAGCGATAGAGGACTATACGATGGAAACTGCAAGAACAGACAAGAATGGAGGTTGGGCATCGGACAACATCGTACGACGTTTTGACCCCGAATTAATAATAATAAACGCACTGAGTTGTTTGATTTATGAAACAGTTACGATACAGCTAATTTTTACAGCCCAGAAATAAATTAAATTTATTTGCGGCAGTAACGCAATAAAAATCAACAACGAAAACTGACCGGCTTCAGAAATGGATGTGCACACTACATGTATATATGCGATATTCAGATTAGTTTGGTGTAAAGTATCGAGTGGAGTTTACATTTGTGCAGTCTGTGCGCGGTGTCGTCTGTGTGTGAGCGCGCGCGTACGTGCTGAACGACTGAGCTACAGTTGCTCAAACGTTAGTTTCAGCCTTTGTCTGCAGCATACATCGCGTTTTGTGCAACTAAAGCAGATGTCGAAACGCTCGGAAACAGTTGATCGTACCAATCTGTTGGAATCCAAATCGTGCGTTCAAATCTCGCTACATCTCGCACGCAAACAAGCGCGGTCTGCACTAATATTGCCGACAAGTGTGTCAGTAGAATTATCTCTCCCTTTAGTTTTAGTAAATTACCAAACTACATGTTAAAGAGCTTTCTTCTTAATTTTAATCGACAACGGACGCGGTTTTTATTATAAAATGGTAAAAAGAACTCTTTGATTCATATCAGGGTCTACCGCATCAGAGCAGCATACGTTAATAGACTTTTTGGTGTAATGACATCACTTATGAACTACTCGACAGTCGAGCAACTCTTGGCGGATGTCACATTACATTAAAATGTTTGGCTGCCTTTAGGTGACTGATTGTAATTGGGTGTCCTGCCGCCATGACGTCAGTGCTGTACAATTTACAGATTTTTGAATGCGACAATGTTTAAAGTAATCCAAGCAAGAAGAAGCAACTGGTGATCAGCGACGATTATGAAGGCAACACACGGTAATGCGTGGACGCATTTCGTTCACACGCAACCTGGATGCCTGTAGTACCTGTTTTGGAACACCTACTGTCTACCAAGTCTGCCAAGGTTGGAGGTCGAAGGTTGATCGAAAGGGTCTTGAGAGTTATGTTGGTTACCGAAACATGCATAGCGTTAATTTAAAGGGTCACTGAATCGACAAGAAATGTCGATAATTTTCGCTTCCACGTTCACGAAAAAGTGAGTCGCGTGACCGCTGGATTTGTTGAGTACAACGAACATACGGATATGAGTTCCATAGTTGACTGAAGAGGGGGCAGGGCGGTTCTGCCGCCCTTTAAATAACTACGGCTAAGGGAGGAAGCCCCCTAGATTAAACCTGGTCGGTACGTGTGTCGAGCAGATGGACAGGAACCAACTGTGGTAAAACATTACATATTTACAATACCCAACAAAAGCTCGGAACTGGGACGAAATGTCTATAGACCTGAGAAGAGAATGTGCCTATTCCCTGAAGGGAAGAAGAATTAGAAGACTGTATGTCTTTCGTGTAAAGTGGTCACGCCAATTGACCGTTTCAGTCACATACTTTTTCATATACCTGTTGCCCACGTTTTAAAATCAGAAGCTGTCTGTAGGGGTCTTCTCGCGTATTCTTGTTCACCGGTGCCGTGAGGGATGCGCAAAGAGACATGTTTGCATCCCTGGGTTCAGAAATAAGTGGGGAAAGGGGGACAATGCTTATACTATTATACAACGGTAGTATTGTCTATAGGAGAGGATTTAATAGAAGGGCTTTACATTAATCAGGGAGTGCGTCAAGGCTGTAACATGTCTCCAGAACTGTTTAATATCTATATTGATGACATAGTTAGAGGGTGGAAATTACGAGTGGATCGGGGAATAAAAAATCTATGGATGGAGTTATAATGTTAATAATATCGTCAGAATTTTGAAATATCCCGACACCTCCCGCTCTAATATTTGGTCGTTTATATTTCACAATGCAGTTGAAATTAAGAACAGATACGTCATCTTCATTGGCTAGCCAAGTTTCTGATAAAACTATGACATTTGAATTTTTCACAACTACAGTATATCTTTTAGATCAACAGCATGAGCTGTAAGACTTTGGCAATTAAAAGTGAATATTGATAAACCTTTTCTGTTATTGATGAAATTAACTAAATTTTCATTTATGGTTTCTAGTTTGTTTAGTGAAAGTCGTTTAAATTCCTGTTGCAAATCAATTGTTGATGACGATCGTCTTCGGCCATGGTAGAATATCTTCTCGTTGTTCTGTGTCGTAATATGTAATCCTTCAATACTCGTCACACGTGATAAAGCAACGTATAATAATGATTGAGAATGACGTCGATCGTATTCATAAACAATTTTTAACATATATGTCATTAAATTATGTAGGACTAGGTAGATTATTTTGTTACATATCGTTAATTTAAATTTTCGTAACAATAATTATATATAACTGTACATTTCCTCATTTTGGTATACTACTAAACACATATACACACACATGCATGCACATAACGCATAACGCATAACGCGTAACGCGTAACGAACATTGTTCCCACCGTGCCCAAATACGTTTTATGCATATAACGCATAACGCGTAACGCGTGACGAAAATTTTTCCTACCGTGCCAAAAGAAGTTTCACTTCAATAAATAATAGAACATTCACGAGTACAGTGCTGTTTGCGGATGATCAAGTAATCAAACAAAACAATGAATGCGAGCTCCAGATATCGATGTTCCAGTTACAAGTCTGCTTAAATATCTTGGTTGTCACATCACTTATGGTGTTGATCACAAGTCGGCTTAGTTCAGTCAATATGTGACACACTTTGTCGAGTGTTATCGAGGAAAACAACGAAGGAGACTCTACTAAAGCTTTATAAGGAAATTGTTGTGCCAGTGTTACTGTACGGTTGTGGAATATGGTTGTGTTATGTCATGATTGTTGGGTTACGGCGGAAAAATATCTGAGTAGGATACAGGCTTCGGAGGTGAGATTCTTGCGATTTGTTAAAGGCTGCACGCGAAGGGATAGATTCTGCAATGAAGACTTTCGTCAAGAGTTGAACATTTTTAATGTCCAAGATAGTACTGTAGAAAGCAAAGAGAGATGGATTGCTCGTCTGAATAGGATCCCAGATGGCAGGTTACCGAAGGACGTTTGACGTACGAAGCGTTGGTGAAGTGGGTATATTGCTTTGGGGCCGGAACACGTGATTCCCCTAGTACCTGATAGAAGAAGAAGGGGGAAATTGACAAGATAAAAGGAGTCGTGTACTGCAGAATATACTTTTTGTTTATATTGAACAGAAACTCAACACATAAGTGTTAAGTAACTAAATACAACTATTTCATTTACGACTCGGAACAAAAAATTTTTTATGAGTAAAAAAATAAAGTTTTACCTTACAACCTGAACCGGTTTTCACTTTTAAAAAGCTCTTCAGAGGTAGAAGAATCTTTTTAAAAGTGAAAACCGGTTCAGGTTGTAAGGTAAAACTTTATGTTTTTACTCATAAAAAACTTTGTGTTCAGAGTCGTTAATGAAATAGTTGTATTTAGTTAAATAACGGACACGTCATTGACAACGAAATCCACGATGTTAAGTGACATCTGTAGTAGAACTTTGGAAAGTCGAGTTTAGAAAAACTACTATTGGAAGAAGAACCTGAACCTGTCCAAATCCGTTAGTCGCATTGTCAACGCATTTAGCGTCCACTTGGTCTCTTTGTCTGTGAACTCAGAACATGTGATTGCACAAGAAAACACTGCCTACGACTGTAAATCATTCACGTCATCCTTAGCAACAACAACAGAGTTTAAGAAACCGCATATTTCATTCTACTTGACAGAGCACGCACGCATCGTATAGACGTGCTTATGTGAAAACAATATTTTTAGGTTAAAATAAAGATAAGGCATCAACGACGAATACCTGTATTTATTTTTATTGATATTTTTATTATAAATATCTTTTTATAAGACAAATTGTCGCTCGTGTACTACACTTATGAACAAATCTGCAGTGATAAAATTGTAATTTTTTAAGTAATAGCCTAATCCATTAGAATAAAATCCAATAAGTAGAAATTTGGTGACGTTAATTAAAAATACGTCTGCGAACTGAGAAGAAACAATTTGTTACAGTGCATCCTGTTCTGGCGGCTTCCGTGATCTAGTTCCACAATTAGGATTACACCCCATGTTTATGTTAGTTAAAAGTCGTATTTCTTCGGACATACCTCACTATGAGTCAATTAAACAGCATTATAATATCACTGTCTTGTCTCTTCTTTAATAACTAATTATAGGAAAAATAACTGAATTAGGTAACTGCTTCATATAGGTTTGTCCTCTGAATCGTTTAATACGATGGTTCTCAGTTTAAGGTGACTGCCGACCACCGAGTCGAAAGTTAGATAAAGTGCGGTCCGTCCCAAGGACTTCAGTCCACTAAAGAAAAGCAAAGTTTATTTTATGAAAGTATTTATTAACTACTGATGCGTAACTACTAGCGGCTGAAGCGTAGTGGTGGCCACCCTGCCTTCCTTGTATGCCGTACGGCTCACATAAGGCAGCCTACCCTGCCTTCTCCTACACTACTTCAGGTGGTGGGAGCCATTATTATTATTTATTAACCAAAAAGGATCTATCTAAATTAATTTTACTAATTTTTAATTTACTAAAATTGTTATATTTGAAGTACTTACCGGGCTGTTTGCCCGTCGTCCAGGGTGTACAAACAAACCAAACGTTTCAGCAGCACCACTGGCTGCCACCTTCAGTGGAATTCGAGTCTACCCAACGCGGGTTGTCAAACGTCAGCCCCACAGTACTGTGGTGAAGGCAAAAGATGTCCCGCGATGCTACCTGTACAACCCTGTAAAAGTTGTTTGTAAACCCTGGACCACGGCCAAACAGCTCGGTAAATGCTTCAAATATAACTGACACCGGCCGTGAAAGCCTTGGAACAATAATACTAAAATTGTGTTTGAAAAAATTAAATGGATTGAAATTGTCACTTGAAATTATTCAATGCCGCTATTTGGAGCTGATATCGTTTCACCAGTTAAAAATTTATGGTACTGTCACTCGAAGCTAATTGTACTATATTGTCGCTCGCATCCGGGTGATTTCATTTCTTATATTTGATCAGTCAGTGGTTTTTACTCTCACACAGGGGGTTTTGTTACTCTGTACTTTGTGACACCTCTCTCCGTCGAAAGTTCAAAGTGATACAGGGAAAGAGGGGGTAGAAAGAGAGAGAGAGAGAGAGAGAGAGAGAGAGAGAGAGAGACAGACAGACAGACAGACAGACAGACAGACAAACAGTATATGTAAAGGTGCCCATACACCTTCGTGCATTGCACGGCAGCAATGGATGAAGAAAAAATACCAGTGTGTGGGCTCCACGCGCTTTGCACGGCGCGAATTGCATTGCACGAAGGCGATCAAGACGAGATTGATTTTTTTTGCACGACATGCAATGCACGGCGTGCAAAGCACGAAGGTGTGTGGGCTCGCCAAGCGCCACGTGCCGGAGTGAAGCGCTTTTAAGTTAGGCCTATGTACAGTTAGTCGTAAGCTGTGATCTGTGTGGACTGTAGTAGTGTAATCATGAGTGACTCGCATCTTTTCTGTCTGTTCACTTTCTCCCGATGTTTATTGAAGCCTACAGAAACCACGACAGTTTATGGCGGGTAAAAAGTAAAGACTATTGTAACAAGAATAAAGAAGGCTGCCTACAAACAACTGTTTAGGTTCAGATAGCGTAAAGATTTTACATTTTCGCAAAAATCTGTAGCTGTTTTCTATTACTCATAATATCCAGAATATTTCGACACAGAATAAAATAGGATAATTAAAATGTCTATTTATAAGCCATAACAAACCTGGCTGAAGTGCCACTTTATTGATAGCATTTATTGGAATACGAACAACTCTCGATTATCCACGCTAATGTTTGAGAAGGATAACGGTCGACATAAATATTCACTTCTTGTCATATTGTAATGCAAGCAGTAACAATAACCCGTGCAGTAACGATAAACTGTGTAACCTTTAACCAGCTTGTCCATAATTTCTAGTTTTTCAGGTATACTAATATAAAAATACTAGTACCTGAAGAAAATTTTCAGGTGCCTATAAAAAATACTAGCAATAAGAATTTTCAGTTATTTTGTGTCGTCATAGCAGGGTATTTCTGTATCGTTCAGGCATTGATATTCGTATAGAAACGACTTACGTTTCTTGACTTAGTGGGAAACACTTGGGAACCTGGTGTAACTACAAATTTTTGCTGCAGGGTTTTCGAAATATGTTTTAAAAATGTTACTACTATTTCCGTGGTTACAGCCACTTTAAATTTCTAATAATGCACCTATTGTTGCTCTGCTATATTTATTTAAAATTTTTTGTAAAATTCGTATATGATACTGAAATGAATACAGAGATACTCCGGACTAAAAATAACGCGGATCGGGGTTCTCAGTACAGGAATAAAATAGGGGTGGATCGGCTGAGGAGATAACAAAGAAAAATCATCCTTTTCAAAACTTACAAAAAGGTTACTACGCAATCATCCTGAGAGATAATCTGTTAATCTGTTTGGCAAGCTTAGTATTAGGCCTATTATTATTGGAGTTCGTTGTCCATGACGTGTTCGTTACTTAACTAAATATAATTATTTCACTACCGACTGGAAACACAAAGTTTTTTATGGGTAAAAACGTAAAAGTTTTACCTTATAACCTGAACCGGTTTTCGCTTTTAAAAAGCTTACTTCAGGTAAAACTTCTACGTTTTTACCCATAAAAAACTTTGTGTTCCTAGTCGGTAGTGAAATAATAATATTTAATTATTATTATAGTTTTTTTAATATTCAAAGCATCGTTTGAATCCAAACTGGTGGCCTAGACGTTCCTGGAGAAAAGATGTTGAAGACCCTATGAGTGTAAGAGACCTCTCGCAAGAGGACTGTTCGGATCGGCGTCAATGGAAGCTAAGATGCGAGAAGCGTTGAGGGGCCTTAACAAAATCGCTAAGTGATGATGACGAATATCGTTTAATATTAGATACACCGTATAAACGAAAAACTGCTTATTCATTGTAAAGCGTGTTGACTTACCTTAATAAAAAAATTTTAAACTATAAACGCTTGGTAGTTTCACAAAATTTATTGTTAAATTCTGACAATTGTTTCAGCCAATTAGGCTATTCTCAAAGGGATGGTAGAATAACGAAATACAAAGAATGTGTTAGAGGAAAGATTCTCAACTATTTTAGTTAACAGAAGTAAAGAAAACATTGTCTAAGTGGGTGGAACAACAGCTAAATATTTGTAATTACGTAATTAAGTGAATCGTATATTACTTACAGAGTTTTAGTCTAATTGTTGCGTTAAGATTTTCTCTTCTGTTCTGGACGAATAGCGAATAGGCCTAGCCTATTGGGCGCACCCACACACCCACACACGATCATTCACATCCGAGCCTGTTATTGTTTTTACTTACTCATCAGATTTAGTGGGACTGATAACTATGTATTACTATGTTTTCGACGAATCGTAACATATACACGAAGCATTGCATACGCCAATAAAACATACACGTTTTGTGTCCTGGTGTCCGCACTCGTCGCATACAGTCCTAAACAATCTGTGTGTGTGTGTGTGTGTGTGTGTGGTCTGAGGTTACCACAGGCGACAGGCTGGGGACTGTATCAGTTACCAATTACTACACCAAGTGGCAATTTATCTTCACAATATTGACAGGTAACAAAGAACAGATATTCCCCTCCTCGAGGAAGGCACAACATCATCACAAGAGTACTTCATCTCCTTTGTACATGTGTGTCTCTCTCTCTTTCTGTGAGGCAGAAAGAGAGAGAGTGAACGAGAGGGGGGAGAGAAAGGGAGAGTGAGAAAGAGGGACTGAGAGAGTGAGGGGGGAGCAAACAAAGAGGGAGCCGGAGCCATCGTAGCCTGACGGACGGTCCTTCATTACTAACTTCCAACCGTAATGTCCACATTAATCAACAAAAATTTTTGTATTCAATTTTATAACTGCCTTCTGTAAATTATGTTACTGGATACAGTTCTGCGTCCGTAGAGGAGGCTGGCTGTCACTTCCTGCCAGGTGTTGGGAAGGATAAATTGTGAATTTCCTTATTGCCGACCAGTCCCACGATTGGCGATCCGAAATTCTACAGACAAAGGAACAAAGGATTCGACGGCTCGCCATTGATTATCGTTATTATTTTAAAATTACGTTCTCAGACGCGATCGCTCTTTCTGGTTGTGATGATTATTTTGTTGTTGTTATTATTGTTTACCGGTGAAAGTTATCGTAATTAGTATTAGTCTGCTCCATAAAGAACGAACACGCGATCTGTTATCTGTATACGTACATGCGTACAAAACTGTCTACTGCAGTCCTCATTCATAGTTGAGCGGATGGGGGATTAGTATTTACCGGATTGTTAATTCCGGCTGTTGGTTTCATTCAGACCTTGTGGGGTAACCTTGTTCGATTACGGCAGCTCAGGGTAGCCGAAAATCGGTTTGTCTCTGACCGGGGCTACTGGCCCACCATTGGCATGGCCGGTTCTAGTAGAAGGCCGGAATATTAAACGTGGCAACGTTGCGTCTGACGCCTATAAGCATAGTGTAATAAAATAGCTAAAGTAAACATGTTATATTTTGATTGCATTTCACAGCATAACTAAAATCATGAGTAGGCCTATTTCTAGCTAAATCTAAATTATAGGTCTGTGCGCACTTAGTACTATACGTTTAACTTGAAGAAATTAGTGAATTAGTGTTAGGCTTTGTTTTATTGTTGGACTTAATTAATTTTGTTCGAACTAATTTTGTTAGAATTTTGAATTCGTATCATATGAATGAGTTAATTAGTATATTTCTTAAATAATATAACAGTGTTTTACATAATAAACTTTTAATTTGCAAAAAATGAAGAATTATAAAACTAATGTTAACCGCGGCAATTGAAAATGACGCGATTTGATTATTGAAATACATAAATTAAGATATCGTGTAGTCGGCCACAAATATCAGCTTGTTCCAGTGTTGCCATGTTTAATATGCCGGCCTTCTACTAGAGCCGGTCATGCCAATGGTGGTCCAGCAGTCCCTTCTTCTCGGTACGTCACTTCTTCTCGTCATGGGTCGGGGTTTACATAAACAGGCATAGATGCTCAGAGAGCATGTTCACTGATTGGATCGATGAACAAGAGATTAGGAGTAAACAGTAATAGCGAAGTAAGCATTCAATGGTAAACATGAAATATTGTGTAGCAAAATGAATTTCATCTGAGGAAGAGACTATTTAATTGTTTTCCTAGGCGACCCACCATTAAGTAGTCGCAAAACGTTTTCTGATCAGGCTCCCTGGAGCTTGACAATCTCCGTTAACCTCTTCTCAGGGAACTCCATGTCCAAGTGCTGCTTGGTGCGGTGTCTACGGAGGCTCTGTGCCTCGCGGGGAGCGACCGACGTCTCCATGCGTTTGGCAACTCTACTCGAGACACGAGAATCGCCACCAAAGGCTGTTCCAAGACATTAAGTCCAAAGGGTGTTCCAGGGCCATCTATCGTGTTGGCGTTGTCTTTTCCAGTATTAGGATCCTTTCCATCACGCTGATCAGCACAGTTTTCCTCTGGCGACTGCCAGACTATCGGGCACCACTCGGAAGCTGCAACCACGCCACGGACGCAACACTAGTACAAAACTGGACCTGGTTTTGCCCTGTTCTAGTACACTGGTTAGACCTGTTCCAGAACCCATCTCGTCCTCGGTTTACCGACATGTCTCTTCCCATCTTCCCAGTAGGGTGATAACCCAAGTCAGCCACAGGTAGACGGATATCAGGCATCCGATTCAAGTGTTCACACCATCTTCTTCTGTGGTCTTCAATCTTCTGGTGCAATGATACAATGTTTAAATCGCGTCTAATATCCTCGTTCCTTCTCCGATCCAAGAGAGAACAACAAAATAATTATTAATGAAACAATAAAATCTAATAAAATAATACTCAAGGAGTCAGAACATATCTGTGGGTTATAAATAGGAGAAAGGAAACAACAACCATAGCAACTGCAAAATTATAATCATTATGATGTTACACATGCAATTAATTTTATTAAATTTAAAACTTAATTATACGCAGTGCTGAGGAAACATGTCACAGTGAAAAGAGAAATCACCTTAGTACTTTCGAAAAGATAATTATAGCGATAACACGATAGACGTAAGACTCCGTGTATCAGGTTCTGGTTGGATTTAATGAGATAGATTTAACGTAATTACCGAATCCAGTTTCGAAGTGGTTTGCGCACGGTTTCGAACACCGTCTTCGGCTCGATGATGTGGACTGCTGCGAAGAAGAGTTGCCAACACATTGCAGTAATATATTTTTGTACTGTACCTGTAATATATATAAAAGAAATGGATGAGATCCTAGTTATGCAGCTACCAAAATCTCCATCAGCGCTCTGTATGCACTTAACACACTTTTCCCTAACCTCGGTTCCTTCCTGTACAAGCTCAATTAGAAATAGCCAAAAACCGCTACACAACGAACTTCCCTACAATCCATAGCCACCTCCATCAACAGAACTACCCGCAATACCTGCAGACCTTCCTTCCTCATAAACCTCTCCTTACCATAGCAGATGAACCTCCTCCCAGAACTCCTCGCAGCCAGCGTCAGAGATATAGAAACACATAGGAACATCTAATTCCAAATTACAAACATACTCAACCTACCATCTGTTCTGATCACACAACAAATTAAGCTTCCCTATCTTCTTACCAAGTCTTTAACCCTCTTCTTTGTGTCCTCCGCCTCTCTGTCGCCTGTGATATTAGTCTTGCCCGCCCTGAAAAATAAAATAAACTAAAATTAATGGCACTTCCATCAACCACTTCCTTCACCTATATGGCTTCAAACTACATTTTCACGCACACGTACTGCTCTACCTTCTGTGTGCCTCCACATTGTTCGCTTCCGGCCCGCGCTGGCGTGCGTCTCCCCACATCATTCTACCATCTGGCTGAAGGGGGCTTGCACCAGATCAGCTCGAAGCTTGTCCTTCTGGACAAGTCACAAATCTAGTTATAGAAAATTTCTGTAAAACGCCTGACGTTATGCCTAGACAAACACCTTAAGATAATGTACTACGGCTACGTATAGATCTCTTCACAATTGCCTTTGATTTTCTCATCCTGTGAAGCCACGTACCTGGGTAGGGCTGCAATGGCTTTCAAGCCCATATATTGACCCTAGGAGACAACGATTTAGGAATATGATAATCAGAAATCTATTTCAGTAGGAAACAACTGTCGACGTATAGTAAAGAGAACAGTGGTTTGGTCGTGTAATACGGACGTACGAAAGCAGGACGTATTTACGGGAGGTGGGGGGGACGAACGGGACCGAACCCCCTCCCCCAAGGTCGAAAAAATTTACGAATTTTTTTAATCTTTTAAATTTTAGCCTGTTTTATTTTATTTTTTTCAGCTGTGTACGCTAACATAGTAGTAGCTCTTTTAAAATGTACAGACAGGATTATTATATAGTATTAAGGGATACGTTTGAAATATGAAACGTGGAAAATTCAATTAAGTCAATAAGTATCTTTTAAGAATAGGTCAATAACGCAATTTTTATTGTGTTATTAACAGTTTACATTGATGGGACTGACTTTAGAATTGTATCACGCGTTTTTCAGCCACCTTAAAGATAGTAATTTGATTAGTCTTAACTTGTTTCCAATTTTGTATGAAGCCGATTCGACCGGACCGCCCCCCCCCCCCAGACCATCATCCACTGTGTGGATATAGTAGAGGAGGGAAAGCTGGTGTGGTCATGTAATAATGATGTACGAAAGGAAGCCGAAGGTTATCATGGAAACGCGAATCGGCTGTCAGAGGAAGAGGACGATCATGATTGGAACCGGTTGGTCTTCTCAGGCATATTGAGAAGCTGACTACTAGAAGTAGATAGTTAGAAGTCCAACGCCTTAGCGTGTTAACGACAGATAGGAGTTTAGGAAAAGTGCTAAAGGACCGAACGCTTGCCGGCAGAAGGAACGATCAAGAAGAACCCCACACAAACGAAAAACATTGTTCACTGACGTTCTGCCTGAGATGAACGCCGAAACATCTGGCGGAGGAAAGCTGAAATTAAAAATTCAGTAACCGGTTTATCGTTATTGACAAAAAAGCGCCCCAAAGTGATTGGAAATTAAAATAAAAAATTTCCGAAAAACAACTAATTAATTGTGGAGCTTAGCAGATTGCTGGAAACTAATCCAAAAGTCCTAGAATAGTAAGAGCGATCGATGCGTAACTCTGAACACACTACTTCCTTGTATACCGAACGACTAACAGAAATCAGCCTTCCCTGCTTAATTCCCGAATCTACTTGGGAAGTACAGAAAACAGGCGTTATTATTATCATTATTCCCATAATAAAATTATTGTCCGTTTTCCAGCCTCAAGGCTAGTGCTACCTAGTATACATCTGCTGTAACAGTATGCATAATGCCTGTCACAGTATGGTTACTTGGTTAGTGGTTAATCTGGCACCTCACCCTGACTCTCCTAAGCCACTTTGATGGTGCAAAAATGAGTTATTATTGTTGTTATCATTATTAATAATATTACTATTAATATTATAAAAATGAATCCCGGATTAATAATTTTCTCATTAAATTTGTTTATCTGACAAAAAGGAAAACAAAAAATACTATCATTAAAATTGTTGATTGTAACTGCAAAATAGTACACAGACTCTCTCTCTCTCTCACACACACACACACGAATTATGGTGTTTCTAAACAACGTTTGGGGGCTTTTCATTTCTAATCTTCAGCTATTTCTGCCTAGCCACTGGATTGGTTATATTTCTTCTAATCATCTTTCTCCAATTTTGAGGTGAATGTTGTACCCCTCCTAATTTCACGTAGGTGCTGAAAATCACTCAATTATTCTTCTTCTTCAACACTACAGCTCAACGTGAACTCTGGCTTTCAGTGCCAAAGTTCTCCAAAGCCTCCTGTCCATCGCCATCTCCTGTCCATCCCCACATCCATTCTTCTGTGTAAGTACGTACAATTCACTCAGTTACTTCTTTATTACTTTCTCATAGCTTCTCTATTAACCCTTCCCATAGCTAATCGCGGTGTAATCCGTACACTTAACGTGGCCAAGCCGTCTAAAAGAATTGTGAACTCATTACTTACAAAAAAAAAACATCATTTTCTTATAAGTAAATATGGTATAGTAAGCTTGACTAGACAACATATTCTCTGAAGGAGCTATTGATGTCAAAAAATAAAATGTGTTAAAGACTTACTAAAACTGTAAAGAGGTGATACCAAAGGGTATCTTCCTTTATACTCAGATTAATGTACGTCGATCAGCTGACAGAATGCAACTATTCTGATTGATAATAAAAATAAGCGTAGATTCCAGCTCAAGAAGCTTAAGAGTGCACACCGACTACTACAGAACCGGGAACGTTTCCTAACAAACGTATAAATAGACGAGCTTATTTACGTACGGCAAAGCCTGCAGTCTTGACGCTATCGATGTAAATAATTAATTATCTCTCCGAGAAAATCAAACCGGAGCGTTTTCCGTTTTTAATGAGACACGTCTTCTCTCTTCTCGTTCGCAGCGTCAAACATAATTAAGTCCTGAAAATTAATAAGATTAATCAGGATAACAAACGGAGGATGACGTAAGGCGTTCAGTCAACGTGACGGGGGTGGGTATTTAGGGGCTGCTCGCGCTGATGTTGCAGTTTATAATAAGCTCTTTATCTTCACTTCTGGTATCAGCGGAGCGTAACAAGCGACTTAAATACGTGTACCCGCCCCGTCCCGTCCCGTCATATCTGAGCATCGCTTAATGACTTGTAACTGCCGCTCATCGTTTACTAGTACCGGATTCTTCCTTATCTCGCTTCAGTGAACACCGTCGCGTTGAACAATCAGTCACTCTACTGTACAGTGCATCCTCAGAAGAGAGCTCACGCTGTTCCCACTGTTTTATCCTCTGAATACCTATATTTCATCCTTCTTCATTCGCACCCAGTTCCTCTGTCTGTCTGTCTATCACAAGAATTTTGAGAATATTTCCGTCATATCGAAGTCTGTCCTTGTATTTTCTGTCCTTTGATAAATCTGTGTGTGTGTGTGTGTGTGTGTGTGTGTGTGTGACTTTCTATATACATAACTCATAATATTGTGAATTGTTCAATATAGTTTCTTCTGCAAGTAGTGTATTGCGTTTTTGTCGTTTCAATACCTTATGCACTGTTCACTGAAAAAATCAGCATCATCAGAGATTTGTAAGTAAAAAAATTATTTATTCTAGTCTATCTACTCCCATTATACCCCTTCCAACTTCATCTAGACGCTCTTCTCTTTATTTTCTTAATTCTTAATTCACTCAATTACCTCTTCATTACTTTCAAAAATAAAAATCAGTTCCTAAGTTAAACTGGTAAATTTTGTATAGGTTAACCCTTCCCATGGGTAACCGCTGTAATGCAGATTTTTTCAGTGAAACGTGCGTAAGTATTGAAACGACAAAAACGCAATACTCTACTTGCAGAAGAAATTATATTTGCAAGAAAACATATATATTTTCCCTTTCCATATTTGTCCCTCATTTCTCCTTTTCCTGACCTCATTAACACTTTTCCCAAGAGACCGAAAGAGAGAGAGCGAGTGAGTAAGAGGGGAGGGGGAAGAAGGAAGAGAAATCAACTGTTTAAATTCCGGGTGCCACTGAGTCTTCGTGTTTCCATAAATGCGCTCCCCTTACAAATGAACGATAGGATGCCCATCAGAAGCTGTGCTGTGGAGGTGACTGACTTGCGAGACCTCGTTCGCTTCGCTTACAAAAAGCAAGTGGGATTTCTCTCGATCTACCTTTTCTCTACCGGAGACGTATAGTCGTCTTCCATCAGACAGCTGCGAGTACGGAGAGTGTGTCTTTGTTTAATTTCCAGTAATCCTTTTTTTTTTGTACGAATCATTTATTAATTGGAACGGAGTATTTCGTTGAAACTGTTCGTTCAAACCCTAAGGTTTTGAAAGTCGAAATTACGACATATGTAGCTCTCGATAATCTAAAATAAGGTTTAGTGGGGTCTTCTCACTAAACCCATAAAACTGATTAATCTTCTTTCGCTTTCAATTTGACTTTTAATCCTTTAACTTCGTTGAAATTGTTCGATCAAATCCTGGGGTTTGGGGCACATATTCCGCTCTGGACAATCTAAATTACGATCTTAAGACTTCATCATTAAACTAGCAAAACAGACTAAACCTCCTTCAACTCCTTACGTTTTCTAATGTTTACTTCATCATTATCATCATCTTCACAACACAGCATAGGCAAGGTGCTGCCTGTTCCGCCTTCAAAGATTTTCCAGACATCTCTTCCTGGGTCTATCCACATACCTGTTTCCTATGGGTTTGTATTTCTAGACTTGTAGGCCAGTCTGGAATCTGACATTTTTCTAAGTGTTCTTTCCACCGTTGTTTGTAATCTTTTAATTTTTCATTCAAGTTAGAAACTTATAAATCTTCTCTTATGGTCTCATTCTTTATACGGTCAAGTTTAGAACACATTTCAACTGTTCTTAACAACGTCATTTCCAAGGCCTGTATCCTACTGTCGTTTAAGTCCTGACTCGAACCTCAAACAAGGTTCTTGTGCTCGCTGCCAAGAAGTCGCAATTTCTTGTTCATACTCCTCTCCAAATTTACCATCGTCACTACTTACGTTTATCAATTGAACAGTTAGAGTCACAGATAATGAATAATAAAATTAATGTAATATGACAAAACAAGACACATAAAAGGCAGTAAAAAAAAAACATGTGCAACAAAACACGTCCAGAAACAGACTGTCCTATGGTGTATGAATGACTTGGGTAGTATTAGCATTATATTGTTCCAATATCGAGGGAAGCTGTTTTCAAAGCACAGCACAGCTCAACACAGCACAGCAAGTTATTCACTGAAGCACAGGCTTAAGAATATGAGGTGCGTGACATATCTGAGATATATCCAAAGCATACTGTTACGACGGTCTAACTGATGATCGTCGTATGGTACGGTGGAAAACAAAATACAAGACACCAATGAAATCACTAATAACCAGCTTCAATTATCGCAATTAATAATTTCTAATCAACAAGACAGTCTCTTACAACAATTCAAGTAAAAATTGTCCACACGCAATAATAATAATGATGTCAACTATAAAGAATTCCGCACTAATAACAACACTTCGCTACAATACTTCTGCAAACACTCGATCCGCGCTAAAGAAATCGCTCAACACTACTGAACTGACAAGCCGGCTGCTATGGCTTTTTATAGGTAGCGCACGTCTTCTAGAAATCTTCCATCCTCACTTCACTCCACTAGATGCATATCTCAAGTGTTCTTGATTACACTGGAACCTACTTGTGAGCGGTCTTGACTGAGGCAACCCCTGCCACACTGGCCGAGGCGGGGGGTGGAGAATGTTCTGGGCTGTTCGATAAGATTATAATACTGTTAACACGTTTATAGAATAGAAAGAATTCGATTAACAAAGGAGTCAATGGAACTGCAGCGATGAAAGAAAAGTAAGAAGCTAAGGAAAACCCGGAACCTGAATAGAATGACGGAGCAAGAAAACCAATAATAGAACGATCACTCCATTCTGACACATAAAATAAGGACATAGTTTAATGGAACAAGTATTTGTCACCGCAAGGCCAAAGCAGCGGCAGTCGAAAGGCGAAAGAATGTGAAGAGAAAAAACAGAATCGAACGAATGAAAGTTTCGTTTTTCACGGCACGAGTCAAAGGAAAGGAATGTTGTAGGTATCCAAAAATCCAGATTTAGCAAAACGTGAAGGCCGTTGGAGTCGGGAGTCGGGAACGCCCTGTCGTCGTCTGTCTTTATATCACTTGGGATTGCTCTCAACATGTTCTGCACGGCAGTGACAAATGATATATATATATATATATATCTCCCTCTTTCTCTTCCCTCTGTTTCTGTTTATTATCATTCTGTCTCTTTCCTTCTCTCAAAGCATCGTACAATTAGTTAGGCCTACTATTTTCTCGTTTTCCCACTCACAGACTTCATCGATTTCAATCCAGTATGTCTCGTCCACACACACCGACATAGCCGTTCCTGGAGATATATAAATCTCCCTCACTATACGTCTGTACCCAGTAAGCTCTGAATAGAGCGCAAAAACAAAACAAAACACAAAATCGTGTCGCCACTTCACGACAAAGAAGTGAGACTAATCCACCCAAGGGAGTTTGTCGCCAAAACATCCAACAATTGTTATTTTGGAACTAATGAACGTGTGTTAGAATAAATACAATGTTACACCTTGCCGACCGCTATCACATCTGAGTAATGATAAGCAGGAGTTTCCAGGATCGCCTAGTAACGAAATGGCTCTAGATTTTCCAAGGCTTATTGTATATAAACATGTAGTGAAGGAGATTTACATACGTCTGAGGAAGCTACGTCACAGCGGAGTAACTAGGAGATGGTCCTGGGGGGGGGGGGGATGAGACTATCTTGAATGCTGGACCCCCACCCAATTTTCTCTGGACAAAAGATAAATTTATGGAAAGTATAGACTTAAGATTTATGAAAGTAGTAGAAAGTATAGATTTATGGAAGAAAGTACCAGTCTTCACTCTGCTAAGTATTTTGGTTAAACATTTTTCATTTTTTTTTCTTCTCCTCTTCAAAGATTAGGTTATATAAACCTGTTCCGGCACCCATCTCATCCTCGGACAACCCACATCTCTTCTACCAATGGCTTTATAATGCAGTGTCACTTTCGGCAAATCGATCCTCTGTCATCCTTTGCAGATGATCCCACCATTGTCTTCTGTAAATTTAAATAATTTCATTTATGTCCTTTACTTCAAGTTCTGCTCTGATATATTCATCCTTATTCTATCTTGCAATGAATATTTTAAAGTATTTCGAAGTAACTCCATTTTCTTGCCGCATTCCTTTTTTTGTCAGACCCACGCCTCACTTGCATAAATCAACGTGGGTATTGCAATTATCTTATAAAATTTAATCCTTGTGCTGTGTCTTGTTTTATTTCTAAGATTTCTATGAATCGTACCACAAATATTCCTAAATTTATTTATCTTCTCTCTTATATCATATTCTGATTTATAGCTTACTGCACAGCCGAGATATTTGAAACGGTTCACTTGTTCTAAAGTGCTGTTGTTTATAAATATCTTAGTCCTCACTGGATATTTATCTTTAAGGGCCATGGTTTTGGTTTTTCTTACTGAAATTGTCAGTAACTACTCTCTTGGCACTTCTTGTAATTAAAACATAGCTCTTTGTGAATCATCCTCATTTTCTTAAATAAGAACTATGTCATCGGCGTATAGCAGACAACCCATGCAAATTGATTTGTTGAGCCGTATTCCCGAAGTAACTCTGGATTTCCATGCTCTCAACATGTCGTCAGTGTACATATTAAACAAGGTAGGGAAAACACAGCATCCCTCCCTAACTCCCTTATTTATTGGAATGTCACCTAAGAGCCTACCATTCAGATCCAGGACTACAGATGTACTTTTATAAAGGATCTTAACTGAATTTATTAAATGCTGTCGATATCCTCTTATATCCATAATATTCCATAACTTTTGACGGTCTACATTATAAAATGCTTTTTCCAGATCAACAAAAGCGATATGCGTTTCCTGGTTATACTCCCGCCTTTTCTCTATTTTTTTTTCTGTGGACGTAAAATAATTTCCTTTGTATTTCTACACAAATTCATTTACTTATAGAATCCTTTCTCACATATTTTCTGCTTATAATAATTTTATTTATTAAACCAATAAGTATTGTTAAGCTAATCTTCGTGCCGGTCATGTACCTTACTTAATCCTTACGGATGTAACGCATCGGTGGAAATTACACTGTCTCCAGAATCCTGTCACTTCATTCCTCTCCACTCTGCGTATATTTTGACTTTCACCCGTCACGATTTCTCGGCCTATCACGTAATTACTCTTGTCACATTCTATCATTGGAACGGTTTTGTCCAAACTTGTCACCAACTCATTTATCTCAATCTTTTTTACTATTTACCGTAATCACATTTAGTTTTGTCTGTATGTTATTGTTACAAGGGTCTCACTGATCGTCGTATGGTACAGTGGAAAACAAAATACAAGACACCAATGAAGTCACTAAAAATTAACTATAATTTACAAAATAACAGTTTGTAATCAACAAGTTATTCGTACAATAATTCAAATTAAATGTGTCCACACGCAATAATAATGTCAACTAACAGAGTCCCACATAATAATAGCTTTTCACTAATAGCCACTTGAAATGCACTGAGTAATCGCCCGAAGTAAACTGAAAACTAAGCGACCGGTGAGGGCTATTTATAGTCTGGAGGGTCCATAATATAGGTCCTTAACAAGCAGTAGAAAATTCTGGAGGATAATTCAGCGCGGCCTTGGCAGAAACACACACCGGTTGGGCTAGTCTAGAAGCGTGTAGAACGACCCTTTCGAATGTTCCGTTCCGTATTAGGTAACATTATGATTTATTCTTCCATTTTCCTTTCCTTCAGTACAGAGTTTACTAAAACGATTTTTCACGTTTCGTTTCGTCCTTCAATATCGTTATTTGGTTACTTTTCCTTCTTGTTCGTTTACTCGGACTCAGAGTCGTTTATTCCACATTTTTGTTTTTCTTCTTTAGTTGTATGATGTTCATTGCACTTAATTCATGATACAGTAAATTACCGAACCGTCTTAATAACACAATTAAAATAATTAACTTATTATAATGTTAAGAAAAATTAAATGACAATCTGTTAAGTAATCTAAGGAAGTGTGTCAAAAGCTAAACAGAAGCATTGTTCACCAGTGTTGTATAAAGATTAACATAAAAATTGTGATTGTAAGAGTGTAGTGGAGTTACGCGCAATGTATTGTGATTGTAAGAGTGTAGTGGAGTTACGCGCAATGTAATGAGAGTAATTATTTATTTCCTGCAATTTGTTACCGAGAGGAAATTTATTTATTCATTTATTTTTTAGTTTTGTCTTACACTACTTAATTCCCACGCTATTTTCTTATCATTTGCTGTTTTATGCCAATGAGACAAAGTCAGGATATCCTGTCAATCTCAGTAATATCAAACAAAAACAAAACAATAAGTTCAATTAGTGTAATCAGAATTACAAGGAAAACGCGTGGTTCAGTTTCTCTAATAATTTTATAAATTTGTAATTATTTAATCGTATTTAATGAATCAAGAGTGTTTCCTTGTCAGTTTGAATTGTGATATTTTGCCGACTTTTTCATAAGGTAGGTGACAATTTCACGTTTTTACAGCGAATGCGTCTCCGTGTTTATGTCTGTTACGAAAAGCTTCGCTGATTCTTCTGTTACTGGGACAAACCGCGTCTTCAATCGCCCAATGGTGGTTTTGTTACGTTTAGTGTCATCATCGTCAACCTCATCATTATCATGACAACCTTGTTTAGGTGTTAATCTGCCGAAGAAGATTTAGACAGGGGGTTGGTTAGACTGTGACGATTTAAATTGTAACAATAATCGTAAAATAAAAAAAATTTTAAAAATTAAGTTCGCGAGCGATTAAGCCATTTAAATCTCACTATAATACCTAAAACCCCTGTATGTACTCAGTATGAGAGGAAGAAGTAATTAATAAGTCCAAAGAAACATTAATAAAAAGGCAAATTGTAAAAAAGTTATTATTGTCATATTTAACCCTTTGCTGTTATCAGGCGGTGACCTGTTAATTCCGGACTCGACATGTCTCCCGAGTCGTCTGTAATTTAGAATAAGATAAAAAAAACCTAATGTTAATAACAAAATAACTGAAGACACAGATAGTCGCTAAAACAACTTACTTAAATTATGTATGTTTATTAAGGCATAAGTTTTGTAATTAAAAAATGTTAACTTAAATAAAGATAGGGACTATATTCTCGCGCAGTAGTTGCCCATCTCCCCCTTGTTAAGTACCAGTCGAAGCGAGCAGAAAAACGCTCTCTCACAATGTTGACTTCATGCAGTGCAGACGTGCGAGCAAACGCTCTGACACAATGTCTCTAATTCTTTTGTTTTAACTTAAATATTGTATATGAGATATTGCTACTAAAAGCGTGTGTTATGTATCAATTAGTATAAATGTGTGATAACAAAAGGACATAATATGTAACACAAAACACTAAAATGGTGTTAAACAAGAGGACTACTCGCTTCAAGAGGTAACTACACTTTCAACATCATTCCTGAAGATGTGATCTACCAGAACTTTATAAACACTCATATACCCGACAGAAGATGCAGATCAGGACAGCCGAGAATCAACATATAATTACACCGTAGAAGCTTCAGCTATATAGAATCAATTTGATCCCAAAGTTTGATGAAAGCATTGAAGTAACTTTAGTTTAATTAGTGATGTCATGGGATCTGTCAGTAAATGTTGTCAGAATAAAGAGAAGTCTTCTTGTTACACACATATAATGAGTGCGTAAATCAATAAAATACCTTCCCTTGTTTCCTTACACGGTTAGTAAGTAATTTGTTCAGTTAATAAGTGTGAATACATTTCGTTACAACGTAGGCAGCCCATATAATTGACAGAGGTCAGTTAAGATGGGTTCCCTGGATTTGTAACGCGGCAATACGTTACAAGACAGGGTTGTATGCTTTCGCCTTTGCTCTTTAATCTGTATTCAGAAGAAATAATCAAAGAAGCATTGGCAGGAGATACAGTAGGTATCAGAGTTAACGAAAGACTTATTGACAATTTACGGGTCGCAGATGATGACTGTACTGATTGCCGGATGCCTGAAGGATCTACAGACAGTGATTGACAAGGTTGTAGCTACAAGTAAAAAAAAAGATTGACATTGAATGTTAAAAAAAAAACTAAATTTATGGTAGTTGCAAAGACACAACACTCCCAGGGCAATTTGATGGGTAATGAAGAATTCATAGATAAAGTGTAGGCCTAAGTATTTGGCAGCAGTTCTTAACGAGAAAAACAACTGAATCGAGGAGTCCAGATCAAGAGCTGAACAAGCAAGAACTGATTTGTTTATTTTTTAGTTGAATTTATAACCCTACAGTCTAAAATGATAGATAATTTAGTCCTATCTTTTTGGCTAGGCCATCACCAAAATTTAGTCCTATTCAGGGCAACCAACCGCTAACGAAAGCTTACATTCATTTAAGCAAAATCAGTGTTTAATAAGATGAACAAAGTACTTTTCAGTAAAGACTTAAGCCTGACTCTCAAGATTCGAATGTCTAGGTGCTACGTGTCCAAGTTTTTTGAAGCTTGGAATCTGAATAAGAACGTCACTGATAGATCGGAAGCGTTCGAAATGTGGACTTATCGAACAATTTTAGAATAAGTAGGGTAGACAAAGCCTTTAATATCGAGGTGATGAGAAGGCTGCAGAAGAAGAAAGACATTATTAGTACGGTTAAAATCAGAAACTTAGAATACCTGGAACACATAATGTGCGAAGGAAGAAATAACCTTCTACAAGTTTTTATACAGGGCAACAGCTAAGGGAAAAGGAATCCGTAAAGAGGGGGCACTTGCTAGTTAAAGACCTTGAGAGACCGGTTCAATTGTAGCTTCATCAACTTATTTAGAACTGATGCGTCTGGAGTTAGCACTTTCATTTTGATTGCCAACGTTCTTACAAGAGATGGTACTTGAAGAAGATAAAGATTCGCCGATTTCTGACATCTTCCAAAGATATATTCCAATCCTGTCGCACCATCCTACTATCTCAGCCTCGGTCTTCTAACTTTTTGTTTGCCGTTTGTGTGTCTGCTTTACTGGTTTAGCGAAGTCCAGCCAAGGTGTTCTAGTTTTATCCGTTTAACTACGAGAAAGTATAATAGTCTTCAGTTGTTTTCCCCTCATTTATTGGATCATACATTTTCCATAGATTTTTTCCTCTCAAACACGTTCAACACATACTCGTTTTTTTTTATCGCCACCCAATTACTGGGGCGTACAGCAGAACTGGAAGTACCAGCGTTCTACAAAGGAGAATGTTTGTTGCTTCTGACAATAGTTTGATGTAATAATTTTCTTGTCACTCCAAATAGATCATGTTGGTTTTATCTTTTCTCATCAACCTGTAGCTTTCGAACCTCCTACGACATTGTTCGACGTCTAATTTCTGTAACCTTGTGTCCTAACAGTCATCTTTCTGGACCTCATGGACTATCAAACCCCTTCTATCTACGTTGACCTATTCTCCCCCTTTCTCTTTCCCCCTCTCACCCTTCGTTTCCAGCACGCAATACGCCACTTCTGCAACATATTACCAACAGTAATGAACAATTATTTGTTGGGTGCTTTAAAAGAAATGAGTTAATACGTACACGGCTGTAAGAGATTGCTTAAGGTGACGTTTGGTTTCGGTTTTCCTTTGGACAAGCCTAGAACATCTCGAAAACAAAAATGTTTGCCTCCGACGCCACAATTCTAGCAAAACCGTCTCAACGGACAACCTGATATTGTGACAGTTATTAAAATGAATCGACTCAGGTCGATTAGGCACAGAGAAAGAACGGAGGAATCACAGTCCGTACAAAGGTTAACAGACTGGTGGGTAATGTACACAGAGGGAGACCAAGAATGAGACGGAAGGATCAGGTTGCAGAGGACCTGTGAAGGACACATGTGATTGACTCATTGAACAGCCCAAGACCCAGAAAGGATTGCGTACCACAGATGGGGAAGATTAATTCAGCGCTTTAAAGGGTAACCGGCTCACTTTAGTTTGTTAGACATGACCCAAAACAATGATATTGTGTCTGATCCACGCACTTCCACCGGTCTAACTGTTCATTAACAATCGGTCTAATCGACATTCTTACGTTTTCGGCGGGCGGTTTCGATACTCTTCCTGTTTCTTCCTTCAGCGTCCAGGTCTCTGAACCGTACCTTTACGACTGTTCACAGTAGCGTCATAAATTACTTTAGACGTGGGTCGTAAATACAAAACTAAGAAAGCTGTCAAAACGCTCATGTATTTCAACAAGACCCGTCCTCGACAATTACGACAACAAAAACAATCGCAAGAGTGACGACAACAATTACTGCAGTAATGACAGCGACAACGACAAACTGCGGAAGCTGAACAAAAAGAAATGTTCTGTGTCCGCTTTCTATGTCTGTCTCGTACGCCGTTGATTTATGATTTTTTAAATTCACTTTAGCGTCGCCAATCGGTTTGCGATTTCCTGCCGTCGTGACTCGACTGTGAAATATGCTTTTCATCGTAACACGACGGACGCTAAATACCGGCGGCCACCGCTAACGCCGAAATGAAAAGTTTGTGTTTCGTTAAATGGGTTTTAGTTTCTGCAGCTCTGTCAGTCGTGTGCACGTCACCGAATCTCCCCGCTGCTCCCAGTTTTCTTTTGTATTCCGCTGTCTTTGTCTTGTGGCTTCCAATTCCCGTGACTGTCCGTCGTTAAGCCATACTCCGGTAACAGCTTCGAATGTAACAGTTTCGACGTTAACTGCTTCCTAGCTGAAGTGTTCTCTTCTTCTTCAGCCTTCAAACATCTAGTTTTGGACATTGACACCCCCTTCTCTTCTCCGCTTTTCTCTGTCTCGAGTATGTTCGTCCACTGCGATCCCTCGTACCCTTCCAGGTCATCCGATCATCTCGTCTGTGGTTTTCCTGTGTTATTCTATTCTCCACCCATTGTCTGTAGGTCAGTATAGTTTTATTCCACTTTTGTCTGGAGTTTATGGCCGGCGGAGATTTTCACCTTTAATTTTCCTACCTGACTTGAAACGTCTTTCATTTTTGTTTCCAATCCAGGAACACTCGCCTCTCCATTGACATTTGCATTTTTTCCTATTCTATTCTACCAGTGTTTACCTTCGTCCTGATCTGAGGGCACCGGGAAGAACGCATCAGTCGAATATTTTTTATTTAAGTAGACGAGGTGTTTTTTTTTTTTTTTTTTTTTTTTTTTTGCAAGGTGTGTCTTACTTTGGAAAATATTGTCCACGACAGTTTAATTCGTCGTTTCGCTTCTATTTTTTTATACTCTTTGTTCAAACTTGTCTTAAATATGTGGACAGTTATATCGTTTCACCAGAAGATTGAAGACCACAGAAGGAGATAGTGTAAACACTTGAGCCGCATGCCTGATATCCATCTACCCGTGAGTGCCTTGGAAGAGAGATGCGTCTACTGGGAAGAGAGATGTCGATAGACCGAGAAGGAGATGGATTCCAGAACAGGCCTAGGGCCTAATCCTTGGAGTGGTGGTGATGATGATGATGATGTATGAACAGTGTGACCTGGTAAATTTATTGAACGTATAGTAGTTATTGTCACGATTTTTGTTTGATTTATAGTTCACGTGTACTCCTACTTTTCCCAACTTCATCTAGCTTTTTAATAATCGACTGTTAACCTTCCTCGTTACGTTTTATTAATACCTCAACATCTGTGTACCTTAGATGATTTAAGTATTCTCTATTTAGGCCTATATCAATTACGTTCTTTTCCCAATCCACTCTTTTAAACATACGTGCTCCAGTGCTTGGTTAAACAGATCCAGTGCGTGAGATTGTATTCCCTTTTTCTGAAAACGTATTTTATTTTTGTTGGTTGAATATTTTCTCAGAGATTTTTTGCGGGAGTGTTCACTTAAACATGAAGAAAAAGGGGTAGATCTTAACAGTCTTTTTTAAACTTAAAAATGATATCACCAAAAAGCATTAGAGTTTGGAGAGCTGTTACAGGAACGTATTTTATGTAAAACGTTTTATAAGAATTGTAAAAAAATACTATATGATGTTTAAATTAAAACAATAATGTGAAATCCAAACGCGAAATGTATGAAGGTAAACACAAATAGGCCTGTATACCAAAATTGCTTTTTTTTTATCTTTCGTACATCATAGATTGGCGTTTTTCCCTTTCCAACTTGTCATAATATCGGACCGTTCCCGGCGTTACTCCTGGTCGCTCTTACCACAGAACGTCTTTAAGAACACGTGTGCGTGCCACTCATTAGTTTCACATTAGATTTCAATTGTCTTCCTCTTCTTCTCCTTCACTTCGCGGAGTAGACACACTCCCTGTTCCGTCTTCACAGTACATCTCGCAGTCTTGCTCTTGGTCTTCCTACATCCCTTGTTCCAAAGGGTCTATACCTATATACTACTTTAGGTAACCGTCTATCCTCCATTCTGTCCAGATGTTGCGAACATTCTAGAAGATATTTCTGGATTGTAGGCAATCGTCTATGGACAATACCTGTAGTCCAATTCTAATGTCCTCATCAAGCAAACAATACCTTGCAAAACGCTTTGTTCGTTCAGAAAACTCATTTCTGAAAACTGAATTTGGTTTATAAGCGCTTACTTATAGGCACCCATGATTCGTGCCCATACATTAACACAGGCACTGCCATTGTTTTATATAATATAATCCTTGTTTCTTTTCTTTTTATATTCTTTAGTGTTCTATGTACACATCATGTGAAACTTCGATAATTTCATAGTTATGTCTCGTCCTGTTTCTTTTCCAATGGTGATAATGCAAAGTAAATAATTAAACTGAGAGAGTTGTCCAAAACTGTTCCTTAAGAACAACTTTTGATATGACTGGATACTTTCCCCAGAAAGCCATGACCTGTCTTTTCTCCTATGATATTTTTAAATCGTACTAATAAATAATTCTCTTCTTTTGTGTCAGGGATATCTCTTCTTATGCTATCAGAAGAAATAATCGAATATTATTAGTATAATTAGGGACAAAATAAGAGAATTATGTTATCCTATATTATACTACTAACATTCAATTACGTCTCTGATATCATAATGTCTATTTTAATAAGGTTATTCCTCCAGCATCCTTGACCACACCATTTATGGAGATTGCCGTAATCGCACACTAACATAAAAGCAGCTTCGTCTTTCGGAGCTGCGACCGCACTACAGTTATCAGATGTAACGATGATGAGAAGGTTTATATTCGAGGTTAGTCACCGAGGAACGGCGACTCACAGGGGATTAACGACCATAAGGAATCTTAGAAAAGAATTTTTAAAGTCTTCAGTGTTTACTGTCTTTTAATGTGGTCGGCGTTGTAACATCGTGGTCTCCAGCTGAAGATGTAAATTTATTGGCGGCCTCATCACATTTATGTTAAGGCGTAAACTTTCTTACACCTGCTAACAGAAAGAATTAATAAAGTAGTATTGAACAGAATTTTATCTACCACTGTTGTTTTTTCAGTCAAAAGAAAGTTACCCTTCGAACAAATCGGACTGGGAAACAAGATTAAAAAAATGACAGAGGACGACCGAATGTGTGGAGATGCGGTGAAGAAAGACATGGAGGACCACGGATTGGGAGTAGAGAATTGGAGAGATAGGTACGAAATGGAAGCTATAATATTAACAGGTCATTCGTATATTGCCCTGATTACTTGACGAATTAATTAATTTATTACAAACTCTCGTTGATAAACCAATCGATTTAGTGATTTACTACCAAAACGGACAAGGAAAAGAAAGAAAAGACAAAGTAACGTGATAGTATGGAGACAACAAAGAGGATAAAAAAAAGACAAACAGGCGAAAAGCAGAAGATAAGAAAGAAGAGGTAAAGAGAAAATAAAAAAAGGTCAAAGGAAACGACATCAGAAGAACATGATTATAAATGAAGAACAAACTAAATCCAGGAAGAGTTCGAAGAAGAAAAGTTGGCAATGAAAAGGAAATGTTTTAATGCCTTTTTTGAATAGTACACAGTACGTGTGGTAATTTGATGACACACCACACATTTAGTTTTGATAAACTGAATTTAATGTGCCATTTTAACTATTTGGAAAATGATATTGGCTGTGATAGGAATGATGATATTGGCTGTGATAGGAATGATGATATTGTTGCTAAGTTGCGTAAGTTCCAGATGATCCGTGGGAACTGGTTATACCGCTAAGGCTATGGGCTTGGTTATAAACCAAAGCAAAACCAAATATATGGTTGTAGGTGCCAACACTCGTGCCCTGTCCCTGCGCATTAATGATTATGAATTTGAAAAGGTTCAGGGTTTTCCATATCTCGGGTCATATGCGGACTCTGGAAATGACTCCTCTAGAGACATTGAAAAACGGATATTATCTGCTAATAGGTGTTACTACGGACTGGTGAAACATTTTAAGTAAAAATTAATAAGTAAAGATACAAAAGCCACCCTATACAAGACCTTGATCAGACCAGTCTTGATGTATGGCTCGGAATGCTGGGTGCTAAAAAAACTAGATGAGCAGAAACTATCCGTTTTTGAGAGGAGGGTACTGAGGAGAATCTATGGCCCTGTGAAGGAAAACGACATTTGGAGGCGACTGCATAATCGAGAGTTGTACGAAAGGTTTAAAGATCTTCCGATCGTGCAACTCATACAAATTAACAGATTGCGTTGGGCTGGTCATGTGCAGAGAATGGCGGAGGATAGAATACCAAAAAGAGTTATGAATTATTTGCCGATGGGAAGGAGAAGGAAAGGAAGACCGCGTACAAGATGGCTGGACCAGGTTGGTAAGGAGGCAGTGATGCTAGGTGCAGCAAACTGGTGGACATTGGCCGGGAGTAGAGACCAGTGGGGAAGATTTCTTTTGGAGGCCAAGGCCCGGACTGGGCTGTAGCGCCGAGGATGTATGTATGTATGTATGTATGATAGGAATGATGATATTGGCTATGATAGGAATGATGATATTGGCTGTGATAGGAATGATGATATTGGCTATGATAGGAATGATGATATTTATGCTAAGTTGCGTAAGTTCCAGATGATCCGTGGGACAGTGAACCGTATTTTTAGAAACAAAGTACGTCGAGATAGAAACTTATGGCGGTCCCTGTACTGTCCTATCGGTGTGAATTATGGACAAAAACCAAGAAACTAGGAAGTAAAATACAGGCCTTGAAAATGGCGTTCTTAAAAGGAGTTAAAAGATGTTCTAAACTTAACCGTATAAAGAATAAGGCCTTAAAAGGAGAATTACAAGTTTTTAAGTTGAATACAGGGCCATACCATTTGCTCTACTTTTTTAAGAAGAGACTGCTTGCTTACAACTGCCATGGAGGGTGTCATAGAAGGAGAAAAAAGAAGATGGCGTAGAAGAATGAAGCTAATAGATAGCATTATAATCAGGGGTGTTAGGAAGAAACGAAAAGACTGGCATGCGATAGGACAGCTTGGAGAGCTTTTACCATTTGAAGACCTGCCTTAGGGCAGAACACCAAATAAAATAATAAACTTGAATAGAAAATTAAAAGATTACAAATAATGATGAAAAGAACACTTAGAAAGAATGCCAGATTCCAGACTGGACGAACAAGTCTGGAAATACAAACCCATAGGACACAGCCGGAAAAGGCAGCACGTTACCTATGCCGTGTTGTCAGTATAAAATGATTATGATGAATCTAATGTTTCAGCGTGGTAAGAGGCAAAATCGAATCCGGGAAGGAGACTACAGGGTAGAATATAAGGATTAATTGTGACAAAGTGGACATGACGAAGATGAAAGAGACAGAAAACACCTAAGAATGACGAAACAAAAGTTAATATGAAAAAAATGAAACAATGGGAAGAAGAAAAGGATAATGTAAATCTGGAAGAATAAACAGTCGGAAACAGACGAAGATGGAATGAAAACGATGAGGACACGTTTCCTGATTTTTTTGTTGACTGATGGAGTAAATTTTATTATTCGAGTCTGTCACACACTTAGATTTTATTGACCATATGTTTCACTGCGTTTAGAGATAAAATTGAACAACACAATTCGACATGAAAAACTAGAAGAATCGGCGACAAAAAAGTACACAAAGTATTTCAAACAACGACAGATCAATTAGCCAGGTTAAGTGACATTGGGTCTAGCTTCGTTATTATATTCACATTAGCCCGAGTTTCGTAACAGGTGCAATAATAAAAGCGTGTTTTGTAGCTATTAATACCACGCGGGGAACGTTTATACTGCAATAAAAATCATCACATAATTACCGCTTAGTAGTGAACACACACATACACACGCACACTTGCTCATATTTACTTATTAATTATTTCACCGTTATGCACACTGGGCCGGATAATTGGCCTCACGTGTAAGTAGTGAATTTGGGACACGTCAAGTTACGTAACTCGGGAAGGGAGGAGTTGCGTAATTGGGTCGCGTACACTGTAGCGGTTTGGTCATCGCGATTAATGATTTACGTTAGTTTGTTTGGGGAGAGGCAGGGGGAGAATTGTTTCGGGCAGTAGTCGCCAGAAAATTCAGCTGAAATCTCATAGGGCAGCTGGTGAAATGGAAACCACAAATCTAGATGTTTAGTTCTAGAAAGAGAATGGGGTGGATAGAATAAGTTATTCTGAATTTAGATACCTAAGGGATACAATTGATCAGCTCGATTCGAAGGAACGTAAATCGGCCGGCGCAAATATTTAAAATGCTAATTAGTACTGAGCTCTCCAGAATCTCCTGAAACAGCACAAATTTATTTAGGAAAACATAAATAAAAATTTATGAAAGTGTTATGCAAGCAGTAGTGTCATATGGTTCAGAAATACGAGTACTGAGCAAAAGGTCATCATCATCATCACCATCATCGTCATCATCATCAACGTCTTCAAGGATTAAACCAAAGATGGTTTGTTCCGATCTCAAACAGGCAAAGATTAGAGCTGGTCACTCCAGCGCTTCCTCGGACGTCCCACACCTCTCCGTCCCCTCGGCTTATAGTTCCATAGTTGTTTGGGGATGAGGCAGTCATCCATTCGGCAAAGATGTTCCCACCAATTCAGCAATCCTGATACTGGGCAATCCTGTCGAGTTTGCTCATAATATTCAGTTCCTGCCGTATATCTATGTTTCTTCTATGATCATGGAGAGTATACCCTGCAACGTGCCTGAGAAATCTCATTTCAGCCGCTTGGATGCGACTGGCCTGAGTAAAAGGTCTGGAAAGAAACTCATCGCTGTCAAAACAGAACTGTACAGAAAATTTTTGGAGCAACGTATGGAGGACGGTATTGGAGAACAAGAGCGAATGAACTCGCAGAACTCTGCATCGACGCAGACGCTGTAGCCTAGTAAAAAATCGGTATGGAGAAACACACATGACTTCCATGTTGTAATATTTATGTTTAAAATAATTTACTTGAATTCGGTTCGGTAATTTCTAAAAAAATGTCGCCCACCCTCAAACTAATTTCACTATTTATAGATATTTTGTTATTATGGGGTAGTCGTTTAATATAATGTTATTTTCAATCACTTTATCCATAAAAATTAGGTAGGCTTACTTTATTCTTATAAAGAAACCGAACTACGCCGATAATCATCCCTCCTACGAAGCGCTCCGAAGTCACTCATGGACCCTGAGCATCTTGCAGAGGGTTCATTCCCTAAAGACGAAAACTCTGTCTATGAACCGTTCCTCTGTAAACACGTGCAGTTACACTGCCCAACGATCCACAGGAAGCAAATCGCTATCCACGCTGGACACTTTTTCGGCTTGCACGCGTTTTGTTGGTGTAGGTTTCGGCACTTTCCATTTAAAAACCGTGCAAATGTAAGAAAATAAACACGAGTGAGGCCAGAAATAACGTGAATTGTGTGTGTGTGTGTGTGTGTGTGTGTGTCTTGCCTGCCTTTTTATTGCGGTAATCATAATATTGAAATGGAAACGTAAACATTACATAATTGAGATATGCTTGCCTGCCACAAAAGATATATTTTCTCTCACACATGATTTAAATTAAAATGAAAAAATATAGAATTTTGTTAAAGTGAAATGAAGTGTTTCCATAGAAACTACTTCTTTGTTGTCAATAACGTATTACACATATAAAACATAAAATTTACTTCCTCCATCATCAACTAATATTTTAATTTATAAAAAAAATTACCCCCTCCCTCTTCAACTACCATTTCCATTTATATATATTTCATCTACCTTTCTACAGTGGATTATTATGACCTTCTTTCCAGGATATTTTATTTATCAAAATTAAGCACTTTACTCTTGTTAAAACGTAAAACGTTGCAGGTAAACTACCCCTTTCCCTTAACCGACCTTGACCAAAATCAATATGCCTTGAGTCCTCTACAATTCAAGACTGTACGCAAAACATTATTTGATTCTGTTTGAATTTGCGGCTGTTATCGTTTGCCATAGAAAAAAGTCTACAGATAGACAGACAGACACACACACAGACACTTTTCGAAAAATGAATTTTTTTCATGTTTTGATGGTAGTACAATCAGAATCTGCCATTATCTCGAACACGATTTTTTTTCGCCATGACCATACTTCCATTTCCTTATGGAACATGGAAGTAAAAGCAGGTGGCTGAAATGAGCAGGTTGTGTGATCAGAAGAGAGGACGACTCAGCCGTGAACTCAGGTAGAGGTAACTAGAAAGCCGAGGAACAGAAGACCGAGACTTCGATGGTGGGATCAAACGTAGAAAGACATGATAGTGCTAGGGACGAATTAGGCCAAAATGGGAGATTGTTAGAGACGGCGGGAAGCTGTGAGCGAGGCCAAAAATCTACTGAGGTTAAACAACCACGTAAATAAAGTAGGTAAGTGGTCGTCGCGACTTATACGATTAATCTGGAGTTCTTCCTAATTTTTCCAACGCGCAATCGGACTTTGTTCTATCTATATTTGGCCACGTGGAGGATCTTTCGGAACTTTGGGGTGGTTCCTAGTTGACACGATGGTACTCTTTATTTCTTCTTCTTGCTTATCACGATTAGGCACAGTTTTATCCTCGGTCTCCAGTAACGAATCTAGAATTTGGTCTGGTTGCGGGAGGGGGGGAATTTGGTCAGGTCGAATCGGCATCATACAAAAGAAAAAACAAGTAAAAACTAACCAATATTACTATCTTTAAAGTGGTGTACTGAAATCAATTCCATTAAAGTAATAACACAGTAAAAACAAGCGCTATTGAAACATTGTTTATAAGATAAAGTATAAATAAAGTAGGCCTATATTGACTGGATTGATTTTCCTATATTTCATATTCCAAACGTACACGCGAATACTGTGTAATAAACTTATTTGTAGACCTATATTTAAAAAAGGGTTACTACTGTATTAGCATACATTAGTGTAACAGCGTGACGAAATTAATAAATCTGCTTAAAAATTAAGAGATTAACAAAATTTCTTGTCAACTTTCAATCCTCTGGGGGGGGGGTCCAGTTCCGTTCGTCCCCCACCATAAAAACGCCCATGTCGGCTTTCCAACACTTCGTTTTCCCACAAGCTTATACCTTATAAGCCTGCCTTGGTATTCTATACAGGAACATAAGCAGAACATGGTCCCTGCATCCTTTTTTATACCACGACGTGATTTCTATTATCGATTGCACACCTAATGCCTGTCTCATGTCATTATTCCTTATATGCTCTACTCTTGTAGAACCTTTGACTGATTGAAGACATCCAGGTTCTGAGTATTCCATCAGTGTACATTCTCCTTCTCCAGGGGCCCATGATTCAGATCCATACAACAAAGAGGGGATTCCCACCACTTTATAAAACGTTATTTGAGTGTCACTCGTCGTTTTTTTCTTCAGAGTCAGTCGTATAATACCACATCTCCTTGGATATTTAAAATGAATTTGTTCTCTCCATATGCTACATCACACCAAAAATAATTAAAATAAGCTACCTGTTCTAGTGTTTGATTGGCAATTATGATTTTTGTTCGTACTGGATCCTTTCCTACAAATGCCGTGGCCTTGAATTTGTATACTGATATTTTTAAATTGTAAGTCTGTTGATACCGCAAAAATAATTTAACAGATTTTGGCTTATATCACCTGTAAACAGCATCAAGAGAAAAAAGAACACATTTCGACGCCTCTTTTTCTCTTCACGAGGAAATGGGCGTCGGGGTAAAAAAGGGGGCTTCTTCCTTTTCCACTTCGTTTTACGTCGTAAGTGACGGAATTACTATATGATTATAGTTCTGGAGTCGAAAGGTAACCAGAGAAGTACGAAGAGAAGGCCAACACGACGTTTTAGAATAAAGCAACAGCAGAGATGAGTGGGGAAAATATGGCGACTTAAAGTGAATAGGCCTACCAATAAGGCAGCATGACTTCAGACCGTGGCTTCCACCTATCGTCGGCTTGTGGATGGAACAAGGAGTAATTAAGTAACTAAATGACTGCAATTTTCTCTTCCTCGGTTTCTTGGTTTCTCCATGGTGAGTGTTTCTATAGTAATAAACATAAACATAAGACAATTTTAACCATAATTATTGTTAATTGGGCCTAAGTGTACCCCAGTATACAGTTTTCTTGTTACAGTAAGAACAAGTACCCTAGTTTATCTTAGAGTAAATGCGTATCTCTAAATGGAATTTAGAGACTACAAAAGCGTTTGCCTTCTGAAATATAAACAGAAGTTTTTAGAATGAAGTGCGGTGTTTAATAAGCAGAAGGCAACAAAGAGAGAGAGAGAGAGAGAGAGAGAGAGAGAGAGAGAGAGAGAGAGAGAGAGAGAGAGAGAGGGCAGTGAGAGAGAGCGAAAGGAAAGAGGGAATGAGTACGATGAATTCAAGGGAGAACGAAGGTCGTTTTTACCAGCTTTTTACTTTACTCGCAAGCATGTGACCAAAGCCACTGTCACCACACGAGGGAATCACAAGTAAAAACCTTATCGCAGTAAATTCGGTGCGAACGTGTTCTTCTAAGACACACAGACACGCACGTCTAAATGTCAGTGCGGTGATAATTTCTGTTACTTAGCATCTTTCGTCCCGAAAACTGTGAAAAGTAGAAAGGGAGAAAAAGATGAAATGAAAAAGAACTGAACACGACTACGTAAAGGTGAGAATTGATGGGAGAAAAAGTGGAAACGATAGGAAAAAGGGCGCAAGGAAGTTATGAACACATGTAAGGAGGGATTAATGGGACAACAGGCCGATAATATGTAAAAATTTCAAAAAGGGAGAAACGATAATGTGCCGGCGGGAAAACACAGTGAGAAAACAAAAAACTATAGAAAGAGAAAAGAGTGGAGAAGAAAATGATTAAGAAATTAACTCGTAACTGAAAATTCGAAAATATGTATTTTTCGAAGTAGGTAATGGGCGAGAATGTAAAAATCGAGTGAGAGGACGGTATGGTGAGAGGTAAAGGACGAAGGTTTTGAAAGGATAACATAATAGTTAGCAAATATGAAGCACAAAGGCACAAAAAGAGTACAAGGGTACAGAGGGATTGAAAGAATTATTTGTCATATAAAGAGAAAAATTATGCTAGAGTTTTAAAAGGGAAGCCAATTTTAAGTCGGTACAAAAATGAATCCAACTTCCCTGCTGAACGAACGAAAGAACATTTTGCTGTCAAAAGAATCACGTCGAGGACAATTGAAAAGAGACCCAAAATTATGTAGACACGAAACTCGCTTTAATTTACCTGTTGCCATTACAGGCCGTGAGAAATCGTACAAACGTTAACTAATTATATTTTGAATGTTATATCAGCAGCAGTGCACAGTTGGAGTTGTTACGAAACGGAAGGGGGAAAACGGCGCTTTTGTATTACAAATGTGTGTGTGTGTGTGTGTGTGTGTGTGTGTGTGAATTTATGTAAACCGTTATAGCAGCGGGTAAATCCAGCGTATATCACGTCTTGTTAACTTTACGTTAGAAACTTAACAGAACGAAAAAAGAAAAAGAAGATTACACAATCACCGAGTGTTTGCTACGGTTGTCCGAATTCAGCAGCTGTTTAGCTGTTTCGCTCTCTGCATTTCAAAATCAGAGAAACCAAACAACGTTACATATTAACAGTCATTATTATTGTGAGCCGTTCGTTGTTGAATAACCGTTTCGGACGCTTCTTACACGCTTTAATTACGAAATCAGAACGTTATTAGAGGGATAAATATTTACTTTTAATGCTATATTCGGATGTTGTGTGTGTGTGTGTGTGTTTTCTTCGTCTTCTCTTCAACCTAGAGATTGGTGGGCTTGCGATTTCTTCTCTTCCGAAGACGGTTTCTTAATCACTACATACTTTCTTCCTCCTTTTATCTCATTCATATACGCCTGTATGGAGCTCTCCCTTCTACTCATCATCATCTTCTTCTTCTTCTTCTTCTTATTATTATTATTCATCTTCAAGGATTAAACCAAGGAGGGTTTGTTCCGGTCTCAAACAGGCAAAGATTAGAGCTGGTCACCCCAGCGCTTCCTCGGACGTCCCACGCCTCTCCGTCCCCACGGCTTATAGTTCCATAGTTGTTTGGGGATGCGGCAGTCATCCATTCGGCAAAAATATTCCCACCAATTCAGCCGATACTGGGCGATCCTGTCGAGTATACTCATAATATTCAGTTCCGGCCGTATATCTGTGTTTCTTCTACGATCATGTGGAGAGTGTACCGCGCCACGTGCCTGAGAAATCTCATTTCAGCCGCTTGGATGGGACTGGCCTGACCTTTCGTTAACTTCCAATTCTCAGACCCATAAAGAAGTGTGGGAAGGGCCACATCACCTTGTACAGTTTTAGACATGTTCTTTTACTTGCTGACTTAAGGATTCGCCTAACGGTCCCGCACACATGAGGTTGAACTTATGCAAATTATTCACAACGTCGTTGCTTGGATTATAAGAAAATTATTATTATATTTACTCTGCTCCTCAGCCTAGAGTTTGGTGGTCTTGAAATTTCTTCCTTTCTGTGAGCACACAAACGTTCAAACCTTCTTCCTTCTGTAATCCCATCCGTGTAATTCAGTGTTTACCAATTTTGCTACCTTGGAAGCTCAATCACGCACGACAAGAGATGCATAAGTAATGTAAAGTAAAGAAAGTTTTTCAAAAGAATAGCCTCTACTCAGTAGCAAACACATTAATGTAAACACACGAAAGACCTTCACACAAACGTTTATTCGGAGTCAGGTTGGGTGTGAAAGTTAGACGTTGAGCAAGCAAGAGAAAGAAAGGCCCGAAACATCTGAGAGACAGCTCCTTTCTTCCAGAAAAATGTGAAAACTGGAGAAGAGAGAAAAAGATGAAATGAAACAGAACTGAACACGACTAGGCAAAGGTGAGAGTTGCTGGGAGAAAAAGTGGAGACTTTAGGAAAAAGGACGAAAGAAAGTTGTGAACACATGTAAGGAGAGATTAATGGGAATACAGGCCGATAATTTGTAAAAAATTCAAAAAGAGTAATCTATATGCACGGTAATCTTGAGAGAGGTGGGGGAAAAGAGCAGTCTCGTCAATATAACTGAGAAGATGAGAATTAAGTTTTTTTGGTAATATTCTGCGTTACAGTGACTTCTTTTGTGTTATGGACTCAGAAGGAAGAATTTCTGGAAAGAGAGGAACAGTAGACCAAGAGCCTCTTATTTTAACAACTTGCTCAGCAGGACTTACGCTGAACTGAAAAGGCTGGCTCAAGATAGGAGCCTATGCCTGCAGAATATGATGTAATGACTTTCGAAAAGTGTAGGTGCCGATGGTAATAAGCGTGTGGCAATGGCGTGACTACGGGGAGTCAGGGGATCAATTCCCTCCCTCAGAGCTAATACGTGTTAAAATAAGGCTTATAAATAACTGCAGAAATAAAAGGAATTTATAGATCAGGTCAGTCATTTTGAATATCTGGGCTGTAATGTGTCTTACATTGGAAACAGTGATGCGGAGAAGAAGCATCAGGGGGAACTCTAAAATCAACGAGAAAAGAAATACGTTTGTAGTTCTACAAGCCTTCCCCAAACTTCTCTAAGGGCCTGAGAGTTAATCTAAGGATCAACGAAGTCCCAGGCCAGTCGTGGGAACTTTGCATTTCGTGCTTTTTGAGATGAATGCTTATGTCAGGTGCTTTTTCAATCCATTATATATTTTGTTTGCGAGATATATTCTTCGTATTTCAGTCTTGGTGTCATTAGTGCTGTTTATCTGGGAGCCAAGATATATGAGCTCTTTTACTGCCTGTATATTTTTTGTGCCTATTTCAAAGTTTTGAAGGGTTGGGTTTAATGGTAGTTTGTTGGCAAGATACATATATTTTGTTTTCTCCACGTTTATCTGCAGTCAGTTTTACTAGAAGCACTAATGAGATCTTGTTTTGTCCTGGCAATTAGATCAATGTCATCTGCGTATGCTAAAAGTTATATACTTTTGTTTAGGATCGTACCTCTTGTGTTTATTTGCGAGTCTCTTAATGCGATCCCTAATGACAGGAGGCTTATTACCTTTAATTTGAATAACAATTAATCAAGATGGACTGTTTTGAAGTCAATAATTTTTCATATCATTTTGACGTTGGTTTATTCAAAAACATTGAGACTCAAAGAATTTATAAAACGTATTTATAAATTTATATGGTTAGAGTGAAGAGTTTCTCATTTGTCCTGAAGAAGATAGAGGGTCCAACGTTCAAGCTAATCTCATCCCCCCTCAGGAGCCGCTCCTAGTTACGTCATTGGTAGGTGGTATATTTGGTCTGCCAGCTTTGCCACCTAGTGCTTGGTATTAGATTGGTTTAAGTGAAATTGCGTTTTCTTAGAGGCTTTTTCTATCGCCAAGAAGGATTCCTCCATGACACCCCTATTTCTGTCAATAGTGTCAAAATCTCAACATGACCCCACAATCCAAGTGAAATGATAGGTTATTGTTACATTCCGGACGCTTTACAAAACGACGTTATCGAAATACGTCCTGACAAATACGTAAAACTGTATTGTCCAGTTAGTGATGCTATAACACAAAAAACTGGTTTTCGGTTTTTGATTGGTTTATCGTACGAGGACTGTTCAATAGAAACACGTTTCATCTACGCAGCCGTGACTTCGTCGCCATGGCAACGGAATTCATTTGTTTATATTGTATGTTTAAGTACTAGTGACGCATCTGTCAAAAATATTTGGAGTTTGCTCTTTTCTAAGTGTTGTGACTGGGTTGAAAAATGGCATCTATGATAGAAAATCCGTACAAAGATAATCTGCGTGCCATTATTCAGTTTTTGGCCGCTGAGAGACGTCAGCCTATGGGAATTTATACGAGAATGAAAGCTGTATATTGTGACTATAGTTATTCTCATACGGAAGTGGTTGAATGGTGCAATACATTTCGACAAGGAAGAGAATCCACTAAAGATTTGGTCCGTCCCGGACCTCCTCTTGTAGCATCAGATGAAAATGTGAGACAGCTGGAAACTGCTTTACGCGCAAATAGGCGCATCAACGTTAGAGAACTTTCTCAAAGTTTGAGCATCAGCGTGGGAACTGTTCATTCCGTTATTCATAGTCTTGAGTATCACAAAGTTGCTGCTAAGTGGATTCCACGACTGTCCACTGATGAGCAGAAAAATTTGCTTTCGGCCGTATCATTACAGCAGTTGATGCGCTATCAACAATAAGGTAATGCCTTGTAGCCCAGACGATTCAAGATCTGCTTGGTCGTATGAAGTGGGAAGTCTTACAACAAATTCACCTTACAGTCCCGACTTGTCCCCGTGCGATTATCATGTTTTTGGCCCATTAAAGAAATCACTAAAAGGACGGCGGTTCAAATCGGACGCTGAGGTAGAGTTTGCTGTTAGCGAATGGTTCTGCAAACAGCCGCAAGAATTTTACCAGCAGGGAATCTACAGATTAGTGCAACAGTGGGACTCATGCCTTAATGTTAATGGAGACTTCTTTTAAAATCGTTCAATAAAAAATGTTTTCCAGCCTCTAAACGTGTTTCTATTGAACAATCCTCGTAGAAGTCAAGAGATTAGAGAGAGACGAGTAGACGCAATTTGTAAATCTCTAAATGCAATGTAAAGCTAATATAAAGTATTAGTGATGTATTATGACATGCGTGATATTGATGGTAGTACATGTATTGTAAGGTAATGACTATACGTGATGTAATTTAATGTAATATAGATATAATGAAATGAACCTACAGCATTGTATGTAAACAGGAGTATCGACAATAAACAAAGACTCCGATATAAAATATTAATAAATTTTATCGGCACAGCTGACAACACAATTGACTGAAAGTTTATCTATACGTTGTTCCATTAATTGGCGCTAGAGACAGTCGAAAGCAAGGCCTTGCCGACCACTTGTCTCCGTCATTCGTGTCTCGGCGTCTCCAGTTTCGGATTCCCAAGTTACACAAGTCGGCCTGGACGTCGTCCAGCCATCGCAGTCTGGGACGTCCTAGAGAACGGCTCCCCGTTGAGTTCGTGCTCATCACTTTTTTTGGTAAGTCGTTGAATCCCCATCCTTTCCACCACGTGCCCGAGCCATGTAATTCCTGCGCACTTTCATGTGGGTGACGATTGCCGGGTCATTGTGAAGTAGGCCTACTTCCAACTTGTGATTGGTTCTTATTGTGCACTGATTATTTTCACATACAGCTGCGAGTAGCGTGGCGTCCGTGTTGCCGGCGGCAACAGTACTGGAAATAAGAGAAAATAATATTAATTATATATCACAGAATAAATGCTTTAGTTATTTAACAATTTTAAATCCGAACAATATTAGTAGGGATATTTGAAGAAAATCATAGCATTGCTTTAAATGCTGGGCACATGCACCGTCTTCTGTTGCCGGCTCAGACATCGGCAATGTTTTACTGCGTACGGTCATTGACCTGGTAATAGTTGTCACTGTTCAAACAGTGGCGAGGGGGACACATTTGTCCACACAATGTGTTGCCGCTGTATAAACCGGCAACACGCTCAGTTAGCAGCTACGTTCGTTTTCGGAACTGACGTGCAGCAGATACTACGTACCTATTTGTGTTTTGTTTGTTTAGTCGTGCGTTTCTCTGTTTGTCTTAATTATTGTTAATTCGATTATTTGTGTTCTGATTTATTCTGTGTAAGTATAATGAGAGTCAGATGCCGTTAAACCGCTACCCTCTTCTTCTCCCAGCGAATGGTAGAAAATGGTCTAAAAAGAACACTTGATACAAGGAAATGTTCGAATTAATATTTAGGCTACGTTTTAGGCTTATCACAACCGGCAACAGGTGTTGTGTACCCACACCACGCCACTGCGCTCCAAAGATCTTGCCGACAACCTTCCGTTCTCAAAAGTTAAGGAAGCTTTCGCCTTTTTTGCCAAAGTCCAACTTTCCACCGGTTTGATAATTACATAATTGTCTTATACACCAACTTAAGGTGTCTTCTCACAAAGGATATTCTGAGGAGCTTCTGAAAGCTATTGATACACCGAGATAAGTAAAATCTTGTTAATTATCTTCTTCTTCTTCTTCTTCTTCTTCTTCTTCTTCTTCTTCTTCTTCTTCTTCTTCTTCTTCTTCTTCTTCTCCTCCTTCTCCTTCTCCTTCTCCTTCTCCTTCTCCTTCTCCTTCTCCTTCTCCTTTAACTTCCTTGTTAGGACTCTGTCCTGTTCTACAACAACGGTCCTACATGCTGTCACTGCACCTCTTCCTCGGCCGACCAATGCTTCTCGCTATGATCACTACCGTATCATCCGTCCGATTCCAAGGCTGTTCGTTGCTCCTTTTTGAGCCATCCGTATTTTTCCAGCGGATAGGTGGCTAACCATGTCCACCAACCCTCCCCCTTTATCCGGGCTTGGGACCGGCAGTGGTATCCAACGTACCACTCAATCCACACATTTTCGTTTACCACAGGCGGAGTAGTTAATCATTATGTATCCTGATATTTTCCTACATTTCCCGCTTGGAACTACACTGGCGTATAATTAATAACACCAACGAATCGATAACTTATCTGCCACACGCTCTTCACAGTAAACGACAAGCGTACCGGTTTAAGCCCCTATAAATGTAGACATAACGTTTCAGAGTAGCTTTTTGATGCCTACTTGGAAGCACACCTGTTATCTATAAATATGAAGTTTATATACTCCAGTCTGTACGGAGAAATGAGCCTCGCATAAGGGCGTATAAATGAGAACGTGTACATCCAGTGTGTATAGGGTTGAAAGAAGGGTACAATTTAAAGCCCAGTAAAACGCTAGTCGTCTGTAATCTCGATTCCTTTTTATATTTACGGCAGTGTATCCGCCGGTAGGGGGGGGGGCAGAAGAAATTGTGTGTGTGTTTGCGGGCGGGCGCGCACCATGCGTCCGTAGGTATTTTTAGTCGCAATGTTTAGGTTGTAAAGTTTATACCTACAACAGCTGTTTACAGCGAGCGTGTAGTACTTGTGTAATAAATACACGAGTGGCGCTGACGGTGGCACAAACAACACATTGCCCTCTTTTTGCTTTGTTTAGAAAACCTCCCCCTTCCCCTCCGTTAATGTGGTGATAAAACTGTAGTTGTCTTAAGTATACTGTAGTCGTTCTGTCTTCCACACGATGGGCTCTCTGAAAGACGGCATAAATAAACGGTATCCGTTGATTATCAAATCTAGTTTTCACTAACTTCGTGTCCTACTTTGTTCTTGTCAATGGACTGTATACAGTTTTGTATGGTACTCAGTTATATACGAATAATTATATACACTCTGGTGATAATCACAGATTTTGCCATTCTGTATACTGTAGTATCAATTCTTGATGTGATGTAATGACTTCTCATAGCAGTAGTTGCCGATGTTGATAAATAGGTGACAGGTTTTACATTACAAACAGTGATGTGGTGAAGAATTACAAGTTCAACCATATGTGTGGGACCATCGAGAGAACTAAAGTCAACGAGGAAAGCAACACTCCTGAAGTTCTACAAGGTGATGGCCCTCCCCACACTTCTCTATGGGTCTGAGAATTGGACTTCAACGAAATCCCAATCCAGTTGCATTCAAGCAGCCGAAATGAGATTTCTCAGTTACATGGCAGGATATACTCTTCAAGATCGCAAAAGAAATGTCGATGTATGTCAGGAGCTGTATACTTGATAGATGCCTAATTTCGGTTAAACAGCCCAGTATAGTTGTTTGCTCAGTATTGTCATAAACAACAGAGAACAATGAAATAATACGAGGGCTATTTGTTTTTCAACCTCCGATAGACCAATAAACAGACACATGAATGACATAAATAATTTTGTTATATACAAAAGTTTCATATATATGTAAACTACTTTTCTACGTAGTCACCACCATTGTTGAGGCACTTATCGTAGCTAGGCACCAATTTTTCTATGCCCATGTTGTAGAATGTTCGCTCCTGAGTAGTCAGCCAATCTGCCACACTGGACTTTAACTCATCATTGGAGTCAAACCGCTGCCCACCTAACCGCTTTTTCAAGTCAGTGAACAAATGGTAGTCACTTGGTGCCAAGTCTGGGCTCTAAGGTGGGTGATCAAGGACTTCCCAACCAAATTCATGAAGCAGGTTTTGTGTGAGTGCAGCTGCGTGAGATCGTGCGTTGTCTGGGAACCCACCGAGCACAGAGTTTCCTACACCCAAGCTTCTGAGTAAGAATATCATAAAGAGCAGACCTAGAAATTTCAGGAAAATCAGCAGAAAGTTCAGTAATTGTGAAACGACGGCGCTCTCGAACCATCCTATCTACCCTTTCAACAATATCATCAGTAGCCACGGACTTTCTTCCTTGCCCTTATTCATCATGAACATCAATTCGCCCTTCTTTAAATTTTCGACACCATTCCTGAACTGAACCATCACTCATCACATTTTCTCCATACACATTACACAACCTTCAATGAATTTCTGCAGCATTATGTCCTTCAGCTTGAAGAAATCTAATAACAGACCGAATCTCGCACTTGGAGGCAATTTCAATTGTAGTTGAATAATAAACACAAATTAAAATATTCAATCAACTTTTAATGAATGCTTTGCATTTATGTATTACAAAATTTCTTAATATGACTTTGATCGTTTTATCATACAATTAGAATATTATTAAATAGCAACGAGATCTTTTCTGACAAATTGAGTCCCTATATTGAATACAAAACATATATTTATCAAACAATATATAATCAAATGTTCATTTATTCGTTACTTGCGTAATAATCCTTCCGAAGTGCGTAGTCCTGAAGATGTTGCAGGTCGATGAGTCGTCAGCAGCCGTTTGTTGCGTGTTTAATCCTGGTTAATAATGCACTAATTCACTTTATCACAGATGTACACTACACTTGACTTATTGGTTATACATATAATTATGTCGTATACTTATACACTCTGGACACAAAGATTATTGAATTGACCTTAAGTGCATCTAACACAGTTCGCGTCGCGTGCGGCTCGACTATCTCACACCGTCGTGACTTTAATCCGAACTAATTTTCCTTCTTCCGTGATTTACCACAACGTATTGAATTAATGGAACTTTATATGTATTATTACTTCTTGTTGTGTGTTATTACTCCGATCATACACTCATTTACTTATTACGGTTTATGAAACTTTATAACTTGAGTGTTAGTAATTATCGCGTTCCCGTACTTCGGTTACTTCTGCGAATTTACTTATTCTTTACATTACTTATTAAAATATATAGTTAACGCAAAACAGCGTACGCGAGTCTCTTCGTGTAATTTCGCCGATATATAGAAGACTAACTTATTTCTCTCTAAGTTCATAATATATTCTTGCTTTGAATTTCCCTTACCTACGTTCGATAGCAAAACGATCCTATAGGTTTAAACTACCGCTAAATACAAATTCGCCCAATCTGCTTACCGAAAACCTCCCGCGCAACATATGACGCTTTTTTTGATTCGCCCAACGTTTTTCCGTGTTCCACGTGCTTAAAAAACTAGCGTCTATAGTTATCTCTCTCACACAACGCTCTCTCTCGTCTAACGGTATCTATTGTTACATGCACTTAACGTTAACAACATTGGCACACACCCTTAATAACCTAGCGAATAATACATTTTATGACAAGTATGTCCCAAAACGTGACTTAGCCTAACATTTCATTCATTATAGTCGTCACGTTATTAACCTACCGCTCTACTCTACAGCCTTTTTTACAAGTTAATTTCTTTCAAGTAATGCCGCCTTACGGTTCTGGCGTCTCAATACCTCTCCGCTTTCTAAAACACACCCATTTCTTTGCGTTCAGCATAGTTGATTGAGTAAAATTAGCAATTGCTCAAATTTTGCGTTACAATACACACACTTATTGTTTACTAATGGTACCTATAATTTCAATTTTCTATTGTAATGTATTTATTGTTCATAGCCTAAAGGTACCATACATACGATTTGCAATACAATTTTTTTATTACTCACATTCTTAAAAACGATCGATTTCGGTCACAGACCATCGTCAGGTCTGGCGATACAGCACACTTGCGGTCACAATATCGTAAAACAGCCACTATTTGCAAAAACGAATTCGTAGAGATTGATTAATGAACGTGATACGTACGTCGTTGTCCAAAGTTTCCCGAGAACTGATTTTGTTACAGAGTGTTTATGTTTACATTCCGTTCTATATATTACATCAGCTGATTACTGAATGCAGATTTTCATTTTGCCGCAATATTTCAAATGTGATACGATTTTTGAAGTCCGTCATGATGTTCAATAGATCTTCATGGCCCTCTTCTTTTACATGTTTGTATATTCGGTATTGTTCATATATATTAGATCTTATTTCATCACTGCATGTTTTCAATGCGGTTAAATGTTGCTGTATTGGACCATATTCACAAGACTGTTGTTTTATGTGTTTGGCTACTGTTGAGTTCGGATTTGAGTGTTGAGAATGTTTTGTATGTTCAATATGTCTGTGTTTAAACGATCTTGAAGTGAATCCTATGCATTTTTTGTTGCACCGTACATTAGATTCTGTCGAGTTAGCAGGCTGACGTTGATATTGGTAGACTCCAGCTTTTTCATAAATGCTATTCTTTTTTGTATTGCCTATTTTCAGATTGTTGTAGATGTCATTGCTTGTTCTGAACGCTAATTGATAGTCGTATTTTGCAAATGTTCTAGCTAATTTTTGAGAGTTGTCGTCAATGTAATGTGCAGGTATATAGGTTTTCTTCCTTTTGATTGATATGTTATTTGTTTTTGATTTATTTATTTTTTGTTTTTCAACGATTTTATCGCTCATTTCAGGCTGATATCCTTTGCTTTGAGCTATTTGCTTTATGATGTGTATCTCTTTTTCATACTGTTTCTTGCATAGAGGATATGTGAGGGCTCGATATACCATGCTGTTGTATGTAGAAATTTTGTATGAGTAGGGATGGTTGCTCTCTACGTGAATGGTAATATCTGTTTGAGTATCTTTTCTGTATATAGAGAAATTATGTTTGCTTGCATGGCGTTTTATGGTAAGGTCTAGGAAATTTATTTCGCCTTTATTCTCTATTTCTTTTGTAAATTTAATGTCAGAATTCATGGAGTTGATGTATGCTAGAAGTTGGCCGATTTGTCTAGCAGTACCTACAAATAAACAGATGACGTCATCCACATACCTGTACCAATATTTGATGTGCTGTATAAATTTTCTTCTAGGTGCTGTAGGTACATTTCACTCAAGATTGATGAAAGTGGAGCCCCCATTGCAAGACCATTTTTGTTCTCATAGTGGTGATTTTCATATACGAAATAATTTTGGTTAATTATCATTTTTACTAATTTGACCAAATTTTCAATTTCATCTTTCTGTAATTTATTGGTTTTTCTAAATTCTTTTTTAATACTAACAATAAGTCATCCCTCGGTATAATGGTGAACATATCAGAAACATCAAATGATATAAATTTACTATTGCTAGGTACATTTAAATCTTTCACTTTACTAGTAAATTCAAAACCACTCTTGATTTGAGACTTCGATGATAACGTGATATTATCTTGGATTAGATGTTGTAGAAATTTGGCCACTCTGTATGAAGGTGCTGTTCTACTGTCAATTAAAGGACGCACTGGTTTTTCAGCTTTATGCGTCTTCAGAATTGGGTTGAATTTAGGTGCAGATATTATGTGTTTTGTTAACCATTTTTTTCTTTTTTTTTAGTTTATTATGTTGGAATTTTCAATAGCTTCTCTTATTTCATTTTTGTATTGGGGCGTAGGGTCCTTATTTAGTTTTTATACTTTATTCTTTTTAAAAAGGTGCTGACTTTTTCATCGACTTCATTCTTCCGTATAATTACGACAGCCCTTGATTTATCTGCAGGTATAATGACACAGTTGTTTTTAATTAATTTGTTCTTAAGTGATTTTAATGTTCTTTTGTGTTTTTTATGTATTCTGTGCCTCTTTTTGTATTTTCGGTTGTTACATTTTTTCAGAATGGACTCAATATTATTAGCGAGTTCATGTCGCACTCTCTCTTGAACATTTGAGTTTACTTTTAACAAGTTTATTTCAGAGTCAATTACTAAATCTTCGGGATATTTAATGCACGTAGTGTCTGGTAATAAATTAAACTTAGTGCCTTTATCTAAAAGTTTTTCTTCTATCTTTGACAATTTCATTGCTGTTTCATTAATAATTCGAGGATAGAATGTATGAATTGGTTTAACTTTCACAGATCTAGGTTTCTAGGTACAGAGTACACAGAGTTATACCTAGATATATACATGTACCAATAATGAACAAGACTGAGGTTGCTATCAAAACTATAGCTCATGCTGAACGCTAGTGGCTTAATAATGAAATAAGATATCAATATAAACGGAAAAACATAATTCTTAAGAACTTAGAAAAAATTAAACAAAATTTTAGTTAGCAGAGTATTATAATATAATAGAGAAAATGCGAAGTGAGATCTCTACCACTGCTTCCAAAAAAAAAAAATTATGTACAAAAAACTGAACGATTTAATAAACAATAAGAAAGAAGATTACAAGAAGAAAGTTATGTTACTACTGAGTACACTTAGTTTCCCCACTACCCTCACTTTTCGCGTAGCTATGAAGCGACCACCGTAAAGTAACAACGTGTCGTCGGGCAATGGTACCGTCTGTACGACTAAAAACCATTTTTTGTTACGTTTTCTGTCTGAACAATTCACCCGACGACCGATTGTTAGCGTAATCAGTCCTAAGACACTTCCGTTGCTTTCTGCCGTAGTTGATTATTATTATTATTATCCTCATTGTTATTCCCATTACTGTCAGTAATGAAAACTGAAAACGAATATATTTTATTCTTACTATTATTTTCTTGTTCCGTTTTTAACTTTCACGTCGGTGGCGAGCGATAATTATGGCGTCGAGCGTAATAGTGTGAGTTGTGCAGCAGCAATCGCCGGTCGCCGTGGTCAGACGGGGCGACGGTAGACGGTAACAACAATGAACGGGAAGACAGAAAGTGAAAGCCTACCGAAATAAAAAGCTAATAGCGTGGGATCGGAAGTGACTAAGTCGCATGTAACAGACGTCAAGTGCTATAACGAAACGTTTGGTGTCGCATCGTGATGCTTCTTGTGGCGTTCGACCGACCGACGTTTCCAGTTTTTGGCTTAAGAATGAGAAGAGGAGGCGAATAGCGTGTGAGCGGCAGAGTAGTGATCTTGGCTGTTACTAACTTTTCTGTCAGTTAAGGGTACACACCATGTCTACACTTACCGACGTCGGCTAATGATCTAGTGTTTAAACTACCTGACAAATACATGCCTAATGCCGTGTGACCCCCTACCCTATGTCCCAGTATACAAAGAAAACAAGATTTTTAAGAGAGGTAGATTTGGCGGACCAAGGAAAAGCTCGAAATAGTAAAGCAGGAATAGATGAGTAGGTCTGTTATCTGAGGTGGGGAAGAAGATTTATAAGAAAATGTAGAAGAAGAAGAAGAAGAAGAACAACAACAACAACAACAACAACAACAACAACATCAACAACAACATCAACAACAACCAACAACCAACAATAACAATAATAAGAACAAAAAGACTATATACTTCGAGACGTCAAAACTACAGCAGCCAAACTACAGCATATTATTCCTTTCACTGTATTCAGTTTCCCATATTTTGGGAGAAGAAGAAGAAGAAGAAGAAGAAGAAGAAGAAGAAGAAGAACAACAACAACAACAACAACAATAAGATCAAGAAGACTATATACTTCGAGATGTCAAAACTACAGCAGCCAAAATATTGTTCCTTTCACTGTGTTCATGGTGGTTTCGTTGTGTTTTCTGCGGAGATTCTACTTCCTTTAATTGTTTTTGCATTATGTATTTTCCATTTTCTCTTATTTCGTCTCCCTCGAGGTGTATTATCACAAAATATATTGGGGTTATTGTGTTCTTTTTTATCTGATCAGTGACCGAGCTCTCTTGTTCTCTTGTCCTGTGTTTCTCCTTCTATTCCGCCTTCTCGTTTCAAAGCTGCTGCTGTTTCTGAAATGTATCTCAGCACTTTATATCCTAGGAACAGCGCATTATGTTATGGGGGACCCGCAGATTCCATAAAATGCCTGGCACGGAGTGGTTGACTTAGACCTGTATACAACTTAGTAAATTCCTGTCTCATTCACAAATTTCTAACAATACTGTAACAGACCTCATTTTTCTCCATCGAAAATGTCGTAGGAGACGTAGGTTAAGCTGCCAGCTTGGGCAAAACAGGAAAGCAGTGTGGCCAACGTACGTTACAGCCCGCTTTTGTTGCTTCTTGGACTTATCCTTCTCCTTCTTCTTATTCCAATCCTCTTCTACCGCAAGGTGTAAAGGTTGAGCAAAGATCTCGCCACCGTGGTCTCTGCATGGCCAGGACCTTGGCTTCATTCCACTGCTCCACTGCACTCCCAGCCCCTGCAGAAAGCACCTCATATTGTCTTCCCAAGTCACTCTTCTGCGGCCCCTGGGTCTTCTCTCAGCAATTCTTGCCTCATACAGTTGTTACGGAAGTCTACCCCCTTCCGTCCTCTGGACGTGTGGAAACCAGCGCAACTGTGCTTTCTTAATTTGATCTTTTAAAGGCAATGTCTTAAGACACATTCTTATAGTAGTGTTTCTGACTCGATCTCTTCTTGTCTTTCCTTCAACCTTCCTGAGGTATGTCATCTCATAGCTTGGAGGGAGTTTAGATGCTTCTCAGTTAGAGCCCAGGATTCAGCCCCATAAGTAAGAACTCGCACATACATGTTTTTGAAAATGATCATCTTAATTTTCTTCGAAATTTCTGCCTTACCAATGAACTTGGTCTTCAGTGCATGGAAAAGTCTCGAGCTTATTCTTATATTAATTTCTTATCCTTGAATTAATTTCATCATTGATTTTACCATCTGAACTTAGAACAGAGCCTAAATATTTGAACTCTAGGACTTATACTCTTACATGATCGATCGACCTAGCGGATGGAAAAGTGTTACTCGTCTTTTCTTCCTTTTTTATACGATCGTATTCCAGTGGGGTAACTAGGAGCTCCTCCTGGAGGAGGAAGGAGAATAAATTTTGGGGAGGAGAATGAGACTGATTTGAAGGAGGGACTCTCTATTTTCCTCAGAACAAATAAAGAATCCATAATTCTCCCACACAATTTTATAAATACATTTTATAAATTATATTGCGCCTCACAATTTCTTAATAAAACGACGAGAAATATGCAGCAAATATTTACGTTACTTAGCGTCATTATTTAATGATTATTTACATTTATTGGTGATTGTAAGTGATTATTTATGCACATGCACATGATTATTTTTAGTGATTGTCATTATTAAGAAAACTGACTTTATTTTATCATCATCATCTGGAAGGATTAAACCAAGAATGGTTTGTTCCGGTCTCAAACAGGCAAAGTCTAGAGCTGGTCAGTCTAGTGCGTCCCACACCTCTCCGTCCCCTCGGCTTATAGTTCCAGAATTGTTTGGGGATGCGGCAGTCATCCATTCGGCAAAGATGTTAACACTGATTCAGCCGATACTGGGCGATCCTGTCGAGTATACTCATAATATTCACTTTATTTTATTTTTTTTCCGTATCGGCCATCTAGGGACCACATGCCAATTTCAATTCTTTACTCTTTGTTCTTTCCTTTTTTTCCAATACTCTTTCATCTTCTCACTGTATCTCCTCTTCCTGTCTTCAGTCCACTTTGAACCTGGGTTTTTCTCTCTCCTACCTGGACTCCCTCCATTTTTAACAGTTTTGCCCGAAAAACGTCTCCTTCAATTGCTTCTTCTGCGTGTATATTATTTTTTCCTAAATCCTTTTGCACTTCTTAAATCCAACTTGATGTTGACTTCTTCCCCCACAGATATTTGAAGACTTGCTTTGTCAACCTATTGTCGTCCATTCTATATAAATGTTCAAAAAATAATAGTCTTCATTCACTTTATTTTATTAATTTACAAATATTATAATTCTTGTCAACGGTATTTTGTAAGACTTATTTTAACACACACAACCGACTTATAAATACGCCATACGTTAAATATGAGAATTCGCTGAAATTTGTAATAGCTCTGTGGGGGGGGGGGATCCTCCTCGTAGTTACGTCACTGCTTCCACCTGCTAAGATCCAATGTCAGGTCAAGATATTTAAACAAAATAAATTAATTTAATTTACCTCCGTCTTGTGGCTGCCCGATAATCTTCTTACCACTAACGCGTTTCGGAACCTATGATTCCATCATCAGAGTGTAAAATTAATCAGTCTAAAAGACGTCGTTAGTCATTAAACATAAAAATTAAATTGCACAAACACACACATAAAAACGAAATCTTAACCACACACGCGAGTCTTAGAGTGCGCACTCCACGAACGCTCGCACAAGATATTTAACAGTGTTCACATACAAGAACGTTTGTTCGTTTATAGTTGTTGTATACGCAACGAAATCGCTAACTGCTGACGGATATAAAGACCAAAATTCAGTCCTACCATATTTCTTACTCAAAACAAAATAGCCGACGTAATAATCTACAGACCTTCTCCTGTTCCTTGAATGATCAAATCGTACGCAAAAACAAAATAGCTTTATATCAAATATTATAGGTCGCCTGTGGATGCATTCTTTGTATTACGACAGATAATAGAGAAAAGGCGGGCGTATAACCAGGAAACGCATATCGCTTTTGTTGATCTGGAAAAAGCATTTGATAATGAAGACCGTCAAATATTATGGATAGAAGAGGATATCCACAGCATTTAATAAATTCAGTTAAGATCCTTTATAAAATTACATCTGCAGTCCTGGATCTGAATGGTAGGCTCTCAGGTCACATTCCAATAAATAAGGGAGTTACCCAGAGATGCTGTGTTTCCCCAATCTTGTTTAATATATATACTCACGACATGTTGAGAGAATGGAAATCCAGAGTGACTTCGGGAATACAGCTTAACAAATCAATTTGTATGGGTTCCCTGCTATTTGCGGATGACATAGTTCGTATTCAAGAAAATGAGGATGATTTACAAAGAGCTATGTTTCAATTACAAGAAGTAGCAAGAGAGATTCACTAACAATTTCAGTAAGAAAGACCAAAACCATGGCCTTTTACCAGTGAGGACTGAGATAGTTATAAACAACAACACTTTAGAACAAGTGCGCCGTTTCAAATATCTCGGCTGTACAGTAAGCTATGAATCTGAATATGATATAAGAGAGAAGATAAATAAATTTAGAAATATTAGTGGTAAGATTCACAGAAAGCTTAGAAATAAAACAAGAGACAGCACAAGGATTAATTTTTATAAGACAATTGCAATATCCACGTTGATTTATGCAAGTGACGAGCGGGTCATGACAAAAAAGGAAAGCGGCAAGATTCAGAGTGCTGAAATCCAGTTTCTTCGAAATACTTTAAATTATACATTGGAAGATAGAATAAGGATTGAAGATATCAGAGTAGAACTTGAAGTAAATGACATAAATTAAATTATTTCAATTTACAAAAGGCAATGGTGGGATCATCTGCAAACGATGACGGAGGGTCGATTGTCGAAAGCGGCATTGAACTATAAAGGTAGAATAGACGTGGGTCGTCCGAAGATGAGATGGGTGCCGGAACAGGTTTATATAACCTAATCCTTGAAGAGGAGAAGAAGAGAAGATCAAATACTAATTACTGTATAACTACTCATTCCCATTCCATGTAACATCGTAAATAAAGTTAGTAAACAAACCTGGAGGAACTGCTATAGCTTCTCCGAAACGCTGAACGGGAATAAAGTGGTTCCTATCAGTTCAATTATGTTTTATCGTTACGACATTCTTAATAAATAAATCAAATTTGTTCAGCCCTGAATTGGGAAAAGCGCTGAAACCGAATCGGGAAGCCACAGTGTGGCCATGGTTTCGGCACCTCACATTCAAGCAACATAAAACCCTGAGACGCAAATCGAGATGTCAACAATGCCGCGCCATATTGGAACTCTATCGGAATCCAATACGAAGCAGGCGCGAAGGGTGGAAACAATAAATGGTGAAAAGTAATAAAGAGTACAGAGTGGATGATAACAAGCGGATTGATTTATTTATTGTTTGACCTAATTTTTTGTCTCCTCTATTTACGTCGAAGTCGTTGCTATTGACCCGATTCT